>OX451741.1:1227464692-1228782523 GCA_948472305.1 Vicia faba | reverse complement strand
GGCAAATCTTTATGTTGGGAGTTTTACTCTGATGGTACCACATGCTTTCGCATAGTTTTGAGTTGCATATTCGAATCGTATATGTTGAATTATGGTGTTGATGATTTGTGAAGTGTTGAATTATTGTTGTATGAAGTGGTGATTCTTTTTATTCTTTACCTAATATAATGTTTATCATAACCCTATTTATATAGTTTGATATCTCACCCCTTCTGTTTGAATGTTGCCCTTTGTTGGTAACGTGTAAGTAACCAAGATGAGTAGTCGATAGCTTGTTAGTTTGGGTTCGGTGTCATTTTCTCTAATACGTAGCACTCGGGGGTTAATGGACGCTTGTCTTATTTTGTTATTTATTTATTGAACCTTATATTGTTATTTCAGGAGTTTATTGTGTTGATGTTGTTTCATGATTCAAAAGAGGCTATATCTTATTTAGAGAATTATTATGAATTCGTTGTGTGATTAATAAAAGTTTGGTTTATGTTATAAATACTATATTCATGAGTTGTGTTCATTCCGTTTCTTTAAGTGTTATGTATCTATTCTAAAAGTATGACAAGTTTATGTGTTTTTGTTGAATATTGTGACATCCTGATTATATTGGAAATTTTATACTCTGATTTTATGATAATTGGTTGGGTAAAATCGGGGTGTTACACTTATCATGGCAAGCTTCCATGTTTTCCTTCATTCCTTGGATTGTAAAGAAAATAAAGCGTTTCAGTTGATTTGAAACAGTTTGGGCCGAAAGTCACCATTTCACAGTTCGGGTTTAGAAATTCGTAAATTTTTCGCTATTCAACATTTTCCAGTGTGTCTTTAGGAATAAGAATCTCCTTGACACCCTTTCCATTTTCTATGTTCGGTTCAGGAGCCAGTTTTATATGGAAGATCTCCGAGAATGCAAATACTTTGAAAATTATATGGTGAAGCAGATTTCCAGGCTACTGTTTCTCAAATATCGCAACAAATGACAACTTTCTTGATTTTTCAACATTTTGGAATGATTCTCGCGGAAAGACATCACAAGTTTCGTCATCTACAAATTTGATTCAAGATTCAAGTTGAATTATGCTCAGAAAGTTTAGGTTTATGGCTCGCTTCTCAAGTTGAACATGAAAATATGATGAAAAAGCTGCGCAACCAAATTTGACATGGAAAAGAGAGGGAAATTTGGTTCCAAAAACCATTTATTCTAATTCCAAATCCCAAACATGACTTAAGCCTCTCTCTATATATATTGTTTTTCTCTTAATTTCAAAAGGGGCTTCATCATTATTATAAACTCACTCTCAAATACTCAAGCAAGCTCTCAAGAGAAGAACTCTCCTCTCTCTCTCCTCTCTCTCTCTCCTCTCTCTCTCTCTCTCTCTCTCTCTCTCTCTCTCTCTCTCTCTCTCTCTCTCTCTCTCTCTCTCTCTCTCCTC
This sequence comes from Vicia faba, assembly GCA_948472305.1. Taxonomy (NCBI): domain Eukaryota; kingdom Viridiplantae; phylum Streptophyta; class Magnoliopsida; order Fabales; family Fabaceae; genus Vicia; species Vicia faba. The sequence continues at coordinate 1,228,781,096 of OX451741.1, read as the reverse complement.
TCTCTCTCTCTCTCTCTCTCTCTCTCTCTCTCTCTCTCCTCTCTCTCTCTCTCTCTCTCTCAAGTTCCGATCAATTTTCTGACGAGGCTCGACCACTGCTGAAGCTCAGAACGATGACTAGACCTCTGCACGACGATCGAAGTTCTGCATAGATAGTCGCGACCGCGCCTCCCTCCGCCTTCCGCCGCACGCTGCGACCGTGTTCTCTCCCTCCACCGCAAGTCCGCGGCGCCATCTCCCATTCTCTACCGCGAAGCCGTTCGCACGACGCCTCCTTCTATTTTCTTCTTTGGTCAACTCCTCTTCATCTCTTTCGGTGGGTTGATTCTTGATCTCACTTGGAATTAATTGTTGTGTTGAGTTTAAGTAATGAATTAATTGAGATTGTGTAAATTTAGCATGAATTAATTCTTGGATTGTGAAAGTTATGTGATTCATGAAAATCTTCATGTTGATGATGTTGATAATTGTTGGAATCGGATGATTATTTGCGTTATTTATTTGTATCTCACAGATGATTTTTGATAATTGTTGAGATTCACGTGTCACTGTTTAATTATGAGTTGATAATTGTTGATAATTGTTGAGATTCATGTGCCAGTGTTTGATTCTGAGTTGATAATTGTTAATAATTGTTGAAACTCATACGTCGTTGTTTAATTTCGAGTCGATTAATTATTGTTGAAATTTGAATAATATTTGTTTTGATGCTTGGAAGTCATTGTATCGATGCAGATTTGATTGTTGCAATTTTTTTGTGAATTCCAAGTGAAGTTTCAAGTGCCAGTGTTCGATTTTGCGTGTTCCAACATTGATTTTCAATTAATTTTTGGTGAACACCGACACATGAAACATTATTTCTCGGTATCCGCAAATGAACACTAATTGTGGTTTAATTCTTGCTTGCTTCATGTTTGAATCCAACTTGATAATTGTTTAATGTCGATGTTGAGTTTTGTTTGTTTTAAATTGACTTTTAGAGGATTTTCATGAGTCAAAATGTTGTTGTCCGGTACTCACGAATGCATGCGAATTGTGGCTTAATTCTTTCTTGATTCATTATTGGGTTTAATTTGATAATTTCTCGATGTCGGTGTTGAGTTTTGATGATTCTAAGTTGAATTTTTAGGTATTTTCATGAATCGAAACGGTGTTGTCCGGTATTTTTTTTGTTGCTTCGACAATTGTTTGGAACTTGTTTCTTCAAGAATTAAGCTCGATTTGAGTTATGATATGAATGCTTAACTTTGATTGTCACTCCTTGTTATTACTCACTCATTTGTTGATTTGTGCAAGCTTCCTAAGACGGTTCAAGAGAGCGATTTGTTGCACCTTTTCTCACATTAAATCAATTAATTAATTCTTGATTATTCGATTAAAGCCTTTATACCACTACTTTTTTTGTTTGGATTTGTTTCTAACGCGTTTGAACTTGGATTCTCATTTCATGAGACTTACGGATTGTTATTGTTTGTCTAGACTTGTATCTTATGCAAGACTATTATTTGTTATTCAGATATGCTTGATGCGCCCTCCGCTTGTTATTTATTTTCATATTGATGATGCTTTGACACTTATCATGTGCATTCAATTTCTGACTATTTTGTTTGTTGATGAAGCTTTCGTGAAGGTCTTCGGGTTTCTTACGCTTTGTTAGGAAAAGGTAGCATACTTTTTTGATTTGGTACTTTTTCTCAATTATCTTATTCCTACATTGTCTTTCAATTTATTTGCCATGAGCAGTAGAAATAGAGATGCATGACTGGAAGTTCTACTGTTGTAGGCAATGTTTTATTTGGAAGTCCTACTTTGTAGGAAATATTTTAGTGATTGTTACCGTGTTTTATTTTTTTACTTTGTGCTTGCAATCGAGTCAATAAAGTGGAAGAAGGGCTCACAATCAGCCCCCACATTTCAAGTCCCTTGGTCATTCTTAGCTCGCGTTTTACGTTGATGCTTTGAATTGTGCTCTTCTCTTGTTATCGAGTCAATAAAGTGGAAGGAGAGCTTGCAATCACCCCCCACATTTATCTTTGTTTCGATGATACTTAGCTCACGTTTCTTAAACATTGATGCTTCGAGTTTTTACTTGATTTGTGCTTGAGTTATTCTAGTGGAAGAAGAGTCTTTCGACTCCCACGCTGAAATCCTCCTTGGATTTTTGTTTTTCTAGCTCATGCTTAGTGCTTAGGTGGTCACCTAATAGCATGGGTTTGTTGCTTTGATACTTGCTTGGTTAAGTAGGTATGCTTTAGGTATCTTGGTTAAGTGCATATTTTGTGTGTAAGTGGTTACTTCTCATGTGTTGTGTGCTTGATTTCATATCTTGTTTAAGTTCTTGATTGCTTGCATTATTCTATTTCTTTCTCTTCTTGTGTGATCACATGTTCCCCATAGAATGTTTAGTTCATTCTTGGTCAATATTTCACTAATTAGACCTTAGGATTGATATCCATGCATAACAACATTAGGTAGAATTCCCTTGATCCCAACCTTAGGTCCACAAGCATGACGACAAGTAGGATCGAAATTCCCCTTTTGTTATTCTTTTCTTTTTGCATCCCTTGTGAAACTAAAACTTTTTTTCTTAATCAAACTCGTAAAACACTCCAACATTACTTAAACCCTTTCACAATTAAGATGGAAGTACTCAGATACCCACACCTTTTGAAGGACTATTTGATGTATTCTCTCAACAAAAACACTAAAAAAATGCAAACCTTTTTTGACTTCGGACTTTTTCTTTTAAAACCTTTTCATAATAAGGATGTGTTATTTCCTCTATGCGCATAAGACTCATAAAGTCCCCAAAGGTCAGGCAACTCTATGTCTGTTGCTATAGTGTGAATGTAACATCATCCTCCTAAAAAACATACAACAAACTAACATTTTATAGAATAACTACGGTTCCCTAATTCCCTGTTGCACGAATGAGGTACGTAGGCACAAAGGTTTGCAACCGCGACGGACGCACTAATAAAACTTTTTTTTGTATATAATCCTTTGCATCCATGCATTCTCTTTACAACCTAGCTTTAGATTCAAACTCACACTTTAGATTAGACAACAAGAGTAGATCCCATGGAGTACCATAGACGTGAGGTGTGCTAATACCTTTCCCTTGCGTAATCTACTCCCTTACCCGTTCTCTTGGTCGCAAGACCTTGATTTCTCCTTTCCCAAGTTTTCTTCGATGTTTTCCTTTCCCTTATGTGGGATAAGTACATATTCGATGGAAACTTCATTTTTTTCCTAGTTTCTTCAACAAACCATAAGGAATAAAATTGCTTTCTCTTTCTCTTATTCCCACACCATGTTATAGGTCTTAATTTCATCTTGTTTGAACCATTTAAGCACCTGAACATTGCTTCTTTACTTGCTTAATCTTTGAAGCTACTTATCCATCTTTGATACTTTGATTTGGAATGCATTGGTGCATTTCCCTTTTGATAATAATAGGTATATTTTAATGATAATAACTTTAGTATGCTTCTTCTCTCATGACCTAATCACTTATTCTATTGCTCCTTTGATTCCTTGATTAGCATTCAATTGTTAACTCATCATGTTGACAAGTTAGGAGCTACATTCACTTCTTTCTTTGAGCTAATTTTGGTGCATTTATCATTCTTTGTGGACTATATTGAGTTGATTACAATACAAGATACCTCACCCCTTGATGCTATGTCATGTCACTTGACTTAATCTTTGCCTACTTGTTTACTTTTATAACTTCTTCAACCACTTGCTTGTTTTGCCTAGTTTTGGTGTGCTACTTTGAGGTTTCTCATGTCATCTTTTGTGGTTGTTTGTGATACTTGAATGTGAAATATTAGAAGTCATTTTCTTCTGACTTGTTTGGTTTAGAACCCCATTACAATGTCCCCCCTTCATCCATCCCTTTCTTGATGCTTACATGCCTTTAGGAACATGTTAGGATGTGGTTTTGACCACTTCTTGCTTCAATCTTAGAAATGATTAAGTATGATGCCTTAGAGATGTCTATAGGTCATTTTTATGCATTAATCACATGTATTAGCTTCTTAATTTACTCATTTCAATACTTAAAGACATGCTTAATTGTACACACACACATGTGTGTTCACCTCACTCCACACTTTTGAATGAAGTTTGTATACTTGAGGTGCTTTTACCATGATCATAATGCCTAATTGGTTTTCCTATTGAACATGAAACTTGTATCGATTGAATGACATTTATATGCTTGATCCTCTCTTTTTACATGTACCCTTTGCTTTTAACTTGTTTCACTTGCTAGTATAACATGAAGACTCATGTCCACTTAGGGTTGTCAAGTTGTTGTTTGCTTGTCTGGTTTAATTGTGATTCTTTCTCAATCATGCTTGTGTGATAATGATGAGATCTTGATGTATGTGCTACTTACCCCTACCCTTTTTCATATCCTTTCACTTAATTTCACTTCATTATGTTATATTAGGATAGGTACTTGACACATAAGCCTTCACTAGCTAGTATGTTCACATGTATGACTTCCCTTTTGACTTTTAAGTCCTTACCTATTGTGTGTGACCCTTAGGGATTCTCTTGATACGACATGATTATTACCTTTATGAAATTTGTCTGCCCTTTGTAGCTTACTACTTGCTTTAGACTTAAGTAAATTCTTGTCACTTGTTTGAGTTTCATCTTCCTCTACTATACATGTTTGCTTGATTTAGGTGATGTTTGTTAACATGTGACCACTTGGTGATAAATTGTGATTTTTAAAGATGACTAGCTAGTGAATCCTTATAAGCTTGAAACTTCCTCAGGGACCAAAATGGAGTTTAAAACTTCCTGTTTCCAATGACTATAAGTTTGCAAATTTCTGATTAAAAATGAAGGAGTTATGGCTATTCAAAAAGTGGTAAATAAACATGAAAAATCTTATATCTAGAAAAATTTCTAAGTTATTTAAGATAGCTTCTTTGACAAGTTAGCTCCAAAATCATTCATTCTTATAATTTTCTTCCACCAATGGACACGTGACATCAAAATATGAACTTTGACTTGAGTGTTGACCAAAAGTTCAATTGATCAACTTTTGACTTTTGTTGAATTTTCTTCATTCAATTGATTTTTCCCAAATTGATCAATTGAACCTTTTCTAACCAAAATTGATGACCAAAATTGATAAATCCTGATTTTATCACAAACCCTAGTTTTGAATGAAAATGCTAGAAGATGATGTCTCAGCTTCAAAACCCTAATTGCTCTGGTCATGATGGAGAAACTCTTGATCAAAGATGTCTTGTATGATGATAAGATGATAATGCTTCAATAATCTTGCCCACAAGAGATGCCATACACTTTAATTAATCAAAACCCTAATTCTAGGAGATGGATAAGAGAAGTATGATACACTTCAAATATATGGTAAATTCAATCATCTGATGACATGATGGACATATTGGGATGTCTCGAGGCATGATGAGCCTTTGTAGATTGCGCGAGCCATGAGAATGAAGACATTGGGTCCTATTTTCAATGATTGACCAATCAACCATCTTCTATTGATTTGAAGAAAATCAATTGCAAGATACCTTGATCCCATAACCACAGAACCAATGATATGAATACATGTTTACATTAGAGAGACATAAGCCAATTAAGGTTGAAATAAAGAGGGTAAATTTTGGGGTGCAATAAGCCCCCAAAACATAATCACCCACTGTGTTAGAAATTATTTTTATAAGGTAGAAAATATTTTTAGCTTTTCGTAGGTTCAAACAGTGTGTCAAACGGACACCCGAGTAAAATGTTATAGTTCTTTAAAGTTTTCAGAAAACTCTGTTTAGACCACATCGCCTAATGCTCGCCCGAAGAAGCAAGCCTTCACCTAGAGGCTCGCCTGATAAATCAAGAGCGATCAACCTCGCTGATCACTCATCCAACGAAGCAGGGGTGCTTAGCTTATTTTCAAGGATTGTGAATTTTTCCAAGTTCCCTCGCCCCAGAGTCTCGCCCGACGATGCTTGGGCGAAATAGCTTCGTCTGAAGACACATGTGAAACAACAACTTCCTGTTGTGATTTTTGCACCTGTCCATACCCAATTATCTCACAATTTTAACACAACACAATCCCAAAATTTACCAATTCAACATGTTTTCACAATACAACAACAATACATCATGATAAGCATTATACACATCAAATCATGGCAAAAAAACGTCATATATTTCATCAATTTTCATTACATGGGTTCAATTCACACAAAAACAAAGCGCTTCACCCAGGTGCCTGAACATGAATTAGTCGAGATAGCTGCTGGAGGCCTAGACATTTCCATTAGAACGAAATTGGATACCCAATACCTAAGGGATATGGCTCAATTAGAGGACATAATTCGACTAGTTGAATGCCTGAAGGCTGAAAAGTCAAGGGTAAGCAGAAATAAGAAGGAAATAATGGCTTATGTCGACATAGACGACAATGAACTGGGGTCATATGTCAAACATAATAATGTTGAGGGAATTAGGTCAATTTGACTGAGTTGAAGCCAGGACCCTCATATGTGTGTAAACTTTTCACACCAGCAAAGGAGGAGAATACTGTCGAAACTGAAAAAGAGTGATAAGTTCCCCACGAAAACCTATACTTTCGATGTGACCAAATGTGATGAGATCTTTGATATGTTGGTTACAGATGACCAAATCTTAGTGCCACAAGGATCATATGTGTCCCCATTAGAATAAAGAAAGAAACAAGGGTTTTGTAAATATCATAATTTTTTGGGGCATAAAACTTCACAATGTTTTCTTTTTAGGGATTTTGTTCAAAATTCTCTGAAAGACAAAAGATTGAGGTTTGATGAGAAGAGTAAGACTCCCATGAAGATTGATTCTGATCCACTTCAGATTGAGGAAACTCACTATGTTGAACTAGTGGAAATCAATATGATCGAAATTATTGAGGATTTCAACATGGAGGCTGAAGAAGAGGGTGGAGAAAGAAATAAGAATAAGATGAAAGATATTTACCCTAAAGCTAACGATGGTCTAGTCGATTTCTTTTACCACTACAAGGTAAGGGAATCAGTGGTGATGCTTTTCCTAAGATGCAGTTAAGTATTCGACAAAAAAGTTGCTAAGGAAGTAGAGAATGCTCGACAGGCATAGTAGAAAGAAAAACAACAGAATAATAGACCTTCGTTCTATTTCGAAAAAAATGGAGTTCCCTAAAAGAAGCAGAAGTTCTTGACTCAGCAGAAAAGAAAACCTAACACTTATGTTTCGACAGTACAAAAGGGAAATTGGTTCGACAGCAGGAAATGAGAGATCTAGAAACCAAAAGTGGATAAGCTTTAAAATGGGAAGAGGTTCCTCACTAACCTATTGTGAGAAGTTCCAGGTGTCAGAGAAGCATTATTATGGGCCCAGTAACTACAAAGGGAAGAATATAATATCAAGGACCCAATGGAGGAGGTTCCAAAGGAAAAAGATGGCAAAGAATAAGATGGTTGATTCAAGTAACAACAAACCTTATTAGACCCAAGTTAGTGATCAAGTTAAGAATCCAGTAGAAAGGCAATTATTTTCACCTGTGCTAGTCAAGGCGAAGGGAAAAGTGAAAGAAGTGCCACCACTCAAGGACGAAGAGATGGTGACAGAAAATTTTGATTCAGGTTCTGAAGATGAATTGATGTGATATGTAATGTTGTTTCAGTGCTTCCCATCGAATATGACCGCGTTATAGAGGGGTTTGAGTGAATGGATTATGACAAAGAGGAAATGGAAAAGCACAAACCTGTGTGATACTTTGTGATGAATAACAGTTGTATCGATGAGAAAAATGAATTCTTTGAAAGGCCAAATGAAGGAACGACGAATCACTTGAAGCCTTTATTTATAAGAGTCAAAGTGGGGAATGCTGGAGTGAATAAGATCTTGATTGATGGCGGGGTTCCAGTTAACTAATGCCTAATTTCTTGTTGAATAAAATTGATTGATTAAGTTAAGAAGCCAGTAAGAAGGCAATTATTTTCACCTATGCTAGTCAAGGCGAAGGGAAAAGCAAAAGAAGTTCCACCACTCAAGGACAAAGAGATAGTGACAGACAATTTTGATTCAGGTTTTGAAGATGAATTTGATGTGATATGTAATGTAGTTTCAGTGCTTCGCATTGAATATGAATGTTTTACAGGGGTATCAGAGCGAATGGATTATGACAAAGAGGAAATGGCAAAGCATAAACCTGTGTGATACTATGAAAGGCCAGATGAAGGAATGAAAAATCACTTGAAGCCTTTATTTATAAGGGTCAAAGTGGAGAACATTGGAGTGAATAAGATATTGATTGATGGAGGGGTTATAGTTAACTAATGCTTCATTTCTTGTTGAAGAAAATTGGAAAGTATGGTACCAATCTAAGGCCTCACAACATGGTGTTGTCAGACTATGAGGGCAAGACGGGGCATACATTGGGAGTGATACACGTTGATGTGATAGTTGGATCGATTACTAGACCTATTGTGTTTATGGTGATAGCTTTAAGAGCACATTACAATCTACTCTTAGGTAGGGAGTGAATTCATGGTATAGGGTCGGTGCCTTCATTACCCCATCAAAGAGTTACAATTTGGAAGGACGATGGAATTGTGGAAAACATATAGGCGGATCAAGGATATTTTATGGTGGAAGTGAATCTTGTGGATAAAAGAAACTTTGATAGAAATTTGGCGAATATAGTGCCTTGCCCACCTGCAAAATTTGCATATATACCTCTAGAGGAGGCATTTTGTCATCTCACACTTCATCTCACCCATGGGTTTATATGGGATATGGAAATAGTGGGAGATGGAAGTGTGTATACCATTCGCCCGACTGGCTGGGGAAGAGAATTTAATGATTATGTCTGAGTTCAACATGTTGCAATAAAATTTTAGCTTATGTAGATGAAAATAGATAGAAAAAGGCATTGGAGGCCGAAGTCCAACATATGGTTGTTGAAGCCAACAAAGTAGAGATCTTCGACGTGGGGCAAAGAATAACTATTGATCAAAAACCACCCGACAAGCCGCAATCAAAAGGCGTGGAAAATGGGAGCGTGGAAGGCCAAAGGCTCAATTTATCTACGATAATGATCCTTAGGGGTTCAAGAAAGATCTAGTCGCATTGGCAACAAAGATGCAACCCAAATATCCCTTTGAGAGATCAATTTTGGTGAAGAAATCAATAGAAGGCTGACATACATCAATGGCAACATTGACCCCAGCCTAAAAAATGAGGTAATTAGTTTACTTTTAGAATATAAAGATTGTTTTTCTTGGTATTATAATGAAATATCGGGTTTAAGCACATATTTACAAGAGGAGATTGAAAGACTCCGGAAAAGAGAGTTCATAAGGACAACAAGATATGTCGAATGGCTTGAAAATATAGTTCCAATGATTAAAAAGAATGGAACATTAAGGATTTGCATAGATTTCAGATATCTGAGTGCTATGACCCCAAAAGATGAATACCTCATGCATGTCACTGAAATATTGGTATAATCTGCAATGGGTTTCGATTATCTTAGCCTTCTCGATGGTTACTGTGGCTATAACCAAATTATTGCAAATGAGGATGAGCCGAAAACGAAATTTTGTTTCCCATGAGCCTTAAGCACCTATGAATGGGTGGTGATTCCATTTGGTTTGAAAAATGTCGGGGCAACATACCAAAGGGTAATGAATTCGATTTTCCATGACTATATCAAAAACCTTTATCAAATGTATATTAATGATATAGTAATTAAGTCTGTGCCAGGACTTGGTCATCTAGACCATCTTCGACAATATTTCGAAAGAATGAGGAAGTACAAACTGGAAATGAATCCTTTTAAGTGTTTTTTGCATGCAGGCGGGGAATTTCCTTGGTTTCGTTGTTTATAAAAAGGGCATCAAGATAAATCAAAATAAGGTGAAGTTCATCATGAAGACCTAGTCCCCTTAAACCAAGAAGGAACTCCAATCTTTGTCGGGGAAGATTAATTTATTAAGAAGGTTTTTATCGAACCTTAGTGGAAAGATTCAAGCATTTTTTTCAACTGCTTTGCTTAAAGAAAGAAGGCTTTCAGTGGCAACAAGAGCTCCAAAAGGCTTTTGATGAAATAAAGGAGTACTTGATGCACCCTCCAATATTGGATCCTCTTGCTAGAAATAAGTGCATGTGATTATACATTTTTGCTTCTGATTTGACCATAGGAAGTATGTTAGTGTAATAGGACGACAGTGGTGTAGAAATACCCATTTATTACCACATTCGAGTCTTGAGTGATACAGAAGGTAGGTTTAACTTAATAGAAAAATTGTGTCTTTGTTTGTCTTCTCTTGTATGAAACTTGAGAATTATATAAAATCAATTGATGTGTTTATGTTTCTTCTTATTTTGATATTATTAAGCACATGTTATCTAAGCCAATTCTGCATAGTCGATTTGGAAAATGGGCGCTGGTCCTAACTGAGTACTCCCCAACATATGTTCCTTTAAAGGAAATGAAAGAGAAAGTTGTCGCTAATTTCATCCTAGATCATGAAATAGTCGAGGCACCTCAAAATTACTTAGAACTTGAACCTTGGAAGTTATACTTCAATGGTTGTGGCCATAAAAATGGAACTGTCATTGGGGTCTTGATAATTCCTCCAAGTAATATCCCAACAAAGTTTAAATACAAGATTGATGGCCCTTTCTCGAATAATGAGGCCAAATATGAGGCTTCGATAATTGGCCTTGAAATTTTGCTAGAGTTGGGGGAAAGAAGAGTCGAAATAAAAGGATACTCTGAATTAGTTGTTAAACAAATAACTAAAGAGTACAAATGTGTTAAAGAGAATTTGATAATGTACTTTGCTATAGAAAATTGAATATTTAAACAGTTCGATTTTGTGAACATTCAACGTGTTCCTAGACTTGAAAATCAGGAAGTGAATGATCTAGCTCAGATTGCTTCAGGATATAAAGTGTCAATGGAAAAGTTGGAAGACTTAATTGAAGTTCAAGGGAGGGTGATGGCAACAAGATTATCTCTATCGAATTTGGCAATGACGATATTAGGATATGCAGACTTCGAGAACTTTGAGATATTTTCCATTAACAATTTGATGGATACTGAATGGCGAAAACATATAATTGATTATCTAGAAAACACAACAGGGTCGAAAGATCGAAAGATCATGTATCATTATTTGAGTTATGTTATTATAGGGAACAAATTATTCAAAAAGACACATGAATGGGTTTTACTAAAGTGTCTTAGTGAATGTGAGGTATACTTAGCCTTATCAAATGTCTATAGTAGAGCCAGTGGTGTCTGTTAAGTTGGACATAAGATGAAATGGGTAGTGTTTTGACAAGGTATTTATTGGCCTACAATGTTAAAATATTATATTGAATTTACCAAGGGATTTTAAGAATGTCAAATACATGCATACATTCAACATGTTCTTGCAAGTGAAATACATGATATTGCAAAACCTTGGCCATTTAGAGGATGAGCGTTGGATTTGGTTGGTGAGATTTGACCAACATCATCTAAAAGTCAGAGGTACATCTTAGTTGGTATTGATTACTTTACTAAGTGGATAGAGGTAATACCCCTAGTCAATATGGATGAGGAGGCGATTATAAACTATCTAAAGGCATATCATTTATAGATTTGGGATCTCTAAGACCATTACGACTAATCAAGGAGTTTTCTTCTGGTTGAAATATGCACGAGTTTTCTTCTGAAATAGGGATTAAACTGTTAACAATTATCCCTTACTATGCCCAAGCCAATGGTCAGGTCAAAGCGGCCAAAGAATTGGCATAAAACGTTATACTAGGTTTTATGGGCATGTTGAACTTCTCCTAAGGAGGCAACAAATGCTACTCCTTTTCGTCTTGCCTATGGGCATGATGTTGTCCTACCTGTCGAAATATATCTATAATCGACTAGGATTCAAAGACAAAAAGAGCTACCATCTGAACATTATTGGAATATGATGTTAGATGAGTTAGTCGATTTAGATGAAGAAAGACTATTTACATTTGAGGTTCTGAGAAGGAAAAAAGAGTGAATAGCTAAAGCCTATAAAAAACAGGTTAAAGGCAAAACATTATTAGTTGGAGATTGCGCTTGGAAGTTTATTTTGCCTATAGATCGTAAAGATAGGACTTTAGGAAAATGATCCCCTAACTGGGAAGGTCTATTTTGGATTATTCAAGTGTTCTCAAACAATGCTTATGAGATCAAATGGACATTTGAGAAAGTTATCATGATTACCATGACATTCGTACAATGTTGATTATGATATCAAAGTGTTCAAAAATGCCCATTTCTTCCAATTAGTCGAATGTGACATTTTTGAGGGGCAATTTGTCAGCTGGGATTTTCGACATACCTCAAATCTCAGCATATCAAGAAAAGAATCGAAGAAAAACTTGGTGACATTTAGATGATTCCATTGGTGTTTCTTTGACAAGCATGTTAAATAATTTTTGATATGATTGTTTAAAGTAATCTGTCGAAGTTCCTACGCACGCAGTAGAGTTTAGGACTTAGTGATTTTTCAGAACAATATGAATAACCATTTTGACAAGGAAATTGAGATGTGAGATGTGGCTAAATATCTACTTTTTGACCTAATCTAAATTGGAAGGACGCGTGGAAGCAAGATTGGAGGTGAAACACATGCAAACAAAGACGTATCAAACACTAAAGAACAGACCGTTCGTTACAGTTATTTGGGTTTCATTATACATAAGAATTTTAGTGTTAAAATTCAGTGTGTTGCATTTACTATAAAAACTCAAAATACTCAGTATCCTAGCAAGTGAGAAACGAGTTTGATTGAGTGCAATGTATGTATGTAAACATCATTTTTATTTAATGCAGAGCTTTTTACATTAAAGTTATTTTCTACATTCAATTAGATCATTGTCAAAGTTATTTACATTTCCTATAACTTTACTTCGTTTCATTAACTTTATTTTTAAGATTTCACCTACGTCGACATCTCTGTCTTTTACACAAAAATCATACAAAAAATCCCATAAAACTTTATGTACATATGTCCTAGGATCAATCTAGTCGATCATGCAAGTAACCTTTTGGAAGACTAGCATTTATTTACTAAATTTCACGGTAAATAGTGGTCCAAGACCACTAGTACTCTTGGAGGTGCAAGATATTTTGTTACATTATGTACTGGTCAAAAAGTACATGTGTACATGTTACTCCTTGCAACGGAAGGGGCACTTAAAGGCCTTAGTAGGTGCATAAAAAATTATGGTGGCTAGGGCTTGCCCACCGTGGAGAGAAGCCATGTTTGTAGTGTTTATGGTGGTTTAGAGGACCTTCTCATATTAGGCGAGAGGATTTATATATATGTTTGGTGCTTAGATGTAAGTGTATGAATTAAGACTTGTCCTCTATCTCTTTAAGGGAGAAGTATTTGTATACGCTTTTTGGGCCTTTGGTTTAGGAAACCCTTAGGGGCGACAATCACTCCCTCGTGACTAATGGAGATTGTTAACCACCTATTATTTAGGGAATCATGGTGGACTTCCTCTCATTTGACTAACGAAAGACAACTGTATTATACATGTCATCAGTCCCAAGGGTGAGCCCCTTTGTTCTACATGGATGGATGTTTCCTAAGCGACATCACTCTTATGCGAGAACACCAGAGCTTCTCTTGTTTAGGGTTTTCACAAATATAACACTACACAGTCTCTCAAGCACGAGAGCTTTGTTAAGGGCAACGTGTTTTCAAGGTTTCTTTCATTTGTGAGGTACGTCCCTCGTCTTAGGGTGAGTCCCTCGGTTGAAGGCGACTTTTTTATTAAGAAATGAGTCCATTAACTTGGGGCGAGTCCTTCAACTGAAGGCAACTGTTTTATTAAGAGGTGAGTCCATCAACTTAGAGCAAGTCCCTCTGCTGAAAGCGACCTTTTTATTCATAAGCGAGTCAATATTTGTGAGATATGGCAGTTACCCCATTTTGCGGATGTATGGCTTATGTTATTGGGTTTCCAATATATTGTTTCGAAAAAATCATTTCTTTCCTACTACCCATTTTCAAAAAGATATACCGTCTGAGGGTAACAGTAGGGAAAGTAAAGAACTCACTTTTTTCTTAGGGTAAAAACACCTTACCTACTGCTATACTATCCAAGGCAACAACTGGCAAGAAAACTAAACTTATTCACGTTCAAGACATTGCGCCCATGTATTCTAATGCGGATACGATCAATAGGTTTCATCGGGGTATTATGTTTTTCAGCAAATGACATGAGGAGGATGTGGTAATGGAGCCTTGTTGAGAAAGAGATAGGGAGCCAACATGAATACTTCCAACGAGCCATCTATTCCCTATTTTTATCTCCACCGACCCATTATTCAGTGAGCCATCTCCATCCATAATATGGAAGATGAAGACATAATTATGTGGACGTAGTCCACAAAAGTCATTATAGTGGATAATATTTGGTGGGTAAAAAATTATCAAATGTAAGATAACAAAACACTCTTTTAAAGATGTGAACAAGTGTGCTGATGCACTTGCATGTATTGATTGTAATAGTGGTCTTGACATTGTGTTTTACAATTCAGCGTTTGAATGTCATATTAGTTTGTTCGCAGAAGATTCTAGTAGTGTGTGCTTTTCTAAGTTAATGTCTATTTAGTTGTTGTTCTTGGGCTCTGACCCTCGTTGTAATAAAAAAAACTATATACATTAATTCCATAATATTGTAGAAAACACATTTAATTTATTTATAACAATTCATTATTAAGAAAACAAAAAATACTTTTTGTTGGAAATCCACCAAAGTCTATGATGAATTTCTACCACAATGACAATTTAATTATGAGACAAACAAAGAAAAGAAGACAAGACAAATAATTTCTGCAGAGTTTCTCTCTGCTCACAAACTGTGAAAACTTTGTTATTCACTTGCAACTGCAAATTCTGTGAATACAAATTAATTGACTTGCTTATAAAAAATAGGGGTTACTCCCTCTATTTATAACTTAGCTTACACCCTAAGCCCAAATCCCAAAATATCTTTTTGTTACTAAATCAAATCTAATTTATTCTAGACTTAAATCAAATCTATTTAAATCTAAAACAAATCAAATCTTTTCGACACATAGTTTCGACACATTGGATTACAATTTAACACACCACCTAATTCATTGTGTCTAAACTATCTATGTTCATCATGGCTCTTAGTCTTCTGAATACTTCGACTTGCACTCCCTTCGTCATGATGTCTGCAATCTGATTCTCAGTTCTGCAGTGTTCCAAATTCATCTTCCAATCAGCTACCTGCTCTCGAAGATAATGGAACTTCATTTCGATGTGCTTACTTCGACAATGTGCTATTGGGTTCTTTTCCAGATTGATAGCTGACATGTTGTCGATCTTCATGGTAATTGCTCCATGATCTTTCCCTGTTATCTCTTCGACCAAGTTCACCATCCAAGTTGCTTGACATGCACAAAGAGAAGCAGCTTTATATTCTGCTTCGCATGATGATAATGTCACTACTGGTTCCTTTCTTGAATTCCAAGCAATTGGTGCACCACCTAGCATAAACACATATCCTGCTGTTGACTTTCGATCTTCAGCATCACTACACCAACTCGAATCAGTATATCCCACTAACTTGCATTCTTTTCCTTTATCAGTTGTAGGAAACAAAATGTCATAATCGAAGGTTCCTTTGAGATACCTTAGTATCCTCTTCACTGCTGCTAGATGTGATACCTTTGGCTTCTGCATGGATCTACTTACCATACCTACACTGTATGCTAAGTCAGGCCTTGTATGAAAAAGGTATCTCAATGATCCAATGAGTCTTCTGTATTGGGTTGGATCAACATCATCTTCATCTGCATCTTTCGACAGTTGCAGTCTTGGTTCTGCAGGTGTCGAAGTTGGGTTGCATTCTTCCATCTCAAATCTCTTGAGAATTTCTCCTGCATATCTTATTTGATGCATCATCAAACCTCTACTTCTCTTGTAGAATTCGATGCCAAGGAAATATGAAATCTCACCCAAATCAGACAATTCGAATTCCTTGCTGAGATCACCTTTGAAGTCTTCGATCTCACTTTTACAGCTACCTGTTATCAACAAATCATCTACATAGAGGCATAGTATAAGCAATTTACTCTTGCTTCTTCTTACATATACTCCATGTTCAATTGTGCACTTCACCAATTCCTTCTCCCTTAGAAAACTATCAATTTTCTTATTCCAAGCCCTTGGAGCTTATTTCAATCCATATAGGGCTTTATGCAGCCTGTACACCTTTCTTTCTTCGTCATGTTTCACAAACCCAACTGGTTGTTTAACACAGACTTCTTCATCAAAGGGTCCATTTAGGAATGCACACTTCACGTCCATCTGACATATGTGCCAACTGTTTATTTCTGCTAGACCAACAACCAACCTAATTGTTTCGATCCTAGCAACAGGTGTAAAAACTTCATTGAAGTATATTCCTTCTTTCTGTAGAAATCCTTTCGCCACAAGCCTTGCTTTGTGTCGAGTTACTTCACCTTTCGAATTCGTTTTCACTTTGTATACCCACTTGGCATCAATTGCCTTCTTGCCTTGAGGCAACTCAACAAGTGACCAAGTGTTATTATCTTCGATAGACTTCACTTCTTCGTTTATTGCTTTCACCCACTTTGAATCCTTCAATGCTTCAGCTACATTAACGGGTTCGACATCTGCATAGAAAGCATAATGTACCATCTCACCTTCATTATCTATTACATCATCAGATGTAATCACACAATCTTGCAATCTTGCAGGCATGTGTCTTGTTCTTTGAGGCCTGCTTGTACTTGGTATATCTGATGGTTCCTCTTGTCGAACTTCTCTTTCGACTTGAATTTCTGGTTCTTCGAATAGGATTCCCACTGAATCTTTCTTGACATTTTCAGTCCAATCCCATTCTTTAAACTCATCTATGATCACGTCCCTGCTGATCACAATCTTCTTGTTCTCTGGATCGAACAACTTGTAGCCTCATGTCGAATGATATCCAACTAGAATCATTTGACTTGACTTGTCATCAAGTTTTATTCTCAACTGATCTGGCACATGTCTATGTGCAATAGATCCAAATACCTTCAGATGACTCAAGCTAGGCTTCACATCAGACCAACATTCTTCTGGAGTAATTCCTTATAGCTTCTTTGTAGGACATCTGTTCAAAATGTATGTTGCAGTCAAAACAACTTCACCCCAAAACTCTTTAGGTAAATTCTTGCCTTTCAACATACTTCTCACCATATTCATGATGGTTCGATTTTTCCTTTCTGCAATTCCATTTTGTTGTGGAGTATAGGGTGGCACCGCCTCATGCACAATCCCTTCCTTTTCACATAATCTGTTGAAGTCTTTCGACACATATTCTCCACCACCATCAGTTCTCAAAACTTTGAGCTTTCGACCACTTTGTCTTTCGACCATAGACTTAAAATTGGTAAATACTTCAATCACTTCACTTTTCTTCTTGATCAGGTAAGTCCATAGCTTTCGACTGAAATCATCTATGAATGTAACAAAGTATTTGTTACCTCCCATCGAATCCACCTGGATTGGTCCACATACATCAGAGTATATGACTTCAAGACTAGCCTTCGATCTGCTTCCTGCATCCTTGCTGAAGCTATTCTTGTGTTGCTTCGCCTGCACACATTCCTCACATACCTCGTTTGGAATGTCGATTTGTGGCAATCCTGAAACCATATTTCTTCTCTTCAAATCTCTGATGTCTTTGAAGTTGAGATGACCTAGTCTATAATTCCATATCCATTCATCTCTACTAGTTGCAGTCGAAAGGAACTTGTGCTCCATCACATTTAGTTCAATCTTGAAGGTTCGATTCTGAGACATAGGAGCCTTCAAGATTAATCTCCCATTTGCATCAACGACTCTCATCATCTTATCTTCAATTGACACTTTATAATTCTTTTCGATCAACTACCCTATATTGAGAAAATTGCTCTTCATGCATGGTATGTACAACACATTGAAGATTAATGACCTTTTGCCATCTTTCCTTATAATCATAACATCACCAATACCTTCAGCTGCTAGGGTATTGTCATTTGAAAATTTTACCATATTTTTCATTGAGGGCTTTATATTGACAAACTAGTCTTTCCTTCCAGACATATGTGATGAACATCCTGAATCCAAGTACCATTGGTCCTTGAATTTATCTTCATCTTTTGTTGTGACCATCAGCATCATCTCTTCTTCTTCATGTTTTGCAAGCTTGGCATCACTTTCTTGATTCTTGCATTTTTCTAGACAATCACTCGAATAGTGACCATACTTCTGACAATTGTAACATTGAATGTGACTCTTATAAGGTTTTCGATCACCACCTCTTTGGTTGCCTTGGTATGGTTTTCTTTGATTCGACATGTTTCCTTCGATCTGGTTTCCTTTACCATTCGATTTGTTGTAGCCACCTCTATCTCTATCAAAACACTTTCCTTTGCCTTTGGTCTCTTTTGCTGAATGTGCCTGCAAGGCCACATCACTCTTCGATTTTCCTGCAGCTCTTTTGTTCATTCTTTGTTCATGAGATTCAAGCGTCCATTTAATCTCTTCCTTTGTCAATTTCGATAAGTATTTCCCCTCTTCTATCGCCACCACTATGTGGTCGAACTTAGGAGCTAAAGATCTCAAAATCTTTGAAACAACAACTCTTGTTGTTAATGCTTCTCCATATATCTTGATTTGATTTACTAGTTTTGTAACTCTAGTGAAGAAATCAGATATGCTTTCACTATCTTCCATCTGAAGCAGTTCATACGTCCTTTTCTTAGTTTGTAACCTCACTTCTTTCACCTTCTCAGCGCCTCCAAAAGACTTCTCAAGGATCTCCCAAGCTTCTTTTGCAGATTCTGAATCCCTAACCTTTTCGAAATTGTCTGGACTGACACATTGATGAATTATAAATAATGCTTTATAACTCAGCTTCTCAGATTCTGTGTATTTCTTCTTTTCTTTTTCTGAAGCGTTTTCTCCAAGCGCTTCGACTCCATCTTTTACAAGGTCCCAAAGACCTTGACACCTGAATAAGACTTTCATCTGTTTGCACCAATTCTCATAGTTGTCAACTTTCAGAATTGGTAGCGTTGCTGGATAATTTGCATTCCCATAACTTGTCATCGTGAATTCTTCAATCGTTCTTGATTGACACTTTCCTCGAATCGAAACAAAGCTCTGATACCAGATGTTGGAAATCCACCAAAGTCTATGATAAATTTCTACCACAATGACAATTTAATTATGAGACAAACAAAGAAAAGAAGAGAAGACAAATAATTTCTGCAGAGTTTCTCTCAGCTCACAAACTGTGAAAATTTTGTTATTCACTTGCAACTGCAAATTCTGTGAATACAACTTAATTGATTTGCTTACAAAAAATAGGGGTTACTCTCTCTATTTATAACTGAGCTTACACCCTAAACCCAAAACTCAGAATATCTTTTTGTTACTAAATCAAATCTAATTTATTCTAGACTTAAATCAAATCTATTTAGATCTAAAACAAATCAAATCTTTTCGACACATAGTTTCGACACACTGGATTACAATTTAACACTTTTATGTTTTTTATGAAATCATAATTATTTATTTTTTAAAATTTTTAAAAAGTTATTATTATTTTTAAAATAGGAAAGGAGAAAATAATTATTATTATTATTAAAAAGGAAATATTGTTATAATTGTTTATTTCTTATTTTATTTGTAAAATTGTCTCTTTAATTTTTTATTGAGAAATACTAATCTTAATAGAATATTTATAAACATTGGATTGAATAAGATACTCTTGAAATTTCAAATTGATTTATAAAATACAATTAAATACATAATTTATTTTGTACAATTATAAAATACAATTAAATACATAATTTATTTAGTAAAATTATAAAATACTACTATAACATAATATGTACCATGTAAAGCTCATTCTATGTATATAGTCACTAGTATTATTGATTATTTATTAATTAAATATTTAAAAATTTCATATAAAATTATTAATAATATGATATTTATACCAAAATTACATTGTTTTCAGTGAAATTAAAATTTAATTGTTTAAACAATATATCAAATTTGAATAAGTATCTTTAAAAAATAATATACATCAAAACATTTCAAGTATTTTTAAAATGGATAACTATTATGAAGATTCATTGAATTATTAATATTGTTCTTCTCTTTTGAATTGACTACTTTTTTCAAAGTAAACTTTTTATATATGAAGAAACATTCAATTCTTTCAACATTTCCTAGAAAAAAAAATACCTAAATAATTCCCTATGCATCCATAAAAAAATTATTTATATAGCTTGCTCTTGTAAATTGAACTCACATCAAAACAATCACTACGTTGCAAACATTTCTGAACCAATCCCAATGGCAACAATCACCACTCCTAGCCTTCCCTTTTGCCCTCCACCAAAGGACCAGAAAGGTGAAAACAAGGTCGAATTTTTCGACTTCACTTCACTGGCAAAAGAAGGAAAAGTACCAAAAGAGTTCATTTGGCCATCTGAGAATTGGGTCAAAAGCAGTGGAGAAAACATTGAACTACCACTCATTGACATAGGTCTCATCAAGAATGATGAATCTGCAATGGCCAAAGCTGCAGAGATTGTGAGAGAGGCATGCATAAAACATGGTGCCTTTGAAGTCACTAACATTGGCGTGGACATAGATTTCAACAATCTTGTTCTTCAAGAAACCAGCAACATCTTCAAGCTTCCATTGGACGAGAAAATCAAAGCTATAGCTAAAGATTCTGGTTTCTCAGTTGCTCATGCAGAGAGGTATACTACTGTTTTGCCATGGAAAGAGACGTTCACTTTCATGTACAATCACAACAGCAAAAATGAGACACAGGTTATTGATGTTGTTGATTCTCTCTTAGGTCAAGATTTTCAACAAACTGGGTAAGAACTAAGAACTTCACTCCATCAAGTTCTATATTTTTTGTTTTGGAAAATAGGCTCATAATTTATATTTTGAATAGGTTGGTGTATCAGAAATTCTGTGATGCAATGAATGATTTAACCAAGGTGCTTTTGGAGCTACTGGCCATTAGTTTGGGTGTGGATCGTAAGCATTACCAGAGCTTTTTTGAAGATGCTGTGTCAATGATGAGATGCAACTTTTATCCACCTTGCAGTGCTAATTTTAGTGGTGCACTTGGAAATGGTCCTCATTGTGATCCAATCTCTCTCACTCTTCTCCTTCAAGATCAAGTTGGAGGGTTAGAAGTTTTTGCAGACAACAAATGGCTTGCTGTTCCACCAAAACCTAACACCTTTGTCATCAACATAGGTGACACTTTCATGGTACGTAAAATTATATCACATGATTATATTTTCATAGTCGGAAGAAGGAACATGTATTTACACATTCGAGATTCAATCAAGATTTGATATGATAGTCCAACAAAATATAGATTTTAACTTAAATGTGATTCATATGATGTTAATCACTGATGTCTAACATGCGTGAATATGTGTTTCCTCTACTACAAGAGAAAACCGGTCTTACATTTTTTGGATGTAAACTTGTTAATTATGTGTTTGTTGTTTGTTTTAGGCACTGACCAATGGATTGTACAAGAGTTGTCTCCATAGGGTTTTTGTTAGCAACAAGGTGGAGAGGAAGTCCTTGACTTTCTTTGTGAGTCCAAGAGGAGACAAAACTGTGACTCCTCCTGATGAGCTTTTGGGAAAGGAAGAGTCAAGAAAATATCCTGATTACACATGGAATGAACTGTATCAGTTTACACAGAAGACTCGAAGAGTTGATGCTCACACACTCGACAGTTTTGTAGATTGGCGAAGCTCTTCTAATGCATCCAATTGATATTTGATGCTCATGAATAATAGATAATAAGACTTGTTGTATCAACCGTAGTTCAATATGGTTTGTATAATGGTCAATTAATAAATGGTGTACCTTGGTTATAAGTCACCATCTTACATTATTTTCTTAAGTACTATAGGAAAATAGTAGGTTTCAATTTTCTTGGTTATAAGTCACCATCTTACATTATTTTCTTAAGTACTATAGGAAAATAGTAGGTTTCAATTTTCAAGGTAATGTTGTATGGATTGTGATGAGCACAAACTAAATGAATACAATTTACTTATAATTATGTTATGCTTATCAATAATATTATTTGGAAAAAAATTGGAATGAGAAGTGTTTTGGGTCGACCATTGAAAAGGTAGCAATTCAATCATCAACCATGAACGCTCCACGGAAACATAAGGTCACACAACATTCTTATAAACTTGGACGTTGGAGTGTGAATCTTGCAGATTCACTCCGGATCGTTGTACTGTAGACTCGATCCACCACTTCAAGGCTCCACCATTTCCCCAAGCATTTCTAATTTTCTAGCGGAATAGTGGCGTTGTATGTGGGAATTGACTTTTGATTCCTACGATTTTCCATACTCATAGCTCTTCCAACATCCAGATCTTTACATACCTTTGTCAATGATTCCATCAGTATTGGATCTTTTGGAAACTCATTCAAATCACCAATATCAATCCAAAAACGAAAGGAAGATAAACATATTCTACGATTTTGAGATCACAAGAAGTTGGATGGAATTCCTAATTTAACGCTTCCACTAGTCATAACTGATGTCGTATCCAATCACTCAGTATCAGGGGTTCTCATCAAAGACGGAAGTTCATGCGACCTAATATACCTTTGGGTCTTTATGAAGTTTGGACATCGTGTGAATGGTTTGAAGTCGTGTAAATAAATCTACTATTCCATATGGAACCATAGATCTATCTGTCTCATTTAGAGAAGGCATAAATAAGAGAACCATGAAAGTATGCTTCCTTGTCATCCCCTATAAAAGTGTCTACAACAATATCCTAGGAAGGTCATTTTTTCCCGACATTAAACACAGTGGCCTACATGCATGCCACAAAGAATCGTAACCACTTCCAAACATAGACAAGTTGGTGGATCACTTAGATGGATATAAAATATTGTCGTTCATGGATGTATACTCAAGTTATAACTATGAGCGTAAATGGATATTCATAGGGGCGAATAGTATGATATATGTGTATGTCTCGTTAAATAAATATGATATTTGTATCCACCCCATATTCGGGAGGGTATCTGCGGATTTTAAGGTACCCGCTGATATTTAAAAGTATCAATGGATAACATTTTTCTATATTTACTTTTTGAAAATAATATTTTCAACTTCTTTTAAAGACAAAGAAAGTTATTATCACATAACATCCATACAATTTGCTCTTACTTTAAGAACAAAATTTTGTCACGTTAGTTTCCTTCATTTTCACCAAAGCATAATAACATCCAAAGATAATATCCATACATTTCATTTTAAACCAAAACAAATGAACGATATTGTGATCGTGGGTTTTGGTGGAAGAGCAGACGTTGGAGGAGTAGGAAAAGAGTCACTGGTTGGACGGAGGAAGAGCGGTACTTGTTGGTTGGACGGTGGAAGAAACTCAAATATTAAATGGCCAAATAAGATTTGTATGAAATGTGAAAGTTTTTATTCCAAGAAAAATTTTAAAAAATGTATGAGAAGACTATTTTTTTAGAAGATGAAAAAGGTAGAATATAATTGATCGGTCACCACTTTCATTATGTTTTCTTCCATTTGTCCGACAATAATCTAGGTATTCTGCATCATTTTGTGTCTTATTTTTCTACCGTTTGAGTCGTTTTGATGTTTAGTTAGTTTCTTCAGTATTTTATGATTTCTAGTTTATTTCGAGTATTTGTGCGTGTTATGCTTTGGTTGATTGTTCTGACTATTCCAGGTTCAGGTGAAGGATCCAAGGTACTCGATGCGATAAAGTCAACAAATCAGAAGTTTTGCGAAAGAAAAATGAAGTATCAGGAGTGAAGTATCAGGAGGCCTGACATGGCCACCCGTGTCAGGTGGGAAGCATTGGAAGAAGAAGGAGTTCATGGGGCTGACGCGGCCACCCGTGTCACCTAACACGGACCGTGTCAGGAAATTTAAAAAAAAAACAAGTTCCACGCACCTACATGAGAGCCAACACAGCGACCCGTGTGAGCTGACACGAGCCCTGTTGGCTGACGCGCTGATTTTACATGTTTTTGTGATTTTTCTACCAAGTTTGACTTGGAAGGGCGTTTTTGACCTTTTAGACAGGAACCAAGGATTTTGCACTATTTGAGACAGTTTCTACGACAAAGAAATAGACCTTTTTTGCACAGTAAGAATTCAGACGATTGAAGATTGAAGTTTATGCAATGGCTGGAGACGAAGACTTTCATGAGCGAAAGAAATTCAAATCAAAGATCACCATCAATTTGTAATGTCTATCTTTATTGTATTTGAAAATCTTGTGAACAGTATAAGTAGCTAAACCCCCCAATGCTAGAGGATGTCCCTGATTTGATCATGTTATGACTTTGAATTTCTAATTTCATCAATTCCATGGTTTTTATTATTCAATTCAATTGTACAAGGTTTTCATGCTTTCTTTATCGTACAAATAAGGATTGTTCTACGATGAACAATTGGCTGGACCGCAATCGTTAAGGTTTTTTTGTACGGTTAAACTATAGTAGATATCACCTAATACTAGGGATACCCTATAATTACCAGGGGAATCTTGATAAAATAGAGGCTTGATTTCATCATAATTCTCTAAAGACCTAGGTATTAGGATGAATGGCCAAAAGTTTTCCCACTAAGGACTTAGGGGAAAACAACCTAAAGATCTGGTAATTGAATGTTATGAACTTGTTGAAGAAATCAAAATTCAAGGTTATTACAGGGAAAATCACACACCTTACCCTAGCATACTCCTCATATTTATGAAAAAGCCAAATTTTACGTTCTGCTTATTTTAATTATTGTTAGTGATAATCTCCAAATTAAAATCAAATTTAAGTTTTTGTTTAATTGAACCACACATTAAACTCGATACTTATACGCGGTCCTCGAGATTGATATTCGGGGAATTTCCCTATTATTACTAGGGTTGTTCATGGTAGGGTTCTCTTAGAAAACGGAATCGAACCGAACCATTATATAAGGTCATCTGAACCGAACCGAACCATTTTATTTTTTTAGAACTGAACAAAACTAAAAGTTTTGGTTTGGTACAACGGTTCGGAATTCCGAATTGTACCAAATTATTATAAGATAATTTTTTTCAAAATCGAACCATTTGTTAAATAACTGAAGGCTTATACTTGATTTTGTTAAATCTATTTTTTTCCAAAAAAAATCACTTCTTTTTATTTCCGTCAAAAATCGACATCTTTATTTTTCAAAAATTATCGATTTTATTTTTTTTTCGAAAAACTCAACTTTTTAATTTTCGTCAAAAAACAACATTTTTATTTTTCAGGAAAAATCATTTTTTTACAGAAAAATCGACCTTCTTTTTTATTTTCACCAAAAATCTAAATTTTTACTTTTGAAATTATTTTATTTTATTTGAATTTCGGAAAAATAGATTTTTTTTAAAAAAAAAAAAGACTTTTTTAATTTTTGGAAAAATTTGATTTATTTTATTTTCGGAAAAAAGTTGACTTTTTTATTTTTGAAAAAAAATGACTTTTCAATTTTGGGAAAAATTGAATTTTTCGAAAAAAAAATCGACTTTTTTTTATTTTCGGAAAAATTGACTTTTTTTTTTTTTTAGAAAAATTGACTTTTTTTTTATTTTTGAAAAAAACTTACTTTTTTTTTCGAAAAAAATCGAATTTTTTATTTTCGGTAAAAATTGACTCTTTTTTTCGAAAAAAATGATTTTTTTTATTTAAAAAAAATATATATTTTTTTTATTTTTGAAAAAAAATTATTTTTTTTTTTCAAAAAAAACTAATTCTTTTTTTTATTTTTGGAAAAAACAAACTTTTTTTTGTTTACTAAAGTACCAACAGTTTGGTTTGGAACTACTTTGAAATTGGTTAATTATTTAACGGTTCGATTCTAGAACCATTACCAAATTATAAGTTATGCGCAATAACCATTAATAATAGCTCAGTTATTTTAATTCCAGTTCGATTTGGTTCGACGGTTCTGTTCAGTTCTATTGTTTTTTTGAACATCTCTAATTATTACTACATAGGCAAAGTAGTACACTTGCTAGTTTTCCGATCAAGTTTTTGGTGTTGTTGCCGGGGACTGCTAAAATATAGAGTTTAATTGTAGTTCAATTGAAATTTTGTTGCTCTGCAATTAAAATTTTATTTTTCTGTTATTTTTATATTTTTATTAATTTTTGTCTAATTTGTTTATGCGAGGTAAGGCCTCAGCTGAATTTCCTTTTGACGCAGAGATCGGAATAACTTTTCACGTAAAGCATAGACAAGTTAGATTGTAAGACTGACCTTTGACAAAGAACATTCAGTTCACACAGAGTCAGAACGTCTTTCTGATCATTCAGAATCAGAACCCAAAACTATGGGTGAAATCCCACCAACATCTGAGAGACTCCTTGGTGACTATGGCGGAACAAATGCACCGACTGGTAGATTGACAATTGTTAACCAACCGGTGAATGTACCAAACTTCCAGCTGCATCCCAGCACGATCACTCAACTTGAGAGGAGATCCTTCTCTAGAAGGGTGAATGAAGATGCTAACAAGCATTTACAAAGGTTTCTGACTATGAGCACCACCTTGAAGATAGATGGGCATAATGATGAAGTGAAGAAGTTGCAGATGTTTCCGTTCACTTTAGCGGATGAGGCTTAAGAGTGGTTTTATTCATTACCAGCTGGTAGTATTACTTCTTAGGAATAGATGGAAAATGCTTTCTTGAATGAGTACTTCCCAACATCAGTATTCATGAGAAAAAGATATGAGATCCTCGACTTTAAGCAGGAAAAGGGTGAGTCATTAAGAGATGCTTATAAAAGATTCAAAAGATTTCTAGTGGTTTGTCCTACTCACAATTTGGATCAGACTGAGAAAATGCAGATGTTTGTTAATAGTCTTAGAATCAAGACAAAACAGCTAATTGACATAGCAACTGGTGGCTCATCTAACTTTTCAACAGCCACTAGTATTAAGAAGATAATTGAAGCAATTGCTGCAAATGAACATTTGGAGCTATATGACAGGGTTACAAGCAAATCAGAGGGAGTAATTGATTTGAAGTTGGAAGCTAACAAACAGATCAAAATCGAAGAAATAATTGCGGTAGAGGTGGAGAAAAAGTTGAAGGTAATGAACATAAGTACTTAATAGGTGGCTCAAGTCCAACTGACGCAAAATGCTGCTTGTGAAATTTGTAGTGGACCACATAATATTGTACATTATTTTGCAACTCCGCAGCAAATTGAGGATATAAAGTTCTTGAAGCAGGATAATTTCTATTCAAATACTTACAATCTAGGGTGGATGAATCATCCAAAATTTTCCTGGAGAGATCAGAAAGGGAATGTTCAACAACATGGTCAGAGCCAATATCAGAACCAATATCAGTAGCAGCAACAACAACAAGTTCCTAAGAAAGCAGATTGGGAATTGGCCATTGAAAAGGTGACAACTCACAATATTCAATTCCAAGAAGAGACAAGAAACAATCAGAAGAATACTTCCGCTTCAATTAAAAATCTCGAGGTTCAGATGGAGCAAATAGCACAACAACTGGAAAATTCTCAAGCATCAGGCTCTATGCCGAGTGCAATAGTTACAAATTTGAGAGATAATCACATTGTGAATGCAGTTGTGACCCGAAGCGGTAAGTTAGCTGGAAATGCTGAAAAAGAGGTAATTGAAGAGGAAGGTCTGCTAGAAGTGGATTTAGAGATCAGAGATGATCCGAAACAAGCTGAGGAAGTTGTTATACAACCAGTGGTTGAGAAGGAAAAGCAGAAAGATCCAAAGTCAAAAATCATTCTCTGTTATCCTACAAGAACAAGGAAGAAAGATCTTAATGAGAAATCTTTTGAGAAATTCTTGGAATTGTTCAAGAAACTTGAGATTAACATTCCTTTTGATGAAGCTTTGGAACAAATGCCTATCTATGCCAAATTCATGAAAGGCATCATATCCAAGAAGCGTTCCATCGACACTGAGCTGATAATGGTAACTAAAACATGTAGTGCTATTTTGCAGAGTCTCAAAATTCCATTGTAAAAGAAAGATAGAGATGCAGTTACTATTCCTTGTGTAACACCCTTCTAAATCCCACAGAATATTCATAATTATTTAAAATAATATCAGAGTAATACAATAAAATAGCATCACATTTTATTCGTGAATAATCATACATGTTAGTCTTACTCTGTAACACGGGTTTTCAAAATTATTCATGACATATCCATTATCAAGGTTTCACTTCATAGTTTAAACAAGTTCATTAAAACACTTCATAGTGCCCCATGATTCATGGTTCATAATTCAACATAATTTAAACTCCATTGAAACAATTTAAATGTCATAACAAAACAAGAACAATATAGTTTGGAAAACAAAGCATTCTCGTCCCCGATGTTACATATCAAAGCAAGAACTTCTAGAATCAACGGAAATACAACACACGCTACAAGCTATTCTTCTAAGCCTTTAGGGACTACTCCTAATTACCTGCATGTTACCCACATAGAGGCAACATTCAAGTAGAAAGGGTGAGTTTATCACAATCATTATATAAGATATAAGTAATAGACATAGCAGAATAAACCAAAAGTATCACAACATAAACTCGATATTGTTATATTCTAATTACCTCAAGAATCATACAAATTCAACAACACAATACAACATCATCAATTTAAGAACCATACAATGCCACATAAGTTGTAGTGCAAGGACATAGACTCTTGCATGTGGTACCAATTCATTTGATGGACACTGAGCCATGACCCTCCAAATACCCCAATCATAGGATCGATTCCCACTTGGAACCGGAGAAAATCATATACATCCCAAATCCATACAATGGGATTGAGACCAAATCACTGGACCAACGTCCTAAATCATCAAAATGGACCAAAGTTGTCTAATGAATGCATGATGCACAACAATAATATAAACGACCATAACTAGTCATACGCATCATCATTCATGTATTCACCAACATCATCATATAAACCTCATCATATGTACTCATATAAGTAAAGCATCATCATCATATCATCATATAAAACAGAATAATCATATTAACAACATATCATCATCATACTTCATTACCATAAAATATCATAGTGATTCAACACGAGGAAACTAATTCTATCCTAACTTGGATACTAGAATTATCCTTCTTATTCTTAATTTTACTCCTTATAAATATATTTCATCATGTTAGCTATCCAACATGTGATACGGTGGGAGAACTGACTTGAGGTTTTGCGTTTGTATTCGCACTTGTTCGATTTAGCAAGAGTCGCCACCGAATTTTTATTTTATCCTAAGGAAAGGTTAAAAAGCACAGGAAAAACCTTTTGAGATGTTTCGTGAGTTCGGGGGGTAGATTATGAAAAGGGAAGGTATTAGCACCCTCTTCATCCATGGTTATCCATGGGCTCTTAGTTACTTGTTTAGATCACTTGCCTTTTGATTTTCATGGGCTCTTAGTTACTTGTTTAGATCACTTGCCTTTTGATAGTTATCCATAGCTATCCATGTGTGTGTGTGTGTGTTTTTAAAAATGTTTTTGAAGAAGATGCCTTGTCTTAGGCAAACATTGAAATGACTCGTGTTTGAGTGTTTTACAAAGGTGTATCTTTTCGAAAAGATGTTTCAAGTGTTTTTTGAAAGTTTGTTTTGAAAGTGTTTGTGGTTTTTGAAAAGTAGGCAAGTGTGTTTGCAAGTTTGACCAAGTAACTAAGAGTTTGTCTACCCCTAAATTTACTCAAAGGTTTTTCTCATGTTTTAACCCTTTTAACAGTTTTGTTCCACCATTGTATTTGGTGGACAATCTTGCGTTTAGGATGTTTAACGGGACAGACGCGGGTCATCGTATGAACCATGAATGCAATGGTGCCAAGTGTCTTTGGCAATTTTGCTTGAATGGACTATGATCATTTTGATAGGCAACTTTCGAAAGCGTCATCGAGGGAATATGATCATTTGATTTAAATTGTTTTGCCAAAGAAACTCGACGTGCAAGCATGGCCCAATTTTGGAAGGCAACAAGCGGGATTACCCTAGGGGTGCAAGTGTGATTGTGTATTGATTTCATGTATTTGTCTTGTATTAGGTTATCTAGCGTTTGATTTTATGTACATACAAACCCTAGGTCTAACCATGGTATATTTGAAAGCGATAAATTGCGAGAATTTTAAAGTCTACGCTGTTACAAATAAGTATCCGGGAGTAGGGGTACAAATTTACAAATGGGGATGAGACTTAAATGGGAGAGTAATGTCCAATAATTTACAACCAAATCGAATTGCGATCTCAAATGTAATATGTAATGTATAGCAATGTATAGGAATAGAATAATGTAAAAGTGTCAATGTATTGGTGTAAGTGTAAATGTATTGGTGTAAGTGTATGTGTACGTGATTTATTTACAAGGTGAGATGTGAACTTAATGAAAAATTAAGTGTTTTGTTTATTTAATTTTGTATTCTCGTATCTTGCTAAGTATGTACAAACATTTTAAATGAAAAAAAGAGTTTTAAGTTTAAGAAAAAGAAAATGTTTTAAGTTCTATGTATTATGTATTAATGTTAGTGTATTTGTATTTAGTATTTTTATGTACAAAATGTTTTAGTTAAAAAAAAAAGAATATTCAAACTAAAAATCTATTTCTTTATGTATTGTTTATAAATGTTTTAAGCAAGATTTACATTTAAATAAAAAAAAGGAGTTTTAATAAAAGAAAAGAAAAAAAGTTTTATGTTTTATGTATTAATGTAATTTAGTATTAATGAAAAGTGTTAGTAATATTATTATTAAAAAAAAGAAGTTAAGTTATGTATAAAAAAGGAATGGGCTTAAGGGTGGATTATGGGCCCAACCAAAACTAACTGAGAAACAACAAAAAGGGAGG
Source organism: Vicia faba (assembly GCA_948472305.1). Lineage (NCBI taxonomy): Eukaryota > Viridiplantae > Streptophyta > Magnoliopsida > Fabales > Fabaceae > Vicia > Vicia faba. The sequence continues at coordinate 1,228,750,042 of OX451741.1, read as the reverse complement.
TGCGCGTTTAATGGGCTTAGGCTACTGGAAAAGGGCAAGGCCCATTGTGCAAGTTTGATCATTTTCGTTTAGGTTGCAAAGTTTGTTTCATTAGGGTTCGTGAGCTTGTGAAACACAGAGGCGCCGTTCTTCGTTACTACGTCTTCATCCTTGAGCTTTCTGAATGCCTCCAAGCCTGGCCACCGGCGCCATCATCCATCTCTCCTTCCTCCTTAGTCGAGCACGGTGACCTTACGAAAAAGGTTTGGTTTTGATGCTTTGTACGTTTTTACATTTTTTGCATGCTTTCATTCGTTTTGGATTCTGATTTTAAGCTTTGTTATTGTTGTTTCTGTTGAGGTGTATGAAAGGAAAGAAAAGAAGTTATACTACCTTTGTTGGAGGAGGACGGTGGATCTGGAGGCGCCTAGGACGGCTGAGGGTGGAGGAAGCGCTGCTCAGCTAGCTTGGAAACTCTGGTACTCGTATTTGCCTTTTAGATTGTTGGTTCAATGATGATGTTTGAGAACCTTAGTTGGATATCACTTCTTTTCTTCTTCTTATGTTGGCTTCTGAGTTGCCTGTGTATCCTGAGATGCTTCTTTATCTTCTTCTTCTTGTTAGCCTCTGACTCTGAGAGATATTAATGTTGTTGTTAGCCCAGTGATGAAGCAATTCTGAGGGCGTGTTGGTTGTTGCTTAGGCTTGCAAGCTTGGTATGAATTTGAGTTTTTTGCTTTGGGTTTAGGTTTGCTGTGCTGAAAAATAGGTTACAGGCTTGAAGCCTTGAGGCTTGGCTTGCTGTTGGTTTATTTGTTTTGATGCTTCTGGCTTTAGAGGCTTTTGGTCTTAGACAGTTTACAGGCTTTTGGTGTTTTGGTTGCAGTTAGACTTCATGTTTTTGACAAAGGTTTCAGGCCTTGGCTTAGTATGCTTTAGGCTTTGGCTTCTGTTGAATGTTTGTTCTTGAAGGGGCTTGGCCTTTGACAGGTTGGGTTAGTTTAGGACAGGTGAAGGTTTTGAATGATTTTGGCTTGGGCTTGAAGCTTGATGATTCAAGTCTGCCTGAAGCAGGTTAAATGCAGGTTTTTATGTTTCATGATTGAGGGCTCTTTGATTATTTCTATTGAATATATTAGCAGGTTGTGAGTTTAAGGCTTGACAATTTGTATGGAGGTTGTGACACAGGTTTACAAACAGGTTCAGGGCTTGTGTTTTGAATGATTACCAGCTTAGAGGGTTGATACAGGTTTATGGCCCTTTTTTTTATATTTTGGAGGCAGCTTTGTATATATTTGATATAGCTTGTGTTCTTGGCCTTTTGATATTTCTGCCTTTTTTTGTACTGTGTTATTACAGTTTGTTTTATATCTTTCTTTCTTCAAGCCTAAAGCCTGTAAGCCTATCTTCTTTTCCTCTTCTCTCTCTCTCTTGACAGTTTTTAAGTATTTTTTTATTGCTTATGATGTCCTTATTCTGAAAAGGTGACTGGTCTGAAAATTATGTAACCTTGATGTTGCTTGCACTAGTTGGTTTACTCTGCATATCTATTATCTCTTTTTTCCGGATTTTATGCCTCTTTGTACTTCTTGACAGCTTTTGGGTAGCTTTTTGATAGCTCTTTGGCAGCTTGTGGAAAGTTTGAAATTGGAACTTTGTAGTTCTAGTTCAGTTCAGTTTGCCTTTGGATTTTGTTTGGCATTTTATTTGTGCACTTTTCAATTGATTTGGTTCCTTTGGTTGAAAACTTGAAACTAGGCAGCATGTGTGACAATTTTGAATTTGTGCAATCATACTTTTGTGCACTTCATTCTTAAATTGCAAAACATTCTATCCCTCTTTGTGAACCGGGAGAAATCTCGTGATTTGCAGAGAGGGCAAACTGATTCCAGCCAGTCGCCTTTAATGATGAATTCATTTTAACTGTCTACCTTTAATTATTTTATCTGCTTTGACTTTTCTTTTGTTTCTTTGTTTTGCAGATAAAACTCAATGGGGCCAAAGGAGCAGAAGATGAAGACTCTAGGAATTTAGGATAGTTTCAATTTAATTATTTGTAACATTATTATTATAAACAAGGATGTAAATAAATTTACAGTTGTTCAAATAATTGATTGTAACAAACCATTAAAGGTGAATAAAAAATCCTCTTTTGATCAATTAATTCCTTTTATTTCCTTTCAATTGTTTAACTTAATTATTTGAATTTCTTAAATTAAAACAATTGGAAATAAATCCAATTATTCTGAATTTAGAAAAAAGAAATAATTAATAAACGTCCGGCATTCCGAATTAAACATAACAATGCACAGTCAAACAACAAAACGTCCACATGTCCTCTTTTCACTGATTTAATCAAACACTGCAAACTTAAATCCAAATGCTTCAGTCCAAATTTCAGAGTAAACTGAAAAGAAATATAGACTTAATTCTTTCTGAGAAATATGCGCACAAAAACCCTGATTCTTGATTAAATGCCAAAGAAGCGTCCGCTTGATCAAAACCTGAGCCAACTCAACCAAACCTCAGCAATCTGCCTGAACTGCTTTAAAATCAATGAAAACCCTAATTTTGTCTGACTGACAAGAAAAGTCTGTTTGACCGATTCTTGAGCCAGTCTGAAGAATCAGGAAAAGTCCGAAGCTGTGATTTCTTGTGGAAAAAATATGAGGGCAAATTTTGGGGTACAACACAACGCTTCGGACGACACCTCAAACGGAGTCCGGAAACTCAAGTTATAACCTTTAGAAAAATATGTCAAAATTTTGATTGCTTGAGTCGACACATGCCCCCTTTGAGTCAACGCATAGGTATTATGTCTTCCTCGGGTGTGTTTAGGTCGACCCAATGAGTCGACGCATACTGAGTCTTGAACCTGCATGAGTCGATGCATGACCTCTTTGAGTCGACGCATGCTGTTTTGTGCTGAATTTTTATGTGATTTTTCTGCGATTGCACTACCTTATAGGTCGTAAAACATCATCTAATCATAGGGATTCATCATCTATCAACAACTTAATATACTACATCAATTAGACAACATTTACGGGTCATTATTCATCACTAATCTATCAATTCTCCATCAAACAACGTTGAATCACCATCTATGAAACCTAAGGCAAACCCTACCTCTATCTACCACTTAAATCAAATATAATAATCAGATAAACACCCCTTACCTTATTGTTTCGAGTGATTAATTATGTTCTTCATGCCTCTTACGATGATTCTCTCCAAAGTCTTCGTGCCCTAGCCTCTCTTCTCTAACTTTCACGATTGATTGTGAGAATAACAAGTATCTCTTCTCTGTTATCACAAAGGACCCCTAATATCTTCCTCAATTGCCCTCACTTAGTCAACCTCTATTTACCATCACGTCCTCGCTCTTCCTACCAATTACCAACACACTGCTCTAATTAAAATAACCCTTTAAATAATTATTCCTATTATTATATTCTCAATAATAATCCAAATAATAACCAAATAATTATTTAACCATTATAATAATTCTAATCATCATAATTCACATCATGCACAACCTCATACCAGCACATCACACATATAATCATATAAAACATCAATTATTCACAAATACTCCTAATAATTCATTAAATAAATAACTTCTAAAAATTGGGGTGTTACAACTCTCCCCCCACTTAAATAATTTTCACCCTCGAAAATTACCTGATGAAAACAGAGTGGGATACGACTCCTTCATTTGATCCTCACGCTCCCAAGTCAAACTTTCACCAGCTGATCCACCCCACAACACCTTTACTAAGGCAATATCCTTACCTCTCAATTACTTCACTTCACGGCCTTCTATTCTCAATGGTAATGCTTCAACAGTCAGGTTATCTCTCACATGTATATCATCCATCTGAGTTACATGTGAGGGATCCAGAATATACTTTCTCAACTGAGATACATGAAACACATCATGAAGATTTGCAAGTGACGGAGGTAAAGTAATCTGATAGGCTACCTCACATATCCTCTTAGATATCTAATATGGACCAACGAAATACGGCGTAAGCTTCCTTGATTTCAGAGCCCTACCAACACCTGTTATCGGAGTAACTGTCGAAAACACATGATCATCTTTCTGAAATTCCAAGGCCTTCCTTCTCTTATCATGATAGCTTATTTGAAAAATCTGAGAAGCCTTCATCCTCTCTTGAATCATCTTAATCTTCTTAGTTGTTTCTCATACAATCTCGGGTATGAGTACAAGACTCTCGCCCGACCCATACCAACACAATGGAGTTCTACACCTCCTACCATACAATGCTTCATACGGTGCCATTCTAATACTTGAATGGAAACTATTATTGTTTGTAAATTCAATCAATGAAAAGTGACTATCCCAAGATCCTCATTGTTCTAGCACACAAGCCCTCAGCAAATCCTCCAAAGACTGGATAATCCTCTCTGTTTGACCGTCGTCTGCAGATGATATGCAAAACTCAACTTCAACTTAGTACCAAAAGAATTCTGAAAACCTATCCAGAATTTCGATGTAAACCTCGAGTCTCTATTCGACACAATACTCGAAGGTATCCCATGCCACTTTACAATCTCATCAACATACATCTTAGCCAGTTTTCTATAGGATGATTGATCTTCATCGGCAAGTAATGAGCCGACTTATTCAACCTATCCACTATTACCCAAATTGAATCATCACCTCTAGCAGCCTTTGGTAACCCCGACACGAAATCCATAGAAACACTATCCCATTTCCACTTTGGAATACTCAAAGGTTGCATAAGACCTATAGGCTTCTGATGTTCAAACTTCGACTTTTGGAAAGTCAAGAAAGCATACAAAAAATTAGCAATTTCTTTCTTCATACCTGGCCACCAAAACATTTTCTTTAAATCCTGATACATTTTTGTAGCACTTGGATGAATACTCAAATCCCTCTGATGCCCTTCCTCAAGAATGATCTTCTTAAGTTCTGGAATATCAGGAACACATACTCTATCACAAAGTCTCACCACACCATTCTCATCCACTCGGAATTCACCTCTATTTCCTTTATTAATCAATGTTAGTCGATCCACCAAACTCTAATAAGACTTCTGACCTTCTCAGATCTCTTCAAGAATCCCACTAGTCAGTTTTAACATTCCCATCTTCACATTGTTGGATGTTTCTTCCCATACCAAGCTCATATCTCTAAACTGTTTGATCATCTCTAACTCTCAAACCATAAGCATTGACATATGCAAAGATTTCCTACTCAAAGAATCGGCTACTACATTTGCTTTACCGGGATGGTAACTCAAATCAAAATCATAATCCTTCAAAAATTCGAGCCATCTTCTCTACCTCATGTTTAACTCCTTCTAATCAAATAAGTATTTTAAACTCTTATGATCATTGAACACTTCAAATTTAGAGCCAAAAAGATAATGTCTCCAAATTTTTAGCACGAACACCATAACCGCCAATTCTAAATCATACGTAGGATAGTTCCTCTCATGAACTTTTAACTGTCTAGAAGCATAAGCAAAAACTGGTTGGTTTTGCATTAGTACACCACCAAGACCCATCTTAGAAGCATCACAATAAACTACAAAGGATTCATTTGGATTTGGAAAAATCAACACTGGAGCAGTCGTCAACCTCTTTTTCAGCTCTACGAAACTTCCTTCACATGCAACATACCACACATAAGCTTGACCCTTTCGATTCAACTAAGTCAATTGTAATGCCAATTTAGAAAATCCCTCAATGAATCTTCGGTAGTAACCTACTAAACCAAGAAAACTTAGAATCTCCGTTGCAGACTTCGGAGTCTCCCACTGTAACACTGCATCAACTTTAGAAGGATCTACCGCAATTCCACCACTAGAAATCACATGACCAAGGAAACTCACTTCCTTCAACCAAAATTCAAACTTTGACAGTTTCACATATAATTCATTATCTTTCAATATTTGCAACACAGTTTGCAAATGCTCAGCATGTTCTTCTTCTGACTTTAAATAAATTAAAATGTCATTGATGAAGACCACCACAAACTTGTCCAAGTACTTCTAAAAGATACGCTTCATGTATTCCATGAAAACTCTTGGCGTATTTGACATACCAAACGGCATCACAATATATTCATAGTGACCATACCTTGTTCTGAAAGCTGTCTTTGAAATATCATCTGGCTTGACTAGAATCTGATGATAACCCGACCTCAAATCGATCTTGCTAGAGACACTCGCTCCCACCAACTGATCCATCAAATCATCAATCCTAGGAAGTGGATACTTATTCTTAATAGTTACTTTATTCAACTGTCTCCAGTCTACACATAAACTCATACTACCATTTTTCTTATTAACCAACAACACCGGAGCACCCCACAGAGAGACACTCAGACGGATAAACTTCTTCTCTAACAATTCTTCTAATTGTTTCTTCAATTCATTCAACTCTAAAGCTGACATCCTATAAGGAGCCATCAACACTGGACTTGTACTTGGTATTAAGTCCACAGCCAATTCAACTTCTTGCTCTGGAGGTAATTCACCAATGTCGTTCGGAAATACTTCTAAAAATTCACAAACAACAGGTAACTCCACACTTGCAGTTTCACGATCAACTTGTAACAACGGGAACATCGCAAACATCAAAGCTTCATCTTCCAAAAGCTCATCTACTTGCTTGGCAGACAAAAAAATTAGCTCTCCACTATCACCAAACTTGGGGAATCTTACCGTCTTATTATAACAGTTGATATGAACATAATTGAATTCCAACCAGTTCATTCCAAGAATAACATCAATTTCGTGTAAGGGTAGACACACAAAATCCATCACAAAATTCTTGACATAGATAGATAAAGAACATTTCAAACAAACAAGAGTAGTAGTAATGGAACCTTTAGCCGAAAGCTCCACTACCATTTCCCCATTCATATCAGACAATTTTACTCCCAACATAGTAGCACAGTCAAGTGAAATAAATGAATGAGTAGAACCAGTATCTATAATAGTAATTAACTCAGTATTTTTAATAAAACAATTATCTCTGATTAAATTGTCCTTCTTGTGACCCTCAACACCATTCAAAGCAAACACTCTGCCACCAGTCGGATCAGCTACATCTTTCTTGGGTTTCTGACACTGGGTACTGATGTGACCCTGCTCACCACACTTGAAACAAGCCGGACCTCCATTCTTGCATTCAGTATTGTGATGACCAACCTTGCCACACTTGTAATATCTTAGCACTTTATTGGTACAAGCATTAGCACGGTGGCCTGCTTCGCCACATCGGTAGCACTTCATAGAAATGGAAGCGCCTCCCCCACCCGACTTCTTCTCCTCATAAGCTCTTTGCTTCCTCTTATCAGCTTGAGCAACATACGACTTACCACGATATTGATTCTTCCCTTTCTTCTCATTATAATTCTTATAATAAGAAGCTTTGTCCCTACTATCTTGATAAAAAATCTTACACTTATTCACCAGCTCAGGAAACTGACGAATCTGCAGATACCCAATACCCTGCTTGATCTCTGGATGCAGTCCATTCTCAAACTTAATGCACTTTGACATCTCAGTTGTTGGAATGTTATAGGGCGGATATAATTTCACTAGCTCCTCAAATCTCGCCGCATACTCAGCAACTGTCGAATTTCCGTGCCCCAACTCAAGGAATTCGATTTCCTTCTTACCATGCACATCTTCTGGAAAGTACTTATCCAGAAAAGCAGCTCTAAACACAGCCCAAGTAATTTATGTGCCCAGAATCTCCATCCTCTGATGCATATTGTTCCACCAGTCTACAACTTCTTCTTCCAACATGTGAGTACTGAAATGCACATTCTGATCTGCCATACATATCACCACTCAAAAAATCTTTTCAATACTCTTCATCCATGCCTGTGCACCATCAACATTGTGCATGCCCTTGTAGATAGGTGGATTGTTCTTCTGGAATCTTCCCCCAAGCACGAGCCTCATCATCATTCCCTCCATTCTGGTTCTGCTATCCATGTTAGTTCTGCATTTCCTGAGCCATGGCTTCCAAAGAATTAGCAATCACGTTATCATTTCTTCCTCCAGCCATAACTCTGCGCATAGATAACCAACATTAGAACCATCAGCACATCGACATTATTTGATACTAATCGATTAACAAGGAATAAACATCATATAAATCCTGGCCGAATGAACCGACCTTCTATGATACCACTAATGTAACACCCTTCTAAACCCCAAAGAATATTCATAATTATTTAAAATAATATAAGAGTAATTCAACAAAAGGGCGTTACATTTTATTCCTGAAATAATCATACGTGCTAGTCTTACTCCGTAACACAGGTTTCAAAATTATTCATGACATATCCATTATCAATGTTTCACATACTTGCAGCGGAATCATAGTTCAAACAAGTTCACTAAAACACTTCATAGTGCCCCATGATTCATGGTTCACAATTCAACATAATTTAAACTCTATGGAAACAATTTAAATGTCATAACAAAACAAGAATAAAATAGTTTTCAAAGCAAAGTGTTCCCATCCCCGATGTTACATATCATAGCAAGACCTTCTAGACTCAACGTAAATAAAACACACACTCCAAGCTATTCTTCTAAGCCTTTAGGGACTACTCCTGATTACCTGCATGTTACCCACGTAGAGGCAACATTCAAGCAGAAAGGGTGAGTTCATCACAATCATTATATAAGATATAAGCAATAGACATACAGGAATAAACCAAAAGTATTACAACATAAACTCGGCATTGTTATATACCAAGTACCTCAACAATCATACAAATTCAAAAACACAATATAACATCATCAATTTAAGAACCATGCAATGCCACATAAGATGTAGTGCAAGGACATAGACTCATGCATGTGGTACCAATTCATTTGATGGACACTGAGCCATCACCCTCCAAAGACCCCAATTATAGGATCGATTCCCCCTTGGAACCGAAGAAAATCATATACATCCTAAATCCACACAATGGGATTGAGACCAAATCACTGGACCAACCTCCTAAATCATCAAAATGGACCAAAGTTGTCCAATGAATGCATGATGCGCAATAACAATATAAACAACCACAACTAGCCATACGCATATTCATTCATGTATTCACCAACATCATCATATAAAAATCATCATATGTACTCATATAAGCAAAGCATCACCATCATATCATCATATAAAACAGAATCGTCATATTAATAAAATATCATCATCATACTTGATTACCACAAAACATCATAGCAATTCAACACGGGGAAACTAATTCTATCATAACTTGGGTACTAGAATTATCCTTATTATTATTCATTTTACTCCTTATAAATGTATTTCATCACGTTAGCTATCCAACATTTTGAACGACACCTCAAACGGAGTCCGGAAACTCAAGTTACGACCTTTAGAAATATCTGTCAAAAAATTGGATTACTTGAGTCAACGCATGCCCCCCTTTGAGTTGACGCATAGCTATTCTTTCTGCTTCGGGTTTGCTCAGGTCGACCCAATGAGTTAACGCATACTGAGTCTTGAACATGCATGAGTCGATCCATGACCTCTTTTAGTCGACACATGTTGTTTTATGTTGAATGTTTATGCAATTTTTCTGCGATTTCACTACCTTATAGGTCCTAAAACATCATATAATCATAGGGATTCATCATCTATCAATAACTTAATATACTACATCAATTAGAAAACATTCACAGGTCATCATTCATCACTAATCTATCAATTCTCCATCAAACAACATCGTCTCAATGCCATGGAGATCTAGAGGGTACCCGAGTTGGATTTTAAAGAGCTAGGACTGATCTTAGGGGTGGTCATCCCGTAGAAATTCAAGGTCCCCACCTTTTTTAAGTACGACAGTGCTTTCTGTCCTAAGATGCACTTAAGGTCATATGTTAGGAAGATCCAACCCCACACTACTGATAGGAATCTGTGCTTTACATTTCTTCTAGGAAAGTTTGGCAGGGACTCAGTTGGAATGGTTCTATCAATTGGAGAGGACCAATATCCGCAATTGGGAAGATCTGGCTGCTGCTTTCTACAAGCAGTACCAATATAATGCTGACCTTGCCCCAACTCGTACGCAATTGTAAAGTATGTCTATGGGTTACGGTGAAGGTTTTAAAGATTATGCCCAAAAGTGGAGAGACCTTGCGGGAGGAGTCCAGCCTCTGTTGGCTAATAGAGAGATGGTGGACATGTTCTTGGGCATGTTGTCTGGTCTGTTCTTTAACCATCTGATTGGAAGCTCTACTACTAGGTTCACTAAACTGACATTGACTGGTGAACGGGTAGAAGCTGGCATCAAAAGTGGTAAAATCCTGAGAGATGCGTCCTCCAGTACAGCAAAGAAACCCTTCACTGGAAAGAAGGAGATTAGTGATGCTTATGGTCAAAGAAATCAGAACAAAAATGAACAACTTTTGGCGGTAGGGGTTGTTATGATTTCCAATCCCACATCAAACCAGCAATGAAACAATCAGCACAGACCAGATGCGCCCAAAAGACAATTTACCCAGATCAACATGACCTTATCCCAGGTTTTACCACACCTGCTGAAGTCCAATTTGGTGACCCTAAAGGAGGCCCCTAAGAATCCCAATACGGTATCTCCCCTCTACAACCCAAATGCCTGATGTGCCTACAACTCTGAAAGTCCCGGACATGATACAAATGATTGTTGGGCTCTGAAGAACAAAGTGCAAGATCTCATTTAGGCGAAGGAGATTGAGTTTGATCCTCCCAAGACCCCTAATGTCATAATTGCACCAATGCCTAAGCATGAACTGGGAATCAGTGCTATTGATGTCGTTTCCACTATAGAGGATGCTGACAACGACTGCGACATGGACAAGTGGATTTTCCCGACCATTAGCGGTGGACTCAATAATTGGGAGGCCAAAGATTTTGTGCCTATTACTTTTATTCAAGAGTAATTGTCTTTTTGTTTTTTGGGATATGTAATATTTGAACAATTGAAACTTTAAAGCCTTGTGTTTTACCCGAGGCACAATGGTCTATTTTGTGAGAGTTATTTCTTCATATTCATATGTCATTATTAAATCATTGGAAGTTTTACATAAAGATTTTACGCTCCCTGTCTTTCTTTTCTGCTTTTACTTTATAAAAAACGGGTATGCTCTTACACACACCCACATATCAAACTACAGATCCACATCCACTATGGATCCCATTGATAATGGTTCTTCTATTGCTAATTATGACTTTGAAAGTCCGATTTACCAAGTCGAGGATGAAGGTGAGGAAGATTGTGAAGTATCAGGAGAACTTGCCAGACTGTTACAACAGGAAAAAGGGCAATAAAGCCCCATGAAGAGTTGGTTGAGACAGTAAACTTGGGTACTGAAGAGGACAAGAAAGAAGTCAAGATGGGTGCCGAGCTAGAGCATAGTGTCAAGGAGCGGTTAGTACAGATGTTACATGACTATGTTGAGGTTTTTGCATGGTCATATGAAGACATGTCGGGACTTGACACTGATATTGTGGTCCATCGCCTTTCGGCGAAAGAGGATTGCCCTCCAGTGAAACAAAAGGTTCGTCGCATGCGGCCAGAAATGTCAGAAAATATCAAAGCCGAAGTCATGAAACAGTTCAATGTCGGTTTCTTAGCTGTCACCTCTTATCCATAATGGGTTGCCAATGTTGTTCCAGTACCTAAGAAGGACGGTAAAGTACGTATGTGTGTGGATTACAGAGACCTGAATAGGGCAAGCCCCAAGGATGACTTTCCGCTTCCCCATATCGATGTTCTGGTTGACAACACCGTACAACATAAGGTATTCTCCTTCATGGATGGTTTCTCTGGGTACAATCAGATCAAATGGAACCTGAGGATATGGAGAAAACGACCTTCGTCACACAGTGGGGAACTTTCTGTTACAAAGTTATGCCATTTGGGTTGAAGAACACTGGGGCAACTTATCAGCGTGCCATGGTAGCTTTGTTTCATGATATGTTCCATCATGAGATAGAGGTATACGTTGACGATATGATAGTCAGGTCTCAGACCAAAGAGGAGCACCTCGGTCACCTACGGAAGCTGTTTGAAAGGATAAAAAGTACAAACTGAGGTTGAAACCGAATAAGTGCACCTTTGGAGTAAGATCCGGTAAGCTCTTAGGATTCGTTGTCAACGGCAAAGTCATTAAAGTGGAACCTACAAAGGTTAAATATATACAAGAAATGCCAACTCCTCACACTGAGAATGAGGTTAGGGGATTCTTGGGACGCCTAAACTACATTTCCAGATTCATTTCCCATATGACCGCTACTTGTGAGTCAATCTTCAAAGTACTGAAGAAAGATCAAGCAGTAAAGTGGAATGATGATTGCCAATTTTCCTTTGACAAAATCAAGGAATATCTTCAAGAGCCTCCAATCTTGATTCCACCAGTTGAAGGAAGACCTTTAATCATGTACTTAACAGTATTAGAGAACTCAATGGGGGTGTGTGCTTGGTCAGGATGACGAGTTTGGTCGAAAAGAGCATGCAATATACTACCTTAGCAAAAGGTTTACCAACTGTAGAACAAGATACTCACTGCTCGAGAAAACTTGCTACACTTTGGCATGAGCTTCTCGTCGACTAAGACAGTACATGTTGACTCACACTACCTTATTGATATCTAAAATGGATCCTATCAAGTACATCTTTGAGAAGCCCGCTCTCTCCGGAAGAATATCAAGATGGCAGATGATCTTGACCGAATACGACATTCAGTATACAAACCCAGAAAGCAATTAAGGGAAGTGTATTAGCTGATCATTTAGCTCATCAGGCTGTGGATGACTACCAATCCATGAATTTTGAGTTCCCAAACGAGAACATCATGTTAGTTACTGATTGTGAAGAATCGAGACCAGATGAAGGACCTGAAAAAGGACCCTGATGGACTATGATTTTGGATGGAGCTTCCAATTCTCTTGGCAATGGCATCAACGCTATGATCATATCTCCTGAAGGATGTCATACTACTTTCACTACCAGGCTATGTTTCAATTGTACCAACAACATAGCTGAATATGAAGCATGCATTATGGGTCTCAAAGCTGCTATTGATTTGAGAATCAATTTCTTGAGTGTATTGCGAGACTCAGCCTTAGTAATCAGTCAAATCAAAGGAGAATGGGACACGAAGCATCCTAATCTCATCCCTTATAAAGAGCATGTGTTGACACTGATTCCACACTTTGAAGAAGTTGCCTTTGAGCATTTCCACGAGAGGAAAATAAACTAGCGGATGCGCTAGCTACTATGTCATCCATGTTCAAGGTCAGGTAAGATAACGAAGCTCTTCAGATCACTATTGAGAAAATGGATGAACCAGCATACTATCATGAGATTGATACTGAAGAAGTAGTGGAAAAACCTTGGTTCCATGAAGTCAAAAGATATCTCGAAGCCTAAGAGTATCCTGAAGGAGCTTCAGTCAGCGATAAGAAGTTCCTAAGAAGGTTCTCTGCCAAGTTCTTACTCAGTAACAGAATCCTCTACAAGCGCAACCACGATTCTACCTTGCTTCGGTGTATAGACAAGGGTGAGGCAGAAAAGATTATGGAAGATGTGCACGAAGGTACCTTTGGCACCCATTCTAGTGGGCACACAATGGCTAAAAAGATCCTACAGGCAGGATACTATTGGTCCACTATAGAAGCGGACTTTTATCAATATTCACGAACTTGTCACAAATGCCAGATCTATACTGATAAAGTACATGTGCCTTTGGTTCCTCTAAACATCTTGACTGCTCCCTGGCCGTTAGCAATATGGGGCATAAACATGATTGGAGAGATTAGACCTATAACTACTAATGGTAACCACTTCATCCTCGTCGCCATTGATTACTTTATAAAGTGAGTCAAGGCGGCCTCATTTGCTTCTGTTACCAAGAACATTGTGGCTCGATTCATCAGACATAACCTTATCTGTCGGTACGATATTCCAGAAAGAATCATTACGGATAATGGTACCAATCTCAATAACACTATGATCATCGAGCTCTGCATGCAATTAAAGATCCATCATCATAACTCTTCTCCTTACGGCCGAAGATGAATGGCAATGTAGAAGCTGCTAATAAAAACATCAAGAAGATCATACACAAGATGACGGTGACATATAAATATTGGCACGAGATGTTACCATTTTTATCTTCATGGTTACCGTACCAAGTTGCGCACATCAACCGGGGTAACCCCTTTCTCTTTGGTATACGGTATGAAGGATGTCCTACCCATTAAAGTCCAGATCCCTTCTTTGAGAATCATGAAGGATGCAGGTTTGAATGAAAGACGAATGGGTTCAGACTCAACTTGACCAATTAAACCTGATTGACGAGAAGAGGCTCGTGGTTGTCTACCATGGTCAAATGTATCAAAAACATATGATCAAAGCTTTTAACAAGAAGGTCAGACGTCGGGTATATCAGGCTGGTGATCTGGTAATCAAACGCATCATATTGCCGCAAGGATATCCCGGAGAAAATGGACTCCCACATACGAAGGGCCATTTATGATCAAGAACATATTTTCTGGTGGAGCAATGATCTTAACCACTATGGACGGTGATGAACTTCCGCACTCGATAAAAAAGGGCATAGATAAAAGATACTACGCAACAAAGACGCGCTAGGTTGGCTGGCATAGGCAAAAATAAGAGCATCCCGGCGAACCAAAAGGGTTCGGGAAAAAATTAGGGATATACATATGGAAAAAATTTGTACACCCAGCAAGTCGAAAACCTAAAAAGGAGGCTTGGGCAAAAAAGGGTATCCCGGTGGACTGAAAACCCAAAAGGGCGGTCCAGACAAAAATTAGGATTTAAAGCGTATAACTATGTCTCGTTGGATCACCTTACAACCAATCTTCAGTATCAACTGTCAAGCTCAAGTGGTATTAATCAATCTAGTCAGCTTCGGACAAGCAGTAAAGTGATGAGACGCTCGAAGGCATAAAGGCAATAGCAGAATGGGAACCTAATGGGATTATTGCATATAGCTGTTTTTCTTTGTACACTATTTTGTATTAGTTTCATTCTTACGACGACATTCTCTTACTAAGATGTTTGTCTCCTTGTACAAAAACGCTTATTCAAGTAAATACAAAGTTATTCCTTTGAAAGTGCAAAACTATTTGTTTTTATTTTTCTGTTTTGTTTGCGAAAACGTCCAGTGATTATTTTTGAACATATGCATTTGAATGTGATTACTGCTTACAAATATACGCATAAAAAATAGAAAGACAGTTACTAATGGCTTTAAGAAAAAGGACAATATATAAGGGCCATCCACAAAATCCCCGCATATATTTCCTCCAGCAGATACCTTCTCCAGCAGGTACAGAGGCAGAGACATCCTAGTACAAGGTTACTGTCATATTCTCACCATGCAGCCTCAAGGACCAGTGACATAGGATCAAACACAACTTTGGGCTCCCTGGTTTGGGCTTAAGTATTTCAAATTCCACCCCCTGTTCACTTTAGCACCGGGCCTTTTTAATTTCCTTTCTTTACTCTATTTTAATTATTTCTTGTCTTATGTTTTAAAAATTGTTTTTTATTTAATAAAAAATCAGAAAAAATAATAACGATAGAATTTAGGATTTTTCTAATTAATATTAATTTTGTAAATTAATTAATTTAATTATTTTGACCTTATTTTATCATTTTAAAATAATTAGAACTAGGTTCATTTTAATTCAAATTTTTCTCAAACAAAAATGCCAAAAATTGTTAGGTTTGTTTAGATTTAATTTTGATTAACAATATTTTTTTTTATAATTAATTGAGCTTTAATTTAATTTAATATATTTCCAAATAAACAAAAACAACAAAAAGATTTTCTTATTTTACTTAGAAATTTTTAGGGTTTTAGATGTTCCTTTCGATTCGCACGCGTTATTATTTCCTATATTTTACTTTTCCAAATTATTGTAACTGCCTAATGAGTTGTAATAGTTAGGACTTTATTCCCTGCTTTTTATTTCCCCCATTTTTGGAATTGTAATAACCCTCTCCCCTAAGCCTTGTAATAGTTTAGGATTTATATTTTCCGCACTTTAAATATTTAAACTGTCTAGATGCATGATAATAGGATTGTATGGCAAGACTAATAATGAAACGCTAGCAAACTTAACACAAAAGACAAATAACTGAAACAAGCACACTTGCACATATACACCTCTAGGGTATTCCCACTTCGGTTGCCTTCAGAAACAGTCACAACTCTCGAAACGTGAGAGATTTTAGTGGCTACCCTCTGGTTCAAAATATCATAAGTCCCTCGATAACCCTCTCGACGTTGCCTCGGTAAAAATATGATCTTAGAACCCTAGGGTAGTTACTAAAACTTCTTGCTCAGTTGCCTTTGTGACTATAAAAATGTCCCTTCGAATGTCTCTCAAACATCCAACGATAGGGCTACCTACTCACTAATAGTAGGATAAGGTTGTCTAAAGGATAGGAGGAAAAGAACAAGCCTTTCGAGTATAAGTAGATAGTTCTTAGATGCTTGCTCAAAACAAACTTTCACACTTACACCAAAACAATTGAAAAACATTTTTAAATGCTTTATCAACATTCTTGAGGACTGATACAAGAGTTATCATAAAGTGAATCACCGCACTAAGGCATTTTTCAAAATACTTTTCCAAACACACAAAAGCAGAAGGTATTTCAAAAACTGAGCTAAGCATCTAAGAGCCCGTATATAACTACGGATGGAAATGGTGCTAACACCTTCCCTTTCCATAATATACCCCCTTACTAAGAAATAATCTCAAAAGGTCTTTTTATGTTCTTTTCACCCTTTTCTTTATTGGATAAAACAAAAGTCGGTGGCGAATCTTGCTTACCGCAACATTTGTGAATACAAACGCAAAATAAGTATAACAGTCGGTTCTTCCACCGTATCACAGACATGACTACTTGTGAACTAATCTTCAAATTACTGAAGAAATATCAAGCAGTGAAGTGGAATGATGATTTCCAGATTGCCTTTGACAAAATTAAGGAATATCTTCAAGAGCCTCCAATCTTGATGCCGCCAGTTGAAGGAAGACCTATGATCATGTACTTAACAGTATTAGAGAACTCAATAGGGTGTGTGCTGGGGAAGCATGATGAGTCTGGTCGAAAAGACCATGCAATATACTACCTTAGCAAAAAGTTTACCGACTGTGAAACAAGATACTCACTGCTCGAGAAAACTTGTTGGACTTTGGCATGGGTTACTCGCCGACCAAGACAGTACATGTTGACTCACACTACCTTATTGATATCTAAAATGGATCCTATCAAGTACATCTTTGAGAATCCCGCTCTCTTCGGAAGAATAGTAAGATGGCAGATGGTCTTGACCGAATACGACATTCAGTATACAACCCAGAAAGAAATTAAGGGAAGTGTATTAGCTGATCATTTAGCTCATCAGGCTGTGCATGACTACCAATCCATGAATTTTGAGTTCACTGATGAGAACATCATGTTAGTTACTCATTATGAAGAACAGAGACCGAATGAAGGACCTGAAAAAGGATCCTAATGGGGATTATGGTTTTTGACGGAGAAGAGGCTCGCGGCTGTCTGCCATGGTCAAATGTATCAAAAACGTATGATCAAAGCTTTTAACAAGAAGGTCAGACGTCAGGTATATCAGGATGGTGATCTGGTAATCAAACGCATCATACTGCCACAAGGATATCCCCGGGACAAATGAACTCCCATATACGAAGGGCCATTTATGATCAAGAACATATTTTCTGGTGGAGCCATGATCTTAACCACTATGGACGGTGACGACCTTCTGCACCCGGTACATGCAGACATAGTTAAAAGATACATGCTAGGTTGACTGGCCTAGGCAAAAATAAGGGCATCCCGACGAACCAAAAGGGTTCGGTAAAAAATTAGGGATATACATATGGAAAAATTTATACACCCGGCAAGTCGAAAACCTAAAAAGGCAACATGGGCAAAAAAGGGTATGCCGGTGGAATGAAAACCCAAAAGGGTGGTCCAGGAAAAAGTTATGATTTAAAGTGTATAACTATGTCCCGTTGGATCACCTTACAGCTAATCTTCAGTATCAACTATCAAGCTCAAGTGGTACTAATCAATCCAGTCAGCTTCGGACAAGTAGCAAATTGATGAGACGCTCAAAGGAATAAAGGCAATAGCATAATGGGAACCTAATGGGATTATTGCACATAGTTGTTTTTCTTTGTACACTATTTTGTATTAGTTTCATTCTTACGACGACATTCTCTTACTAGGATGTTTGTCTTCTTGTACAAAAACGCTTATTCAAGTTAATACAAAGCTATTCCTTTGAAAGTGCAAAACTATTTATTTTTATTTTTCTGTTTTCTTTACGAAAACGTCCAGTGATTATTTTTGAACATATGCATTTGAATGTGATTACTGCTTACAAATATACGCTTAAAAAACAAAAACACAGTTACTAATGGCTTTAAGAAAAAGGACAATATCTAAGGGCCATCCACAAAATCCACGCAGATATTTCCTCCAACGGATACCTTCTCCAGCAGGTACAGAGGCAAATACATCTTACTACAAGGTCACTGCCATATTCTCAGTATGAAGCCTAATTATGTCAGGTGTTCTTATATCCCCGGTGGAGCAAAATCTCCAATTACTGCTCCAGAAATTCTCCAGTGAAGTCACCAAGCTTCTCAGGATTCCGCAACAGGATTTCACAAAATCCCCAAACAGTGCACGAAGTTTCCCTTCCCCAACAGAGTTTATTTCTCTAATAATGGAAATCCGTCTCCCAGCATTTCAACTTCAAACAAAATTTGAAGACCTACATTCTTTATCCCCAGCTGGAATCAAGGATTTATTTTCCTTAGTTCAACAATACTGCAATAGAACAGCTAATACGTTCATACATTGCATTCATGTATCATTCTACAAACGTCATAGCATATGCAACACAAATGCATATATCACAATCTCATTTATTTTGAGAGCATCATGCAATTCATACATCATGACATCGCATAAACTGACTTTACCTTTTCAGGTTGAATTCACAAACAAATGAATACTATCAACTTATGCATATAAGGTCAAAGATTAATGCTTAATACCTGAAACCAGACAGGACAACTATCTCAATGACCAACAAAAGAAAGTTCCGGATTAATACTTGAAACAAGACATGACAACTATCTGTGAACATCTGATTGTAGACCAGTTCCTGAAACAAGACGGGGTGACTATCTACACGACCAGATGAAGCAATCTTACATGGATTCCTTCTTAATTTCCAGATGTAGTCTAACACGGACTCATCCTGAAGAAATCTTACACTGATTCTTTCTCATATATCTCCAGATGCAGTCTAACACGGACTCATCCTAAAGCAGCCCTACACAGGTTTCTTCTAATACATTTCCTGATAGCAGTTAATTTCATTATCCCTAGAAAACTACTGTGAAGCCTGGAGCCCAACTAGAAAACAACAAACTTTCATCTCTCCAGTCCAGAGATAACTCCTCAGTAGAGCCATGGACAACTAAAGCTCTTATACTCTATTCCCCACAGAGTTTTCATCAAGTAGAAGAACAACAGAAATCAACTTTCCCAAGTGGGCACCTCCTCAAACAGCAGGAACAAGAATTCCTCACAAAGAGACCTCTTATGAATCCAACATCTACTTTGGATGGCATCTTTAAGCCCATCTCTGACAACTTTCCATCATCTCTCCAAATGTCATCTTTAAGCTCATTCCCTACACAACAAACCACCACATCATCGAGTGTAAATTTTTGGGCACTCTAGTGTTCAATCATCTTCCACCTTCAAGTCACGAATGACGGAGTCGCCAATCTAACTCTTCAGGTTTAAGAAGATTGAACAGGGGAAATTGTTGTACCCCAAAATTTTCCCTCTCATTTCTCAAGATTTTTCTCAAAAAAATTCACACTGGGTCAAGACTGCAGTAGTACAATTGAATCATATTGGATTTTTCAAGCACCAAGTCAAAGAGGAAAGTATTGAAAGAGCAAAACAGATAAAAATTTGATTTTTTGACAAAATTGAAGAAAAACAAGCTTGTTTCGATTCATGCTTAACTTCGATTGAACTCTCTCCTGCATGCCAGCTTCGACTGGGCTTTGTTTCCCTTTGAAATAACTTCCTTTGATTCAGAAGGCATGGGTCTCCTTCAATTTAGAAGGTAGTGGCTTCATGTTGGCTTCTTTCGATTCAGAAGACAATGACCTTCTGAAAGCGTCCTTCAATTCAGAAGGAAATGACCTTCTGAAACATTTCTTTTTGATTCACAAAGCAGAGACCTCCTGCATGCATCTTTCGTTTGGGCATGTGGCTTTCTTCGAAGGAAAGTTTGGTTTACATCCTTCGTTTGGGCATGTGGCCCCCTTTTATGAAGCTTTGGGTTACATCATTCGTTTGGCCATGTGACCTCTTGCAGGAAAGTTTAGATTGGAAATTGGCTTTTCATGCAAACCTTCATTGGGGAAATGGCTTCTTGTATGCTTGCTTGGAGTCACAAAACAATGACCTCCTACATGCAAGTTTCGATTGGACAAGGATTACCTTCTCATAAAGCTTCGATGGAACCATTACATGTTTTCCTTTGATTCATAAAACCAATACTTCCTTCGTTCCAGTAGGCACAAGGCAATGGCCTCTTACATCTCTCCTTCGATTCAGAAGCCAATGGCATCCTACTGGTTTACCTTAATTCACTAAGTAGTGGCCCCTCTGCATGTAAGCTTCGACTGAATATTGACTGCTTCATGCCAGCAGGCACAAGGCGATAGCCCCATGCAGTTTTCCTTCAACTCAGAAGGCATTGGCCTCCTGCTTGGTTTACTTTCAAATTCACAAGGCAGGAACTCCCTTCATGATTGCTCCAATTCCACCCTTGAAAACTTATAATACACAAAGTTCCCATTCGAAAGACACATATTGTTGTCTAAAGAGGGGTCTAGTCGAAGGATGGATCTAGTTGGTCAAAACAAAAGAGAAATATTCAAACAAACTCGGGGGGTTGATCGAACGAGCCATGATGATGTGGCCTGGTGCAATTCGAAACAAACTTAGAGTCATCAAAAAGGGACAAGAGCTGATTCAACTAAGTTTATCCTTCTAGATCAGGCAATCGAAGTAAATGGTGACATAATCGAAGAAGCTCTGATGAGGAAAACTCTGAACAATTAAAATCCGTCCAAGGCGCTGTAGCGGTAGAAATCTTTAAGACTAAGCCATTGGATTGACTAGACTTATACAGATCAAAATAAAAAATTCCACCGCGCTTTATTGTTTCCAAAGGAATGGGAAAAGAGCGAATAACCCAAAAGAGGGGGAAATATTCAAGGTAAGGGGGTTGGTTATGCAAAGGAAAGGTGTTAGCATCCTAAAAATCTATGGTAATCTGTAGGAACCTCTTTGTAAATCTATATATTTTGGCTATAAAATGTTATATAAAAATAGATGGTGGAGGTGAGAAAAGAATTTTTTTTTTTATTTTTGCACCCGCCGCGGTTGCGAACCTTTAGTGCCTACGTACCACCTTTCGTGTAATAGGGGATCAGGGTACACGTAGTTCCTCTTTAAATTTTTTATAAAACACAACTGTGTTGGTTAATTTTATGAGATAAGACATCATCGTTATTGTCCGTGTGGAAAACATACTTACCACCCACAATCACGAGAAAGGAGAATTTACATCATCTCAAAGTGGAGGATATGACTTGGATTTTAAAATCAACAATGCCTCACCCAACACCCAAGTGGAAAATATCTCACTTCACTATATATTATAGAAGTATAGTTGTTTGCATCACTACAAGGATTGACAAGAGTCCAATATTTTGAGAAAAGTTTTAAAGTAAAAGCCAAAGTGGCCAAATGATTTGAATGAGATTGATTGACTTTTAGTCTTTTCACAAAAATGTCAAGGTATTATTAAGTTGATTGAAATTTATTCATGAAAAGGTTTTGAAAATGCATGGACCTAAGTCCACATTTATTATGAAAGTGGTTCAAGTTTAAAAAATAAGAAGAGTTTTCAAAAGGAGGGAGACGATTTTTGAAATAGGAGGAGATGACTATCCTAAATCAAGAAGGCAAAAGCTATTCTGATGCTTGTGCTTGTATTAACCTCCTAAGGTCTAATTAACATAAAACGATCAAAATGGAGATTAATCGTCTCATGGAATCCTAAAGGAGCATGGCATTTCAATGCAAGATAATCCTTAACTCTCAAGCATCTTAGTTGATTAATATTACACAAAGAAAACACATAAAACATGATGTTTAAACTTGATTTAAAAGACATTAAAAGCATGAAGAAATAATAGAAATAAAATCTAATAAAATCCCAAAATACTTATAAAAGCCTAAAGTATATTTTTTTATATCTCTTTTTATTATTTACTATTTTTATTTTAATACCTAGAATCGATAAAAGAAATTAAAACCAAGACAATTAAAATGGAAGAGAGATATTAGAAGAAAGAAAAATTGAGGGAGGTGAGAAATTGGAACCTTTGGATATGGTGTAGAATTTCAGACGCTAGGCCCAAATCTGGATCCAGGATGGTTATTTTTGTACAATACCTTAAGGCTCCAAAAACAATGCTAATGGGCAGAAGAAAAAAAGTATGAGGCAGGCCCAACGAATTCTTCATTTCAGTCCACAAACAATCATAAACTTAAACCAAGTCAATTTTCCAAAATTCAGTATTATTTTTTTATTTAAAATTTTTATTTAGTAAAACAAAATAAATAAATAAAAATCGTTTAAGAGAAGAGGGATAGGGTTAAAGGATTGTGGCTATTCGGCTTCTCTCTTCACTCAAATCTGCAGCGCCGCAGTTGCCTACCTCTCTGCTGATTCTGTTGTCTCTGCCACCTTGCTCAGTCCATCTTCGACAATCAATAGAAACGCTCGTCCAAATCATTCAACACAACACCGCCACGGGACCACCGCCTGGCTTTAATGTCTCCTTCTACCGTTGGCTCCACCAACAGTTTCAAGCTTCGAAGCTTCATCTTCAGTTTCCATTGATTCAAACAGCCACAATTTCCTCTTCTTCACGACTTCTTCTTCATCGATGTGGCGTCTCTTCGCAGCACCTCAACTTAAATCATTTTCAGATTCCTACGATCTTCTACCGCATCTGTTTATACTGCCTCTCCGTCCGCTCGCGATTTTGCATTTCAGCTACGTATCGACTTTGCTCTACCTCAATTCGTAGGGAAAACCCCAATGCCAAGAGCTTTTTGATCTCATGCTTTAAGATCTCAAATGAATGAAAGATTTATAATGTAAATGCAAATGATGTTATGAATGAACATATTAGGGGTAAATATTGGGGTATGACAGGTGCCAATGCAAAATGTCCAGGTGCATCCAAGTCTCACAATGGCATGAAATAATCATTTTTGGCAAATTTTCAAAATAAGGATCATGGCTTTATCATGGCCTTTATGCTATAGATTCTTTCCATGTTTCCTTTCCCTATCCAACTCCTCTATTTATACAAGCCATTTGCAAGCATTACATACGCATACACAGCCTGAGAAAAGCTCCACAAATTTCTAAAAAATATCCAAAATCGTGAAAATCCAAAACCACATTTCCAGCTTCTTTTGATCCAATTCAAAGGACCCATCACGTTCCTGAAGACACCAGGAACCTATCCCTGCCATTTTCCAAGCTTGTAGCACTCTCAAATGGCCGGATCGTGTATCACTGTTTTGGTATACTTCCTTGAATTCAAAACCTTTTACTTCGTGATATAAATGATTTCTATGTTTATATTAATGTTTGTACTGATGATTGTGTATGTTTAGAGCCATCACATGAAAGATTTAACGCAGGGATGAAGCTTTACCATTGTTAGGGCAAAGGTTCAGCCAAGCTTCATACCTCCCTGTAGAGGCACTTTCAGTCCAAATCAAGGCAATGGTTGGATTCGCAGCATGTGATTTAGGGGGGGGGGGGTAGACACGATCTGGGGTTTTGAATCTCTTTATTTTGCATGATATGTTTTTGGACTCGCCGGAGAAGAAGGTGGTCAACCACCATGGATGGTTGTTCGACCCCCCGGAGCTCACGTGTCAAAACCCATCAAATGATTGGTTCATTTAAATACAAGGACCCCACTGGAGCGCGCGCGTTTGACACCTCATCATTTTTTGATGTTTCTAATATATTATTTTTTGTTAATTGTATCAACGAATGAACATGTTGGCTGAGTGGTGAGGAAAGTGTGTATACTTGGAAGAGACCTGGGTTCGATAGCCAGGTTTGGATTTTTATTTTTTTTCTAATGTTTATATTACAGATCCAGTGCTCTCAAGCCCCTTGCGCCCACCATGTACCATCAGATCACCACCATCTAATCCAGATCTGAAGGCCTCAGATGCGTGTCTCACCATGCACCTCAAGGACCAGTGACATAAGATCAAACACAACTTTGGGCTCCCTGATTTGGGCCTAAGAATTTTCAAATTCCACCCCCTGTTCACTTTAGCACCAGGCCCATTTAATTTCCTTTCTTTACTCTATTTTAATTATTTCTTGTCTTATGTTTTAAAAATTATTTTTTATTTAATCAAAAATCAGAAGAAAAAAATAATAATGATAGAATTTATGAGTTTTTCTAATTAATTTGAATTTTTTAAATTAATTAAGTTAATTATTTTGACCTTATTTTATCATTTAAAAACAATTAGAACTAGGTTCATTTTAATTCAAATTTTTCTCAAACAAAAATGCCAAAAAATGTTAGGTTTGTTTAGATTTAATTTTGATTAACAATCTTCTTTTCTTTTTTTATTTTATTTTAATTAATTGAGATTTAATTTTATTTAATATCTTCCCAAATAAACAAAAACAGCAAAAAGATTTTCTTATTTTACTTAGAACTTTTTAGGGTTTTAGACGTTCCTTTCGATTTGCGCGCGTTATTATTTCCTATTTTTTACTTTTCCAAATTATTGTAACTGCCTAATGAGTTGTAATAGTTAGGACTTTATTCCCTGCTTTTTATTTCCCCCATTTTTGGAATTGTAATAATCCCCCTCCCCGAAGCCTTATAATAGTTTAGGATTTATATTTTCCGCACTTTAAATATTTAAACTGTCTAGATGCATGATAATAGGATTGTATGGCAAGACTAATAATCAAACGCTAGCAAACTTAACACAAAAGACAAATAACTGAAACAAGCACACTTGCACATATACACCTCTAGGGTATTCCCACTTCGGTTGCCGTTGGAAACAGTCACAACTCTCGAAACGTGAGAGATTTTAGTGGCTACCCTCCGATTCAAAAGATCATAAGTCTCACGATGACCCTCTCGATGTTGCCTCGCTAAAAATATGATCTTAGAACCCTAGGGTAGTTACCAAAACTTCTTACCCAGTTGCCTTTGTGACTATAAAAACATCCCTTCGAATATCCCTCAAACATCCAATGATAGGGCTACCTACTCACTAATAGTAGGGTAGCATTGTCTAAAGGATAACAGGAAAAGAACAAATCTTTCGAGTATAAGTAGATAGTTCTTAGATGCTTGCTCAAAACAAACTTTCACACTTACACCAAAACAGTTCAAAAACATTTTCAAATTCTTTATCAACACTCTTGAGGACTGATACAAGAGTTATCATAAAGCAAACTGTCGCACTAAGGCATTTCAAAATACTTTTCAAAAACACACAAAAACACAAGGTATTTTTCAAATGAGCTAAGCATCTAAGAGCCCGTAGAAAACTATAGATGGAAAGGGTGCTAATACCTTCCCTTTCAATAATCTTCCCCCTTACTCAAATAATTTTAAAAGGTCTTTTCTGTTCTTTTCACTCTTTCCTTTGTTGGATAAAAGAAAAGTCGGTGGTGACTCTTGCTTACCACAACATTTAAAAACATAAACGCAAAACCAGTATAACAGTCGGTTCTACCACCGTATCACACATAGTAATTCCACTACCCTGTTCAGTTAAGTGTTGTTTATATTGGAGCTGTAAAAGTTCTAAGTTTGGGGTTGGGACACCAGTAATAAACTAGGTAAGTGCACCAAAAAGAAAAAAAAGAATTGAAAAATAGCAAAATAAAAGATGAAAAAAATTGAAAAAAAAACAAAGAAAAATTGCACTTACCTAAATATGAGACTCAATTAGAAAACAAAGATCTATACTCAAAGAAAATATTTGAGTCGAAACTGAGGTGTCAAACTGAAAAGGTGTCTGATATACCCATGTGATTGATAATGTCAAAAAGAACACAATGAAAATATGATAACACTGATCTGAGCCCAAAAACCCTTTGTTTTTCCCTTTTGTTTTTGTTTATCCCACCTACCCTAAGCCCCGTTACAACCCAAAGACCTCAAAAAGTGTGTGGAATGTGTATGTCAAATGATTTTAGCGTTTATTCAAAATTAAGAGTTTATATTGCTTACTTTGAATTGTGCGTGAAAACACTTTAAACCTTAGAGACTTAGTGAGAGTGTGATATAAGCAGACAAGTGAAGTAGTACTTTGATGTGGAAGTATGGTGGAACACTTGATTCAGGGAAGTAGAGAACTCTGGAAGGAAAGCAAAAGCAAGTTGCGAAAGATCTCTGAGGTATTTTGCTAAGTTGATATTTTGGGGGTGTCCGATTATATTGGTCGTGAATATTGCTTGAGGACAAGCAACAAGCTAAGTTTGGGGTAGTGATCGGTCACCATTTTCACTATGTTTTTGCCACTTGTCTGACAATAATCCAGGTATTCCGCATCACTTTGTGTCATTTTTTGTTACCATTTGAGTCATTTTGATGTTTATTTAGTTTCTTTAGTATTTTATGATTTCTAGTTTATTTATAGTATTTGTGTGTGTTATGATTTGGTTGGTTGTTGTGACGATTCCAGGTTTAGGTGAAGAATCTAAGGTACTCGGTGCAATAAAGTCAAGAAATCATAATTTTTGTGAAAGAAAAATTGAACTATCAGGAGGCCTTACATTACCACCCGTGTCACCTAACACGAGATGTGTCGGGTGGGAAGAATTGGAAGAAGAAGGAGTTCAGGGGGATGACACGGCCACCCGTGTTAGCCAATTAAAAAAAAGCAAGTTTCATGCACCTACAAGAGAGCCAACACGACCATCTGTGTCAGCTGACACGAGTCGTGTTGGCTGATGCACTGATTTTACATGTTTTTGTGATTTTTCCACCAAGTTTGACCTGGAAGGGCATTTTTGACATTTCAGACCTGAACCAAGGGTTTTACACTATTTGAGACAGTTTCCACGACAAATAAAGGGACCTTTTTTTGGACAGGAAGAATTTAGATGATTTAAGATTAAAGTTTATACAATTGTTGGAGACGAAGACTTTCATGAGCGGAAGCAATTGAAATCAAAGTTCGCCATCGATTTGTAATGTCTATCTTTATTGTATTTGAAATTCTTGTGAACAGTATGAGTAGCTAAACCCCTCAATGCTAGGGGGTGTCCCTGTTTTGATCATGTTATGACTTTGAATTTCTAATTCTGTCAATTTTATGGTTTTTATTATTCAATTCAATTGTACAAGGTTTTTCATGCTTTCTTTTTCGGACAAATAAGGATTATTCTACGGTTAAAAATTAACTATACATCAATTGTTAAGGTTTTTTGTACGATTAAACTATAGTAGATATCACCTAAGACTAGGGATACCCTATAGTTACCAGGGGAATCTTGATAAAATAAAGGCTTGGTTTCATTATAATTCTCTAAGGACCTAAATATTAGGATGAATGACCAAAGGTTTTCCCACTAAGGACTTAGAGGAAAACAACCTAAGATCTGATAATTGAATGTTATGAACTTGTTGAAGAAATCAGAATTCAAGGTTAATACAGGACAAATCACACATTTTACCCTAGCATACTCCTCATATTTGTGAAAAAGCCAAATTTTACATTCTTCTTATTTTAATTATAGTTAGTGATAATCTCCAAATTAAAACCAAATTTAAGTTTTTGTTTAGTTGAGCCACACATTAAACTCGATACTTATATGTAGTCCTCAAGATCGATATTCGGAGAATTTCCCTATTATTACTACAGAGGCAAAATAGTACACTTGTTATTTTTCCTATCAATAATAAACTAATCATATTAAAAACTATATAGTTTATTAACGGATAAAGATATCCACAGGTAAGAGTATCATTAAACTCGTAATCATATCCATTATAAAACGGGTATTTAAATATCCTTTTATTTTTTATTCACAAATATCTATTAAGCTACACACATCATACCCATGATATATTTTGTCTGCGGATACAATTCTTTTTCCATCCACGGTTATAAGAAGATACACATGCATGTATGAACCTGATCGAGAGAAAACAACCTCCATGACTAAGTGAGTTGGTTATAAATACAATATGATGCCTTTAGACCTCAAGAATGCCAAGAGAAACATACAAAAAGATGATGAAGAAAGTATTCAAGAAAGAGATATGTGAAAAACTAGAAGTGTATATGGATGACATGATTGTAAAATCCAGTGATCAAAAGCTACATGATGAGCACCTTACTATTTTATTCAAAAGAGTATGGAAATACAACATGAGACTCAATCTAGAAAAATGAAATTTTGGAGTCAGAGCTGAAAATTTTCATATCTTTTACCTAAATTAAATGGCATAGAAGAGAACCCGTATAAACGCAATGCATTTATCAGGATGGTAGCACCGACAATGAAGAAAAAAGTGATGAAGTTAAATGGAATGTTGATGTTCTTAAACATGTTCATCTCAAAATCAACTTAGCTCACTCTGCCACTCTATAAGTTGTTCAAGAAGGAAGCACACTTTGAATGGACCTCGGAGTGCAAGAATCCATTCACATCCTTGAAGATGGTCCTGTTAACCCCGCCAGTCTTATCCCGACCCATTATCGAGGGATTTTTATTCCTTTATTTGGCCATCTCTACTTAAGCCGTTTGTGTCGTCCTTATAAGAGATGAGGCTTCTATTCAGAGTCAGGTGTACGTTTTCTCTAAAGTCTTAGTCGAACCTAAAACCCATTATCAAAAGATATAAAAGATAGAACTAACCCTCGTTCCACCGGTCTAATCTGGACGGTTGATGAAACAACCTGCTGAAAAAATCATTTAGATGAAATTAATGAAGTCACCGTCGAACATTTTTTATCCCTCGGGAAGGGGAAGTTAAACATCGACTAAACCTGAGAAGTGTGAAATCAGAGTCATATGACCAAGAGATACGGGTAAGGTAGTCAATTGCGCAAAGGGAAGGTATTAGCATCCCTCACGTCTGTAGTACTCAACATGATCTACTCTTGTTTTTCTAATCAAAGAGTGTGTTCAAATCTAATGCTTACGAGCTAAAAGGAAAAATGTAAAGAGGGAATGCATGCAAAAGAAAACCACGGGGAAAGAAGGAAATATTTACGAAGTTTCGCTTGGCTGAGCCCCGCAACCAAATTCCTATGTATCCTTTTTAAAGAATCTGAGCATCGTAGTTTGGCTCACATGTTTCAGTTTGTTTTGTGTTTTTTAATTAAACATTGTTAAGTTTCGCATTCTACCTGCAGCCCGACCTTTGGAGACTCACGCATCTGGAGTAGAAAAGAACTAACATGCTCTTTTGAAAGTTTGAAAGAAAAGGCCCAAAGGCGAAAATGAATTTGCATTGGTTGATGTTTTGTACCTTGAAAAAGGATTTGAAAGTTGTTAGATATTTTATGCATTTTCCAAAATAAAAAAGTTTTAGTTTTAAGGATGCAAAAGAAAATAAAGCATCTAAGGGAAACTATCCTAAATCTAATCTCTAATGTTATCATACAATGATGGCCCTATGGTTAAGATTAACAAAAAGGGAAATATCTACCTAATATTAGCATGCATAGTTTGAAAACCTAATGTCTATCCCGATTCTATCCTCTAGCTAAGAATGAACCAAAATGTCCTAAGGGAAAATGGTATATACAAGGATAAAAAGAAAACAAACAATCAACAAGCTCAAAAGAGCACACACATGGCATGGGTAGTGCATACTAACTCAAGTCAAAAGACCTAACTAAGATATCGATAATCGAGGTAGGTAAAGGGGGAAGTTCTTTACCATTGATATTATATCATCTAGTCAAGAAGGCATCATGAAAGCTACTCTTAACCAAGGTATCATATCACTGAGGCAAGAAGTAAAGAGATGTGGGAAGTGAATGTCCAAAGCGACTAAGAACCTAACCAGGATATCAAGAATAGGGATAGGAGATAGAAGACAATATGAAAAAGCATGGAGCATCAATTTTGCCTTACGCGACCTCAAGTCAAAGTGTGGGGGTTTGGTTATATAACCCTTTTCCATCTGACCGACTCGATAACATGAGCAACATAATTTATAGCATCAACGCACAGCGCGTGCTACGAACGACACGAATAAGAAATGGTGGGGTCGATTGCAGACCCTCTGTTGCCTATGCCTCCCTTTGATAACTTATCAATGGGGAATGGGAATGAGGCGCCTTTATCGAGGTCTTTGGCACAAACATAAACACACGGAATGGTAAGAAAAACAAGCACAAATAGAATTGCCCTAAACAAGTCTTTTAAAAACCAGATTTTCCTCAAAGGGACTCCCAAAACATGCATCTCTATCCTAATTCTCATAGCATCGAGAAGCGGTAAAGCATGCATCTCTATTCCTACTTCTCATGGCATCAGAAAAGAAAATACAATGGGAAAATTAAACAAAGCAGTGGAGTAATACCAAACAAACGATAGTTCAAATCAAGCAAGCAAAAGCAAAAATACTCTGGAAAACTTCGGGCAAACTAGCATAAAAAGCACAATAGTTAGAATAACATCGATCAATAAAACACAATGGGAATACATGTCATACACATCTGCAACAAATAGAACACCTGTACACAAATTCACATCCAGACAAAAACGGAAGCAGTGCATATTTCTCATGAAATGAGAATCAAGGTAAATCGCGTCAGATGCAAATCCATAAATCAAATGCTTTTCAACAAAATTACCAACACTTTAGCTACATGATTGAAAGCTCTCACAGCGTACCTTGCACAAGTCAACAAACACATTAGTGATTACAAGAAACTACAATCAGAGTTATGCATTCTCAATACTATTCAATTTATGATTAAATCATGAAGGACTAGGAATTAAATGCATATTGGAAGCTAAAAAAAACTCCGGGCAACATTGCATTTCAAAAAATGAGTGTACAAAAAGTCGGAACGAATCGCACGAAAATGACACCGTAGCCTCCAAACATACCAAGAATCTCACAAAAGTGTACACCATGAACTAAATTGCATTGCAAGGGAAACTTACCATTAGAGGGCAAAAATATATTTACACATGAACCGTTCGAAAAACCACATTGGAAACGGTAAAATCCCACCATAATGATCCATAAACACAAAAGGAAGCATGAATATGCATTAAGCAACTTTAGAAAAGCTATTTGCAAGGTATTTATAGTTCCCGGGCAGTAACTTGTACATGTACCAGTATCGAATAGAAATGAGTTTAAAAACTCATAAACGGACGCAAAAGCGTGTACCGGTTCATGTATCGTCTCTTAGAAACTATAAGCACTTTAGAAACAAATTAAATCCGCATAATTCCAGTCAAAAGCACACAATTCAAGTGTTATTGCAATTTATCGGATTTGAAATTTAAGTGTTGAAGAATTGAATTTATCAACAAATTGATTTCCAAAGTTCCATTGACTCATGAATTTACAACTTATATCTCATCAAAACCTCAACATGTGGAATCAACCTTAATTCCAAAATTCAAGAATCAAGAAAACTTTACATGTCGATGTCAAGATAACAATTTGAAGTTTGATTCCAAAAAGTGTCAAGATCAAAGAAAAATGCACCAAATAAATGATTAGGAACCAAATTTTGACATGTCAATTTCCAAAATTATGAATAAAAATTCGACATCGACATGCAAGTTTCACATAATCAACCAACAAATAATCGAATTCAATAGTTCATCACATCATTAAGGTGATGATTCAACCAACTACACATTTCAACATAATTGATATCAAAATTCAAGAATAATATCAATTCATAAATTACGAAATTCAATTAGTGCTTCAATTTAAATCTTTAATTCATACCTTTAATTCAAGTCTTCAATTAAATTCCAAATTCATTCAACATAATTGAGAATCAAGAGAAATTGAATTACCGAAATAGAAACGACGAGGAGGTTGACTCGATTGGAGGTGTTGTCAGAAATTAACCCGTAAAACAGAGGGAGGCTTGGCTCGGATTAAATCGCGGTGGCTGAGGGAGACAAGCCACGGATCTGCGACGGAAGCGACAGTGGAGAGGCCAGATTGTTTCAGAAGCGGTAGGGAGGTGGAGGTGGTGGCTTCGGTCACTGGCGGTGGGTGCGGATCAGTGATCGGTATCACAAATGAGAGAGGGAAGGAGATCTTGAATTTGAGTTTTTGACTATGAACTTTGAAGATTGTTGATGTTCTTGAGAAAAAGTTGAAGAAAAGTGAATTTGATTCTTGAGAGATTAGAGAGAAGTTTGTGAGAAGTTTATGACAAATTTAGAAAATTAATTGTGTGTCTTTGATTTGTGAATAGAAAATCAATATATAGTTTCACCAATTGGGCCTTGGATATGGATTTGGATTGGGCCTTGTTTTGACAGTGTCAGCAGAATATATGCATAACTCAAGGTAAAATACAAAGTCATTATTCGGTTAGAAATCTCAAATCGAGCCCTAAAGAAAAATCGAATATGATGAAATTTGTGACGCAATGCTGAAAGAACAGATTTGATACGATAAATATTGAGTGAGTTATCAATTTTCGAATCGGCTATAACGCTGTCTCTTTCAGTTAAACAACATATTTCATTGTTCCATTTGCGAAACGGACCATAAACGAACTTGGGGTCTGAAGAAAAGTTGTAGTAGAAAAAATTTATGATCCAATGCTTCAAGAACCAGCCCTATACAATAAAAATCTAGAGAGTTATAATTTTCTCAACATTGAGAAAATAAATGTCTGTCAATCTTTTTTCACTGTAAAAATCTCTGGTAATTCGCGTTTTCGGAAATCTTCTGCACATAGTCATCTCTCGGTCCGAACATACGAATTAAAGATAAAATCAAGACGGATTTTTCTCCCGACGAACGACTCAAAAACATTGATCAAGGTGAAAGTTATGAATTTTCGAACGTCTGAAATATAATGAATCAGCACAGTATTTTAACTATTTTTCACCGTTTAGCTTTAAAGTACTCGCGCATTCAGAGATCTTCCTTAAAGAATTGTCTTTCGAGACGAACATCAAAGTTGGAGGAAATAAAAAAGACGATTAAAATGCTCTAAGAGGCACTCAAAGATGATTTCCCATTATATAGCGCAATTCAAGTATTTTGCATTTTAGAAAATCTTCCTCACAAAATTAGCCTTTGACATTAACAGATGAAATGAAGAAGACATCGAGACTATTCTAATAACTGAAGAATCAATCCCAAACCATTTTTTGATCTCAAGTTATGAATTTTGGAGCTTAAAATGCATCGTACTGGATTTCTCTCTGCACTGTCTCAAATCAAACGAAATGCTTGGCTTTCTACACAATTCAGGGTGTGTTGAAACACATAAGAGCTTTATATGATGACTTTCTTGGTTGTTGGTTGGATAGCTTGGAAACCATGCGGATCGCATTAAAATGCAAAAAATAATGAGTTCTGCTTCACAGTGCTGCTTAACGGAACTGTCAATTTCGCAACTCTTTCTTGTAGAGAAATGCCTTGATTCCATGAGTATTTGACCTAATGGCATATATGTATGCATATGACGATGAAGTATAAGCCAATTATTGTAAAAAAAATGAAGAGGGCGAGTTTTGGGGTACAATAACTGCCCTTATTCAATCTTCTTTAACCATAGGGTGAGATTGGCTTCGAACAATTAAGGTGATAGAGGATTGAATACTTAATAGAACCGTAAAATTTGCACTTTGAAGCCAGTTCAGTATTATTTATTTTTTGGTTTTTTGTATTCTATATTTTTTTCTTTTTGGTGAATAGTGGTTATCAGAGGTAAATGTATGTCAGGTCAAGGTTATACACACAAAAGAAATTGTCTATCAAGAAACATGTGTTCGGAGTTGGTAGCGAACACAAACGACAGAGACTAACTGGAGGAAGCCCTATCGAAGATATCAGCGATACATGTCTTGAGGAAAGGACATATACGAAAGATATCGAATGAACATGCCCGGAGTTGGTAGCGACACAAGAAAGATACTGGATGAAAGGATTGTTACTAAGGTATCACAAACATATGTTTGAAGTTGGTAGCGAACATATGACAAGAAAGAGACCATAGGAAAGGACTCTTACTAAGGTATCACAAACATATGTTCAAAGTTGTTAGCGAACATATGACAAGAAAGAGACTTGGGGAAATAAATCTTAATAAGGTATCAATTACATATGTTCAGAGTTGGTAGCAAACATATGACAAGAAAGAGACCAGAGGAAAGGACTCTTACTAAGGTATCATAAACATATGTTCGGAGTTGGTAGTGAACATATGACATGAAAGAGACTGGAGGAAAGGACTCTATTGGAGATACCAAATATACATGTCCAGAGTTTGTAGCAGACACATACAATAGAGACAGACCGAAGAAATCTCTAACAAGGATATCAAAATGTCTGGAGTTGGTAGCAGAAACATTAAGAAAGAGACTGGAAGAAAGGACTCTTTACAAAGATATTACAAATATATGTTTGGAGTCGGTAGCGAACATATACAAAAGTATCACGAATATATGTTCGAAGTTGGTAGCAAACATACGACAAGAAAGAGACCGGAGGAAAGGGATATTTCATAGGATACCACAAATGTTTGTCCAAGGTTGGTAGAAAATATACGACATAGACTAACCAAAGAAAGCCCTATCAATGACATCAATAATACATGTTCGGGTCAGTATCAGACACATATGAAGACATCAGAAATATATGTATGGAGTTGGTAGCAGACATACAACAGAAAAAAGGCCCGAGGAAAGGACTTTAACCAAAGATATCAGGAATACACGTCTGGGGTTTGTAGCAGACATATAAGAAAGAGACCGGAGGAGGAATATTTAAGAGGAAAGGATACCAGAATTATATGTTCGGAGTTGGTAGCAAACACATATAAGAAAGAGACTAGAAGAAAGGACTCTATCGAGGATATCAAATATTCATGTCCGGAATTAGTAGCGAACATGAGAAAGATATTGGGCACATGCCATGTAGAATTGGACATATACAAACAAGGAAAAGACCGACCAAAAGAAGGCTCCAATAAGGAATGCTAACCATAGATAGACTCCTGGAGAAAGGACACCGATCGAAGGCAAACTTACTGGGAATAAAGTATACATGTCTGGTCAGAATTAGACACATATAGGAAAGAGACCGATCGAAGAAGGCTCTAACAAAGGACGCTTAAACACATGAGAACTTGTGAAGACAAGGAGACTAGTCGAAGGTATATTCTTAAGGAAAGAATGCTGATCATAAATGAACTTACTGGGGATTCACGTTTCTATTGAACCCAAACATAACGTCGGTCGAAGGAGAACTTGCAAATGGAAAAGAGACCAAATGTAAGGACTCTAGACAAGGATTTACAAAACACGTTAGACTTTAAGAGGTTGCAAATGCATAAGAACTACAATATCCCTCAGACCAAAGGTGGGGTGTAATTCTTCAAGAGTGGCAATCATCTGAATTACCACGCACCAAGTATGGATACTCAAATACTTGAGAAATAAGAAAGGTTATACACTAAATCTTACTCACACTCTAACGATAAAGAAGACGCGGGTAAAATAACCAAGGACTTACAGGGGCAATAAAAGTCTACGACTCACTAGGGAAAGGGGAATACCAAAGACCCGACTGGTGGTAAACAAAAATAGACTTCGCTGGGGAAACAAGATAGAATCACCCTAGTGGCTTTCAGCAGAGGTAATTCAAATCTTAGCAAATAACAATCTGGTTACTTCAGGTAAACATAATTGGATTACAACTTTGCATGTTTGAACTTTTTTCTTTTAATAGATGCATGTTTAGCAATGCATTGGGGAAAACACGACAATAATCGACTGCTGAGAAGACAATGAACTTCTGAATAATTAACTTTTCACATTTGATCTTCTGTAGATAAAAAAATCAATCTAAACTTCAATGGAGATTCGAGATTCAGAACCATCAACTTCTAAAGATCAGTATCATTGGGGATTGAACTCTTGGGAGGAATACTGAGAAAATAAATTGCAGTCTAGAGAAAAACATGAACTCTGGTCAAACTTTTGACTTCCTAAGGAACAAATTCCTTGTCTCCTGTCTAAATAAGGAGAGTTTCGCTGGGAATGGAAACTCCATCGAGTAGAATTTTTTGATGAAGATAACTTCTAATAGGAATAGTAGAAATTATTAGATAAAAAAAATGCTACTCAGGCCACACCGGAGATATCACAGCCAGGTAAAAATCTTCACTTGGGGAAGAAACAAGAATATTTGGAATAGAATTCCACTAGGGAATTTTCAAGCACCTTCTATTATTAGGGATGAAAAGAATTTTGATCTGCACTCCCATGTACACCACACTGGGGATACAAGATTTTGTACAATACTCATCCTTACGAGACTTTACTGGGGAGAAGGTAAGCTTCAACAAGCACAATAATCGTCTTCATGGGGATACAAACCAGAATCTCCTATAAGTAATCAGGAATCTCTTCAAGAAACTATGAAGTAGCATACCGCACTAGAGAGGAAAGGTTCACACTTCACTGAGGAGGAAAATTCACACTTTATAGGGAAGACGAGCGCCAACCTCATTGGGGAAAGCATAATGTGGACTTCAAGTGGAGTATATCAAGAACATTTGATCGATAAATAGAGATAATTCTTCCAAGAAGCCTGAAAAGGAACAGACTACGCCGCAAAGAAGGATTATACCTAGGCGAGGGTGCGCCTTCACTGGGGATAAGGGATTCTGTTTTGAGAAAACATCTCGTCCAGGAAGAGACTAATGTCGGTCACAAGCAGACTTATCTTTATTCATTTGCTAGTACACTTCTTGTCATAAAAGACCAATAGTACCTGCAATAGGGAAACTACAACAACATGCCTCAGGTATGAAATGGTAACCTTCACGGAGGAGTAAACAGTCTAAACTACCAACCACTGGGTAAAAACTGTGATGCAACATTGCAACTCCAACATGTCAACACTGAGGAGGAATGCCACTGAAAAGTGGACTTTGGAGAGGATACTGCAAAAATAAATTGTGGTTAACTGAAAGGAAATCATATTGACTTCAAACAACTCCTAAATTCCTGGGGAGAAAATCCATTCTCCTCCTGCAGAGAAAAGAGGAATGCTTTGCTGGGGAATAAAGATCTCTAAAGAGAAACCCCTTAGAAGACAGATCTTTGTCAAGTAGCAATGGATCCTTTAATGGGAAATGATTCCTTCTAGGAAACAATGTTTCCATCATAAACCTTGTAATGGTAAAAACCTTACACATTTCTTGATCTCTTGCTCGTACTCTTCTAAGGATAAAAATCCAAACTTCAGTTGGAGATAATGATCTTGACTTCTGATGGAGGAGAACCAATAACCCAGACTTAGGCCTTTGATGAGCCAAGGATAATCACACCTTATTTCTTGACATTCAAAAGTTGTTTAGTCTGCGCCTGGACTTAACCTGATCAACTCTTGAAGAGGGGGGATGCCCTTGCATAATGTCTTTCCTAAGTCTATAGGGACTTTGAAAAAAACTTGCCTCGAGCGGACTTTCTGAGATCTGTACCATAAAGATAAATTACCCTAGTGTTATGAACTTTGAATCGTTGCTCTTGGATAACCAAAGATGGAGATGGTTTTAACCACTATTGGGTGAATTCCCCTGCATCTTAAGATTCTGGAATGATTCTGCTTTTATCAACGAATTCTCATAGATATTTGTCAAATCTCAACATGACTGCCCCAGTTTGACTGCACTTTAAGGGATCAAATTTCGAATTGAATGCCCCAGATTGGATAATTTTGAGATATCTCCTCTCGACTTTTATTGCCTCAGGATGGCTACGCTCGATATGAACAATGTTGGGAAAACAAACTCGCTCATACTCAATAGAGTCTCAAACTTTTCCCTTTTAGGGTAATTGACTTATGCCTTGAAAGTAGGCTAGTACACATCATCATTTCTCAACTTGAATTGCCTCATTGTTCAAAGAGATACTTGAAGCAATCTATATTTTATGACCAAACTGAAAGTGATACACCATTGCTCAATGGAGACTTCTGGGCAATCAAAACTTCCACACGATCTGCTTCAGATCATTTCTCAAACTGGTCTTCTTTTCCTCAATAGATCCAATAGAAGGTCTACCTAGAGTAAGATCATTCTCAAAAATGACTTCCCCATCAATGATATCCTTAAGAAATTTATCCCTCGAGATAATCAAGCTTTTCATCTGATACTCATTATGCAAGATCACTTGATGTTTAAGCACTTGTTCATATGCAAATAATGTTTTATTCCAAGAATGATAATTCTAATGCAAATCCTATGCTTGTCTTGAAGTTAGAAAACTTTTATTGAAAAGATGTCGAAACATCTAATTTTTTCTGTATAAAAGAAAGTAAAAAAGTTGGAGTGATACCAACTCAAAAGTTTTAGCAAGCCTCATAGGAGTCAGATTACCGTACTCTCGTTACAATATTGCTTCAAATCAATCCATGCTTCAGTTAGGACTTTCAAGGGTTGTAACGTGGCCTGGTTCACGGTTTGATAAAATAAATATTTAAGGCTCAAAATTATTTGGTGCCCACCCATTCTCCATGATGTTCTTCATTCCTACTTTTACTTAACTTGATACGAGCACTCATCTCTCACAAGGAGTTTACGATGATTGAGGAACCACTGAGGTTTCTTGGACACGACAATCACTTCACATTTTTTGTTTTGGTGTCTGATCCCACGACTTTGTTCCTTTAAGGATTTTTCTTTATAATCCTTTTCTTCCTTTCAGGCTTTTAATTTTTCTTTTCGTTTTCCCTAACTTTTTCCTGGACCAATTCTTTTGAATTTTGATTTTGAGGTCCAATGGAATGCCCCAATTTTTGCCTAAGCCACTTGTTTTCAAGCTTCTTATTCTCTTTCTACTTAGTGGGCTTTCTTTTCTTTTTCTTTTCAACCATTATTTTTTCTTTTGAACAAATCGTGTGACCCTGACTCATTTTGACTTCTTGGAAGGTGGAGACTACCTTAATATTTGGTTGATGAGTGATAGCCACAATGCTTGTACATCATCAGTAGGGTCTTATCCTAAAGCATACCATTTGAGATTCTAGGTGTTATGTTCATCATCCTCCCTCCATAATTATTTGCTTTGTTCACATGAGTTAAGTATCAAAAGCAAAGAAAAACATTTAAGAGTGAATACAAATGGATTAATTCAAGACAAACATATTCAATGCATTATGATTAATATTCATAAATGAACCAATTTTGCATACAAACAGTACTGAAAAAAACAAGAAAGATTACAAATGAGAATGCAAATGAAATTTGAAATTTCCATGTTGAGGAGACTTGACTCTGTATGGACTTATTGATTCGGAAGATGCACTTTGGCATTCTTGACATTCACTGAGTCAAAGGAGACTTCAAATATGACCAACTGGGGTTAAGATTATATCATTTTCATCAAGCAGGTATTACACCTTGTCTTTGAAAGACTTACAGTTTTTGATTGAATGACCAGGTGCCCCGGCATGATAACTACACACGACGTTAGGATCAAATCCCACAGGATAAAGAGGAATAATAGGTTCTAGTTGCTCGATTTCCACCAAAGAAAGTTCAAGCAATTGCGGGAACAATTAACCATAAGGCACAAGAATGGTGTCAAACACTCTTTTCGGCTTCCCGTCCCTCTTCTTTCCCTGTTGTTGACGTTTATATTGATAGGTTTGCCGCTATAGTGCACCTTGAGATGGCTGAGCATAAGGGTGGTACCGATTCTGATTAACTATCTAATTCTCACAACTTGGAATAGGAAAATATTATTGGAGAGGAGCAGCCTCTGGAAGCACAAACAATAGACAATATGACTTAGGACTCGAGGCAGAGCCTTGAACATGAGAAGGAATAACCACCCTCCCAGCAGCAGTTGAGGTAGGATTGATTTTCACGCTTAGACCCTTAGGAGTAAACAAAATTATCTCTGCATCAAGGAAATCATGTACATTATACTTAAAATCCATATAGTTTTCTGTGTCATGATCGGGTGCCCCAGAATGGAACTCACACCTAGCATTGTTATCATACCCAGGTGGAAGCTTCATAGAAGAACAAGCTAAAGTACAAAAGCACAACCAATTGAAACCCAAGAAATCAAGGAAGTAATAAGCATACACTATTGGAATATGATCAAATTTCCTCTCGGGCTTCTTTGGCTTTTGTTGACGAGCCTTACCATTTGGATTCTCTAAGGGATCAACAACTGACTGCTGTCGAGAAGACCTTGAGACATAGTTTTGTAGAGAATATCTGTGAGTTACTTCATGACTTGAAGGAGTCCCCAAAGCATGGGTAGGAATGGCAACTCTTGTTTCTACAATAGGTATAAGACCGTCTTCTTTTCTTAATAACCAAACTCAGCTGAGTCTTTAATTGAGTATTATCCTCCCTCAAAAGTTCCTGACCACAAGCCAAAGTCTGTATATCCACCATAAACATCCCCATCTGACCCTTCAACTCATCCAATTCCCCATGAAGTTGTTCCATGGATTTTCCGGAACACGGTGCGGTAGAGAAGTTGATATTCACAGTTATGAAAAGAATACCAAGTCTGAATAAGAATTTCCCCAACTCGGAGTACCTGTTGTAAATGCATGAGGTGAATGAGTGGATGCAATGTCATGTTCAATCATTTTCAAGGAACCCAATTTTAATTTTGATCTAGTAAGAGATGGACAAACACAACATAAGGCTCACAAGCACGATTCTTTAGAAATGGAAAGAATATGTGTGTAAACTTTTTTTCATGTGTGTTAAGGTGGGAGAACTGACTTGAGGGTTTTGCGTTTGATCGCAAATGTTGCGGTTAGAAAGAGTCGCCACCGATTTTTCTTTTATCTAAAAGGAAAGGTGAAAAAGCACAAGAAAGACCTTTGAGGTTGTTTCTTGAGTTCGGGGGGTAGATTATGAAAAGGGAAGGTATTATCACCCTTTTCATCCATGGTTTTCCATGAGCTCTTAGTTACTTTCTAGATCACTTGTTTTTGTTTGAAATTATGCTTTGTGTGGTTCTTGAAAGTATTTTGTAAAGAGGCCATTGTTTAGGCAATCTTTGTAATGATTCTTGTTTGTAAGAATGTATACAAAGATGTTTGATCTTTTGAAAATGTTTTCAATTTTGTAAGATGTTTGAAAGTGTATGTAATTATTTTGAAAATAGCAAGGATGTTTTGTTTGAAATTGAGCAAGTAATTAGGAGCAACCTACCTAATCAAATGTCTTTCTTGTTCATTTTCTTTTCCTTTGACATTGTTGTCTTACCATTGATTTGGTAAGCAACCCTATCTTTGGATGTAAATGGGACGGGCGTAGGCCATCGTATAGCCATGATTAACAATGTTGCAAGGTGTCTTA
This sequence comes from Vicia faba, assembly GCA_948472305.1. Taxonomy (NCBI): domain Eukaryota; kingdom Viridiplantae; phylum Streptophyta; class Magnoliopsida; order Fabales; family Fabaceae; genus Vicia; species Vicia faba. The sequence continues at coordinate 1,228,708,260 of OX451741.1, read as the reverse complement.
GCATTATTTTTTAGGGACTAAGATCATTGGTAAGGCAACTTAGATAGCGTCATCGAGAGACTATGATCTTGTATTTGCTTGTTTTTGCTAAGATACCTTACATGCGTAATAAGGCCATTTTGTATAAGGCATCCAAGTGGAGTTTACCCTAGTGATGTTTGTGTGCAAGTGCATTGTTTTTCATGCTTGATTTAGTCTTGAATTAGGGTTTTGCTAAGTATTGATTTTAGTCTTTCCATACAAACCCTAATTACTAGCATTGTATATATGAAAGCGATAAATTGCGAAATTTATAGTTACTACGCTATTACAACATTTGTGGGGAGGGGGGTATACAATTTGTAAATGGGGATTGCAAGAAATTAATCCCTAATTAGTCTATTACAACCAAATTAAATTTATACAATAATTGAAATAAATAAATGTACAAAAATAAATATGCAAGAATGTAAATGCAAAGAAAATGGATCTTTTGTTTGGATTTTTATGAGAAAAGGTTTTTTTGTTTACCCTAATTAATTACAAGAAAATAATTAATTAAAATAGTAAAAGTAAACCCAATTTAATAAGAAAAGATTTTAAATAAAACCCTAACTCTATTAATTGATTAAAATAAATTAAGTTTAAGAAAAGTATTTTTGTATTTTTGTCTTGAAAATAATATATGGTGTTGTAAAATATTTTTGGCCTTTTTTATATTAAAATAAATAGATTTTAATTAGTGTAAAAGAAAATAAATAATAACCTAGTTTTAAATTAAATTTACAAAACTAGTTAGTAAAAATAAATAAAGTATAGTTAAATAAAATATTTTTTTGTGAGAAAAATAAAATAAACTAGGTTAAAATAAAAATCTAATTTTTTTAAATATTTTTTTATGATTTTTTAACATTAGGAAAAATATTTAAGAAAATAAAATGAAATAAAAAAAAAACAAAAAAAAAACAAAACTGGGCCAGAGGCGTATAAGTGAAATAGGGGGTTAATCATCAAAAAAAAAAGAGTCAGGGCCCTTTGGGCCTAGCGCCTGCAAACAAATCAGAGAATGTCAAAAATATGTAAAAATGTAAAAATGGTCACGCTGGGGCTTGAACCCAAAACCATGGGGTGAACAGGCGCACGCTTTACCACTGGGGTGGCTATACATCCGTTTATATAAACAAAACAATAAATATGTAAGGCAAATCAAGTCCTGATGACTTCATCTTCAACCTCCAGCCGGTGTACCTGTAACTTCTTCATTTCTCAACAAAAATGGAAGATGACAAAATAAAAGTTGTTGCATTCTTCCTCACGAATCTAACCATGTAAATAACTAAAGCTGAAAGTCAAAGATAAATGAGAATTTCTCTGGCCCTAATTTGAACCCTAAAAATTTCAGAAACTTCAACTCTAAAATTCTCTAAGCTCAGGCCATGTAAATGCAAACTATGGATATGTACAGCTTCGTGGCAATGAGGTCTACATTTAATCTTCACAAATACAAGCCTAATAATGCCTAAGTAATGAGATAGAAGTTCAAGAAAAATACCTTAAAACTGGAAATCGTGAAATGGATTTGAGCTTGTTTCAGGCAAGGATGATGATCAGGTTAGCTTCCTTGGACCTCTAGGAAGCTAATGCAATGGTTGGCTTGAGCTGAGGATGGCTGGAATGGTCTGGAGAAGTCCAACTGTGATGCTCTGTTTTTGGTTATGGAAGACAAGGAAAATGGTGTTACAGAAGTGAAACAGGTACAAGGATGAGTTACTTTTGATGCAAGGAAGCTTTAGAAACTAAAAGGCCAAGAAATGCACGAGGGAAATGTGAGTTTGAGGTTCAAGGTCAGATATTATGCAACAATGGAGTTTTGGGCAATTTCTGATTTGAGAGAGTTTTAGTGTATTTTAGGGTGTTCAAACTCGTGTTCTAGCTCACAAATAGTGCTTATATTTATAAGCAACAAGTTTGGAGACTTATTGTTGATCAGAATTTGAATTTGCATTCTTAAGCTAAACATGTGATTTTTTGAGGAAACAAGTTTCAATGTCTTGTGTACTTTCTAAGATAGAGTGGTTATGCTTTAAACACACTTTATTATGACTTTGTAGATGAAGTGTGATGAGAGGGAACAAGTTAGAGGCTCAAGAGTGGACTTTATGCATAAAGCTTGCTTTTCAAGAATGGTATTGTTAACTTTCTTCCCAAAATGACAATGTGAATTGGATAAAGCTTAAACCACTTGGATTATAGCTTAAAAGTTTGTGTAATCCATTAATTATAGAGTGACAAACAAGTTTGAGACCTTCAAAGCAAAGATTATGTAGCCTAACATTGATTTGCATTTGTATTCACCATGAAAATGACCTATAATTCAAGTGACAAAACACCAACTTCATCTCTTCGATTCTCCCTACTCAAGAATGATCTCAAGAAGTTCTTGGACATTTTAGAAAGCTAGAAATATGCTATACAACTCATATTTGAATTTATTTTGAAGATTCCCCTTGGAACTATGTGAAGTTTTTTCATGAAGTTAGGTCAAAAATTTGCCTAACTAGGGCAAAATTTCACTAAGTCTCTTTTAGTTCATGAGCATGTATTCACAAAATTATAACTTGAGATCCAAGCATTTTTAGAAGAAGTTGTATGAAGAAAAGTTGTATATTTCATGGAGATATACAATTTCATGTTGGAAGTTTCCTTTGAATCATCTTGCATCATGGTGAAAATCTAGCTCAAAGTTATGAAAAAACATGAAATTTCCAACACTTAGAAAAATTTCTAAGTTTAGAAATTTTGACTTTTCAAAATGAAATCTTGACTTTTTGATCTCTTGATGAATAAGTTTGATATTTTGACATGTTTTTATGAATTATTATTTTTGGCACTTGAATTTGACCAAAAAGTCAAAGTTCGACTTTTCACTATACAGTTGACTTTTGATCAGTTGACTGCAAAATTCATCTGTCAATCCAATGGATTTGAAATGTTTTAAATCATGTCATTAGGTCAAAATGATTCAATTGGACTCTTGAGATCATGCCTTAAACCAATTGACCATTTTCTAGGTCAAAAATCAGAAATTTCCCTTTCCTAGTCAAAACCCTAATTTTGACCATTTTTCCCTTTTGGAGATTTGATCAAATTTCTTGAGGAATTGTGGTCCAAAATTGATCATATGGTACATATGGGTTTAAAATGTTGATGTGGATCAAAAATTATGAAGTTTGACTGTAAATTGGCCATGGTTGACTTTCCCCCCCAATACAGCTGATTTTTAGGTCAACTATTCAATTGACTGATCAAAAGTGTGATCCAAGGCTTGAAACTTGACATGAATAATATTAGGGGTCCATAATGGTCCATGAAAGTCATATGAAGCATTGATAGTTCAAAATTCCTTGTGCAAACTCAACCCTAATTTTGGTCATCAGTGCATAAGGAGGTGTCTTGAGTTGATCAAACCCTAGTGCAGTCTTGAGCCCAAGGAGATCTTGTGAGAAAATTCTTGACAAGTGAGAGGAAAAATTTTGGGGTACAACAGCTGCCCCTGTTCAATCTTCTTAAGCCCGAAGAGTTAGATTGGCATGTTTTTCCAGTCGTGACTCGAAGGTGGAAGATGATTGGACACTAGAGTGCCTAGAAATTTGTACTCGGTGATGTGATGCTTGAGGGAATGGGCTTAAAGATGCCATTTGGAGAGGTGATAGAAAGTTTTTGGAAATGGTCTTGTAGATGCCATCCAAGAGTGATTGTTGGTATTGTAATTTGTAAGCTAGAAGAATGAGTATTAGGACGACGTACGTGTCTGGAGTGTATCTGAAATGTATCTGGGAGCTGATTATCAGAATGGCATCCGTGTCTGGAGCATATCTGAAAGCTAGTTTTGAATGAGTGTCAAAAGGGCATCCATGTCTGGAGCGTATCTGAATTGTATCTGAGAGTTGAAACTGAATGAGTATCAGAATGGCATCCGTGTCTGGAGCGTATCTGAACTGTATCCGAAAGTTGCACTTGAATGAGTATGAGAATGGCATCCGTGTCTGGAGAATATCTGAATTGTATCTGAAAGTTGAATCTAAATGAGTATCAGGATGGCATCCGTGTCTGGAGCATATCTGAACTGTATCTGAAAGTTGAATCTGAATGAGTATCAGGATGGCATCCATGTCTAGAGCGTATCTGAACTGTATCTGAAAGTTGAATCTGAATGAGTATCAGAATGGCATCCGTGTCTGAAGCGTATCTAAAATGTATCTGAAAACTTTGAACATTGTTAATGGTAGCTGTTAACCTTATCCTGAAAAGGGTAAAATGTTAGCTAAAATGCAAAGTCATGTTGTATGAAATGTATGATATAATGCTTTCGTGTTATCAATGTTTATGATATATGGATGCAATGTATGCGTATGTGAGCTAGTTTGCTGCACTGCTGTTGGATTAGGGAAAATAAATCCCTGACTATTACTGAAGATATGGATTATAAGCCTTCATGTTGTGAAGTCTAAGTGTTTATGAATTTCTGCTTAGAGAAATAAAATCTGTTGTAAAGGGAATGCCATGTACTGCTTGCAAAATCCTGTTAGAAAATCCTGAGAAATTGAATGACTTCTACTGGGAATTGATAATTGGAAGCTTGTTCCGCTGGGAATTAAACTGCAAATTGTGGGGGATTTATGGAAATAGTATAGAGAGATCTCCCTACCTCTTAAAGCCATCAATGATTGCCTTTTATTTTGTTTATCTGTAAACAATAATTATGTTCAAATTCATATGTTCAACAATGAATCATTGGACATTTTTGTAAACAAAACATAAGAGTAAAGAAAAACAAATAGTTTTGCACTTTCAAGGAGATATCTTTGTATTGACTTTTAGTAAGTATTTTTTTACAATGAGACAAACATTCTAGTAAGAGAATTCCGTCATAAAAAAAAATGAAAATTTTAATACAAAGAAAAGATAGCTATGTGTATTTATCCCATGGGGTTCCAATTCTGCTATAGCCTCTGTATCTCTGAGCATCTTGTCTATTTGTTGCTTCTTCCGAAGATGATTGAATTGATCAGAACCTCTGAGTTTGTAGGTTAAAGCCAAAGATTATCCGTAAGCTGACCTAACGGGACATAGTCATACACTTTACATTCCCTAACTTTTGCCTGGACCGCCCTTTCAGGTTTTCAGTCCACCGAGAAACCCTTTTTTGCCCAAGTCGCCCTTTCGGGTTTTCAACTTGCCGGGTGTACAGATTTTTTTTGTTTTATCCCTAATTTTTTCTCGAACCTTTTTGGTTCGTCGGGATGCCCTTGTTTTGCCTAGGTATGTCAACCTAGCGGGTCTCTTATGCGTAGTATTTTTTGACTATGTTCGTGTTCGTAGGATGCGGAAGGTCGTCGCCATCCATGGTGGTCAAGATTATTGCCCCACCAGAGAAGATGTTTTTGATTACAAATGGTCCTTCGTAGGTGGGGGTCCATTTTTCCATGGGATCACCTTGCGACAGCATGATGCGTTTGATTACCAAATCTCCAACTTGATATACTTGGCGTCTGACCTTCTTGTTAAAAGCCTTGATCATTCGTTTTTGATACATTTGACCATGGAAGATAGCAGTAAGTCTTTTCTCATCAATTAAGTTCAGTTGATCTAGTCGAGTCTGGATCCAATCGTCTTCGTTCAGCCCTGCATCCTTCATAATTCTCAGAGAGGGGATTTGGACCTCGATAGGCAAGAAAACCCCCATGCCGTAAACCATAGAATAAGGTGTTTCCCCGGTTGATGTGCGAGTTGTGGTACGATACCTATGGAGAGCAAACGGTAGCATCTCATGCCAGTCTTTGTATGTAACTATCATTTTCTGTATGAGTTTTTTAATGTTCTTATTTGCAACTTCGACAATACCATTCATCTTTGGCCGATAAGGGGAAGAATTGTGATGCTGGATCTTGAATTGCTCGCACAAGGCGGTGATCATAGTGTTGTTGAGATTTGTACCATTGTCAGTGATGATCCTTTCTGGGATACCGTACCGACAAATAAGATTTGTCTTGATGAAACGGGCAACAACATTCTTGGTAATGGAAGCAAAGGAAGCTGCCTCTACCCACTTTGTAAAATGATCAATGGCCACTAAGATGAAGTGGTTTCCATTGGAGGTTGTTGGCTTGATTTCGCCAATCATATCAATCCCCCACATAGCAAAAGGCCAAGGAGTCGTCAAGACATTCAGAGGAACTGGAGGTACGTACACTTTGTCAGCATAGATCTGACACTTGTGGCAGGTTCGAGAGTGTTGATAGCAGTCTGCTTCCATGGTAGACCAATAATAGCCTGCCCGTAGGATTTTCTTTGCCATCGTATGCCAATTGGAATGGGTGCCAAAAGTGCCTTCATGCAACTCAACCATGATCCTTTTTGCTTCAACCTTGTCTACGCATCGAAGTAACATAGATTCATGATTACACTTGTACAGGATGCCGTTACTAAGGAAAAATTTAGCAGAGAATCTTCTTAAGAACTTCTTATAATTGATTGAAGCTCCTTCTGGATATTCTTGAGCCTCGAGATACTTCTTGACTTCGTGAAACCAAGGCCGGTCTGCTACTTCTTCAGTATTAATCTCGTGACAGTGTGTTGGTTCCTCCATTCGTTCGATGGTGATCTGGGGAACCTCGTTATCCCAATTAAGTTTAAACATAGATGACATTGTGGCTAGAGCGTCTGGTAGCTAATTTTCCTCTCGTGGAAAATGCTCAAATGTAATCTTCTCAAAATGTGGTAGCAATGTCAAAACATGTTCTTTATAAGGGATAAGGTTAGGGTGATTGGTGTCCCATTCCCCTTTGATCTGACTGATAACCAAAGCGGAATCTCCGAATACACTCAAAGATTTGATCCCTAGGTCTATGGCAGCTCTGAGACCAAAGACGCATGCTTCGTATTCCGCCATGTTATTTGTACAATTGAAGCAGAGTCTTGCGGTAAAGGGAGTATGACACCCTTTCGGAGATATGAGTACAACACTGATACCATTTCTAAGTGCATTGGATGCCCCATCAAAGAACAGGGTCCATCGGGATCCTTACTCAAGTCCGTCATATGGCCTGAATTCTTCACAGTTATTTACCGTCATGATGTCTTCATTTGGAAATTCGAACTTCATGGATTGGTAGTCTTCCATAGCTTGGTGAGCAAGGTGATCAGCTAATACACTTCCCTTTATTGCTTTCTGGGTAGTATACTGTATGTCATATTCTGTCAGGATCATCTGCCATCTAGCTATTCTCCCAGAAAGAGAAGGCTTGTCAAAGATGTATTTTATCGGATCCATCTTAGATATCAATAAAGTAGTATGAGTCAACATATACTGTCTTAGCCGGTGAGCAGCCCATGCCAGAGCGTAGCAAGTTTTCTCGAGAAGTGAGTATCTTGTTTCACAATCGGTAAACTTTTTGCTCAGATAATAAATAGCATGCTCTTTTCGGCCAGACTCATCATGCTGCCCCAATACAGACCCCATTGAGTTTTCTAAAACAGTCAGATACATGATCAATGGTCTTCCCTCGACTGGTGGCATCAAAACAGGAGGCTCTTGCAGGCATTCTTTGATTTTGTCAAAAGAAACTTGGCACTCGTCATTCCATTTGACTACTTGATCTTTCTTCAACAATTTGGAGATTGGTTCACAAGTAGCTGTCAGGTGAGAGATGAATTTGGCAATGTAGTTCAAACGCCTCAAGAATCCTCTGACTTCCTTCTCAGTACGAGGAGCATTCATCTCTTATATTGCTTTAACTTTGGTAGGATCTACCTCGATACCTTTGTTGCTCACGACAAATCCTAGGAGTTTACCGGACCGTACCCCAAATGTGCATTTGTTTGGATTTAACCTCAGCTTGTACTTCTTCAGTCTCTTAAATAGTTTTTGTAAGTGATAAAGATGCTCTTCTTCTGTTTGAGATTTGGCTATCATGTCGTCCACATAGACCTCTATTTTGTGATGTATCATGTCGTGAAATAGGGCTACCATGACACGTTGATAAGTTTCCCCAGCATTCTTCAGTCAGAATGGCATCACCTTATAGCAGAAAGTGCCCCACTGCGTGACAAACTTTGTTTTCTCCATGTCCTCATGAGCCATTTTTATTTGGTTGTAACATGAGAAACCGTCCATGAAGGAAAATACTTTGTGTTGTTCCGTATTGTCAACTAGAATATCAATGTGGGGGAGTGGAAATTCATCCTTAGGGCTTGCCCTATTCAAATCTTTGTAGTCCACACACATTCGCACTTTGCCGTCCTTTTTGTGCACGGGAACAACATTGGCAACCCATTGGGGATAAGAGGTGACAACCAAGAATCCAGCATTGAATTGCTTCATGAATTTTGCTTTAATCTTTTCTTACATATCAGGCCTCATGCGGCGAACCTTTTACTTTACTGGCGAACAATCCTCTCTTGTAGGCAGACGGTGTACCACAATATCTGCATCAAGTCCTGACATGTCTTTATACGACCAGGAAAAGACTTTTACATAATCGTGTAACAACTAAATCAGACGCTCCTTGATACTGGGTTCCAGATTGGAACTCACCTTGACCTCTTTTTTGTCTTCTTCGGTACCTAGGTTGATTGTATCCACGGGTTCTTCGTGAGGCTGAATGGTTCTCTCTTCTTGTTGTAGTAGTCTAGAAAGTTCCCCTGGTACTTCACAATCTTCCTTACCTTCATCTTCATCTTGGTAGATTAGATTCTCAGAGTCACAAAAGGCCATAGCAGTATCGTTACCCATGGGATCCCGAATGGATGTATACCTGCATTGTGAGTGTGAGTGTGTGTAAGGGTATAACTATCCTTGAAGAAAATAAAAAATGTAAAAATAAAAACAATGAGCACAAAAGTCTGTATGCGAAAACGTCCATGATTCATTGATGTCATATGAAAATGAGATAATAACCCTTACAAATGGACCACTGTGCCTCGGGTAAGACACAAGGTTTTAAGAGTGCGAATTGTTTTAATATTACAGATCCAACAAAATGTAAAGACACATTACTATGGGATAAAAGTGATCGGGAAAAAATCTCTAGCCTCCCAATTGTTGAGCCCCCCATTGATAGTTGGGAATATTCAGTCCTCCAAGTCACGTCTATCTTCATCATCTTCTACAGCGTTGACCTCGCGGTTGCTGATCTTTAGGGGTGGTCCTCCGGCACGAGCGTGGCGTACAGCCTTCTGAGCAATTGAAGTGAAACCCAGGCCAAACTTGTCAGACTTATATGGTATATCTGGGAGTTGTCCCCGGATAGTGCACCCACCTTCTTCTACCACTGCTTTGGCATCCTTCAGAGTTGACATTTGGGGTGGAGGCCTTGTGATCTTTGGAAAAACCTTGGTTACTATCACATCTTGCAGGACCTCTTCAAAGTGTTGAAATGGAGTTTCAATAAATTCACCATCTAATTCCATATATCTGAAGGAATTGAGATGGCTGATCACATACTCTTCTTCTCCATGAACGGTGATAATCTTCCCTTGAATCGGATATTTCAGCATTTGGTGCAACGTAGAAGTGACAGCGCCAACATTGTGAATCCATGGTCGGCCTAGCAAGTAGGAATATGAGGGACGGATATCCATTACGTAAAAAGTTGAATCAAATGTTTGTGTTCCAACTTTTATGGGAATGTCTACCTCCCCATGTACCATCCTTTTCGAGCCGTCAAAATCCCTTACTACTATGTTACTTGGCTTTAATAATCCCTCACAGTCAAGTCTATCAAGAGATTTTTTAGGAAATACATTCAGAGATGAGCAAGTGTCCACCAAAACATGAGCCAAGGTTGTGCCCCTACATTCAACATAGACATGCAATGCCTCATTATGCTTCCTTCCCCTTGGCGTTAAATCAGCATCCGAAAAACCTAGACCATTATCTGCAGTCAAGCTGGCTACGCAGTCTTGAAACTGATTGGTAAATGTCTCTTGGGGTACATGGCCAGTTTTCAGGAATTTTACCAAGGCTTTTGCATGCGCCTCAGAACATAGTAGTAATGCCAGCATGGAAATTTTAGAGGGAGTTTTCCCCAGTTGTTCAACTACATCATTGTCACTTCTTTTAATGATCTTCAGAATCTCCTCCATCTCTTTCCGGGAGGTTTCAGGGATAGCCAACGACTGAGCCTTTGTCCGGACATGCTCAATCAGAATACTTTTACCTCGAGTTTCGGTATATCGGCAGCGGGAGTGTTAGTGGGAATAATAATAGGGGTTGTAACGGCTTTATCAGTTAGAGTATTGGTGGAGATGATTATATGACTGCGAATAGCCTTCAGAGGAGTAACAACATGAATGATTACGGGTCCAGAAACTGCTTTTGGGGGAGCAATTTATGGAGAGAATATCCTTCTGCTTCGGGTAATCTTGCTAGTTCCTGCAATATTACTGATGTCGGAGTTGACTTTCTCAGAGCTTGAATCTTCAGTGGGTGGCCGGTCCTGCTTGATACCATGGTAGTACACATACCCTCCATAATTCCATGGTATGGTTTTGTCTGACGAATATGGGACTGGTCCAGGCATTGTGATTATTAAAGGAGTTGCTTTTGGAACTGATGCAATTCTAACAGGTCTTTTGGTAGAGACCCTGGAAGAATTGGCAGAAATGGTAATGATAGAAACATCTTCAAAAGGAACAGGTGGAACAGATGTCTTCTCGAGTAAAATTTCTCTGTTATCTATTAGGCACTGATCACCTGCTTTCAACAAAGGACACCTGGTTGGTGAGGACAAACAGAAATGGAAAACTTCATCACAGCCCGGGAACACACCGACATTCAACAAGTTCATTTTAATAGTCAGAAGTGGGGTCATAAGTTCATCAACTGAAGTAACAAACATTTCTTCTTCAATGGCATTGGTATTATGGCCATGTCTGGGCATAAGGGCAGAAATGACATTTGGCTTTTCGGGCGCATCGTATTCAATCTCTTTTGCTTCAATGAGTTCTTGTATTTTGTTTTTTAGAGCCCAACAGTTATTAGTGTCGTGGCCGGGACTTTCAGAGTGGTATGCACAACGGGCATTGGGATGATAATGAGGAGATGTTGTGTTGGGGTTTTTCGGAGCTTCTTTCAAGGTCACCAAATTGGATCTTAGTAGATGTGGAAATACTTGAGATGGGGTCATATTAATTCTGGTGAATTATCTGACGGGTATTTCCATCCTTGGTTGGTTGTTTCTTTGTTGATCAGGCGCAGGTTTAGGGATCATCACAGCCCCCACCATTGGTCGACGTTCAGCCCTATCTTGATTTCTCTGAGGATAAACGGCAACCACTTCTTTCTTTCTGATGAAAGGCTTCCTTATGGCAGCAGAGGAGGATGTATCTTTTTGGATCTTTCCATTCTTTATAACGGCTTCTACCCTTTCTCTGATCAATATCAGTTCAGTAAAACCTACAGATGAACTTCCAATTAAATGATTAAAGAAGGGACCAGATAAGGTGCCCAAGAACATGTCAACCAATTCTCTCTCAGATAGAGGGGGTTGAACTCTTCCAGCCAAGTCTCTCCATTTTTGCGTATAGTCATTGAAACCTTCATTGGAAACTGTGATCGGTGGATCTGGAACTGACTGTTTAACGCTGGTTCGCGAAATGTCGCGGAAGCAAGAGTCGCCACCGTCTTTTATTTTCCCCAACATGGAAAGGACAAAAGCACAGAAAAATTCCTTATGAGATTATGTTCTCGGTTCGGGAGGTAGATTTATAGAAAGGGAAGGTGGTAGCACCCTTTCTATCCGTGGTTATCCACGGGCTCTTAGATACTTGCTCATTTGTGTTTTCAAAATGTTTGTTTGCTTTTCAATCGTGAGTGGGTTTGAAAAAGTTTCGTTTAAAGTTTCAGATCGACTCTTGTATCAGTCCTCAAGAGTGTTTGAAAAGTTGTTTTGAAAGCTTTTTGAAAAGTGTCGGTGTGAAAAGAAGTTTTTGATTTATTTTGAATTAGAGCAAGTATCTACGAGTCATCTACCTACCCTAAGGAATTAGGCTGTGTAAATGTCCTTAAGGTAGTGCCATCCTACCATTGAGAGGTAGGTAGCACCACCGTTAGAGGTGTTCGGGTCAATTCGAGTTTAGGGACAGTGTGGTCACCAGAGCAATAGTAGGACACCTTAGAAGCTACCCCCATGCCATGTTCATGGACATGAGGACTTACTAAAACGTCCTATACTCGACGACCACGTTTCGAAGGGCAAGGCAACAGTGAGGCGTACCCTAAGAGTGGTGTGTGAATTGTGTGTCATTTTCAGTTATGTTTTATCTTGATCATGCATTGGGTGAGCTACACTTTGATTTTATTTGGGCCATTCATTCTTTCATGCAATAGTTAGCAGTTAAGGGTGCGGGAATTAAAATGCGGAAAATAAAAATCCTACGCTATTACAAGGCGCGGGTCCATACATTGCCAAATTAACAAAACCCGATTTTGAATAAAAGTGCGGAAAGTAAATGTCCTAATTATCTATTACAAGGCTTTGGGGCAATTACATAATATTTAAAATGAAAAATGTAAATAAACACGCGAAAGGACATCGGAATCGAAAATGCGAGGGCGTTGGACCCTTTAAGGAAATTGAATTGAAATTAAAAAAATTAATTAATGATTAAATAAAGAAAAGAACTTATTCTTTGATGTTTTTGTATTTAATGGAAATAAAGAAAATTAATTAAATTAAAAGTTGAATAAAACCCTAATTCTAAATTGTTTTTAATTATTAAAGAAAAATGTTTAAGTTTTAAACTAATTTTACCCTAATTAATTAAATGTCATATTTATTTACAAAAATAATTAATAATTAAGAATGATAAGAATAAAAAGTTATTTATTGAGAAAAAGGATAAAAATACTTCAAACCCTAATTTCTACATTTTTTAGTTATTTAAAATAAAACATTAAAGTTGAAGACCTAAAATTAAACTAATTGGATTATTGAGATTTATTTACAAAAGTATTGATGAATTAAAAATTAAATAAAACATATTTTTATTTTTATGATTTTCTGTTTTTTTATATGTTTTATGAAAATTAATTTTATGGAATTAAATAAAACAATTAACATGATGAAAATAAATAAAAGAAAAGAATAAAAAAAAGAGAGAAAGAAAATGCAAACATGGGGGGTGGTTGACCCAATTTGGAGGTTTTTAGAAAGCAGTTTGGCCCACTGAAATCTGGCCTTTTTTGACTTTTCAATGATCACGTGTGGATCTATTGACCAAGGTGCATGATGGAATTCCTGTGCTGGCCATCAGATTGAGGTTGCTGGACATGTGGCAAGCTTAAGTATGCGCGTACATGGTGGACCACTGGTGGGAAAGGGTACCTGAACACGTTATAAGAAAAAATATAGAGAAATATGGGGGACCTGGGAGTCGAACCCAGGTCCCAAGGCTTGCCAATCACATTCCCAACCACTATGCCATTCAACGCGTTTGTAATAATTCTGGACATTAAATATTATAACAAGAAATAAAGGTTAATGATATTCAACACAAAAAACGCGCTGGAAATTTGAATGTCCCAATCATGCTATGACACGCAGGCTTCTTCCTCATTTTGTACCTGCAAATAAAAGCAAATAGCGGGGGTTTTAAACCCCCACTAAACAAGACCAGGAAAAATAGCGATTAAGCAATGGGCAAAGATAAATTGGGCGCGAGGTGTGGGTTCAGTCCGTCTTGTTGTCACGATTCCAATGGTGCTGGTCTTATGGTCCAATTTTTTCACAGGAAAGAAACCCCAATTTCAAACCTCTGAAACCCTAGGCAGCTTTCATGGTGGATTCGTGTACAGGGCTTAAAAATTCAATTAAAGAATGCCAACAGCTTTAGAACACTCATGTTAGTATAAATCATTGCTTAAAACGTATGGAAAAGGTATGCAAATTCAAATACGATTAAGAAAATTTTCATGAACAGGGCAACGTGGTTCTACCAATTTTGGACAGTAGTCCAGCAACGTATTGGCACACTTTTCAGGCCTTGAAACACCTTGCAATTCAGTTTTCAGTTTCCAAATTTTTAGTCAAAAATTGCAATGTTCTTCTCTCTTCCCAGCGCAGCTTTCTTGTTTTCTTCATTAGGGTTGTGTTCTTGCATATATGTGGAATGAATTAGGTCAACAATCCAAGCCCAAAGTCTTGTATTCAATGATTTTCAAAATTTGATTTTCATGATCTTTTTCAATCTTTTCTTGCCATGGAACTTGCCAATCATGGGAGATTCTTTCCCTTTTGGATGTGCACGAAATCTTGAGTACATAAAGAGTGCATATGCTGCATAAAAAGATTCAAAACCTTTATTTTAGTATTTTTCTCATATTTAATTTTAATTAAATGAATTAATAGGATTATAAACTCAAAATAAGAAAATAACTTCCCTTTGGGTCAATGGGTCGTGCATAGCTTTTGGGTGATGATTCTTGGAAGAAATTGAGGCCCATTAGCAATTTTGAGGCATTTGAAGCAAAGTTGACTTTTCAAAATCCCCAAAAATATCCCAACTTCCACAAGGCATATCTTGCTCAATTTTTAAGCTTTGATCATGTTCTTTGACATTTTGGAAAGGTATTGAAGTCCTCTAACCAATGCCTTTGGTCCCATGTCATTTTGATTCACCAATCTCAAGTTATGGTCTTTGACTTAAAGTGCCTTTTTGTTGACTTTTGAAAATGACCTATAATGTTGAGATTGATAACTTTTTGTGAGAGCATTTATTGGACTTGAAGTGTGAAGATGAGTTGTAGGAAATGTCATTCTCTTCAAAATGAGCTTTGGATGGAATTTTTCTGATAAACCATGTGGAAGTTATGCCCTGGTCAATTTGCAGTTGACTTTTTCAACTGTCCAAATATAGAAACTTTTGCATCTTGAGACTTTTTGAGCCATGCTTTGAGAATCATGATCAAGAATTGATCAAATGATGTTTGTGGCTTCAAAATAAGATGTTGACCAAAAATTTTGACTTTTGACTGTCAAATGACCATTTAGCCCCTGCAGTTGACTGTTGAGCAATTAGGGTTTTTGACTGTGCAATTTTGTGCTGTGAGTCTTGAAACTTGGCATGTGGATGCTTGACAATGTGTGTAGGCATGTGGGACTTGTTTGGACCCTTGGAAACTTCAACTTCTTTTCCAGAACCAAAACACTAATTTTTGACTGTTAGGAGGCAATTGGACTGTGCAACTCTTGGGAGATTTTGAAGCATGCTCTTTGCAAATCTTGAAGAATATGGGAGGGCAAATTTTGGGGTACAACAGTTGCCCCTGTTCAATCTTCTTAGACCTGAGGATGTAGATTGGCTGACGTGTCTTTCGTAATCCGAAGGTGGAAGATGATTGAACACTAGAGTGCCCAGAAATTTGCGCTCACATATTAGCAGTGTGATGGTGGGAATGGGCTTACAGATGCCATTTGGAGGTTGATGGATAGGAAGATGGGCTTACAGATGCCATCTGGGTGTCAATCGCGTAAGAGATTACTTAGCGAGAACTTGCGTACCTGAAAAAGAAAGATGATTACCTGACCTGTTACAGGGGTTGGTCTTCAAACTTTTTGTGTAAATGTGCCCTGACTGGTTACAGGAATTGAATCCTTAAACCTCTTCAGACGTGCCCTGGCGAGATACAGGAGTCGAGTCTGGAGTTTCAAAAGGTGATGAATGAATCAGGGAAGGTTACTACCTCAACAGTAACGATGAGAAAACCTTGGGCGATTACTACCTCAACAGTAACGATGAGAGAACCTGGGGCGATTACTACCTCAACAGTAACGATGAAGGAATCTTGGATATCTTCTACTGAGTATTCATCAAGAAAATCTTTAGGAATCGATTTAACTGGACCAGAGAAGGCCTTTGACTGGATCGACATCAGAAAAATCTTTAGGAGTCGATTTAACTGAACCAGGTAAGGTCTTGGAATCTTCAACTGGAATAAGAATCAGGGAGATCTTAGGGTCGATCTGACTGAACCAGAGAAGGCCTTTGACTGGATTGGCATCAGAAAAATCTTTAGGAGTCGATTTAACTGAACCAGGCAAGGTCTTGAAATAACTTCAACTGGATAAGAATCAGAAAAATCTTAGGGTCGATTTAACTGAACCAGAGAAGGCCTTTGACTGGATCGGCATCAGAAAAATCTTTAGGAGTCGATTTAACTGAACCAGGCAAGGTCTTGGAATCTTCAACTGGAATAAGAATCTGGGAGATCTTAGCGTCGATCTGACTGAACCAGAGAAGGTCTTGGATTAACTTTGACTGGATAAGAATCAGAAAAATCTTAGAATCGATTTAACTGAACCAGACGAAAGTCTTGGAATCTTCAACTGGAATAAGAATCAGGGAGATCTTGGCGTCGATCTGACTGAACCAGAGAAGGTCTTGGATTAACTTTGACTGGATAAGAATCAGAAAAATCTTAGAATCGATTTAACTGAACCAGACGAAAGTCTTGGAATATAGCTGAGAACTTAACTGGATCTTTCCTGAAAGGTAAAGGTCAATCATATGCAATGCATGATATGGATCAAGCAATGATGTTCTTAACATAAATGAGATTGTGCGATGCGTTCATGTATGTATCGTGATGTATGTGATGTTTATGAATTTATGTTTTTGTCTAGGAAAGTAAATCCTTGACGGGTGCCGGGAAGTCACATCCTGGGCTGATGTTGGAGAATAGTGCTTTGTTGTTTCCGCTGGGGATGATAGTCGCAAGAATACCGGTAGGAGAAGATAACTCCGTTAGGGAATAAACTTGGCGAATGGATTACTCTGCGGGGAGAAAATTATTCTAGCGATCTTGCTGGGGAACAATACTCTGTGGGGAGAGAGGTACTTTGCTGGGATGTTGATGGTAACTTCGCTGGGGATACCGTTGTTATGTTGGAAGTGTTAATAGACTTTGCTGGGGAGTAAGAAGACTTTGCCGAGGATGATCTTTCCGTGGCTTTTGGCTGAGGATAACCCAGTTATATCCTGGTAGGGAAATAACCTTTGAATAAAGCCGGGGGACGCGTTCGTGCTCTGCGGGGGGAAGCTTCCAAAATCTATTGGGGATGAGCTTCCTGCTGGGGAGATGGATTCAAACTTTCCTCGGGAAACTTTGAACTAGACTCTCCTAGGGAAATTTTTGAGATGTACTGGAAGTGACTCTACTGAATGTCTGGTAGACCGCTGGGGAACAACCTTAGATCAAGACTGCCGGGGATGCTTGTTAGGAATATCTGTATATTGTGCTGGGGAATGTTGAGATCTGCGGGGGATACCCAACTTCCTTAAGGCTGATAATATAGCTTTGCTTGGGGAGAGTGCATTGACTTGCTGGCTCACTCTCTGGGGAATTAGGGTATATTGGCTATGTTCTTCAACTGAACTTATCTTGGTACCTTGGTGGACAGAGCAATTAGATCGCTTAGACAACTCGTTATTGCCCCTGTTTCTAATGTTACCTGTAATTAATCCTTTGTTTCGTATGCAAATATTTATGAGTTAGCAATTATTGTCAAATGCATATATCACAAATTGAACCTTGGACATTCTTCGCGAAACAAAACAGAAAAGGAAAAACAATTGGCAATTTTAACTGAAAAGTGATTTTTGTATTGATTTTTGAATTTGCCTGTAAATAGGCGCTTATGTACAAGAGGCTGACGTCCTAGTAAGAGAACGCCGCCGAATGAAAGAGTTTATACAAATTCGTACAAAGGGAAAACAAAACAGCTATGTGAAAAGAATAATCTCACTGGGTTCCAACTCCGCTATCGCCTTAATATCTTTGAGCGTCTCATCACTTGATGACCTAGCTGAAGATTAAGCTGATTGATCGATGCCGTCTGAACTTGATGCTGATACCGGATTCTGGATGCAAAGTGATTCAATGAGACATAGTATTACGCTTCAATCCCTAACTTTTTCCTGGACCGCCCTTTCGGGTTTTCAGTCCACCAGGATACCCATTTTTGCCCAAGCCGCCTTTTCAGGTTTTCGACTTGCCGGGTGTACAGATTTTTTTTCATTTCATCCCTTTATTTTGCCCGAACCCTTTTGGTTCGCCGGGAAGCCCTAATTTTTGCCTAGGTATGTCAACCTAGCGGGTCTTTATTATGCGTAGTATCTTTTTACTATGTCTGCATTGGCGGGGTGAGGAAGGTCGTCACCGTCCATGGTGGTTAGGATCATGGCTCCTCCTAAGAACACATGTTTAACCAGGAATGGCCCTTCGTACGTAGGGGTCCATTTGCCCATTGGATCACTCTGAGGAAGGATGATACGTTTGATTACCAGATCCCCAACTTGATATTCTTGTGGTCTGACCTTTTTGTTAAATGCCCTGATCATCCGTTTTTGATACGTCTGACCATGACAAATAGCAGCAAGTCTCTTTTCGTCAATTAAATTTAACTGATCAAGTCATGTCTGGATCCAATCATCTTCACTCAGATCTGCATCTTTCATTATCCGGAGAGAGGGTATTTGCACTTCGATCGGTAAGACTGCCTCCATGCCGTATACCAAGGAGAAAGGTGTTGCCCCGGTTGACGTCCTCGCTGAGGTACGATACCCATGTAGAGCGAACGGTAACATCTCGTGCCAATCTTTATAAGTCACTGTCATCTTCTGCACAATTTTCTTAATGTTCTTATTTGCTGCTTCTACAGCCCCATTCATCTTCGGTCTGTAAGGAGAAGAGTTGTGGTGCTGTATCTTAAATTGCTCGCAGAGCTCAGTGATCATCTTGTTATTGAGATTGGTACCTTTGTCTGTAATGATCCTTTCTAGGACGCCGTATCGACAGATCAGATTGTGCCGAATGAACCGTGCCACAACATTCTTGGTTACTGTGGCGTACGAAGCTGCTTCAACCCACTTCGTAAAGTAATCGATCGCCACCAGGATGAAGCGATACCCGTTGGATGCCGTAGGTTTAATCTCACTGATCATATCTATGCCCCACATTGCAAAAGGCCAAGGTGCAGTCAGAACATTTAGAGGAACTGGAGGAACATGCACCTTATCTGCATAAATTTGGCATTTATGACATGTCCGAGAATGTTGGTAGCAATCAGCTTCCATTGTGGACCAGAAATACCCTGCCCGAAGGATTTTCTTTGCCATAGTGTGTCCACTGGAATGTGTTCCGAAGGTACCTTCGTGCAGCTCCGCCATGATCCTTTCTGCTTCAGTATTATCCACACAACGCAGTAAGGTCGAATCATGGTTTCGCTTGTACAGGATGCCGTTGCTAAGGAAGAACTTCGCAGCGAACCTTCTCAGAAACTTCTTGTCATTGACAGATGCACCTTCAGGGTATTCCTGAGCTTCCAAGTATCTCTTCACCTCATGGTACCAAGGTTTCTCAATCACTACCTCAGCCTCGAGATCACAACAGTATGCCGGTTCGTCCAGTTTCCAGATGATGACCCGGGGAGCCTCATTGTCCCATTTGACTTTGAACATGGAAGACATCGTAGCTAACGTGTCCGCCAACTGATTCTCCTCTCTTGGGAAATGTTCAAAAGTTATCTCTGTGAAGTGGGGGATCAAGGTCAACACACATTCTTTGTAAGGAATAAGATTCGGATGTTTCATATCCCACTCTCCTTTGATCTGATTGATCACGACAGCGGAATCTCCGAAGACACTCAGAAACTTGATCCTTAAGTCAATCGCAGCTTGAAGACCCATGATGCATGCCTCATACTCCGCCATGTTGTTGGTGCAGTTGAAACATAGCCGGGCAGTAAGTGGAGTATGAGTGCCTTGAGGGGATATAATCACAGCGCCGATGCCGTTACCCAAAGCGTTGGAGGCTCCGTCAAAGTGCATAGACCATCGGGATCCTTCCTCAGGTCCTTCATCCGGTCCAGGTACTTCACAATCAGTCACAATCATGATGCTCTCGTCCGGAAACTCAAAGTTCATTGACTGATAGTCGTCTACTGCCTGATGTGCCAAGTGGTCTGCCAATACACTTCCTTTGATGGCTTTCTGAGTTGTGTACTGGAGGTCGTATTCTGTCAAGATCATTTGCCATCTCGCTATTCTCCCAGATAGAGCAGGCTTTTCAAATATGTACTTTATAGGATCCATCTTTGAAATCAACAAGGTAGTGTGAGTCAGCATATACTATCTCAGCCGGCGAGCAGCCCATACCAAAGCGCAGCAAGTTTTCTCGAGCAGTGAGTATCGGGTCTCACAGTCGGTAAACTTTTTGCTAAGGTAATAAATGGCGTTCTATTTTCGGCCAGACTCGTCATGCTGCCCCAACACACACCCCATTGAGTTGTCAAGTACTGTCAGGTATAGTATCAGAGGTCTCCCTTCAACCGGTGGCATAAGGATGGGTGGTTCTTGGAGATACTCTTTAATTCTGTCAAAAGCGGCCTGACATTCATCATTCCAACGTACTACCTGATCTTTCTTCAGCAGCTTGAAGATTGGCTCACAGGTAGCGGTTAGGTGCGAGATGAATGGAGCAATGTAATTCAGGCGTCCTAAAAATCCTCTGACTTCTTTCTCTGTCTTAGGAACTGGCATCTCTTGAATAGCTTTAACCTTGGCAGGGTCCACTTGAATTCCCTTATCACTTACAACGAAGCCTAGCAACTTCCCAGATCTTACCCCGAAGGTGCACTTGTTCGGGTTCAACCTCAGCTTGTACAATTTCAGACGGTCAAACAGCTTTTGCAGATGGTCAAGGTGTTCCTCCTCAGTTTGGGACCTTGCAATCATATCATCGACATAGACTTCAATCTCATGATGGATCATGTCATGAAATAAAGCGACCATGGCACGTTGGTAGGTTGCCCCAGCATTCTTCAACCCGAATGGCATGACCTTGTAGCAGAAGGTGCCCCACTGAGTGACAAAGGTAGTCTTCTCCATGTCTTCCGGAGCCATCTTGATCTGATTATACCCCGAAAAACCATCCATGAAAGAGAACACCTTATGCTGGGCAGTATTATCAACCAGGACGTCAATGTGAGGTAGAGGGAAGTCATCGTTGGGGCTGGCCCTGTTCAGATCCCTGTAGTCAACACACATTCTGACCTTACCATCTTTCTTTGGTACCAGCACCACATTAGCAACCCACTGAGGGTAAGAAGTCACTGCAAGAAACCCGACATCGAATTGCTTCATAACCTCAGCTTTGATCTTCTCGGACATCTCTGGACGCATACGGCGGACCTTTTGCTTAACCGGAGGGAAGTCTTCCTTGGTAGGCAAATGATGGACCACAATATCAGTATCCAACCCGGGCATGTCTTTGTAGGACCAGGCAAAGATCTCCACATAATCATGTAACATCTGATTCAACCGTTGCTTCACGCTGAGCTCTAGGTTGGCACCAATCTTGACTTCCTTTTTATCTGTATCAGTACCCAGATTTATTGTTTCCACCGGCTCTTCGTGTGGTGGAATTGCCCTCTCTTCCTGGAGTAACAGTCTTGCAAGCTCGCCAGGCACTTCGCAATCATCTTCACCTTCGTCTTCGGCTAAGTTGATCGGATTTTCGAAGTCATAACTGGCAGTAGCGGAGTCGTTACCAGTGAGATCCAGAGTGGATTGAAACCTGTATGAGTGAGTATGTGTAAATATAGCTGTTTTGCAATATATAAAGAAAGAAAGAAAGGGAGCACAAGATTTGAAATGCGAAGAAACATCCAAGATCTTTATTCATGATATATGAAATGACAATTAATATGCCCTCACAAATGAAACCACGGTGCCCCGGGTAAGACACCGGGCCATAGAGTTTCAATTCATTGTTTATTACAAATAACAAAAAACAAAGGAATTCATTACTGCGTAACGAAAGTAACAGGTAGGTTGTCCTTTGCAGTCCAATTGCTAGGTCCACTGTCGGCCGTCGGATAAATCCAGCTGTTGAACTCTGATTCTTCCACTTCGTCCTTATCCCCAATAGCATTCACTCCATGAGCAGGCAGGGGAGCTGTCACTACATTGGGCTTCTCAGGTGCCTTAAACTGTACCTCTTTGGCATCAATAAGATCCTGCACTTTATTTCTTAAGGCCCAGCAGTCATCAGTAGAATGCCCCGGGCTATCGGAGTGATAAGCACAGCGAGCATTTGGATTATATTTGGGGGATGCAGTATTCACAACCTTTGGGGCCTCCCTGACAGTCACCAAGTTGGTTGATAGCAGTTGTGGAAAGATTTGTGATAGGGTCATACTCAGACGGGTAAACTCTCTTCTGGGTCTTTCAGCCCTTTGTTGATTAGTTTGCCGAGGAGCGGCAGCAGGCTTAGCAATCACCACCGCGTTGATAGATTGGTGGCGCTCTGGTTTATCTTGCCTCCTAGGCCCATACACAACACTGGCCTCCTTTTTAAAAGGTTTCTTCTCAGAACTTGAAGATGCACCTTTCTGAATTTTATCGGACTTCATTCCAGCCTCTATCCTTTCCCCTGTCAGAATGAGGTCAGTAAACCCTGCAGACGAATTACCGATAAGATGATTGAAAAACGGCCCGGATAGGGTCCCTAAGAACATATCTACCAGCTCACGGTCAGTTAACGGAGGCTGCACCCTGCCAGCCAGATCCCTCCACTTCTGCGCATACTCTTTAAAACCTTCGCATGACCCTAGCGACATACCCTGGAGTTGGGTACGTGTAGGGGCAAGGTCGGCATTATATTGATACTGCTTGTAAAAAGCAGTAGCCAACTCCTCCCAGTTACGAACCTTGGTTCCATCCAGCTGATAGAACCATTCGAGATGAGTCCCTGAAAGACTCTCCTGGAAGAAGTGGATCCACAAATTCTTGTCCACTATGTACGGCTGAATCTTCCGCACATAAGATCTGAGGTGTAGCTTAGGGCAAGACGCCCCATCATACTTGGTGAAAGATGGTGCTTTAAACTTGTGAGGGATGATCACACCAGTAGATAAACCCAAGTCTCCGAAATCCAGCCCAGGCACCTATTGAATTTCCATGGCGTTCAGTCAGTCTTCCAACTTCTTGTACCGGTCTTCAGCCGGAGGATACTATTCCTCATTAAAATCAGTCTCGTTGTCAGAGACTACCGGACTTGGAGCCCTTCCCCCCTGGGGACTGTCTTTGCCTACAGAAGAACCAGCTTCCTCATTCTGCAGAGTGTTACCAAATCTCCGGCCCGAGTTGAAAAGAACAGTTCTCTTCTTCTTCTTCTCCTTCTTCAGGAGCAAAGCCTTCAGCTCTTCTTGACCTTGAGCCAAACCCATGATCAGCTCCTGAAATTGTGCGTTCTGCGCCTGAAGGGCCTTGATAGACATCTCGGTAGATGATTCAGGGTTCATGATGCTGAAATAAACAGCGAAGAACAGTAAGCAACCTGAAAAGAAGAGTACCTGCTATGCACATGATGAATGGAATGCGTATGATTTATGTTTTCAAAGACAATCGGGAATCAACTTTGTAAACAAAAAGGAACACACTTCATTAGATTCAACTTTGAAACTTAAATTGTTCAACAGATTTCCCTTAGGCGTTACATGGAAATACTGAAAAGGGAAATAAAACTATAAAAGAAAATCCAAATCTCCTCATTAATCCCAGGGTCTCCTCTTCTCAGTACGGATGTAGTCATTCAGGGCCCGCTCATTCTCCAACTGCTTTGTCAGCTTCTGTATCTTCAATTCCTGCTCGTTGAACTTTTCCTGGTAAGAATCCCGTTCTTCTCGCAGTTGCGACCAAGACCTCTTTAATGTCTCATAATCAGTAGGTATCTGAGGAGGGAGGACAGTTGGTGGAGCCCTATCTTTATCAGGATACTCAAGAACGACGGGTCTGACAGCTTCTTATGGATTACCTAACTTCTGAGCACAGATGCGGACCCATTTGTAGTAGGCTTCCATAGGTAGAGAAGTCTTTGGCCCCAACTCTTGTGGGTCAGCTTTATGAACTCTGTCCCAAGCTTTGATGAACCTACGACGCAGCTTGTCACTATCCACCTGAAACTTAAAACTGATGTGAGGCACCAACATCTCATGAGGTCCTGCTCTTCTGGCTCTTCCAAACTGACGGAGAGCTAGACATGGATTATAAGAGATTCCTCCTTGGGTACCAATCAGAGGAACATTAGGGTATTCTCCGCAACGATCAATAACAGCTACCTCATCCAAACCTCTGAGAGTTCAAATGATGTCCTTATCAGTGAGAGACATTAACCTATGAGCCCAGCCTCTTCCTTCTTGGTTCTTCAGCACGAACTTAGGGAGGTGCGAAATAAACCACCTCACCAAGAAAGGGATACAACACCACAGAGTTCCTCGTCTTCGGGCAGTACGAGCATAAAGTTGTTGCAGGATGTCACCCAAGAGAGTGGGCACAGGATTCTGAGACATGAAGATCCTTATGGCAGTGACATTGACGAAGTTGTCAGGATTAGGAAACAAGACTAGACCATAGATTAAGAGAGCCAGGATGTCTTCATATTCCCTAAAGTCCAAGTCATTCCAGAAACTGTTAGCTTTACCAATCAGAAACTTGGCCAGGAAACCCTTAACTCCGCTTCTAGTAACCCAGTTGTCCATTACTTCTTGATGGGTCAAGGGAAGAGCTGCAGAAACCTCCTCAAGCCTGAGGGTCTTTTCCCAACCAGTGTAAGGAGTCTGATCCAAGATAGGGATACCAAGCAAATCAGAGAACTCTTCCAGGGTAGGGACCAGCTGGAAGTCTTGAAAGGTGAAGCACTGGTACAAAGGGTCATAGAACTGGGTCAGGACACTCATCAGCTGTTGGTCCCACTTTGCCGTGACTAAACTGAGAAGAGAACCATGCCTCTGGATGAAGGAAGTAGTATTTTGAATTCTACTAACCAACTCTTCAAGCAACTCAGGTGGGTGAACAAAGTTGAACCGGATAGTATTCCTTCGCATAGGCATCATGATGTCCTACAAAACAGAGCAAAGGTGAAACCCTCTTGTCTTTGAAATGGTCAGTCCTTATGCAGGATGCATGCAATGTTATGATGGTATGATGTTATGATAAAGCACACCACAAATATTTACAAGGGCAAACATGATAAGGCACACAAGTCACACAAGACAAGCCCTTAGAGTTTAGGCCATCATGAGGTCTAGGTATTACCCTCTTTCAGTTTGTTGGTTCATACCTGTCCTATCAAAAGTAATCGGGTTCTTAGAGGATCCCAATATCATTTACTACCCTCAATCGGTCATAACTCCAGCATCGCAATCTTTTCTTGCAGCCAGAACCATCACGAGAGTTTAGCCTCAATGGGCGTAGCATACTGCTACTGTTCTATTGGCCAAGTTGTGTCATTTAAAGTTCTAAGGTCGGTTGGTGCTTAATGACTCCTCAGAAGACCCATATTCTCCTCGTTGCAACACAAGGGATATCGGTACAGACCAAGGTGCCACACCAATGTAGCCACTTCTTCACCCATGTCGGTCTACGCCGGACAGGTCCCTCACAGCTTATGCTACCTAAACAGGGTATCCCCAGATCCGGGTTAGGATCTATGTAACTCCGATGCAACCCACAATTTAAAGCAAACAAGTCAAAACAATTGAAAACACAGTGATCTTAGTCCTAAGGTACATCTCACTTTAAAAATCTCCCCAGCAGAGTCGCCAGTTCTGTGATCGGTGGATCTGGAACTGACTGTTTAACGCTGGTTCGCGAAATGTCGCGGAAGCAAGAGTCGCCACCGTCTTTTATTTTCCCCAACATGGAAAGGACAAAAGCACAGAAAAATTCCTTATGAGATTATGTTCTCGGTTCGGGAGGTAGATTTATAGAAAGGGAAGGTGTTAGCACCCTTTCTATCCGTGGTTATCCACGGGCTCTTAGATACTTGCTCATTTGTGTTTTCAAAATGTTTGTTTGCTTTTCAATCGTGAGTGGGTTTGAAAAAGTTTCGTTTAAAGTTTCAGATCGACTCTTGTATCAGTCCTCAAGAGTGTTTGAAAAGTTGTTTTGAAAGCTTTTTGAAAAGTGTCGGTGTGAAAAGAAGTTTTTGATTTATTTTGAATTAGAGCAAGTATCTACGAGTCATCTACCTACCCTAAGGAATTAGGCTGTGTAAATGTCCTTAAGGTAGTGCCATCCCACCATTGAGAGGTAGGTAGCACCACCGTTGGAGGTGTTCGGGTCAATTCGAGTTTAGGGACAGTGTGGTCACCAGAGCAATAGTAGGAAACCTTAGAAGCTACCCCCATGCCATGTTCATGGACATGAGGACTTACTAAAACGTCCTATACTCGACGACCACGTTTCGAAGGGCAAGGCAACAGTGAGGCGTACCCTAAGAGTGGTGTGTGAATTGTGTGTCATTTTCAGTTATGTTTTATCTTGATCATGCATTGGGTGAGCTACACTTTGATTTTATTTGGGCCATTCATTCTTTCATGCAATAGTTAGCAGTTAAGGGTGCGGGAATTAAAATGTGGAAAATAAAAATCCTACGCTATTACAAGGCGCGGGTCCATACATCGCCAAATTAACAAAACCCGATTTTGAATAAAAGTGCGGAAAGTAAATGTCCTAATTATCTATTACAAGGCTTTGGGGCAATTACATAATATTTAAAATGAAAAATGTAAATAAACGCGCGAAAGGACATTGGAATCGAAAATGCGAGGGTGTTGGACCCTTTAAGGAAATTGAATTGAAATTAAAAAAATTAATTAATGATTAAATAAAGAAAAGAACTTATTCTTTGATGTTTTTGTATTTAATGGAAATAAAGAAAATTAATTAAATTAAAAGTTGAATAAAACCCTAATTCTAAATTGTTTTTAATTATTAAAGAAAAATGTTTAAGTTTTAACCTAATTTTACCCTAATTAATTAAATGTCATATTTATTTACAAAAATAATTAATAATTAAGAATGATAAGAATAAAAAGTTATTTATTGAGAAAAAGGATAAAAATACTTAAAACCCTAATTTCTACATTTTTTAGTTATTTAAAATAAAACATTAAAGTTGAAGACCTAAAATTAAACTAATTGGATTATTGAGATTTATTTACAAAACTATTGATGAATTAAAAATTAAATAAAACATATTTTTATTTTTATGATTTTATGTTTTTTTATATGTTTTATGAAAATTAATTTTATGGAATTAAATAAAACAATTAACATGATTAAAATAAATAAAAGAAAAGAATAAAAAAAAGAGAGAAAGAAAATGCAAACATGGGGGGTGGTTGACCCAATTTGGAGGTTTTTAGAAAGCAGTTTGGCCCACTGAAATCTGGCCTTTTTTGACTTTTCAATGATCACGTGTGGATCTATTGACCAAGGTGCATGATGGAATTCCTGTGCTGGCCATCAGATTGAGGTTGCTGGACATGTGGCAAGCTTAAGTATGCGCGTACATGGTGGACCACTGGTGGGAAAGGGTACCTGAACACGTTATAAGAAAAAATATAGAGAAATATGGGGGACCTAGGAGTCGAACCCAGGTCCCAAGGCTTGCCAATCACATTCCCAACCACTATGCCATTCAACGCGTTTGTAATAATTCTGGACATTAAATATTATAACAAGAAATAAAGGTTAATGATATTCAACACAAAAAACGCGCTGGAAATTTGAATGTCCCAATCATGCTATGACACGCAGGCTTCTTCCTCGTTTTGTACCTGCAAATAAAAGCAAATAGCGGGGGTTTTAAACCCCCACTAAACAAGACCAGGAAAAATAGCGATTAAGCAATGGGCAAAGATAAATTGGGCGCGAGGTGTGGGTTCAGTCCGTCTTGTTGTCACGATTCCAATGGTGCTGGTCTTATGGTCCAATTTTTTCACAGGAAAGAAACCCCAATTTCAAACCTCTGAAACCCTAGGCAGCTTTCATGGTGGATTCGTGTACAGGGCTTAAAAATTCAATTAAAGAATGCCAACAGCTTTAGAACACTCATGTTAGTATAAATCATTGCTTAAAACGTATGGAAAAGGTATGCAAATTCAAATACGATTAAGAAAATTTTCATGAACAGGGCAACGTGGTTCTACCAATTTTGGACGTATGGAGACCTGATTTCAATTGGAAATGCTTCCTAGGTAGTCCAGCAACGTATTGGCACACTTTTCAGACCTTGAAACACCTTGCAATTCAGTTTTCAGTTTCCAAATTTTTAGTCAAAAATTGCAATGTTCTTCTCTCTTCCCAGCGCAGCTTTCTTGTTTTCTTCATTAGGGTTGTGTTCTTGCATATATGTGGAATGAATTAGGTCAACAATCCAAGCCCAAAGTCTTGTATTCAATGATTTTCAAAATTTGATTTTCATGATCTTTTTCAATCTTTTCTTGCCATGGAACTTGCCAATCATGGGAGATTCTTTCCCTTTTGGATGTGCACGAAATCTTGAGTACATAAAGAGTGCATATGCTGCATAAAAAGATTCAAAACCTTTATTTTAGTATTTTTCTCATATTTAATTTTAATTAAATGAATTAATAGGATTATAAACTCAATTAATTAATTAAAAATAAGAAAATAACTTCCCTTTGGGTCAATGGGTCGTGCATAGCTTTTGGGTGATGATTCTTGGAAGAAATTGAGGCCCATTAGCAATTTTGAGGCATTTGAAGCAAAGTTGACTTTTCAAAATTCCCAAACATTTCCCAACTTCCACAAGGCATATCTTGCTCAATTTTTAAGCTTTGATCATGTTCTTTGACATTTTGGAAAGGTCTTGAAGTACTCTAACCAATGCATTTGGTCCCATGTCATTTTGATTCACCAATCTCAAGTTATGGTCTTTGACTTAAAGTGCCTTTTTGTTGACTTTTGAAAATGACCTATAATGTTGAGATTGATAACTTTTTCTGAGAGCATTTCTTGGACTTGAAGTGTGAATATGAGTTGTAGGAAATGTCATTCTCTTCAAAATGAGCTTTGGATGGAATTTTTCTGATAAACCATGTGGAAGTTATGCCCTGGTCAATTTGCAGTTGACTTTTTCAACTGTCCAAATATAGAAACTTTTGCATCTTGAGACTTTTTGAGCCATGCTTTGAGAATCATGATCAAGAATTGATCAAATGATATTTGTGGCTTCAAAATAAGATGTTGACCAAAAATTTTGACTTTTGACTGTCAAATGACCATTTTGCCCCTGCAGTTGACTGTTGAGCAATTAGGGTTTTTGACTGTGCAATTTTGTGCTGTGAGTATTGAAACTTGGCATGTGGATGCTTGACAATGTGTGTAGGCATGTGGGACTTGTTTGGACCCTTGGAAACTTCAACTTCTTTGCCAGAACCCAAACCCTAATTTTTGACTATTAGGAGGCAATTGGATTGTGCAACTCTTGGGAGATTTTGAAGCATGCTCTTTGCAAATCTTGAAGAATATGGGAGAGCAAATTTTGGGGTACAACAGAAACCATGGCCATACTCTGGAGTTGAGTATGGGTAGGCGCAAGATCAACATTGTATTGGTATTGTTTGTAGAAGGCTGCAGCAAGATCTTCCCAGTTGTGAACGTTGGATCTTTATAGTTGGTAAAACCAGTCAAGTTGAGTTCCAGACAGGCTGTCTTGGAAGAAGTGTACCCATGAGTCTTTGTCAGTGGTATGGGGCTGGATTTTCCCCACATAGGATCGAAGATGCATTTTAGGGCATGAGACTCCGTCATACTTGGCGAACACAGGTGCTTTGAATTTCGGAGGAATGATAATCCCCGACAGTAACCCCAATTCCTCAAAGTCCAGGCCAGACACTTTTTGGATTTCCATCGCACTCAACCGCTCTTCGAGATGTTTATACTTGTCATCAGCTGGAGGGTATTGTTCTTTAGAATAGGCTTCTTCTTCCTCTTCTGATTCTGACGAGACAACTGTTTCCTTCCCTTTCCCATCTTGATTGTCTCTTTCACCGGATGTCGTTGCAAAGTCTAAGGTCCTTCTTGTCTGCCCATGAAATCTTCTTCCCATGTTTAGGACTCCGGTTACCTTCTTTGTCTTCTTTTTCTTCTCCCCAGCTAGCAAAGTCTTCAACTCTTCTTGTCCTTTGGCTAGGGTTAAGAACAACTGTTGAAACTGTGTATTCTGAGCTTGGAGGTTCTTCACTGTTTTCTCGAGATCCATCTTACTGAAATATACAGTAGAGAGATGAGGAGACTTATTGCAAAAGACCTTCTTATGTTATGACGAATGGTATATGCATATGTAATGATTTCAAGGATTTCAAAGATTCAAATTTGTTTTAGACAAAAAGGAAACACACGTTATATTAATAAGTTAAAGCTTTGAGTACATAAATTCCCCTTGGGCAAAATAATACAAAAACTCTAATATAAAAAGGTAGTTCGCATCCTTTTTGGTGCGATTTAGGCATTCAGAGTCTGCTCCTCATGAAGTAGTCTAGTTAGTTCCAAAACCTTCTTCTCGCTTGCGTAGAATTGGGCTTCGAAAGTATCTCGCTCCCCCTTGAGTTGTATCCAATTCCTTTGTAGGTCTTCAAGAGTGGTGGGCATATCAGGATGTAGGATAGTGTATCAAACATCTCCCTCCATGACAGGCTCAATGATTACCGGGATAATGGATGGGTAAGACATTATAAGGCTCTGAGCACGGGCTCGTACCCATTCGAGGTAAGGCTCAAGGGGGATGGAATTCTTGTGCCCCAAAGTCTTGATATCCACTTTATTCAACATCCTTCAAGCTCAGATAAATCTCTGGCGAAGACCTTGATCGTCGTTGTTGTAGTCAAATACCAAACCTTTAATCAACATCTCGTGCGGGCCATCCCTTCGGGCGTAACCAAACTGTCTTAAGGCTAAGCATGGGTTGTAGGTGATACGCCCTTAATGCCAAGTAAAGGGACATTAGATAATTCTCCACAACGGTCGACAATGATAACATTCTCTTTGGATCCGGAGCACCAATGAATGTCTGAATGTTTGAGCGTCATCAACCTTTGTGACCACCTTGAACCTTGCTCATTTTTTAATACAGATTGGGGAAGATGCAAACTAAACCATATTTCCAAGAGATGAGTGCAACACATAAGAAAACCTCTTTTCCTCATTGTGCGAGTGTGAAAATAGTGTAGGATATCTCCTAGCAACGTAGGCACCGGGTTGCGGGATATGAATATCTTGACGGCGTTGACATCTATGAGTTGGTCAGGATTTGGAAACAAAACCACCCCATAGATGAGGAGAGCCACAATTTCCTCAAAGACTTGTAAGTCCAAGGAATTCCAACAATTTTGGGCTTTCTCAAACATGAACTTTGCTAAGAAACCTTTGACACCACTCCTTGTTTCCCAATGAGTTGTGATATCAGATGAGTGCAAGTGTAGAGCTTGAGCAATCTCTTCTGGCTTTGGGTCTCTTTCCGTACCGTTGAAAGGTAGTTGATTGAGAATGGGAATCCTCAAGAGTTGGGAGAATTCTTCCAAAGTAGGCACAAGTTGATAGTAGAGAAATGTGAAGCAATGGTGTAAAGGATCAAAGAACTGAAAAAGCACCTTCATCATGTCCTCATCTGTTTGGAGGTAACCAAGTTGAGTAAGAGACAATGTCTCTCAGTAAATGGAGAGTTTTCAGGAGTCCTTAAAGCTAGCTCCTTAAGTTGTGGAAGGATTCTTACAAGGTTGACTTGAATAGTTTTCCTGCAAAGTGAATCCATATCCTACAAAACAAGAACAAAGATCAATCCCCAAAAATCCTTGAAATGGTTAGTGGATGTATATGATGTTCATGATGTTCATGATGTTATGTAAAGGTATGCATATACAAACAAAACAAACAAATCCTTAGGCTTAGGCTTGCATGTAGTTTTATAGGTAAGTACACTCTTGGAGTTTAGTTGGCTTAAACATGTCCTAGTAATAGTAATCGGGTTCTAAGGAGCTCAATATCACTGGTTTGTTTCCTTGGTCATTGTTTCAGAACAAGCCTCTTTAATGGTGACCTAAATATCCCAAGAAACCAAACCTCAATGAGTGTAGTATCGAGTATCTACCAACTTCGGACTGCACCAAAGTCGGACATCTCACTACATCCTAAAGGCCAAGTTGGTCAAGTAAAGGTTCTAAAAGTTCATTGGTGCTTCATGACATCACTCAGTGGCCCCGTATTCTCTTTGATTAACTCAAAGGCTACCAGTACCCACAAATATGTCACACTAACGTAGCTATTGCTTAGACCATGTCGGTATACCCCGCACAATTTCCACAACGTATTGCTACTTACCTATAATGTATCCCAAATCCAGGTAGAGGATTCAAACCCAAACAAAGAACCATAATGTAAAGCATACAAGTCAAAAAATGTAAGAAAGTAAATGTGATTTATCCCTAAGGTAACCCCACTTTTAGAATTTTCCCCAACTGAGTCGCCAGTTCTGTGATATGGTGAGAGAACTGACTTAAGGGTTTTACGTTTGATCTCAAATGTCGCGGTTAGCAAGAGTCACCACCGACTTTTCTTTTATCCAAAAGGAAAGGTGAAAAAACACAGGAAAGACCTTTGAGATTATTTCTTGAGTTTGGGGGATAGATTATGAAAAGGGAAGGTATTAACACCCTTTTCATCCATGGTTTTCCATGGGCTCTTAGTTACTTGCTAGATCACTTGCTTTTGTTTGAAATTGTGCTTTGTGTGGTTCTTGAAAGTATTTTGTAAAGAGGCCATTGTTTAGACAATCTTTGTAATGATTCTTGTTTTTAAGAATGTATGCAAAGATGTTTGATCTTTTGAAAATGTTTTCAATTTTGTAAGATGTTTGAAAGTGTATGTGATTGTTTTGAAAATAGCAAGGATGTTTTGTTTGAAATTGAGCAAGTAATTAGGAGTAATCTACCTAATCAAATGTCTTTCTTGTTTATTTTCTGTTCCTTTGACATTGTTGTCTTACCATTGATTTGGTAAGCAACCCTATCTTGGATGTAAACGAGACGCACGTGTCTTGGGTCATCGTATAGCCATGATTAACAATGTTGCAAGGTATCTTAGCATTCTTTTTGAGGGACTAAGATCATTGGTAAGGCAACTTAGATAGCATCATCGAGGGACTATGATCTTTTATTTGCTTGTTTTTGCTAAGATACCTTACATGCGTAATATGGCCATTTTGTATAAGGCAACCAAGTGGAGTTTACAATAGGGGTGTTTGTGTGCAAGTGCATTATTTTTCATGCTTGATTTAGTCCTGAATTAGGGTTTTGCTAAGTATTGATTTTAGTCTTTCCATACAAACCCTAATTACTAGCATTGTATATATGAAAGTGATAAATTACGAAATTTAAAGTTACTACGCTATTACAACATTTGTCAGGGGGGGTATACAATTTGTAAATGGGGATTGCAAGAAATTAAACCCTAATTAATCTATTACAACCAAATTAAATTTATACAATAATTGAAATAAATAAATCTACAAAAATAAATATGCAAGAATGTAAATGCAAAGAAAATGGATCTTTTGTTTGGATTTTTATGAGAAAAGGCTTTTTTGTTTACCCTAATTAATTACAAGAAAATAATTAATTAAAATAATAAAAGTAAACCTAATTTAATAAGAAAAGATTTTAAATAAAACCCTAAGTCTATTAATTGATTAAAATAAATTAAGTTTAAGAAAAGTATTTTTGTATTTTTGTCTTGAAAATAATATATGGTGTTGTAAAATATTTTTGGCCTTTTTTATGTTAAAATAAATATATTTTAATTAGTGTAAAATAAAATATATAATAACCTAGTTTTAAATTAAATTTACAAAACTAGTTAGTAAAAATAAATAAAGTATAGTTAAATAAAATATTTTTTGTGAGAAAAATAAAATAAACTAAGTTAAAATAAAAATCTAATTTTTTTTATATTTTTTTATGATTTTTTAACATTAGGAAAAATATTGAAGAAAATAAAATGAAATGAAAAAATAAAATAAAACAAAACTGGGCCAAGGGCGTATAAGTGAAATATGGGGTTAATCAGCAAAAAAAACAAAAGAGCCAGGCCCAAAGGGCCCAGCGCCTGCAAACAAATCAGAAAATGTCAAAAATATGTAAAAATGTAAAAATGGTCATGCTATGGCTTGAATCCAGGACCATGGGGTGAACAGGCGCGCACTTTACCACTGGGGTGGCTATACACCCGTTTATATAAACAAAACAATAAATATGTAAGGCAAATCAAGTCCTGATGACTTCATCTTCAACCTCCAGCTGGTGTACCTGTAACTTCTTTATTTCTCAACAAAAATCGAAGATGACAAAATAAAAGTTGTTGCATTCTTCCTCATGAATCCAACCATGTAAATAACTAAATATAAAAGTCAAAGATAATTGAGAATTTATCTGGCATTAATTTGAACCCTAAAAATTTCAGAAACTTCAACTCTAAAATTCTCTAAGCTCAGGCCATGTAAATGCAAACTATGGATATGTACAGCTTCGTGGCAATGAGGTCTACATTTTATCTTCATAAATGCAAGCCTAACTGTGATCGGTGGATCTGGAACTGACTGTTTAACGCTGGTTCGCGAAATGTCGCGGTAAGCAAGAGTCGCCACCGTCTTTTATTTTCTCCAAATGGAAAGGACAAAAGCACATAAAAATTCCTTAAAGAGATTGCTCTCGGTTCGGGAGGTAGGTTATAGAAAGGGAAGGTGTTAGCACCCTTTCTATCCATGGTTATCCATGGGCTCTTAGATACTTGCTCATTTGTGTTTTCAAAAGGGTTTGTTTGCTTTTCAACTGTGGGTTTTAAAAAGTTTCTTTGAAAATTTCAGTTCGACTCTTGTATCAGTCCTCAAGAGTGTTTGAAAAATTGCTTTCGAAAGCTTTTTTTTGAAAAGGTGTCGGTGTGAAAAGTATTTTTTGATTTGTTTTGAAATTAGAGCAAGTATCTAGAGTCGTCTACCTACCCTAAGGAATTCGTCTGGGTAAATGTCCTTTAAAGTAGTGCCATCCCACCATTGAGAGGTAGGTAGCACCACTATTGGAGTTGTTCGGGTCAATTCGAGGTTCGGGACATGGTGATCACCAGAGCAATAGGAAGACACCTTAGAAGCTACCCTCATGCCAGGTTCCCGGATCATGAGGACTTACTAAGACATCCTCTACTCGACGATCACCTTTCGAGGCAAGGCAACAGTGAGGCGTACCCTAGGGGTGGTGTGTGATTTGTGTGTCGTTTTCAGATATTTTGTCTTGTCATGTTATGGGTGACCTACGCTTTTGTTTTTATTTTAGTCATTCATTCTTGCATGCCATTATTAACAGTTAAAAAGTTGCGAGAAAATATAAAGTTCCTAAACTATTACAAAGGCGCGGGTCCACATCGCCAAATTAAAATCCAGGACCCGATTTGACATAAAATAAAGAAAAGTGCGAGAAATATAAAACGTCCGAGTTACACAGCTTTGGGAGAATTACATTAATATTATAAGAAATAAAATAAATGCGCGAATTGAATTAAAATCGGAAGTGAGGGCGTTGGACCCTTTTTATGAAATTAAATTATTATGAACAAATTAATTAAAATAAAATAAAAGAAATTATGTTTGAGGTTTTTTGTATTTATGGATTTTTAATAAGAGAATTAAATGAAATTAAGAAATTAATTAACCCTGATTCTAGTTTTTTTATTTATTAAGAAAAACATTAAAATTTAATCTAAAATTAAACCTAATTAATTAATGCAAATTTATTTACAAAAATAAACAATTAATTATTAACAATGAGAAAAGAAAAGAAAAAGATAAAAATTGATTAAAACCCTAATTCTACAAATTTTAAGTTTATTAAGAAAAATGTTAAAATTTAATCTAAAATTAAACCTAAATTTATTAATAAGACTTTATTTACAAAAATAAATTTAAATGAAACATATTTTATTTTTGGGACTTTCTGATTTTTATTATTTTTTATATTACGAAAATATTAATTTAAGGAATTAAATAAGAAATAATTAAATTAACACAAATAATGGAAAATAAAAAAAAGGAAAAGAATTGCAAACCAAGGGGGGTTCTGTCCCCAAACTGGAGGTATATTCCTAGTAATTCTGGCCCAATTGTTTCAAGGCCTTTTGACTTTTTTGGCTAGCGTGTATAGCGTTGACTGATGCCTATTATGTTCTTCAGATCATAGCCCTTTGATTGATCTTGATATGTGCGTGGCAAGCTGAGATTGTGGATGTATGGTGCACCCAGGAATTGAAGCTGCATGGAATTATATTGGAAGAAAAAATATTGAGACAAAGAGGGGGACCTGGGAATCGAACCCAGGTCCCAAAGGTTACCAATGTTACTTTTCACCATCCAAGCTAGCGCGTTCATTCATTAACCTAATGGAAACTAAATAATATAATGAAAAAAAATGGATTAGTGGACAGAACAAAAAAACGCGCTAATTATTTGAATCCTCCAATGGTATTCCTCCACGCACCATCTTCCCCACTGATTCCTTGCTTTTGCCTGCAAACATATATTAAATAGCGGGGGTTTTGAACCCCCACAATCTGAAATACAGAAAATAGCGAATAGAAATTAAGCCAAAATAAAAAGGGCGCGACTGGTGATTCTGGATCGTCCAAGCATGCTGAGTTCAGTGGTGTAGGTCTCAAGTCTCAATTGTCCCTGAATAAGGAAGCCCCAATTCGTAACCTCTGTAACCCTAAAAGACAACAATGGCAATTTCGTGTATGGTGCATAAAAATTCAATCAAACTACATGGTTAGCTTCAGGAAGGTGTCATTAGTATAAATCAATCAAAAAATGCAAGAATGATGCGTGTAAATTGATGCACGAATACAAAAAATATGATGAACAGGGTTGTTTCGTGTTACCAATTCTGGAGCTTAGAAGCTATGATTTTGATCCAGGAGCCTTCCTTGATGTCCCAGGAAGGTGATAGAATGGTTGTTTTGGCTTGAAAACCTTTGCAATCGTGATTTCAGTTTTAGAATTTTCTTGAAAAAAATGCAAACTTGGTTATGGCTTTTGGGCGCAGCTTTCAGGTCATGAGCACTAGGGTTGGCATTAGGCTTATGTATGGAATGATTAGGGTTGAGTTTTTGGTCCAAAGCATCAAAGCATTGATGTAATGGATATTGGATTTTCATGCATATAATTTTCAATCTTTTTCATGCAAATTTGATGTCAATCATGTTCAATTACCTTGATTCTTTCTAAATCAGATAATGCACGAAATCTTAAGGCTATTTCATGCATGAAAAGATTTGATTGCATTGGTTTGGTATTTTCCACATATTTATTTTAATTAAATGAATTATTAGCAATTAAAAATTCAAATAAATAAATAAAAATGATGAATAACTTCCCTTTGGGCCAAATGGTCGTGCACATGCTTTGGATGATGAATCTTGGAATAAAAAGAGGCCCATTGGCAATTTTAAGGCATTTGAAGCAAAGTTGACTTTTCAAAATATCCAAAAATTTCCCAACTTCCACAAGGCATATCTTGCTCAATTGTTAAGCTTTGCTCATGTTCTTGGACATTTTGGAAAGGTCTTGAAGTCCTATAACCAATGCCTTTGGTCCCATGTCATTTTGATTTACCAATCTCAAGTTATGGCCTTTGACTTAAAGTCCCTTTTTGTTGACTTTTGAAAATGACCTATAATGTTGAAATTGATAACTTTTTGTGAGAGCATTTCTTGGACTTGAAGTGTGAAGAGGAATTGTAGGAAATGTATTTCTCTTCAAAATGAGCTTTGGATAGAAATTTTCTGATAATCCATGTGGAAGTTATGCCTTGGTCAAGTTACAGTTGACTTTTTCAACTGTCCAAATATGGAAACTTTTGCATCTTGAGACTTTTTGAGCCAAGCTTTGAGAATCATGATCAAGAATTGATAAAATGATGTTTGTGGCTTCAAAATAAGATGTTGACCAAAAATTTGAACTTTTGACTGTCAAATGACCATTTTGCCCCTACAGTTGACTGTAGTGCAATTAGGGTTTTTGACTGTGTAATTTTGTGCTGTAAGTCTTGAAAGTTGGTATGAGGATGCTTGACCATGTTTGTAGGCATGTGGGACTTGATTGGACCCTTGGAAACTTCAATTTCTTTGCCAGAACCAACACCCTAGTTTTTGACTGTTAGAAGGCCCTTGAACTGTGCAACCCTTGGGGAGATTTTGAAGCATGCTCTTGGCAAATCTTGAAGAATATGGGAGGGCAAATTTTGGGGTACAACAGTTGCCCCTGTTAAATCTTCTTAGACCTGAGGATGCAGATTGGCTGACGTGCCTTTCGTAATCCGAAGGTGGAAGATGATTGAACATTAGAGTGCCCAGAAATTTGCGCTCACATAGTAGTGTGATGATGGGAATGGGCTTATAGATGCCATTTGGAGATTGACGGATAGGATGATGGGCTTATAGATGCCATGCTGAGAGATGATGGATGGTGGATGGGCTTATAGATGCCATCTGGTTGTCGATTGCGTAGGAGATTCCTTAGCGAGAACTTGCGTACCTGCAAAAGAAAATGATTACCTGACCTGTTACTGGAGCTGGTCTTCAAACCCTTTGTATGGATGTGTCCTAACTGGTTACAGGAGCTGGATCTGGAGCTTCAAACGGCGATGAATGAACCAGGGATGGTTACTACCTTAACGGGAACGCTGAGAGAAACTGGGGACGATTACTACCTCAACAGGAACGCTGAGAGAATCTTGGACGATTACTACCTCAACAGGAACGCTGAGAGAATCTTGGGCGACTTCTACCTCAACAGTAACGCTGAGAGAATCTTGGATATCTTCTACTGAGTCTTTATCAGGAAAATCTGTTAGGGGTCGATTTAGCTGGACTAGAGAAGGCCTTTGACTGGATAAGAAACAGGAAAATCTTAGGGTCGATTTAACTGAACCGGTCTAGGTCTTGAAATCTTCAACTGGATAAGAATCAGGGAGATCTTAGGGTCGATCTGACTGAACCAGAGAAGGCCTTTGACTGGATAAGAAATAGGAAAATCTTAGGGTCGATTTAACTGAACCGGTCTAGGTCTTGAAATCTTCAACTGGATAAGAAACAGGGAGATCTTAGGGTCGATCTGACTGAACCAGAGAAGGGCTTTGACTGGATAAGAAACAGAAAAATCTTAGGGTCGATTTAACTGAACCGGTCTAGGTCTTGAAATGTAGCTGAGAACTTAACTGGATCTTTCCTGAAAGGTAACGGTCAGTCATATGCAATGCATGATATGGATCAAGCAAATGATATTCTCAACATAAATGAGATTTGTAAGATATGATGCGTATATGCATGCTATAATGTATGAAGATGTTTATGAATGTATGTTTTCGTCTTAGGAAAATAAATCCTTGACGCGTGCCGGGAAGTCAATCCTGGGCTGATGTTGAAGAATAGATTTTGCTTCCGCTGGGGATGATAGTTGCAAGAATACCGGTAGGAGAAGATAACTCCGTTGGGGAATAAACTTGGCGAATGGATTACTCTGCGGGGAGAAAAGTACTATAACGATCTTGCTGGGAAGCAATACTCTGTGGGGAGAGAGGTATGCTGTTTAAATGTTGATGGTAATTTTGCTGGGGATACCATTGTTGTGTTGGAAGTGCTAATAGACTTCGCTGGGGATCAGAAGGCTTTGCCGAGGACGATCTTTCCGTGGCTTTTGGCTGAGGATAACCCAGTTATATCCTGGTAGGGAAATAACTCTTTGAATAAAGCCGGGAGATGAGTTCGTGCTTTGCAAGGACAAGCTTCCAGAATCTACTGGGGATGAGCTTCCAGAATCTACTGGGGGTAAGCTTACTGCTTGGGGAGATGGATCTCAACTTTCCTGGGAGACTTCAGACTGGACTCTCCTGGGGAAATCTTGAACTGTAATTTTTGTAAGTTGAAAGAGGGAACCTATGTAGGGTTGCCTGATGATGAGCTCGTGTAAAACCACATCTTGGAAAGAAGGACACCTGTGTAGGGTTACTTTGAGGTTGGGCTCGTGTGAAGCTGCATTTGGAGTTGAAGGAAACCTGTGTAGGGTTTCTAGATGACAAGTCCGTGTAAAACTACGTCTGGAAAGAGATAACCTGTGTAGGGTTACTTCGGGATAAGTTCGTGTAAAACTTCTGGAGGAACCGGGGTAAGGTTACTGCAGGGTAAATTCGTGTAAAACTTCTTGATGAACCGGGGTAAGGTTATCTTGAGGGTTATCTTGAGATAAGTCTGTGTAAGACTTCTGGAGGAACCGGGGTAAGGTTATATGGAGGTAAGTTCGTGTAAAACTTCTTGATGAACCGGTGTAGGGTTACCATGAGATAAGTCCGTGTAAGACTTCTGGAGGAACCGGGTTAAGGTTACTGCAGGATAAGTTCGTGTAAAACTTTGGGAGGAACCGGTGTAGGGTTACCATGAGATAAGTCCGTGTAAGACTTCTTCTGAAAGAAAAGGAACCGGTGTAGGGTTACTTTGATGATAAGTCCGTGTAGGACTTCGTCTGAAAATTGAGAAGGAATTAGTGTAGGTTGAGAGGGAACCGGTGTGGGGTTGCTTGTTGATGAGCCCGTGTAAGACTTCTTCTGAAAGAAAAGGAACCGGTGTAGGGTTTCCTGAGGATGATCAAGTATCTAATTGTCCTGTTTGGTTTCGGATATTAACCCACGATCAATCGTCCACAGAATTTTCTGGCTTGTTATCAGTGTTGATCTGAAGCTGTAAAGGTAGATGGTAATCATCTTTTGATTGACCTTTCCTTGGTACTTTGGTTGACAGAGCAACTGGGTTGCGTGGACGGCTCATTATTTCCCCTGTTTCTGAGGTGAGAGATGAAGACCTGTGAGGTGCTGATAGTTGTTGATGGACAAACCTTCTTCTGGTAGGCAGGTGACGAGATGTCGGGACATAGTCGTACGCTTAAATCCCTAACTTTTGCTTGGACCGCCCTTTCGGGTTTTCAGTCCATCGGGATACCCATTTTTGCCCAAACCGCCTTTTCAGGTTTTCGACTTGCCGGGTGTACAGATTTTTTTCATTTCATCCCTTATTTTTGCCTGAACCTTTTTGGTTCGCCGGGAAGCCCTTATTTTTGCCTAGGTGTGTCAACCTAGCGGGTCTTTGATTATGCGCAATATTTTTTCGACTATGTCCACGCTCTCAGGATGTAGGGAGGTGCCCCTGTTGTAGCATTGTGTCGCCATGCCACCTGAAGATCTTCGCTTGATCGTCCAATGCCCCAAGTGACTTAGACGAAGATTTGCCCCAGATAGTAGACACTGATCATGCCATGCCCCTTGATGGGAAGTACTTTTGTTTATTAGATATTCTTCGTGCGAACTTCTATGCTGTTCAAACAAATAGTCATATGCAAACAATGTTATATCAAAAAATGCAAAGCTTATATCTGTCTTGAAGATTTTGAAAATGCATTCTTTTTCATAAAACAAGTGAATGTTTGTAAAACCTGATGTCAACTCCATTTTTACCGTAGGCCTTAAGGAGTCAGGATACCTTTGTAATAGTATGCTTTCGAACTAACCCATGCTTCAGCTAGGACTTTTAAGGGTTGTAGCGTGGCCTGGTTCATGGTTCAAGAAACAAAGGATAAAGACTCAAATTTATTTGTACCCACCCGCTCTTCGTGATGTTCTTCAATCCTAAACTCAGCTGATCGTGAGTTAGACCTTATTTGAGTTTTTGTCCTGATGTTCCAATGATGGTTCAGATATTGATGATTTATTCTGAATAGGCAGTCATTTTTGTTATTGTTGAAGGTTTGTATGACCTTTTTATTTTTGATTTCACTATCCCTATTTTTTTGCCTGAACTGTTTCTTTTGTGATTACAGCCAGCGGGATGCCCCAGTTTTGTAAGTCTCCTTCATGGGTTTTGACTTAATGGGTTTTTATTTTTGAGATGATGACTGCCTTTCTTTATTGATTATTCGGAACCATCACTGTCTTTTTTTGTTTTGTAAGGACCTCCTTGGTGCCATTCGTTATGCACTTGGATCAACTGAGAGACTACCCTGCCCCAGGTTATGATTAAGGGTTGTAAATTTCGAAAAGAAAAAACTCCTACTTCTTTGGCTCAGAGGGGTTGATGAGGGATTATCTTCCTTATAACTCCAGTGTTTAGGGATTGAAACAATGCATGTACCTCATTAGCGGGGTCTGTTCAAAAGCATACTGTAAGGATCTTGGTATCGTTTTCGTCATCCTCCCTCAAGAGGCTTAGAATTATTGAGAGTTGAGCATCAGAAAAAATATGAAAACAATTTGCTTATAGTGAATACAAATATATTGATTCAAAATAGACATAAGCGATGCATTAATGGAATAACAATGTTTAACATGAATAAATGTCTAAACAATCAAAGAACAACACAACTTGAACATTCGAATGAACAAAAGTTTTTCCATCTCAAGGTTTGTCACTTCAAATGGTGAGCCTTCGAGGGATGGTAGAAAAACTCAGCCTGACCATCTTGTGTGAACTCTAATGCCCCTTCATCAATCAGGTCCTGGATCTTATTCTTCAGAGCCCAACACTCATTTGTATCATGTCCTGGAATGGAAGAGTGGTAGGCACACCTTTTATTGGGATCATAGATAGGAGATGCTGTGTTGGGGTTCCGGGGATGAGCCCTTAATGTGATCAAGTTCAACCTCAACAGGCGTTGTAGAGCCTGAAACAACGACATGTTGAGCTGGGTGAATTGCCTTCTGGGCTTGTCTGGCTGAAGCTGGTGAGGTTGATGCTGAATTTGTGAGACTGGAGCCAATTGAGGAGCTCTCCCCTTACCTCCTTGTTTCAAAGGTGGCTGAACGATGACTGGCTCTTTACCCTTAGACGTTTTCCCCAGTTGGTTACCCCAAAGCAGTTGGTTGACGGGAACCCCGAGCTCTTCTTGTCTTTGAGCTAAGTCTTGGATGATAGTAACCTGCCCCAGCATCTGGGCTCTCATTGCATCCACTTCAGCTTGCAGATGTTTCAGCCGTTCGTCTTCAGCGCTGTTCCTGACCAAAGTTTCCATGAGAAGGGTTCTCAGCTCTTCCTGCCCCTTGGATAGATTCAGGAGGATTTCCCCGAACTGGGTCTCTTGAGCATGAGGTCCCTGGTTATCTTGTTGGGAAGCCATTGCTGAAATAAATAGCGAGAAAGGTAAGTGACCTGCAA
Organism: Vicia faba; assembly: GCA_948472305.1. Taxonomy (NCBI): domain Eukaryota; kingdom Viridiplantae; phylum Streptophyta; class Magnoliopsida; order Fabales; family Fabaceae; genus Vicia; species Vicia faba. Next base: position 1,228,665,117 of record OX451741.1, on the reverse strand, counting down.
CAAGGATACCTTTTATGCAATGATGTGTATGACATGCATGTAATGTTTTCAAGGACCTCGCAGGGTAAACAAGAAAACCGTTAGAATTTGAATTCGGTGACTTGATTGAAGGAACTTCCTGTTGTTGAGAGTCCTTCTTCAAGAGTCAAGGCTCACCATATCGAGTGGGTCATAGCCCCTGACAATCATGGCTAGAGGAAAATAAATCCCCTTTGCCCCTTGTTGGGATAGTTGATTCATCCTGACCTGCATCACAGACCCTTGAGATCCTTGAAATGGGTTAGGATGTATGCAATGGTATGATGTTATGCTATGCATGGGGTAATGTGAGTAACCCTGTTATGAGTCCCCATTAAGGACTATAAACAAAACCTGCAAGAAACTCAGTGTACTCTGTTATGAGTCCCAATTAAGGACTATAAACAAAACCTGCAAGTAGTTCATGTGTCAGACAACAAGCATGCAAGTAGTCAAGTACGAAGGCACGCAAGTCACACAAGAGAGACCCTTAGAGTTCAGGCCAGCATGGGGTTTGGGGTACTACCCTCTTGAAGTTGGTGGGCTCAAAACCTGTCCTATCAGAAGTAACCGGGTTCTAAGGGTCCCAATATCATTGGATTGCTTTCATTGTTCATCGTTTCGATTTAGCCACTGAACTGGCGACCGAAATATTCCAAGAAAACAACCCTCAATTGAGTGTAGTATCGAGTATCAACCAACCTCGGACTGCACCAAAGTCAGTTATCTCACTACCCTAAAGAGGCCAAGATGGTTCAATTAAGGTTCCTAAGGTCAGTTGATGCTTCACGACACCACGCGACAGCCCCATACTCTCTTTGACTGGACTCAAGGGTTACCGGTACACACCAAAATGCCACATCAACGTAGCAGACTGCTTCAACCATGTCGGTATACCCCGCACAGTTCCCTCACAGCCTTGTTGCTATTTTCTAAGAAGGTATCCCCAGATCCAGGTTAGGATCTATAGAACTCCCAAGACAGTCCCACAATAATAAAGCAAGCAAGTCAATACAATTGAAAACACAGTTATGAACTATCCTAAGGTACACCCCACTTTAAGTTTAAGTCCCCAGCAGAGTCGCCAGTTCTGTGATCGGTGGATCTGGAACTGACTGTTTAACGCTGGTTCGCGAAATGTCGCGGTAAGGAAGAGTCGCCACCGTCTTTTATTTTCTCCAAATGGAAAGGACAAAAGCACAGAAAAATTCCTTAAAGAGATTGCTCTCGGTTCGGGAGGTAGGTTTTAGAAAGGGAAGGTGTTAGCACCCTTTCTATCCATGGTTATCCATGGGCTCTTAGATACTTGCTCATTTGTGTTTTCAAAAGGGTTTGTTTGCTTTTCAACTGTGGGTTTTAAAAAGTTTCTTTGAAAATTTCAGTTCGACTCTTGTATCAGTCCTCAAGAGTGTTTGAAAAATTGCTTTCGAAAGCTTTTTTTTGAAAAGGTGTCGGTGTGAAAAGTATTTTTTGATTTGTTTTGAAATTAGAGCAAGTATCTAGAGTCGTCTACCTACCCTAAGGAATTCGTCTGGGTAAATGTCCTTTAAAGTAGTGCCATCCCACCATTGAGAGGTAGGTAGCACCACTATTGGAGTTGTTCGGGTCAATTCGAGGTTCGGGACATGGTGATCACCAGAGCAATAGGAAGACACCTTAGAAGCTACCCTCATGCCAGGTTCCCGGATCATGAGGACTTACTAAGACATCCTCTACTCGACGATCACCTTTCGAGGCAAGGCAACAGTGAGGCGTACCCTAGGGGTGGTGTGTGATTTGTGTGTCGTTTTCAGATATTTTGTCTTGTCATGTTATGGGTGACCTACGCTTTTGTTTTTATTTTAGTCATTCATTCTTGCATGCCATTATTAACATTTAAAAAGTTGCGAGAAAATATAAAGTTCCTAAACTATTACAAAGGCGCGGGTCCACATCGCCAAATTAAAATCCAGGACCCGATTTGACATAAAATAAAGAAAAGTGCGAGAAATATAAAACGTCCGAGTTACACAGCTTTGGGAGAATTACATTAATATTATAAGAAATAAAATAAATTCGGGAATTGAATTAAAATCGGAAGCGAGGGCGTTGGACCCTTTTTATGAAATTAAATTATTATGAACAAATTAATTAAAATAAAATAAAAGAAATTATGTTTGAGGTTTTTTGTATTTATGGATTTTTAATAAGAGAATTAAATGAAATTAAGAAATTAATTAACCCTGATTCTAGTTTTTTTATTTATTAAGAAAAACATTAAAATTTAATCTAAAATTAAACCTAATTAATTAATGCAAATTTATTTACAAAAATAAACAATTAATTATTAACAATGAGAAAAGAAAAGAAAAAGATAAAAATTGATTAAAACCCTAATTCTACAAATTTTAAGTTTATTAAGAAAAATGTTAAAATTTAATCTAAAATTAAACCTAAATTAATTAATAAGACTTTATTTACAAAAATAAATTTAAATGAAACATATTTTATTTTTGGGACTTTCTGATTTTTATTATTTTTTATATTACGAAAATATTAATTTAAGGAATTCAATAAGAAATAATTAAATTAACACAAATAATGGAAAATAAAAAAAAAAGGAAAAGAATTGCAAACCAAGGGGGGTTCTGTCCCCAAACTGGAGGTATATTCCTAGTAATTCTGGCCCAATTGTTTCAAGGCCTTTTGACATTTTTGGCTAGCGTGTATAGCGTTGACTGATGCCTATTATGTTCTTCAGATCATAGCCCTTTGATTGATCTTGATATGTGCGTGGCAAGCTAAGATTGTGGATGTATGGTGCACCCAGGAATTGAAGCTGCATGGAATTATATTGGAAGAAAAAATATTGAGACAAAGAGGGGGACCTGGGAATCGAACCCAGGTCCCAAAGGTTACCAATGTTACTTTTCACCATCCAAGCTAGCGCGTTCATTCATTAACCTAATGGAAACTAAATAATATAATGAAAAAAAATGGATTAGTGGACAGAACAAAAAAACGCGCTAATTATTTGAATCCTCCAATGGCATTCCTCCACGCACCGTCTTCCCCACTGATTCCTTGCTTTTGCCTGCAAACATATATTAAATAGCGGGGGTTTTGAACCCCCACAATCTGAAATACAGAAAATAGCGAATAGAAATTAAGCCAAAATAAAAAGGGCGCGACTGGTGATTCTGGATCGTCCAAGCATGCTGAGTTCAATGGTGTAGGTCTCAAGTCTCAATTGTCCCTGAATAAGGAAGCCCCAATTCGTAACCTCTGTAACCCTAAAAGACAACAATGGCAATTTCGCGTATGGTGCATAAAAATTCAATCAAACTACATGGTTAGCTTCAGGAAGGTGTCATTAGTATAAATCAATCAAAAAATGCAAGAATGATGCGTGTAAATTGATGCACGAATACAAAAAATATGATGAACAGGGTTGTTTCGTGTTACCAATTCTGGAGCTTAGAAGCTATGATTTTGATCCAGGAGCCTTCCTTGATGTCCCAGGAAGGTGATAGAATGGTTGTTTTGGCTTGAAAACCTTTGCAATCGTGATTTCAGTTTTAGAATTTTCTTGAAAAAAATGCAAACTTGGTTATGGCTTTTGGGCGCAGCTTTCAGGTCATGAGCACTAGGGTTGGCATTAGGCTTATGTATGGAATGATTAGGGTTGAGTTTTTGGTCCAAAGCATCAAAGCATTGATGTAATGGATATTGGATTTTCATGCATATAATTTTCAATCTTTTTCATGCAAATTTGATGTCAATCATGTTCAATTACCTTGATTCTTTCTAAATCAGATAATGCACGAAATCTTAAGGCTATTTCATGCATGAAAAGATTTGATTGCATTGGTTTGGTATTTTCCACATATTTATTTTAATTAAATGAATTATTAGCAATTAAAAATTCAAATAAATAAATAAAAATGATGAATAACTTCCCTTTGGGCCAAATGGTCGTGCACATGCTTTGGATGATGAATCTTGGAATAAAAAGAGGCCCATTGGCAATTTTAAGGCATTTGAAGCAAAGTTGACTTTTCAAAATATCCAAAAATTTCCCAACTTCCACAAGGCATATCTTGCTCAATTGTTAAGCTTTGCTCATGTTCTTGGACATTTTGGAAAGGTCTTGAAGTCCTCTAACCAATGCCTTTGGTCCCATGTCATTTTGATTTAACAATCTCAAGTTATGGCCTTTGACTTAAAGTCCCTTTTTGTTGACTTTTGAAAATGACCTATAATGTTGAAATTGATAACTTTTTGTGAGAGCATTTCTTGGACTTGAAGTGTGAAGAGGAATTGTAGGAAATGTCTTTCTCTTCAAAATGAGCTTTGGATGGAATTTTTCTGATAATCCATGTGGAAGTTATGCCTTGGTCAAGTTACAGTTGACTTTTTCAACTGTCCAAATATGGAAACTTTTGCATCTTGAGACTTTTTGAGCCAAGCTTTGAGAATCATGATCAAGAATTGATCAAATGATGTTTGTGGCTTCAAAATAATATGTTGACCAAAAATTTGAACTTTTGACTGTCAAATGACCATTTTGCCCCTACAGTTGACTGTAGTGCAATTAGGGTTTTTGACTGTGCAATTTTGTGCTGTAAGTCTTGAAACTTGGTATGAGGATGCTTGACCATGTTTGTAGGCATGTGGTACTTGATTGGACCCTTGGAAACTTCAATTTCTTTGCCAGAACCAACACCCTAGTTTTTGACTGTTAGAAGGCCCTTGAACTGTGCAACCCTTGGGGAGATTTTGAAGCATGCTCTTGGCAAATCTTGAAGAATATGGGAGGGCAAATTTTGGGGTACAACACTAACAATGGCAAGTAATGAGATAGAAGTTCAAGAAAAATACCTCAAAACTGAAAATCATGAAATGGATTTGACATTGTCTCAGGCAGTGTTGATGATCAGGTTAGCTTACTTGGACCTCTCGGAAGCTAATGCAATGGTTGGCTTGAGCTGAGGATGCCTGGAATTGTCTGGAGAAGTCCAACTGTGATGCTCTATTTTTGGTTATGGAAGACAGGGAAAATGGTGTTACAGAAGTGAAACAGGTACAAGGATGAGTTACTCTTGATGCAAGGAAGCTTTAGAAACTAAAAGTCCAAGAAACGCACGAGGGAAATGTGAGTTTGAGGTTCAAGGTCAGAAACTGTGCAACAATGGATTTTTTGGGAAATTTCTGATTTCAGAGATTTTTGGTGTATTTTAGGGTGTTCATACTCGTGTTCTAGCTCACAAATAGTGCTTATATTTATAAGCAACATGTTTGGAGACTTGTTGTTGATCAGAATTTGAATTTGCATTCTTAAGCTAAACATGTGATTTTTTGAGGAAACAAGTTTCAATGCCTTGTGTACTTGCTAAGATAGAGTGGTTATGCTTTAAAAACACTTGCTTCTGACTTTGTTGATGAAGTGTGATCATAGGGAACAAGTTAGAGGCTCAAGAGTGGACTTTATGCATAAAGCTTGCTTTTTAGAAATGGTATTGTTAACTTTCTTCCCGAAATGGCAATGTGAATTGGATAAAGCTTAAACCACTTGGATTATAGCTCAAACGTTTGTGTAATCCATTAACTATGGAGTGACAAACAATTTTGAGACCTTCAAAGCAAATATTATGCAGCCTAACATTGATTTGCATTTGTATTCACCATGAAAATGACCTATAATTCAAGTGACAAAACACCAATTTCATCTCTTCGATTCTCCCTACTCAAGATAAATCTCAAGGAGTTCTTGAATATTTTGGAAAGCTTGCAATGTGATCTACAACTCATATTTGAATTTCTTTTGAATATTCCCCTTGTAACTATGTGAAATTTTTTCATGAAGTTAGGTAAAAAATATGCCTAACTAGGGCAAAATTTCACCAAGTCTTTTTTAGTTCATGAGCATGTATTCACAAAATTATAACTTGAGATCCAAGAATTTTTAGGAGAAGTTGTATGAAGAAAAGTTGTACATTTCATGGAGATCTACAACTTTCATGTTGGAAGTTTCCTTTGAATCATCTTGCATCATGGTGAAATTTGGCTCAAAGTTATGAAAAAACATGAAATTTCCAACACAGAAAAATTTCTGTTTAGAAATTTTGACTTTTCAAAATGAAATCTTGACTTTTTGATTTCTTGATGAATAAGTTTGATATTTTGATATTTTTTGATGAATTATGATTTTTGGCACTTGAATTTGACTAAAAAGTCAAAGTTTGACTTTTCAATATACAGTTGACTTTTAATCAGTTGACTGTAAAATTCATCTGTCAATCCAATGGATTTGAAATGTTTTGAATCATGTCATTAGGTAAAAATGATGCAATTGGACTCTTGAGATCATGCCCTGAACCAATTGACCATTTGCTAGGTCAAAAATCAGAAATTGCCCTTTCCCAATCAAAACCCTAATTTTGACCATTTTGCCCTTTTGGAGATTTGATCAAATTTCTTGAGGAATTATGGTCCAAACTTGATCAAATGGTACATATGGGTTTAAAATGTTGATGTGGATCAAAAATTATGAATTTTGACTGTAAATTGGCCTTGGTTGACTTTTCCCCCCAATACAACTGATTTTTAGGTCAACTGTTCAATTGACTGATCAAAAGTGTGATCCAAGGCTTGAAACTTGACATGAATAATCTTGGGGGTCCATAATGGTCCATGAAAGTCATATGAAGCATTGATAGTTCAAAAATCCTTGTGCAAACTTAAACCCTAATTTTGGTCATCAGTGCATAAGGAGGTGTCTTAAGCTGATCAAACCCTAGTGCAGTCTTGAGCCCAAGGAGATCTTGTGAGCAAATTCTTGATAAGTGAGAGGGAAAATTTTGGGGTACAACATCATGCATACATTTTTTATAAATTTCTTTTGTAAAAAATAAATATGCCATGATGCAAGGACAATGACACATGGAATCAAGGTTTCCTTAATACTGAGAATCTACTGTGTTGTTTCTGAACATGCCAAGAATACCAAGATCAAGGGTTCAGAACATAATCCATAGAAAACCAGGTCACCAACAGAACATACGGTCACCATCAAAACGAATAGTCACCATCAGAATCACATAGTCACCATCAGAACACATAGTCACCATTTGTACCCGTAAATATTATTCCCTCCCCACTCACGGGTAAAGACTAGGTTAGGGTAAGGTCAATGGTAACTCAAAATCACAGGTTCCCCTAAAAGCACTATCATCAAGCCACAAACGTGGATGACGATAATACCCCATTTGAACCTCATATGAGCGTAGACGACATGACCTCACTAGTAGGACCTTTATCCAATAGCCGTCATGTTCTACTTTATTCATAGGTTTCTTAGATAGTGCACTCTAGCCTGGGTATTGGGCCTTTTACCTCAACAGTAACACCCACCCAACATGGAAAATCTACAGAACCAGCACAACAGATAGCCAATATGGAAAGCAATAAAGATGCAATGCACACATATGCTCAAATAAACATGTATAAATGAATAACTTCAAAGCATAAATAATAAACACTAAAGAAAAGAAAAACAAGTGCTAAGAGCAACTCCGGGATGGACTAGCATTTGGTCAATATGTCCCCAGTGAAGTTTCCAGCTGAAATAATCGGATGAATAAATCATCAAGATGAAATCAATGAAGTCGCCATCGAACGTTTTTATCCCATGGGAAGGGAAAGGTAAACATCGACTAAACCTGATAAGGGTAAAATCAGGGCCAAACGATCGAGAGATACGGGTAAGGGAGTCGGTTATGTAAGAGGGAGGTATTAGCACCCCTCACGTCGGTGGTACTCCACGGGATCCACTCTTGTTGTTCTAATTAAAGGGTGTGTTCAAATCTAATGCTTACGAGCTAAAAGGAAAAATGCAAAGAGGGAATACATGCAAAATAAAACCACGAGGAAAAGAAGGAAATATTTACAAAGTTTCTCTCGGCTGAGCCCCGCGACCATATGCCTACGTATCCTTTTTAAGGAATCAGAGCATCATAGTTCGGCTCACATGTTTCAGTTTGTTTTGTGTTTTTTAATTGAACAGTGTTAAGTTTCATATTCTACCTGCAGCTTGACCTTTAGAGACTCGTGCATCTGGAGTAGAAAGGAACTAACATGCTCTTTTGAAAGTTTGAAAGAAAAATCTCGAAGGCGAAAAAGAATTTGCATTGGTTGATGTTTTTTACCTTGAAAAAGGATTTGAGAGTTGTTAGATGCTTTATGCATTTGTCAAAGAAAAAAAAGGTTTTAGTTTTAAGGATGCAAAAGAAAAGAAAACATCTATGGGAGACTATCCTAAATATAATCCCTAATGTTATCATACAATGATGGACCTATGGTTCAGATTAACAAAAAGGGAAGTATCTACCTAATATTAGTATGCATAGTTTGAAAACCTAATGTCTATCTTGATTCTATACTCTAGCTAAGAATCAACCTAGATGTCCTAAGGGAACACAATATATACAAGGATAAAAAGCAAACAAGCAATCAAAAAGCTTAAAAGATCACACACATGGCATGAGTAATACCCACTAACTCAAGTAAAAAGACCTAACCAAGATATCGAAAATCGAGGTAGGTAAAGGGGGGAAGTTCCTGACCATAGATATTATATCATCAAGGCAAGAAGGGATTATGAAAGCTACTCTTAACCAATGTATCATATAACTGAGGCAAGAAGTAAAGAGAGGGGAAGTGAATGTCCAAAGTGACTAAGCACCTAACCAGAATATCAAGAATCAAGGTAGGAGATAGAGGAAAATATGAACAAGCACAGAGTATCAACGTCGCCTGACGCCAGATCAAGACAAAGTGTAGGGGTTTGGTTACAGAATCCTTTTCAATCTGACTGACTCGATAACATGAGTAACACCGTTCATAGCATCAACACACGACGTGTGCTACAAACAACACAAACAAGAAATGGCGGGGTCGATTCTGGACCCTTTGTCGCCTATGTCTCCTTTTGAGGACTTATCAATGGGGAATAGGAATGGGACACCTTCATTGAGGTCTTTGGCACAATTGTAAATACACATAATGGTAAACAAACAAGCATAAGTAGAATTGCCTTAAACATGTCTTTTAATAAACCAGATTTTCCTCAAAGGGACTCCCGGAACATGCATCTCTACCATACTTCTCATAGCATCAGAAAGCGATAAAGCATGCATCTCTATTCCTACTTCTCATGGCATCAGAAAAGAAAATACAATGTGGAAATTAAACCAAGCAGTGGAGTATTACCAAACGAAAGATAGTTCGTAGCAAGCAAGTAAAAGCATAAATACTCCTTAAAAACTTCGCGCAAGCTATAATCAACAACACAATAGTTAGAACATGCATCGATTAATAAAACATAATGGGAATGCGTGTCAGACACATTCGCAACAAATGGAACAGCTGCACACAAATTTACATCCAGACAAAAACACAAACAATGCATATTTCTCATGAAATGAGAATCAAGGTAAATCACGTCGGAAGCGAATCCACACATCAAATGCTTTTCAATCAAATAACCAACACTTTATCTACATGATTGAAAGCTCTTACAATGTACCTTGAACAAGTCAATAAACATATTAGTGATAACAAGAAACTGCAATCAGAGTTATGCATTCTCAACACTATTCAATTTATGATTAAATCATGAAGGAGTAGGAATTAAATGCATATTGGAAGCGCAAAACAAACTCTGGAGAGCATTGCATTTCAAAAAATGAGTGCACAAAAATTCAAACGGAATCACACGAAAAGGGCACGGTGGCCTCCAAACTTACCAAGAAGCTCACAAAAGTGTACACCATGAATTAAATTGCATTGCAAGGGCAACTTATCAATACAAGGCAGCAACATCATTTACACATGATCCGTTCAAAAAACACATCGGAAATGGTAAAATCCCACCGTAATGATCCATAAGCGCACACAGAAGCATGAATATGCATTGGGCAACCTTAGAAAATCCATTTGCAAGATATTTATAGTTCTCGGGAAGAAACATGCACATGTACCAGTATCGAATAAAAATGAGTTTAAAAACTCATAAACAGATGCAAAAGCGTGTACCGGTTCATGTATCGTCACTTAGAAACTATAAGCACTTTACAAACAAATTGAATCCACATAATTCAAGTCAAAAGCACACAATTCAAGTGTTCTTGCAACTTATCGAATTTGAAATTTAAGTGTTGAAGAATTTAATATATCAACAAATTGATTTGAAAAGTTGCATTAACTCATGAATTTACAAATTATATCTCATTAAAAACTCAACACGTGGAATCAACCTTAATTCCAAAATTCAAGCATCAAGAACACTTTACATGTCGATGTCAAGATAAAACTTCGAAGTTTGATTCCAAAAAGTGTCAAGATCAAAGAAAAATGCACCAAATAATTGATTAGGAATCAAATTTCGACATGTCAATTTCCAAAATTGTGAACAAAAATTCGACAACGACACACAAGTTTCACATAATCAACCAACAAACAATTGAATTCAATAGTTAATCACATCATTAAGGTGATGATTCAACCAACTCCACATCTCTAAATAATTGATATCAAAATTCAATAATCACATTGTGATACGGTGGTAGAACTGACTTGGGTGTTTTGCGTTTGATTGCAAATGTTGCGGTTAGCAAGAGTCGCCACCGACTTTTCTTTTATCCAAAAGGAAAGGTGAAAAAGCACAGGAAAGACCTTTGAGATTTTTTCTTGAGTTCGGGGGGTAGATTATGAAAAGGGAAGGTATTAGCACCCTTTTCATCCATGGTTTTCCATGGGCTCTTAATTACTTGCTAGATCACTTGCTTTTGTTTTGAAATTGTGCTTTGTGTGGTTTTTTTGAAAGTATTTTGTAAAGAGGCCATTGTTTAGGCAAACTTTGTAATGATTCTCGTTCGTAAGAATGTATACAAAGTGTTGATCTTTTGAAAATATTTTCAAGTTTTGTAAGATGTTTTGAAAGTGTGGGTGTTTGTTTTGAAAATAGCAAGGATGTTTTGTTTTGAAAGTGAGCAAGTAACTAGGGGCATTCTACCTACTCAAAACTCTTTCATGTTCATTTCCTCTTTCCTTTGACATTGTTATCTTACCATTGATTTGGTAAATAAACCTATATTTGAATGTAAACGGGACGGGCGTGGGTCATCGTATAACCATGATTAGCAATGTTGCAAGGTATCTTAGCATTTTTCTTTAGGGACTAAGATCATTTGAAAGGCAACTTAGATAACGTCATCGAGGGACTATGATCTTGTATTTTGCTTGTTTTTGCTAAGATACCTCACATGCGTAATATGGCCATTTTGTAAGGCAACCAAGTGGATTTACCCTATGGGTACTTGTGTGCAAGTGTATTGATTTTCGTGCTTGGTTTTTGTCTTGAATTAGGGTTTGCTACTTGTTGATTTTAGTCTTCCCATACAAACCCTAATTACTAGCATTTGTATAAAGCGATAAATTGCGGAATTTTAAAATTACTATGCTATTACAATACTTGCGGGAGGGGGGTACAAATTATAAATGGGGGTTGCAAGAAAATTAAACCTAATTAGCTATTACAACCATATTGAATAAATGTACAATAATTGAATTAATATACAAGGAGATAAATGGAAAAGAAATGGTTTTGTTTGATTTTTTATGAAAGGGTTTATAACCTAAACCCAATTAAGAAAATAATTAATGAAAATTAAATAAAATAACTTAACTAATTAAAAAAATAAATTAACTTTAAAAGGATTTTTTATGAAAAAGGTTTTAAGTTAAATAAAATTAAAATGAAAATTAATTGATTAAAATAATCCTAAGTTCTAAATTAATCTTAACTAAGGAAATAAAATAATATAATAATTTAACCTAAGTCTAAAAAATTAATTATTTAAGAAAAAAAGAAATTAATTTGTTTTAAGAAAATGTTTTAGCCTTTTTTTTTTTATAAGAAAAAAATAAAAATATATAAGTATAAATAATATAAATATTTTTTATATTTTTTATTAATAAAAAAAATAACAATAGTAATAATAATAAAAATATAATAAAGAAAATAAAGAAATAAAATAGAATAGGAAAAAAAGAAAATAATAAAAGAAAATGGGCCAGGGGTGCAAAAGTATTCAGGGGCTAGAAAAAAGCAAAAATGGAAGGCCTGTCTCTTTGGAGGCCCAACATCTATTGCTGAAACAAAAAAAGAGAGAAGAATGTTGAAAAAAATGAGAAAAAGGTAGCGCTGGGTGTTGAACCCATGACCTCCCACACATACGCGCGCTACATTTTCCACTGAGGTAGTTGTACATCCGTTAACATTGGTGAAATAATAAACATATAACACAAATTAAGTCCTGAATGTAACTTCATCTTCAACCTCCAGCCATGGTTCCTGTAACTTGCTCATTTCTCAACAAAAATGAAATATGAATACATGAAAGTTGCTCTATTTTTTCATACGAATCCAACCATATAAAAATCATAAGCTATAAATCAAAGATGAATAAGAATTTCTAAAAGTACCAAATTCTGACCTTAATATTTCAGAAAGTTCAAACTCAAAATTCTCTTAGCTCAATCAAAATAAGTGAAATCTATGGACATGTATAGTTTCAGGACAATGATGTCTATATTTTATCTTCATAAATGCAAGCCTAACAATGCCTAAATATGAAGATAGAAGTTCAAGAAAAATACCTCAAAACTGGAAATCGTGAAATGGATTTGAGCTTATTTCAGGCAGTGGTGATGATCAGGCTAGCTTCCTCAAGTCCCTAGGAAGCTAATGCAATGGTTTGCTTGAGATGAGAGTGGATGAAATGGCCTGGAGAAGTCAAGTTACAGATTCTGTTTTTTGGTTACGGAGGTTATGGTAAATGGTGTTACAGTTCTGGAATAAGGATGTGGATGAGTTGTATTTGATGTAAGGAAGCTTTAGGAATGAATTTGAGGGAAAACGCACGAGGGAAATGAGAGATACAAGTTTAAGGTCAGAACCGTGTATCAATGGAGTTTTTTGTGCAATTTTTGGCTAGAGGGAATTTGGGAGTGTTTCAGTGTGCTAAAACTCGTCCCTTAGCTCACAAATAGCGACTCTATTTATAAGCAACAAGTTTGGAGTGCTCTAGTTGATCAGAATTCAAATTTACATGTTTAAGTTCAACATGTGATTTTTTGACAAAACAAGTTTCCATGCCTTGTACTTGGTTTATATAGTGGTTATGCTTTAAACAAGCCTGCTTCTGACTTTGTGGATGGAGTGTGATCATAGGGAACAAGTTAGAGGCTCAAGAATGGACTTTATGCAAAAAGCTTGCTTTACAAGAATGACAATGTTAACTTAGTGCCATTAATGGAAATGCAACTTGGATAATAGCTCAATTGATTGGATCAAAGCCCTAAAAGTTGTGTAAACATTTAATTATGGAGTGGAAAACAAGTTTGATGCCTGCAAAGCAAAGATTATGCAGCCTAGCATGGATTTGGTTCATGTGTTCATCAAAAAATTACTTGTAATTCAAGTTTGAAAACCCTAACTTCCTCTCTTCGATTATCCCTGCTCAAGAATGATCTCAAGGAGTTCTTTGACATTTTGGAAATCTTGTAATGTGATCTACAAACCATCTTTGAATCACTTTTGAAAATTCCCCTTGGAACTATATGACAAAGTTCCATGAAGTTAGGTCAAAATCCTGACCAAATTAGGGCAAAATTTCACTAAGTGTTTTTGTTTCATGACCATGACTTTATGAATTAATAACTTAAGATCCAAGCAGTTTTAGGAGAAGTTGTGTGAATTAAATTTTTATATTTCATAGAGATATACAACTTTCATGTTGGGAGTATCTTTTGAATCATCTTGCATCATGGTGAAAAATTGGCTTAAAGTTATGAAAAAACATGAAGTTTAAACACTTAGAAAAATTTCTAAGTTAGAAAACTTTGACTTTTCAAAATGAAATCTTGAATTTTTTATTTCTTGATGAATAAGTTTCATATTTTGACATGTTTTGATGAATTGTGATCTTTGACATTGAATTTTGACCAAAATGTCAAAGTTTGACTTTTCAGTGTATAGTTGACTTTTTGATCAGTTGACTGAAAATTCACTATCAATCCAATTGATCTTGAGCAATGTTTTAAATCATGCCATTAGATAAAAAATGATGCAATTGAACTCTTGATATCATTCCTTAAACCAATTAATCATTTGCTAGGTAAAAAATCAGAAATTGCCCTTTCCTAATCAAAACCCTAATTTTGACCATTTTGCCCTTTTAAAGATTTGATCAAATTTCTTGAGGAATTGTGGTTCAAACTTTATCAAATGATACATATGAGTTTAAAATGTTGATGTGGATTAAAAATTATGAAGTTTGACTGTAAATTGGCCATAATTGACTTTTCCCCCGATACAACTGATTTTTAGGTCAACTGCTCAATTGAGTGAGCACAAGTGTGATCCAAAGCTTGAAACTTGACATGAGTAATCTTGAGGGTCCATAATGATCCATGAAAGTCATATGGGGCATTGGAATTTCAAATATCCTTGTGCCATCTCAAACCCTAATTTTGGTCATCAATGCTTAAGGAGGTGTCTTGAGCTGATCAACCCTAGTGTAGTCTTGTGCCAAAGGAGATCTTGTGAGCAAATCTTGATAAGTGAGAGGGAAAATTTTGGGTTACAACAACTGCCCCTATTCAATCTTCTTAAGCCTGAAGAGTTAGATTGTCGAGTTTTGCCATCCGTGACTCGAAGGTGGAAGATGATTGGACACTAGAGTGCCCAAAAATTTGCACTAGGTGATGTGATGGTTGACGGTATAGGGAATGGGCTTAAATATGCCATTTGGAGGGATGATGGAAAGTTGTCGGAGATGGGCTTACATATGCCATCCAGAAATGATTGTTGAATCGTATCTGTAAGTTGACACTGAATGAGTATCAGAATGGCGTCCGTGTCTGGAGTGTATCTGAACTGTATCTGAAAGTTGGATCTAAATGAGTATCATGATGGTATCCGTATCTGGAGAGTATATGAATTGTATCTGAGAGCTGAATCTGAATGAGTATCAGAATGGCATACGTATCTGGAGCGTATCCGAACTGTATCTGAGAGCTGAATCTGAATTATTATCAGAATGGCATCGGTGTCTGGAGCGTATCTGAACTGTATTTGAAAATTGAATCTGAATGAGTATCAGGATGGCATCGGTGTCTGGAGCGTATCTGAACTGTAATTGAAAATTGAATCTATATGAGTATCAGGATGACATCCGTGTCTGGAGCGTATCTGAACTGTATTTGAAAATTGAATCTGAACGAGTATCAGGATGGCATCCGTGTCTGGAGCGTATCTGAACTGTATCTGAAAAGTTGAATCTGAATGAGTATCAGAATGGTATCCGTGTCTAGAGCATATCTGAACTGTCTCTGAAAGCGTTTGAACAATGTTAATGGTAGCTATTGATTAACCTTATCCTGAAAAGGGTAAAATGTTAGCTAATATGCAATGTCATGTTGTATGAAATGCATGGTATAATGAGATTGTGATACATGCATTCGTGTTATCAATGTTTATGATATATGGGTGTGATGTATGCGTATGTGAGCTAATCTGTTGTACTGCTTGTTGGATTGGGGAAAATAAATCCACGACTGCTGCTGAGGATACGGAGTGCAAGTCTCCATATTTTGAAGTTTTGATGAATTTCCACTTAGAGAAATAAACCTTGTTGTAAGGGAAATGCCGTATACTGCTTGTGAAATCCTATTGGGAAATCCTGAGAAATTTGACGACTTCTACTGGGGATTGATAACTCGAAGCTCTGTTCCGCTGGGGATTAAAATGCACACTGCGGGGGACTTTATGGAGTAGCTTAAAGATATGGCCCTATCTTTTAAAGCCATTAGTGATTGTCTTTCTATTTTGTTCATTTGTAAATGGTAGTTACGTTCAAATGCATATGTTCAAAAACAAATCATTGGACGTTTTCGTAAACAAACACAAGAGTAAATAAAAACATATAGTTTTGCACTTTAAAAGGGATATCTTTGTATTGACTTTGAGTAAGTATTTTTGTACAATGAGACAACCATTCTAGTAAGAGAATTTCGTCATAAAAAAAATGAAAATTTGATACAAAGAAAAGATAGCTATGTGAAATAATCCCATGGGGTTCCCATTCTGCTATATCCTTTGTGTCACTGAGCATCTTAGCTATTTGTTGCCTTGTCCGAAGCTGATTGAATTGATCAGAATCGTCGAGTTTGCAGGTTGTCCGTAAGGTGATCCAACAGGACATAGTCATACGCTTTAATTTCCTAAATTTTTCCTGGACCGCCCTTTCGGGTTTTCAGTCCACCGGTGTTGTACCCCAAAATTTGCCTTCCCATATTCTTCAAGAATTTTCAAGAATCATCTTCAAATGGTTCAAGATTTCTCAAGGGTTGCACAGTCCAAATGCCTCCTAAGGCAATCAAAATTAGGGTTTTGGTTCCTTCAATGAATTTGAGGCTTTTAGTGGTCCAATCAAGTCCCATAGGCCTATATACATTGTCAAGCATCTACATGTCAAGTTTCAAGGCTCACAGTCCCAAATTGCACAGTCAGAAGTCTTATTTGGTTCACAATCAACTGCAGGGGTAAAATGGTCATTTGGTAGTCAAAAGTCAAAATTTTTGGTCAACATCTTATTTTGAGCTCACAATCATCATTTGATCAAGTCTTGATCATGATTCCTCAAGAATGACTCAAAAATCATCAAAGATGCAAAAGTTACTATTTTTGGACAGCTGAAAAGTCAACTGTATCTTGACCAAGGCATAACTATTTCATGGTTCATCAGAAAAATCCCATCCAATGCTTATTTTGAAGGGGATGACATTTACTACAACTCATCTTCACATTCCAAGTCCAAGAAATGCTCTCACAAAAAGTTATCAATTTCTACATTATAGGGCAATTTCAAAAGTCAACAAAAATGCACTTTAAGTCAAAGACCATAACTTGAGATTGGTAAATCCAAATGACATGGGACCAAAGGCATTGGTTAGAGGACTTCAAGACCTTTCCAAAATGTCCAAGAACATGTTCATATGATCAAAATTGAGCAAGATTGGAGAAGTTGGGAATTTTTTGTGAATTTTTAAAAGTCAACTTTGCTCAAAATACCTTATTTTTGCTAATGGGCCTCAAATTTATTCTTGAAACCTTGTCCAAGGCTTATGCACGACCCATTGAGCTTAAATTGATTTATTTTCTTATTTTTAATTAATTAATTGAATTTTTTATTAATATTAATTCATTTAATTGATTTAAAATGTAGGAAATTCAAAGATATGGTTTTCAAATCTTTTTATGAAGCAAATATGACCAATATGAGCTGGCAAATTCGTGTGCACATCAAGGGGACAAAGATCTCCAATTTTGGCAAGTTTTCTCCATCAAAAAGAGGCAAAAAGATTTGATTGAAAATCAAATATACAAACCATAATGCAATGGATCTTTGGGCCAAGACTTAACCTAATTCTATTCCCATATATGCAAGAAAGCCAACCCTAATGCTATTCACGTGAAAAAGCTGCTGCAAAAGCCATAACCAATTCCAAAAAATTCAAAGAAAACTAAAAACTGTTTTTCATATTTCAGACCAATTCAGAGACTTAGAGTGATTCAAACATATTGCTGGAGGTTTCAGGGTTGATTTGGAATTAAAACCACGTGCTAGAACTCAAGAAACGCGCAAGAACAGGCTCACGATTTACCACTTTTTTCCAAAATCATAATCATTGATTCATGCATATTTAACATATTTTTGTGATTGTTTTGTGTTCATAGGATTCATACGAAGCTTTTGGTGTGGTTCAATTGGATTAAAATGCCCTGAATCACAAATCACCATTGACAAATATTAGGGTTCTTCAGTTTCAAAATTGGGGATTTCCAGCACAGGAAAAATTAGACCTTCTCACGCACATGGTTGGATTCGTTGCAACCAGACGAATCTAGAACAACCCTCGCGAACAATTTATGTACAGCACACGCCTATTCGCTATTTTCTATGGATGCAGGTTGTGGGGGTTAAAAACCCCCGCTATTTGATTTTATTTTATAGGCAAAAGGAAGAAGATGACTGACGTGTTGAGCTATGGTTGGAGTATTCAAATAACGCGCGTGATTTGATTTGTTTCCAGCATAATGTTTGTTTTTACATATTATATTAATTATCCACTATATTAACAAAGCATGCAGCGTGGTGTGGTGGTTGGTGATCTGTCTGGCAACCATTGGGACCTGGGTTCAATTCCCAGGTCCACCCCATATTTGTTTCTATTTTTTCATAACATAATCATATGCAGGCCTTTAAGCGACGTCTCACCATAAACTCCCACATCCCAGGCGCCATGTGGCCTTATGCACAGATCTAAGGGCTACAAAGGTGAGGAGCACCATGCTCCCAGTCAACAAGCGCTCTTGAGGATCCAGAAAGTCAACAGGCTTGTGTGCTTCTTGGGCCTCAGTTTGCTAATAAACCTCCATATTGGGTCCAACACCCCCCTGGTTTCTATTTCCCTTTTTATTTTCTTTCTTTTGATTTTCTTTTAATAATTATTATTACTATTATTTAATTAATTCATAAATTATTTTTCACAATAAAATTCAGAAAAACCTAAAAAAAATATTTCTATTATTATTTATTATTTTTGTAAATAAATGTAAATTAATTAATTTAGTTTCTTTTGAATTAGGTTAACTTTAATTTTTTACAAATATAAAACAAATAAATCTAGAATTAGGGTTTTCTTGACTTTTAATTTCTTTTCTTTTTATTTTCATTAAAACATAAAAAACACAAAAAGACTTTTTCTTTAATTAATTAATTACTTAGTTATTAGGTTAATATTTCATTAATTGCAAAAAAGGACAAATTACTTTCTTTTCTCAAAAAGGGTCAAAACCCTAAGACGTTCCCGATTTAATTTCTTTCGCGCTTTAATTCCTTTTGATTATATTGATGTAACTGTTTCCGAGGATGTAATAGTTAATTAGGGATTTTACCGCTTTCTTTTATTTTCTCGCAATTTATTTTTTCCAAAGGGTTTGTTTTTGGCGATGTATATACACGCGCCTTGTAATAGCGTAGATTTACCTTCCGCACTTTATTTCCCGCACTAATATTAACTGTTAATTATGCATGACAAGACTTGTATGACAAATAAAATCAATCCGTAGCTCACAAATACAAGTTCAAAGATAATATAAACTGAATTGGACACACGTGCACATGCCATTCCTAGGGTACGCCTCACTGGTTGCCTCGACGTGATCGTCAAGTATAGGGTGTTTTAGAGGTCGCCCTCTTGTCTAAAGATCCAGTTGCCTCAAAACGGTTGCCTCGGATAAAAAGGATCTAGGACATTAGGGTTACCGCTAAGGCGTCCTACTATTGCTTTGGTGACCACATTGTCCCAATAATCGAATTGACCTGAACAACTCCAACGACGGTGCTACCTACTTCTCAATAGTGGGATAGTACTGTCTAAAGGATTCTTACACAGCCTAATTCCTTAGAGTAGGTAGATTTCTCCTGGGTACTTGATCTTTCAAAACAAACAAAAAACAACTTTTCGCACCTACACTTTCAAAAAGTTTTCAAACAAATACTTCATACACTCTTGAGGACTGATACAAGAGTTACCTAGAAGTTTTTTCAAACTAACCTTTTTCAAAACCCACAAACATTTGAAAAGCAAACAATTTCTTGAAAACATAGTGAGCAAGTACCTAAGAGCCCGTGGATAACCACGAAGAGAAAGGGTGCTAACACCTTCCCTTTCTATAAATCTACCTCCCGAACCGAGAGACATCTCGAAAAAGGAATTTTGCTGTGCTATTGTCCTTTCCTTGTTGGAGAAAATAAAAGACGGTGACGACTCTTGCTTACCGCGACATTTCGCGAACCAGCTTCAAAAACAGTCAGTTCTATTTCCACCGATCACAGAACTGGCGACTCTGCTGGGAAAAATTATAAAAGTGAGGTGTACCTTAGGATTAGACCACCCTTGTTTTCAATTGCTTGCTTTGTTTGCTTTAATATTGTGGGCCTGTCTTGGAGTTTCATAGATCCTAACCCGGATCTGGGGGATACCTTTTAGAAGTAGCAACAAACTGTGAGGGAACTGTGCGGGGTATACCGACACGGTTGAAGCAGTTGCTACGTTGATGTGGCACTTTGGTGAGTACCGGCAACCCTTGAGTCAAGTCAAGGAGAGTACGGGGCCGCCGCGTGGTGTCGTGAAGCATCAACTGACCTTAGGAACCTTACTTGACCATCCTGGCCTCTTTAGGGGTAGTGAGATGACCGACTTTGGTGCAGTCCGGAGTTGGTAGATACTCGATACTACACTCATTGAGGGTTGTTTTCTTGGAATATTTTGATCGCCAGTTCAGTGGCTAAATCAAAAAAATGAACATAGAAAACAACCCTATGATATTGAGCTCCTTAGAACCTAGTTACTTTTGATAGGACATGTTTTGAGCCCACCAACTTCAAGAGGGTAGTACCCAAACTTCATGCTGGCCTAAACTCTAAGGGCTGTCTTCTGTGACTTGTGTGCCTTCAAACTTGCCTACTTGCATGCTTGTTATCTGACACATGAGTTCGTTGCAGGTTTTGTTTACAATCCTTAATCTGGGCTTATAACAGGGTTTACTTACTGTTGTACCCCAAAATTTTCCCTCCCATATTCTTCAAAGTTTTGACAAGCATCACCTCAAATTGCTCAAGTCTACTCAAGGGCTACACAGTCAACCATCCTCCTAAGCCAGTCAAATTAGGGTTTTGGTTCTTGCAAGGAAGTTGAGGTTTTCAAGGGCTCAATCAAGTCCCCTATGCTCATATACATTGTCAAGCACCTACATGTCAAGTTTCAAGGCTCACAAGGTCAAGTTGCACAGTCAAAAACCCTAATTGCTTCACAATCAACTGTAGGGGCAAAATGGTCATTTGGCAGTCAAAAGTCAAAATTTTTGGTCAACATCTTATTTTGAAGCCACAATCATCATTTGGTCAAATCTTGACCATGATTTCACAAGAATGGCTCAAAAATCATCAAGATGCAAAAGTTTCTATTTTTGGACAGCTGAAAAGTCAACTGTAACTTGACCAAGGCATAACTTTTTCATGGTTCATCATAAAAATCCCATCCAATGCTCATCTTGAAGGGGAAGACATTTCCTACAACTCATCTTCACATTCTAAGTCCAAGAAATGCTCTCACAAAAAGTTATCAATTTCAACATTATAGGTCATTTTCAAAAGTCAACAAAAAGGCACTTTAAGTCAAAGACCATAACTTGAGAGTGGTAAATCAAAATCACATGGTACCAAAGGCATTGGTTAGAGGACTTCAATACCTTTCCAAAATGTCCAAGAACATGTTCATAGCTTCAAAATTGAGCAAGATATGCATTGGAGATGTTGGGAAATTTTTGTGAAATGGCCAAAGTCAACTATCCTTGAAACTTCATTTTTGACAAAAAGGGCCCACTTTTTCAACTTGGTTTAGCTTTGCCATGCCACCCACGTGTCCCATGATTTATTTCAAGATTAAAAATTAATTTTTCTATTTTTGTTTAATTTTATTTGATTTAATTCATTTTAAATCTTTAAAATTCAAATAAAAATCAAGAAAATTAATTAAGGGATATCTTTGAGTTTGAATAGCCTTGATGCATCATGAAACATATACCAAATTCGTGCAAGACCTATTTCAAGCATAAAAATTCAAATTTGGAGCAAAAATGGCAAGTTGTTTAATGGTGGTCATGGAAAAATCAAAACTTCATTGCAAGAGTTAAGAGCTCATTATAGTGATGGATTCTTATTCAGAGACATATATGCAATTGTTCCAGACCATTCACACGACCTAGGCATCCCTAAAACGGCAGAGCAAAAACTCAGAATTTGTCAAAAAAGTGTGAGATCTAAAGCAAGGTTGCAGGCGGTTTCAGACAAAAAAAAGCACGTGAGATCCTTCATTGCCATACCCTGAAAATAAAGAGACCTTTACCACGCTCTGAGACTCCATATCAAGCACTGTAAGTCATCACAAACTAACCCATGTACACGAAATCGTGTTTCTCTATTCTTGCATTTTTTCTGGAAAATAATGGCATAATCATATTCCTTGTTTGATTTCTAACATAACCATATTGTTCAATTTCATTTTGGGGCTTTGTATGATAAAACCCGCATCTAGGGTTTGCATTGTTTGTTTTTAGGCATTCTTTCTCCAGGCACAATCAAGACAAATCATAAGCATGAAGGGATTCAGGAGGTGGAAACGAGATCAGCTATGGTCTTGAAATGGATTTTCATGGCCTGAGGAGCATTTTCAAAGCAAGCCTGCGAAACCACCTGCGGATAAAAATCCGCAGGTAAAAAACCAGTACCAAAGGAAGAAGACGCTGACGCGTCCCCTCCTCATTCGTTGTTTCAAAAAGCGCGCGTTTTTATATTTTTTTCAGGCATATGCTTTTGTTTTCTAATTTAATAATTGCGTGTTATTTTGATAATGAATGGAACGTGCAGCTCGGTTGGTCAAAGCCTTGGAACGTGAACAATGGGACCTGGGTTCGATTCCCAGGTCCCCCCATAATTCATTGTCATTTTTTCTAAGGTATTCTTGTGCAGATTCCCAAACGTGGAGCACCATACACCTCACAGATCCAAGCGCCAAGTGGCCTCTCTCATAGATCTGAAGGCCAGGAGTTGGTCCTCACCATGCCCAGGAGTCAACACACAAGCACTAGATTCCAGAAATTCAAACGAGCTGGATTCAAATGGGCCTCAAATTTCAATCAAAAACCCTCCATCTGGCCCAGTACCCCCCATGGTTCTTGCATTTTTTCTTTTCTTTTCTTTTTTTATTTACTAATTATATTTATTAATTGTTATTATTTAATTAATTCATAACTAATTTTTCACAATAAAATTCAATAAAAACCAAAAAAAAATACTTTATTAATTTAAGTAATTATTTTGTAAATAAATGCTAATAAATAAAATAGTTTTAATTAGGCAATTTTAACTCTTTTTTTTTAAATAATTAAAATAGATTTAGAATTAGGTTTTTTATTGACTTTTAATTTTATTCCCTTTTATTTTATTTCATAAAAAACATAAAAAACATAAAAAACAAAAAAAACATTTTTTTTCCTTTTAATAAATTAATTAATTAGATTAGGCTTTATTTAACTAATTGCATTTAACACAAAAAAGACAAAAAATTTAATTTCTTTTCTTAAGAGGGTCAAAACCCTTAGAACGTTCCCGATTAATTTTTATTCGCGCGCAGTTACTTTATTTTGATTATTATGTAATTGCTTTCAAGAATGTAATAGTAAATAGGTTTTTACCGCTTTATTTAATTTCTCGTACTTATTTACCAAAACGGGTCTTTGTTTTTTGGCGATGTATAGACCCGCGCCTTGTAATAGTTAGAATTTACATTTCTGCAATTTACTTTCCGCCCCCTAACTGTTAAAAAATGCATGAAAGAATGTATGTAAATAAAATTAATCCGTAGCTCACAAATAACACGTACAAAGACAATTAACTGAAAAACAACACACAAAGCACATGCCACTTCTAGGGTACGCCTCACTGGTTGCCTCGAACGTGGTCATCAAGTATATGACATCTTAGAGGTCGCCCTTCTGTCCAAAAAATCCAGTCGCCTCGAAACGGTTGCCTCGGATACAAAGGATCTAGGACATTAGGGTTACTCCTAAGATATCCTACCATTGCTTCGGTGACCACACTGTCCCGATAATCGAATTGACCCAAACACCTCCAACGATGGTGCTACCCACCTCTCAATGGTGGGATGGCACTATCTAAAGGACTCTTACACAGCTTAATTCTTTAGAGTAGGTAGATTCTCATGGGTACTTGCTCTTTTCAAAACAAACAAAAACATCTTTTCGCACCCCACACTTTCAAAAAGTTTTTTCAAACAAAACACTTCATACACTCTTGAGGACTGATACAAGAGTTACTTAGAAGTTTTCCAAACGAACTTTTTTCAAAACCCACACACACTTGAAAAGCAAACAAATTTTGAAAACATAAGAGCAAGTACCTAAGAGCCCGTGGATAACCACGGATAGAAAGGGTGCTAACACCTTCCCTTTCTATAATCTACCTCCCGAACCGAGAAACATCTCGAATAAGGAATTTTGCTGTGCTTTTGTCCTTTCCATGTTGGAGAACATAAAAGACGGTGGCGACTCTTGCTTACCGCGACATTTCACGAAACCAGCTAAAAAACAGTCAGTTCTATTTCCACCGATCACACTTACATCACTCCATGCATAGCATAACATCATACCATCATACCATTGCATACATCTTGCATAAGGATTAACCCATTTCAAGGATCTCAAGGGTTTGTGATGCAGGTCATGATGAATCCAATGTCTAGCAAGGGGCAAAGGGGATTTATTTTCCTCTAGCCAAGGTTGTGTGGAGATCAAACATGATAGCTCGAGTCAGGGGCTATGACCCACTCGATATGGTGAGCTTTGACTCTTGAAGAAGGACTCTCAACAACATGAAGTTCCTTCAATCAAGCAACCGGATTCAAATTCTAACAAGTTTCTCTGTTTACCCCGTGAGATCCTTGAAAACACTGCATGCATAAATCATACGCATCTCATTGCATCATATGCATAACAGGTACCCTTCTTACATGTCACTTATTCTTCTTCGCTGTTTATTTCAGCAGTCATCATGTCTTCTAAGCCTACTACTGAACAAGCTATCAAGGCCCTCCAGGCCCTGAATGCCCAGTTCCAGGAGTTGGTCATGAGCTTAGCCCAGGGTCAACATGAGTTGAAGACCCTACTTATGAAGAAGAAGAAGAAGAAGAGGATTGTTTCGTTCAACCCTAGACACAGATCTGGGAATGGACTCCCGAATGAGGCTGAGCTGACTACCTCATATGTGGGCAAAGACAGTCCCCAAGAGAGAAGGGTTCCTTGTCCCGCGGTCTCCGACAACGAGACGGATTTCAATGATGAGCAGTACCCTCCATCTGAGGACAGGTACAAACAGCTAGAGGACCGCTTAAGTGCTATGGAGATTCAACATGTGCCCGGGTTGGATTTTGGAGATCTAGGTTTATCTTCTGGGGTGGTGATCCCACACAAGTTCAAGGCACCTGCATTCGCAAAATATGACGGAGTCTCCTGCCCAAAGCTGCATCCCAGATCCTATGTAAGGAAGATCCAACCTTACACTGCTGACAAGAATCTATGGATCCATTTCTTCCAGGAAAGTCTTTCAGGGACTCAACTCGAATGGTTCTATCAGCTGGATGGAACCAGTATTCGTAACTGGGAGGACTTGGCTACTGCCTTTTATAAGCAGTATCAGTACAATTCCGACCTCGCTCCTACGCGTACCCAACTCCAGGGTATGTCACTAGGAACGGGTGAAGGATTCAAGGAATATGCTCATAAGTGGAGAGACTTGGCTGGAAGGGTGCAACCACCCTTAACTGATCGGGAACTTGTCGACATGTTCTTGGGGACCCTGTTTGGTCCGTTCTTCAACCATCTGATTGGGAATTCTTCTGCTGGGTTTACAGATCTGATTTTAACTGGTGAGAGGATAGAAGCTGGTATCAAGGCTGGGAAGATTCAAGAAGCTACACCTTCTGACACTCATAAAAAGCCTTACGCGGGGAAGAAAGAGTCCAATGCTGCGTACAGTCAAAAGAGTCGTCGTGACCAACATATAGGAGCAGTCATGATCTCTGGTTCTACACCACGCCGATAACAGCAAAAGGGAAATCAACGAAGGCCGGACGAGCCTAAAAGACAGTTCACCAATATCAACATGCCATTGTCACAAGCACTGCAGCACATGTTGAAGATGAATCTGATTGCGGTGATAAACCCTCCGGCGAATCCTAAGACTTCTTCTCCAAACTACAACCCAGATGCGAGGTGTGCTTATCATTCCGGTAGCCCGGGGCACGATACTGAGGATTGTTGGGCGCTGAAATACAAGATTCAGAACATGATTGACGCCAAGGAGATCGAATTCGAGCTTGCTGAGACTCCCAACGTGATCACTGCTCCCTTGCCAAAACATGGCTAGGATTGAGAAACTTTTGTTCATTTGAATTCTAATATTGTATTTTTCTTTGCTTATTCAAACATTTGTTCATGTCAAACTTGGTTATTTCATTAATGCATTACACATGTCTGTTTTGAAGTAATTGTGTTTACTATATTCAAAATTGCTTTTATTTTTTTGATGTTCAACTCTCGATTTTAAAATTCTAAGCCTCTTGAGGGAGGATGACGAAAACGATACCACGACCCTTACAGTATGCTTTTGAACAGACCCCGCTGATGAGGTACAGGCATTGTTTCAATTCCTAAACACCGGAGTTATAAGGAAGATAATCCCTAGTCAACCCCTTTGAGCCAAAGAAGTTGGAGTTTTTCTTTTAAAAAAATTTAAACCCTTAATCATAACCTGGGGCAGGGTAGTTCTCTCAGTTGATCCAAGTGCACAACGAATGGCACCAAAGAAGTCCTTACAAAACTAAAGACAGTGATGGTCCCGAATAATCACGAAGACAAGCAGTCGTTATCTTTCAAAATAAAAGCCCATAAAGTCAAAACCTATGAAGGAGATTTACAAAAACTGGGGCATCCCGCTGACTGTAAATTAAAAAAGAAACAGTTCAGGCAAAAAACAGGGATAACAAAATAAAAAAAAAATCAAAAAGAAAAGAGGTCCTACAAACCCTCAACAAAAAATGACTGCCCATTCAAAATAAATTGTCAACATCCGAACCATCACTGGAATATCAAAGCAAAGATCCAAACAAGATCTAACGCACGATTAGCTGAGTTTAGGATCGAAGAACATCACGAAGAGCGGGTGGGTACAAATTTAATTTGAGCCTTTATCCTTTGTTTCTTAAACCTTGAACCAGGCCACGTTATAACCCTTAAAAGTCCTAGCCGAAGCATGGGTTAGTTCGAAAGCATACTGTTACGAAGGTATCCTGACTCCTGAAGGTTTGCTGTTAAAAATCCTGAGTCGACATCACATTTTACAAAAATTCACTTGTTTTACTGAAAATGCATTTTCAAAAACTTCAAGACAGACATAAGTTTTGCATTCTTAAAATAACATTGTTTGCATATGACTATTTGTTCGAACAGCAGAGAAATTCGCACAACGAACATCTAGTGAACAAAAATCTTCTCAACAAAAGAGTCACCTCCAGTGGAAGAAACACTTCCAACCAAGGGGCAGACATGATCATCATCCATCATCTGGGGCAGTTAAGTCAAGATTCAAGGAATCTCTTAAGATGCCCAATAGCCAGGGGCAAATCTCCGCCTGAGTCACTTGGGGCATTGGACAGGAATTCCGGCCACGAATCTTGCATGATCAGACATCTTCTGGTGGTATAGCAACGCAATGCTACCGACAGTGACAACTCCCTACATTCTGAGAGCGTGGACATAGTCGAAAAAATACTACGCATAATCAAAGACCCGCTAGGTTGACACACCTAGGAAAAACCTAGGCAAAAATAAGGGATGAAAATGAAAAAAATTTGTACACCCGGCAAGTCGAAAACCTGAAAAGGCGGCTTGGGCAAAAAAGGGTATCCCGGTGGACTGAAAACTCGAAAGGGAGGTCCAGGAAAAAATTAGGGATCAAAGCGTACGACTATGTTCCGTCATCTCGTCACTTGCCTACCAGAAGAAGATTCGTAAATCGGAAGTTATCAAGCACCTCCACAGTTACCTTCTCCCACAGAAATAGGGGCAATAATAATTGTCTAAGTGGTCTAGTTGCTCTATCCACCAAGGTACCAAGGTAGGTTCGGCTGAAGAATGTGACCAGGATACCTTCACTCCCTGCAGAGTAAGACAAGAATCAACAATGCTCTCCCCAAGCAGAGTTGGTCTCTCATCAACCCCGAAAAGGCACAATATCCCTAGCAAGTCAGCAACACTCTCCCCAAGCAGAGTTAGGCTACTGTCAGCCTTAAGGAAGTTGGGTATCCTCAGAAAATCTCAATATTCCCCAGCGGAATATACAGATGTTCCTCAACAAGCATCCCCGGCAGTCTTATTATAAGATTGTTCCCCGGCAGAATACAGACACCCCAGTGGAGCCATTTCCTCAAAAGTTTCCCCAGGAGAGTCGAATCAATCTCCCCAGTAGATTCTGGAAGCTTATCCCCAGTAGATTCTGGAAGCTTATCCCCAGTAGATTCTGGAAGCTTATCCCCTGCAGAGTACGAAAGCATCTCCCCGGCTTTATTCAAAGGTTATTCCCCACCAGGGTCTAACTGGGTTATCCTCAGCTAATTACCATGGAAAGATCGTCCTCTGCGAAGTTCTTCCTGTCCCCAGTGGAGTTCATCAAATCCGTCAACAAAACTCATCAATGGAATCCCCAGCGGAGTTATCAGCAAAATCTCAGCAAAGTATCTCTTCCCACAGAGGAATTCCCCGCAGAGTAATCTCTTCAACAAGTTTATTCCCCGACGGAGTCATCTCCTCCTACCGGTTTATTCTTGCAGTCATCATCCCCAGCGGAAGCGGAGAACTCTACTCTTCAACATCAGCCCAGGATTTAACAAAGCTCCCGGCATTCGTCAAAGATTTGTTTTCCCAGACGGAGAAACATTCATAAACATCACATTTTCATACATCATGATACATGCGTATACGCATCATATCATACAATCTCATTTATTTTCGAGAACATCATGCATTTCATAAATGATGACATTGCATACAACTAATGTTTTGCCTTTTCCGGAAAAGGTCAATCAAAAGATGGCTACCATCAACCTTTCCAAGTCCCAGTTTAATACCGGTAACAAGCCAGGAAAATTCTGTGGACATCTATCTACTTGACCATCATGAGGCAACCCTACACCGATTCCTTCTCAATTTCAGAAGAGGTCTTACACGGACTTATCATCAAAGTAACCCTACACCGGTTCCTTTTCTTTCAGAAAAAGTCTTACACGGACTTATCTCAAGGTAACCCTACACCGGTTCCTCCCAAAGTCTTACACGGACCTATCTCAAGGTAACCTTACCCCGGTTCCTCCTAAAGTCTTACACAGACCTATCTCAAGGTAACCTTACCCCGGTTCCTCCTAAAGTTTTACACGAACTTACCTCAAGGTAACCTTACCCCGGTTCCTCAAGAAGTTTTACACGAACTTATACCAAGGTAACCCTACCCCGGTTCCTCAAAAAAGTTTCACACGAACTTATCCTAAGGTAACCTTACCCCGGTTCCTCAAGAAGTTTTACGCAAACTTATCTCAAGGTAACCTTACCCCAGTTCATCCAGAAGTCTTACACGGGCTTATCTCAAAGTAACCTTACCCCGGTTCATCCAAAATTCTTACACGGGCTCATCTCAAGATAACCTTACCCCGGTTCATCCATAAGTCTTACACGGGCTTATCTCAAAGTAACCTTACCCCGGTTCATCCAGAAGTTTTACACGAACTTTTCTCGCAGTAACCTTACCCCGGTTCATCCAGAAGTTTTACACGAAATTATCCCGAAGTAACCCTACACCGGTTCCTTCTCAACATCAGATGCAGTTTTACACGGACTCGCCATCAAGAAACCCTACACAGGTTCTCTCTTTCCAGACGCAGTTTTACACGGACTCGTCATCAAAAAATCCCTACACAGGTTTTCTTTCTTCCAGGATGCAGTTTTACACGGACTCATCATGAGGCGACCCTACACTGGTTCCCTTCCTCTTTCCAGACGTAGTTTTACACGGACTCATCATCAGTAAACCCTACACAGGTTTCCTTCTCAAACTCCAGACGTAGTTTTACACGGACTCGTCAGCAGTAAACCCCACACATGTTTCCTTCTCAACTCAAGATATAGTTTCACACGGACTCATCATCAAAAAGCCCTACACAGGTTTTCTTTCTTCCAGGATGCAGTTTTACACGGACTCATCATGAGGTGACCCTACACCGGTTCCCTTCCTCTTTCCAGATGCAATTTCACACGGACTCGTCATCAGTCAACCCTACACAGGTTTCCTTATTTCTGAGATGCAGTTTTACACGAGCTCATTACCAGGCAATCTTACACAGGTTCCCTCATTCAACTTACAAAATTATAATTCAACAGACAGTCTCCAGATGGCATCTATAAGCCCATCCACCTACCAACAGTCTCCAAATGGCGTCTATAAGTCCATTCCCGACAAGGCTCTGTCACGTTTCCAGATGGAATCTATAAGCCCATCCTCCTATCCATCATCTTTCCAAATGGCATCTGTAAGCCCATTCCTGACATTACATTGCTGATACTCCACTATGCGAGTGCAAATTTCTGGGCACTTTAGTGTTCAATCATCTTCCACCTTCGGATCACGAAAGGCACGCCAACCAATCTACATCCTCAGGTTTAAGAAGATTGAACAGGGGCAACTGTTGTACCCCAAAATTTTCCTTCCCATATTCTTCAAGAATTTTCAAGAATCATCTTCAAATGGTTCAAGATTTCTCAAGGGTTGCACAGTCCAAATGCCTCCTAAGGCAGTCAAAATTAGGGTTTTGGTTCCTTCAATGAATTTCAGGCTTTAAGTGGTCCAATCAAGTCCCATAGGCCTATATACATTGTCAAGCATCTACATGTCAAGTTTCAAGGCTCACAGTCCCAAATTGCACAGTCAAAAGTCCTATTTGGTTCACAATCAACTGCAGGGGTAAAATTGTCATTTGGCAGTCAAAAGTCAAATTTTTTGGTCAACATCTTATTTTGAGCTCACAATCATCATTTGATCAAGTCTTGATCATTATTCCTCAAGAATGGCTCAAAAATCATCAAAGATGCAAAAGTTACTATTTTTGGACAGTTGAAAAGTCAACTGTATCTTGACCAAGGCATAACTTTTTCATGGTTCATCATAAAAATCCCATCCAATGCTCATTTTTAAGGGGATGACATTTCCTACAACTCATCTTCACATTCCAAGTCCAAGAAATGCTCTCACAAAAAGTTATCAATTTCTACATTATAGGTCAATTTCAAAAGTCAACAAAAATGCACTTTAAGTCAAAGACCATAACTTGAGATTGGTAAATCCAAATGACATGGGACCAAAAGAATTGGTTAGAGGACTTCAATACCTTTCCAAAATGTCCAAGAACATGTTCATATGAATAAAATTGAGCAAGATATGCATTGGAGAAGTTGGGAAATTTTTGTGAATTTGCAAAAGTCAACTTTGCTCAAAATACCTTATTTTTGCTAATGGGCCTCAAATTTCTTCTTGAAACTTTGTCCAAGGCTTATGCACGACCCATTGAGCTTAAATTGATTTATTTTCTTATTTTTAATTAATTAATTGAATTTTTTATTAATATTAATTCATTTAATTGATTTAAAATGTAGGAAATTCAAAGATATGGTTTTCAAATCTTTTTATGAAGCAAATATGACCAATATGAGCTGGCAAATTCGTGTGCCCATCAAGGGGACAAAGATCTCCAATTTTGGCAAGTTTTCTCCATCAAAAAGAGGCAAAAAGATTTGATTGAAAATCAAATATACAAACCATAATGCAATGGATCTTTGGGCCAAGACTTAACCTAATTCTATTCCCATATATGCAAGCAAGCCAACCCTAATGCTATTCACGTGAAAAAGCTGCTGCAAAAGCCATAACCAATTCCAAAAAATTCAAAGAAAACTAAAAACTGTTTTTCATATTTCAGACCAATTCAAAGCCTTAGAGTGATTCAAACATATTGCTGTAGGTTTCAGGGTTGATTTGGAATCAAAACCACGTGCTAGAACTCAAGAAATGCGCAAGAACAGGCTCACGATTTACCACTTTTTTCCAACATCATAATCATTGATTCATGCATATTTAACATCTTTTTGTGATTGTTTTATGTTCATAGGATTCATATGAAGCTTTTGGTGTGGTTCAATTGGATTAAAATGCCCGGAATCACAAATCACCATTGACAAATATTAGGGTTCTTCAGTTTCAAAATTGGGGATTTCCAGCATAGGAAAAATTAGACCTTCTCACGCACATGGTTGGATTCGTTGCAACCAGACGAATCTAGAACCACCCTCGCGAACAATTTATGTACAACACACGCCTATTCGTTATTTTCTGTGGATGCAGGTTGTGGGGGTTAAAAATCCCCGCTATTTGATTTTATTTTACAGGCAAAAGGAAGAAGATGACTGACGTGTTGAGCTATGGTTGGAGTATTCAAATAACGCGCGCGATTTGATTTGTTTCCAGCATAATGTTTGTTTTTACATATTATATTCATTATCCACTATATTAACAAAGCATGCAGCGTGGTGTGGTGGTTAGTGATCTGTCTGGCAACCATTGGGACCTGGGTTTGATTCTCAGGTCCACCCCATATTTGTTTCTATTTTTTCACAACATAATCATATGCAGGCCTTTAAGCGACGTCTCACCATAGACTCCCACATCCCAGGCGCCATGTGGCCTTATGCACAGATCTAAGGGCTACAAAGGTGAGGAGCACCATGCTCCCAGTCAACAAGCGCTCTTGAGGATCCAGAAAGTCAACAGGCTTGTATGCTTCTTGGGCCTCAGTTTGCTAATAAACCTCCATATTGGGTCCAACACCCCCTGGTTTCTATTTCCCTTTTTATTTTCTTTCTTTTGATTTTCTTTTAATAATTATTATTACTATTATTTAATTAATTCATAAATTATTTTTCACAATAAAATTCAGAAAAACCTAAAAAAAATATTTCTATTATTATTTATTATTTTTGTAAATAAATGTAAATTAATTAATTTAGTTTCTTTTGAATTAGGTTAACTTTAATCTTTTACAAATATAAAACAAATAAATCTAGAATTAGGGTTTTCTTGACTTTTAATTTCTTTTCTTTTTATTTTCATTAAAACATAAAAAACACAAAAAGACTTTTTCTTTAATTAATTAATTACTTAGTTATTAGGTTAATATTTCATTAATTGCAAAAAAGGACAAATTACTTTCTTTTCTCAAAAAGGGTCAAAACCCTAAGACGTTCCCGATTTAATTTCTTTCGTGCTTTAATTCCTTTTGATTATATTGATGTAACTATTTCCGAGGATGTAATAGTTAATTAGGGATTTTACCGCTTTCTTTTATTTTCTCGCAATTAATTTTTTCCAAAGGGTTTGTTTTTGGCGATGTATATACCCGCGCCTTGTAATAGCGTAGATTTACCTTCCGCACTTTATTTCCCGCACAAATATTAACTGTTAATTATGCATGACAAGACTTGTATGACAAATAAAATCAATCCGTAGCTCACAAATACATGTTCAAAGATAATATAAACTGAATCGGACACACGTGCACATGCCACTCCTAGGGTACGCCTCACTGGTTACCTCGACGTGATCGTCAAGTATAGGGTGTTTTAGAGGTCGCCCTCTTGTCTAAAGATCCAGTTGCCTCGAAACGGTTTCCTCGGATAAAAAGGATCTAGGACATTAGGGTTACCGCTAAGGCGTCCTACTATTGCTTTGGTGACCACATTGTCCCAATAATCGAATTGACCCGAACAACTCCAACGACGGTGCTACCTACTTCTCAATAGTGGGATAGTACTGTCTAAAGGATTCTTACACAACCTAATTCCTTAGAGTAGGTAGATTTCTCCTGGGTACTTGCTCTTTCAAAACAAACAAAAAACAACTTTTCGCACCTACACTTTCAAAAAGTTTTCAAACAAATACTTCATACACTCTTGAGGACTGATACAAGAGTTACCTAGAAGTTTTTTCAAACTAAACTTTTTCAAAACCCACAAACATTTGAAAAGCAAACAATTTCTTGAAAACATAGTGAGCAAGTACCTAAGAGCCCGTGGATAACCACGGATAGAAAGGGTGCTAACACCTTCCCTTTCTATAAATCTACCTCCCGAACCGAGAGACATCTCGAAAAAGGAATTTTGCTGTGCTTTTGTCCTTTCCTTGTTGGAGAAAATAAAAGACGGTGGCGACTCTTGCTTACCGCGACATTTCACGAACCAGCTTAAAAAACAGTCAGTTTTATTTCCACCGATCACAACCGGGATACCATTTTTTGCCCAAGCCGCCCTTTCGGGTTTTCAACTTGCCGGATGTACAAATTTTTCTTGTTTTATCCCTAATTATTTTGCCCTAACCTTTTTGGTTCGCCGGGATGCCCTTGTTTTTCCTAGGTGTGTCAACCTAGCGGGTTTCTTATGCGTAGTATCTTTTGAATATGTCCGTGTTCACGGGGTGCGGCAGGTCGTCGCCATCCATAGTGGTCAAGATGATTTCTCCACCAGAGAATATGCTTTTGATCATAAATGGTCCTTCATAGGTAGGAGTCCATTTTCCCCTGGGATCACCTTGCGGCAGTATGATACGTTTGATCACGAAAACCCCGACTTAATACACTTGGCGTCTGACCTTTTTGTTGAAAGCCTTGATAATCCATTTTTGATACATCTGACCATGACAGACAGCAGTAAGCCTTTTCTCATAAATCAGCCCTGCATCCTTCATGATTCTTAGAGAGGGGATCTGGACCTCAACAGGAAAGACAACTTCCATGCCGTATACCAAAGAGTAGGGTGTTACCCCGGTTGACGTGAGCGCTATGCTACGATACCTGTGGAGAGAGAATGGTAGCATCTCATTCCAGTCTTTGTATGTGACTGTCATTTTCTGTATGATCTTTTTGATGTTCTTATTTGCGGCTTCGACAACACCATTCATCTTTGGCCGGCAAGGGGAAGAATTATGGTGCTGAATCTTGACTTGCTCGCACAGAGCGGTGATCATAGTATTGTTTAATTCGTATCATTGTCTGTGATGATCCTCTCCGGGATACCATACCGGCAGATGAGATTTTGCTTGATGAACCGGGCGACAACATTCTTGGTAACGGAAGCGAAAGAGGCCGCCTCAACTCACTTTGTAAAATAGTCAATGGCCACCAAAATAAAGCGATGTCCATTAGAGGTTGTTGGCTTGATTTCCCCAATCATATCGATGCCCCACATAGCAAAGGGCCAAGGAGCCGTCAAGACATTTAGAGGAACCGGGGGTACGTGTACCTTGTCAGCATAAATCTGACACTTGTGGGAAGTTCGAGAGTGTTGATAGCTATCTGCTTCCATGGTAGACGAGTAATAGCCTGCCTGTAGGATCTTCTTTGCCATCATATGCCCACTGGAATGGGTGCCAAAAGTGCCCTAATGTAGATCAGCCATGATCTTTTCTGCCTCAACCTTGTCTATGCAACGGAGCAAAATAGAGTCATGGTTTCGTTTGTAGAGAATTCCATTACTAAGGAAGAACTTAGCAGAGAATCTCCTTAAGAACTTCTTATCATTGACTGAAGCTCCTTCTAGATATTCTTGAGCCTCGAGATACCTCTTGACTTCGTGAAACTAAAGCTGGTCCACTACTTCTTCAGTATTAATCTCGTGACAGTGAGTTGGTTCATCCATTCGTTCAATGGTGATCTGGGTAGCTTCATTATCCCATTTAAGCTTAAACATGGATGATTGTGGCTAGTGCGCCTACTAACTGATTTTCTTCTCGCGGGAAATGCTCGAAGGTAATCTTCTCAAAATGTGGGATCAATGTCAGCACATGTTCTTTGTAGGGGATAAGGTTAGGGTGTTTGGTTTCCCATTCCCCTTTGATCTGGATGATGACCAAAGCTGAATCTCCGAATACATTTAATGATTTGATCCCCAAATCTATGGCAACTTTGAGACCAAAAATGCACGCTTCGTATTATGCAATGTTGTTTGTACAATTGAAGTAGAGTCTTGCCGTAAAGGGAGTATGACATCCTTCAGGAGATATGAGTACATCACCTATACCATTGCCGAGTGCGTTGGATGCCCCATCAAAAACCAGGGTCCATTAGGATCCTTGTTCTGGTCCATCATATGGTCTAAATTCTTCAGTTGTTTACCATCATGATGTCTTCATCTGGGAATTCGAACTTCATGGACTGGTAGTCATCCACAGCTTGATGAGCAAGGTGATTAGCTAGTACACTGCCCTTTATTGCTTTTTAGGTAGTATATTGTATGTCATATTTTGTCAAGATCATCTGCCATCTCGCTATTCTCCCAGAGAGGGCAGGCTTCTCGAAGATGTATTTTATTGGATCCATTTTAGATATTAATAAGGTAGTATGGGTCAACATATACTGTCTTAGCCGGCGAACAGCCCATTCTAGAGCTAGCAAGCTTTCTTGAGCAGTGAATATCTTGTTTCACAGTCGATAAAATTTTTGCTCAGGTAATAAATAACATGCTCTTTTCGGCCAGACTCATCATGCTTCCCCAGCACACACCCCATTGAATTTTCCAAAATGGTTAGATACATGATCAATGGTCTTCCCTCGACTGGTAGCATCAAAATAGGAGGCTCTTGTAGGTACTCTTTGATCTTGTCGAAAGCAGTTTGGCACTCGTCATTCCACTTGACTACTTGATCTTTGTTCAGTAATTTGAAGATTGGTTCACAAGTAACTGTTAGGTGAGAAATGAATCTGGAAATGTAGTTTAACCGTCCCAAGAATCATATGAATTCCTTCTCAGTACGAGGAGAAGGTTTTGTACCCCAAAATTTTCCCTCTCACTTACCAAGAATTTGCTCACAAGATCTCCTTAGACTCAACACTGCACTAGGGTTTGATCAGCTCAAGACACCTCCTTAAGCACTGATGACCAAAATTAGGGTTTTAGTTTGCACAAGGATTTTTGAACTTCCAATACCCCGTATGACTTTCATGGATCATTATGGACCCCCAAGATTACTCATGTCAAGTTTCAAGCCTTTGGTCACAATTTTTAGTCAATTGAGCAGTTGACCTAAAAATCAGTTGTATTGGGGAAAAAGTTAATCAGGGCCAATTTACAGTCAAACTTCATAATTTTTGATCCACATCAACATTTTAAACTCATATGTATCATTTGATCAAGTTTGGACCACAACTCCTTAAGAAATTTGATCAAATGTCCAAAAGGGCAAAATGGTCAAAATTAGGGTTTTGACTGGAAAAGGGCAATTTCTGATTTTTGACCTAGACAATGGTAAATTGTTTTAAGGCATAATCTCAAGAGTCCAATTGCATCATTTTGACCTAATGACATGGTTCAAAACATTGCAATTCCATTGGATTGACAGATGAATTTTTCAGTCATCTGATCAAAAGTCAACTGTATACTGAAAAGTCAAACTTTGACTTTTTGATCAAATTCAAGTGCCAAAGATCATAATTCATCAAAACATTTCAAAATATGAAATTTATTCATCAAGAAATCAAAAATTTAAGATTTTATGTTTTTTCATAACTTTGAGCAAACTTTTCACCATGATGCAAGATGATTCAAGAGAAACTTCCAACATGAAAGTTGTAGATCTCCATGAAATCTACAACTTTTATTTACACAAATCCTCCCAAAAGTGCTTGGATCTTAAGTTATAATTTTATGAACATGTGGTCATGAAACTAAACACTTAGTGAAATTTTGCCCTAATTTGGTCAGGATTTTGACCTAACTTCATGGAACTTTTTCATATAGTTACAAGAGGAATCTTAAAAAGCAATTCAAATATGGGTTGTAGAGCATATTTCAAGATTTCCAAAATGTCCAAGAACTCCTTAAGATCATTCTTGAGTAGGGATAATCGAAGAGATGAAGTTAGGGTTTTGTCACTTGAATTACAAGTCATTTTTGATGAACACATGAACCAAATCAATAGCCATGCTGCATAATCCTCACTTTGAAGGCCTCAAACTTGTTTTTCACTCCATAATTAATGGTTTACACAACTGATTATGCCCTTATCCAAGTGTTTCATGTTTTGTCCAAATCAATTTGACATTTTAGGGAGAAAATAACATATCCATTCTTGTAAAGCAAGCTTTATGCACAAAGGCAGCTTCTTGAGCTCCCAACTTGTTTTCCTTGATTACACTCCATCCAAAAAGTCAGAAGGATTGTGTTTAAAGTAGTTAACAACTCTATGAACCAAGTACAAAGCATTGAAACTTGGTTCCTCAAAAAAATCACATGTTATGCATAAACTTGTGATTTTGAATTCTGATCAACAAGAGGTCTCCAAACTTGTTGCTTATAAATAGAGTCACTATTTGTGAGCTAAAGGACGAGCTTGAACACCCTGAAACACACCAAAACTCTCTCAAATAAGAAATTTCCCAAAAACTCCATTGTTGCACAGTTTCTGACCTTGAACATAAAACTCACATTTCCCTCGTGCGTTTCTTAGCCTTTTTAGTTTCTAAAGCTTCCTTACATCAAGTATAACCTATCTCTGTCCCTGTTTCATTACTGTAACATCATTTACCATATTCTCCATGACCAAAAATAGAGCATTGCACATTGACTTCTCCAAGTCATTTCAGCCACTCTCAACTCAAGCAAACCATTGCATTAGCTTCCTAAAACTTCAAGGAAGCTAACCTGATCATCACCATCACTTGAAACAAGCTCAAACTCCAAACACGATTTTCATTTTTGAGGTAAGTTTTCTCAACCTGGAACTCTTCATACAAGCATCTTCAATAGTTTATTTGTGAACAAAACATGTAGATATCATTGCCCTGAAGCTAACCATGTCCATAGTTTCCATTAATTTTGCTTGAGCTTAGAGAATTTTGAAACTGAAACTTCTAAAAATTTTAGGGTTCAGATTATGGACATTAAAATTCATGCTTATCTTTGATCTATAGTTTTAATACTTTACATTTTTGGAATCGTGAGAAAATTTGCTACAAGTTTCATGTTTGCAGTTTTTATTTTTGATGAGAAATGAGCAAGTTACAGTTGGTCTGGTTGGAGGTTGAAGATGAAGTCTTCAGGGCGTATTTTGCCTTAAATATTTATTGTTTTGTTTGTATTAACGGATGTATAGCCACCCCAGTGGTAGAAGCGCGCACCTGCAACCTATGGGACCCGAGTTCGAGCCCCAGTGGTACCCTTTAGTACTTTTCACACATTTTTGGCATTCCTGACCTTTTTTTGGAGCGCCTGGGCCTTTATTGCGCTTGCTTTGTTTTTTTCTTTTTTTATTGACTAACCCCCTTGCAGGCTTTTAGCACCCCTGGCCCAAGTTTGTTTATTTTTTTATTTATTTCATTTTTATTTTCTTAAATATATTTTCTAAATACTAAAAAATCATAAAATACGAAAAAATAATATATTTATATTTTGACTTAGTTTATTTTATTTTTCTCACAAAAAATATTTTTATTAATTATACTTTATTTATTTTTTACTTATTATCTTGTAATTATATGAATAGAATTAGGTTATTCATTATTTTCTTTCATACTAATTTAAATACATTATTTTTTTATATAAAAAAGACTAAAAATATTTTATAATGCTATAAATATTTTCAAGATAAAAATACCAAAAAAATACTTTTCTTAAACTCATTTTCTTTTGATTAATTAATAGAACTAGTTTTTTTAAATTTAAAATCTTTTCTTAATAAAATTCAATTTTAATTAATTATTTTCTTTATTTAATTATGTTAAGACAAAATCCCTTTTTCATGAAAATCAAACAAAGATACATTTTCTTTATATTTTGTATTTTTTTACATTCATCCATTTTTGTACTTTGTATTTATTTATTTCCTTGTACACTATTTATTCATTCAATATGGTTATAATAGTAAATTAGGAGTTATTTGCTTTCACCCCCCATTTGTAAATTTATATCCCCTCCCCACAAATGTTGTAATAACGTAGTAACTTTAAATTTCACAATTTACCGCTTTTATATAAAATTCTAGTAATTAGGGTTTGTATGAAAAGACTAAAACCAATATCTAGAAAACCCGAATTCAAGACAAAAACAAGCATGAAAATGATACACTTGATCACAAACACCCCTAGGGTTATTCCACTTGGTTGCTGTTGTACCCCAAAATTTTCCCTCCCATATTCTTCAAGATTTGTCAAGATCAATCTCCAAATGGTTCCAAATCTCTCAAGGGTTGCACAGTCTAATTGCCTCCTAACCAGTCAAGATTAGGGTTTTAGTTCTTGCAAAGAAATTGAAGTTATCAAGGGTCCAATCAAGTCCCATATGCCTATATACATTGTCAAGCATCCACATGGGACCAAAGGCATTGGTTAGAGGACTTCAATACCTTTCCAAAATGTCCAAAAACATGTTCATAGCTTCAAAATTGAGCAAGATATGCATTGGAGAAGTTGGGAAAGTTTTGGGAACTTTCAAAAGTCAACTTTGCCTAAAAAGCTTCAAATTTGCTAATAGGCCTCAAATTCTTTCTTGAATCATTACCCAAAGCCTATGCACGACCCATTGAGCTCAAAATAATTTATTTTCTTATTTTTAATTAATTAATTGAATTTTTATTATTATTAATTCATTTAATTGGTTTTAATTATAGGAAATTTAAAAAAGATATGTTTTGGATCTTTTGGTGGAGCAAATCTGATCAGGGCAAGCTGGAAAAGTCGTTTCTCAATCAAACAAGGAAAATCATCCATATTTGGCAACGTTTTCATTGAAAAAGATTGGAAAATATATGATGGAAAATCAAGGATTGAAAACATTATTGCAATGGATTCATGGGCTTAATTCTAACCTAATTCCATTCACATACAAAGGCATAAGCGAACCCTATTCAAAAACACACGTGAAAGCTGCTGCAACCACATAACCAATTTGCAAAATTTCAAGAAAAACTTGAAAACTGAAATCCTATTTGCAGGTGGATTCAAGGCTTAAAAGTGATTCAAACATATTGCCTAAGTCTCCAGGAAGCTATTACTATCCAGAACAAGCTCTCATACCCAAGGAAACGGTAAAACAGGGTCAGGGTTTTAACAAATATTTCCATAATCGAAATCTAATTTCTATGCATCATTGCTATGTTTTGATTATTGATTTATGTTGCTGACATCTTCCTGAAGCCTTTGATGTAGATTAATTGAGTTATAGCATCCTGTATCAAAATCCACCATGAACGAAACCTAGGGTTTCTGAAGCTTTCAATTAGGGCTTTAGGCATAAGGAAAAATCAGACCTTGAGACCTATACAGTTGAATTCAGAAGCTCAATACGAACTGAATGGAGCCATCACGCCCTTTTTATATTGTCCCTAACTCTAGTCGCTATTTTTCGTGGTTATGGTTAGTGGGGGTTTAAAACCCCCGCTATCTTGTTTATATTTGCAGGAAAAAGATGAAGAAGACGATAGGTGGCAAGGCGTGACTGGAGCATTCAAATATGTGGCGCGCGCTTTTGTATTCCCAGCATAATTATTACTTTACGTATATTATTTTTATCAGTTATTATACTTATAAAAGCGCTTCATGGCTCAGATGGTGGGAGACGTGTTTGTTCACTACTGGGACCTGGGTTCGATTCCCAGGTCCCCCATATATTCTTCATATTTTTCTCAAAGCTTTCAGGTACAGCGCTCATCCAATGTCCCACCATACGTACCCACACCTAGGCTTGCCAAGTGGCCTTGATGAGCAATCTGAAGGCCAGGAGATGGAATCCAGGGTGCACTCCAGTCAACCAGTACGCACCCAATCACGAAAGTCAATGGAGCTTGGATTCCTCTTGGGCCTGAATTCCAGCAGTACACCTCCACTTTGGGCCTGACACCCCCCTTGGTTTGCTTTGCATTTTTTAATTATGTTTTCTTTTCTTTTTAATAC
This sequence comes from Vicia faba, assembly GCA_948472305.1. Taxonomy (NCBI): domain Eukaryota; kingdom Viridiplantae; phylum Streptophyta; class Magnoliopsida; order Fabales; family Fabaceae; genus Vicia; species Vicia faba. The sequence goes on along the minus strand of OX451741.1, from coordinate 1,228,623,261 downwards.
TTTTAATTGTTTTAATTATAATTAATTCACCACAAATAATTTTTCATAATAAAAATCAGAAACTCAAAAAATATTTTTGTAATTATTTATTAAATTTGCCATTAACATATTTTTGTAAATAAATAACTAACAATTAACTTAGTTAATTTGAGGTTTAAAATTTAATCTCTTTTCTTAATAAATAAAAAATACATAGAATTAGGTTTTGACACTTTTAGCTTTTTCTTAATTAATTAGCTTATTATTAATTATTATTATCATTATTAATTACTATTATTTTTGTACATAAATATGTAAATTAATTAATTAGTAATTAGGTCAACTTTGACATTTTCTTTAATAATTAAAAAATCTAGAATTATGGTTGTTTACTAACTTTTAAATTATTTTCTTTATTTCCATAATAAATACAAAAAAAAAACATAAAAAACTCTTTCTTTTCTTTAATTAAATAATTAATTAGGTTTTAATTTAATTTAATTTCAAGCGAAGGGTCAAAACCCGAGGACGTCCTGATTTTAATTTATTCGCGCATTATTTTCGTATTGATTATTATGTAACTGTTCAAGGATGTAATAGTAATTAGGTTTATTGCGTTTATTTACTTTCCGCATATTTATCAAAAACGGGTCTTTGTATTTTGGCGATGTATAGACCCGCGCCTTGTAATAGCGTAGTTTTTACCTTTCCGTATTTTAATTTTCCGCACTCCTAACTGCTAAACTCGCATGAAAGAATGTATGATAACTAAAAACAACGCGTAGCTCACAATGCCATGATCAAAGATAAAACATAACATGAAAATAACATACAATGCACACACCACTTCTAGGGTACGTCTCACTCGTTGCCTTCGAAATGTGGTCGTCAAGTATAAGACGTTTTAGCGGTCGCTCTTATGTCCAAGATCCAGTTGCCTCGAAACGGTTGCCTCGGATAAAAAGGATCTAGGACATTAGGGTTACTTATAAGGTGTCCTACTATTGCTTCGGTGACCACACTGTCCCTACAACCGAATTGACCCGAACACCTCCAACGGTGGTGCTACCTACCTCTCAATGGTGGGATGGCACTACCTTAAGGACTTTTACGCAGCCTAATTCCTTAGGGTAGGTAGATGACTCATGGGTACTTGCTCTCTTCAAAAACAAACAAAAATCTTTTCACACTACACTTTCAAAAGCTTTCAAAACAAATTTTTCAAACACTCTTGAGGACAGATACAAGAGTTACTCGGAAATCTATCAATGAAACGTTTTCAAACCCACACACACTTGAAAAGCAAACAACTTTTGAAAACATAAAGAGCAAGTACCTAAGATCCCGTGGATAACCATGGATAGAAAGGGTGCTAACACCTTCCCTTTCTATAAATCTACCTCCCGAACCGAGAGACATCTCGAATAAGGAATTTTGCTGTGCTTTTGTCCTTTCCAGGTTGGAGAACATAAAAGACGGTGGCGACTCTTGCTTACCGCGACATTTCGCGAACCAGCTTTAAACAGTCAGTTCTATTTCCACCGATCACAGAACTGGCGACTCTGCTGGGGAGAACTTAAAGTGAGGTGTACCTTAGGATAGATCATACTTGTGTTTTCAATTGCTTTGTTTTGTTTGCTTTATTATTGTGGGCATTGTTTTGGGAGTTCTATAGATCCTAACCCGGATCTGGGGGATACCTTCTTAGAAAGTAGCAACAAGACTGTGAGGGAACTGTGTGGGGTATACCGACACGGTTGAAGCAGTCTGCTACGTTGATGTGGCACTTTGGTGAGTACCGGTAACCCTTGAGTCAAGTCAAGGAGAGTACGGGGCCGCCGCGTGGTGTCGTGAAGCATGAACTGACCTTAGGATCCTTAATTGAACCATCTTGGCCTCTTTAGGGTAGTGAGATAACTGACTTTGGTGCAGTCCGAAGTTGGTTGATACTCGATACTACACTCATTGAGGGTTGTTTTCTTGGAATATTTTGATCGCCAGTTCAGTGGCTAAATCGAAACAATGAACACAGAAAACAACCCAATGATATTGAGCTCCTTAGAACCCGGTTACTTTTGATAGGACGGGTTTTGAGCCCACCAACTTCAAAAGGGTAGTACCCCAGACCCCATGCTGGCCTAAACTCTAAGGGCTATGGCGTGACTTGTGTGCCTTATCATGTTTGCTTTTGTGGATACTTGTGGTGTGTCTTTTATCATAACATCATAACATCATACAACATCATATGCATCCACTAACCATTTCAGGGGTTCGAATCTTCATCTTTGTTCTTGTTTTGTAGGACATGGAAACTATCCGTAGAAAGACAATTCAGATCAACCTTGTAAGGATCCCTCCTCAGCTTTAGGAGCTTACATCCAGGATTCTCGAGAGCTCCTCTTTCAGTGAGAAACATGGAAGACTCATCAGCTTGGTCAACACCAGCATTGAGGAAGATATGATAAAGGTCCTTTTCCAGTTCTTTGACCCGTTGCACCACTGTTTTACTTTCCTGGATTATCAACTGGTGCCTACCTTGGAATAGTTTTCCCAGCTTCTGAAGATCCCCATCCTTAGTCAACTACCCTACAACGGTACGGAAAGGGAACCAAAACTTGAAGAGGTTGCTAAAGCATTATGCCTACAACCATCTGACATCAAGGGACATTGGGAAGTTAGAAGTGGTATCAAAGGGTTCTTGGCCAAGTTTCTGTTTGAGAAGGCACAAGAATGTTGGAATTCCCTTGACCTACAAGCCTTTGAAGAAGTTGTGGCTCTCCTTGTCTATGGGTTGGTGTTGTTCCCAAATCCCGATCAGCTTATAGATATCAATGCCGTCAAGATCTTCATGTCCAGGAATCCTATACCTACGTTGCTTGGGGACATCCTTCACTCATGTTACACTCGAACCATGAGAAAAAGAGGTGTTCTTATGTGCTGCACTCCTCTCCTGGCAAGGTGGTTTATTTCGCACCTTCCACAATCAGTTTTGAAGAACGAGCGGGGTTTGAGATGGTCACAACAATTAATGACTCTTACGCATGCTGATATATATTGGTGTTCTCGGTCCAGAGAAGACGTCACTATCATTGATCATTGCGGGGAGTTTCCTAATGTTCCTTTACTTGGAATTAGAGGAGGTATTACTTACAACCCGTGTCTGGCTTTGAGACAGTTTGGTTATGCTCGGAGGGATGGCCCTCACGACATGTTGATTCCTGACGTAGTTTTTGACTTCGACAACGATGCACAAGGACTTCGCCAGAGATTTATCAGAGCTTGGAGGATGCCCAACAAGGTAGACAGCAAGACACTGGGGCATAGGAACTCCATCCCGTTGGAGCCTTATCTCAAGTGGGTACGAGCCCGCTCCCAGAAGTTGGTGATGCCATATCCTCATGTTCTCCCTGTGATCAAAGAGCCAGTGTTGGAAGGAGAAGTCCCGTACACCATTCAACATCCTGACATGCCTACATCCTGGGAAGAAATGCAGAAGAGCTGGATCCAGCTAAAGTAAGAACAGAATTCTCTTGAATCCAGTCTACATACCAGTGAGAAGAAGGTCTTGGAGCTCACCCGCCTATTGCACGAGGAAAAGACTCTCAACACTTACATAGCTCCAAAGAGGATGCGCAATGTCTTTTGGGATTAATTTACTTTGTAATGTTTTGCCCATGAGGCCTTGATGTACTGAACAATTATTTCTTAATGATAACGTGTGTTCCTTTTTGGCTACAACGAATTTGAACTTTCGAACCCTCGAATGCATTGCATAAACAGCATATCATGCATCATGTGCATAGCAGGTACTCTTTTTTACAGGTGGTTTAATCTTCTTCGCTGTTTATTTCAGCAATCTCATCATGAATCCTGAATCATCTACTGAGCAATCCATCAAGGCCCTACAGGCTCAGAACGCCCAGTTCCAAGAGCTGATCATGAGTTTAGCCCAAGGTCAAGAGGAATTGAAGGCTCTGCTGGTAAAGAAGAAGAAGAAGAAGAGAACTGTACTATTCAACATTGGCCGGAGGTTTGGTAACACACTGCAAAATGAGGCTGATCAAGCTGGTTCTTCTGTAGGGAAAGGCAGTCCCCAAGGGGGAAGGGTTCCTAGTCATGTGGTCTCTGACAACGAGACAGATTTCAATGAAGAGCAGTACCCTCCCGCTGAAGACAGGTACAAGCAGTTAGAGGATCGGCTGAATGCCATGGAAATCCAACAAGTGCCTGGGTTGGATTTTGGAGACCTGGGTCTATCTTCTGGTGTGATAATCCCACATAAGTTCAAGGCACCATCTTTCGCAAAGTATGACGGGGCGTCCTTCCCTAAGTTACATCTCAGATCTTATGTATGGAAGATCCAACCATCTACTGTGGACAAGAACTTATGGATCCATTTCTTCCAGGAGAGTCTTTCAGGGACTCATTTCGAATGGTTCTATCAGCTGGATTGAACCAAGATTCATAACTGGGAGGACTTGGCTACTGCTTTTTACAAGCAGTATCAGTACAATTCCGACCTCGCTCCTACACGTACCCAACTCCAGGGTATGTCGCTAGGATCGGGAGAAGGTTTTAAAGAGTACGCGCAGAAGTGGAGGGACCTGGCTGGCAGGGTGCAGCCACCGTTAACCGACCGTGAACTCGTGGACATGTTCTTGGGGACCCTATACGGGCCGTTCTTCAACCATCTCATTGGTAATTCTTCTGCAGGGTTTACAGACCTCATTCTGACGGGTGAAAGGATAGAAGATGGGATGAAATCAGGGAAGATACAGAAAGGCGCGTCCTCAAGTTCTGAGAAGAACCCTTTCAAGAAGGAAGCTAGTGCTGTGTATGGGCCCAGGAGGCAAAATAAACCGGAACGCTGCCAAGCTGTCAACGCGGTGGTGATTGCAAAGCCTGTTGCCGCTCCTCGGCAACCTAACCAACCAAGGGGTGAGAGACCCAGAAGGGAATACACTCGGCTTAGTATGACTTTGTCTCAGATCTTGCTGCAACTGCTGTCAACCAACCTGATAACTATCAGAGAAGCTCTGAAGGTGGTAAACACAACATCTCCGAAGTACAACCCCAACGCCCGCTGTGCTTATCACTCTGATAGCCCGGGGCATTCTACTGATGATTGCTGGGCCCTGAGGAATAAGGTGCAGGACCTTATCGACGCTAAGGAAATACAATTTGAGGCGCCCGAAAGGCCCAATGTTATGACTGCTCCCATGCCCCAGCATGGAGTGAATGTTGTTGAGGAAGACCCGTATGAAACCTCTGTGGATGATATTGTGACTCCGTTGTTATCCGTGAAAAGGAACCTGTTGCTAGCCGGTTTATTTCCGGGTTGTAGCAAGGGTTGCCTTCTGTGTGCTGTTTCACCTACTGGTTGTCTGTTGCTGAAGTCAAACGTCCAAAACCTGATGGATAGCAAAGAGATCTTGTTCAAGAAGACTGTTGTTCCTTTTGTTCCTGCTGAAGAAGTATCCGTTGTCACCATTTTCAACAATCCTACCAAGGCTCCCCCGAGGAAGCCAGTCAAAATCATGTCTGTTGCACCTATCATCATTACTGTTCCGGGGCCCCTCCCCTATAAATCTGACAAGGCTGTCCCATGGCACTATGGGGCAGATGTGTATGTGCTTGGAGTGAAGCAGGAGTTCAACACTAATACCGGCATCAGTAACATCACCGGTCCCGCTAAAGTTACTCGCAGTGGCAGGCTCTTCTCGCCTGACATTGCGCCACCAGTTATCCGAAGACCTCTTATCATCACGCCTACAAGTGCGCCTGTTTCCCCTCCTGATCAAGTTTCTACCCCTGCGGCCGAGTCATCTGACACTCGGGGCAAAGGGATTGCTGATATGCCTGCCCAGATGGAGGCACCAAAGACTGTTAGTGTTGAAGCCTCCCAACAAGAGATGGAGGAAATCCTCAAGATTATTAAGAAGAGTGACTTCAACGTTGTTGAGCAGCTGGGGCATACCCCCTCCAAGATCTCTATGCTATCATTGTTGTTGTGCTCAGAGGCCCATGCCAAGGCCCTGATTTCATTCCTGAAGACGACTCACGTGCCACAAGAAACATCTGCCGATCAATTTACTGATTGTGTGGCTAACTTGACTGCTGACAACGGGCTGGGTTTCTCTGATGCCGATCTGACCGCTAAGGGAAGGAACCATAATGATGCCCTGCATGTCTCCATTGAATGCAGGGGCACTACTCTTGCACACGTGTTGGTAGACACCGGTTCTTCACTGAACGTATTGCCCAAGAAGGCCTTAGACAGGTCGGATTGTGAGGGTTTGGAGTTGAAGCCTAGTAACATCGTTGTCCGAGCCTTTGACGGGTCGAAGAGGATGGTACATGGTGAAGTGGATATTCCAATTCGGGTTGGTTCTCAAGTCTTTGATTCAATGTTCTATGTGATGGACATTCGTCCATCCTATTCTTGTTTGCTGGGTCGTCCTTGGATCCACAAGGCTGGGGCTGTGACCTCCACTCTACACCAGAAGCTTAAATACCCTGTCAGAGGGAAGATTGTTACAGTGCAGGGGGAGGAGTAATACATGGTTAGTCATCTTAACTCGTTCATTGAAACCCCTTTTCAACATTTTGAAGAGGTGCCTCCAACATTGGCGTCAGCTGAGACAGTGATTGAAGAAGACTCTCCTTTGAAGTTGGCTTCCTTGAAGGACGCCCGGGCTGTGATTGAGAAAGGTGAATGTGCAAACTGGGGCAAGCTCCCTGATTTTACTCCAAAGACTGACAAGTTTGGGCTGGGTTTCACTGTAGAGGCTCAGAGGGTTGTACGCAAAGAAAGGATCGGAAGACCTCCCGTGTTCATCACCAACCCGGGAGTGAATGCAATTGAAGACGATGCGGAGGAATCTGAGTTCAACAGCTGGATCTACCCGACGACCGACGGTGGACTGAACAATTGGACTGCTAAAGATTTCATACCTGTTACTTTTGTTACTCAGTAATGAACTCTTTTGTTTTTAAATTTGTAACGAACAATGATTTGAAACTTTATGGCCCGGTGCCTTACCCGGGGCACCGTTGGCTTCGTTTGTGAGGGCTTATTACTTGTCATTTCCATATATCATGAATAAAAACATTGGACGTTTTCGCATTTCAAATCTTGTGCTCCCTTTCTTTCTTTATATATTGCAAAACAGCTATATTTACACACACTCACCTATACAGGTTTCAATCCACTCTGGATCTCACTGGTAACGGCTCTGCTACTGCCAGTTATGACTTCGAAAATCCGATCAACTTAGCCGAAGAAGAAGGTGAAGATGATTGCGAAGTGCCTGGTGAACTTACAAGACTGTTACTCCAGGAAGAGAGGGCCATTCAGCCACATGAAGAGCCAGTGGAAACGGTAAATCTGGGTACTGAGACAGACAGAAAGGAAGTCAAAATTGGTTCCAACCTGGAGCTCAGCGTGTGTTGTACCCCAAAATTTGCCCTCCCATACTCTCCAAGATTTGTCAAGTCAAGGTCACAAAATTCCCCAAGGGTTATGCAGTGCAACAGTCTCTCATACAGTCAAAACTAGGGTTTGTGTTCTGATCAAGGAAATGAAGTTTTCAAAGGCTCAATCAAGTCCCATATGCTTACAAAGATGGTCAAGTATCCTCATATCAAGTTTCAAGGCATTCAGCTCAAGATTGCACAGTCAAAACCCTAGATTGCACTACAGTCAACTGTAGGGGCAAAATGGTCATTTGGCAGTCAAAAGTTCAAATTTTTGGTCAACATATCATTTTGAAGCCACAAACATCATTTGATCAATGCTTGATCATGATTCTCAAAGTTTGGCTCAGAAATCATCAAAGATGCAAAAATTGCTATATTTGGACAGCTGAAAAAGTCAACTGAAATTGACCAGGGCATAACTTTCACATGGATTATCAGAACATTATAGGTCATTTTCAAAAGTCAACAAAAAGGGACTTTAAGTCAAAGGCCATAACTTGAGATTGGTAAATCAAAATGACATGGGACCAAAGGCATTAGTTAAAGGACTCAAAGACCTTTCCAAAATGTCCAAGAACATGTGAAAAGCTTAAAAATTGAGCAAGTTATGCCTTGTGGAAGTTGGGAAATTTTTGGGAATTTTGAAAAGTCAACAATGGTTCAAATGACCTAAAAATGCAAATGGGCCCATTTTTCTTCCATGATCCATCATTCCAAGCCTATGCACGACCATTTGGCCCAAAAGGGAGTATTTTCTCAATTTTTAATTATTTATTTGAATTTATATTAATATTAATTCATTTAAATTATTTAAATATGTGAAAAATATAAATTTGACCTAAAAAAATCTTTTTATGCACATTCTACTCTCAAGATTTCGTGTACAATTAAATATGGCAAGTTTTGGTGTGATTGGAGCATGATTGAACCAAATTACATGTGAAAAAGATTCAAAAAAAGATTTTACAAAATCAAATATACAAAACATTGAATTCATGAGATTTTGTGCAGTTTTGTTGACCTAGCATGCTCACTACATATTCAGAATGAAAGACCTAATGGCATTGGACACAAAGCTGCGCTCAGAAGATATACACAACATTGAAAATTTTCCATAAAAATACAAAACTGATTTCAAGGTTATAGGTGGTTTTAAGCCCTAATTCTTATACCAAAAGCTTGCTCGTGGACTCCTGATCCTATCCCAACTCCAAACATCCTTCAAAACTCCAGGAATTGGTAGGGAGAACTCAAACTGTGTCACATAATTTTTGAAATCGCATATCACAATTCATACGTCCTTTTGCATTTTTATTGATGAATTCTTGTTCCTTACAAAGTTTCTAAGCTAACCACTATGTTTAATTGCATTATTTCGCTGTGTATGAGATTCCACCATTGACAGATTCTAGGGTTCCAAGGTTCCAAAATTGGGGCTTTGTGCAAGGCGTAAAATTAGATCACCAAACTGGTACAGGCAAATTCGTCACGTCAAGACGAAGCAAACTCAAGCCTCGCGATTAATTTATGACCCACATAGCGCTAATCGCTATTTTTCCAAAGGGCCTCTAAAACAATGCTCAAAAACCGTTGCCTTCGTTCTTCATGTTTCAGGAAAACGAAAGAGACGATGTGTTGTCAGCCAGTGATACGTCCATTTGAAATTTCGCGCGTTCCCTCCACTACGCGTTGGTTTTGATTTTTGTTATTTATTAACCATGATATATTAATTGAAATGCAGCGGCTCAGTTGGTAACACGTGATTTGGTTAATCCTAAGGACCTGGGTTCAAGTCCCAGGTCTGGCAAATTTCAATGTTATTTTTCAATACAAAATCCTATGCTACGCTAACATCCAGGTTCACCATATGCCATCCTGATTCAAACACACACGTGTCCCAGACGACCATCAAAGGGCTCAGAGTCAGGGTGTACCATGAATCCAAGTCAACGCGCTAGCATGCAAACTGGCAAAGTCAATGGATCAAAGCTTTAATGGGCCAGAACCTTTGGATCAACACCTCCAATTTGGGGCTACCCCCCCTGGTTTGCTTTTCTTTTTTATATTTTATTTTCTCAATTGCTATGTTATTTATTTTCTTATTTGTTTTAATTCAGTAATTATTTTTACAAAATATGAAAATATCATAAAAATCAGAAAAAGGCAAAAAAATATAATTTTTATTTTAATTACTTTTATAAATAAATTACATATAATTATTTAGTTTAATTAGGTTTTTAACTTTAATTCCTTTTTAATAAAATCCAAAAATATAGAATTAGGTTAATTAATAATTTTTATACCTTTTAATTTTCCCTTATTTATCACAATATTATTTATTTATTTATTTTATTTTTATAGTTAAATGTACATAAATAAAAATTAGGGTTTAATTTAGGTTAATATAATATTTTCACAATAAACTTAAAAAACAATAGAATTAGGGTTAGTCAATTATAATTAATTCCTTCTTTTTTTCTTTTAAATCTAAAAAACACAAAATACCAAAAACATTTAATTTTTTTTAATTTTAATTCTCATTAACTTTTAATATTTTGCAAAAGGGTCCAACGCCCGTCGCTTTAATTATTTTGTTTCGCGCATTTTACTTTGTCGCTTATTATAATTATGTACATGTCCCAAAGCCTTGTAATAATTTTATTTCTCGCACTTTTATTCGCTTTATTTATTTTTCAGTCAAATCGGGTCCGGTTTAATTTTGGCGATGTGGACCCGCGCCGTTTGTAATAGTCGTAGATTTATTTTTCTCGCAAAATTTATAACTGTTAAATATGCATGCAAGAATGAATGGCCCTAAATAAAATCAAGCGTAGATCACAATGAACTTGACAAGACAAATAACTGAAACATGACACACAATTCGCACACACCACCCCTAGGGTACGCCTCACTGTTGCCTTTCGAAAGGTGATCGTCGAGTAGAGGACGTTTTAGTAAGTCCTCATGATCCGGGAACCTGGCATGAGGGTAGCTTCTAAGGTGTCTTCCTATTGCTCTGGTGATCACCATGTCCCTAAAACTCGAATTGACCCGAACACCTCCAACGGTGGTGCTACCTACCTCTCAATGGTGGGATGGCACTACTTTAAAGGACATTTACACAGACGAATTCTTTAGGGTAGGTAGGTTCTCAAGGATACTTGCTCTAATCTCAAAACAAACTCAAAAAGACTTTTCACACTGACACTTTTCAAAAGCTTTCAAAGCAAACTTTTCAAACACTCTGACGTACGAGTCGATCTGAAATTTTTTCAAAGAAACTTTTTTAAAACCCACAATTGAAAAGCAAACAAACAATTTTGAAAACACATTGAGCAAGTATCTAAGAGCCCATGGATAACCATGAATAGAAAGGGTGCTAACACCTTCCCTTTCTATAATCTACCTCCCGAACCGAGAGCAATCTCTTTAAAGGAATTTTTCTGTGCTTTTGTCCTTTCCACTTGGAGAAAATAAAAGACGGTGGCGACTCTTGCTTCCGCGACATTTCGCGAACCAGCGTTAAACAGTCAGTTCCAGATCCACTGATCACAGAACTGGCGACTCTGCTGGGGACTACTCTTAAAGTGAGGTGTACCTTAGGATTAAATCACTGTGTTTTCAATTGTCTTCTTTGCTTGCTTTATTATTGTGGGTTGCTTGGGAGTTCTATAGATCCTAACCCGGATCTGGGGATACCTTCTTAGAAAGTAGCAACAAGGCTGTGAGGGAACTGTGCGGGGTATACCGACATGGTTGAAACAGTCTGCTACGTTGATGCGGCACTTTGGTGTGTACCGGTAACCCTTGAGTTCAGTCAAGGAGAGTACGGGGCCTCCGCGTGGTGTCGTGAAGCATCAACAGACCTTAGGAACCTTAATTGAACTATCTTGGCCTCTTTAGGGTAGTGAGATAACTGACTTTGGTGCAGTCCGAGGTTGGTTGATACTCGATACTACACTCAATTGAGGGTTGCTTTCCTGGAATATTTCGGTCGCCAGTTCAGTGGCTAAATCGAAACGATGAACAACGAAAGCAACCCCGTGATATTGGGAACCTTAGAACCCGGTTACTTTGATTAGGACAGGTTGAACCCACCAACTTCAAGAGGGTACTACCCAGACCCCATGCTGGCCTAAACTTTAAGGGCTTCTCTTGTGTGACTTGTGTGCCTTCGTACTTGACTATTTGCATGCTTATTACCTGACATTTGTCTCTTGCAGGTTGTGTTTGTAGTCCTTAATTAGGACTCATAACAGGGTATCCTAAGTTTCTTGCAGGTTTTTGCAGTCCTTAATTTGGACTCCTAACAGGGTTACTCACATTACCCCATGCATCATGACATCATACCATTGCATACATCCTAACCCGTTTCAAGGATCTCAAGGGCTTGTGTTGCAGGTCATGATAAATCAAACATCTAGCAAGGGGCAAAGAGGATTTATTTTCCTCTAGCCAAAGTTGTCAGGGGCTATGACCCACTGGATATGGTGAGCCTTTGACCCTTGACGAAGCACTCTCAACAATATGAAGTTCTTTCAATCAAGCTACCGGATCCAAATGCTAACAAATTTTTTGTCTACCCCGCGAGGTCCTTGAAAACATTGCATGCATATCATACACATCATTGCATTACAGGTATCCCTTTTGCAGGTCACTTACCTTTCCCGCTGTTTATTTCAGCCATGGCTTCACACCAAGATAACCAAGACCTTCACGCTCAAGAGTCTCAGTTCAGGGAAATCTTCCTAGGTCTATCCAAGGGGCAGGAAGAGTTGAGGGCACTCCTCATGGGGAATCTGATCAGAAAAAGTCCTGAAGATGACAAGGACGAACAGTTGAAACGTCTACAAGCTGAGGTAGACACATTGAAAACTCAGATGCTGGGGAAAAGGGCACTCATTCAAGGTTTAGCTCAGGAGCAAGGAGAGCTGAGGGCCATGATCAGTCAGCTTCATCAAGACATGAAGCAACCAGCCCAAGTCAGGGACCCAGTCATTAATCAACTTCCAAGAAGTCAAAGGTTTGGGCCTCTCCAAGCTGCTATTACTTCACAGGTCCAACAACGACCTCTCCCAGAACAACGGGCTGATCAGAGCAAACCAGACAAGCCTAAAAGGCAGTACACCAAAATCAACATGTCGCTGGATCAAGCACTGCAACAAATGTTGAAGGCAGGGCTGATCACCTTAAGGGCTCCTCTTCGGAATCCAAACACTTCTGCTCCTAACTATCATCCCAACGATAGGTGCGCATACCATTCTGATAGCCCGGGGCATACTACGGACAACTGCTGGCCTCTCAAAAACAAGATTCAAGACATGATCGACGCTGGAGAGATTCAGTTTGAAGTACCTGAGACTCCGAACATAATCACTGCTCCCTTGCCAAATCATGGCTAGGATTGAGAAATTGTTGTTCATTCGAATGTTCAAGTTGCAATTTTCTTTTGTTTAAACATTTATTCATGTTAAAACATTGTTATTCCATTAATGCATCGCTTATGTCTATTTTTGAATCAATATATTCGCATTCACTATATGCAAACTGTTTTCATATTTTTTCTGATGTCAACTCTTGATCTAAAATTCTAAAGCCTCTTGAGGGAGGATGACGAAAACGATACCACGATTTTTACAGTATGCTTTTGAACAGACCCCGCTGATGAGGTACAGGCATTGTTTCAATCCCTAAACACTGGAGTTATAAGGAAGATAATCCCTCGTCAACCCCTCTGAGCCAAAGAAGTAGGAGTTTTTCTTTTCGAAAATTAAAACCCTTTATCATAACCTGGGGCAGGGTAGTTCTCTCAGTTGATCCAAGTGCATAACAAATGGCACCAAAGAGGTCCTTACAAAACAAAAAAAGAAGACAGTGATGGTTCCGAATAGTCAATAAAGAAAGGCAGTCATTCTTTCAAAAAATAAAAAACCCATTAAGTCAAAGCCCGTGAAGGAGACTTACAAAACTGGGGCATCCCGCTGACTGTAATTCCAAAAAAGGAAGCAGTTCAGGCAAAAAAAAAAGAAAGGGATAACAAAAATCAGACAAGAAAGAGGTCTTACAAACCCTCAACAAAAAAAGGAATGACTGCCTATTCAAAATAAGTTATCAATATCCGAATCATCACCGAAAAATCAGAGCAAAGACTCAAACAAGGTCTAACGTATAATCAACTGAGTTTAGGTTTGGAGAACATCACGAAGAGCGGGTGGGTACAAATAATTTGAGCCTTTATCCTTTGTTTCTTAAACCGTGAACCAGGCCACGTTATAACCCTTAAAAGTCCTAGCTAAAGCATGGGTTAGTTCGAAAGCATACTGTTACGAAGGTATCCTGACTCCTTAAGGCTTACAGTAAATGCAGAGTTGACATCACGTTTTACAAGCAATCATTTGTTTTATGAAAAAAAGAATGCATTTTCAAAATTTTCAAGACAGACATAGGCTTTGCATTTTTAACATAACTTTGTTTGCACATGACTTTTTGTTTGAACAGCAGAAGTTCGCACGACGAATGCCTAATGAACAGAAGTACTTCCAACCAAGGGGCAGTCCATGACCATGGTCCATTATCTGGGGCAGTCCAATCAAGATTCGGAGAATCTCTCAAAGGCCAAATAGCCTGGGGCAAATCTCCGCCTGAGTCGCTTGGGGCATCTCAACAACGAATCTTGCCTGATCAAACATCTTCTGGTGGCATGACAACACAATTCTAACAGTTGCAACTCCCTACATTCTGAAAGCATGAATATAGTCGGAAAAAATATTACGCATAATCAAAGACCCGCTAGGTTGACATACCTAGGCAAAAATTAGGGCTTCCCGGCGAACCAAAAGGATTCGGGCAAAATGAAGGGATGAAAAGAAAAATCTGTACACCCGGCAAGTCGAAAACCTGAAAAGGCGGCTGGGGAAAAAATGGGTATCCCGGTGGACTGAAAACCCGAAAGGGAGGTCCAGGCAAAAGTTAGGGATCAAAGCGTACGACTATGTTCTGTCATCTTATCACCTGCCTACCAGAAGAAGGTTTGTCCATCAACAACTATCAGCACCTCATAGGTCTTCCTCTCCCACCTCAGAAACAGGGGCAATAATGAGTTGTCCAAGCAATATAATGGTTCCATCCTCCAAGGTACCAAGATAGGTTCAGCTAAAGAATATAACTAGTACATATTAATTCCCCAGAGAGTGATTCTGCAAAACAGTGCATTCTTCTCCAAGCAGAGTTATCAAATCTCAAGGAAGTTGGGCATCCTCCAGCAGATCCCAACACTCCCCAGCAGTATACATATATTCTTAACAAGCATCCCCGGCAATCTTGGTCTAAAGATTGTTCCCCGGCGGTATATCAATAGCCAAAAGAGTCACTTCCCTGATGCATTCCAAAACTCCCCAGAAGAGTCCAATCCAGTTTCCCCAGGAAAATTGGAATTCATATCCCCAAGCAGTAAGCCTATCCCCAGTAAATTCTGGAAGCTTATCCCCTCGCAGAGCACGAACGCGTCGCCCGGCTTTATTCAAAGAGTTATTTCCTTAACAGGATATAACTGGGTTATCCTCAGCCAAAAGCCACGGAAAGGTCGTCGTCAACATAGTTCTTTCCTACCCCCAGCGAAGTCTATTAACACTTCCAACAACAAGGGTATCCTCAGCAAGCTATCAACATTCAGCAAAGCATCTCTATCCCCACAGAGTATTGCTTCCCAGCATGGTCACAAGAGTATCTTTTCTCCCCGCAGAATCGTTCATTTGCCAAGTTTATTCCTCAACGGAGTTATCTTCTCCAATCGGTATTCTTGCAGTTATCATCCCCAGCGGAAGCAAAATCTATTCTTCAACGTCAGCCCAGGATACAACTTCCCGGCACCCGTCAAGGATTTACTTTCCTAGACGAAAACATACATAAAACATCACATACATCATTATAGCATGCATAACGCATCGCATCATACAAGTCTCATTTATATCGAGAATATCATTGCTTGACCCATATCATGCATTGCATATGACTGACCTTTACCTTTCAGGAAAGATGCAGTTGAAATTCTCAATCACGTCTCAAGACTTTGACCGGTTCAGTTAGATCGACCCTAAGATTTTCCTGATTCTTACCCAGTCCAAGGCCTTCTCTGGTTCAGTCAGATCGACCCTAAGATCTCCCTGATACTTATCCAGTTGAAGATGTTTCAAGACCTAGACAGGTTCAGTTAAATCGACCCTAAGATTTTCCTGGTGCTTATCCAGTCAAAGGCCTTCTCTTGGTTCAGTCAGATCGACCCTAAGATCTCCCTGATGCTTATCCAGTTGAAGATATTTCAAGACCTAGACCGGTTCAGTTAAATTGACTCTAAGATTTTCCTGATGCTTATCCAGTCAAAGGCCTTCTCTTGGTTCAGTCAGATCGACCCTAAGATCTCCCTGATGCTTATCCAGTTGAAGATATTTCAAGACCTAGACCGGTTCAGTTAAATCGACCCTAAGATTTTCCTGATGCTTATCCAGTCAAAGGCCTTCTCTGGTTCAGTCAGATCGACCCTAAGATCTCCCTGATGCTTATCCAGTTGAAGATATTCCAAGACCTTGTCCGGTTCAGTTAAATCGACCCTAAGATTTTCCTGATGCTTATCCAGTCAAAGGCCTTCTCTCGGTTCAGTCAGATCGACCCTAAGATCTCCCTGATGCTTATCCAGTTGAAGATATTTCAAGACCTAGACCGGTTCAGTTAAATCGACCCTAAGATTTTCCTGATGCTTATCCAGTCAAAGGCCTTCTCTTGGTTCAGTCAGATCGACCCTAAGATCTCCCTGATTCTTATCCAGTTGAAGATTCCAAGACCTTGTCCGGTTCAGTTAAATCGACCCTAAGATTTTCCTGATTCCTACCCAGTCAAAGGCCTCTCTGGTTCAGTCAGATCGACCCTAAGATCTCCCTGATTCTTATTCCAGTAGAAGACACCCAAGACTTTTCTCAACAAGCGTTGTTGAAGTCAAAGACACCCAAGATTTTTCTCAACGAGCGTTGTTGAAGTTAAAGTCGCCCAAGGTTCTCTTACCATTCATGCTAAGGTAGTAACCATCCCTGGTTCATTCATCAGCGTTTGAAGCTCCAGATTCAGCTCCTGTAACCAGTCAGGACACATCTATACCAAGCATCTAAAATCAGCTCCTGCAACGTGTCAGGTACTCATTTTCTCTTTTGCAGGTATGCAGGTTCTCGCTAAGGAATCTCCTACGCGATCAACATCCAGATGGCATCTATAAGCCCATCGTCCTATCCAGCAATCTCCAAATGGCATCTATAAGCCCATTCCTCCATCACCGTCACTATGTGAGCGCAAATTTCTAGGCACTTTAGTGTCCAATCATCTTCTACCCTCGGATTACGAAAGGCACGCCAGCCACTCTGCATCCTCAGGTCTAAGAAGATTGAACAGGGGCAACTGTTGTACCCCAAAATTTGCCCTCCCATACTCTCCAAGATTTGTCAAGTCAAGGTCACAAAATTCCCCAAGGGTTATGCAGTGCAACAGTCTCTCATACAGTCAAAACTAGGGTTTGTGTTCTGATCAAGGAAATGAAGTTTTCAAAGGCTCAATCAAGTCCCATATGCTTACAAAGATGGTCAAGTATCCTCATATCAAGTTTCAAGGCATTCAGCTCAAGATTGCACAGTCAAAACCCTAGATTGCACTACAGTCAACTGTAGGGGCAAAATGGTCATTTGGCAGTCAAAAGTTCAAATTTTTGGTCAACATATCATTTTGAAGCCACAAACATCATTTGATCAATGCTTGATCATGATTCTCAAAGTTTGGCTCAGAAATCATCAAAGATGCAAAAATTGCTATATTTGGACAGCTGAAAAAGTCAACTGAAATTGACCAGGGCATAACTTTCACATGGATTATCAGAAAAATTCCATCCAAAGCTCATTTTGAAGAGAAAGACATTTCCTACAATTCATCTTCATACTTCAAGTCCAAGAAATGCTCTCACAAAAAGTTATCAATTTCAACATTATAGGTCATTTTCAAAAGTCAACAAAAAGGGACTTTAAGTCAAAGGCCATAACTTGAGATTGGTAAATCAAAATGACATGGGACCAAAGGCATTGGTTAAAGGACTCAAAGACCTTTCCAAAATGTCCAAGAACATGTGAAAAGCTTAAAAACTGAGCAAGTTATGCCTTGTGGAAGTTGGGAAATTTTTGGGAATTTTGAAAAGTCAACAATGGTTCAAATGACCTAAAAATGCAAATGGGCCCATTTTTCTTCCATGATCCATCATTCCAAGCCTATGCACGACCATTTGGCCCAAAAGGGAGTATTTTCTCAATTTTTAATTATTTATTTGAATTTATATTAATATTAATTCATTTAAATTATTTAAATATGTGAAAAATATAAATTTGACCTAAAAAAATCTTTTTGTGCACATTCTACTCTCAAGATTTCGTGTACAATTAAATATGGCAAGTTTTGGTGTGATTGGAGCATGATTGAACCAAATTACATGTGAAAAAGATTCAAAAAAAGATTTTACAAAATCAAATATACAAAACATTGAATTCATGAGATTTTGTGCAGTTTTGTTGACCTAGCATGCTCACTACATATTCAGAATGAAAGACCTAATGGCATTGGACACAAAGCTGCGCTCAGAAGATATACACAACATTGAAAATTTTCCATAAAAATACAAAACTGATTTCAAGGTTATAGGTGGTTTTAAGCCCTAATTCTTATACCAAAAGCTTGCTCGTGGACTCCTGATCCTATCCCAACTCCAAACATCCTTCAAAACTCCAGGAATTGGTAGGGAGAACTCAAACTGTGTCACATAATTTTTGAAATCGCATATCACAATTCATACGTCCTTTTGCATTTTTATTGATGAATTCTTGTTCCTTACAAAGTTTCTAAGCTAACCACTATGTTTAATTGCATTATTTCGCTGTGTATGAGATTCCACCATTGACAGATTCTAGGGTTCCAAGGTTCCAAAATTGGGGCTTTGTGCAAGGCGTAAAATTAGATCACCAAACTGGTACAGGCAAATTCATCACGTCAAGACGAAGCAAACTCAAGCCTCGCGATTAATTTATGACCCACATAGCGCTAATCGCTATTTTTCCAAAGGGCCTCTAAAACAACGCTCAAAAACCGTTGCCTTCGTTCTTCATGTTTCAGGAAAACGAAAGAGACGATGTGTTGTCAGCCAGTGATACGTCCATTTGAAATTTCGCGCGTTCCCTCCACTACGCGTTGGTTTTGATTTTTGTTATTTATTAACCATGATATATTAATTGAAATGCAGCGGCTCAGTTGGTAACACGTGATTTGGTTAATCCTAAGGACCTGGGTTCAAGTCCCAGGTCTGGCAAATTTCAATGTTATTTTTCAATACAAAATCCTATGCTACGCTAACATCCAGGTTCACCATATGCCATCCTGATTCAAACACACACGTGTCCCAGACGACCATCAAAGGGCTCAGAGTCAGGGTGTACCATGAATCCAAGTCAACGCGCTAGCATGCAAACTGGCAAAGTCAATGGATCAAAGCTTTAATGGGCCAGAACCTTTGGATCAACACCTCCAATTTGGGGCTACCCCCCTGGTTTGCTTTTCTTTTTTATATTTTATTTTCTCAATTGCTATGTTATTTATTTTCTTATTTGTTTTAATTCAGTAATTATTTTTACAAAATATGAAAATATCATAAAAATCAGAAAAAGGCAAAAAAATATAATTTTTATTTTAATTACTTTTATAAATAAATTACATATAATTATTTAGTTTAATTAGGTTTTTAACTTTAATTCCTTTTTAATAAAATCCAAAAATATAGAATTAGGTTAATTAATAATTTTTATACCTTTTAATTTTCCCTTATTTATCACAATATTATTTATTTATTTATTTTATTTTTATAGTTAAATGTACATAAATAAAAATTAGGGTTTAATTTAGGTTAATATAATATTTTCACAATAAACTTAAAAAACAATAGAATTAGGGTTAGTCAATTATAATTAATTCCTTCTTTTTTTCTTTTAAATCTAAAAAACACAAAATACCAAAAACATTTAATTTTTTTTAATTTTAATTCTCATTAACTTTTAATATTTTGCAAAAGGGTCCAACGCCCGTCGCTTTAATTATTTTGTTTCGCGCATTTTACTTTGTCGCTTATTATAATTATGTACATGTCCCAAAGCCTTGTAATAATTTTATTTCTCGCACTTTTATTCGCTTTATTTATTTTTCAGTCAAATCGGGTCCGGTTTAATTTTGGCGATGTGGACCCGCGCCGTTTGTAATAGTCGTAGATTTATTTTTCTCGCAAACTTTATAACTGTTAAATATGCATGCAAGAATGAATGGCCCTAAATAAAATCAAGCGTAGATCACAATGAACTTGACAAGACAAATAACTGAAACATGACACACAATTCGCACACACCACCCCTAGGGTACGCCTCACTGTTGCCTTTCGAAAGGTGATCGTCGAGTAGAGGACGTTTTAGTAAGTCCTCATGATCCGGGAACCTGGCATGAGGGTAGCTTCTAAGGTGTCTTCCTATTGCTCTGGTGATCACCATGTCCCTAAAACTCGAATTGACCCGAACACCTCCAACGGTGGTGCTACCTACCTCTCAATGGTGGGATGGCACTACTTTAAAGGACATTTACACAGACGAATTCTTTAGGGTAGGTAGGTTCTCAAGGATACTTGCTCTAATCTCAAAACAAACTCAAAAAGACTTTTCACACTGACACTTTTCAAAAGCTTTCAAAGCAAACTTTTCAAACACTCTGACGTACGAGTCGATCTGAAATTTTTTCAAAGAAACTTTTTTAAAACCCACAATTGAAAAGCAAACAAACAATTTTGAAAACACATTGAGCAAGTATCTAAGAGCTCATGGATAACCATGGATAGAAAGGGTGCTAACACCTTCCCTTTCTATAATCTACCTCCCGAACCGAGAGCAATCTCTTTAAAGGAATTTTTCTGTGCTTTTGTCCTTTCCACTTGGAGAAAATAAAAGACGGTGGCGACTCTTGCTTCCGCGACATTTCGCGAACCAGCGTTAAACAGTCAGTTCCAGATCCACCGATCACAGCGTGAAACAACGATTGATTCATATGGTGCATGATTATGTGGAAATCTTTGCCTGGTCCTACGAAGACATGCCTGGGTTGGATACTGACATTGTGGTTCATCACCTGCCTACCAAGGAAGACTGCCCTCCGGTTAAACAAAAGGTCCTCCGTATGCGCCCAGAGATGTCCGAGAAAATCAAAGCTGAGGTTATGAAACAATTTGATGCCGGGTTTCTAGCAGTGACTTCTTACCCTCAGTGGGTTGCCAACGTGGTTCCAGTACCGAAGAAAGATGGTAAGGTCAGAATGTGTGTTGATTACAGGGATTTGAACAGGGCCAGTCCTAAAGATGATTTCCCCCTGCCTCACATCGACGTTCTGGTTGATAATACTGCTCAGCACAAGGTGTTCTCCTTCATGGACGGCTTCTCCGGTTATAATCAGATCAAGATGGCTCCTGAAGATATGGAAAAGACTACCTTTGTTACTCAGTGGGGCACCTTCTGCTACAAGGTCATGCCTTTTGGGTTGAAAAATGCTGGGGCAACCTACCAACGTGCCATGGTCGCTTTATTTCATGACATGATCCATCATGAGATCGAAGTATACGTTGATGATATGATTGCAAGGTCCCAAACTGAGGAGGAACACCTTGACCATCTGCAGAAACTGTTTGACCGTCTGAAGTTGTACAAGCTGAGGTTGAACCCAAACAAGTGCACATTTGGGGAAAGATCTGGAAAGTTGCTAGGCTTCGTCGTGAGCGACAAAGGTATTCAAGTGGACCCTGCCAAGGTTAAAGCCATACAAGAGATGCCAGTTCCCAAGACAGAGAAAGAAGTCAGAGGCTTTCTAGGACGTCTGAATTACATTTCTCGATTCATCTCGCATCTAACTGCTACCTGTGAACCAATCTTTAAGCTACTGAAGAAAGATCAAGTAGTACGTTGGAATGATGAATGTCAGGCCGCTTTCGACAGAATCAAAGAGTATCTCCAAGAACCACCCATTCTTATGCCACCGGTTGAAGGGAGACCTCTAATACTATACTTGACAGTACTTGACAGCTCAATGGGGTGTGTGCTGGGGCAGCATGACGAGTCTGGCCGAAAAGAGCACGCCATTTATTACCTTAGCAAAAAGTTTACCGACTATGAGACCCGATACTCACTGCTCGAGAAAACTTGCTGCGCTTTGGTATGGGCTGCTCGTCGGCTGAGACAGTATATGCTGACTCACACTACTCTGTTGATTTCAAAAATGGATCCAATAAAGTACATATTCGAAAAGCCTGCTCTGTCTGGAAGAATAGCAAGATGGCAGATGATCTTGACAGAATACGATATCCAGTATACAACTCAGAAAGCCATCAAGGGAAGTGTATTGGCAGACCACTTGGCACACCAGGCAGTAGACGACTACCAGTCAATGAACTTTGAATTTCCTGACGAGAACATCATGGTAGTGACTGATTGTGAAGTACCTGGACCGGATGAAGGACCTGAGGAAGGATCCCGATGGTCTATGCACTTTGATGGAGCCTCAAACGCTTTGGGTAACGGTATTGGCGCCGTGATCATATCCCCTAAAGGCACTCATACTCCACTCACTGCCCGGATATGTTTCAACTGCACCAACAACATGGCGGAGTATGAGGCATGCATCATGGGTCTTCAAGCTGCGATTGACTTAAGGATCAAGTTTCTGAGTGTCTTCGGAGATTCCTCTCTCGTGATCAATCAGATCAAAGGCGAGTGGGATACGAAACACCCAAACCTTATTCCTTACAAAGAGTGTGTGTTGACATTGATCCCCCATTTCACGGAAATAACTTTTGAACACTTCCCGAGAGAGGAGAATCAGTTGGCGGACGCGTTGGCTATGATGTCTTCTATGTTCAAAGTAAAAGGGGACAACGAGGCTCCCCAGATCATCATCTGGAAACTGGACGAAC
Organism: Vicia faba; assembly: GCA_948472305.1. Lineage (NCBI taxonomy): Eukaryota > Viridiplantae > Streptophyta > Magnoliopsida > Fabales > Fabaceae > Vicia > Vicia faba. Next base: position 1,228,600,739 of record OX451741.1, on the reverse strand, counting down.
CTGCATATTGCTGTGAGCTCGAGGCTGAAGAAGTAACTAAAAAACCTTGGTATCATGAAGTGAAGAGGTATCTGGAAGCTCAAGAATACCCCGAAGGTGCATCCATCAATGACAAGAAATTCCTGAGAAGGTTCGCAACAAAGTTCTTCCTCAGCAATGGCATTCTCTACAAGCGAAACCATGATTCAACCCTGTTGCGTTGTGTGGATAAGACTGAAGCAGAAAAGATCATGGCAGAGCTACATGAAGGTACCTTCGGAACGCATTCCAGTGGACACACCATGGCAAAGAAGATCCTTCGGGCAGGATATTTCTGGTCCACAATGGAAGCCGACTGCTACCAACATTCCCGGACATGTCATAAGTGCCAGATATATGCAGATAAGGTGCATGTTCCTCCAGTCCCTCTGAACATCTTGACAGCACCTTGGCCTTTTGCAATGTGGGGCATTGACATGATCAGCGAGATTAAACCTACATCATCCAACGGGCATCGCTTCATCCTGGTGGCGATCGATTACTTTACAAAGTGGGTTGAAACAGCTTCCTATGCTACGATGACCAAGAACATCGTGGAACGGTTCATTCGGCATAACCTGATCTGTCGCTACAACGTCCCTGAGAGGATCATTACGGACAATGATACCAATCTCAATAACAAGATGATCACTGAGCTCTGCGAGCAATTCAAGATACAGCACCATAACTCTTCTCCTTACCGGCCGAAGATGAATGGGGTTGTAGAAGCAGCTAATAAGAACATCAAAAAGATTGTGCAGAAGATGACAGTGACCTATAAAGATTGGCACGAGATGTTACCGTTTGCTCTTCATGGGTACTGTACCTCAGCAAGAACGTCAACCGGGGCAACTCCATTTTCCTTGGTCTATGGCATGGAGTCAGTCTTACCGATTGAAGTTCAGATACCCTCTCTCCGGATAATGAAGGATGCAGGTCTGAGCGAAGATGACTGGATCCAGACTCGACTTGATCAATTAAACCTAATCGATGAAAAGAGACTCACTGCTATTTGTCATGGTCAGACGTATCAAAAACGGATGATCAGGGCATTTAACAAGAAAGTCAGACCACAAGAGTATCAAGTTGGGGACCTGGTAATCAAACGCATCATTCTTCCTCAAAGTGATCCCAGGGGCAAATGGACCCCTACGTACGAAGGACCATTTGTGGTTAAACATGTCTTCTCAGGAGGGGCCATGATTCTAACCATTATGGATGGTGACGACCTTCCTCACCCCGCCAATGCAGACATAGTAAAAAGATACTACGCATGATAAAAGACCCGCTAGGTTGACATACCTAGGCAAAAATAAGGGCTTCCCGGCGAACCAAAAGGGTTCGGGAAAAAATAAGGGATGAAATGAAAAAATCTGTACACCCGGCAAGTCGAAAACCTGAAAAAGGCGGCTTGGGCAAAAATGGGTATCCCGGTGGACTGAAAACCCGAAAGGGCGGTCCAGGAAAAAGTTAGGGATTAAAGCGTAATACTATGTCTCATTGGATCACTTTGCATCCAGAATCTGGTATCAACATCAAGTTCAGACGGCATCGATCAATCAGCTTCATCTTCAACTAAGCATCCAAGTGATGAGACGCTCGAAGATATAAAGGCGATAGCAGAGTTGGAACCCAGTAGGATTATTCCTTTCACATAGATGTTTTGTTCTCCTTTTTCACAAAATTGTATAAACTTTGTTTGTTCGGCGGTGTTCTCTTACTAGGACGTCAGCCTCTTGTACATAAACGCCTATTTACAGGCAAATTCAAAAAAATCAATACAAATTCACTTTTCAGATAAATTGCCAATTATTTTTCCTTTTTCTGTTTTGTTTTGTAAAGAACGTCCAATGTTCAATCGTGATATATTCATTTGACACTAATTGCTAACTCATAAATATTTGAATACGAAACAAAGGATTAATTACAGGTAACATCAGAAACAGGGGCAATAATGAGTTGTCTAAGCAATCTAATTGCTCTGTCCACCAAGGTACCAAGGTAAGTTCGGCTGAAGAATGTAACCCAGATACCTTCACTCCCCGCCGAGTAAGACAAGATTCAATAATTCTCCCCAAGCAGAGTTAGCCTCCCGTCAGCCCTAACAAGGCACAATATCCCAAGCAAGTCAGCAACACTCTCCCCGAGCAGAGTTAGTCTACGGTCAGCCTCAAGGAAGTTAGATTATCCCCCGAGGATCTCAATATTCCCCAACGGAGTATACAGACATTCCTAGCAAGCATCCCCGGCAATCTTGATCTAAGATTGTTCCCCGGCGGTATACCGGACATCCAGTAGAGCCATTCCCCAGTCCAATCTGAAAAGTTACCCCAGGAGAGTTCAATCAATCTCCCCAGTAGATTTTGGAAGCTTATCCCCAGTAGATTCTGGAAGCTTATCACCTGCAGAGTACGAACGCGCCTCCACGGTTTTATTCAAAGGTTATTTCCACACCAGGATATAACTGGGTTATCCTCAGCCAATTGCCACGGAAAGATCGTCCCCGGCGAAGTCTTCCTATCCCCAACGGAGTTCATCAAATCTTCCAGCATAACTCATCAATGGTATCCCCAGCGGAGTTATCATCAAACCTCAGCGAAGTATCTCTTCCCACAGAGTAATTCCCCGCAGAGTAATCTCTCCAGCAAAGTTTATTCCTCAACAGAGTCATCTTCGCCTACAGGTTTATCCTTGCAACCATCATCCCCAGCGGAAATGAAGAACTCTACTCTTCAAACGTCAGCCCAGGATTCAAGCTCCCGGCATTCGTTAAGGATTTATTTTCCGAGACAAAAATACATTCATAAACATCACATCTTCATACATTATAGCATGCATATACGCATCACGAACATACAATCTCATTTATTTTGAGAACATCACGCATCTCATACATCATGATATTGCATACAACTAACGTTTCGCCTTTTTCAAGAAAAAGGACACTACAAAGATGATTACTGTAACACGCCGTTTTTATCTAAATGTTATTTCATTAATTATTTTCCAAAACTATTAAATTATATCTATTTTGAGAAATATATTCAATTGATATCGATTAAAATATTAATTGGGTAATATGAAATGAAAATATTTATTGTGTCGGAATATTATTTTGAATAATATTAAATTGGTGTGTAGTAATATTTGACTTTGTTTGATTAATTGGCATGATTAGGTTTATATAGAATAAATATTATTTAGTGTAATATTGTTTAATAGGGTTATATATTATAATTTGAATTAAATAATTGTTGGGGCCAAATTATAATTTTAGAAAGATAGAGGGAGGAAAGTTAGTAGTAGAAGGATAGTTTTATAAAATAGAAAAGGAGAGTTAGTAAGAGTAGTGGAAAAAGAAAAGAAAAGAGGAGAAAGAAGAAAGAAAAGAGGAGAAGAGAAGAAAGGAAGCTAGGTTTGGAGTTGCAACATTTTCATCATCTTGTTTCAAGAAAACCCACACCAAGGTAAGGGGTTTGATTCTCCATCTCATATTGTTAGGTTTTGTATGATATATTTTGGATTTGGGGGTAAAATTGATAGTTGATTTATAGGGTTTTGTTGGTTGATTGTTAGAATGGTTTAGAAAAGTTGGATTAGGAGTATGGTTTGTAGGTGTATTAGGTGCTAGCTTGTAGAAATTAAGAGTATTGAAATGGGAAATAAAACCATGGTAGTAGAATGAGAAAAACTCAAAAGAGTGGAGTTTTCACGCAGGCTTCTCAACACGGGCCGTGTTGCAGTACACGGGTGCCCGTGTTGATGCTCTGAATTGGCATTTTCTTTGCTCGTTCTGGTGGCCTCTCAACACGGGCCATGTTGCAGCACACGGGTGCCCGTGTTGATGCGTCTGTAGCCTCCAAAATTCTGATTTTCGCACTTTCTTTGGAACCCGATTGTGTTCCGATTTTCCGATTTGGAATTATTTGATAGTTGATGGTTTATGTTTTGGTTGAGTAAGTAACTTGTTTGTATACATTTTACTTGACGCTGTGATTGTTAAATTATATGTATGCATGCATGTACAATAGTTGATGTTCCATTGGTTGGATTTGATGGCATGTGTATGTTAAGATTATTGTGAATCTCAATTGCATGCATTGGTTATATTGTACATTGCATGGCATGGTTGGTCTTGAAACAGAGACGGTGAAACTGTGGGTTCACGTGATTTTATAGAAGGTGACCCTATTGTGGGAAAAGACGTAGTGACCTTGATCCGGAAGGGAAATATAGGTGGTGGAACTTTGGGTCCACAATATCTAGACGGTGACCCTATTGTGGGAAAAGACGTAGTGACCTTGATCCGGAAGGGAAACATAGGTGGTGGAACTTTGGGTCCACGAGTCGGTACCGCATTCGCATACGTTGAGTCGTGTAGTGAGTCTCATGTATATTTGTGCATGTTATGTATGAGTGTTGATGTGTTTTGATTATGTGCCAATATTGTTGTTGTTTGAATTATGGTTATGTGCCAAGGATGTGAGTATTTCGGATAATCGGTTTACATGGTTAATGTGTTGGAAATGGGTCCCTTGAGTAAGGATACTACGAGTGATAAAATGAACATGATCATTATGTATTGCTTTATTTAATTGCCATTTCATTTACTTAAAATTACATGTTATATGATTATTGGAATTCTTACCCTTTTGTTGGCCAATGCTTTTGATGGCATTGTGCAGGTACCGAGGACGGTAGCGCGAGGCGCTAGCTAACGGATGCATTGGATTGCAATCTGTTTTATTTTGATTAGAGTCGAGTCGATGCTCTGGTAGTAACACATGGGGGGGATTTATTTAGTGTCGAACTCGATTATTTTGTATTTGGATTATGATGTATATAATCCTTATTCGTGTATATGATGTTTTGTATATGAGAGACTTGATAACATATGCTCATGTGATTAATGATGGCTTGATGCCTTGGATTATGTTTTGATTCCTCCATAATGGAGATGATGTGAAATTGTGAAACTCCGTTGCGTTTGCACGAGAGAATGAAGTAAATATTTATTGTATGTTTGTTTTGTGTTGGAATACTTATACTTTCAAACATACCCTGTCCGTTTTTCTTTAAAATAATTTGGAATGTGTGTGTGTTGTGGCATCCCTTCCGTGCAATTTTATTTCTCTGATTTTAATCTTTACGTATTAATTGGGGTATTTAGATGAGGTGTTACAATAGTGGTATCAGAGCATAGTCGGTCAGTTGTCAAGTCTTATTTTGTTAATCCCTTGTATTTGATTGTGTGGCTAACGCGATCAATACCCTGTGTTGTTCAGAAGATGGCTGGTAGAAGGAATGATGATGCTTTAGATGAGGCATTGAGGTTGCTTGCGGGGTCAATAAATCAGATGCCGCAAACGACTCAAGCGCCACATGATGGTACTGAAGATGCTTTCAGTGCTCTTGGGAAATTCCAAAAGAACAACCCGCCTACTTTCAAGGGAGAGCATGCTCCGGTGGAGGCTCAAGAATGGTTAAAAGCAATTGAGAAAATCTTTCGTGTGATGAATTGCACTGACGCTCAGAAAGTGCAATTCGGAACACACATGCTGATTAAAGAGGCCGAAGACTGGTGGATCAACGCTAGTCAGAGGTATGAGGAGGAGCAGGTTGTGGTGACTTGGGAAATTTTTCGAGATGCATTCTTGGAGAATTATTTTCCGGAGGATGTTCGTGGTAAAAAGGAAGTTGAATTCCTGGAATTGAAACAAGGTAGTGGTTCGGTAGCTGACTATGCGGCTAAATTTCAAGATTTGATCAAATACTGTCCTCACTACAACACTGTTAATACTGAGAGGTCGAAGTGCCTTAAGTTTGTTAATGGTTTGAGGCCAGACATAAAGAAGGCGATTGGGTATCAGCAGATTACAAGATTCTCTGAGTTGGTTAATAAGAGTCGTATCTACGACGAAGACAGTCGGGATAGCATTGCTTATTACAAGAGCTTGAGTGAGAAAAGAGGTAAGGGACAGATGCGTCCTAAGCCTTATGATGGAAGAGGAAAGAGACCAATAAGTAGTGGAAAGAGTCCGAGTGGAGGAGTGACTACTCCAATCAAATGTTTTAAATGTGGTAAAGAGGGACATCGTGCTATGGAATGTCGCCAGGGGATAGTTAAGTGTTCCAAGTGTGACAGGGTGGGTCACAAAGCGGTGGATTATAGAGTTGGCATGAGTGTAACTTGCTTTAATTGTGGTGAGCAAGGCCACATAAGTACCAAATGTCCAAAGCCAAAGAAAGAAGTTGGAAAAGTATTCGCTTTATCTGGAGCAGAGACTTCTGCTGAGGAACGTCTAATCAGAGGTACATGCTTTATCTCTAATGTGTCTTTGGTTGCTATTATTGATACGGGTGCGACGCATTCGTTTGTTGCTTTAGATTGTGCCAAGAGATTGGGCCTTGTCTTGTCTACTTTGGATCGAAGTATGGAGATAGATACACCTGCGATGGGTTCAGTTTCTACTTCAGTTTTTTGTTTGAGGTGTCCTTTGCGCATGTGCGAAAGAGATTTCGAAGTTGATCTCGTGTGTCTTCCTTTGCATCAGATGGATGTGATTCTGGGTATGGATTGGTTGAAAGCCAACCATGTCTATATCAACTGTTTTGCTAAGGCTGTTCTTTTTCTCGAGTCCGAGAAAGATGGTGTGGTTTTCTTGTCTGCACAGCAAGTTGAGAGGAGTGTGAAGAATGGAGATGGGTTGTTTATGCTTATGGCGAGTATGGTTTTGGAATATGGTAGAGTAAGAAAGGATTATCCTGTGGTATGCGAATTTCCTGAAGTGTTTCCTGAAGAGATTACGGATTTACCTCCTGAGCGCGAGGTAGAGTTTTCCATCGACTTAATTCCTGGTACTAGTCCTGTTTCGATGGCTCCTTATAGGATGTCACCGTCGGAACTAGTGGAACTGAAGAGTCAGCTGGAAGAGTTGCTTGACAAAAGGTTTATTCGTCCTAGTGTGAGCCGGTGGGGTGCTCCAGTTTTACTTGTGAAGAAGAAAGAAGGAACAATGAGACTTTGTGTGGATTATAGGCAGCTAAACAAAGTGACCGTTAAGAACAAGTATCCTTTGCCAAGGATTGATGATTTAATGGATCAGCTGGTGGGTGCATGTGTGTTTAGCAAGATTGACTTGAGGTCAGGCTATCATCAGATTCGCGTGAAAGCGGGTGATATTCAAAAAACTGCATTCAGAACTCGTTATGGACACTATGAGTATTTGGTGATGCCTTTTGGTGTTACGAATGCACCTGGTGTGTTCATGGAGTATATGAACAGAATCTTTCATGAGTTTCTGGATAAGTTTGTGGTGGTGTTCATCGACGACATTCTAATTTATTCCAAGAGTGAAGCAGAGCATGCCAAACACTTGAGAATTGTTTTGTCAATTCTGAAGGAAAATCATTTGTTTGCTAAACTTTCGAAGTGTGAATTCTGGTTGGAACAAGTGAGTTTCCTTGGTCACGTGATATCTCATGGAGGTATTGCTGTGGATCCTTCGAAGATAGAAGCCGTGTCAGAATGGGAATCTCCAAAATCAGTTTTTGAGATTCGAAGCTTTCTTGGTTTAGCGGGTTATTACCGTAAGTTCATTGAAGGCTTTTCCAAGCTAGCCTTACCGTTGACACAATTGACTAGGAAGAGTCAAGCGTTCATGTGGACTCCGCAGTGTGAAGATAGTTTCCAGGAGTTGAAGAGAAGGTTGACAACTGCGTCGGTTTTGATTTTGCCTAAACCATTTGAACCGTTTACGGTCTATTGCGATGCTTCTTTGATGGGTTTAGGAGGTGTGTTAATGCAAAATGGGAAGGTTGTGGCATATGCTTCGAGGCAACTCAAGGTGCATGAGAGGAATTATCCAACTCATGACTTGGAGTTGGCAGCGGTGGTTTTTGTGTTAAATATTTGGAGGCATTATTTGTTTGGGTCGAGATTCTACGTCTTTAGCGATCATAAGAGTTTGAAATATCTGTTTGATCAAAAAGAGTTGAATATGAGGCAAAGAAGGTGGCTAGAGTTTCTTAAAGATTATGACTTCAGTTTGAATTATCATCCTGGTAAGGCAAACGTGGTTGCAGATGCTTTGAGCAGAAAGTCTTTACACATGTCTATGTTAATGGTTAAAGAATGGGAATTGTTGGAGCAATTTCGAGATTTGAGTTTGGTGTGTGAAGAGACTTATTTTGGCGTGAAGCTTGGTATGATGAAGCTTACCAGTGGTGTCTTGGAAGAAATTAGGGATGGGCAAAAGTCAGATTTGGTTTTGGTTGACAAGTTTACTTTGGTGAATCAAGGTCAAGGTGGAGAGTTCAGAATTGACGAGAATGGAATTTTGAGATGTCATGATAGAGTTTGCATTCCCGATGTGGGGGATGTGAAAAAGAGGATTCTTGAGGAAGGACACCGAAGCGGATTGAGTATTCATCCGGGTGCTACAAAAATGTACCAAGACTTAAGAAAGTTGTTTTGGTGGCCAAGTATGAAAAAGGAAATTGCTGAGTTTGTATATTCTTGTTTGGTTTGCCAAAAGTCTAAGATTGAACACCAGAAGCCTTCGGGTTTGTTGCAACCGTTGTCTATTCCCGAGTGGAAGTGGGATAGTATCTCGATGGATTTTGTTTCTGGTTTGCCGAGGACTACGAGTAACCATGAGGCTATTTGGGTCATAGTGGATAGATTGACTAAATATGCACACTTTATTCCGATTAGGATGGATTACGCTATGGAGAAGCTTGCTAAGTTGTATGTGGAGCGGATTGTTTGTTTACATGGTATTCCTACATGTATTGTTTCAGATAGAGATCCGCGTTTCACTTCAAGATTTTGGGAAGGTTTACAAAGAGCCTTGGGTACTAAGCTGAGATTGAGTTCCGCTTATCATCCTCAGACGGATGGTCAAACGGAGAGAACAATTCAGTCACTTGAGGATTTTTTGCGTGCTTGTGTTTTGGATCAAGGAGGTTCATGGGAGAGTCATTTGCCTTTGATTGAGTTTACTTATAATAATAGTTTTCATTCTAGCATTGGCATGGCTCCTTTTGAGGCATTGTATGGAAGACGGTGTAGGAAACCTTTGTGTTGGTACGAGACGGGAGAAAGTGCTATAGTTGGTCCGAAATTGGTTCAAGAGGCCACGGATAAGATCAGACTGATAAGAGAGAAGATGAAAGTGTCTCAGAATCGCCAAAAGAGTTACTTTGACAAGAGGAGGAAACCTCTTGAGTTCAAGAAGGATGAACATGTGTTTTTGAAGGTGAATCCAACTACGGGTGTTGGGAGGGCGCTTAAATCGCGGAAGTTAACACCTCGGTTTATTGGTCCTTACCAGATTTCAGAGCGGATTGGAAGTATGGCTTATCGGATTGCATTGCCGCCATCACTTTCAAAGTTGCATGATGTGTTTCACGTTTCGCAATTATGAAAGTATATTGCGGATCCGTCTCATGTTATTCAAGCGGATGATTTGGAAGTAAGAGACAATTTGACGGTTGAGGTTTTACTGGTGAGGATTGAAGATAGGAAGGTGAAACAACTAAGAGGAAGAGAGATTGCTTTGGTTAAAGTTGCATGGGGTGGTTCGGCAAATGGTAATGTGACGTGGGAGCTTGAAAGTCGGATGCGGGATTCCTATCCCGAATTGTTCGTTTAGAGGTAATTTTCGAGGCCGAAAATCTTTTAAGTGGGGGAGAGTTGTAACACGCCGTTTTTATCTAAATGTTATTTCATTAATTATTTTCCAAAACTATTAAATTATATCTATTTTGAGAAATATATTCAATTGATATCGATTAAAATATTAATTGGGTAATATGAAATGAAAATATTTATTGTGTCGGAATATTATTTTGAATAATATTAAATTGGTGTGTAGTAATATTTGACTTTGTTTGATTAATTGGCATGATTAGGTTTATATAGAATAAATATTATTTAGTGTAATATTGTTTAATAGGGTTATATATTATAATTTGAATTAAATAATTGTTGGGGCCAAATTATAATTTTAGAAAGATAGAGGGAGGAAAGTTAGTAGTAGAAGGATGGTTTTATAAAATAGAAAAGGAGAGTTAGTAAGAGTAGTGGAAAAAGAAAAGAAAAGAGGAGAAAGAAGAAAGAAAAGAGGAGAAGAGAAGAAAGGAAGCTAGGTTTGGAGTTGCAACATCTTCATCATCTTGTTTCAAGAAAACCCACACCAAGGTAAGGGGTTTGATTCTCCATCTCATATTGTTAGGTTTTGTATGATATATTTTGGATTTGGGGGTAAAATTGATAGTTGATTTATAGGGTTTTGTTGGTTGATTGTTAGAATGGTTTAGAAAAGTTGGATTAGGAGTATGGTTTGTGGGTGTATTAGGTGCTAGCTTGTAGAAATTAAGAGTATTGAAATGGGAAAGAAAACCATGGTAGTAGAATGAGAAAAACTCAAAAGAGTGGAGTTTTCACGTAGGCTTCTCAACACGGGCCGTGTTGCAGCACACGGGTGCCCGTGTTGATGCTCTGACTTGGCATTTTCTTTGCTCGTTCTGGTGGCCTCTCAACACGGGTCGTGTTGCAGCACACGGGTGCCCGTGTTGATGCGTCTGTAGCCTCCAAAATTCTGATTTTCGCACTTTCTTTGGAACCCAATTGTGTTCCGATTTTCCGATTTGGAATTATTTGATAGTTGATGGTTTATGTTTTGGTTGAGTAAGTTACTTGTTTGTATACATTTTACTTGACGTTGTGATTGTTAAATTATATGTATGCATGCATGTACAATAGTTGATGTTCCATTGGTTGGATTTGATGGCATGTGTATGTTAAGATTATTGTGAATCTCAATTGCATGCATTGGTTATATTGTACATTGCATGGCATGGTTGGTCTTGAAACAGAGACGGTGAAACTGTGGGTTCACGTGATTTTATAGACGGTGACCCTATTGTGGGAAAAGACGTAGTGACCTTGATCCGGAAGGGAAATATAGGTAGTGGAACTTTGGGTCCACAATATCTAGACGGTGACCCTATTGTGGGAAAAGACGTAGTGACCTTGATCCGGAAGGGAAACATAGGTGGTGGAACTTTGGGTCCACGAGTCGGTACCGCATTCGCATACGTTGAGTCGTGTAGTGAGTCTCATGTATATTTGTGCATGTTATGTATGAGTGTTGATGTGTTTTGATTATGTGCCAATATTGTTGTTGTTTGAATTATGGTTATGTGCCAAGGATGTGAGTATTTCGGATAATCGGTTTACATGGTTAATATGTTGGAAATGGGTCCCTTGAGTAAGGATACTACGAGTGATAAAATGAACATGATCATTATGTATTGCTTTATTTATTGCCATTTCATTTACTTAAAATTACATGTTATATGATTATTGGAATTCATACCCTTTTGTTGGCCAATGCTTTTGATGGCATTGTGCAGGTACCGAGGACGGTAGCGCGAGGCGCTAGCTAACAGATGCATTGGATTGCAATCTGTTTTATTTTGATTAGAGTCGAGTCGATGCTCTGGTAGTAACATATGGGGGGGGGGGGATTTATTTAGTGTCGAACTCGATTATTTTGTATTTGGATTATGATGTATATAATCCTTATTCGTGTATATGATGTTTTGTATATGAGAGACTTGATAACATATGCTCATGTGATTTATGATGGCTTGATGCCTTGGATTATGTTTTGATTCCTCCATAATGGAGATGATGTGGAATTGTGAAACTCCGTTGTGTTTGCACGAGAGAATGAAGTAAATATTTATTGTATGTTTGTTTTGTGTTGGAATACTTATACTTTCAAACATACCCTGTCCGTTTTTCTTTAAAATAATTTGGAATGTGTGTGTTGTGGCATCCCTTCCGTGCAATTTTATTTCTCTGATTTTAATCTTTACGTATTAATTGGGGTATTTAGATGAGGTGTTACAATAGTGGTATCAGAGCATAGTCGGTCAGTTGTCAAGTCTTATTTTGTTAATACCTTGTATTTGATTGTGTGGCTAACGCGATCAATACCCTGTGTTGTTCAGAAGATGGCTGGTAGAAGGAATGATGATGCTTTAGCTGAGGCATTGAGGTTGCTTGCGGGGTCAATAAATCAGATGCCGCAAACGACTCAAGCGCCACATGATGGTACTGAAGATGCTTTCCGTGCTCTTGGGAAATTCCAAAAGAACAACCCGCCTACTTTCAAGGGAGAGCATGCTCCGGTGGAGGCTCAAGAATGGTTAAAAGCAATTGAGAAAATCTTTCGTGTGATGAATTGCACCGACGCTCAGAAAGTGCAATTCGGAACACACATGCTGATTAAAGAGGCCGAAGACTGGTGGATCAACGCTAGTCAGAGGTATGAGGAGGAGCAGGTTGTGGTGACTTGGGAAATTTTTCGAGATGCATTCTTGGAGAATTATTTTCCGGAGGATGTTCGTGGTAAAAAGGAAGTTGAATTCCTGGAATTGAAATAAGGTAGTGGTTCGGTAGCTGACTATGCGGCTAAATTTCAAGATTTGATCAAATACTGTCCTCACTACAACACTGTTAATACTGAGAGGTCGAAGTGCCTTAAGTTTGTTAATGGTTTGAGGCCGGACATAAAGAAGGCGATTGGGTATCAGCAGATTACAAGATTCTCTGAGTTGGTTAATAAGAATCGTATCTACGACGAAGACAGTCGGGATAGCACTGCTTATTACAAGAGCTTGAGTGAGAAAAGAGGTAAGGGACAGATGCGTCCTAAGCCTTATGATGGAAGAGGAAAGAGACCAATAAGTAGTGGAAAGAGTCCGAGTGGAGGAGTGACTACTCCAATCAAATGTTTTAAATGTGGTAAAGAGGGACATCGTGCTATGGAATGTCTCCAGGGGATAGTTAAGTGTTTCAAGTGTGACAGGGTGGGTCACAAAGCGGTGGATTATAGAGTTGGTATGAGTGTAACTTGCTTTAATTGTGGTGAGCAAGGCCACATAAGTACCAAATGTCCAAAGCCAAAGAAAGAAGTTGGAAAAGTATTCGCTTTATCTGGAGCAGAGACTTCTGCTGAGGAACGTCTAATCAGAGGTACATGCTTTATCTCTAATGTGTCTTTGGTTGCTATTATTGATACGGGTGCGACGCATTCGTTTGTTGCTTTAGATTGTTCCAAGAGATTGGGCCTTGTCTTGTCTACTTTGGATCGAAGTATGGAGATAGATACACCTGCGATAGGTTCAGTTTCTACTTCAGTTGTTTGTTTGAGGTGTCCTTTGCGCATGTGCAAAAGAGATTTCGAAGTTGATCTCGTGTGTCTTCCTTTGCATCAGATGGATGTGATTCTGGGTATGGACTGGTTGAAAGCCAACCATGTCTATATCAACTGTTTTGCTAAGGCTGTTCTTTTTCTCGAGTCCGAGAAAGATGGTGTGGTTTTCTTGTCTGCACAGCAAGTTGAGAGGAGTGTGAAGAATGGAGATGGGTTGTTTATGCTTATGGCGAGTATGGTTTTGGAAGATGGTAGAGTAAGAAAGGATTATCCTGTGGTATGCGAATTTCCTGAAGTGTTTCCTGAAGAGATTACGGATTTACCTCCTGAGCGCGAGGTAGAGTTTTCCATCGACTTAATTCCTGGTACTAGTCCTGTTTCGATGGCTCCTTATAGGATGTCACCGTCGGAACTAGTGGAACTGAAGAGTCAGCTGGAAGAGTTGCTTGACAAAAGGTTTATTCGTCCTAGTGTGAGCCGGTGGGGTGCTCCAGTTTTACTTGTGAAGAAGAAAGAAGGAACAATGAGACTTTGTGTGGATTATAGGCAGCTAAACAAAGTGACCGTTAAGAACAAGTATCCTTTGCCAAGGATTGATGATTTAATGGATCAGCTGGTGGGTGCGTGTGTGTTTAGCAAGATTGACTTGAGGTCAGGCTATCATCAGATTCGCGTGAAAGCGGGTTATATTCAAAAAACTGCATTCAGAACTCGTTATGGACACTATGAGTATTCGATGATGCCTTTTGGTGTTACGAATGCACCTGGTGTGTTCATGGAGTATATGAACAGAATCTTTCATGAGTTTCTGGATAAGTTTGTGGTGGTGTTCATCGACGACATTCTGATTTATTCCAAGAGTGAACCAGAGCATGCCGAACACTTGAGAATTGTTTTGTCAATTCTAAAGGAAAATCATTTGTTTGCTAAACTTTCGAAGTGTGAATTCTGGTTGGAACAAGTGAGTTTCCTTGGTCACGTGATATCTCGTGGAGGTATTGCTGTGGATCCTTCGAAGATAGAAGCCGTGTCAGAATGGGAATGTATTGCTGTGGATCCTTGGATTATGTTTTGATTCCTCCATAATGGAGATGATGTGAAATTGTGAAACTCTGTTGCGTTTGCACGAGAGAATGAAGTAAATATTTATTGTATATTTGTTTTGTGTTGGAATACTTATACTTTCAAACATACCCTGTCCGTTTTTCTTTAAAATAATTTGGAATGTGTGTGTGTTGTGGCATCCCTTCCGTGCAATTTTATTTCTCTGATTTTAATCTTTACGTATTAATTGGGGTATTTAGATGGGGTGTTACAATTACTATCAACTGTCGCAATTCCAGATTCGATACCTGTATCTAGCCAGGGCATATCTGTTGACGACTAATTCCAGATTCGATTCCTGTATCTAGCCAGGGCACGTCTGAAGAGTTTGAAGATTCGATTCCTGTAACCAGCCAGGGCATATCTGTTGACGACTATTCCAGACTTGATTCCTGTATCCAGCCAGGGCACGTCTGAAGAGTTTGAAGATTCGATTCCTGTATCCAGCCAGGGCATATCTGTTGACGACTATTCCGAACTCGATTCCTGTATCCCGCCAGGGCACGTCTGAAGAGTTTGAAGATTCGATTCCTGTATCCAGCCAGGGCATATCTGTTGACGACTATTACGGACTCGATTCCTGTATCCAGCCAGGGCACGTCTGAAGAGTTTAAAGATTCGATTCCTGTATCCATCCAGGGCATATCTGTTGACGACTATTCCGGACTCGATTCCTGCATCCAGCCAGGGCACGTCTGAAGAGTTTGAAGATTCGATTCCTGTATCCAGCCAGGGTGTATCTGTTGACGACTATTCCGGACTCGATTCCTGTATCTAGCCAGGGCACGTCTGAAGAGTTTGAAGATTCGATTCCTGTAACCAGCCAGGGTAAATCTGTTGACAACTATTTCCGGACTCGATTCCTGTATCCAGCCATGGAACATCTGAAGAGTTTGAAGATTCGATTCCTGTAACCAGCCAGGGCATATCGGTTGACGACTATTCCGGACTCGATTCCTGTATCTAGCCAGGGCACGTCTGAAGAGTTTGAAGATTCGATTCCTGTATCCAGCCAGGGCATATCTGTTGACGACTAATTCCAAATTCGATTCCTGTATCTAGCCAGGGCACATCTGTGAGTAACTGATTGTAGACTCGATACCTGTATCCAGCCAGGGCACATCTGCATGAAGAGTTTAGAGATTCGATACCTGTATCCAGCCAGGACACATCTACATAAAGAGTTTGAAGATCAACCCCTGTAACAGGCCAGGTAATCATTTTTCTTTCTCAGGTATGCAAGTTCTCGCTAAGGAATCTCTTACGCGATCGACACCTAGATGGCATCCATAAGCCCATCCACATACCAATAGTCTCCAAATGGCATCCATAAGCCCATTCCTGACAAGATTTTGTTATAGCTCCAGATGGCATCCATAAGCCCATCCTCCTATCCATCATTCCTCCAAATGGCATCTGTAAGCCCATTCCCTACAGCACACTGCCAACATTCTAATATGTGAGCGCAAATTTCTGGGCACTTTAGTGTTCAATCATCTTCCACCTTCGGATTACGAAAGGCACGCCAGCCAATCTACATCCTCAGGTCTAAGAAGATTGAACAGGGGCAACTGTTGTACCCCAAAATTTGCCCTCCCATATTCTTCAAGATTTGTCAAGATCAATCTCCAAATGGTTCAAAATCTCTCAAGGGTTGCACAATCCAATTGCCTCCTAAATAGTCAAGATTAGGGTTTTAGTTCTTGCAAAGAAATTGAAGTTTTCAAGGGTCCAATCAAGTCCCATATGCCTATATACATTGTCAAGCATCCACATGTCAAGGTTCAAGACTCACAACATCAAATTGCACAGTCAAAAGCTCTAATTGCTTCACAGTCAACTGCAGGGGAAAAATGGTCATTTGACTGTCAAAAGTCAAAAATTTTGGTCAACATCTCATTTTGAAGCCACCATCATCATTTGATCAATTCTTGATCATGATTCCCCAAGCATGGCTCAAAAAGTCTCAAGATGCAAAAGTTTCTATTTTTGGACAGCTGAAAAGTCAAGTGCAAATTGACCAAGGCATAACTTCTTCATGGTTCATCAGAAAAATCCCATCCAAAGCTCATTTTTAAGGGGATGACATTTCCTACAACTCATCTTCACACTCCAAGTCCAAGAAATGCTCTCACAAAAAGTTATCAATTTCAACATTATAGGTCATTTTCAAAAGTCAACAAAAAGGCACTTTAAGTCAAAGACCATAACTTGAGATCGGTAAATCAAAATGACATGGGACCAAAGGCATTGGTTAGAGGACTTCAAGAGCTTTCCAAAATGTCCAAGAACATGTTCATATCTTCAAAATTGAGCAAGATATGCATTGGAGAAGTTGGGAAATTTTTGGGAACTTTCAAAAGTAAACTTTGCCTAAAAAGCTTCAAATTTGCTAATGGGCCTCAAATTCTTTCTTGAATCATTACCCAAAGCCTATGCACGACCCATTGAGCTCAAAATAATTTATTTTCTTATTTTTAATTAATTAATTGAATTTTTATTATTATTAATTCATTTAATTGGTTTTAATTATAGGAAAATTAAAAAAGATATGTTTTGGATCTTTTGGTGGAGCAAATCTGATCAGGGCAAGCTGGCAAAGTCGTTTCTCGATCAAACAAGGAAAATCATCCATATTTGGCAAGGTTTTCATTGAAAAAGATTGGAAAATATATGATGGAAAATCAAGGATTGAAAACATTGTTGCAATGGATTCATGGGCTTAATTCTAACCTAATTCCATTCACATACATAGGCATAAGCGAACCCTATTCAAAAACACACGTGAAAGCTGCTACAACCACATAACCAATTTGCAAAATTTCAAGAAAAACTTGAAAACTGAAATCCTATTTGCAGGTGGATTCAAGGCTTAAAAGTGATTCAAACATATTGCCTAAGTCTCCAGGAAGCTATTACTATCCAGAACAAGCTCTCATACCCAAGGAAACGGTAAAACAGGGTCACGGTTTTAACAAATATTTCCATAATCGAAATCTAATTTCTATGCATCATTGTTATGTTTTGATTATTGATTTATGTTGCTAACATCTTCCTGAAGCCTTTGGTGTAGATTAATTGAGTTATAGCATCCTGTATCAAAATCCACCATGAACGAAACCTAGGGTTTCTGAAGCTATCAATTAGGGCTTTAGGCATAAGGAAAAATCAGACCTTGAGACCTATACAGTTAAATTCAGAAGCTCAATACGAACTGAATGGAGCCATCGCGCCCTTTTTATATTGTCCCTAACTCTAGTCGCTATTTTTCGTGGTTATGGTTAGTGGGGGTTTAAAACCCCCGCTATCTTGTTTATATTTGCAGGAAAAAGATGAAGAAGACGATAGGTGGCAAGGCGTGACTGGAGCATTCAAATATGTGGCGCGCGCTTTTGTATTCCCAGCATAATTATTACTTTACATATATTATTTTTATCAGTTATTATACTTACAAAAGCGCTTCATGGCTCAGATGGTGGGAGACGTGTTTGTTCATTACTGGGACCTGGGTTCGATTCCCAGGTCCCCCATATATTCTTCATATTTTTCTCAAAGCTTTCAGGTACAACGCTCATCCAATGTCCCACCATACGTACCCACACCTAGGCTTGCCAAGTGGCCTTGATGAGCAATCTGAAGGCCATGAGATGGAATCCAGGGTGCACTCCAATCAACCAGTACGCACCCAATCACGAAAGTCAACGGAGCTTGGATTCCTCTTGGGCATGAATTCCAACAGTACACCTCCACTTTGGGCCTGACACCTCCCTTGGTTTGCTTTGCATTTTTTAATTATGTTTTCTTTTCTTTTTAATAATTTTTATTGTTTTAATTATAATTAATTCACCACAAATAATTTTTCATAATAAAAATCAGAAACTCAAAAAATATTTTTGTAATTATTTATTAAATTTGCCATTAACATATTTTTGTAAATAAATAACTAACAATTAACTTACTTAATTTGAGGTTTAAAATTTAATCTCTTTTCTTAATAAATAAAAAATACATAGAATTAGGTTTTGACACTTTTAGCTTTTTCTTAATTAATTAGCTTATTATTAATTATTATTATCATTATTAATTACTATTATTTTTGTACATAAATATGTAAATTAATTAATTAGTAATTAGGTCAACTTTGACATTTTCTTTAATAATTAAAAAATCTAGAATTAGGGTTGTTTACTAACTTTTAAATTATTTTCTTTATTTCCATAATAAATACAAAAAAAACATAAAAAACCCTTTCTTTTCTTTAATTGAATAATTAATTAGGTTTTAATTTAATTTAATTTCAAGCGAAGGGTCAAAACCCGAGGACGTCCTGATTTTAATTTATTCGCGCATTATTTTCGTATTGATTATTATGTAACTGTTCAAGGATGTAATAGTAATTAGGTTTATTGCGTTTATTTACTTTCCGCATCTTTATCAAAAACGGGTCTTTGTATTTTGGCGATGTATAGACCCGCGCCTTGTAATAGCGTAGTTTTTACCTTTCCGTATTTTAATTTTCCGCACTCCTAACTGCTAAACTCGCATGAAAGAATGTATGATAACTAAAAACAACGCGTAGCTCACAATGCCATGATCAAAGATAAAACATAACATGAAAACAACACACAATGCACACACCACTTCTAGGGTACGCCTCACTCGTTGCCTTCGAAACGTGGTCGTCAAGTATAGGACGTTTCAGTGGTCGCTCTTATGTCTAAGATCCAGTTTCCTCGAAACGGTTGCATCGGATAAAAAGGATCTAGGACATTAGGGTTACTTCTAAGGTGTCCTACTATTGCTTCGGTGACCACACTGTCCCTACAACCGAATTGACCCGAACACCTCCAACGGTGGTGCTACCTACCTCTCAATGGTGGGATGGCACTACCTTAAGGACTTTTACGCAGCCTAATTCCTTAGGGTAGGTAGATTACTCATGGGTACTTTCTCTCTTCAAAAACAAACAAAAATCTTTTCACACCACACTTTCAAAAGCTTTCAAAATGAATTTTTTAAACACTCTTGAGGACAGATACAAGAGTCACTCGGAAATCTATCAATGAAACTTTTTCAAACCCACACACACTTGAAAAGCAAACAACTTTTGAAAACATAAAGAGCAAGTACCTAAGAGCCCGTGGATAACCACGGATAGAAAGGGTGCTAACACCTTCCCTTTCTATAAATCTACCTCCCGAACCGAGAGACATCTCGAATAAGGAATTTTGCTGTGCTTTTGTCCTTTCCAGGTTGGAGAACATAAAATACGATGGCGACTCTTGCTTACCGCGACATTTCGCGAACCAGCTTTAAACAGTCAGTTCTGTTTCCACCGATCACAGTTGCCTTATACAAAATGACCATATTACGCATGTAAGGTATCTTAGCAAAAACAAGCAAATACAAGATCATAGTCCCTCGATGACACTATCTAAGTTTCCTTATAAATGATCTTAGTCCCTCCAAAAGAATGATAAGATGCCTTGCTACATTGCTAATCATGGTTATACGATGACCCACACCCGTCCCATTTACATCCAAAGATAGGGTTGCTTACCAAATCAATGGTAGGACAACAATGTCAAAGGAAAAGAAAAATGAATAAGAAATACTTTTTGATAAGGTAGAATGTTCCTAATTACTTGCTCAATTTCAAAACAAACATCCTTGCTATTTTCAAAAACAAGCACCTACACTTTCAAAATATCTTACAAAACTTGAAAACATTTTCAAAAGATCAACATCTTTGTATACATTCTTACAAACAAGAATCATTACAAAGATTACCTAAACAATGGCCTCTTTACAAAATACTTTCAAAAAACCACACAAAGCACAATTTCAAACAAAAGCAAGTGATCTAGCAAGTAACCAAGAGCCCATGGAAAACCATGGATGAAAAGGGTGCTAATACCTTCCCTTTTCATAATCTACCCCCTGAACTCAAGAAATAATCTCAAAGGTCTTTCCTGTGCTTTTTCACCTTTCCTTTTGGATAAAAGAAAAGTCGGTGATGACTCTTGCTAACCGCAACATTTGCGATAAAACACAAAACAAACAAGTCAGTTCTCCCACCGTATCACAATAGGCATCTCTTTTATTGCTTTCACTTTGGCAGGATCCACTTTAATACCTTTATTTCTGACAACAAAGCTTAGGAGTTTACCGGACCTCACCTCAAATGTGCATTTATTTGGGTTCAACCTCAGCTTGTACTTCTTTAGCCTCTCAAATAGTTTTTTGTAAATGATCAAGATTCTCTTCTTCTGTTTGAAATCTGGCTATCATGTCGTCCACATAGACCTCTATTTTGTGATGTATCATGTCGTGAAATAGGGCTACCATGGCACGTTGATAGGTTGCCCTAGCATTCTTCAGCCTGAATGGCATAACCTTGTAGCAGAATGTGCCCCACTGTGTGACAAAGGTTGTTATCTCCATATCTTCAGACGCCATTTTGATTTGGTTGTAGCCTGAGAAACCGTCCATGAAGGAAAACACTTTGTGTTGTGTCGTAGTGTCAACTAGAATATCAATATAGGAAAATGGGAAATCATCCTTAGGGCTCGCCCGATTCAAATCTCTGTAGTCCATGCACATTCGTACCTCGCCGTCCTTTTTAGGCACAGGAACAACATTGGCAACCCATTGCGGATAAGAGGTGACGGCCAAGAATCCGGCGTTGAATTATTTCATGACTTCTGCTTTGATCTTCTTTAACATGTCTGGTCGCATGCAACAGACCTTTTTCTTTACCGGTGGGCAGTCCTCTTTTGAAGGTAGACGATGTACCACGATGTCTGTATCAAGTCCTGGCATGTCTTCGTACGACCAGGAAAAGACCTCAACATAATCATGTAGCAATTGAATCAGACGCTCTTTGACACCGGGTTCCATATTGGCACCCACCTTGACTTCTCTTTTGTCTTCTTTGGTACCTAGGTTGATTGTGTCCACTGGTTCTTCATGGGGCTGAATGGTCCTCTTTTCTTGTTGTAGTAACCTGGAGAGTTCCCCTGGCACTTCACAATCTTCCTCACCTTCATCTTCGGCTTGGTAGATTAGATTTTTAGAGTCACAAAAGGCCATAGCAGAACCGTTACCCATGGGATCCCGAGTGGATGTAGACCTGCATTGTGAGTGTGAGTGTGTGTAAGAGTATAGCTATCTTTTAAAGAAATAAAAATGTAAAAAAGAAAAATAATAAGCACAAAGTTTGTATGCAAAAAACTTCCATGATTCATTGATGTCATATGGAAATGAGATAATAACCCTTACAAATGGACCATCGGGCCTCGGGTAAGACACAAGGTTTTAATAGTCTGAATTGTTTTAATATTACAGATCCTACAAAATTTAAAGACAAATTACTGTTGGATAAATGTGATTGGGACAAAATCTCTAGCCTCCCAATTGTTGAGCCCTCCACTGACAGTTGGGAAAATCCAATCCTCCAGGTTATAGTTGTCTCCATCATCCTCCACATCACTGACTTGGTGGTTGCTGATCTTCAAGGGTGGTCCTTTGGCACGAGTGCGGCATACAACCTTCTGGGTTCCTGAAGTGAAACTCAAACCAAATTTGTCAGATTTGTATGGGATATCTGGGAGTTGGCTCCAAATAGTGCACCCACCTTCTTTTATCACTGCCTTGGAATCTTTTAAAGACGACATCTTGAGCGGAGGCCTTGTAATCTTGGGGACTTGAGACACAACCTTGGTTACTGCCACAGTCTGCGGGACTTCTTCAAAGTGCTAGAATGGAGTTTCAATAAATTCACCATCTAATTCCACATACCTTAAGGAATTTAGATGACTGGCCATATACTCTTCTTCTCCATGAACAATGATGATTTCCCTAGAATTGGATATTTCAGCATTTAATGCAACATAGAGGTAACAGAACCAGCATTGTGAATCCACAGACTACCTAATGAGCAGGAATATGAAGGGCGAATATCCATTACATAAAAAGTTGAATCAAAAGTTTGGGTTCCAACTTTTATGGGGATGTCCACTTTTTCGTGCACCATCCTTTTTGAGCCGTCGAAGGCCCTCACTATTATGTTACTAGGTTTCAACGTCAATCCTTCACAGTCAAGCCTATCAAGAGCCTTTTTAGGCAACATGATCAAAGACGAACTGGTGTCAACCAAGACATGATCCAAAGTCGTGCCCCTGCATTCAACTGAGACATGCAATGCCTCATTATGCTTCCTCTCCTTTGGCGTTAAATCAGCATCTGAAAAACCTAAACCATTATCTGCGGTCAAGCTGGCTACGCAGTCTTGGAACTGACCGGCAGATGTTACCTGGGGTACATGGGCAGTTTTAAGGAACTTTACCAGGGCCTTTGCATGAGCCTCAGAACATAACAATAAAGCCAGCATGGAAATTTTTGATGGAGTTTGCCCCAGTTTCTCGACTATGTTGTAGTCACTTCTTTTTATGATATTTAGAATTTCCTCCATCTCTTTTCGGGAGGTCTCAAGGTAGCTATTAATTGTGCCTTCATCCGGACAGGCTCAACCAGAATACCTTTACCTCGAGTCTCGGTTGACTCGGCAACAGGAATATCAATAGGGGTGATAATAGGGATTGTAACAATTTTGTCAACAGGAGTATTAGCAGAGATGATTGTAGGACTGGGAATAGATTTTGGAGGATTAACAACAACAAGAATGATGATAGGTCCAGAAATAACTTTTGGAGGAGCAATTTCTGGAGAGAATACCCTTCCACTGCGGGTTATCTTGCTAGTCCTTGCGATGTTACTTATATCAGAGTCAACTTTCTCAGAACTTGAATCTTCAGCAGCTGGCCAATCTTGCTTAATACTGTGATAGTAGACATCACCTCCATAATTCCATGGGACGGTTTTGTCTGACGAATACGGGATTGGTCCAGGCATTGAAATTATCAATGGAGCAACTTTAGGATTTTATGTAATTCTAACGGGTCTTTTGGTGGAGACCCTGGAAGAATTGGCGGAAATGGTCACAATGGAAACATCATTATAAGAAACAGTTGGAATAGAAGTATTTTCGAACAAAATCTCCTTGTTATCTATTAGGCGTTGAACGCTTGCTTTTAATAAATGATAGCTGGTTGGTGAGGATAAACAGAAATAACAGCTTTAATCACAGCCTGGGAATACACCGGCATTCAAGAAGTTTTTTTTGATAGTCAGGAGTGGGGTCACAAGTTCATCAACCAAAGTAACAAACATATCTTCCTCAACGACGTTGACATTACGACTGTGCTTGGGCATAGGAGAAGTGATTACATTGGGAATTTTCGGCGCGTCGAATTCAATCTCTTTGGCTTCAAGAAGGTATTGTACTTTGTTTTTCAGAGCTCAACAGTTGTTAGTGTCATGGCCGAGACTCTCAGAATGGTATGCACAACGGGCATTAGGATGATAATGAGGAGGGGTTGTGTTAGGATTCTTTGGAGCTTCTTTCAAAATCACTAGATTGGATCTCAACAAATGTGGCAATACTTGAGATAGTGTCATGTTAATTTGGGTGAACTGTCTGACTGGTCTTTCCGTTCTTGGCTGGTTGTTTCTTTGCTGAGCAGGTGTGGGTTTAGGAATCATGACAGCCCCCACCATTGGACGGCGTTCAGCCCTATCTTGATTTCTCTGAGGATATACAGCAACAACTTCTTCTTTCCTAATGAATTGTTTCCTTACAGAAGAAGAGGATGCATCTTTTTGAATCTTCCCATTCTTTATTCCGGCCTCTACTCTTTCTCCGGTCAGTATCAACTCAGTAAAGCCTGCCGATGAACTCCCAATTAAGTGATTGAAGAAAGGACCAGACAAGGTGCCCAAAAACATGTCTACCAACGCTCTTTCAGATAGGGGAGGCTGGACTCTTCCTCCTAAGTCCCTCTGTTTTTACGCGTAGTCTTTAAAGCCTTCACTTGAAACCATGGCCATACTCTGAAGTTGAGTACGGGTGGGAGCAAGGTCAGCGTTGTATTGGTATTGTTTGTAAAAGGCGGCGGCCAGATCTTCCTAGCTATGAACATTGGCTCTTTCTAACTGATAAAACTAATTAAGTTGAGTCACGGACAGGCTGTCTTGAAAGAAATGTACCCATAAATCTTTATCGGCAGTGTGAGGCTGTATTTTCATCACATATGATCGGAGATGCATTTTGGGACATGAAACTCTATCATATTTGGCGAACACTGGTGCTTTGAATTTTTGGGGAATGGAAATCCCAGATACTTGACCCAACTCCTCAAAGTCCAATCCAGGCACTTTTTGAATTTCCATTGCGCTTAATCGTTCTTCCAAATGCTTATACTTATCGTCGGCTGAAGGATATTATTATTCAGAATAATCTTCTTCTTCCTCTTCCTCTTTTGAATCTGGCTGGACAACTGCTTCCTTGCCTTTCCCATCTTGATTGTCTTTCTCACCAGATGACACTGCAAAATCTAGGGTCCTTCTTGCTTGATCTTGAAATCTTCTTCCCATATTTAGAACTCTAGTTATTTTCTTTGTCTTCTTTTTCTTCTCTTCAACCAACAAGGCCTTCAACTCTTCTTGTCCTTTGGCTAAAGTTAAGAACATCTGTTGAAACAAGGCATTTTGTGCTTGAAGGTCCTTCACCGTTTGCTCGAGATCCATCTTACTGAAATAAACATTAGAAAGATGAGGAGACTTATTGGAAGAAACCTTCTTATGTTATGATGAATGGTAGATGCATATGTAATGATTTCAAGGATTTTAAAGATTAAAATTTGTTTTAGACAAAAAAAGGAAACACACGTTATATTAATAAATTAAAGCTTGAGTACATCAATGCCTCTTTGGGCAAAACAATACAAAAATAAGATAAAAAGGTAGTACACATCCTCTTTGGTGCGATGTAGGCATTCAGAGCCCACTCCTCATGAAGTTGCTTAGTAAGCTCCAAAACCTTCTTCTTGCTAGCGTAGAATTGGGCTTTGAAGGTGTCTCACTCCCCCTTGAGTTGTATCCAATCTCTTTGTAAGTCTTCAAGAGAGGTGGGCATGTCAGGATGTAGGATAGTGTATGGAACATCTCCTTCCATAACAGGCTCAATGATTATCGGGAGAATGGAGGGATAAGGCATCATAAGACTTTGAGCGCGAGTTCGTACCCATTTGAGGTAAGGCTCAAGAGGGATGGAATTATTGTGCCCCAATGTCTTGCTATCTACCTTGTTCAACACCCTCCAAGCTCGGATGAATCTCTGGCGAAGACCTTGATCGTCATTCTCATTGTCAAATACAAAACCTTGAATGAGCATCTCATGTGAGCCATCCCTTCGGGCGTAACCAAACTGTCTTAAGGCTAAGCAGGGGTTGTAAGTGATAACTCCCCTAATGCCAAGTAAAGGGACATTAGGGAATTCTCCAGAATAGTCGACAATAATAACATTCTCTATGGATCAGGAACACCAATGAATGTCTGAATGTTTGAGCGTCATCAACCTTTGTGACCACCTTGAACCTTGCTCGTTCTTCAATACAGATTTGGGAAGATGAGAAATAAACCATCTTACCAAGATAGGAGTGCAACACAAAAGGATACCTCTTTTCCTTATAGTGCGAGTGTGAAAAGAATGTAGGATGTCCCCTAGCAAAGTAGGCACCGGGTTACGAGACATGAAGATCTTGACGGTGTTCACATCAATGAGTTAGTCAGGATTTGGAAACAAAACCATCCCATAGATGAGGAGAGCCACAATTTCCCCAAAAGCTTGCAAATCCAAAGAGTTCCAACAATTTTGGGCTTTCTCAAACAAGAACTTTGCTAGGAAACCCTTGACACCACTCCTTGTTTTCCAATTGGTTGTGACATCAAATGCTTGCAAGTGTAGAGCTTGAGCAATATCTCCTGGCTTTGGATCTCTTTCCGTACCGTTGAAAGGTAGTTGATTGAGAATGGGAATCCTCAAGAGTTGGGAGAATTCTTCAAAAGTTGGCACAAGTTGATAATTAGGAAATGTGAAGAAATGGTGTAAAGGATCAAAGAACTGAAAGAGCGCCTTCATCATGTCTTCATCAGTGTTGGAGGTGACCAAGTTTAGCAGGCGACCATGACTTTCGGTAAATGGAGAGTTTTCAGGAATCCTTGATGCTAGCTCCTTAAGTTGAGGAGGGATCCTTACAAGATTGATTTGATTTGTTTTCCTGTGAATATAATCCATGTCCTATAAAACAGAACAAAGATAAATCCCAATATCCTTGAAATGGTTAGTGAATGAATATGATGTTATGATGTTCATGATGTTATGTACAAGTAAATATATACAAACAAAGCAAACAAGTCTTTAGGTTTAGGCTTGCAAGGATTTTTATAGGTAAGTACCCTCTTGAAGTTTAGTTGGCTTAAAACCTGTCCTAGCAATAGTAACCGGGTTCTAAGGAGCTCAATATCACTTGTTTGTTTCCTTGAGAATTATTTCAGCACAAGCCTCTTTAATGGCGACCGAAATATCCCAAAAAACCAAACCTCAATGAGTGCAGTATCGAGTATCTACCAACTTTGGACAACAGCAAAGTCGGTCATCTCACTACGTCCTAAAGGCCAAGTTGGTCAAGTAAAGGTTCTAAAAGTTCATTAGTGCTTCATGACATCACTCAGCGGCCCCGTATTCTCCTTGATTAACTCAAGGGCTACCAGTACCCACAAATATGTCTCACTAACGTAGCTATTGCTTAGACCATGTCGGTATACCCCACACAGTTTCCACAATGTATTACTACTTACCTATAAGGTATCCCTAAATCCGGGTAGAGGATTCAAACCCAAACAAAGAACCATAATGTAAAGAAAACAAGTCAAACAATGAAGAAACTAAATGTGATCTAACCATAAGGTAACCCCACTTTTAGAATATTCACCAGCAGAGTCGCCAGTTCTGTGATACGGTGGGAGAACTGACTTAGGTGTTTTACGTTTGATTGCAAATGTTGCAGTTAGAAAGAGTCGCCACCAACTTTTCTTTTGTCTAAAATAAAAGGTGAAAAAGCACAAGAAAGACCTTTGAGATTTTTTCTTGAGTTCGGGGGATAGATTATGAAAAGTGAAGGTATTAGCATCCTTTTCATCCATGGTTTTCCATGGGCTCTTAATTACTTGCTAGATCACTTGTTTTTGTTTAGAAATTGTGCTTTGTGTGGTTTTTTTGAAAGTATTTTGTAAAGAGGCTATTGTTTAGGCAAACTTTGTAATGATTCTCGTTCGTAAGAATGTATACAAAATGTTGATCTCTTGAAAATGTTTTCAAGTTTTGTAAGATGTTTTGAAAGTGTGGGTATTTGTTTTAAAAATAGCAAGGATTTTTTGTTTTGAAAGTGAGCAAGTAACTAGGGGCATTCTACCTACTCAAAACTCTTTCATGTTTATTTCCTCTTTCTTTTGACATTGTTATCTTACCATTGATTTGGTAAGTAACCCTATCTTTGGATGTAAACGGGATGGGCGTGGGTCATCGTATAACCATGATTAGCAATGTTGCAAGGTATCTTAGAATTTTTCTTTAGGGACTAAGATCATTTGAAAGGCAACTTAGATAGCGTCATCGAGGGACTATGATCTTATATTTTACCTATTTTTGCTAAGATACCTCACATGCGTAATATGGCCATTGTGTAAGGCAACCAAGTGGATTTACCCTATGGGTGCTTCTTGCAAGTGTATTGATTTTCATGCTTGGTTTTTGTCTTGAATTAGGGTTTGCTACTTGTTGATTTTAGTCTTCCCATACAAACCCTAATTACTAGCATTTGTATAAAGCGATAAATTGCGGAATTTTAAAATTACTACGCTATTACAATACTTGTGGGAGGGGGGCACAAATTATAAATAGGGATTGCAAGAAAATTAAACCTAATTATCTATTACAACCATATTGAATAAATGTATAATAATTGAATAAATATACAAGAAGATAAATGGAAAAGAAATGATTTTGTTTGATTTTTTATGAAAGGGTTTATAACCTAAACCTAATTAATAAAATAATTAATGAAAATTAAATAAAATAACTTAAACTAATTAAAAAAGGAAATTAACTTAAAAATGATTTTTTATGAAAAAGGTTTTAAGTTAAATAATAGTAAAATGATAATTAATTGATTAAAATAATCTTAAGTTCTAAATTAATCTTAACTAAGAAAATAAAATAATATAGTAATTTAACCTAAGTCTAAAAAATTAATTATTTAAGAAAAAAAGAAATTAATTTGTTTTAAGAAAATGTTTTAGCCTTTTTGTTTTTTATAAGAAAAAAATAAAAATATATAAGTATAAATAATAAAATATTTTTTATATTTTTTTATTAATAAAAATAAAAATAATAATAATAATAATAATAATAATAATAATAATAATAATAATAGTAATAATAATAAAAATATAATAAAGAAAATAAAGAAATAAAATAGAATAGGAAAAAAAGAAAATAATAAAAGAAAATGGGCCAGGGGTGCAAAAGTATTCAGGGGCTAGAAAAAAGCAAAAATGGAAGGCCCATCTATTTGGAGGCTCAGCGTCTGTTGCTGAAACAAAAAAGAGAGAAAAATATTGAAAAAAATGAGAAAAAGATAGCGCTGGGTGTTGAACCCATGACCTCCCACACATACGCGCGCTACCTTTGCCACTGGGGTGGCTGTACATCCGTTAACATTGGTGAAATAATAAACACATAACACAAATCAAGTCCTGAATGTAACTTCATCTTCAACCTCCAACCATGGTTCCTGTAACTTGCTCATTTCTCAACAAAAATGAAATATGCAAACATGAAAGTTGCTCTATTTTTTCATACGAATCCAACCATATAAAAATCATAAGCTATAAATCAAAGATGAATGAGAATTTCTAAAAGTACCAAATTCTGACCTAAATATTTCAGAAAGCTCAAACTCAAAATTCTCTTAGCTCAATCAAAATAAATGAAATCTATGGACATGTATAGTTTCAGGGCAATGGTGTCTACATTTTATCTTCACAAATGCAAGCCTAACAATGCCTAAATATGAAGATAGAACTTCAAGAAAAATACCTCAAAACTGGAAATTATGAAACGGATTTGAGCTTGTTTCAAGAAGTGGTGATGATAAGGCTAGCTTCCTCAAGTCCCTAGGAGGCTAATGCAATGGTTTGCTTGAGTTGAGAGTGGCTGAAATGGCCTGGAGAAGTCAAGTTGCAGACTCTGTTTTTTGGTTATGGAGGTTATGGTAAATGGTGTTACAATTCTGAAATAAGTATGGGGATGAGTTGTATTTTATGTAAGGAAGCTTTAGGAATGAATTTGAGGGAAAACACACGAGGGAAATGAGAGATACAAGCTTAAGGTCAGAACTGTGTATCAATGGAGTTTTTTGTGTAATTTTTGGATAGAGGGAATTTGGGAGTGTTTCAGTGTGCTAAAACTCGTCCCTTAGCTCACAAATAGTGACTCTATTTATAAGCAACAAGTTTGGAGTGCTCTAGTTGATCAGAATTCAAATTTATATGTTTAACTTCAACATGTGATTTTTTGACAAAACAAGTTTCCAAGCCCTGTACTTGGTTTATAGAGTGGTTATGCTTTAAACAAGCTTGCTTCTGACTTTGTAGATAGAGTTTTATCAGAGGGAACAAGTTAGAGGCTCAAGAATGGACTTTATGCAAAAATCTTGCTTTACAAGAATGACAATGTTAACTTTGTGCCATTAATGGAAATGCAACTTGGATAATAGCTCAATTGCTTGGATCAAAGCCGTAACAGATGTGTAAACATTTAATTATGGAGTTCCAAACAAGATTGAGGCCTGCAAAGTAAATATTATGCAACCTAGCATGGATTTGGTTCATGTGTTCATCAAAAAATGATTTGTAATTCATGTTTGAAACCCCTAACTTCCTCTCTTCGATTATCCCTGCTCAAGAATCATCTCAAGGAGTTCTTGGACATTTTGGAAAGATTGTAATGTGATCCACAACCCATATTTGAATCACTTTTGAAAATTACCCTAGGAACTATATGAAAAAGTGCCATGAATTTAGGTCAAAATCCTGACCAAATTAGGGTAAAATTTCACGGTGTTTTTGTTTCATGACCATGACTTTATGAATTAATAACTTAAGATCCAGGAACTTTTAGGATACGTTGTGTGAAGCAAAGTTGTATATTTCATGGAGATCTACAACTTTCATGTTGGGAGTTTCTTTTGAATCATCTTGCATCATGGTGAAAAATTGGCTTAAATTTATGAAAAAACATGAAGTTTAAACACTTAGAAAAATTTCTAAGTTAGAAAACTTTGACTTTTCAAAATGAATCTTGACTTTTTGATTTCTTGATGAATAAGTTTCATATTTTGACATGTTTTGATGAATTGTGATCTTTGACATTGAATTTTGACCAAAAAGTCAAAGTTTGACTTTTCAGTGTACAATTGACTTTTTGATCAGTTGATTGAAAATTCACTATCAATCCAATTGATCTTGAGCAATGTTTTAAGTCATGCAATTAGATAAAAAATTATGCAATTGGACTCTTGAGATCATGCCTTAAACTAATTGATCATTTGCTAGGTCAAAAATCAAAAATTGCCCTTTCCCAATCAAAACCCTAATTTTGACTATTTTTCCCTTTTGAAGATTTGATCAAATTTCTTGAGGAATTGTGGTCCAAACTTGATCAAATGATACATATGAGTTTAAAATATTGATGTGGATTAAAAATTATGAAGTTTGACTGTAAATTGGCCATAGTTGACTTTTTCCCCAATACAATTGATTTTTAGGTCAACTGCTCAATTGACTGAGCACAAGTGTGATCCAAAGCTTGAAACTTGACATGAGTAATCTTGAGGGTACATAATTATCCATGAAAGTCATATGGAGGCATTGGAAGTTCAAATATCCTTGTGCAATCTCAAACCCTAATTTTGGTCATCAGTGCTTAAGGAGTTGTCTTTAGCTGATCAACCCTAGTGCAGTCTTGAGCCAAAGGAGATCTTGTGAGCAAATCTTGATAAGTGAGAGGGAAAATTTTGGGGTACAACACACACCAATTCACAAATTATGAAATTCAATTAGTTCTTCAATTCAAACTTCAATTCAAATATTCAATTAAATTCCAAATTCAATTAAGATAATTGAGAATCAAGAGCAACTGAATTACCGAAATAGAAGCAACTAGGAGGTTGAGTCGATCAGAGGTGTTGCCGAATATTAACACATGGAATGGAGGGAGGCTTAGCTCGGATTAAATTGCGGTGGCTGAGGGAGACAAGCCGCGGATCCGCAGCGAAAGCGAAGATGGAGAGGCTGGATTTTATCGGCGTCGGTAGGGAGGCGGAGGTGGTGGCTTCGGTCACCAGAGGTGGGAGCGGGTCGGTGATCGACATAGCGAATGAGGGAGGGAAGGAGATCTTGAATTTGAGTTTTTGACTTTGAACTTGTTCGAAGATTGTTGATGTTCTTGAGAAAAAGTTGAAGAAAAGTGAACTTGATTCTTGAGAGATTAGAGAGAAGTTTGTGAGAAGTTTATGAGAAATTTAGCAAATAAATTGTGTGTCCTTGATTTGTGACGAGAAAATCAATATATAGTTACACCAATTGTGCCTTGGATTTTGATTTGGATTGGACCTTGTTTTAACAGTGTCAGCACATTCTATGCACAACGCAATGTAAAAATACAAAGTCATTGTTTGGTGTAAAATCCCGTATCGAGCCCTGAAGCATACCTGAAGATAACGAAATTTGTGATGTAATGACAAAAGAAAGGATGCGAAACAATAAAAATTTATTGAGTTATGAATTTTCGAATCGGATCTGACGCTGTCTCTTTCGGTTCAACAATGTATTTCATTGTTCCATTTGCGAAACAGACCATAAACGGAAGCATTCGGAGCACCGTTTGAACTCGGGGTCTGAAGCAAAGTTATAGTATAAACAATTTGTGATCCAATGCTTCAATAACCAGACCAATACGATAAAAATCAAGAGAGTTATGATTTTACAAAATTGAGAAAATAAATTCATGTCAATCTCTTTTCACTGTAAAAATCTCAGGTAATTTGCATTTTCGGAAATCTTCTGTAAAGAATCAGCTCTCGGGCCAAACATACAAATTGAAGATAAAATCAAGACATATTTTTTTCCCAAAGAAAGACTCAAAATCATCGATCCAGATGAAAGTTATGAATTTTTGAATGTCTGAATAATAACGGTTCAACATAGTATTTTCACTATTTTCACCATTTAGCTTCAAAGTACTCGCGCATTCTGAGATCTTTCTCAAAGAATTGGCATTCGAGACGAACATAAAAGTTGGAGGTAATTACAAGATAATTCAAATTATCCAAGAGGCACTCAAAGATGATTTTCCAGTCAAAAGTTACGAATTCTTGAGCATCCAAAAACCAAAGATCCAGTAAATCCTCGATATAGCGCAATTTAAGTATTTTGCATTTTAGAAAATCCTCCTCATATAATTAACCTATGGCATGAAAAGATGCAATGAAGAAGACATATAGAAGGTTCTAATGATTTAATAATCAATCCTAAACCATTTTGTGATCTCAAGTTGTGAATTTTTAGCTTAAAATGCATCATACTAAATTTTTGTCTGCACTGTCTCAAATCAAATGACATGCTTGGCTTTCTACACAATTCAGAGCGTGTTGAGACACATAAAAGCTTGATATGTTGATGAATTGATTGGTTGTTTGTTGGATAGCTTGGAAGCCATGCGAATCGCATTAAAATGAGAAAAACCCTGAGTTCTGCTTCACAGTGCTGCTTAACGGAACCGTCAATTTCGTAACTCTTTCTTTTAGAGAAATGCCTTGATTCCATGAGTATTTGAGCTAATGACATATATGTATGCATATGACGATGAAGTATAAGCCAATTATTATAAAAAATTAAGAGGACAAATTTTGGGGTACAATAGGTGGTTAACTAAGTGGTCCATTAAAATTTTCAAAGTTGACATCTCTTTCAATCTCAAGAAAGCCCTAAAAGTGCAATTGTTCGTAGATTTCATAGTAAAAATGAGCCCAAGAACATCATAGCCAAATTATACCTATATCGTGTTCACAAAAAGTTTGTCCAATAGCTGAGGAAGTTGGGTTGGCCTAGTATTGGAGAACAAAGCTAGTTTGGTTATTTAAGTATCCCCATGTTTTGAATTCTTGACTACCAATAACTAGGCCAAATATGAAGCTTTCATCATGGGCTACACACTGGTTGCCAAGATAGGGCGCATAAAACTTTAAGTTCTGAACAAACTCCCACCTCTTAGTGTCACATGTCAAAATATATGCTCAAGCCAAAGATTCTTTGTTGCATCGATATATGTAATCTTGACAAGAGAAAAGTTGGAGAAATTCAAATATTATGAAATCTTGCACGCCTCAAGGAACATAATTCCAGGGAAAACATTCTTTTCTAAACTTGCAAGCACCAGAGCCTCCAGGGTTAACCATTCCTTCATCAAGGATACTCTAAGGAGCCCAATAATTGAAGCCCTTGAGGTGACGATGAATATTGTAGAAGACCCCTCACTACCTTCCTGGATTTTACCCATTGCAATATACATCGAACAAAGAACACTCCATTTCTATCCGACAAAGGTTGTCCTAGTATTGGGACATAGACCAATCGATTGAGAATAAATCGATTGGATCACTTCTATTTTTAAAAAATTATGTAACAGTAGTATGAGATCAATAGATTGGTCTACGGTAGCAACTGATTGGTTCACCAGTTGTTTTGATCATAACTTTTAATCCGTAAGTCCAAACAAGATGCGGTTTGAAGATGGAAATTTGGAGCGAGTTCCTATTATATGGTGGTATCCTAAGAGGATAGATGTGTCCAAAAGGAGGTAAAATTTAAGTTTTTATCATTTTTATAATAGTTCTCGATAACGAAAAACCAACTAATTGTCATAAATGACTGAGTATATGTTAATGTGATTATAAGATGAGTAGATACTCATGTATTGATAACATTTTTGAGTTGAGATATGTAGCTTCGATGTGGAGACTACCTTGTTGTTGTTGTGCATGAATTATAGGGTTCAAAATTATACAATTATATGTTATTGAGTAGTTGTGATGGTGCATCCATTCTTTCATGTATCTTATGTTTTTGTTGTTGGTAAAAGATGTGGGTTATGAGTATCGGTGAGGGGACTTGTGACTTGTCCCAAGCTTTGTGTGGGGCTTGGAGCTCGGCGTGAGGCCCAAGGGTTTGACAAATGGAACCCAGTTCATGATAAGAATCATTTTTGAGATCGATACCGCATGCATACGAGTCATTGATGTGTTGTGAGTCATATTTTATAAATAAATTCATATGATTGTGATGTGAGTGAAATATGTATACTTCTTGTTCTGGCGCATAGTTGATATATGTGTGTGAATTAATATGTAGTAAATCTACTATGATTGTTTATGGACCATTTATTATTTGAATATATTCTCACTTCTTTGTTGTTGTTGTAGTCTGTGCTTCTTTCTGAAATATAGATTATAAGCAGGTAATTGAGTAGCTTCTTAGAGCAAAAGCATGCCGTGATACCATTCTTATTTTTTATTTTCATTTTGCATCTTTAGATTATGTGCTCTGATCTGTAACTCTAAGCGGGGCGAACAATTCTTTTATTTATGTTTGTTAATTAGGGAGTTGAATGTTATACTCTCGATGGTTGATTGCTTGTGTTGATTTTGCAGAGACTTTTACCGCATTTGTTTTTCAATTTAATAAAGCATTTTTTATGAGAATTATTGGATTTATGATGCATGTTTATTGATAAACTCTGCTGCGATGATATTCTAAGTAAAGATGAGCATTGCAATAACAGGTGTTGAATGTTTTATTAAATTTTATGTGTTATCCAACATGTTGTGATATGATATATATGATTAAGTGTTATACTCTCGATTTATTCGTTATATTATGCACGGGGAAATTAGGTGTTATATTACCTCTCTCTTGTTTGACTATAAAGTTATTGAATTTTCTTTTATAATTTTTGTACCTTTATCTTAGAGAATATTTTTGTAAAATGATCTTCACTTGCCTAAAATGATTTTATTTAAATTTAATAGTTTTTGTTATTTCCTTTTTTTTTATTTTGTATAAACTTTGGTTTCTTTAAATTCTTTGTATAATTTAAAAGAGAAATTTTCGGTAAAAAAATTGTGGAAACACAATTTAGTTAATAAAAATTTGGTTCAATCCTACTGTTGTACCCCAAAATTTTCCCTCTCATTTATCAAGATTTTTCTCAAAAGACTTCTTTGACTCAAGACAAGATTAGGGTTTGGTCAGCTCAAGACATCTCATCTTGCACTGATAATCCAAAATTAGGGTTTGTGTTTGCACAAGGATTTTTTGACCACCAATGCTTCATGTGACTTTCATACACCATTTTGGACCCCTAAGATTGCTCATGTTAAGTTTCAAGCCTTGAACCACATTTTTGATCAGTCAATTGGGCAGTTGACCTAAAAATCAACTGTATTGGGGAAAAAGTTAACCATGGCCAATTTACAGTCAAACTTCATAATTTTTTATCCACATCAACATTTTAGACTCATATGTACCATTTGATCAAGTTTGGATCACAACTCCTCAAGAAATTTGATCAAATCATCAAAAGGACAAAATGGTCAAAATTAGGGTTTTGACTGAGAAAGGGCAATTTCTGATTTTTAACCTAGCCAATGACCAATTGAGTTCAAACATGATTTCAAGGGTTCAATGGAATCATCTTGACCTAATTACATGGTTCAAAAGATCTCAAGTTCATTGGATTGACAGATGAATTTTGCAGTCAACTGATCAAAAGTCAACTCTACACTGAAAAGTCAAACTTTGACTTTTTGGTCAAAATCAAGTTCCAAGGGGCATAATTTATCAAGATATGTCAAAATGTGAAATTTGTTCACCAAGAAACTTAAAATTGAAAATTAGGGTTTTAATTTGAAAATTTTCATAACTTAGAATTTTTCTAAGTATAAAAATTTTCTTATTATTTCCCAACTTTTCACCACTTTTTCACCATGATGCATTTTGATTCAAAGAAAACTTCCAACATGAAAGTTATATTCCTTCATGAAATCTATAACTTTTCTTCACAAACTTTTCCCAAAAGATGCTTGGATCTCAAGTTATGAATTTATGAATATAGGTCCATGAACTTCTTAACTTAGTGAAATTTTGCCCTAATTTAGGCAGGTTTTGGACCCAACTTCATGGACATTTTTCACCTAGTTCCAAGAGGTATATCAAATTGAATTTCAAAGATGGTTTATAGAGCACATTGCAAGTTTTCTAAAATGTCTAAGAACTCTCCAATATAATTTTTGAGTAGGGAGAATCGAAGAAGAGAAGTTGGCATTTTCTCACTTTTGTTCAAGCCATTTTCACATAGCATCAAGTTGCAAATCAAATCTATGCTGGTTGTATCTTGCTTTACAGGTCCTAAGCTTGCTATACACTCCATAATTAAATGCAAACTCAGTTGACAAAGGCTTTACCTTTGCTTTTGAAGCTTTACACAAGGTGTATTTCCATTTTTGGCCAAAAGGTTACAATGCCATTTTCATAAAGGGCAACTTTTGCAACTTTCTCAATCTTGAGCTTTGAACCTGTCCCTTTGGTACATGCAATTTCTACAGATCTCAAGCAATGTGTACCAACTCTTATTAGCCCTCAAGCAAGCAAGTACAAGCATGTGGGGTTAGTCACTTCACTTTACTTCAAATGCAAGAAAAGTTGCAAAAAGGTCCAAAGCTTGCACAACTAGTAAGGGCTGACTTTGTATCATTTCTCTACATATTTGCAAACTTGTTACAAGGCATAACACGATTTGCTTGCACCAAAAACACTCTGAAATTCAAAAACACCACAAAACTGCCAAAATATAGAATTTCTGCAAAAGCATAGCCAACTCTCATTTGGCTCATGCGTTTTGTGTTTAAACACTTCAAGCATCTCATAAACATCATACCAAAGCAATCTAAGCCATCACCCTAGTTCTGTAACCCCTGTTTCAGCATCCACCATTTTCACTTTGGAAGCTTGCAACTTGACTTGTCCAGAGAGTTCCAGCCATCCTCAAAGCAATATAAGCATTGGAATAGCTTCAGGGAAGTTCAAGGAAGCTCAAACAATCATCAGGCCTCCATTAAAGTCCATACATTGCCCTACTCGAATCCAGCTGAAGGAGGTATTTTTTTCAAACTCTATCTCTCTGAATAGGCAACCTCAAGCCATGATTTGTGAAGGAAAAATGTAGTCCTTATCATGACAAAGCTATACATATCATTACTTTTCATTTATATTACTTGTGCTAAGAGAATTTGAAGATTGAAAATGCTAAAAAAGTTAGGTCATGAATTAGGGGTTCCAAAATTCTCTTTGATCTTTTAGAGTTAGGTTACATAATTTATATGGTTGGAATCGTGAGCTCAAATGCCACATGTTTCATGTTATGAGTTTTTGTTTTTATGCAAGCATGAGCAAGATCCAGGTTTGAACTAAAACGCGCGCAGGGAAGAGAACGAAGGACGGGGATAAAGTGTTCTGGGCTTTTTGGTGCCTTGGGCTTTTTGCTTTTGCTATTTGCACCCCCCGACTTGATATTTGCACCCCCTGGCTGATTTTTATATTTTTCATATTTTTTTCATATTTCTTTATTTATTGCTTTTGATTATTTTTTCTGAATAATAAAAAATCCTAAAAATAATTTCTTTATTTTTACAATTTTATTTTATTATTTTTTATTATTTTTTGACATAAAAATTAATATATTTGAGTAGGATAGAACTTATTTTCTTAAATAGTTTGTAAATACAATAAAAAATGCTTAATATTTTTATTATACATTTTATACTCATAAATACCAATTTTTACACATATTTAATTTTTAATATTTAAACACAATATTATTTATTTTTCTTTTATACAAAAAAAAATATACAAGATAATAATGTAAAACCTTATTTTCTTTTACAATAAAAACTAGGGTTTAACCCCCTCCAAAAATAATATTATTTTTTTCCTTATTTTTAAGTTTAAAATTAAATATTTTTTTCACACAAAAACAAGACATAAAACATTTTTTTTACATGAACACATTGCATTGCATTTTAAATATTTATCTTATATTTATTTAATTCGCGCAATATTCAATTTTGTTGTAATAGTATTTAGTTTTATATTTGTGCAAAATCCCCATTCAAACTTGTATCCCCCTCCTATAAAAATTATTGTAATAGTTTAGTTTACATTACGCAATTTATCGCTTTTATGCCATGTTTAGTATATTAGGGTTTGCATGACAAGAACAAAAACAAAGCAAAATAGAAAACCCTAAATGCAAGACAAAAGCATGAAAATGATACACTTTGCACACAAGCACCCTTAGGGTTTCTCCCACTTGGTTGCCTAAAATAAAATGGCCATGTTACGCATGCGAAGTATCTTGGCAAAACAAAACAAATATAACATCATAGTCCCTCGATGACGCTATTCAAAAGTTGCCTAAAACAAAATGATCTTGGTCCCTCAAAAATGCTAATATACTTGGCAACATTGCTATCATGGTCATACGATGATCCACGCCCGTCCCGTTTACATCCAAAGATAGGGTTGCTTACCAAATCAATGGTAAGTCAACAATGTCAAAGGAGTAAAAATGCACAAGAAAGACATTTGAGTAGGTAGATAGCTTCTAGTTACTTGCTCCATTTCAAAACAATCCTTGCTATTTTCAAAAACAAACACACACACATTTCAAAATGTTTTACAAAACATTGAAAATATTTTCAAAAGACAAACATCTTTGTATACATTCTTACGAACGAAAATCATTACAAAGATTGCCTAAACAATGACCTCTTTTACAAAATACTTTCAAAATCACACCAAACACCATTTCAAACAAAACAAAGCAAGTGATCTAAACAAGTAACTAAGAACCTATGGAAAACCATGGATGAAAAGGGTGCTAGCACCTTCCCTTTTCATAATCTACCCCCTGAACTCAAGAAAACATCTCAAAATTCTTTCCTGTATTTTTTTACCTTTCCTTTTGAATAAAAGAAAAGTCGGTGGCGACTCTTGCTAACCGCAACATTTACGAACACAAACGCAAAACTTCAAGTCAGTTCTCCAACCGCATCACACCTACCATAAAATATAAAATCTGATAAAAAAATTTCTTGTTCAATCCTATCATAAAATATAAGATCTGGTCAAAAAAATTATATGGTTATGCTGACAACTAAAATTTGCTTAAAAGATAGAAAATTTATCATTTACACATTATTCCATCGTTATTAAAAAATTGAATATGTCATTTCACTTCAAATAAATTTACTTAAAATAATTATCATAAAATTCTACAATAGTATATTAATTTAATATATTATATTTTATGAAACTGTATAAAAATTTAATAATGTTTATCTAAAGATATCTATTATTTTATACTCGGATGTTATCATTATCGAGAATAATCTAAATTTTAATATTAGTCATAACTTAGAGATATTGACGATTTAACAGGATACAAATGTTGAAGAAATTAAACATAAGATAAATATTGATTAGAAATGTATCGCTTTGCTATTTAAAAAAATATTAATTAGAAAGAGAAGTGATAGGTACTAGATTATACGCACGAGTGAAAATCATTTGACTACATATTATGATTTATAAAATTTTAAATGTATTGTAGTTTGTTCCTTTGAATAATTTTTATTTCAGTATTATATTCAATGTTTTATATAGATAGAAATTATAGAAATCATCCTGCCATAAATTGATGAATATATAGTCAATTATTCCTTTGAAATGATTTGACTACATTGAGTATATAATCAAACAAATATTATTTTATATTTAATTCACATGCAAAATAATAATACTTAATATGGTTATTATTATTATTATACAATTATTTAAATACTACGTTTATTAAATATAACAGATTGATTCAAAAATATAACATATAATTATATAATATAAAAGTTATAATTAAAAATAGTGATATTAATAAAAAATTTGCAAAGGTTCTAGATGAAATATGAACTTATTTTTTAAAGTTACTATATCAAACTTTGAATATCAATGAACACCGTCTTGATAAAAAAAACTTTGAATATCAAGATAATTTTTTTTTTTCACCGATGACACAATTTATGTAAATATTTAGATTCTTTTTTATGCATCGATGACACAATTTATGTAAATGTTTAGATTCTGAGTTTGTGTTTAATGTTTGAGAATCTTAAGAGTTTTTCTTGAGAGTTTTTGAAAGTTTGATGGTTCGATTCCACACCAAAAAAAAAGTCTCCCTCAACTTGCAAATGTTTCTCTATTTATAGAGAAAAGGTTGAAGGTGTTTGAAGTAACCAGGTTTGTAGGATAACAAACCATGGTTTGGTTGAAAATGAAACAAGTTTAGTCCTTTTTCGTTGTTCCCACGTTTCCAGTACAAGTGGGGGCCTACTGGCAGGAGATTTGAGATATGCCTTTGACATTGCTTTTCGTTCAGACAAAATCATATTGGGAGCTGATTTTGTGATAAAAGTACTCTTTATGAAAAAAGGGTACGTAGCCTTTTGCTATTTTAACCAAGAATGGTATTATCCAGTAGACAAAACTTCAAACCGTTGTGTAAGCCTCTGATCATGTAAAGATTTAGAAGCAACATAGCCTGACAAGTAGGATTTGGAGGGTAAGGCAATGTGATTTGCCCAAACTTGCTTCGAAGGGTCCAGAGTTGGGTTTGAAACATGATTATTCGAAGGAAATCAAAACTCCAATCGAAGCTTTGTGTGAAGGTGGCTTTTGTCTAACCGAAGACTTGCCTGCCAGAGGTCACATGGCCAAACGAACTTGCACTTGAAGGAAACCATAAGCCCAAACGAAGAATGTAAACCCAAGCTTGTACTGAAGAAAGTCACACGCCCAAACGAAGAAATCATACAGGAGGTAAAGAGCACAAACGAAGCTTGCAACAAAAGGGGTCACAAGCCTAAACGAAGGGCATGTAGGAAGCAAAGATGCTCAGACGAAAGAGGCGTGCAGGAAGCAAAAATATGCAATCGAAGGATGCCAAAAGGAGGCTTTTTGCCTTGGAATCGAAGGAGGTTATAGGAGGCTCTTTCCTTGTGCCTGCTGGCATGTTGGGCGCCTCTTGCGTGCAAGAAGGGAGCTATGGCTCAATCAAAGGTTGCATGCAGCCAACCATTACTTTGTGGATCAAAGCAAACATGGAGAGATCAAATGTTCAAACGAAAAAGGCATGCAGGCAACCATTTCCCTGTGAACCATGTGAGGCCAATGGTGTAGTCGAAGGTTGCATGCAGGAACTCTTGTTTTGTGAATCAGAGCCAGTGTTCCATAGGCCAATGCACAATTGAAGAATGCAAGCCAAGCTTGCATCAAAAGAGACTAGAAGTCTAATCGAAGGATGTGGATTCGAAGCAAACTTTTGTCTTGTCAAAAGGCACATTAACATCTTCAATTTTTTATTTTTTCCTTTTCCTTTAAATAGGTGTTTTGTAACCACACTTGTGAGAGAAATCTTGAGAAAAATGAGAGGGTAAATTTTAGGGTACAACAAGCACCCCTCACGTCTGTGGTACTCCACGGGATCCACTATTGTTGTTCTAATTAAAGGGTGTGTTCAAATCTAATGCTTACCAGTTAAACGGAAAAATGCAAAGAGGGAATGCATGCAAAAGAAAACCACGGGGAAAAGAAGGAAATAATTACAAAGTTTCGCTCGGCTGAGCCCCGCGACCAAACGCCTATGTATCCTTTTTAAGGAATTAGAGCATCGTAGTTCAGCTCACATGTTTCAGTTTGTTTTGTATTTTTAAATTGAACAGTGTAAAGTTTTATATTCTACCTGCGGCTCGACCTTTGGAGACTCGCGCATCTGTAGTAAAAAGGAACTAACATGATCTTTTAAAAGTTTGAAAGAAAAATCCTGAAGGTGAAAAATAATTTGCATTGGTTGATGTTTTTTACCTTGAAAAAGGATTTGAAAGTTGTTAGATGTTTAATATATTTGCCAAAGAAAAAATGGTTTTAGTTTTAAGGATGCAAAATAAAATAAAACATTTAAGGGAGACTGTCCTAAATCTAATCCCTAATGTTATCATACAATGATGTCCCTATGGTTCAGATTAACACAAAGGAAAATATCTACCTAATATTAGCATGCATAGTTTGAAAACATAATGTCTATCCTGATTATATACTCTAGCTAAGAATGAACCGAGATGTCCTAAGGGAACACAGTATATACAAGGATAAAAATTAAACAAGCAATCAACAAGCTCAAGAGAGCACACGCATGGCATGAGTAGTGCCCACTTACTTAAGTCAAAAGACCTAACCAAGATATCGGTAATCGTGGTAGGTAAAGAAGGGAAGTTCCTAACCATAGATATTATATAATATAGGCAAGAAGGGATCATAAAAGCTACTCTTAACCAATGTATCATATCACTGAGGCAAGAAGTAAAGATAGGGGAAGTGAATGTCCAAAGCGACTAAGCACCTAATCAGGATATCAAGAATCAAGGTAGGAGATAGAAGGAAATATGAAAAATCACAGAGTGTCAACGTCGCCCGATGCCAGATCAAGACAAAGTGTAGGGGTTTAGTTACAAAACCCTTTTCCATATGACCGACTCGATAACATGAGCAACACCGTCCATAGCATCAACACACGGCGTGTGCTACAAACGACACGGACAAGAAATGGAAGGGTCGACTCTGGACCCTTTGTCGCCTATGTCTCCTTTTGAGGACTTATCAATGGGGAATAGGAATGGGACGCCTTCATTGAGGTCTTTGGCACAATTGTAAACACACATAATGGTAAACAAACAAGCACAAGTAGAATTGCCTTAAACATGTCTTTTAATAAACCAGATTTGCCTCAAAGGGACTCCCGGAACATGCATCTCTACCATAATTCTCATAGCATCGAAAATAGATAAAGCATGCATCTCTATTCCTACTTCTTATGGCATCAGAAAAGAAAATACAATGTGGAAATTAAACCACGCAGTGGAGTAATACCAAACGAAAGATAGTTCGTAGCAAGCAAGTAAAAGCATAAATACTCCGTAAAAACTTCGCGCAAGCTATAATCAATAACATAATAGTTAGAATATGCATCGATCAATAAAACACAATGGGAATGCGTGTCAGACACATCAGCAACAAATGGAACAACTGCACACAAATTTACATCCAGACAAAAACACAAACAATGCATATTTCTCATGAAATGAGAATCAAGGTAAATCACGTCGGAAGCGAATCCACACATTAAATGCTTTTCAATCAAATAACCAACACTTTATTTACATGATTGAAAGCTCTTACAATGTACCTTGAACAAGTCAATAAACATATTAGTGATAACAAGAAACTGCAATCAGAGTTATGCATTCTCAACACTATTCAATTTATGATTAAATCATGAAGGAGTGGGAATTAAATGCATATTTGAAGCGCAAAACAAACTCTGGAGAGCATTGCGTTTCAAAAAATGAGTGCACAAAACTTCAAACGGAATCACACGAAAATGGCACGGTAGCCTCCAAACTTACCAAGAAGCTCACAAAAGTGT
The DNA here is from genome assembly GCA_948472305.1 of Vicia faba. Taxonomy (NCBI): domain Eukaryota; kingdom Viridiplantae; phylum Streptophyta; class Magnoliopsida; order Fabales; family Fabaceae; genus Vicia; species Vicia faba. The sequence continues at coordinate 1,228,556,717 of OX451741.1, read as the reverse complement.
ACACCATGAATTAAATTGCATTGCATTGCAAGGGCAACTTATCAATACAGGGCAGCAACATCATTTACACATGATTCGTTCAAAAAACACATCGGAAATGGTAAAATCCCACCGTAATGATCCATAAGCGCACACATAAGCATGAATATGCATTGGGAAACTTTAGAAAATCCATTTGCAAGATATTTATAGTTCTCGGGAAGAAACATGCACATGTACCAGTATCGTCGCTTAGAAACTATAAGCACTTTACAAACAAATTGAATCCTCATAATTCAAGTCAAAAGCACACAATTCAAGTGTTCTTGCAACTTATCGAATTTGAAATTTAAGTGTTGTAGAATTTAATATATCAACAAATTGATTTTAAAAGTTGCATTAACTCATGAATTTACAACTTATATCTCATTAAACACTAAACACGTGGAATCAACCTTAATTCCAAAATTCAAGCATCAAGAACACTTTACATGTCGATGTCAAGATAACACTTCGAAGTTTGATTGCAAAAAGTGTCAAGATCAAAGAAAAATGCACCAAATAATTGATTAGGAATCAAATTTTGACATGTCAATTTCCAAAATTATGAACAAAAATTCGACAGCGACACACAAGTTTCACATAATCAACCAAAAAACAATTGAATTCAATAGTTCATCACATCATTAAGGTGATGATTCAACCAACTCCACATCTCTAAATAATTGATATCAAAATTCAATAATGACACTGTGATACAGTGGGAGAACTGACTTGGGTGTTTTACATTTGATCGCAAATGTTACGGTTAGCAAGAGTCGCCACCGACTTTTCTTTTATCCAAAGGGAAAGGTGAAAAAGAACAGGAAAGACCTTTTTGATTTTTTATTGAGTTCGGGGGGTAGATTACGAAAAGGGAAGGTATTAGCACCCTTTTCATCCATGGTTTTCCATGGGCTCTTAATTACTTGCTAGATCACTTGCTTTTGTTTTGAAATTGTGCTTTGTGTGGGTTTTTTTGAAAGTATTTTGTAAAGAGGCCATTGTTTAGGCAAACTTTGTAATGATTCTCGTTCGTAAGAATGTATACAAAGTGTTGATCTTTTGAAAATGTTTTCAAGTTTTGTAAAATGTTTTGAAAGTGTGGGTGTTTGTTTTGAAAATAGAAAAGATGTTTTGTTTTGAAAGTGAGCAAGTAACTAGGGGCATTCTACCTACTCAAAAGTCTTTCATGTTCATTTCCTCTTTCCTTTGACATTGTTATCTTACCATTGATTTGGTAAATAACCCTATTGTGATACGGTGGGAGAACTGACTTGGGGTTTTGCGTTTGTGTTCGCAAATGTTTCGGTTTAGCAAGAGTCGCCACCGACTTTTTATTTATCCTAAGGAAAGGTCAAAAAGCACAGGAAAGACCTTTGAGATGTTTTTCGTGGGTTCGGGGGCTAGATTATGAAAAGGGAAGGTGCTAGCACCCTTTTCATCCATGGTTATCCATGGGATCTTAGTTACTTGTTTTAGATCACTTGCCTTTGTTTTTCAATTGCTTGAAATGGTGCTTTGTGTGTGTGGTTTTGAAAATGTTTTGAAAAAGATGCCTTGTCTAGGAAACCTTTGTAATGATTCTTGTTTGAATATATACAAAGGTGTTTGTCTTTTTTAAAAGATGTTTCAATGTTTTTGAAAGTTGTTTGGTAATTGTGTTGTGATGTGTGTTTGAAAAATGGCAAGGATGTTTTGCAAGTTTGATCAAGTAACTAAGAGTTGGTCTACCCTATTTTACTCAAAGATCTTTCTTATGTTTTTAACCCTTTTAACAGTGTTGTTTCACCATTGTGTTTGATGAACAACCTTGTGTTAGGATGTTTAAACGGGACAGGCGCGGGTCATCGTGTGCAATCATTGAAGGTAACTTGTGAGACACTTTAGCAATTTTGTAAGGGACGAGATCGTTTTATCGAAGGCAACATCGAGGGTCATCGAGGGACTACGATCTTTTTTTATCGAAGGGACATTTGCTAGAGTGTCTCATACTCGAGGGACATGATTGCATTTTCCGAGGCAACAAGTGAGACTACCCTAAGGGTGTATGTGTGCAAAGTGTGTTTTATTGCATGCATTTGTCTTTGATTTTTAGGTTGTCTACTTGTTGGTTTTATCTTTCCATACACACATACTTACTAGCATTTGTATAAAGCAATAAAAATGTAGCAAATAAATATCCTACACTATTACAACCATATTAAAAGGCAAGAAAATATAAAGGCAAAAGAAAACAAAATAAAAAAACAAGGAAAATGAGCTTTTCGACCCAGGTAGTAGCATCCTTCGATTTGCATTCTGCTGGCCTCCTTTGATTGGGGCTGGCAACAGCAAAGTCACGTCTTTCGATTGGGCCTTGGCAGGGGCGAGGTCCTGTCCTTCGATTGGGGGGAAGCAACCTTCGATTTGAATTCTGTTGGCCTCCTTCGATTGGGGCTGGCAACAGCAAAGTCACGTCTTTCGATTGGGCCTTGGCAGGGGCGAGGTCCTGTCCTTCGATTAAGCAAAGGCAGCAGCAAGTTGTATCCTTCGACTGAGGCCTGGAAGTCAGTATGGAAACCAAAGGCTTCGTTTCATACTCTTGTCTCCTGTTTCTTTCGTTTGAACTTTTTGAACAGCAACATGGCATAAGGCCATGCTAACATTGCCTTATAATCAGTTAACACTTAATGCATATTTAAGTAAAGAAGTAGCAAAATGAAAGGGGGGGTTAGCTCTGAAAACATATTAAGTAGGTGGAAACGAAAAGAACCAAAGTGTTATGTACATGTTATGCTAGAAATGAAAGGTTCAAGGTTAAGGATGACTTACCTTGCTTGAGGCTAGAACGTGTGCTGGGCCTTTAAGTGGTTTTATTGAATGCTTCTGGATTCGAAGGGAGGAACCAGTGGTTATGTCTTTGATACTGGACTCAAAAGAGAAGGACAAGTGTGAGGTTCTTCCTACTGGATTCGAAGGGTAACAAGGTATATGGATGTTTCAGATTCTAAGGGGATAAGTGTTTGGATTCTGGATATGTGTTTGGATTCTGGATACGTGTTTCGATTCTGGATATGTGTTTGGATTCTGGATATGTGTTTGGATTCTGGATATGTATTTGATGAGTGTTTAAGTGTTTGAGAAAATTTGGTGTTTTTGAGAATTTTCTGCAGATTCGTTCGACTGGCCAAAAGGTCCCCCCTTAGCTTTGCATAAATTCTTGTATTTATAGAGAAAGAATGGACATGTTTTCAACAGCCATCCTTGCAAAAAATAATAAAATACTGTAACGTGACAGTACAAGTGGGGGGCCTGCTGGCAGTTGTGGTGCAGGAGATGTGACTGAGGCCTCTGACGTTGCTTGTGCTCAGACCAAATTCAGGTTGACAGCTGCTTTTGTGATAAAGTACTCACTATGAAAAGAAAAAGTATATAGCCTTTAACCCAGAATAGCAGTATCCAAAAGGTAAAGTTTAAAACCTTTGTACAAGCTTCTGACTATGTAAAGATTTGGACGCAACACAGCCCGACAAACGAGATTTGGTCTTGTGCAAGAATGAGATCGAAGCACACCTATTTGAAGGAAGCCTTTGCCTCAGTCGAAGCTTGTGGTCGAAACAAGCTAACTCGAAGGAAGCATATTGCCCAATCGAAAGTCTGTGTTCGAAGGAGGCTTAGAGTTCAACATGAAGGACAAATCCAAGTTGCATTCGAAGGAGGCTCTTGCTCCACTGAAGTTTTCATCCAGGCACACAGAAGGTGAGTGCCCAAACAAAGACTTGCCTTGCAGGGGGTACATGTGGCCAGTAGGTCATGGCCTTCGATTGCGAGCATGCAGGCAGAAAAAGACACAAATGAAACCTGCAACAAGAAGTCACATGCCCAGGCGAAAGAGGCACGCTAGCAGCCACTTTGAGAAATCGAAAGAAGCCAAGAGTCAATCGAAGGATGCTGATCGAAAGAGTCCTAAAGGCCAATCGAAAGAGCTGAAACGAAGAACACTTGTATTTCTCAAATTTTTGTCAAAATAATATTTTTATCTGTTTTCTCTATTTTTTGACAGTTTCCAAAGTACTTGTGCAAGCTTGAATTTTGAGAATCCTTGTGAGAAGGGCCTTGAAGAATGAGAGGGAAACTTTTAGGGTACAACAGTTGCCCCTGTTCAATTTTCTTAAACATGACGATATAGATTGGCTTTCGAGCCTTTCGTGATCCGAAGGTGGAAGATAATTGAACACTAGAGTGCCCAAAAATTTGCACTCGTATGATGTAGTATCAGCATTGTGATGTCGGGAATGGGCTTACATATGCCATTTGGAGATTGTTGGTAGGAGGATGGGCTTATAGATGCCATCTGCAGGAGTGTGACAGAATCTTGTCGGGGATGGGCTTAAAGATGCCATCTGGAGTTGTGACAGAATCTTGTGGGGGATGGGCTTAAAGATGCCATCCGGAGTTGTGACAGAATCTTGTCGGGGATGGGCTTAAAGATGCCATATGGAAATGATTGCTACTCCAAATAGATGATGAAGGAATCTTGGACGATTACTACCTCAGCAGGATGATGAAGGAATCTTAGATGACTACAACCTCAGCAGGATGATGAAGGAATCTTGGATGACTACAACCTCAGCAGGATGATGAAGGAATCTGTGTAGGGTTGACTGATGATGAGTCCGTGTGAAACTGCATCTTGGAAGGAAGGAACCTGTGTAGGGTTGGCTGATGATGAGTCTGTGTGAAACTGCATCTTGGAAGGAAGGAACCTGTGTAGGGTTGCCTGATGATGAGTTTGTGTGAATCTTGGAAGGAAGGAACCTGTGTAGGGTTGCCTGATGATGAGTCCGTGTGAAACTTCATATTAGAAGGAAGGAACCAGTGTAGGGTTGCCTAATGATGAGTCCGTGTGAAACTGCATCTTGGAAGGAAGGAACCTGTGTAGGGTTGCTTGATGATGAGTCAGTGTGAAACTGCATCTTGGAAGGAAGGAACCTGTGTAGGGTTGCCTGATGATGAGTCCGTGTGAAACTGCATCTTGGAAGGAAGGAACCGGTGTAGGGTTGGCTAATGATGAGTCCGTGTGAAAATGCATCTGGAATTTGAGAAGGAACCGGTGTAGGGTTGTGTCATGATGAGTCCGTGTAAAACTGCATCTGGATTTGAGAAGGAACCGGTGTAGGGTTTCTTTATGATGATTCCGTGTAAAATTGCATCTGGAATTTGAGAAGGAACTGGTGTAGGGTTGCTTTATGATGAGTCCGTGTAAAACTACATCTGAATTTGAGAAGGAACCGGTGTAGGGCTGCTTCATGATGAGTCCGTGTAAAACTGCATCTGGAATTGAGAAGGAACCGGTGTAGGGTTGCCTGATGATGAGTCCGTGTAAAATTACATCTTGGAAAGAGAAGGAACCGGTGTAGGGTTTCCTGATGATGAGTCCGTGTAAAACTGCATCTTGGAAAGAGAAGGAACCGGTGTAGGGTTGCCTGATGATGAGTCCGTGTAAAACTTCATCTGAATTTGAGAAGGAACCGGTGTAGGGTTGCTTCATGATGAGTCTGTGTAAAACTGCATCTGGAATTGAGAAGGAACCGGTGTAGGGTTGCCTGATGATGAGTCTGTGTAAAACTACATCTTGGAAAGAGAAGGAACCGGTGTAGGGTTGCCTGATGATGAGTCCGTGTAAAACTACATCTTGGAAAGAGAAGGAACCGGTGTAGGGTTGCTTTATGATGGTCAAGTAGATAATTGTCCTGTCTGGTTTCAGGTATTAATCTGGAACTTGAAAAGGTTGATGGTAGCCATCTGTTGATTGACCTTTTTCTGAAAAAGGTAAAACGTTAGTTGTATGCAATGTCATGATGTATGAAATGCACGGTGTCATGATGTTCTCAAAATAAATGAGATTGCGTTGTATGCACTTATCATGTATGTAAATAGGATGTGTGAAATGTGAAATGTTAATGAATGTATTTTTGTCTGGGAAAATAAATCCTTGACAAAAGCTGGGGAGTCATTAAATCCTGGACTGCTGTTGAAGAGTATGTGTGTCTTCAAACTTTGCTTAGAATATTTCCAATGGATTCCTGTTTTGTTGTTTGAGGAGAATTCTGCTAGGGGAAGTTGAAAACTCTGTGGGGAGTATGTTTATTTCTGCTTGGGAAAAGAGTTTAGGAGTCTTAGTCGTCTGTTGCTCTACTGGGGAGTCGAAGTTGAACTGATATCTGGTCGGGTCCAGGTTTCGCGGTAACTTGCTGGGGATTGTAGAGTAGTCTACTGGGGAAGAGGAGTTGTGGTCCTTTGATTTGTAGTAGTCGGAAAGGCAAACTCAAGCTAGGGAATCCTGGTGTTGTTGGGGAAATAAACCCTGTCGTCAGTCTGCTAGAGAGGTGACATCTTTGTTGGGGGAAGTCCTCGAGGATTCTTGAGGTTGATTCAGTTGGGGAAAGGGGGTCAGAGATTATACTCTTACTGTGGAATCATCCTATGAGAAGGACTTTGGGGAGACTTGTCATTTCTCCTAGTAGCGAATGTTTGTGGCATTGCCTAACAGTTTGATTATATGCAACCCTTTGTTGGGATTGACGCTCAATGTCCTAAGTGACAGAGATGGAGACCTGCCCTTGGTTACTCTGCACTTCTTCAGAGATTTCTTGAAATCTTGACTGGACTGCCCCAGGTGTGCTGGATAGTGACATGTCATGCCCCCTTGTTGATAGGAGATTTGTCAATGGAAATGTCATCCTTTTTGGAGTGATTTTGTTCACTGAGAGGGCTTTCGTTCATCGGATATTCGTTGTGTGAATTTCTCCGCTGTCAAACAAATAGCCAAATGCAAACAGTGATATTCAAGTGATGCAAAGTTTATACTTGTCTTGAAGTTTTGAAAAATGCGTTTTTTAGCAGAAAACTTTTTATAAGACAAATTCAACACAAGATTTAGGGCAAAGCCTTACAGGAGTCAGGATACCTTTTGTAACAGTATGCTTTTGAACTAACCCATGCTTCAATTAGGACTTTTGAAGGGTTGTAACGTGGCTTGGTTCACGGTTTAAGAAACAAAGGATAAAGGCTCAAAGTATATTTGTACCCACCCGCTCTTCGTGAAGTTCTTCAATCCTAAACTCAATTAATTGTGCATTTGAACTCCAAATGAGTCTTGGAACGATGTTTTTGGTGATGGTTCACACAAGTTGAATTTGTTGGAAGGCAGTCATTTTTGCAACATTTTTCATGTTGTTGAGGATTTGTAGCGACCTCGTTCTTTTGATTTGTTATCCCTAACTTTTGCCTGAATGTTCCTGTTTTCGAGATTACAGTCAGCGGGATGCCCCAGCTTTCTTAAGCCTCCTTTATAGGTTTTGGCTCAGTGGGCTTTTCTCTTTTGAGAGATTGACTGCCTATGAGATAAGGAACCACCACTGTCTTTTGATTCCAGAGGAATACTTTTGATGTCGTTCGTTGTATTATGAACTGAGAGTTTGCGACTTAAAGCGCATCTTTTGAATTAACTGAGAGACTACCCTGCCCCAGGTTTTGATTAAAGGTTTCAATTTGTGTTAAAAATAGAAAACTCCTACTTCTTTGGCTCGAAGGGGTTGACTAGGGATTATCTTCCTTATAACTCCAGTGTTTATGATTTGAAATAAATGCATGTACATCATCAGCAAGGTTTGTCCAAAAGCATACTGTATGAGATTATGGTATTGTTTCGTCATCCTCCCTCTAAAGGCTTGTAACTTTTAGCAAGAGTTGAATATCATAAAGACAATATAAGAATAGTGAAAACGTGTAGATGAATTCAAGACAAACATATGCAATGCATTAATGAAACAAAGTTTGACATTAATAGATCATTGTTCGAATAACAAAAGAGATTACAACTTGAAAATTCAAATGAACCAAAGATGCTCTCAATGATTTGTCAAAGGAGCAGTGATTATGCTAGAGTCTCTGGAGGTTCAAACTCGATCTCCTTGGTGTTGATCATATTCCGAATCTTGTATTTCAGCGCCCAACAATCGTTAGTATCGTGCCCCGGGCTACCAGAATGATAAGCACACCTTGCATCTGGGTTGTAGTTAGGAGAAAAAGTCTTAGGGTTCGGATGAGGGTTTATCACTGTAATCAGATTCATCTTCAACATGTGCTGCAATGCTTGTGACAATGGCATATTGATTTGGGTGAATTGCCTTTGAAGTCTTTCCCCCTTTGGCTGATTATTTCGTTGTTGTAGTCGTTGTGTGCGTGCCAAATTAGAGATCAACACTGCCCCTATGGATTGGTGGTAGTCTTCCTGGCTACGCCTCTTCTGGCCGTGCACAACATTGGTTTCCCTCTTGCCACCAAATGACTTCTTCTCTGTACTCGAAGAGGTATCTTTCTGGATCTTACCACTCAGGATCCCAGCTTCTACTCTTTCTCCAGTCAGAATCAGTTCGGTGAAACCCACTGACGAGTTGCCGATCAAATGATTGAAATAGGGACCAGACAAAGTCCCAAGAAACATATCCACCAACTCCCTATCAGACAGAGGGGGTTGGACTCTTCCAGCAAGATCTCTCCATTTTTGAGCGTAGTCCTTAAATCCTTCGCATGTACCCATAGACATACCCTGAAGCTGAGTACGCGTGGGAGCAAGTTCGGAATTATACTGGTATTTCTTGTAAAAAGCAGCAGCAAGGTCCTCCCAGTTGCGGATGTTAGCTCCTTCCAGTTGACAGAACCATTCAAATTGAGTCCCCGACAGACTATCTTGAAATAAATGAACCCAGAGATTTCTATCAGCAGTATAGGGTTGAATCTTTCTGACGTATGAGCGGAGGTGTAGCTTCGGGCAGGATACTCTGTCATACAGAGCAAAGACAGGAGCTTTAAACTTGTGAGGGATCACCACCCCAGATGCCAATCCCAGATCTCCAAAATCCAACCCAGGTATCTTCTGAATTTCCATTGCACTGAGTCGGTCTTCAAGTTGCTTATATTTATCCTCAACAGGAGGATACTGGTCTTCATCAAAGTCTGTGTCATTGTCAGACACCACAGGGCTAGGACCCTTTCTTTCCTCTTGATTCTCTCCCCCTCCATATGAATGGGACAAATCAGTCTCCTGTCGCAAATTGTTCCCGAATCTGCGACCCATATTCAAGAGGACCACCTTCTTCTTCTTCTTCTTCTTCTTGTCCTTCAATATAAGAGTCTTCAAATCTTGTTGACTCTTGGCCAAGTTCAAGAACATTTCCTGAAACTGAGCATTCTGAGCTTGAAGAGCCTTGATGGCTTGATCAGCAGGTGTTTCAGAAGACATGATTGCTGAAATAAACAGCGAAGAAGATGAGAAACTTGTAATGGTACCTGAAATGCAATGATATGTATGATATATCTATGCAATGTTTTCAAGGATCTCACGGGGTAAACAAGAAAATGTTAGAGATTGAACTTTGATCAACATCTTTGAGTGGAGAACCTTGTATCGATGGATGTCTTTCCACGAGAATCAAGCTCACCATGTCAAGTGGGTCATAGCCCCTAATTCAAGTTGTTGCACTTGATCTTTGACGGTGTTTGTTTAGAGAGGAACCCTCTTGCTTTTTGGTAGACGTCTGGTTCAACGTGCCCCTGTATCAAAAGTCCCTCGAGATCCTTGAAATGGTTATGGTAAAAAATGTTATGGTATGATGTTATGATGTTATGTACATGTATGCAAAAGTAAGCAAGTGTATATACAAGTAATCATGTTCACACAAAGCAGACAAGTCCTTAGGTTTAGGCTTGCATAGGGTTTCATAGGTAAGTACCCTCTTGAAGTTAGTTGGCTCAAACCTGTCCTAAAATAGAAACCGGGTTCTAAGGAGCTCAATATCACTGGATTATTTTCTATATTCATTGTTTTGGTTTAGCCACTTACTGGCGACCAAAATATCCCAAGAAAACAATCCTCAATGAGTGTAGTATCGAGTACCTACCAACTTCGGACTGCACCAAAGTCGGTCATCTCACTACCCCTAAAAAGGCCAAGATGGTCAAGTAAGATTCTAGTTCATTAGTGCTTAGTGACATCACTCAGCGGCCCCGTATTCTCTTTGATTGACTCAAAGTCTACCGGTACTCACAAATATGTCGCACTAATATAGCTATTGCTTCAACCGTGTCGGTATACCCCGCACAGTTTCCACAACGTATTGCTATTTACCTATGAATGTTTCCCCAAATCCGGGTAGAGGATTTGAAGCCCAAACAAGAGAACCAAAATGTAAAGCAATCAAAGCAAACAATATAAGCAATGTAAAGGTGATCTAAAACCCTAAGGTAACCCCACTTTTAGAAATGTCCCCAGCAGAGTCGCCAGTTCTGTGATACGGTGGGAGAACTGACTTGGGGTTTTGCGTTTGTGTTTGCAAATGTTTCGGTTTAGCAAGAGTCGCCACCGACTTTTTATTTATCCTAAGGAAATGTCAAAAAGCATAGGAAAGACCTTTGAGATGTTTTTCGTGGGTTCGTGGGGTAGATTATGAAAAGGGAATGTGCTAGCACCCTTTTCATCCATGGTTATCCATGGGCTCTTAGTTACTTGTTTTAGATCACTTGCCTTTGTTTTTCAATTGCTTGAAATGGTGCTTTGTGTGTGTGGTTTTGAAAATGTTTTGAAAAAGATGCCTTGTCTAGGCAACCTTTGTAATGATTCTTGTTTGAATATATACAAAGGTGTTTGTCTTTTTGAAAAGATGTTTCAATGTTTTTGAAAGTTGTTTGGTAATTGTGTTGTGATGTGTGTTTGAAAAATGGCAAGGATGTTTTGCAAGTTTGATCAAGTAACTAAGAGTTGGTCTACCCTATTTTACTTAAAGATCTTTCTTATGTTTTTAACCCTTTTAACAGTGTTGTTTCACCATTGTGTTTGATGAACAACCTTGTGTTAAGATGTTTAAACGGGACAGACGCGGGTCATCGTGTGCAATCATTGAAGGCAACTTGTGAGACACTCTAGCAATTTTGTAAGGGACGAGATCGTTTTATCGAAGGCAACATCGAGGGTCATCGAGGGACTACGATCTTTGTTTATCGAAGGGACATTTGCTAGAGTGTCTCATACTCGAGGGACATGATTGCATTTTCCGAGGGACCAAGTGAGACTACCCTAAGGGTGTATGTGTGCAAAGTGTGTTCTATTGCATGCATTTGTCTTTGATTTTTAGGTTGTCTACTTGTTGGTTTTATCTTTCCATACACACCTATTTACTAGCATTTGTATAAAGCAATAAAAATGTAGCAAATAAATATCCTACACTATTACAACCATATTGAAAGGCAAGAAAATATAAAGGTAAAAGAAAACAAAATAAAAAAACAAGGAAAATGAGCTTTTCGACCCAGGCAGTAGCATCCTTCGATTTGCATTATGTTGGCCTCCTTCGATTGGGGCTGGCAACAGCAAAGTCACGTCTTTCGATTGGGCCTTGGCAGGGGAGAGGTCCTGTCCTTCAATTGGGGGTGTTGTACCCCAAAATTTTCCCTCCCATATTCTTCAAGATTTGTCAAGAATCATCTTCAATTACTCAAGATTGTTCAAGAGGTGTACAGTCAAAATCACTTCCTAAGACAACTGAAATTAGGGTTTTGGTTCTTTCAAGGAATTTGAGGTTTTCAATGGCTCAATCAAGTCTCATAGGCCTATATACATCCTCAAGCACCTACATACCAAGTTTCAAGATTCACAGTGCCAATTTGCACAGTTAAAAGCTCCATTTGACCTACAGTCAACTGCAGGGGCAAAATGGTCATTTTGCAGTCAAAAGTCAGAATTTTTGGTCAACATCTTATTTTGAGTTCACAATCATCATTTGATCAAGTCTTGATCATGATTCCACAAGCATAGCTCAAAAATCATCAAGATGCAAAAGTTACTATTTTTGGACAGTAGAAAAGTCAACTATATCTTGACCAGGGCATAACTTTTTCATGGTTTTTCAGAAAAATCCCATCCAATGCTCATTTTGAAGGGGATGAAATTTCCTACAATCCATATTCACACTCTAAGTCCGTGAAATGCTCTCACAAAAAGTTATCAATTTCTACATTATAGGTCAATTTCAAAAGTCAACAAAAATGCACTTTAAGTCAAAGACCATAACTTGATATTGGTAAATACAAATGACATGGGACCAAAGGCATTGGTTAGAGGACTTCAAGACCTTTCCAAAATGTCCAAGAACATGTTCATGTGATCAAAATTGAGCAAGATATGTATTGGAGAAGTTGGGAAATTTTTATGAATTTGCAAAAGTCAACTTTGCTCAAAACACTTTGTTTTTGCTAATGGGCCTCAAATTTCTTCTTGAAACTTCATTCATGGCCTATGCATGACCCTTCAAGCTTAATTGAATTTATTTTCTTATTTTTATCAATTAATTGGATTTTTAATCAATATTAATTCATTTAATTAATTTAAATTGTAGGAAAATACAAAGATTTGGTTTTTCAATCTTTTTGTGAAGCAAACATGGTCAAGATATGCTGGCAATTTCGTGTACAAATCAAATATGCAAAAATCTCCAAAATTGGCAACTTTCTTCAATCATGAAAATGCAAAAAGATTTGATTTTCAATCAAATATTCAATCATCATTCCAATGGATTTTTGTGCAAGATTCTGACCTAATTCCATTCCTCTATAAATATGCAAGCTAACCCTAATGCCATACACGTGAAGAAGCTGCAGGAAAGCCATAGCCATATTGAAAAATTTCCAAGAAAACTTGAAACTGATTTCTATATTGCAGGCCAATTCAAGGCATTATATTGATTCAAACACGTTGCTGGAAGTGCCAGGAGTGATTTACAATTGAAATCACACGCTAAAGCTCAAAGAATCACTAATTACAGGAACCACGGTTTGCGTTTTTTTCTCAAAATCATATTGTCAAATTCATGCATAATTAACATGTTTTATTGATTGTGTTGCATTGCCAGAGGTCATACGAAGCTAATGATATCACTTAATTGGATTAAAACGCCCTAAATCAAAAATTGCCATTGACGATTTCTAGGGTTCATAAGTTGTGAAATTGGGGCTTTCTAAACCCAGAAAAATCAGGACTTGTAAGGCACATGATTGGATTCGTGTAGACCAGACGAACACATTGGCACCCTCGCGAAACATTTATATAAAGCACAACCCTAATCGCTATTTTTCGTCACCATGTTTAGTGGGGGTTAAAAACCCCCGCTATCTGTTTGTGTTTTTGTAGGTACAGCGAGGAAGATGATGATGTGTTGATACATCATTGGATGGTTTAAATCAGCGCGCGTGTTTTTGTTGTGTTACAGCCTATTGAATTATTTTCTTATATAATAATTGTCACCTATTTCACTAATGACTAAAGCAAGTTGGTGGAGTGGTTCAGTGTGCTGGCTGGGAAGCATTGGGACCTGGGTTCGAATCCCAGGTCCCCCAAAATAATTGTTTGTTCTTTTTCTAAATATGTTCTTGTGCAGCCTTCCCAAAAGACATCCACCATGCACTTTCAAGCCCCAGGCGCCAAGTGGCCACAGTCACAAATCTAATGGCCATGAGATGATGATCATTGTACTCCCTAGTCAAAGCACACGCGGATGATCTCAAGAGTCAAAGCAGGCTTGAATTGTCAATGGGCTTCAAATTTCTAACATACCTCCATATTGGGCCAGTACCCCCCCTGGTTCATTCATTCTTTTTTTCTTTTCTTTTATAATTTCCATTTATTACTTTACTATTAATTATTATTATTATTATTATTATTTAATTAACATAATTAATTTATTTTCATAATAAAATCAGAAAACTAAAAAATATAATATTTTTTATTATTATTATTATTTCTTAATTTCACCCTTAGTTTATTATTTTTGTAAATAAATGCTAACAAATTAATTTAGTCTTTTTTTTTAATTAGGATAATTCTAACTCTTTCTGCAATAAATAAAACAAATTAGAATTAGGGTTTTTACTAACTTTTGACTATTTTTATTTATTTTCCTTGAGACATTAAAAAACATAAAAATATTTCTTTTTATTTAATTAATTAGTTTTAGGTTTAATTTAATTAAATACAAAAAGGACAAAAACTTCTTTATTTCCCAAAAAAGGGTCAAAACCCTAAGGACTTCTCCGATTCAATTTTTCTTCGCGCATATTATTTTTATCCATATTATGTAATTTCTCCGAGGATGTAATAGCGTTAATTAGGACTTTTTTATCGCTTTCTTTAATTTCCCGCAATTTACTTTTCAAGGGTTTGTTTTTGGCGATGTAAATACCCGACGCCTTGTAATAGCGTAGATTTATTTTCCGCACAACTAATAACTGCTAGATGTATGTTAACTAGGCTATGCATGACAAGACTTATCTCTGAAAATTAAAATCAAAACGTAGCTCACCATAACATGTGCAAAGATAACTTAACTGAAACCTGACACACTCGCGCATGCCACTCTTAGGGTACGCCTCACTTGGTTGCCTCGACGTGGTCATTGAGTATAGGGTGTTTTAGAGGTCGCCCTCCTGTCTAAAGATCCAAGTTGCCTTGAAACGGTTGCCTCGGATAAAACGATCTAAGACATTAGGGTTACCGTGAAGGCGTCCTACTATTGCTTTGGTGACCACACATGTCCCTATAATCGAATTGACCCAAATAACTCCAACGACGGTGCTACCTACTTCTCAATAGTGGGATAGTACTGTCTAAAGGACATTTACACAGCTTAATTTCTTTTGAGTAGGTACAGGTTCCTGGGTACTTGCTCTTGCAAAACAAAAAATACTTTTCGCACCTACACTTTTCAGACAAAAGTTTTCAAACAAATACTTCATATACTCTTGAGGACTGATACAAGAGTTAAAATCGAAGTTTTCAAACAAACTTTTTCAAAACCCACAAACACAAGAAAAGCAAAATATTGTGAAAACATAGTGAGCAAGTACCTAAGAGCCCGTGGATAACCACGGATAGAAAGGGTGCTAACACCTTCCCTTTCTATAATCTACCTCCCGAACCGAGAAACATCTCGAAAAGGAATTTTGCTGTGATTTTGTCCTTTCCTTGTTGGAGAAAATAAAAGACGGTGGCGACTCTTGCTTACCGCGACATTTCGTGAACCAACATTAAAAACAGTCAGTTCTATTTCCACCAATCACAGAACTGGCGACTCTGCTGGGGATTCCGTTGATAGGCTTTGTTGGGGATTTTGGTCAAGAAGAGTCCTGAAGACAGCAAGGACGAAAGGCTGAAACATCTGCAAGCTAAGTTAGATGCAATAAGAACCCAGATGCTGGGGCAGATAGCCCTCATCCAAGGCTTAGCTCAGGAGCAAGAAGAGATGAGAACCATGATCCACCAGCTTCATCAAGACAGGTACAACAACATGGGGCAAACGGTCAAGGTTGGGGATCAAATCATTAATCAGCCTCTGTTGTACCCCAAAATTTGCCCTCCCATATTCTTCAAGGTTTGCTAAGATCTTGCTTCAAAATCTCCCAAGGGTTGCACAGTCCAATTGCCTCCTAATAGTCAAAAATTAGGGTTTTGGTTATGGCAAAGAAATTGAAGCTTCCAAGGGTCCAATCAAGTCCCATATGCCCTTATACATTGTCAAGCATCCATATGCCAAGTTTCAAGACTCACAGCACCAGATTGCACAGTCAAAAACCCTAAATGCTTCACAGTCAACTGCAGGGGCAAAATGGTCATTTGACAGTCAAAAGTCCAAATTTTTGGTCAACATCTTATTTTGAAGCCACAAACATCATTTGATCAATTCTTGATCATGATTCTCAAGGCAGGGCTCAAAAAGTCTCAAGACGCAAAAGTTTCTATTTTTGGACAGTTGAAAAAGTCAACTACAAATTGACCAGGGCATAACTTCCACATGGTTTATCAGAAAAATCCCATCCAAAGTTCATTTTGAAGAGAATGACATTTACTACAACTCATCTTCACACTTCAAGTCCAATAAATGCTCTCACAAAAAGTTATCAATCTCAACATTATAGGTCATTTTCAAAAGTCAACAAAAAGGCACTTTAAGTCAAAGAGCATAACTTGAGATTGGTAAATCAAAATGACATGGGACAAAAGACATTGGTTAGAGGACTTCAATACCTTTCCAAAATGTCCAAGAACATGATCAAAGCTTAAACATTGAGCAAGATATGCCTTGTGGAAGTTGGGAAATTTTTGGGAATTTTGAAAAGTTAACTTTACTTCAAATGCCTCAAAATTGCTAATGGGCCTCAATTTCTTCCATGAATCATCACCCAAAGGCCATGCACGACCCATTGACCTCCAAGGGAGTTATTTTCTCATTTTTGATTAATTATTTGAATTTTTATTATTATTAATTCACTTAATTAAAATTAAATATGAAAAAATAGCAAATGACACCTTTCAAATCTTTTTATGCAGAGATTTCACTCATTATATGCTCAATATCTCGTGTACCAATCTCAAGAGGCAAAATCTTCCAAAATAGGCAAGTTCCCATGGCAAAAAGATTTGAAAAAGGATGTAACAAAATCAAATATTTGGATCATCAATGCATTGGATTATGGGCTGGTTTTTTAACCTAATTCCATTCATATACATGTACACAATTGAAACCTAGGATTAGACACAAAAGGCTGCGCCCAAGATCAAGAACAACATTGCACTTTTTTCACAAATTTTTGAAAACTGAAAACCTAGCTAGAGCTCGTTTCAAGGCCTAAAAGCTATTCCAATACATTGCTGGACAACCTAGGAAGCGTTTGCAATCAAAGCCAAGCCTCCAGACCTCCAGAAGTGGTAGAACGACATCACCCTGTTCATAATATTTTTCATATTCGTGTTTGCACTTTCATGCATTATTAATGTCTTTTAATGGTTGATTTACACTAACATGAATGTCCTGAAGCTATTGGTGTCCTTGAATTGAATTAATAATGCCTGCATAGAAAGTTGCCATTAACGATTGCTAGGGTTTCAGAAGCTCCAAAAGAGGGGTTTCTTCATCTGGAAAAATTGACCAACCAAACCTGTACCATTGAAATCAGGACATCAAAACAAAGCAAAGCCACTACTCGCGCTCTTTTTATATTTGCCCAGGAGCTAATCGCTATTTTTGTGTATTACAGTTAATGGGGGTTTAAAACCCCCGCTATCTCTTTTGTTATTTTCAGGCAAACGAAGAAGACGCTGAGTTGTTGGAATATGGTTGGCCAGTTTGAATGATTGGCACGTTTTTGATTTGTTCAGCATAGTATTGCTTTTGCCATTATATTATTCATGTTCCATTTAACTAACAAAGATACGCGTTGGTTGGGTTGGTTGATGCGCTGGCTTGCAGGTACTGGGACCTGGGTTCGATTCCCAGGTCCCCCATATTCTCAATAACTTTTGTTGTAACATGATCAGGTGTAGTTTCTACCCAGTGATCCACCATATACGCATACGTGTGTGCCTGCCAAGTGTCCAGGAACTCCAATCTAATGTCCAGAATGGGAAGATCATCATGCACGCCAGTCAATGGAACCACACACAATTCCTGAAAGTCAAAAAGGGCCTCATTATGTTGGGCCAAACTGCTTTCAATACACCTCTCAATTGGGTCAGCCACCCCTATGGTTTGCATATTTTCATTCTTATTTTAATTCTCATTTTTATTCTTTTATTTGCTTTATTGCTTTATTTAATCCACAAAATTAATTTTCACAAATAATAAATATAGAAAAATACAAAAAAATGCTTTATTGTTACTAACATTAATTTAATTCATTAATATTTTTGTAAATAAATCTTAATAATCAACTTAGTAAAATTAGGTTAAAATTTTAATGTTTTTCTTAAATAACTAAAATACATAGAAATTAGGGTTTTTAACATTTATTTTTTATCTTTTTTTAATAAACAATTTTTTCTTATTATCATTATTATTAACTATTAATTAATTTTGTAAATAAACATGTAATTAATTAATTAGGGTAAATTAGGTTAAACTTTAACTTTTTTTTAATAATTAAAAACAATTTAGAACTAGGGATTTATTTAATTTCTAATTTTTAATTAATTTCCTTTATTTTCATTAAATACCAAAAAACCATAAAAAATAACTTCTTTTCTTTATTTAATCATTAATTAACTTTTAATTTCAATTTAATCTTTAAAGGGTCCAACGCCCTCGCACATTCGATTCTAATTTCTTTTCGCGCGTTTGTCCTTATTTTTCTTTTAAATATTATGTAATTGCTCAAAGCCTTGTAATAGTAATTAGGAAATTTATTTATTTTCCGCATTTTATTCAAAAACGGGTCTTTGTAATTTTTGGCGATGTATAGACCCGCGCCTTGTAATAGCTTAGGACTTTATTTTCCGCACTTTAATTCCCGCACCCTTTAAACTGCTAATCACATGAAAGAATGAATGGCCCAAATAAAATCAAAGCGTAGCTCACCAAATGCATGACAAGATAAAACATAACTGAAAACGATATACAAATTCACACACCACTCTTAGGGTACGCCTCACTGTTGCCTTGCCCCTCGAAACGTGGTCGTCGAGTATAGGACGTTTTAGTAAGTCCTTATGTCCATGAACATGGCATAAGGGTAGCTTCTAAGGTGTCCTACTGTTGCTCTGGTGACCACACTGTCCCTACAAACGAATTGACCCGAACACCTCCGACGGTGGTGCTACCTATCTCTCAATGGTGGGATGGCACTACCTTAAGGACATTTACACAGCCTAATTCCTTAAGGTAGGTAGATGACTCATAGATACTTGCTCTAATTCAAAACAAATCAAAACTCTTTTCACACCGACACTTTTCAAAAAGCTTTCAAAACAATTTTTCAAACACTCTTGAGGACTGATACAAGAGTCGACCTGAAATCTTTAAACGAAACTTTTTCAAACCCACTCACATTTGAAAAGCAAACAAACATTTTGAAAACACAAATGAGCGAGTATCTAAGAGCCCATGGATAACCATGGATAGAAAGGGTGCTAACACCTTCCCTTTCTATAAATCTACCTCCCGAACCGAGAGACAATCTCATAAGGAATTTTTTTGTGCTTTTGTCCTGTCCATGTTGAAGAAAATAAAAGACGGTGGCGACTCTTGCTTACCGCGACATTTCGCGAACCAACGTTAAACAGTCAGTTCCAGATCCACCGATGACAGAACTGGCGACTCTGCTGGGGATCAAATTTTAAAGTGAGGTGTACCTTAGGACTAAGATCACTTGTGTTTTCAATTGTTGTGCTTGTTTGCTTTATTATTGTGGGACTGTCTCGGGAGTTCTATAGATCCTAACTCGGATCTGGGGATACCTTCTTAGAAAGTAGCAACAAGGCTGTGAGGGAACTGTGCGGGGTATACCGACATGGTTGAAGCAGTCTGCTACGTTGATGTGACACTTTGGTGTGTACCGGTAACCCTTGAGTTCAGTCAAGGAGAGTACAGGGCCTCCGCGTGGTGTCGTGAAGCATCAACTGACCTTAGGAACCTTAATTGAACCATCTTGGCCTCTTTAGGGTAGTGAGATAACTGACTTTGGTGCAGTCCGAGGTTGGTTGATACTCGATACTACACTCAATTGAGGGTTGTTTTCTTGGAATATTTCGGTCGCCAGTTCAGTGGCTATATCGAAACGATGAACAATGAAAGCAATCCAATGATATTGGGACCCTTAGAACCCGGTTACTTCTGATAGGACAGGTTTTGAGCCCACCAACTTCAAGAGGGTAGTACCTAAACTTCATGTTGGCCTAAACTCTAAGGGCTCTCTGTGTGACTTGTGTGCTTTCAAACTTGACTACTTGCATGCTTGTTATCTGACACTTGAGTTCCTTGCAGGTTTTGGTTTACAGCCCTTAATTGGGACTCATTACAGGGCCTACTTAAATCACTCCATGCATAGCATAACATCATACCATTGCATACCATTGCATAAGGACTAACCCATTTCAAGGATCTCAAGGGCTTGTGATGCAGGTCATGATGAACCAACTATCTAGCAAGGGGCAAAGGGGATTTATTTTCCTCTAGCCAAGGTTGTCAGAGGCTATGACCCACTGGATATGGTGAGCGTTTGACCCTTGAAGAAGGACTCTCAACAACATGAAGTTCCTTCAATCAAGCTACCGGTTTCCAATTCTAACAATCTTCTTGTTTACCCCGCGAGGTCCTTGAAAACATTGCATGCATATCATATACATCATTGCATTACAGGTATCCTTGTTACAGGTCACTTACCTTCTCCGCTGTTTATTTCAGCAATGGCTTCCCAACAATACAACCAGGACCTTCACGCTCAAGAGACTCGGTTCGGGGAAATCCTCATGAATCTATCCAAGGGGCAGGAAGAGCTGAGAACACTTCTCATGGGGACTTTGGTCAGGAACAGTGCTGAGGATGATAAGGACGAACGGCTGAAACATCTGCAAGCTGAGGTGGATGCAATGAGAGCCCAGATGCTGGGGCAGGTGACTATCATTCAAGACTTAGCTCAAAGACAAGAGGAGCTCGGGGCTCTCGTCAACCAACTGCTTCGGGGTAACCAACTGGGGAAAACATCTAAGGGTAAAGAGCCAGTCATCACTCAACCACCTTTGAGACAAGAAGATAAGGGGAGAGCTCCTCAAATGGCTTCAGTGTCACAAATTCAGCATCAACCTCACCAGCTTCAGCCAGACAAGCCCAAAAGGAAATTCACCAAGCTCAATGTGTCGCTGCCTCAAGCTTTACAACAACTGTTGAGGTTGAATTTGGTAACTCTCAGGGATCCTCCTAGGAATCCCAACAGGACACCCTCAAGGTATAACCCCAACGCCCGCTGCGCTTATCATTCTGATAGCCCGGGGCATGCTACAGATGATTGTTGGACCTTGAAGAACAAGATCCAGGACTTGATTGATGAAGGAGCTGTGGAATTCACCCAAGATGGCCAGGCTGAGTCCTTCTACCATCCTTACAGGATTCGCCAGTTGAAGTAACAAGCCCTGAGATGAGAAGATTTTTGTTCATTAGGATATTTCAAGCTGTAATTTTCTTTTGATTGTTCAAACATTTTATTCATATCAAAACGTTGTTATTTCATTAATGCATCGCACATGTCTGTTTTGAATCAATTATTGCGTATTCACTATATGTGAATTGTTTTCATATTTTTGTGATGATCAACTCTTGATTGAAAATTCTAAGCCTCTTGAGGGAGGATGACGAAAACGATACCACAATATACAGTATGCTTTTGAACAGACCCCGCTGATGAGGTACAGGCATTGTTTCAATCCCTAAACACTAGAGTTATAAGGAAGATAATCCCTCATCAACCCCTCTGAGCCAAAGAAGTAGGAGTTTTTCTTTTTGATATTTAAAACCCTTAATCATAACCTGGGGCAGGGTAGTTCTCTCAGTTGATCCAAGTGCATAACAAATGGCATCAAGGAAGTCCTTACAATACAAAAGACAGTGATGGTTCCGAATAAGCATAAAGATAGGCAGTCATCATCTCTCAAAATAAAAGCCCATTAAGTCAAAACCTATGAAGGAGACTTACAAAACTGGGGCATCCCACTGACTGTAATTACAAAAGAAACAGTTCAGGCAAAAAACAGGGATAGCGAAATCAATAAGAAAGAGGTCATACAAACCCTCAACAAAAACAAAAAAAATGACTGCCTATTCAGAATAAATCATCAATATCTGAACCATCATTGGAACATCAGGACAAAGACTCAAACAAGGTCTAACGCACGATCAACTGAGCTTAGGTTTGAAGAACATCACGAAGAATGGGTGGGTACAAATAATTTGAGCCTTTATCCTTTATTTCTTAAAACCGTGAACCAGGCCACGTTATAACCCTTAAAAAGTCCTAGCTGAAGCATGGGTTAGTTCGGAAGCATACTGTTACAAAAGGTATCCTGACTCCTTAAGGCTTGCGGTAAAATAACGAGTTGACATCACAGTTTACAAAATTCACTTGTTTTTACTAAAAAATGCATCTTCGAAAAACTTCAAGACAGACATAAGCTTTGCATTTCTAATATAACATTGCTTGCATATGACTAGTTGTTTGAACAGCAGAGAAATTCGCATGACGAAAGTCTAATGAACAAGAGTATCTCCAATCAAGGGGCACGGCATGATCATGGTCTACCATCTGGGGCAGTTAAGTCAAGATCCAGAGAATCTCTCAACAAGGCCAACCAGCTTGGGGAAAATCTCCATCCGGATCACTTGGGGCATTGGACGATCAAACGAAGATCTTATGGTGGTATGGCAACGCTACACTACTGACAGGGGCACCTCCCTGCATTCTAAGAGCGTGGACATAGTCGAAAAATACTACGCAAAATCAAAGACCCGCTAGGATGACACACCTAGGCAAAAATAAGGGCTTCCCGGCGAACCAAAAGGGTTCGGGCAAAATAAGGGATGAAATGAAAAAATATGTACACCCGGCAAGTCGAAAACTTGAAAAGGCGGCTTGGGCAAAAATGGGTATCCCGGTGGACTGAAAACCCTAAAGGGCGGTCCAGGCAAAAATTAGGGATCAAAGCGTACGACTATGTCCCAGCATCTCGTCACTGGCCTACCGGAAGAAGAGTTGTCAATTGGCAGTCCTCAAGCGCCTCCACCAATATCTTCTCCCACAGAAACAGGAGCAGTAATAAGTTGTCTAAGCAATCTAGTTTCTCTGTCCACCAAGGTACCAAGATAGGTTCGACCAAAGAATGTAACCAAGATATCTTAATTCCCCAGAGACTGAGCCAAGATTCAATGATTCTCTCCCAAGCAGTTGGTCTCCAATCAGTCCTGAACAAGGCACCATATCTCCAGCAAGTCAACGAATATTCTCCCCCAAGCAGAGTTAGCCTACTCAGTCAGCCTTAAGAAAGTTGGGTATCCCCAGCAGATCTCAACATCCCTCAGCGCAGTATACTAAACATTCCTAACAAGCATCCCCGGCAGTCTTGATCTAAGATTGTTCCCCGGCGGTATACCAGACATTCGGTGGAGCCACCTCCCCAATATATCTCAAAAATTCCCCAGGAGAGTCCAGGCTAATCTGAAGATTTCCCCGGGAAGGCTGAATCATCTCCCCAGTAGTAAGCTTATCCCCAGTAGATTCTGGAAGCTTATCCCCTGCAGAGCACGAACGCGTCTCCCGGCTTTATTCAAAGATTATTTCCCTACCAGGATATAACTGGGTTATCCTCAGCCACAAGCCACGGAAAGATCGTCCTCGGCGAAGTCTTCTTATCCCCAGCGGAGTCTATTAAAACTTCCAACATAACAACGGTATCCCCAACGAAGTTATCATCAACATCCCAGCAAAGTACCTCTCTTCCCACAGAATATTGTTCCCCAGCAAGGTCGCTAGAGTAATTTTCCCCCGCAGAGTAATCTCCAAGGTTATTCCCCAACGGAGTCATCTTCTACCACCGGTATTCTTGCAACCATCACTCCCCAGCGGAAACAAAGCACTATTCTTCAACATCAGCCCAGGATGTGACTTCCCGGCACCCGTCAAGGATTTATTTTCCTAAGACGAAAACATACATTCATAAACATCGCATCTTCATACAGTATATCATGCATATACGCATCATAAACATACACTCTCACTTATCACATCTCGCATGTCGTACACCATGACATCGCATACAACTAACATTTTGTCTTTTCAGGACAAAGGTTAATACAAAGATAATTACTATCAACGGTCGCAACTAAAGATCTGATTCCTGTATCTCGCCAGGGTGTATCTGTTGACGATCGATTCCAGACCCGATTCCTGTATCTTTCCAGGGGGCGTCTGAAGAGTTTGAGGATCTGATTCCTGTATCTTGCCAGGGTGTATCTATTGACGACTAGCATTACCAGACCCGATTCCTGTATCTTGCCAGGGTGCGTCTGAAGAGTTTGAGGATCCGATTCCTGTATCTTGCTAGGGTGTATCTGTTGACGACTAGCATTACCAGACCCGATTCCTGTATCTTGCCAGGGTGCATCTGAAGAGTTCGAGAATCCGATTCCTGTATCTTGCCAGGGTGTATCTGTTGACGACTAGCATTACCAGACCCGATTCCTGTAGCTTGCCAGGGTGCGTCTGAAGAGTTTGAGGATTCGATTCCTGTATCTTGCCAGGGTGTATCTGTTGACAACTAACATTACCAGACCCGATTCCTATATCTTGCCAGGGTGCGTCTGAAGAGTTTGAGGATCTGATTCCTGTATCTTGCCAGGGTGTATCTGTTGACGACTAACATTACCAGACCCGATTCCTGTATCTTGCCAGGGTGCGTCTGAAGAGTTTGAGGATCCGATTCCTGTATCTTGCCAGGGTGTATCTGTTGACGACTAACATTACCAGACCTGATTCCTGTATCTTGCCAGGGTGCGTCTGAAGAGTTCGAGGATCCGATTCCTGTATCTTGCCAGGGTGTATCTGTTGACGAATAGCATTACCAGACCCGATTCCTGTATCTTGCCAGGGTGCGTCTGAAGAGTTCGAGGATCCGATTCCTGTATCTTGCCAGGGTGTATCCGTTGACGACTAGCATTACCAGACCCGATTCCTGTATCTTGCCAGGGTGTGTCTGAAGAGTTTGAGGATCCGATTCCTGTATCTTGCCAGGGTGTATCTGTTGAAGACTAGCATTACCAGACCCGATTCCTGTATCTTACCAGGGTGCGTCTGAAGAGTTTCAGGATCTGATTCCTGTATCTTGCCAGGGTGTATCTGTTGAAGACTAGCATTACCAGACCCGATTCCTGTATCTTGCCAGGGTGCGTCTAAAGAGTTTGAGGATCTGATTCATGTATCTTGCCAGGGTGTATCTGTTGAAGACTAACATTACCAGACTCGATTCCTGTATCCTGCCAGGGTGTGTCTGAAGAGTTTGAGGATCCGATTCCTGTATCTTGCTAGGGTGTATCTGTTGAAGACTAGCATTACCAGACCCGATTCCTGTATCTTTCCTGGGTGCGTTTGAAGAGTTTGAGGATCCGATTCCTGTATCTTGCCAGGGTGTATCTGTTGAAGACTAGCATTACCAGACCCGATTCCTGTATCTTGCCAGGGCACGACTGAAGAGTTTAAAGATCTGATTCCTGTATCCAGCCAGGGCGCATCTACACAAACAGTTTGAAGACCAACTCCTGTAACAGGCCAGGTAACCATTTTCTTTCTCAGGTACGCAAGTTCTCGCTAAGGAATCTCTTACGCGATCGACAACCTCCCGATGGCATCTATAAGCCCATCTTCCTATCCATCAATCTCCAAATGGAATCTGTAAGCCCATTCCCACCATCACGCTGCTGACACTCTACTATGTGAGTGCAAATTTCTGGGCACTATAGTGTTCAATCATCTTCCACCTTCGGATTACGAAAGGCACGCTAGCCAATCTACATCCTCAGGTCTAAGAAGATTGAACAGGGGCAACTGTTGTACCCCAAAATTTGCCCTCCCATATTCTTCAAGGTTTGCTAAGATCATGCTTCAAAATCTCCCAAGGGTTGCACAGTCCAATTGCCTCCTAACAGTCAAAAATTAGGGTTTTGGTTCTGGCAAATAAATTGAAGCTTCCAAGGGTCCAATCAAGTCCCATATGCCCTTATACATTGTCAAGCATCCATATGCCAAGTTTCAAGACTCACAGCACCAGATTGCACAGTCAAAAACCCTAAATGCTTCACAATCAACTGCACGGGCAAAATGGTCATTTGACAGTCAAAAGTCCAAATTTTTGGTCTACATCTTATTTTGAAGCCACAAATATCATTTGATCAATTCTTGATCATGATTCTCAAGGCAGGGCTCAAAAAGTCTCAAGATGCAAAAGTTTATATTTTTGGACAGTTGAAAAAGTCAACTGCAAATTGACCAGGGCATAACTTCCACATGGTTTATCAGAAAAATCCCATCCAAAGATCATTTTGAAGATAATGACATTTCCTATAACTCATCTACACACTTCAAGTCCAAGAAATGCTCTCACAAAAAGTTATCAATCTCAACATTATAGGTCATTTTCAAAAGTCAACAAAAAGGCACTTTAAGTCAAAGACCATAACTTGAGATTGGTAAATCAAAATGATATGGTACCAAAGAAATTGGTTAGAGGACTTCAAGACCTTTCCAAAATGTCCATGAACTTGATCAAATCTTAAAAATTGAGCAAGATATGCCTTGTGGAAGTTGGGAAATTTTTGGGAATTTTGAAAAGTCAACTTTACTTCAAATGCCTCAAAATTGCTAATGGGCCTCAATTTCTTCCATGAATCATCACCCAAAGGCCATGCACGACCCATTGACCTCCAAGGGAGTTAATTTCTCATTTTTGATTAATTATTTGAATTTTTATTATTATTAATTCACTTAATTAAAATTAAATATGAAAAAATAGCAAATGACACCTTTCAAATCTTTTTATGCAGAGATTTCACTCATTATATGCTCAATATCTCGTGTACCAATCTCAAGAGGCAAAATATTCCAAAATAGGCAAGTTCCCATGGCAAAAAGATTTGAAAAAGGATGTAACAAAATCAAATATTTGGATCATCAATGCATTGGATTATGGGCTGTTTTTTAACCTAATTCCCTTCATATACATGTACACAATTGAAACCTAGGATTAGACACAAAAGGTTGCGCCCAAGATCAAGAACAACATTGCATTTTTTTCACAAATTTTTGAAAACTGAAAACCTAGCTAGAGCTCGTTTCAAGGCCTAAAAGCTATTTCAATACATTGTTGGACAACCTAGGAAGCGTTTGCAATCAAAGCCAAGCCTCCAGACCTCCAGAAGTGGTAGAACGACATCACCCTGTTCATAATATTTTTCATATTCATGTTTGCACTTTCATGCATTATTAATGTCTTTTAATGGTTGATTTACACTAACATGAATGTCCTGAAGCTATTGGTGTCCTTGAATTGAATTAATAATGCCTGCATAGAAAGTTGCCATTAACGATTGCTAGGGTTTCAGAAGCTCCAAAAGAGGGGTTTCTTCATCTGGAAAAATTGACCAACCAAACCTGTACCATTGAAATCAGGACATCAAAACAAAGCAAAGCCACTACTCGCGCTCTTTTTATATTTGCCCAGGAGCTAATCGTTATTTTTGTGTATTACAGTTAGTGGGGGTTTAAAACCCCCGCTATCTCTTTTGTTATTTTCAGGCAAACGAAGAAGACGTTGAGTTGTTGGAATATGGTTGGCCAGTTTGAATGATTGGCGCGTTTTTGATTTGTTCAGCATAGTATTGCTTTTGCCATTATATTATTCATGTTCCATTTAACTAACAAAGATACGCGTTGGTTGGGTTGGTTGATGCGCTGGCTTGCAGGTACTGGGACCTGGGTTCGATTCCCAGGTCCCCCATATTCTCAATAACTTTTGTTGTAACGTGATCAGCTGTAGTTTCTACCCAGTGATCCACCATATACGCATACGTGTGTGCCTGCCAAGTGTCCAGGAACTCCAATCTAATGGCCAGAATGGGAAGATCATCATGCACGCCAGTCAATGGAACCACACACAATTCCTGAAAGTCAAAAAGGGCCTCATTCTGTTGGGCCAAACTGCTTTCAATACACCTCTCAATTGGGGCAGCCACCCCCATGGTTTGCATATTTTCATTCTTATTTTAATTCTCATTTTTATTCTTTTATTTTCTTTATTGCTTTATTTAATCCACAAAATTAATTTTCACAAATAATAAATACAGAAAAATACAAAAAAAATGCTTTATTGTTACTAACATTAATTTAATTCATTAATATTTTTGTAAATAAATCTTAATAATCAACTTAGTAAAATTAGGTTAAAATTTTAATGTTTTTCTTAAATAACTAAAATACATAGAAATTAGGGTTTTTAACATTTATTTTTTATCTTTTTTTAATAAACAATTTTTTCTTATTATCATTATTATTAACTATTAATTAATTTTGTAAATAAACATGTAATTAATTAATTAGGGTAAATTAGGTTAAACTTTAACCTTTTTTTTAATAATTAAAAACAATTTAGAACTAGGGATTTATTTAATTTCTAATTTTTAATTAATTTCCTTTATTTTCATTAAATACCAAAAAACCATAAAAAATAACTTCTTTTCTTTATTTAATCATTAATTAACTTTTAATTTCAATTTAATCTTTAAAGGATCCAACGCCCTCGCCAATTCGATTCTAATTTCTTTTCGCGCGTTTGTCCTTATTTTTCTTTTAAATATTATGTAATTGCTCAAAGCCTTGTAATAGTAATTAGGAAATTTATTTATTTTCCGCATTTTATTCAAAAACGGGTCTTTGTAATAGCTTAGGACTTTATTTTCCGCACTTTAATTCCCGCACCCTTTAAACTGCTAATCACATGAAAGAATGAATGGCCCAAATAAAATCAAAGCGTAGCTCACCAAATGCATGACAAGATAAAACATAACTGAAAACGATACACAAATTCACACACCACTCTTAGGGTACACCTCACTGTTGCCTTGCCCCTCGAAACGTGGTCGTCGAGTATAGGACGTTTTAGTAAGTCCTTATGTCCATGAACATGGCATAAGGGTAGCTTCTAAGGTGTCCTACTATTGCTCTGGTGACCACACTGTCCCTACAAACGAATTGACCGAACACCTCCGACGGTGGTGCTACCTATCTCTCAATGGTGGGATGGCACTACCTTAAGGACATTTACACAGCCTAATTCCTTAAGGTAGGTAGATGACTCATATATACTTGCTCTAATTCAAAACAAATCAAAACTCTTTTCACACCGACACTTTTCAAAAAGCTTTCAAAACAATTTTTCAAACACTCTTGAGGACTGATACAAGAGTTGACCTGAAATCTTTAAACGAAACTTTTTCAAACCCACTCACATTTGAAAAGCAAACAAACATTTTGAAAACACAAATGAGCGAGTATCTAAGAGCCCATGGATAACCATGGATAGAAAGGGTGCTAACACCTTCCCTTTCTATAAATCTACCTCCCGAACCGAGAGACAATCTCATAAGGAATTTTGCTGTGCTTTTGTCCTGTCCATGTTGGAGAAAATAAAAGACGGTGGAGACTCTTGCTTACCGCGACATTTCGTGAACCAGTGTTAAACAGTCAGTTCCAGATCCACCGATGACAGCCTCCAAGAAGACAAGAGTTTGGTATGGTGAAGAATGGACCTCTCCAAGTTGCTACTACCTCCAGGGTCCAACAACAACCTCGCCAAGAACAACGGGTTGATCAGAGTAAGCCCAGAAGGTAATTTACCAAGCTCAACGTGTTGCTGTCTCAAGCTTTACAACACCTGTTGAGGTTGAATCTGGTGACGTTAAGGGACCCTCCTAAGAATCCCAACATAACCTCCCTAAAGTACAATCCTGATGAAAGATGTGCCTACCATTCTGACAGTCCTGGACATGACACCGACGACTGTTGGAGTTTGAAGAACAAGATCCAGGACCTGATTGATGAAGGAGCATTGGAATTCACCCAAGGTGGTCAGGCTGAGTTCTTCTACCATCCCTCCAAGGTTCACCATTGGAAGTGACGAGTCCTGAGACGAGAAGACTTTTTGTTCATTAGAATTTTCAATTTGTAATTTTCTTTTGATTGTTCAAACATTTATTCATGTCAAACTTTATTACTTTATCAATGCATTGCATACGTCTGTTTTGAATCAATCCATTCGTATTCACTATATTCAAATTGCTCTCATTTTTTGCGATGTTCAACTCTCGATTAAAAAATTCTAAGCCTCTTGAGGGAGGATGACGAAAATGATACCACGATCTTTACAGTATGCTTTTGAACAGACCTCGCTGATGAAGTACATGCATTGTTTCAAATCCTAAACAGTGGAGTTATAAGGAAGATAATCCCTAGTCAACCCCTTTGAGCTAAAGAAGTTGGAGTTTTTTTTTCTTTTCACGCAAAAATTAAAACCCTTAATTATAACCTGGGGCAGGGTAGTTCTCTCAGTTTAATCCAGGTGCACAATGAATGGCGTCAAAGAAGTCTTTCCGAAACAAAATAACAATGATGGTTCTGTATAATCGTAAGGACATGCAGCCATTGTCTCTCAAAATGAAAGCCCATTAAGTCAAAACCTATGAAGGAGACTTACAAAACTGGGGTATCCCGCTGACTGTAATCACAAAAGAAACAGTTCAGGCAAAAAGACAGGGATAACGGAATCAAAAAGAAAGAGGTCCTGCAAACCCTCAACAAAAAAAGAAATGACCGCCTATTCAAAATAAACTATCAGTATCTGAACCGTCACCGGAATATCAGAGCAAAGACTCAAACACGATCTAACGCATGATTAACTGAGTTTAGGATTGAAGAACATCACGAAGAGCGGGTGGGAACAAATATACTTTAAGCCTTTATCCTTTGTTTATAAAACCGTGAACCAGGCCACGATATAACCCTTAAAAAGTCCTAGCTGAAGCATGGGTTAGTTCGAAAGCATACTATTACAAAAGGTATCCTGACTCCTTAAGGCTTGCTGTAAAATACTGAGTTGACATCACATTTTACATAAATTCACTTGTTTTATTGAAAACTGCATTTTCAAAAATTTCAAGACAGACATAAGCTTTGCATTCTTAAAATAACATTGTTTGCATATGACTATTTGTTCGAACAGCAGAGAAATTCGCACGAAGAATATCTAGTGAACAAAAGCACTTCCAATCAAGGGGCACGGCATGATCATTATCCATCATCTGGGGCAGTCAAGTCAAGATTCAAGGAATCTCTCAAAATGCCAAATAGCCAGGGGCAGATCTCCATATGAATCAACTGGGGCATTGGGCATGAATCCCGGCGACAAATCTGGTACGATCAAACATCTTCTGGTAATATGATAACACAACACTACTGACAGTGACAACTCCCTACATCCTGAGAGCATGGACATAGTCGAAAAAATACTACGCATAATCAAAGACCCGCTAGGTCGACTGGCCTAGGCAAAAATAAGGGCTTCCCGGTGAACCAAAAGGGTTCGGGAAAAATGAGGGATAAAAATAAAAAAAATCTGTACACCCGACAAGTCGAAAACCTGAAAAGGCGGCTTGGGCAAAAAAGGGTATCCCGATGGACTGAAAACCCGAAAGGGCGGTCCAGGCAAAAATTAGGGATCAAAGCGTACGACTATGTCCCGTCATCTCGTCACTTGCCTACCAGAAGAAGATTTGTCAATCGGCAGTTATCAAGCACCTCATAGGCCTTCTTCTCCCGCAGAAACTGGGGCAATAAGAATTGTCTGAACTGTGCAGTTGCTCTGTCCATCAAGGTACCAAGGTAGCTTCAGCTTAAGAATATGACCAAGATACCTTCACTCTCCGCAGAGTAAGACAATAATGGAAGCTCTCCCCGCTGAGACCTGCAACTACAAAAGAATCAGCAATACTCTCCCCAAGCAGAGTTGGTCTCCCATCAGCCCTAGAAAGGCACAATATCCCCAACAAGTCAGCAATACTCTCTCCCCAAGCAGAGTTAGTCCATAATCAGTCCTGGAAAAGTTGGGTACCCCCAGAGGATCTTAATATTCTCCAGCAGAGTATACAAATATTCCTTAGCAAGCATCCCCGACAGTCTTAATATTCCTCGATAGAGTATAAGATTGTTCCCCGGCGGAATACAAGATACCCCCACTGGAGTCATTTCCTCAAGAGTTTCCCCAGGAGAGTTGAATCATCCTCCCCAGTAGATTTTGGAAGCTTATCCCCTGCAGAGTGCAAATGCGTCTCCCCAGCCTTATTCAGAAGGTTATTCCCCACCATAGTCTAACTGGGTTATCCTTAACTAATTGCAACTGAAAGATCGTCCCCAACGAAGTTCTTTCTATCCCCCGACGGAGTTCATCAAAATCCCCAACAAAGCATAACAATGGAGTCCCCAGCGGAGTTATCGTTAAAATCTTCAGCGAAGCATCTCTTCCCTATAGAGTAATTCCCCGCAGAGTAATCTCTTCACCAGGTTTATTCCCCAACGGAGTCATCTTCTCCTACAGGTTTATTCTTGCAATCATCTTCGTTCATCATCTCCAGCGGAAGCGAAGAATTCTACTCTTCAAAATCAGCCCAGGACTTAACAAACTTCCCGGCATTTGTCAAGGATTTATTTTCCAGACGAAAATACATTCATAAACATTTCACATCTCATACCTCCTATTTACATACATGATAAAGTGCACACAACGCGATCTCATTTATTCTTGAGAACATCATGACATCATGCATTTCATACATCATGACATTGCATACAACTAATGTTTTGCCCTTTCAGGAAAAGTTCAATCCAAAGATGATTACCATCAACCTTTCTTAAGTTTCAGATCAATACCTGTAACTAGCCAGGAAGTATCTGTGGACGATTGATTGTAGATCTATACCTGAAACCAACCAGGAAAGTTATCTACATGAAGAGATTGAAGATCAACACCTGTAACAGGCCAGGAAATTATCTTTCTTTCTCAGTTCCGAGATCTATACCTGAAACCAGACAGGAAAGCTATCTCGACCAACTTTTTTAAGTTCCGGATTAATGCTTGTAACTAGCCAGGAAGTATCTGTGGATGATTGATTGTAGATTTATACCTGAAACCAGCCAGGAAAGTTATCAACATGAAGAGATTGAAGATCAACACCTGTAACAGGCCAGGAAATTATCTTTCTTTCTCAGGTCAGAGATCTATACCTGAAACCAGACAGGAAAGCTATCTCAACCAACTTTTTTAAGTTCCGGATTAATGCCTGTAACTAGCCAGGAAGTATCTGTGGACGATTGATTGTAGATCTATACCTGAAACCAGCCAGCAAAGTTATCTACATGAAGAGATTGAAGATCAACACCTGTAACAGGCCAGGAAATTATCTTTCTTTCTCAGGTCAGAGATCTATACCTGAAACCAGACAGGAAAGCTATCTCGACCAACTTTTTTAAGTTCCGGATTAATGCCTGTAACTAGCCAGGAAGTATCTGTGGACGATTGATTGTAGATCTATACCTGAAACTAGCCAGGAAAGTTATCTACATTGAAGAGATTGAAGATCAACACCTGTAACAGGCCAGGAAATTATCTTTATTTCTCAGGTCAGAGATCTATACCTGAAACCAGACAGTAAAACTATCTCGACCAACTTTTTTAAGTTCCGGATTAATGCCTGTAACTAGCCAGGAAGTATATGTGGACGATTGATTGGAGATCTATACCTGAAACTAGCCAGGAAAGTTATCTACATTGAAGAGATTGAAGATCAACACCTGTAATAGGCCAGGAAATTATCTTTATTTCTCAGGTCAGAGATCTATACCTGAAACCAGACAGGAAAGCTATCTTTTTTAAGTTCTGGATTAATACCTGTAACTAGCCAGGAAGTATCTGTGGACGATTGATTGTAGATCTATACCTGTAACTAGCCAGGAAAGTTATCTACATGAAGAGATTGAAGATCAACACCTGTAACAGGCCAGGAAATTATCTTTATTTCTCAGGTCAGAGATCTATACCTGAAACCAGACAGGAAAGCTATCTCGACCAACTTTTTCTTAAGTTCCGGATTAATGCCTGTAACTAGCCAGGAAGTATCTGTGGACGATTGATTATAGATCTATACCTGTAAATAGCCAGGAAAGTTATCTACATTGAAGAGATTGAAGATCAACACTTGTAACAGGCTAGGAAATTATCTTTATTTCTCAGGTCAGAGATCTATACCTGAAACCAGACAGGAAAGCTATCTCGACCAACTTTTTTAAGTTCCGGATTAATACCTGTAACTAGCCAGGAAGTATCTGTGGACGATTGATTGTAGATCTATACCTGAAACCAGCCAGGAAAGTTATCTACATGAAGAGATTGAAGATCAACACCTGTAACAGGCCAGGAAATTATCTTTATTTCTCAAGTCAGAGATCTATACCTGAAACCAGACAGGAAAGCTATCTCGACCAACTTTTTCTTAAGTTCCAGATCAATACCTGTAACTAGCCAGGAAGTATCCGTGGATGATTGATTGTAGATCTATACCTGAAACTAGCCAGGAAAGTTATCTACATTGAAGAGATTGAAGATCAATACCTGTAGCAAGCCAGGAAACCATCTTTCTTTCTCAGGTCAGAGATTAATACCTGAAACTAGACAGGACAATTATCTCATCGACCAACCTTTCTTAAAGTTCCAGATCAATGCCTGTAACTAGCCAGGAAATATCTGTGAACGACGGATTGTAGATTAATACCTGAAGCCAGACAGGACAACTATATACTCGACCAGCTCAAACAATTCAACAATCTCCAGATGGCATCTATAAGCCCATCCTCCTATCCACCACCTCTCCAAATGGCATCTGTAAGCCCATTCCTGACATCACATTGCTGATACTATGCTATGCGAGTGCAAATTTCTGGGCACTTTAGTGTTCAATCATCTTCCACCTTCGGATCACGAAAGGCACGCAAGCCAATCTACATCCTCAGGTTTAAGAAGATTGAACAGGGGCAACTGTTGTACCCCAAACTTTTCCCTCCCATATTCTTCAAGATTTGTCAAGAATCATCTTCAATTACTCAAGATTGTTCAAGAGGTGTACAGTCAAAATCACTTCCCAAGACAACTGAAATTAGGGTTTTGGTTCTTTCAAGGAATTTGAGGTTTTCAATGGCTCAATAAAGTCTCATAGGCCTATATACATCCTCAAGCACCTACATACCAAGTTTCAAGATTCACAGTGTCAATTTGCACAGTTAAAAGCTCCATTTGACCTACAGTCAACTGCAGGGGCAAAATGGTCATTTTGCAGTCAAAAGTCAAAATTTTTGGTCAACATATTATTTTGAGTTCACAATCATCATTTGATCAAGTCTTGATCATGATTCCACAAGCATAGCTCAAAAATCATCAAGATGCAAAAGTTACTATTTTTGGACAGTAGAAAAGTCAACTGTATCTTGACCAGGGCATAACTTTTTCATGGTTTGTCAGAAAAATCCCATCCAATGCTCATTTTGAAGGGGATGACATTTCCTACAATCCATCTTCACACTCAAAGTCCATGAAATGCTCTCACAAAAAGTTATCAATTTCTACATTATAGGTCAATTTCAAAAGTCAACAAAAATGCACTTTAAGTCAAAGACCATAACTTGAGATTGGTAAATACAAATGACATGGGACCAAAGGCATTGGTTAGAGGACTTCAAGAACTTTTCAAAATGTCCAAGAACATGTTCATGTGATCAAAATTGAGCAAGATGTGCATTGGAGAAGTTGGGAAATTTTTATGAATTTGCAAAAGTCAACTTTGCTCAAAACACTTTGTTTTTGCTAATGGGCCTCAAATTTCTTCTTGAAACTTCATTCATGGCCTATGCACGACCCATCAAGCTTAATTGAATTTATTTTCTTATTTTTATCAATTAATTGGATTTTTAATCAATATTAATTCATTTAATTAATTTAAATTGTAGGAAAATACAAAGATTTGGTTTTTCAATCTTTTTGTGAAGCAAACATGGTCAAGATATGCTGGAAATTTCGTGTACAAATCAAATATGCAAAAATCTCCAAAATTGGCAACTTTCTTCAATCATGAAAATGCAAAAAGATTTGACTTTCAATCAAATATTCAATCATCATTCCAATGGATTTTTGTGCAAGATTCTGACCTAATTCCATTCCTCTATAAATATGCAAGCTAACCCTAATGCCATACACGTGAAGAAGCTGCAGGAAAGCCATAGCCATATTGAAAAATTTCCAAGAAAACTTGAAACTGATTTCTATGTTGCAGGCCAATTCAAGGCATTATATTGATTCAAACACGTTGCTGGAAGTGCCAGGAGTGATTTACAATTAAAATCACACGCTAAAGCTCAAAGAATCACTAATTATAGAACCACGGTTTGCGTTTTTTTCTCAAAATCATATTGTCGAATTCATGCATAATTAACATGTTTTATTGATTGTGTTGCATTGCCAGAGGTCATACAAAGCTAATGATATCACTTAATTGGATTAAAACGCCCTAAATCAAAAATTGTCATTGACGATTTCTAGGGTTCATAAGTTGTGAAATTGGGGCTTTCTAAACCCAGAAAAATCAGGACTTGTAAGGCACATGATTGGATTCGTGAAGACCAGACGAACACATTGGCACCCTCGCGAAACATTTATATAAAGCACAACCCTAATCGCTATTTTTCGTCACCATGTTTAGTGGGGGTTAAAAACCCCCGCTATCTGTTTGTGTTTTTGCAGGTACAGCGAGGAAGATGATGATGTGTTGATACATCATTGGATGGTTTAAATCAGCGCGCGTGTTTTTGTTGTGTTACAGCCTATTGAATTATTTTCTTATATAATAATTGTCACCTATTTCACTAATGACTAAAGCAAGTTGGTGGAGTGGTTCAGTGTGCTGGCTGGGAAGCATTGGGACCTGGGTTCGAATCCCAGGTCCCCCAAAATAATTGTTTGTTCTTTTTCTAAATATGTTCTTGTGCAGCCTTCCCAAAAGACGTCCACCATGCACTTTCAAGCCCCAGGCGCCAAGTGGCCACAGTCACAAATCTAATGGCCATGAGATGATGATCATTGTACTCCCTAGTCAAAGCATGCGCGGATGATCTCAAGAGTCAAAGCAGGCTTGAATTATCAATGGGCTTCAATTTTCTAACATACCTCCATATTGGGCTAGTACCCCCCCTGGTTCATTCATTCTTTTTTTCTTTTCTTTTATAATTTCCATTTAATTACTTTACTATTAATTATTATTATTATTATTATTTAATTAACATAATTAATTTATTTTCATAATAAAATCAGAAAACTAAAAAATATAATATTTTTTATTATTATTATTATTTCTTAATTTCACCCTTAGTTTATTATTTTTGTAAATAAATGCTAACAAATTAATTTAGTCTTTTTTTTAATTAGGATAATTCTAACTCTTTTTGCAATAAATAAAACAAATTAGAATTAGGGTTTTTACTAACTTTTGACTATTTTTATTTATTTTCCTTGAGACATTAAAAAACATAAAAATATTTCTTTTTAATTAATTAATTAGTTTTAGGTTTAATTTAATTTAATTAAATACAAAAAGGATAAAAACTTCTTTATTTCCCAAAAAAGGGTCAAAACCCTAAGGACTTCTCCGATTCAATTTTTCTTCGCGCATATTATTTTTATCCATATTATGTAATTGCTCCGAGGATGTAATAGCGTTAATTAGGACTTTTTATCGCTTTCTTTAATTCCCCGCAATTTACTTTTCAAGGGTTTGTTTTTGGCGATGTAAATACCCGACGCCTTGTAATAGCGTAGATTTATTTTCCGCACAACTAATAACTGCTAGATGTATGTTAACTAGGCTATGCATGACAAGACTTATCTCTGAAAATTAAAATCAAAACGTAGCTCACCATAACATGTGCAAAGATAACTTAACTGAAACCTGACACACTCGCACATGCCACTCTTAGGGTACGCCTCACTTGGTTGCCTCAACGTGGTCATTGAGTATAGGGTGTTTTAGAGGTCGCCCTCCTGTCTAAAGATCCAAGTTGCCTCAAAACGGTTGCCTCGGATAAAACGATCTAAGACATTAGGGTTACCGCTAAGGCGTCCTACTATTGCTTTGGTGACCACACATGTCCCTATAATCGAATTGACCCGAATAACTCCAACGACGGTGCTACCTACTTCTCAATAGTGGGATAGTACTGTCTAAAGGACATTTACACAACTTAATTTCTTTTGAGTAGGTAAAGGTTCCTGGGTACTTGCTCTTTCAAAACAAAAAATACTTTTCGCACCTACACTTTTCAGACAAAAGTTTTCAAACAAATACTTCATATACTCTTGAGGACTGATACAAGAGTTAAAATCGAAGTTTTCAAACAAACTTTTTCAAAACCCACAAACACAAGAAAAGCAAAATATTGTGAAAACATAGTGAGCAAGTACCTAAGAGCCCGTGGATAACCACAGATAGAAAGGGTGCTAACACATTCCCTTTCTATAATCTACCTCCCGAACCGAGAAACATCTCGAAAAGGAATTTTGTTGTGCTTTTGTCCTTTCCTTGTTGGAGAAAATAAAAGACGATGGCGACTCTTGCTTACCGCGACATTTCGCGAACCAGCATTAAAAACAGTCAGTTCTATTTCCACCGATCATAGAGGGGAAGGAGCCTTCGATTTGCATTCTGTTGGCCTCCTTCGATTGGGGCTGGCAATAGCAAAGTCACGTCTTTCGATTGGGCCTTGGCAGGGGCGAGGTACTGTCCTTTAATTGGGCAAAGGCAGCAGCAAGTTGTATCCTTCGACTAGGGCCTGGAAATCAGTATGGAAACCAAAGGCTTCGTTTCATACTCCTGTCTCCTGTTTCTTTCGTTTGAACTTTTTGAACAGCAACATGGCATAAGGCCATGCTAACATTGCCTTATAATCAGTTAACACTTAATGCATATTTAAGTAAACAAGAAGCAAAACGAAAGGGGGGGTTAGCTCTGAAAACATATTAAGTAGGTGGAAACGAAAAGAACCAAAGTGTTATGTACATTTTATGCTAGAAATGAAAGGTTCAAGGTTAAGGATGACTTACCTTGCTTGAGGCTAGAACGTGTGTTGGGCCTTTAAGTGGTTTTATTGAATGCTTCTGGATTCAAAGGGAGGAACCAGGGGTTATGTCTTTGATACTGGACTCGAAAGAGAAGGACAAGTGTGAGGTTCTTCCTACTGGATTCGAAGGGTAACAAGGTATATGGATGTTTTAGATTCTAAGGGGATAAGTGTTTGGATTCTGGATATGTGTTTGGATTTTGGATACGTGTTTCGATTCTGGATATGTGTTTGGATTCTGGATATATGTTTGGATTCTGGATATGTATTTGATGAGTGTTTAAGTGTTTGAGAAAATTTGGTGTTTTTGAGAATTTTCTACAGATTCGTTCGACTGGCCAAAAGGTCCCCCTTAGCTTTGCATTAATTCTTGTATTTATAGAGAAAGAATGGACATGTTTTCAACAGCCAGCCTTGCAAAAAATAATAAAATACTGTAAGGTGACAGTACAAGTGGGGGGCCTGCTGGCAGTTGTGGTGCATGAGATGTGACTGAGGCCTCTGACGTTGCTTGTGCTCAAACCAAATTCAGGTTAACAGTTGCTTTTGTGATAAAGTACTCTCTATGAAAAGAAAAAGTATATATCCTTTAACCCAGAATAGCAGTATCTAAAAGGTAAAGTTTAAAACCTTTGTACAACCTTCTGACTATGTAAAGATTTGGATGCAACACAGCCTGGAAAACGAGATTTGGTCTTGTGCAAGAGTGAGATCGAAGCACACCTGTTTGAAGGAAGCATTTGCCTCAGTTGAAGCTTGTGGTCGAAACAAGCTAACTCGAAGGAAGCATATTTCCCAATCGAAAGCTCATGCTCGAAGGAAGCATATTGCCCAATCGAAGCCTGGGTCGAAGCAAACATATTTCCCAATCGAAAGTCCGTGTTCGAAGGAGGCTTAGAGTTCAACATGAAGGACAAATCCAAGTTGCATTCGAAGGAGGCTCTTGCTCCACTGAAGTTTTCATCCAGGCACACAGAAGGTGAGTGCCCAAATGAAGACTTGCCTTGCAGGGGGTACATGTGGCCAGTAGGTCATGGCCTTCGATTGCGAGCATGCAGGCAGCAAAAGACACAAATGAAACCTGCAACAAGAAGTCACATGCCCAGGCGAAAGAGGCACGTTATCGTCCACTTTGAGAAATCAAAAGAAGCCAAGATTCAATCGAAGGATGCTGATCGAAAGAGTCCTAAAGGCCAATCGAAAGAGTTGAAACGAAGAACACTTGTATTTCTCCAATTTTTGTCAAAATAATATTTTTATCTGTTTTCTCTATTTTTTGACAGTTTCCAAAGTACTTGTGCAAGCTTAAATTTTGACAATCCTTGTGAGAAAGGCCTTCAAGAATGAGAGGGCAAATTTTGGGGTACAACACCTATCTTTGAATGTAAACGAGACGGGTGTGGGTCATCGTATAACCATGATTAGCAATGTTGCAAGGTATCTTAGCATTTTTCTTTAGGGACTAAGATCATTTGAAAGGAAACTTAGATAACGCCATCGAGGGACTATGATCTTGTATTTTGCTTGTTTTTACTAAGATACCTCACATGCGTAATATGACCATTTTGTAAGGTAACCAAGTGGATTTACCCTAGGGTGCCTGTGTGCAAGTGTATTGATTTTCATGCTTGGTTTTTGTCTTGAATTAGGGTTTGCTACTTGTTGATTTTAGTCTTCCCATACAAATCCTAATTACTAGCATTTGTATAAAGCGATAAATTGCGGAATTTTAAAATTACTACGCTATTACAATACTTGTGGGAGAGGGGTACAAATTATAAATGGGGGTTGCAAGAAAATTAAACCTAATTAGCTATTACAACCATATTGAATAAATGTACAATAATTAAATAAATATACAAGGAGAAAAATGGAAAAGAAATGGTTTTGTTTGATTTTTTATGAAAGGGTTTATAACCTAAACCTAATTAAGAAAATAATTAATGAAAATTAAATAAAATAACTTAAACTAATTAAAAAAATGAATTAACTTAAAAAGGATTTTTTAGGGTTTTTTATGAAAAAGGTTTTAAGTTAAATAAAAGTAATATGAAAATTAATTGATTAAAATAATCCTAAGTTCTAAATTAATCTTAACTAAGGAAATAAAATAATATAATAATTTAACCTAAGTCTAAAAAATTAATTATTTAAGAAAAAAAGAAATTAATTTGTTTTAAGAAAATGTTTTAGCCTTTTTGTTTTTTATAAGAAAAAAATAAAAATATATAAGTATAAATAATAAAAATATTTTTTATATTTTTTTATTAATAAAAAAATAACAATAATTGTAATAATAATAAAAATATAATAAATAAAATAAAGAAATAAAATAGAACAGGAAAAAAAGAAAATAATAAAAGAAAATGGGACAGGGGTGCAAAAGTATTCAGGGGTTAGAAAAAAAGCAAAAATAGAAGGCCTATCTATTTGGAGGCCCAGCGTCTGTTGTTGAGAAAAAGGTAGCGCTGGGTGTTGAACCCATGACCTCCTACACATACGCGTGCTACCTTTTCCACTGAGGTGGCTGTACATTCGTTAACATTGGTGAAATAATAAACATATAACACAAATCAAGTCCTGAATGTAACTTGATCTTCAACGTCTAGCCATGGTTCCTGTAACTTGCTCATTTATTAACAAAAATGAAATATGCAAACATGATAGTTGCTCCATTTTTTCATATGAATTAAACCATATAAAAATCATAAGCTATAAATCAAAGATGAATGAGAATTTCTAAAAGTACCAAATTCTGACCTAAATATTTCAGAAAGTTTAAACTCAAAATTCTCTTAGCTCAATCAAAATAAGTGAAATCTATAGACATGTATAGTTTCAGGGCAATGATGTCTACATTTTATCTTCATAAATGCAAGCCTAACAATGCCTAAATATGAAGATAGAAGTTCAAGAAAAATACCTCAAAACTGGAAATCGTGAAATGGATTTGAGCTTGTATCAGGCAGTGGTGATGATCAGGCTAGCTTCCTCAAGTCCCTAGGAAGCTAATGCAATGGTTTTCTTGAGTTGAGAGTGGCTGAAATGGCCTGGAGAAGTCAAGTTTCAGACTATGTGTTTTGGTTACGGAGGTTATGGTAAATGGTGTTACAGTTCTGGAATAAGGATGGGGATGAGTTTTATTTGATGTAAGGAAGCTTTAGGAATGAATTTGAGGGAAAACGCACGAGGGAAATGAGAGATACAAGTTTAAGGTCAGAACTATGTATCAATGGAGTTTTTTGCGCAATTTCTGGCTAGAGGGAATTTGGGAGTATTTCAGTGTGCTAAAACTCGTCTCTTAGCTCACAAATAGTGACTCTATTTATAAGCAACAAGTTTGGAGTTCTGTAGTTGATCATAATTCAAATTTACATGTTTAAGTTCAACATGTGATTTTTTGACAAAACAAGTTTCCATGCCTTGTACTTGGTTTATAGAGTGGTTATGCTTTAAACAAGCCTGTTTCTGACTTTGTGGATGGAGTGTGATCAGAGGGAACAAGTTAGAGGCTCAAGAATGGACTTTATGCAAAAAGCATGCTTTACAAGAATGTCAATGTTAACTTTGTGCCATTAATGGAAATGCAACTTGGATAATAGCTCAATTGCTTGGATCAAAGCCCTAAAAGCTGTGTAAATATTTAATTATGGAGTGGCAAACAAGTTTGATTCCTACAAAGCAAATATTATGCAGCCTAGCATGGATTTGGTTCATGTGTTCATCAAAAAATTACTTGTAAGTCAAGTTTTAAAACCCTAACTTCCTCTCTTCAATTATCCTTGCTCAAGAATGATCTCAAGGAGTTCTTGGACATTTTGGAAAGCTTGTAATGTGCTCTACAACCCATCTTTAAATCACATTTGAAAATTCCCCTTGGAACTATATGAAAAAGTGCCATGAAGTTAGGTCAAAATCCTGACCAAATTAGGGCTAAATTCCATGAAGTGTTTTTGACCTAACTTCATGGAACTTTTCATATAGTTCCAAGGGGAATATTCAAAAGCAATTCAAAGATAGTTTGTAGAGAACATTACAAACTTTCCAAAATGTCCAAGAACTCCTTAAGGTCA
The DNA here is from genome assembly GCA_948472305.1 of Vicia faba. Taxonomy (NCBI): domain Eukaryota; kingdom Viridiplantae; phylum Streptophyta; class Magnoliopsida; order Fabales; family Fabaceae; genus Vicia; species Vicia faba. The sequence goes on along the minus strand of OX451741.1, from coordinate 1,228,513,965 downwards.
TTCTTGAGTAGGGATAATCGAAGAGATGAAGTTAGGGTTTTATCACTTGAATTACAAGTCATTTTTTATGAACACATGAACCAAATCCATAGCCATGCTGCATAATCCTCACTTTTCAGGCCTCAAACTTGTTTTTTGCTCCATAATTAATGGTTTGCACAACTGATTATGCCCTTATCCAAGTGTTTCAAGCTTTGTCCAAATCACATGTTAACAACTTTTATATCCATTCTTGTAAAGCAAGCTTTATGCACAAAGTCAGCTTCTTGAGCTCCCAACTTGTTTTCTTTGATTACACTCCATCCACAAAGTCAGAAGGATTGTGTTTAAAGTAGTTAACAGCTCTATGAACCAAGTACAAAGCATTGAAACTTGGTTTCTCAAAAAAATCACATGTTATGCATAAACTTGTGATTTTGAATTCTGATCAACAAGAGGTCTCTAAACTTGTTGCTTATAAATAGAGTCAATATTTGTGAGATAAAGGACGAGCTTGAACACCCTGAAACACACCAAAACTCTCTCAAATCAGAAATTTCCCAAAAACTCCATTGTTGCACAGTTTCTGACCTTGAACATCAAACTCACATTTCCCTCGTGCGTTTCTTTGCCTTTTTTAGTTTCTAAAGCTTCCTTACATCAAGTGTAACCTATCCCAGTCCCTATTTCATTACTGTAACATCATTTACCATATTCTCCATAACCAAAAATAGAGCATTGCACATTTACTTCTCCAAGTCATTTCAGAAACTCTCAACTCAAGCAAACCATTGCATTAGCTTCCTAAGACTTCAAGGAAGCTAACCTGATCATCACCATCACTTGAAACAAGCTCAAACTCCAAACACGATTTCCAGTTTTGAGGTAAGTTTTCTCAACTTGGAACTTTTCATACAGGCATCCTCAATAGTTTATTTATGAACAAAACATGTAGATATCATTGCCCTGAAGCTAACCATGTCCATAATTTCCATTAATTTTGCTTGAGCTTAGAGAATTTTGAAACTGAAACTTCTGAAATTTTTAGGGTTCATATTAAGGCCATTAAAATTCATGCTTATATTTGATCTATAGTTTTAATACTTTACATTTCTGGAATCGTGAGAAAATTTGTTACAAGTTTCATGTTTGCAGTTTTTATTTTTGATGGGAAATGAGCAAGTTACAGCTGGTCTGGTTGGAGGTTGAAGATGAAGTCTTCAGGGCGCATTTTGCCTTACATATTTATTGTTTTGTTTGTATTAACGGATGTATAGCCACCCCAGTGGTAGAAGCGTGCACCTATAACCTATGAGACATGGGTTCGAGCCCCAGTGGTACCCTTTAGTACTTTTCACACATTTTTTGCATTTTTGACCTTTTTTTGGAGCGCCTGGGCCTTTATTGGGCTTGCTTTGTTTTCTTCTTTTTTTACTGACTAACCCCCTTGTAGGCTTTTGGCACCCCTGGCCCAAGTTTGTTTATTTTCTTATTTATTTCATTTTTATTTTCTTAAATATATTTTCTAAATACTAAAAAAATTATAAAATACAAAAAAATGATATATTTATATTTTGACTTAGTTTATTTTATTTTTCTCACAAAAAATATTTTTATTAATTATACTTTATTTATTTTTTACTTATTATCTTGTAATTATATAAATAAAATTAGGTTATTGATTATTTTCTTTCATACTAATTTAAATACATTATTTTTTATATAAAAAAGACTAAAAATATTTTATAATGCTATAAATATTTTCAAGATAAAAATACCAAAAAAAATACTTTTCTTAAACTCATTTTCTTTTGATTAATTGATAGAACTAGTTTTTTTTTATTTAAAATATTTTCTTAATAAAATTGAATTTTAATTAATTATTTTCTTTATTTAATTATGTTAAAACAAAATCCCTTTTTCATGAAAATCAAACAAAGATACATTTTCTTTACATTTTGCATTTTTTTACATTCATCCGTTTTTGTACTTTGTATTTATTTATTTCCTTGTACACTATTTATTCATTCAATATGGTTGTAATAGTAAATTAGGATTTATTTGCTTTCATCCCCCCATTTGTAAATTTATATCCCCTCCCAATAAATGTTGTAATAGCGTAGTAACTTTAAATTTCGTAATTTACCGCTTTTATATAAAATGCTAGTAATTAGGGTTTGTATGGAAAGACTAAAACCAATATCTAGAAAACCCCAATTCAAGACAAAAACAAGCATGAAAATGATACACTTGCACACAAACACCCATAGGATTATTCCACTTGGTTGCCTTATACAAAATGACCATATTACGCATGTAAGGTATCTTAGCAAAAACAAGCAAATACAAGATCATAGTCCCTCAATGACGCTATCTAAGTTGCCTTATAAATGATCTTAATCCCTCCAAAATAATGATAAGATACCTTGCAACATTGCTAATCATGGTTATACGATGACCCACGCCCGTCCCTTTTACATCCAAAGATAGGGTTGCTTACCAAATCAATGGTAGGACAACAATGTCAAAGGAAAAGAAAAATGAATAAGAAATACTTTTTGAGTAGGTAGAATGTTCCTAATTACTTGCTCAATTTCAAAAATAACATCCTTGCTATTTTCAAAAACAAGCACCTACACTTTCAAAATATCTTACAAAACTTGAAAACATTTTCAAAAGATCAACATCTTTGTATACATTCTTACAAATAAGAATCATTACAAAGATTGCCTAAACAACGGCCTCTTTACAAAATACTTTCCAAAAACCACACAAAGCACAATTTCAAACAAAAGCAAGTGATCTAGCAAGTAACTAAGAGCCCATGGAAAACCATGGATGAAAAGGGTGCTAATACCTTCACTTTTCATAATCTACCCCCCGAACTCAAGAAATAATCTCAAAAGTCTTTCCTGTGCTTTTTCACATTTCCTTTTGGATAAAAGAAAAGTCGGTGGAGACTCTTGCTAACCGCAACATTTGCGATAAAACACAAAACAAACAAGTCAGTTCTCCCACTGTATCACAATAGGCATCTCTTGTATTGCTTTCACTTTGGCAGGATCCACTTTAATACCTTTATTGCTGACAACAAAGCCTAGGAGTTTAACGGACCTCACCCCAAATGTGCATTTATTTGGGTTCAACCTCAGCTTGTACTTCTTTAGCCTCTCAAATAGTTTTTGTAAATGATCAAGATGCTCTTCTTCTGTTTGAGATCTGGCTATCATGTTGTCCATATACACCTCTATTTCATGATGTATCATGTCGTGAAATAGGGCTACCATGGCACGTTGATAGGTTTCCCCAGCATTCTTCAGCCCGAATGGCATAACCTTGTAGCAGAATGTGCCCCACTGTATGACAAAGGTTGTTATCTCCATGTCCTCAAGTGCCATTTTGATTTGGTTGTAGCCTGAGAAACCGTTCATGAAGGAAAACACTTTGTGCTGTGCCGTATTGTAAACTAGAATATCAATGTGGGGAGGTGGGAAATCATCCTTAGGGATCGCCCGATTCAAATCTCTGTAGTCCATTCACATTCGTACCTTGTCGTCCTTTTTAGGCACGAGAACAACATTGGCAACCCATTGCGGATGAGAGGTGACGTCCAAGAATCCGGAGTTGAATTATTTCATGACTTTTGCTTTGATCTTCTCTGACATGTCTGGTCGCATGCAACATACCTTTTGCTTTACCAGTGGACAGTCCTCTTTTATAGGTAGACGATGTACCACGATGTCTGCATCAAGTCCTAGCATGTCTTCGTACGACCAGGAAAAGACCTCAACATAATCGTGTAGAAATTGAATCAGACACCGGGTTCCATATTAGCACCCACCTTGACTTCTCTTTTGTCTTCTTCAGTACCTAGGTTGATTGTGTCCACTGGTTGTTCATGGGGCTGAATGATCCTCTCTTCTTGTTGTAGTAACCTGGCGAGTTCCCCTGGCACTTCACAATCTTCTTCACCTTCGTCTTCAACTTGGTAGATTAGATTTTCAGAGTCACAAAAGGCCATAGCAGAACCGTTACCCATGGGATCCCGAGTGGATGTAGACTTGCATTGTGAGTGTGAGTGTGTGTAAGAGTATAGCTATCTTTGAAAGAAATAAAAATGTAAAAAAGAAAAAAAATGAGCACAAAGTTTGTATGTAAAAAACGTCCATGATTCATTGATGTCATATAGAAATGAGATAATAACCCTTACAAATGGACCATCGTGCCTCGGGTAAGACACAAGGTTTTAATAGTCTGAATTGTTTTAATATTACAGATCCGACAAAATTTAAAGACAAATTATTGTTGGATAAATGTGATCAGGACAAAATCTCTACCCTCCCAGTTGCTGAGCCCTCCATTGACAGTTGGGAAAATCCAATCCTCCAGGTTATAGTTGTCTTCATCATCCTCTACATTGCTGACTTGGTGGTTGCTGATCTTCAAGGGTGGTCCTCTGGCATGAGCGCGGCGTACAACCTTCAGGGCTCCTGAAGTGAAACTCAAACCAAATTTGTCAGATTTGTATGGGATATCTGGGAGTTGGCCCCAAATAGTGCACCCACCTTCTTCTATCACTTCCTTGGCATCTTTTAAAGACGACATCTTGAGCGGGGGCCTCGTAATCTTGGGGACTTGAGACACAACCTTGGTTACTGCCACAGTCTGCGGGACTTCTTCAAAGTGCTGGAATGGAGTTTCAATAAATTCACCACTAATTCCACATACCTGTAGGAATTTAGATGACTGACCATATACTCTTCTTTTCCATGAACAGTGATGATTTTCCCTAGAATTGGATATTTCATCATTTGATGCAACGTAGAGGTAACAGCACCAGCATTGTGAATCCACAGACGACCTAATAAGCAGGAATATGAAGGGCGAATATCCATTACATAAAAAGTTGAATCAAAAGTTTGGGTTCCAACTTTTATGGGGATGTCCACTTTCCCGTGCACCATCCTTTTTGAGCCGTCGAAGGCCCTCACTATTATGTTACTAGGTTTCAACATCAATCCTTCACAGTCAAGCCTATCAAGAGCCTTTTTAGGCAACATGATCAAAGACGAACTGGTGTCAACCAAGACATGATCCAAAGTCATGCCCCTTCATTCGACTGAGACATGCAATGCCTCATTATACTTCCTCCCCCTTGGCATTAAATCAGCATCTGAAAAACCTAAACCATTATCTGTGTTCAAGCTGGCTACGCAGTCTTAGAACTGATCGACATATGTTTCTTGGGGTACATGGGCAGTTTTAAGGAACTTTACCAGGGCCTTTGCATGAGCCTCGGAACATAACAGTAAAGCCAGGATGGAAATTTTTGATGGAGTTTTCCCCAGTTGCTCGACTACGTTGTAGTCACTTATTTTTATGATCTTTAGAATTTCCTCCATCTCTTTTCGGGAGGTCTCAGGGATAGCTATTGATTGTGCCTTCGTCCGGACAGGCTCAACTAGAATACCTTTACCTCGAGTCTCAGTTGACTCGGCAACAGGAATGTCAATAGGGGTGATAATAGGGATTGTAACAGTTTTGTCAATAGGAGTATTAGCAGAGATGATTGTAGGACTGAGAATAGCTCTTGGAGGAGTAACAACAACAGGAATGATGACGGGTCCAGAAATAGCTTTTAGAGGAGAAATTTCTGGAGAGAATACCCTTCCACTGCGGGTTATCTTGCTAGTCCTTGCGATGTTACTGATATCAGAGTCAACTTTCTCAGAACTTGAATCTTCAGCAGCTGGCCAATCTTGCTTGATACCGTGATAGTAGACATCACCTCCATAATTCCATGGGACGGTTTTATCTGACGAATACGGGATTGGTCCAGGCATTGAAATTATCAACGAAGCTACTTTAGGATTTGATGTAATTCTAACGGGTCTTTTGGTGGAGACCCTGGAAGAATTGGCGGAAATGGTCACGATGGAAACATCATTATAAGAAACAGTTGGAATAGAAGTCTTTTCGAACAAAATCTCCTTGTTATCTATTAGGCGTTGAATGCCTGCTTTTAATAAATGACAGCTGGTTGGTGAGGATAAACAGAAATAACAGCTTTAATCACAGCCTGGGAATACACCTGCATTCAACAAGTTCTATTTGATAGTCAGGAGTGGGGTCACAAGTTCATCAACCAAAGTAACAAACATATCTTCCTCAACGACATTGACATTACGGTCGTGCTTGGGCATATGGGCAGTGATTACATTGGGAATTTTTGGCGCGTCGAATTCAATCTCTTTGGCTTCAAGAAGGTCTTGTACTTTGTTTTTCAGAGCCCAACAGTTATTAGTGTCATGGTCGGGACTCTCAGAATGGTATGCATAGCGGGCATTAGGATGATAATGAGGAGAGGTTGTGTTAGGATTCTTTGGAGCTTCTTTCAAAGTCACTAGATTGGATCTCAACAAATGTGGCAATACTTGAGATAGTGTCATGTTAATTTGGGTGAACTGTCTGACTAGTCTTTCCGTTCTTGGCTGGTTGTTTCTTTGCTGAGCAGGTGCGAGTTTAGGAATCATGACAGCCCCCACCATTGGACGGTGTTCAGCCCTATCTTGATTTCTCTTAGGGTATACAATAACAACTACTTTTTTCCCAATGAATGGTTTCATTACAGCAGAAGAGGATGCATCTTTTTGAATCTTCCCATTATTTATCCCGACCTCTACTCTTTCTCCGGTCAGTATCAACTCAGTAAAGCCTGCCGATGAACTCCCAATTAAGTGATTGAAGAAAGGACCAGACAAGGTGCCCAAAAACATGTCTACCAACTCTCTTTCAGATAGGGGAGGCTGGACTCTTCCTGCTAAGTCCCTCCGTTTTTTCGTGTAGTCTTTAAAGCCTTCACTTGAAACCATGGCCATACTCTGAAGTTGAGTACGGGTGGGAGCAAGATCAGCGTTGTATTAGTATTATTTGTAAAAGGCGGCGGCCAGATCTTCCCAGTTATGAACATTGGCTCTTTCTAACTGATGAAACCAATCAAGTTGAGTCCCGGACAGGCTGTCTTGAAAGAAATGTACCCATAAGTCCTTGTCGGCAGTGTGAGGCTGTATTTTCATCACATATGATCGGAGATGCATTTTGGGACATGAAACTTCATCATATTTGGCGAACACCGGTGCTTTGAATTTTGGGGGAATGACAATCCCAGATACTAGACCCAACTCCTCAAAGTCCAATCCAGACACCTTTTGAATTTCCATTACGCTTAACCGTTCTTATAGATGCTTATACTTATCGTCGGCTGGAGGATATTGTTCTTCAGAATAATCTTCTTCTTCCTCTTCCTCTTCTGAATCTGGCTGGACAACTACTTCCTTGCCTTTCCCATCTTGATTGTCTTTCTCACCAGATGACACTGCAAAATCCAGGGTCCTTCTTGCTTGACCTTGAAATCTTCTTCCCATATTTAGAACTCCAGTTATTTTCTTTGTCTTCTTTTTCTTCTCTTCAACCAACAAGGTCTTCAACTCTTCTTGTCCTTTGGCTAGAGTTAAGAACATCTGTTGAAACAGAGCATTTCGTGCTTGGAGGTCCTTCACCGTTTGCTCGAGACCCATCTTAATGAAATAAATAGTAGAAAGATGAGGAGACTTGTTGCAAGAAACCTGCTTATGTTATGATGAATGGTAGATGAATATGCAATGATTTCAAGGATTTTAAAGATTCAAATTTGTTTTAGACAAAAAAAGGAAACACACGTTATATTAATAAATTAAAGCTTGAGTACATCAATGCCTCTTTGGGCAAAACAATACAAAAACTCTAAGATGAAAAGGTAGTATGCATCCTCTTTGGTGCGATGTAGGAATTCAGATCCCGCTCCTCATGAAGTTGCTTAGTGAGCTCCAAAACCTTCTTCTCGCTAGCGTAGAATTGGGCTTCGAAGTTGTCTCGCTCCCCCTTGAGTTGTATCCAATCTCTTTGTAAGTCTTCAAGAGAGGTGGGCATGTCAGGATGTAGGATAGTGTATGGAACATCTCCTTCCATAACAAGCTCAATGATTATCGAGAGAATGGAGGGATAAGGCATCATAAGACTTTGAGCGCGAGTTCATACGCATTTGAGGTAAGGCTCAAGAGGGATAGAATTTTTGTGCCCCAATGTCTTGTTATCTACATTGTTCAACACCCTCCAAGCTCAGATGAATCTTTGGCGAAGACCTTGATCTTCATTATCGTAGTTGTTGTACCCCAAAATTTTCCCTCCCATATTCCTTAAGATATGTCAAGAATAATCTCCAAGTGGCTCAAGTTAGCTCAAGAGTTGGACAGTCAAATCACCTCCTAAGGCAGTCAAATTCAAAATTAGGGTTTTGTGTTGCATCAAGGTCCTTACATCCAAATGACCTCAAGTGCTTCCCAATGTCCTAATATGTTCTCAAGATCATCCATGTCAAATTTTAAGCCTTGCAGAGAAAGTTTGGTCAGTCAATTGCTCAAGGGGTCCAAAAATCGATTGTGCTAGGGCAAAAGTCAACTGTACCCCAAATACAGTCAAACCTCAATATTTTTTGTCAACATTCTCATTTTTAAGGTTAATTCATAATTTGATCAAGGGTTGATCATGATTCATCAAGGATTGCTCAAGATTCATCAAGATTCAAAAGTTGCTAAATTAGGGTTTTGCAGGAAAAGTCAACTCAACTTTGACCAAGCATAACTTTCTCATACTTTATTATAAATGACCAATCCAAAGCTCATTTTGAATAGGATGCAATTTCCTAAAATCCATCTACACACCACAAGATCAAGAAATGCTCTCACAAAAAGTTACTAATTTGGACATTATAGGTCATTTTTGAAAGTCAACAAAAACACCTTTTTTGCCAAAGCTTATAACTTGAGAATGGAACATAAAAATGAGATGAGACCAAAAGGGTTGATTAGAGGACATCTCAAGGTTTCTAAAACGTCCAAGAACACTTCCAAGAGTTCAAAATTGAGGGAGTTATTCATTGTTGAAGTTGGGCATTTTTCCAAATTTGCCAAAAGTCAACTATCCTCAAAACTCCAATTTTTGACAAAAAGACCCACTTTTTTCCACTTGATTTGGTCTTGTCATGCTAAACACGTGTCCCATATTTGATTTCATGACCAAACATTTATTTTTCTATTTTATTTCATTTTTATTGATTTAATTCATTATTAATCAATATTAAATCAAATAAAATCTAAAAATTCATGTAAATGGATTCTTGTGATTTGTACAGCTTGCAAATACCATGTGACACTCAATCAATTCGTATCAAGTCAAAACAAGCACACAAAAAAAAATCAAATTTTGGCCTATTTTTGGAAAGCTTTTCAATGGTGATCAAATCCAATATTCCCTCTTCAATGCACATGGATATTGGTCCAAATTTTGACCTAGACTCATTCCATTATATGCACACAAGCCACACAAACCTAGAGGACGCACAAAATACTGTGGAAACGGCCATAACAAGTTTGCAAAAAAGCTTGAAAAGTGTGAGATTGAAAACAACATTAGAGCTTGATTCAACCAAAAAGCTCAACACTACTCCCTTGCCTGATATCCTGTGAAGCTGTAGCAATCAAAACCAGCTCTTGAGACCCTCTGAAACTTGTTGTAAGTCATCACGAATATGCCTCTGCACATGGAATCGTAACTCGGTTTTCTTGCATCCTTTTGCCAAATTTCTTGCATGTTCATACTGCCCATTAAATTTCCAAGCATTCTGCATTATTTGATTTCATTCTCGTGGCTTCTAATCCCGTATCCAGAACCTAGGGTTCTTGTTCTTGTTTTTTAGGCGTTTTTATGCAGGTTAAATTAAGGCCAATGATGGGTATAGGATTGATCAGGGAGGAGAGACGAACACATTGATGTTCTCCATTTGCATTTATACAGCCTGTAACTCATGTTTGGATGGCCCCTGCGAATTTTGCTACGGATCTAAATCCGCGGGAAACAAACCAGGGAATTATGAAAAAGACGACTACGTGTCCTCTTCCTATTGGCCGGTTTAAACCAGCGCGTCATATTTTTTTATTTCAGGAATAAGGCATTGTTTTGTATATAATATTTAACTTCTATTCCACTAAAGAATGAACAAGCCAGTTGGAGTGGTTGAGTGCACAGACAATGAGCGTTGGGACCTGGGTTCGATTCCCAGGCCCCCCCAAAACCTTGTTATATTTTTTCTTCAGGTACTCATGTGTAGCATTCCAAGCGTGGAGCACCATAGACCTCAAGTATCAATGTGCCAGGTGGTTCCAGATTTAGATCCAATGGCCTGGAATAGGAGACTACCATAGTCCCAGGTCAATGCATGCATAGCCAACCACAAAAGTCAAACAAGGCTGGACGTTTTGGGCCATGGAATTTGGTGGATTCACCTCTTTTTGGGCCCAGCACCCCCTGAGTATTTCTTTTTACATTTTATTTCTTTTCCTTATTTATCTATTTTATCATTATTATTATTATCTTAATTAATTAATTAACCAATCAACTTTTTTTTCATAAAATCAGAAAACCAAAAATAAAATAATATTTTCTATTTTCATTATTTTTGTAAATAAATTTTAATCAATTAATTTAGTTTTTAATTAGGTACAATTTTAAATCTTTTTGCATTAAATTAAAATTAACATAGAATTAGGGTTTTAATATTTCTTTAACCATTCTCATTTTATTTTTCCTAATTAAAATAAAAACCCAAAAATATTTTTCTTTTTAATTAATTAATTCAGGTATTAATTTAGATTAATTGTTAATTCAAAAAATAACAAAAATATGCTTTATTTAATAAAAAGGTCAACACCCTAAAAAACACTCTGATTTAATTTTCTCGTGCGCGATTAATTTTTGATCAATAATGTAACTGCTCCGGGAATGTAATAGTTTTTAAATTAGGATTTATTTATCGCTTTTATTTACTTTTCGCAATTTAATTTTTAAGGGTTTGTCTTTGGCGATGTAAATACCCGATGCTTTGTAATAGCTTAGATTTATTTTCCGCAATTTAGTTTCCGCAACCATTAACTGTTAGAGGTTTGAATAATAGGCAATGCATGACAAGATCAATTTTAATTTAAAATCAACAGTAGATCACCATTAACATGTACAAAGATAAATAACTGAAAAACAATACACTCGCACATGCACACTCTTAGGGTACACCTTACTTGGTTGCCTCGAACGTGGTCATTGAGTATAGGAAGTTTTAGAGGTTGCCCTCTTGTCCAAAGATCATAGTTGCCTCGAAACAATTGCCTCGGATAAAATGATCTAAGACATTAGGGTTGCCGCTAAGGCGTCCTAACATTGCTTTAGTGACCACACGTCCCTTAATCGAATTGACTCGAAAACTCCAACGACGACGCTTCCTACTCCTCAATAGTGGGATAGCATTGTCTAAAGGACATTTGTACAGTTTAATTCCCTTTTGAGTAGGTAGATATTCTTAAGTACTTGCTCCTTTTAAAACAAAAATAAAACTTTTCGCACTTACACTCCTTTCAAACAAAAACTTATTTCAAACCCACAAACACAAAGAAAAGCAAACTTTTGAAAACATAATGAGCAAGTACCTAAGAGCCCGTGGATAACCACGGATAGAAAGGGTGCTAACACCTTCCCTTTCTATAATCTACCTCCCGAACCCGAGAATTATCTCAAAAAGGATTTTTTTCTGTGCTTGTGTCCTTTCCTTGTTGGATAAAATAAAAGACGGTGGCGACTCTTGCTTACCGCGACATTTTGCGAACACAAACGCAAAATGCGAACCAGCATTCAAAAACACTCAGTTCTCATTCCCACCGATCACAGAACTGGCGACTCTGCTGGGGAATCCTTATAAGTGAGGTGTACCTTAGGATTAGATCACTATGTTTTCAATTGTATGCTTTAATTTTGTGGGCTTGTATCGGAGTTCTATAGATCCTAACCCGGATCTGGGGATACCCTTTAGGTAAGTAGCAATAAACTGTGAGGGATCTGTACGACGTAGACTGATACGGATGAAGCAGTAGCTACGTTGGTGTGGCACCTTGGTCTGTACCGATATCCCTTGTGTTGGAACGAGGAGAATATGGGTCTTCTAAGGAGTCATTAAGCACCAACTGACCTTAGAACCTTAAATTGACCAACTTGGCCATAGAACAGTAGCAGTATGCTACACTCATTGAGACTAAACTCTCGCGATGATTATGGCCACAAGAAAAGGTTGCTAAACTGGAATTATGACCGATTGAGGGTAGTCAGTGATATTGAGATCCTCTAGAACCCGGTTACTATTTTTTAGGACAGGTCTTAACCAACTGAACTGAAAGAGGGTAGTACCTAAGCTCCATGCCAGCCTGAAATCTAAGGGCTCTTTTGTGTGACTTGTGTGCCTTTACCATGTTTGCCTTTTGTGGATACTTGTGGTGTGCCTTTACCATGACATCATGACATCATAACATTGCATACATCTTGCATAAGGACTAACCTATTTCAAGGACAAGAGGGTTTCATCTTTGCTCTATTTTGTAGGTCATCATGATGCCCATGCGTAGGAATATTATCCGGATCAACTTTGTCCAAGTACCTGCCCTGCTTAAAGATTTGGTTGTCAGGATTCCAGACACTACTTCCTTCATCAGAAGGCATGGTTCTCTTCTCAGTTTGGTCACCTCAAAGTTGGACAAACAAATGATGAGTGTCCTGGTCCAATTCTATGATCCGCTATACCATTGCTTCACCTTTCAAGACTTCCAGCTGGTTCCTACCCTGGAAGAGTTCTCTGAGTTTCTCGGTATCTCCGTCCTAGAACAGACTCCATTTACTGGTTGGGAAAAGACTCCTAAGACCAAAGAAATTGCTGCAGCCCTTCACTTGACTAAGGAGGAGGTAATGGCTAACTGGGAGACTAGAAGTGGAGCTAAGGGTTTTCTGGATAAGTTTTTGGTTGACAAAGCTAATTACTTCTGGGACAGCTTAGACTTCAAGGCGTACGAGGACATTCTGGCTCTCTTGATTTATGGTCTGGTTTTGTTTCCGAATCCTGACACTTTTGTTGGTATTAATGTCGTAGAGATCTTCATCTCTCAGAATCTGGTACCCACTCTCTTGGGTGATATGCTTCATTAGCTCTATGCTCGTACTGCCCGAAAGCGGGGAACTTTGATGTGCTGTGTTCCTTTATTGTTAAGGTGGTTTATTTCGCACCTCCCTAAGTCCATGCTGAAAAACAAAGAAGAAATGGGTTGGGCTTATAGGGTGATGTCTCTTTCTAGTGATGACATTATCTGGACTCTCAAAGGTATGGATGAGGTGACTGCCATTGATCGCTGTGGAGAGTATCCTAATGTTCCATTGATCGGACTCCATGGAGGGATTTCTTACAACCCATGCTTAGCTCTCCGTCAGTTTGGAAGAGCCAGAAGGGAGGGGCCTCATGAGATGCTGATGCCTCATATCATCTTTGATTTTCAGGGAGATAGCGAAGAGTTGCGTCGTAAATTCATAAGGGCTTGGGATAGAGTTCACCGATCTGACCCACATGAGTTGGGACCAAAGACTTCCCTACCAATGGAGCCATATCTCATATGGATCCGCATCTGTGCCCAGAAGTTAGGTATGCCATATGAAGTTGTCAGGCCTGTTACTCTTGAAGTTGCTAATGAGGAGGGGGCTCCTCCAACTATTCTCCACCCTTATATGCCCACTGATATTGGGACACTGAAGAGGTCTTGGATGCAGGTAAGGGATGAATGGGATTCCTACCGAGAGAGGTTCAATGAACAGGAACAGAAGATCCAGAAGCTGACCAGGAAACTGGAGAATGAGCGGATTTTGAATGATTATGTCCGCACTGAGAAGAAGAGACCATGGGAGCATTGATGGACCTTTGTTGATTTCTTTTACAGTTTTTGTTTATTTTTCAATATTTCCATTCTTGTAACGCCTAAGGGCAATTTGTTGAACAACTTAAATTTTGAAGTTTAAATCTAATAAATTGTGTTTCCCTTCTTGTTTACAAATTTGAATCTCGATTGTATTTGAAATCATAATCATACGCATTTCATCCTATGATCGGTGGAAATAGAACTGACTGTTTTTTAGCTGGTTTCGCGAAATGTCGCGGTAAGCAAGAGTCGCCACCGTCTTTTATGTTCTCCAACATGGAAAGGACAAAAGCACAGCAAAATTCCTTATTCGAGATGTCTCTCGGTTCGGGAGGTAGATTTATAGAAAGGGAAGGTGTTAGCACCCTTTATATCCGTGGTTATCCACGGGCTCTTAGGTACTTTCTCTTATGTTTTCAAAAATGTTTGCTTTTCAAGTGTGTGTGGGTTTTGAAAAAGTTCGTTTGGAAAACTTCTAATTAACTCTTGTATCAATCCTCAAGAATGTATGAAGTGTTTGTTTGAAAAAATTTTGAAAGTGTGGGGTGCGAAAAGTTGTTTTGTTTGTTTGAAAATAGCAAGTACTTAAGAGATCTACCTACTCTAAGGAATTAAGCTGTGTAAGAGTCCTTTAGATAGTTCTATCCCACCATTGAGAGGTAGGTAGCACCATCGTTGGAGGTATTCGGGTCAATTCGATTATCGGGACAGTATGGTCACCGAAGCAATGGTAGGATACCTTAGTGGTAACCCTCATGTCCTAGATCCTTTTTTTATCCGAGGCAACCGTTTCGAGGCAACTGGATCTTTTGGACAGAAGGGAGACCTCTAAGACACCATATACTTGATGACCACGTTCGAGGTAACCAGTGAGGCGTACCCTAAGAGTGGCATGTGCTTGTGTTTTGTTTTCATGTTATGTTTATCTTGTACATGTTATTTGTGAGCTACGTATTGGTTTTATTTTACATACATTCTTGCAGGCATATTAGCAGTGAGGAGTGCGGAAAATAAATTGCAGAAATGTAAATTTAGCTATTACAAGGCGCGGGTCTATACATCGCCAAAAACAAAAACCCGTTTTGGAAAATAAAGTGCGAGAATTTAAAAGAAAGCGATAAAGTTCTAATTATTACACTTCCTGAACAGATACAAAAATATAAAATATTGAATTAAAATAAAACTGCGCGCGAAAGAATTGAATCGGGACGTCATGAGGGTTTTGACCCTTTTTTGAATAAGAATTGAATTTTGTCCTTTTTTTTTGCAATTAATGAAATTTAAACCTAATTACTAATTAATTAATTTAATTAAAAGAAAAATATTTTTTTTGTGTTTTTGTGTTTTTGTGTTTTTTAATGAAAATAAAGAGAAAATAAGTAGAAATTAAAAGTTAGCAAAAACCTAATTCTAAATTGTTTTTATTTATTGTAAAAAAGTATTAAAGTTAATTAATTAAGCTAATTTAATTTAATTTACATTTATTTACAAAACAAGTTAATAAATAATAAAATGTTTTTTTTTTTGTTTTCTGAATTTTATGGGAAAAATTAGTTGTGTTAATTAATTAAACAATACTAATAATAATTACTAAAGAAAATAAAAAGAAAAGGAAAATAGAAAAAAAGAAATAGAAACCAATGGGGGTGTTGATGGCCCAATGGAGGTGTGAAGCCTGGAAATTGCTGGCCCATTAACCAGCCTTGTTGACTTTTGGAGATTGCCTGGAGCACGTTGACTGGAGAATATAGTGTTCAACACTTTTTGGCCCTTGGATTGATGATCATGGCCACTTGGCATGTGGAACGCTGAAGGTTCATGGTGAAATGCACTGGGCATCCTGCACACAAACACATAAGAAAAAATGATATGGAATTTTGGGGGACCTGGGAATCGAACCCAGGTCCCAACGATTTCCAGACGCGTCATCAACCACAGAGCCATTGTGTTGCGTTTGTTAAAATAGTGACAATTAAATATATTATGTAAAACAAAAGTATATGCTGGAAACATGAAAAAGGGCGCGTCATATTTGAATGAACCAACCACCTGCTTCCACGTCCTTCATCTTCTTCATTTTCTCTGCAACATAAAATCAAATAGCGGGGGTTTTAAACCCCCACAAAATACAAAATTCAAAAATAGCGATTAGATGTACACGTTATATAAAAAGGGCGCGAGGGTTGGGATGTGTTCGTACTGATCTCATGATTTCAACCATGGGTCTTTCCAAGCCTAATTTTTCCTATATGAGAAACCCCCAATTCGAAAGCTTTGAAAACCTAAAAATCGTCCATGGTGGTTTGTGATTCAGGGCTCCAAAATGCAATTGCCTTATACCATTAGCTTCAGAAGAGCGTTAGCAATACAAAACAACAATTATATCATGTTAAATGTGCAAGAATTATGAGTTTCAAATTTGACAAAGTTAGAAAAACCGTGTGACTGAAGTGAATGATTCTTTGAGTGTTAGAGCTCGTTCTTGATCGCAATAGGTTCCTGGAAGGTCCAGCAAGGTGTTGGAATCAAGAAAAGTGTTTGAATTATGCTGGAAGGTTGATTTCAGTTTTCAACTTTTCTTCAAGTTTTTGGAATTTGGTTTGGCCGTTTCAATGAGCTCTAGGTCGTGAATGAGGCTTGGTTTGCTTGCATATGTACATATGAATGAGATTAGGTCACATTATGAGCTAATGATCCCTTGCAATTAAGTTTTTGGATTCTTCATAACCACCATTAAAGATCATTCCAAGTTTGTTCAAATTTTGAATTTTTATGCATAAAATGGCCCTAGCACGAAATTGGTAGGTTGTTCATGACACATAAAAGTCATTAAAATCAAAAGATGTTATTTAATTAATTTTTTTGATTTTATTTGAATTTTATGGATTTAAAATGAATTAAATCAAATAAAATTAAATAAAAATAGAAAAATTAATGTTTAATCTTGAAATTGATTATGGGACACGTGGGTGGCACGACAAGGCTGAATCAAGTGGAAGAAAGTGGGCCCTTTTGTCAAAAATTGAAGTTTCAAGGATAGTTAACTTTTGCAAGTTCATGAAAATTTCCCAACTTCTCCAATGCATATCTTGCTCAATTTTGATCATATGAACATGTTCTTTGACATTTTGGAAAGTTCTTTAAGTCCTCTAACCAATGCCTTTGGTCCCATGTCATTTTAATTTACCAATCTAAAGTTATGGTTTTTGACTTAAAATGCCTTTTTGTTGACTTTTGAAAATGACCTATAATGTTGAAATTGATAACTTTTTGCGAGAGCATTTATTGGACTTGGAATGTGAAGATGAGTTGTAGGAAATGTCATCCCCTTCAAAATGAGCATTGGATGGGATTTTTCTGATGAACCATGAAAAAGTTATGCCTTGGTCAAGTTACAGTTGACTTTTCAACTGTTCAAAAATGGAAACTTTTGCATCTTGATGATTTTTGAGCCATTCTTGTGGAATCATGATCAAGACTTGATCAAATGATGATTGTGGCTTCAAAATAATATGTTGACCAAAAATTTTGACTTTTGACTGCCAAATGACCATTTTACCCCTACAGTTGATTGTGAAGCAATTAGGGTTTTTGACTGTGCAACTTGACCTTGTGAGTCTTGAAACTTGACATGTAGATGCTTGACAATGTGTATGAGCATATGGGACTTGATTGAGCCCTTGAAAACCTCAACTTCCTTGCAAGAACCAAAACCCTAATTTTGACTGCTTATGAGGCATGTTTGACTGGGTAACCCTTGAGAGATCTTGAGCCAATTGAGATGATGCTTGTCAAAACTTTGAAGAATATGGGAGGGAAAATTTTGGGGTACAACAGTTGCCCCTGTTCAATCTTCTTAGACCTGAGGATGTAGATTGGCTTGCGTGCCTTTCGTGATCCGAATGTGGAAGATGATTGAACACTAGAGTGCCCAGAAATTTGCACTCACATAGTAGAAAATCAGCAACGTGATGTCGGGAATGGGCTTACAGATGCCATTTGGAGATATGGTGAATAGTAGGATGGGCTTATAGATGCCATCTGGGGATGTGACAGAACCTTGTCGGGAATGGGCTTATAGATGCCATTTGGAGACTGTTGATAGGTGGATGGGCTTATAGATGCCATCTGGAGGTGGTCTGTTGAACTGTAATTTTTGTAAGTTGAAAGAGGGAACCTGTGTAGGGTTTCCTGATGATGAGCTCGTGTAAAACTGCATCTTTGGAGGAAGGAAACCTGTGTAGGGTTACTTTGATGATGAGCCCGTGTGAAACTGCATCCTTGGAAATGGAGAACCTGTGTAGGGTTTCTGGGTGACGAGTCCGTGTAAAACTTCATCTTTGGAAAGAGAGAACCTATGTAGGGTTTCTGGATGACGAGTCCGTGTAAAACTACGTCTGGAGAGAGAGAACCTGTGTAGGGTTTCTTTAGGATAAGTTCGTGTAAAACTTCTTGAGGAACCTAGGGTAAGGTTACCTTGGGATAAATCCGTGTAAGACTTTGGGAGGAACCGGTGTAGGGTTACCTTGAGATAAGTCCGTGTAAGACTTCTGGAGGAACCGGGGTAAGGTTACTGCAGGCTAAGTTCGTGTAAAACTTCTTGATGAACCGGGGTAAGGTCATCTTGAGATAAGTCTGTGTAAGACTTCTGGAGGAACCGGGGTAAGGTTACTGCAGGGTAAGTTCGTGTAAAACTTCTTGATGAACCGGGGTAAGGTCATCTTGAGATAAGTCCGTGTAAGACTTCTGGAGGAGCCGGGGTAAGGTTACTGCAGGGTAAGTTCGTGTAAAACTTCTTGATGAACCGGGATAAGGTCACCTTGAGATAAGTCCGTGTAAGACTTCTGGAAGAACCGGGGTAAGGTTACCTTAAGATAAGTCCGTGTAAGACTTCTTCTGAAAGAAAAAGGAACCGGTGTAGGGTTACTTTGATGATAAGTCCGTGTAAGACTTCTTCTGAAAATTGAGAAGGAACCGGTGTGGGGTTGCCTGATAATGAGTTCGTGTAAAACTACATCCGGGGTTGAGAAGGAACCGGTGTGGGGTTGCCTGTTGATGATCCCGTGTAAGACTTCTTCTGAAAGAAAAGGAACCGGCGTAGGGTTTCCTGAGGATGATCAAGTAGATAATTGTCCTGCTTGGTTTCGGATATTAACCCATGATCAGTCGTCCACAGAATTTTCCTGGCTTGTTACCAGTGTTGATCTGGAACTGCAGAGATAGATGGTAATCATTTTTTGATTGACCTTTTCCTGAAAAGGCAAAACGTTAGTTGTATGCAGTGTCATGATGCATGAACTGCATGATATTAATATGTTCTCAAGAGTAAATGAGATTTGTGTTGTATGATGTGTATGCATGCTATAATGTATGAAGATGTGATGTTTATAAATGTATTCTCGTATGGGAAAATAAATCCTTGACGAATGTCGGGAGTTTGTTGAATCCTGGGCTGATGTTGAAGAGTAGAGTTCTTCGTTTCCGTTGGGGATAATGGTTGTAAGAATAAACCGGTAGGAGAAGATGACTCCGTTGGGGAATAAACTTGGCGAAGAGATTACTCTGCGGGGAATTACTCTGTGGGAAGAGATACTTCGCTGAGGTTTTGATGATAACTCCGCTGGGGATACCATTGATAAGTTATGTTGAGGGAATTGATGAACTCCGCTGGGGGGTAGGAAGAAACTTCGCCGAGGACGATCTTTCCGTGATAATTGGTTGAGGATAACCCAGTTATAAGCTCTGGTGGGGAATAACCTTTGAATAAAACCGGGGAGATACGTTCGTGCTCTACGGGGGATAAGCTTCCAGAATCTACTGGGGAGATAAGCTTCCAGAATCTACTGGGGAGATTGATTCAACTCTCCTGGGGAAACTTTTGGACTGTACTGGGGAATGGTTCCATTGGGGTGTCTGGTATTCCGCCGGGGAACAATCTTATCTTAAGACTGTCGGGGATGCTTGCTTAGGAACATCTGTATACTCCGCTGGGGAATATTGAGATTTTCTGGGGATACCCAACTTCCTTAAGGCTGACAGTAGACTAACTCTGCTTGGGGAGAGTGTCGCTGACCTGCTGGAGATACTGTGCCTTTTCGGGGCTGATGGGAGACCAACTCTGCTTGGGGAGAGTATGACTGATTCTGGTCTTACTTTGTGGGGAGTGAAGGTAACTTGGTTGCATTCTTTAACCGAATCTACCTTGTGCCTGGAGGACAAAGCAGCTTGTACAGCTTGGGCAACTCTTATTGCCCCAGCTTCTGTGGGAGAAGGTACCTGTAGAGGTGCTTGAGGACTGCCGATTGACAAACTTTCTTCTGGTAGGCAAGTGACGAGATGCCGGGACATAGTCGTACGCTTTAATCCCTAACTTTTTCCTGGACCGCCCTTTCGGGTTTTCAGTCCACCGGGATACCCATTTTTGTCCTAGTCGCCTTCTCAGGTTTTCGACTTGCCGGGTGTACAAATTTTTTCTTTTCATCCCTTATTTTTGCCCGAACCCTTTTGGTTCGCCGGGAAGCCCTTATTTTTGCCTAGGCCAGTCAACCTAGCGGGTCTTTGATTGCGCGTAGTATTTTTTGACTATGTCTACGCTCTCAGGATGCAGGGAGTTGTCACTGTCGGTAATGTTGTATTGCCCTACTACCAGAAGATGTATGATCGTACCAGATTTGTTGCTGGAATTCATGTCCACTGCCCCAGCTAATTCAGATGGAGATCTGCCCCTAGTTATTTGGCATTTGAGAGATTTCTTGAATCTTGAATTAACTGCCCCTGATGATGGACAATGATCATGCCATGCCCCTTGATTGGAGGTGCTTTTGTTCATTTAGACATTCGTCGTGCGAACTTCTATGTTGTTCAAACAAATAGTCATATGCAAGCAATGTTATATTAAAAATGCAAAGTTGATGTCTGTCTTGACGTTTTTGAAAAATGCATTTTTCAGTAAAAACAAGTGAATTTTTTGTAAACTGTGATGTCAACTCGTTATTTTACCGCAAGCCTTAAGGAGTCAGGATACCTTTTGTAACAGTATGCTTTCGAACTAACCCATGCATCAGCTAGGACTTTTAAGGGTTGTAATGTGTCCTGGTTCACGGTTTAAGAAACAAAGGATAAGGCTCAAAATGTAATTGTACCCACCCGCTCTTCGTGATGTTCTTCAAACCTAAACTCAGCTAATCGTGCATTAGACCTTGTTTGAGTCTTTGCTCTGATATTCCGGTGATGGTTAGGATATTGATAATTTATTTTGAATAGGCAGTCATTTCCTTTTATGTTGAGGGTTTGTAGGACCTCTTTCTTTTGATTTGTTATCCCTGTTTTTTGCCTGAACTGTTTCTTTTTGTATTTACAGTCAGCAGGATGCCCCAGTTTTATAAGTCTCCTTCATAGGTTTTGACTTATTAGGCTTTAGTTTCTGAAAGATAATGACTGCCTGTCTTTATGATTATTCAGAACCATCATCGTCTTTTGTTTTGTAAGGATTCCTTTGGTGCCATTCGTTGTGCACTTGGATCAGCTGAGAGAACTATCCTGCCCCAGGTTATGATTAAGGGTTTTAATTTTCGAAAAGAAAACTCCTACTTCTTTGGCTCAGAGGGGTTGACTAGGGATTATCTTCCTTATAACTCCAGTGTTTAGGAATTGAAACAATGTCTGTACCTCATCAGCGGGGTCTGTTCAAAAGCATACTGTAAAGATCGTGGTATCGTTTTCGTCATCCTCCCTCAAGAGGCTTAGAATTTTCAATCGAGAGTTGAACATCAAGAAAAAATAGAAGCAATTTTGAATATAGAGAACACAATTACTTCAAAACAGACACGTGTAATGCATTAATGAAATAATAGAGTTTGACATGATAATTGTTTGAATAAGCATATAAAAATACAATATCAGAATTTAAATGAACAAGAGTCTCTCAATCCTAGCCATGTTTTGGCAAGGGATTAGTGATCACATCGGGAGTCTCAGCAGGCTCGAATTCGATCTCCTTGGCGTCAATCATGTTCTGAATCTTGTATTTCAGCGCCCAACAATCCTCAGTATCGTTCCGCGGGCTTCCGGAATGATAAGCACACCTCGCATCTGGGTTGTAGTTTGGAGAAGAGGTCTTGGGATTTGCAGGAGGGTTGATCACCGCAATCAGATTCATTTTCAACATGTGCTGCAATGCTTGTGACAATGGCATGTTGATGTTGGTGAATTGTCTTTTAGGCTCGTCTGGACTTCGCTGATTTCCCTTTGGCGGTTGTCGGCGTGACGCCGAACCTGAGATCATGACTGCCTCTACGTGTTGGTCACGACGATCCTTCTGACTGTATGCAGCATTGGACTCTTTCTTGAATGGTTTCTTACCAGCGTTCGAGGAGTCACCCTTTTGTATCTTCCCGGACTTGATACCAGCTTCTATCCTCTCACCAGTTAAGATCAGATTTGTGAACCCAGCAGAAGAATTCCCAATCAGATGGTTGAAGAAAGGACCAGACAGGGTCCCCAAGAACATGTCGACGAGCTCACGGTCAGTCAACGGTGGTTGCACCCTGCCAGCCAGGTCCCTCCACTTTTGCGCGTACTCCTTAAAACCTTCACCCGTACCCAGTGACATACCCTGGAGTTGGGTACGTGTAGGAGCGAGGTCGGCATTATACTGATACTGCTTATAAAAAGCAGTTGCCAAGTCCTCCCAGTTATGAATACTGGTTCCATCCAACTGATAGAACCATTCGAGTTGAGTCCCTGAAAGACTTTCCTGGAAGAAATGGATCCATAGATTCTTGTCAACAGTGTAAGGTTGGATCTTCCTTACATAGGATCTGAGATGCAGCTTAGGACAGGAAGCCCCGTCATATTTCGCAAAGGCAGGCGCCTTGAACTTGTGAGGGATCACCACCCCAGAAGATAAACCTAGATCTCCAAAATCCAACCCAGGTACACGTTGAATCTCCATAGCATTTAACCTGTCCTCCATCTATTTATACCTGTCCTCAGCAGGAGGGTACTGTTCATCATTGAAATTTGTCTCATTGTCGGAGACCACAGGACTAGGAACCTCTCTCCCTTGTGGGCTGTCTTTCCCAGCAGATGGGGTGGTCAGCTCAGCCTCATTTTGTGATCCATTCCCAGATCTGCGTCTAGGATTGAACAAAACAGTCCTCTTCTTCTTTTTTTCACAAGCAGAGTCTTTAATTCCTGTTGTCCTTGGGCTAAGCTCATGAGCAGCTCCTGGAACTGGGCGTTCTGGTCCTGGAGGGCCTTGATAGCTTGTTCATTGGATGATTCAGGATTCATGATGACTGCTGAAATAAACAGCGAAGAAGGTAAGTGACCTGTAAAAAGTGTACTTGTAATGCAATGATATGTATGATATGCATGCGATGTTTTCAAGGATCTCGTGGGGTAAACAAAGAAACTTGTTAGAATTTGAATTCGGTAGCTTGATTGAAGTAACTTCATGTTGTTGAGAGTCCTTCTTCAAGAGTCAAGGCTCACCATATCTAGTGGGTCCTAGCCCTTGACTCAAGTCACCATGTTTTGATCTCTGAACAACCTTGGCTAGAGGAAAATAAATCCCCTTTGCCCCTTGCTGGACAGTTGGTTCATCATGACCTGTATCACAAGCCCTTGAGATCCTTGAAATGGGTTAGTCCTTATGCAGGATGTATGCAATGGTATGATGTTATGCTATGCATGGAGTGATGTAGGTAAACCCTGTTATGAGTCCAGATTAAGGACTGTAAACAAAACCTGCAAGAAACTCAAGTGTCAGACAACAAGTATGCAAGTAGTCAAGTTTGAAGGCACACAAGTCACACAAAGAGCCCTTAGAGTTTAGGCCAGCATGAAGTTTGGGTATTACCCTCTTTCAGTTTCGTTGGTTAAGACATGTCCTATCAAAAGTAACCGGGTTCTAGAGGATCCCAATATCACTGACTACCCTCAATCGGTCATAACTCCAGCGTCGCAATCTTTTCTTGCAGCCAGAACCATCGCGAGAGTTTAGCCTCAATGGGTGTAGCATACTGCTACTGTTCTATGGCCAAGTTGGGTCAATTTAGGGTTCTAAGGTCGGTTGGTGCTTAATGACTCCTCAGAAGACCCATATTCTCCTCGTTGTAACACATGGGATATCGGTACAGACCAAGGTGCCACACCAACGTAGCCACTGCTTCACCCGTGTCGGTCTACGCCGGACAGGTCCCTCACAGCTTATGCTACCTAAAAGGAAATTCCCCAGATCCGGGTTAGGATCTATAAAACTCTGATGCAGCCTACAATAATAAAGAAAACAAAACATTCAATTGAAAACATAAGAGTGGTCTAATCCTAAGGTACACCTCACTTTTATTTGTCCCCAGCAGAGTCGCCAGTTCTGTGATTGGTGGAAATAGAACAGACTGTTTTTTAGCTGGTTTCGCGAAATGTCGCGGTAAGCAAGAGTCGCCACCGTCTTTTATGTTCTCCAACATGGAAAGGACAAAAGCACAGCAAAATTCCTTATTCGAGATGTCTCTCGGTTCGGGAGGTAGATTTATAGAAAGGGAAGGTGTTAGCACCCTTTCTATCAGTGGTTATCCACGGGCTCTTAGGTACTTGCTCTTATGTTTTCAAAAATGTTTGCTTTTCAAGTGTGTGTGGGTTTTGAAAAAGTTCGTTTGGAAAACTTCTAAGTAACTCTTGTATCAGTCCTCAAGAGTGTATGAAGTGTTTGTTTGAAAACTTTTTGAAAGTGTGGGGTGCGAAAAGTTGTTTTGTTTGTTTGAAAAGAGCAAGTACTTAAGAGATCTACCTACTCTAAGGAATTCAGCTGTGTAAGAGTCCTTTAGATAGTGCTATCCCACCATTGAGAGGTAGGTAGCACCATCGTTGGAGGTATTCGGGTCAATTCGATTATCGGGACAGTATGGTCACCGAAGCAATGGTAGGATACCTTAGTGGTAACCCTCATGTCCTAGATCCTTTTTTTATCCGAGGCAACCGTTTCGAGGCAACTGGATCTTTTGGACAGAAGGGCGACCTCTAAGACACCCTATACTTGATGACCACGTTCGAGGCAACCAGTGAGGCGTACCCTAAGAGTGGCATGTGCTTGTGTTTTGTTTTCATGTTATGTTTATCTTGTACATGTTATTTGTGAGCTACGGATTGGTTTTATTTTACATACATTCTTGCAGGCATATTAGCAGTGAGGAGTGCGGAAAATAAATTGCAGAAATGTAAATCTAGCTATTACAAGGCGCGGGTCTATACATCGCCAAAAACAAAAACCCGTTTTGGAAAATAAAGTGTGAGAATTTAAAAGAAAGCGATAAAGTTCTAATTATTACACTTCCTGAACAGATACAAAAATATAAAATATTGAATTAAAATAAAACTGCGCGCGAAAGAATTGATTCGGGACGTCATGAGGGTTTTGACCCTTTTTTGAATAAGAATTGAATTTTGTCCTTTTTTTTGTAATTAATGAAATTTAAACCTAATTACTAATTAATTAATTTAATTAAAAGAAAAATATTTTTTTTGTGTTTTTGTGTTTTTTAATGAAAATAAAGAGAAAATAAATAGAAATTAAAAGTTAGCAAAAACCTAATTCTAAATTGTTTTTATTTATCGTAAAAAAGTATTAAAGTTAATTAATTAAGCTAATTTAATTTAATTTACATTTATTTACAAAACAAGTTAATAAATAATAAAATGTTTTTTTTTGGTTTTCTGAATTTTATGGGAAAAATTAGTTGTGTTAATTAATTAAACAATACTAATAATAATTACTAAAGAAAATAAAAAGAAAAGGAAAATAGAAAAAAAGAAATAGAAACCAATGGGGGTGTTGATGGCCCAATGGAGGTGTGAAGCCTGGAAATTGTTGGCCCATTAACCAGCCTTGTTGACTTTTGGAGATTGCCTGGAGCACGTTGACTGGTGAATATAGTGTTCATCACTTTTTGGCCCTTGGATTGATGATCATGGCCACTTGGCATGTGGAACGCTGAAGGTTCATGGTGAAACGCACTGGGCATCCTGCACACAAACACATAAGAAAAAATGATATGGAATTTTGGGGGACCTGGGAATCGAACCCAGGTCCCAACGATTGCCAGACGCGTCATCAACCACAGAGCCATTGTGTTGCGTTTGTTAAAATAGTGACAATTAAATATATTATGTAAAACAAAAGTATATGCTGGAAACATGAAAAAGCGCGCGTCATATTTGAATGACCAAACCACCTGCTTCCACGTCCTTCATCTTCTTCATTTTCTCTGCAACATAAAATCAAATAGCGGGGGTTTTAAACCCCCACAAAATACAAAATGCAAAAATAGCGATTAGATGTACACGTTATATAAAAAGGGCGCGAGGGTTGGGATGTGTTCGTACTGATCTCCTGATTTCAACCATGGGTCTTTTCAAGCCTAATTTTTCCTATATGAGAAACCCCCAATTCGAAAGCTTTGAAAACCTAAAAATCATCCATGGTGGTTTGTGATTCAGGGCTCCAAAATGAAATTGCCTTATACCATTAGCTTCAGAAGAGCGTTAGCAATACAAAACAACAATTATATCATGTTAAATGTGCAAGAATTATGAGTTTCGAATTTGAAAAAGTTAGACAAACCGTGTGACTGAAGTGAATGATTCTTTGAGTGTTAGAGCTCGTTCTTGATCGCAATAGGTTCCTGGAAGGTCCAGCAAGGTGTTGGAATCAAGAAAAGTGTTTGAATTGTGCTGGAAGGTTGATTTCAGTTTTCAACTTTTCTTCAAGTTTTTGGAATTTGGTTTGGCCGTTTCAATGAGCTCTAGGTCATGAATGAGGCTTGGTTTGCTTGCATATGTACATATGAATGAGATTAGGTCACATTATGAGCTAATGATCCCTTGCAATTAAGTTTTTGGATTCTTCATAGCCACCATTAAAGATCATTCCAAGTTTGTTCAAATTTTGAATTTTTATGCATAAAATGGCCCTAGCACGAAATTGGTAGGTTGTTCATGACACATAAAAGTCATTCAAATCAAAAGATGTTATTTAATTAATTTTTTTGATTTTATTTGAATTTTATGGATTTAAAATGAATTAAATCAAATAAAATTAAATAAAAATAGAAAAATTAATGTTTAATCTTGAAATTGATCATGGGACACGTGGGTGGCATGACAAGGCTGAATCAAGTGGAATAAAGTGGGCCCTTTTGTCAAAAATTGAAGTTTCAAGGATAGTTGACTTTTGCAAGTTCATGAAAATTTCCCAACTTCTCCAATGCATATCTTGCTCAATTTTGATCATATGAACATGTTCTTGGACATTTTGGAAAGGTCTTGAAGTCCTCTAACCAATGACTTTGGTCCCATGTCATTTTAATTTACCAATCTCATGTTATGGTTTTTGACTTAAAATGCCTTTTTGTTGACTTTTGAAAATGACCTATAATGTTGAAATTGATAACTTTTTGAGAGAGCATTTCTTGGACTTGGAATGTGAAGATGAGTTGTAGGAAATGTCATCCCCTTCAAAATGAGAATTGGATGGGATTTTTCTGATGAACCATGAAAAAGTTATGCCTTGGTCAAGTTACAGTTGACTTTTCAACTGTCCAAAAATGGAAACTTTTGCATCTTGATGATTTTTGAGCCATTCTTGTGGAATCATGATCAAGACTTGATCAAATGATGATTGTGGCTTCAAAATAAGATGTTGACCAAAATTTTTAACTTTTGACTGCCAAATGACCATTTTACCCCTACAGTTGATTGTGAAGCAATTAGGGTTTTTGACTGTACAACTTGACCTTGTGAGTCTTGAAACTTGACATATAGATGCTTGACAATGTGTATGAGCATATGGGACTTGATTGAGCCCTTTAAAACCTCAACTTCCTTTCAAGAACCAAAACCCTAATTTTGACTGCTTAGGAGGCATGTTTGATTGGGTAACCCTTGAGAGATCTTGAGCCAATTGAGATGATGCTTGTCAAAACTTTGAAGAATATGGGAGGGAAAATATTGGGGTACAACACATCCCATGCACTTCATAAACAGGTACCCCATTACAGGTCTCTTATCTTCTTCGCTGTTTATTTCAGCGCTCAATCATCATGTCTGCTGAACCTTCCACTGAGCAAGCTATCATGGCCCTCCAAGCCCAGAATGCCCAATTTCAAGAGCTGTTCATGAATCTGGCTAAGGGTCAGCAGGACCTGAAGACTTTGATTCTGAAAGAGAAGAAGAATAATAAGAAGAGGACCATCCTGTTCAATACTGGACGCATGTTTGGAAACGGGCTGCAGAATGAAGTTGATATGACCACCTCATCTGGAGGGAAAGATAGTCCACAAGAAAGGAGGGCTCCTAGCCCTATGGTCTCCGACAATGAGACGGACTATGATGAAGAACAGTATCCTCTTGCTGAGGATAAGTACAAACAGCTGGAAGACCGTTTGAGCGCTATGGAAATACAGAAGGTGCCTGGTCTGGATTTCGGAGATCTAGGTCTATCCTCTGGGGTGGTGATTCCCCATAAATTCAAGGCACCTGCCTTTGCCAAGTATGACGAAGTTTCCTTTCCGAAGCTGCACCTCCGGTCATATATGAGGAAG
This sequence comes from Vicia faba, assembly GCA_948472305.1. Taxonomy (NCBI): domain Eukaryota; kingdom Viridiplantae; phylum Streptophyta; class Magnoliopsida; order Fabales; family Fabaceae; genus Vicia; species Vicia faba. Next base: position 1,228,485,515 of record OX451741.1, on the reverse strand, counting down.
ATCCAGCCTTACACTGCTGATAAGAACTTGTGGATCCATTTCTTTCAAGACAGTCTCTCAGGGACTCAGCTTGAGTGGTTCTATCAGTTGGACGGAGCCAGTATCCGCAGCTGGGAGGATTTGGATACTGCATTCTACAGGCAGTATCAATACAACTCCGATCTCGCTCCTACGCGTACCCAACTCCAGGGTATGTCGATAGGAATGAGTGAAGGATTCAAGGAGTATGCTCAAAAATGGAGAGACCTTGTTGGAAGGGTACAACCACCTTTGGCTGATCGTGAGCTTGTTGACATGTTTCTGGGGACCCTGTCTGGTCCATTCTTTAACCATCTAATTGGAAGCTTTTCAACTGGGTTTACAGATCTTATTTTAACAGGTGAGAGGATTGAAGTTGGTATTAAGGATGGAAAGATACAGAAGGGTGCCTCATCAAGCACTGAGAAGAAGCCGTTTAAGAAAGAGTCCAGTGTTGTCTACAGTTCAAGAAGACAGAATAGACCTGAACACCACCAAGCTGTCAACGCGGTGGTTATTTCAAAGCCTGCTGGTGCTCCTCAGCATCATAATCAACAAAAGGACGAGAGACCTTGAAGGCAATTCACTCGTCTCAGCATGAATTTGTCTCAGATTCTGCCACAGTTGCTGAAGACCAATCTGGTGACTCTAAAAGAAGCTCCGAAGAATCCAAGTACCACATCACCAAAGTACAACCCTAATGCCCGCTGCGCTTTTCACTCTGATAGCCCAGGGCATAATACAGATGATTGTTGGGTTTTAAGGAACAGGGTGCAAGACCTAATTGATACAAAGGAGATTGAGTTTGAGGCGCCCGAGAGGCCTAATGTTGTGACTGCTCCCATGCCCAAACATGAAGTAAATGCTGTAGAGGAAGACTTGTTTGTAGTTTCTGTGGATGACATTGTTACCCCTCTGATGACTGTCAAGAAGAACCTGTTGCTAGCCGGTTTATTTTCGGGTTGTGACGAAGGTTGCCATATGTGTTCTGTTTTACCTACTGATTGCCCATTTCTGAAATCAGGTATCCAAAACCTGATGGATAATAAAGAGATCCTGTTTGAGAAGATTGTTGTTTCTTCCATTCCCACTGAAGAAGTTTCCATTATTACCATTTTCGACAATTCTTCCAAGGCTCCCTCGAGGAAGCCTGTTAGAATTACATTTGTTCCGAAGATCGCACCTGTAATCATCATTATTCCGAGGCCCATCCCCTACACCTCTGACAAAGTTGTCCCTTGGCACTATGGGGCAGATGTTTATGTTCTTGGAGTTAAGCAAGAGTTGGATGCTGATACCAGCATCAGCAACATTACTGGGCCTGCTAAAGTCACCCGCAGCGGTAGACTTTTCTCACCTGATATTGCTCCACCAACTGTCCGAAGACCTATTGTCATTACACTTGCAAGTGTGCCTAATGCCATTCCTGATCAAGTTCTTAGTCCTAACCCTGTCGCCGAGTCATCTAATGCTCGGAGCAAAGGGATCACCACTGATATGCCTGCCCAGACAGAGGCACCAAAGACCATCACTGTTGAAGCTTCCAAACAGGAGATGGAAGAGATTCTAAAGATTATTAAGAAGAGTGATTATAACGTAGTTGAGCAGCTGGGGAAAACCCCATCCAAGATTTCTATGTTGTCACTGTTGTTATGTTCAGAGGCCCATGCCAAGGCTCTGATTACCTTCCTGAAAACTGCCCACGTGCCACAAGAGACATCAGTTGATCAGTTTACAGATTGTGTGGCTAATTTAACCGCTGATAATGGTTTAGGTTTCTCCGACGCTGATTTGACTACTAAAGGGAAAAATCATAACGACGCCCTGCATGTCTCCATTGAATGCAGGGGCACTACTCTTGCACATGTATTAGTTGACACTGGTTCCTCATTGAACGTCTTGCCCAAGAAAGCTCTAGACCGGTTGGATTGCGAAGGGTTGGAGCTAAAGCCAAGTAACATCATTGTCAGGGCCTTTGACGGGTCTAAAAGGATGGTGCATGGTGAGGTTGATATTCCAATTAAAGTTGGTTCTCAGGTCTTTAATTCTACATTCTACGTGATGGACATTCGGCCATCCTATTCTTGTTTGCTGGGTCGTCCATGGATCCACAAAGCTGGAGCTGTAACCTCAATGCTCCACCAGAAGATAAAGTACCCAGTCAGAGGGAAGATTGTGACAGTTCAAGGGGAGGAGGAATACATGGTCAGCCACCTCAACTCGTTCAGATACATAGAGATGGATGGGGAATTCATTGAGACCCCATTTCAGCACTTTGAAGAGGTTCCTCAGACACTAGCATCAGCGGAGACTGTGGTTGAAGATTCTCCTATGAAGATGGCTTCCTTAAAGGATGCCCGGGCTGTTATTGAGAAGGGTGAGTGTGCAAATTGGGTCCGACTTCCTAATTTCACTCAGAAGACTAACAAGTTTGGTTTGGGTTTCACTGCAGAAGCTCAAAGGGCTGTTCATAATGCAAGGATTGGAAGACCTCATGTGTTCATCAGTAACTCGGGAGTAAATTCCATAGAAGATGATGTGGAGGAGTCTGAATTCGATAGTTGGATCTATCCTACGACCAACGGTGGACCAACCAACTGGACAGCAAAGGACTTCATCCCTATTACTTTTGTTAACCAATAATGAACTCTTTGTATTGAATCTGTAACAGACAATGTTGTGAAACTTTATGGCCCGGTGTCTTACCCGGGGCACCGTGGCTTCATTTGTGAGGGCTTTTGTGTGCCATTTTCATATATCATTAATAAAAGCATTGGACGTTTCTTGCATTTCAAATTTTGCGCTCCTTGTTTTTCTTTATTATATATTGCAAAACATCTATTTTACACACACTCACATATACAGGTCCGCATCCACTCTGGATCTCACTGGTAACGATTCTGCTACTACCAGTTATGACTTCGAAAATTCGATCAACTTAGCCGAAGACGAAGGTGAAGATGATTGCAAAGTGCCTGGTGAACTTGCAAGACTGCTACTCCAGGAAGAGAGGGCCATTCAGCCACATGAAGAGCCGGTGGAAACAGTGAATCTGGGTACTGAAACAGACAAGAAGGAAGTCAAGATCAGTGCAAACTTGGAGCTTAGTGTGAAACAACGGTTGATTCAGATGCTGCAGGACTACGTTGAGATCTTTGCCTGGTCCTATGAAGATATGCCAGGGTTGGATACTGACATTGTGGTTCATCGCCTGCCTACCAAGGAAGATTATCCTCCGGTAAAACAGAAGGTTCGCCGTATGCGCCCAGAGATGTCTGAGAAAATCAAGGCCGAAGTTATGAAACAGTTTGACGCCGGTTTTCTAGCAGTGACTTCTTACCCTCAGTGGGTGGCCAATGTGGTTCCAGTACCAAAGAAGGATGGTAAGGTCTGAATGTGTGTTGACTACAGGGATTTGAACAGGGAGAGCCCTAAGGATGACTTCCCTCTTCCTCATATTGACGTTCTGGTTGACAACACTGCTCAGCATAAGGTCTTCTCCTTTATGGATGGTTTCTCCGGTTATAATCAAATAAAGATGTCTCCCGAAGAGATGGAGAAGACGACCTTTGTTACTCGGTGGGGCACCTTTTGCTACAAGGTCATGCCTTTTGGGCTGAAAAATGTTGGGGCAACGTATCAACGTGTCATGGTTGCTTTGTTTCATGACATGATCCATCATGAGATTAAAGTATACGTCGACGACATGATTGCGAGGTCCCAGACTGAGGAGGAACACCTTGACCATCTACAGAAGTTGTTTGACAGGTTGAAGTTGTACAAGCTGAGATTGAACCCGAACAAGTGCACCTTCGGGGTGAGGTCTGGTAAGCTACTGGGTTTCTTCGTGAGCGACAAAGGTATTCAAGTGGACCCGGCAAAGGTGAAATCCATACAAGAGATTCCATCCCCCAAGACAGAGAAGGAGGTCAGAGGCTTTCTAGGACGACTGAACTACATTGCCTGATTCATCTCGCACCTAACTGCTACTTGTGTGCCAATCTTCAAGCTACTGAAGAAAGATCAAGTGGTACGTTGGAACGATGAATGTCAGGCCGCTTTCAAAAGAATCAAAGAGTATCTCCAAGAGCCACCAATTCTGATGCCACCAGTTAAAGGGAGACCTCTGATTTTATACTTGACAATACTTGACAACTCAATGGGGTGTGTGTTGGGGCAGCATGACGAGTCTGGCCGAAAAGAGCATGCTATTTATTACCTTAGAAAAAAGTTTACCGACTGTGAGACTCGATACTCACTGCTTGAGAAAAATTGATGCGCTTTGGCATGGGCTGCTCGCCGGCTAAGACAGTATATGCTGACTCACACTACTCTGTTGATTTCAAAGATGGATCCAATCAAGTATATCTTCGAAAAGCCTGCCTTGTTCGGAAGAATAGAAAGATGGCAGATGATCCTGACTGAGTATGATATCCAGTACACGACTCAAAAAGCAATTAAGGGAAGTGTATTGGCAGACCATTTGGCACATCAGGCAGTGGATGATTACCAGTCTATGAACTTTGAATTCTCGGACGAGAATATCATGTTGATAACTGATTGTGAGACACCTGGACCGGATGAAGGACCTGAGGAAGGATCCCGATGGTCTATGTACTTTGATGGAGCTTCAAACGCTTTGGGTAATGGCATTGGCGCTGTGATCATTTCTCCTAAAGCCTCTCATACTCCGTTTACCGCCCGACTATGTTTCAACTTCACCAACAACATGGCGGAGTATGAAGCATGCATCATGGGTCTTCGAGCTGCAATCAACCTAAGGATTAAGTTTTTAAGTGTCTTTGGAGATTCCGCTCTCGTTATCAGTCAGATCAAAGGCGAGTGGGATACGAAACACCCAAATCTTATTCCTTACAAGGAGTATGTATTGACGTTTCTTCCCCATTTCGATGAGATAACCTTTGAGCATTTTCCTAGAGAGGAGAATCAGTTGGAGGACGCGCTAGCTACGGTGTCCTATATGTTCAAAGTCAAATGGGACAACGAGGCCCCCCAGATCATTATTTAAAGATTGGACGAACCTGCACATTGTTGTGACATTGAGACTGAAGAAGTAACAGAAAAGCCCTGGTACCATGAGGTGAAGAGGTATCTTGAAGCTCAGGAGTATCCCGAGGGTGCATCTGTTAATGATAAGAAGTTTATGAGGAGGTTCGCGACGAAGTTCTTCATCAGCACTGGCATTCTTTACAAGCGTAACTATGATTCGACCTTACTACGTTGTGTGGATAAGAATGAAGTAGAAAGGATCATGGCAGAGCTACATGAAGGTACCTTCGGAACTCATTCCAATGGACATACCATGGCAAAGAAAATCCTTCGGGCAGGATATTACTGGTCCACAATGGAAGCTGACTGTTATCAGCATTCTCGGACATGTCACAAGTGTCGGGTCTAAGCTGATAAGGTGCACATACCTCCAGTTCCTCTGAACATCTTGACAGCACCTTGGCCTTTTGCAATGTGGGGCATTGATATGATCGGCGAGATCAGACCTACGACATCCAACGGGCATCACTTCATCCTGGTAGTGATTGATTACTTTACAAAGTGGGTTGAAGCAGCTTCCTTTGCTACCGTACCCAAGAACGACGTGGCACGGTTCATTCGGCACAACCTGATCTGTCGATACGGTGTACCAGAGAGAATCATTACGGACAATGGTAGCAATATCAACAATAAGATGATCACTGAGCTCTGCGAGCAATTCAAGAAACAACATCAAAACTCTTCTCCCTATCGGCCGAAGATTAATGGGGCTGTAGAAGCGACTAATAAGAACATCAAGAAGATTGTGCAGAAGATGACAGTGACATACAAAGACTGGCATGAGATTTTACCATTCGCTCTTCATGGGTACCGCACCTCAACACGGACGTCAACAGGGGCAACACCCTATTCCTTGGTTTATGGCATGGAGGCAGTCTTGCCCATTGAAGTTCAGATACCCTGTCTTCGGATCATAAAGGATGCAGGTTTGAGCAAAGATGACTGGATTCAGACCCGACTTGATCAACTGAACCTAATTGACAAAAAGAGAGTTACTGTTGTTTGTCATGGTCAGACGTACCAAAAACGGATGATCAAGGCATTTAACAAGAAATTCAGACGACAAGAGTATCAAGTTAAGGATCTGGTAATCAAGCGCACTATCTTACCTCAAGGTGATCCCAGGGGCAAATGGACCCCTACTTACGAAGGGACATTTGTGGTTAAGAACATCTTCTCAGGAGGAGCTATGATTCTAACCACATTAGATGGTGACGACCTTCCTCACCCCGTCAATGCAGACATAGTGAAAAGATACTACGCGTAATCAAAGACCTACTAGGTTGACTGGTCTAGGAAAAAATAAGGGCTTCCCGGCGAACCAAAAGGGTTCAGACAAAAATAAGGGATGAAAATGAAAAAAACCTGTACACCCGGCAAGTCGAAAACCTGAAAAGGCGGCTTGGGCAAAAATGGGTATCCTGGTGGACTGAAAACCCGAAAGGGCGGTTCAGGAAAAATTTAGGGATTAAAGCGTAACACTATGTCTCATTGGATCACCTCACATCCAAACTTCGGTATCAACTAACAAGCTCGGACGGCACCAATCAAACAAATTCATCTTCAACTAAGTAGCAAAGCGATGAGATGCTTGAAGATATAAAGGCAATAGCAGAGTTGGAACCCAGTGGGACTATTCACACATCTGTTTTGTTTTCTTTTCACAAAATTGTATAAATTCTATTTGTTCGGCGGCATTCTCTTACTAGGACGTCATCCTCTTGTACAAAAACGCCTATTTATAGGCCAAACTCCAAAATCAATACAAATTCATTTTTCAGACAAATTTCAAATTGTTTTTCATTTATCTGTTTTGTTTTGCAAAGAACGTCCAATGTTTGTTTTTTATATATGCATTTGACATTAATTGCTGCTCATAAATATTTACATGCGAAACAAAGGACGAATTACGAGTAATATCAGCAACAAGGGCATAAGAAATGTCCAAACTGTGTAGTTATTTTGTCCACCAAGGTACCAAGTTAAGTTCGGATGAAGAATATGACCGAGATACCATCACTCCCCGCAGAGTAGGACAGTAATGATATCTCTCTCAGCTGAGACTTGCAACTATGGACGAATCAGCAATACTCTTCCCCAAGAAGAGTTAATCTACCATCAGCCCTGAAAAGGCTTGGTATCCCCAGAAGATCTTAATCTTCCCCAGCGGAGTATAAAGATATTCCCCATCAAGTATAAGAGCATCTCCGACAGTCTTAATATTCTTCAACAGAGTATAAGAATGTTCCCCGGTGGAATACAAGATACCCCTAGTGGAGTCGTTTCCCCAGCGCAGTCTAAAAAAGGCTTCCCCGCCAGAGTTGAATCATCTTACCCAAGAGATTCTGGAAGCTTATCCCCTGCAGAGCACAAGTAAATCTCCCCAGCCAAATTCAGAAGGTTATCCTCACAAGAGTCTAACTGGGTTATCCTCAGCAAGTTGCGACTGAAAGATCATCCCCAGTGAAGTTCTTTCTATCCCCAGCGGAGTTCATCATTAAAATCTCCAACAGAGTTTATCAACAGAATCCCCAGCGGAATTATCATTAAAATCTTCAGCAGAACGTCTCTTCCCCACAGAGTAATTCCCCTCAGAGTAATCTCTTCATCAGTTTATTCCCCCAACGGAGTTCTTCTCTCCTATAGGTTTATCACCTTCTTTCATCATCCCTAGAGGAAACGAAGAACTCAGCTCTATGCTCCAGCAGCTCCAGGATTTATTTTCCCCAGCTAAAACATTATATCCCCATACATCATGATACATGCATATACGCATCATACGAATACAATCACATTTATTTTGAGAACATCATTGCCTGATCCATATCATGCATTGCATATGACTGACCTTTACCTTTCAAGAAAGATACAGTTAAAGTTCTCAATTACGTCGAAGACCTGACCGGTTCTTAAATCTCAATTGAATTATGCTTGGTTGAATTTCAGATAAGGTTCTCAATCTCTATAGTTTCCCTATGTCATAGTGTGGACGAGTACTATAACTTCAACTGTATACTCCATTGAGCACGAGTCGGTTCCTAGATCTTGATGTTTTCCTCCGTCATAGTGTGGACAAGTTCTATAACCTCAACGGTATACTCCATTGAGCACGAGACAGTTCCTAGATCTTGATGAAGATGTTTCCCTACGTCATAGTGTGGACGAGTACTATAACCTCAATGGTATACTCCATTGAGCACGAGTCAGTTCCTAGATCTTGATGTTTTCCTCCGTCATAGTGTGGACAAGTTCTATAACCTCAGCGGTATACTATGTTGAGCATGAGACAGTTCCTAGATCTTGATGAAGATGTTTCCCTACGTCATAGTGTGGACGAGTACTATAACCTCAATGGTATACTCCATTGAGCACGAGTCAATTCCTAGATCTTGATGTTTTCCTCTGTCATAGTGTGGACAAGTTCTATAACCTCAGCGGTATACTACGTTGAGCACGAGACAGTTCCTTGATCTTGATGAAGATGTTTCCCCCCAGTTGAATTATGGACAGGTTCTTTAGACTCAGCCGAGGCATTCTCTCATTTGAAGTACAGACAAGTTCCTAAATCTCCATAAAAGTTAGGCTTCCCCAGCGGAATCTTCTACAACAGCAGGTATGCAAGTTCTCGCTAAGGAATCTCTTATGCGATCGACACTCCTGCAGATGGAATCTGTAAGCCCATCCTCTAACCAACAATCTCCAAATGGCATCTTTAAGCCCATTCCTAACATCACAATGCTGATACTACACCATGCGAGTGCAAATTTCTGGGCACTATAGTGTTCAATTATCTTCCACCTTCGGATCACGAAAGGCTCGAAAGCCAATCTATATCCTCAGGTCTAAGAAAATTGAACAGGGGTAGCTGTTGAACCCCAAAATTTTCCCTCCCATATTCCTCAAGATATGTCAAGAATAATCTCCAAGCGGGTCAAGTTAGCTCAAGAGTTGGACAGTCAAATCACCTCCTAAGGCAGTCAAATTCAAAATTAGGGTTTTGTGTTGCATCAAGGTCCTTACATCCAAATGACCTCAAGTGCTTCCAAATGTCCTAATATGTTCTCAAGATCATCCATGTCAAATTTCAAGCCTTGCAGAGAAAGTTTGGTCAATCAATTGCTCAAGGGGTCCAAAAATCGACTGTGCTAGGGCAAAAGTCAACTGTGCCCCAAATACAGTCAAACCTCAAGATTTTTTTGTCAACATTCTCATTTTGAAGGTTAATTCATCATTTGATCAAGGGTTGATCATGATTCATCAAGGATTGCTCAAGATTCATCAAGATTCAAAAGTTGCTAAATTAGGGTTTTGTAGGAAAAGTAAACTCAACTTTGACCAAGCATAACTTTCTCATACTTTATGAGAAATGACCCATCCAAAGCTCATTTTGAAGAGGATTCAATTTCCTACAATCCAGCTTCACACCCCAAGATCAAGAAATGCTCTCACAAAACGTTACTAATTTGGACATTATAGGTCATTTTTGAAAGTCAACAAAAACACCTTTTTTGCCAAAGCTTATAACTTGTGAATGGAACATCAAAATGATATGAGACCAAAAGGGTTGATTATAGGACATCTCAGGGTTTCTAAAAAGTCCAAGAACACTTCCAAAAGTTCATAATTGAGGGAGTTATGCATTGTTGAAGTTGGGCATTTTTCCAAATTTGCCAAAAGTCAACTATCCTCAAAACTCCAATTTTTGACAAAAGGTCCAACTTTTTTCCACTTGATTTGGTCTTGTCATGCTACACACGTGTCCCATATTTAATTTCATGACCAAACATTTATTTTTCTATTTTATTTCATTTTTATTGATTTAATTCATTATTAATCAATATTAAATCAAATAAAATCTAAAAATTCATGTAAAGGGATTCTTGTGATTTGTACAGCTTGCAAATACTATGTGACACTCAATGAATTCGTATCAAGTCAAAACAAGCACAGAAAATCAAATTTTGGCCTATTTTTGGAAAGCTTTTCAATGGTGATCAAATCCAATATTCCGTCTTCAATGCACATGGATATTGGTCCAAATTTTGACCTAGACTCATTCCATTATATGCACACAAGCCACACAAACCTAGAGAACGCACAAAATACTGTGGAAACGGCCAGAACAAGTTTGCAAAAAAGCTTGAAAAGTGTGAGATTGAAAACAACATTAGAGCTTGATTCAACCAAAAAGCTCAACACTACTCCCTTGCCTGATATCCTATGAAGATGTAGCAATCAAAACCAGCTCTTGAGACCCTCTGAAACTTGCTGTAAGTCATCACGAATATGCCTCTGCACATGGAATCGTAACTCAATTTTCTTGCATCCTTTTGCCAAATTTCTTGCATGTTCATACTGCCCATTAAATTTCCAAGCATTCTGCATTGTTTGATTTCATTCTCGTGGCTTCTAACCCCGTATCCAGAACCTAGGGTTCTTGTTCTTGTTTTTTAGGCGTTTTTTATGCAGGTTAAATTAAGGCCAATGATGGGTATAGGATTGATCAGGGAGGAGAGACAAACACATTGATGTTCTCCATTTGCATTTATACAGCCTGTAACTCATGTTTGGATGGCCCCTGCGAATTTTGCTATGAATCTAAATCCGCAGGAAACAAACCAAGGAATTATGAAGAAGACGACTACGCGTCCTCTTCCTATTGGCCGGTTTAAACCAGCGCGCCATATTTTTTTTATTTCAGGAATAAGACATTGTTTTATATATAATATTTAACTTCTATTCCACTAACGAATGAACAAGCCAGTTGGAGTGGTTGAGTGCGCAGACAATGAGCGTTGGGACCTGGGTTCGAATCCCAGGCCCCCCCAAAACCGTGTTATATTTTTTCTTCAGGTACTCATGTGTAGTATTCCAAGCGTGGATGTGATCGGTGGATCTGGAACTGACTGTTTAACGCGGGTTTCGCGAAATGTCGCGGAAGCAAGAGTCGCCACCGTCTTTTATTTTCTCCAAATGGAAAGGACAAAAGCACAGAAAAATTCCTTATTGAGATTAGTTCTCGGTTCGGGAGGTAGATTTATAGAAAGGGAAGGTGTTAGCACCCTTTCTATCCATGGTTATCCATGGGCTCTTAGATACTTGCTCATTTGTGTTTTCAAAATGTTTGTTTGCTTTTCAAGGTGAGTGGGTTTGAAAAAGTTTCTTTGAAAGTTTCATATCGACTCTTGTATCAGTCCTCAAGAGTGTTTGAAAAGTTGTTTTGAAAGCTTTTTGAAAAGTGTCGATGTGAAAAGAGTTTTGATTTGTTTTGAAGTTAGAGCAAGTATCTACGAGTCGTCTACCTACCCTAAGGAATTCGTCTGTGTAAATGTCCTCAAAGTAGTGCCATCCCACCATTGAGAGATAGGTAGCACCACCGTTGGAGGTGTTTGGGTCAATTCGAGGGTTAGGGACAGTGTTGTCACCGGGCAATAGTAAGATACCTTAGAAGCTACCCTTATGCCATTGATCTTTTTATTCCGAGGCAACCGTTTCGAGGCAACCGTTCTGAGGCAACTTGTTTCGAGGAAACTAGATCAATGGAACATAAGGACTTACTAAGACGTCCTGTACTCGACGACCACGTTTCGAGGGGCAAGGCAACAGTGTGATCACCAGAGCAACAGTAGGATACCTTAGAAGCTACCCTTATGCCATGTTCATGGACATAAGGACTTACTAAGACGTCATATACTCGATGACCACCTTTCGAGGGGCAAGGCAACAGTGAAGCGTACCCTAAGAGTGGTGTGTGAATTGTGTGTCATTTTCAGTTTATTATTTGTCTTGTCATGCATTGGTGATCTACGTTTTGATTTTATTTTTGGGCATTCATTCTTGCATGTGATAGTTAACAGTTAAAAGGTGCGGGAATTTAAAGTGCGGAAAAGATAAAGGTCCTACGCTATTACAAAGGCGCGGGTCTACATCGCCAAATTAAACCAAGACCCGATTTAAAATAAAGTGCAGAAAGTAAATGCCTAATTAACTATTACAGGGCTTTGGGGCAAATACATTACATTTATAAAAGAAATAAAGTAAACGCGCGAAAGGAAATTATAATCGAAATGCGAGGGCGTTAGACCCTTTAAAGAAATTAAAATGAAAATATTAAATTAATTAAGTTATTAAATAAAGCAAGAATTTATTTTTTTATGTTTTTGGATTTATGGAATTAAAGAAAATTGAATTGGAATTAAAAGTTAAATAATTCTAGCTCTAATTGTTTTTTAATTTATTAAAGAAAATTGTCTAAGTTAAACCTAATTTAAACCTAATTGATTAATCACAAGTATTTACAAAATTAGTTAATGGTTAATAATAATTATAATAAGAAAACATAAATATTTATTTTAATAAAGGATAAAAAATGTACTAAAGACCTATTTTTTATATTTTTGGTTATTGAGAAAAAAAAGAATTAAAGTTAACAACCTAAAATTAAAACCAAATTAATTATTGAATTTTTATTTACAAAAATGATGTTGATGAATTAAATTAAAATAAAACATATTTTTTATTTTTTATGATTTTTTGATTTTTTTTTTGTTTTATGAAAATTGTTTTGATGAATTAATTAGAAATAAAACAAATTAAAAAATGAAAAGAAAAGGAAACAAAATGCAAACTGTGGGGGGTGTTGACCCAATTTTGGAGGTGATTTGAGGAATTAAGCCCATTTGAATGAGGCCCCTTCTGACCTTTCAGACTTGCATGTGGAGCGTTGACCAGTGCATAGGATGGAACTCACATGATAGCCTTTGGATTGACCTTTCCAGGCGCGTGGCAGGCAGAGGCGTTGGATGTATGGTGGTCATCAGGATGGTGTACTGCATGGGAACTGGTTAAACAAAATAATAGAAACAAATTGAGGGGACCTGGGATTCGAACCCAGGTCCCAGTGTTTACCAATGAAAGCCTTTACCAAGTGAGCCATTTGCGCGCTTTGTACATAGGATAAAAAACAAATAATATAAAACAAAATTGTCATTAGTGCTATGAAATAAAAAAAAGGCGCTGGATTTCAAACCAGCAACTCACGCCATGCCACGCAATCGTCTTCTCCGAATGGACCTGTAAAAAAGGGATAGCGGGGGTTTTGAACCCCCCCAAAACACAAGCTTTTTGAAAATAGTGAATAGGCCGTGTTCAATCATAAATTGAGCGCGACCAGTGATTTGGAATCCTCATGTTGCCACGATCCTGTTCATACTGGTTTTAGAGTCCAATTTTAACGTATACCTAAAGCCCCAATTTGAAATTTCATGAACCCTAGTTTTTCTTCATGTTAGATTCAGATTCAGGTACCTATAACTCAATTGGATGGCACCAAAAGCTTCAGAGAACCCTCATTAGTACAAATCAGGCAAGAAAAATCAATGAAAATGTATGAATCGTGTTATGCATTTCTGAAGAAAGAAAAAGACAAACCGTGTAGCTTCGTGGGACTGGTTCTTTGCACGTTTGAGCGTGGTTTTGATTGCTAGAGTTTCCTTGGGACCTCAGGAAGGTGTTTGGATAGGAATGAGGGTCTGAAGCAAGCTCTAGAAGTGTTTTCAATTTTGAAAATTTTATGTGAAAATGCCAAGTTTGTTCTGAGTATTGGGCGCAACTTAGGTCTTGTGTGTCTTTGTGATCACTTGCATATGTGTTATGTAACATGTTTTGATCAGAGTTATGGCCTCATAATGCCTTGCCTTCATGTTCAAGATTTTGACATAACTCCATTAACAAACTTTCCTCTTTTAAGCCAATTTTGAATTCTTGCTCCCTTAGGCCTTGAAACGAAATTGGGATGTTGCATGATGATGATTCAAAGCTAGTTAAGACCAAATATCCCCCTTAATTGAACTTCTTGATTTTTATTTGATTTTAAAGGATTTAAAATGAATTAAATCCAATAAAATCAAATAAAAATGAAACAATTAAATTTAAAATTTGAAATAAAAGTTGGGACACGTGGGAAGCATGGCCAAGCTAATTCAAGTGGAAGAAGTGGGCCCCTTTTGTCAAAAATGAAGTTTCAAGGATAAATGATTTTGGCCATTTCACAAAAATTTCCCAACTTCTCCAATGCACATCTTGCTCAATTTTTAAGCTTTGATCATGTTCTTGGACATTTTAGAAATGTCTTGAAGTCCTCTAACCAATTTCTTTGGTCCCATGTCATTTTGATTTACCAATCTCAAGTTATGGTCTTTGACTTAAAGTCCCTTTTTGTTGACTTTTGAAAATGACCTATAATGTTGAAATTGATAACTTTTTGTGAGAGCATTTCTTGGACTTGGAGTGTGAAGATGAGTTGTAGGAAATGTCTTCCCCTTCAAGATGAGCATTGGATGGTATTTTTCTGATGAACCATGAAAAAGTTATGCCTTGGTCAAGTTACAGTTGACTTTTCAACTGTCCAAAAATAGAAACTTTTGCATCTTGAGACTTTTTGAGCCATACTTTTGAGAATCATGATCAAGCATTGATCAAATGATGTTTGTGGCTTCAAAATAAGATGTTGACCAAAATTTTTGACTTTTGACTGCCAAATGACCATTTTGCCCCTACAGTTGACTGTTGAGCAATTAGGGTTTTTGACTGTGCAACTTGACCTTGTTAGCCTTGAAACTTGACATGTAGGTATTTGACAATGTGTATGAGCATAGGAGACTTGATTGAGCCCTTGAAAACTTCAAATTCCTTGCAAGAACCAAAACCCTAGTTTGACTGGCTTAGGAGGAAGGTTGACTGTGTAGCCCTTGAGTAGACTTTGAACCATTTGAGGATGATTCCTGTCAAAACTTTGAAGATTATGGGAGGGAAAATTTTGGGGTACAACAGTTGCCCCTGTTCAATCTTCTTAGACCTGAGGATGTAGATTGGCTTGTGTGCCTTTCGTGATCCGAGGGTGGAAGATGATTGAACACTAGAGTGCCTAGAAATTTGCACTCACATAGTAGAGTATCAGTAGTGTGATAGCGGGAATGGGCTTACAGATGCCATTTGGAGAGGTGGTGGATAGGAGATTCCTTAGCGAGAACTTGCGTACCTGAGAAAGAAAGAAAATTACCTGGTCTGTTACAGGAGTTTACTTTCAAACTCTTTATGTAGACGTGCCCTGGCTGGATACAGGAATCGGATCTTCGAAATCTTCAGACGTGCCCTGTCAAGATACAGGAATCGAGTCTGGTATTGTAGTCATCAACAGATACTCCCTGGCAAGATACAGGAATCGGATCTTCGAACTCTTCAGACGTGCCCTATCAAGATACAGGAATCGAGTCTGGTACTGTAGTCGTCAACAGATACTCCCTGGCAAGACACAGGAATCGGATCTTCGAACTCTTCAGACGTGCCCTGTCAAGATACAGGAATCGAGTCTGGTATTGTAGTCGTCAACAGATACTCCCTGGCAAGATACAGGAATCGGATCTTCGAACTCTTCAGACGTGCCCTGTCAAGATACAGGAATCGAGTCTGGTACTATAGTCGTCAACAGATACTCCCTGGCAAGATACAGGAATCGGATCTTCGAACTCTTCAGACGTGCCCTGTCAAGATACAGGAATCGAGTCTGGTACTGTAGTCGTCAACAGATACTCCCTGGCAAGATACAGGAATCATATCTTCGAACTCTTCAGACGTGCCCTGTCAAGATACAGGAATCGAGTCTGGTACTGTAGTCGTCAACAGATACTCCCTGCCAAGATACAGGAATCGGATCTTCGAACTCTTCAGACGTGCCCTGTCAAGATACAGGAATCGAGTCTGGTACTGTAGTCGTCAACAGATACTCCCTGCCAAGATACAGGAATCGGATCTGGAATCACGACAGTTGATAGCAATTATCTTTGTATTAACTTTTGTCCTGAAAAGACAAAACGTTAGTTGTATGCGATGACATGATGTATGACATGCGAGATATTCTCAGAATGAATGAGATTGTATGTTCATGATGCGTATATGCATGCTATAATGTACGAAGGTGTGTTGTTTATGAATGTATGTTTTCGTCTTAGGAAAATAAATCCTAGACGGATGCCGGGAAGTTAAATCCTGGGCTGACGTGAATAGCATTCTTTGTTTCCACTGGGGAGTGATGGTTGCAAGAATAAACCGGTAGGAGAAGATGACTCCGTTAGGGGAATAAACTTGTTGGAGAGATTACTCCGTGGGGAGAAAATTATTCTAGTGATCTGGCTGGGGAACAATACTCTGTGGGGAGAGAGGTACTCTTGTTGAGATGTTGGTAGTAACTTCGCTGGGGATACCGTCGTTATATTGGAAGTTTTAATAGACTCCGCTGGGGATAAGAAGACTTCGCCGAGGACGATCTTTCCGTGGCTTTTGGCTGACGATAACCCTGTTATAAGCTCTGGTGGAGCATAACCTTTGAATAAAGCCGGGAGACGTGTTCGTGCTCTGCGAGGGATAAGCTTCCAGAATCTACTGGGGATAAGCTTACTGCTGGGGAGATGATTCCAACTTTCCTGGGGAAACTGGATTGGACTCTCCTGGGGAAGTTTCTGAGATGTATTGGGAAAGTAACTCCACTGAATGTCTGACATGCCGCCGGGGAACAATCTTTAGGTCAAGACTGTCGGGGATGCTTGTTAGGAATGCTCGTGTATTGTTGGGGGATGTTGAGATTTGCTGGGGATACCCAACTTCCTTAAGACTGATTGTATAGTTTTGCTTGGGGAGAGTGCGCTGACTTGCTGGCTCACTCTCTGGGGAATTAAGATACGCTGGTCACGTTCTTCAGCTGAACTTACCTTGGTACCTTGATGGACTGAGCAACTAGGTTGCTTAGACAACTCTTTATTGCCCCTGTTTCTAATGTTACCTGTAATTAATCCTTTGTTTCGTATGCAAATATTCATGAGTTAGCAAATTATTGTCAACGCATATATCACAAATTGAACTTTGGACGTTCTTCGCAAAACAAAACATAAAAGGAAAACAATTGGAAATTTTAACTGAAAAGTGTATTTGTATTGATTTTTTTTTGAATTTGCCTGTGAATAGGCGTTTATGTACAAGAGGCCGACGTCCTAGTAAGAGAACGCCGCTGAACCAAAGAATTTATACAATTTGTACAAAGGAAAATAAAACAGCTGTGTGAAATGAATGATCCTACTGGGTTCCAACTCTGCTATCGCCTTTATATCTTCGAGCGTCTCATCACTTGATGACCTAGCTGAAGATGAAGTTGATTGATCAATGCCTTCTGAACTTGATGTTGATACCGGATTCCGGATACAAAGTGATCCAATGAGACATAGTATTACGCTTTATCCCTAACTTTTGCCTGGACTGCCCTTTCGGGTTTTCAGTCCACTGGGATACCCATTTTTGCCCAAGCCGCCTTTTCAGGTTTTCGACTTGCCGGGTGTACAGATTTTTTCATTTCATCCCTTCATTTTGCCCGAACCCTTTTGGTTCGCCGGGAAGCCCTAATTTTTGCATAGGTATGTCAACCTAGCGGGTTTTTATTATGCGTAGTATCTTTTTATTATGTCTGCATTGGCGGGGTGAGGAAGGTCGTCACCGTCCATGTTGGTTAGAATCATGGCTCCTCCTGAGAACACATGTTTAACCACGAATGGCCCTTCATACGTAGGGGTCCATTTGCCCCTTGGATCACTCTGAGGAAGGATGATACGCTTGATTACCAGATCCCCAACTCGATACTCTTGTGGTCTGACCTTTTTGTTAAATGCCCTGATCATCCGTTTTTTGGTATGTCTGACCATGACAAATAGCAGTGAGTCTCTTTTCGTCAATTAGATTTAGCTGATCAAGTCGTGTCTGGATCCAATCATCTTCACTCAGATCTGCATCCTTCATTATTCGGAGAGAGGGTATCTGCACTTCGATCGGTAAGACTGCCTCCATACCGTAGACCAGGGAGAAAGGAGTTGCCCCGGTTGACGTCCTTGCTGAGGTACGGTACCCATGAAGAGCGAACGGTAACATCTCGTGCCAATCTTTATAAGTCACTGTCATTTTCTGCATAATCTTCTTGATATTCTTATTCGCTGCTTCTACAGCCCCATTCATCTTCGGTCGATAAGGAGAAGAGTTGTGGTGCTGTATTTTGAACTGCTCGCAGAGCTCAGTGATCATCTTGTTATTGAGATTGGTACCGTTGTATGTAATGATCCTCTCTGGGACGCCGTATCGGCAGATCAGGTTATGCCGAATGAACCGTGCCACGACATTCTTGGTTACCGTAGCGTAGGAAGCTGCTTCAACCCACTTCGTGAAGTAATCAATTGCTACCAGGATGAAGCGATGCCCATTGGATGCCGTAGGTTTGATTTCACCGATCATATCTATGCCCCACATTGCAAACGGCCAAGGTGCTGTCAGGACATTTAGAGGAACTGGAGGAACATGCACCTTGTCTGCATATATCTGGCACTTATGGCATGTCCGAGAATGTTGGTAACAGTCGGCTTCCATTGTAGACCAAAAATACCCTGCCCGAAGGATTTTCTTTGCCATAGTGTGCCCACTGGAGTGTGTTCCGAAGGTCCCTTCATGTAGCTCTTCCATGATCCTTTCTGCTTCGGTCTTATCCACACAACGCAGTAAGGTCGAATCATGGTTTCGCTTGTACAGAATGCCGTTGCTAAGGAAAAACTTCGCTGCGAACCTTCTCAGAAACTTCTTATCGTTGACAGATGCACCTTCAGGGTATTCCTAAGCTTCCAAGTATCTCTTCACCTCATGGTACCAAGGCTTCTCAGTCACCAATTCAGTCTCAAGATCACAACAGTATGCTGGTTCATCCAATTTCCAGATGATGATCCGGGGAGCCTCATTGTCCCATTTAACCTTGAACATAGAAGACATCGTAGCTAACGCGTCCGCCAGCTGATTCTCCTCTCTCGGAAAGTGTTCAAAGGTTATCTTTGTGAAATGGGGGATCATTGTCAACACACATTCTTTGTAAGGAATAAGATTCAGATGTTTCGTATCCCACTCCCCTTTGATCTGATTGATCACGAGAGCGGAATCTCCGAAGACACTCAGAAACTTGATCCTTAAGTCAATTGCAGCTTTGAGTCCCATGATGCACGCCTCATACTCCGCCATGTTGTTGGTGCAGTTGAAACATAGCCGGGCAGTGAGTGGAGTATGAGTGCCTTGAGGGGATATGATCACAGCGCCGATACCGTTACCCAAAGCATTGGAGGCTCCGTCAAAGTGCATAGACCATCGGGATCCTTCCTCAGGTCCTTCATCCGGTCCAGGTACTTCACAATCAGTCACTATCATGATGCTCTCGTCAGGAAATTCAAAGTTCATTGACTGATAGTCGTCTACTGCTTGATGTGCCAGGTGGTCTGCCAATACACTTCCCTTGATAGCTTTCTGAGTCGTATACTAGATGTCGTATTCGGTCAAGATCATTTGCCATCTGGCTATTCTCCCAGACAGAGCAGGCTTTTCAAATATGTACTTTATCGGATCCATCTTTGAGATCAATAAGGTAGTGTGAGTCAACATATACTGTCTCAGCCGGCGAGCAGCCCATACCAAAGCGCAGCAAGTTTTCTCGAGCAGTGAGTATCGGGTCTCACAGTCGGTAAACTTTTTGCTAAGGTAATAAATGGCGTGCTCTTTTCGGCCAGACTCGTCATGCTGCCCCAACACACACCCCATTGAGTTGTCAAGTACTGTCAGGTATAGTATCAGAGGTCTCCCTTCAACCGGCGGCATAAGGATGGGTGGTTCTTGGAGATACTCTTTGATTCTGTCAAAAGCAGCCTGGCATTCATCATTCCAACGTACTACCTGATCTTTCTTCAGCAGCTTGAAGATTGGCTCACAGGTAGCAGTTAGGTGCGAGATGAATCGAGCAATGTAATTCAGGCGTCCTAGAAAGCCTCTGACCTCTTTCTCTGTCTTAGGAGATGGCATCTCTTGAATAGCTTTAACCTTGGCAGGGTCCACTTGAATACCCTTATCACTTACAACGAAGCCTAGCAGCTTTCCAGATCTAACCCCGAAGGTGCACTTGTTCGGGTTCAACCTCAGTTTGTACAGTTTCAGACGGTCAAACAGTTTCTGCAGATGATCAAGGTGTTCTTCCTCAGTTTGGGACCTTGCAATCATGTCGTCGACATACACTTCAATCTCATGATGGATCATGTCATGAAATAAAGCAACCATGGCACGCTGGTAGGTTGCCCCAGCATTTTTCATTCCAAATGGCATGACCTTGTAGCAGAAGGTGCCCCACTGAGTAACAAAGGTAGTCTTTTCCATGTCTTCCGGAGCCATCTTGATCTGATTATACCCTGAAAAACCATCCATGAAAGAGAACACCTTGTGCTGAGCAGTATTGTCAACCAGAACATCAATGTGAGGTAGAGGGAAGTCATCTTTGGGGCTGGCCCTGTTCAGATCCCTGTAATAAACACACATTCTGACCTTACCGTCTTTCTTAGGTACCGGCACCACATTAGCAACCCACTGAGGGTAAGAAGTCACTGCAAGAAACCCGGCATCAAACTGTTTCATAACCTCGGCTTTGATCTTCTCAGACATCTCTGGACGCATACGGCAGACCTTTTGCTTAACCGGAGGGCAGTCTTCCTTAGTAGGCAAGTGATGGACCACAATGTCGGTATCTAACCCAGGCATGTCTTCGTAGGACCAGGCAAAGATCTCCACATAATCCTGTAACATCTGAGTCAACCGTTGTTTCACGCTGAGCTCTAGGTTGGCACCAATCTTGACTTCCTTACGGTCGGTCTCAGTACCCAGATTTATTGTCTCCACTGGCTCTTCATGTGGTTGAATTGCCCTCTCTTCCTGGAGTAACAGTCTTGCAAGTTTGCCAGGCACTTCGCAATCATCTTCACCTTCGTCTTCGGCTAAGTTGATCGGATTTTCAAAGTCATAACTGGCAGTAGCAGAGTCGTTACCAGTGAGATCCAGAGTGGATTGAAACCTGTATGAGTGAGTGTGTGTAAATACAGCTGTTTTGCAATATATGTAAAGAAAGAAAGAAAAGGAGCGCGAGATTTGAAATGTGAAAAACGTCCAATGCTTTTATTTATGATATATGACAGTGACAAACAAAAGCCCTCATAAATAAGACCACGGTGCCCCGGGCAAGACACCGGGCCATACAGTTTCAAATTATTGTTTATTACAAATCCAAAACAAAGAAGTTCATTACTGGGTGACAAAAGTTATGGGTGTAAAGTCTTTAGCAGTCCAATTGGTCAATCCACCATCAGTCGTCGGGTAGATCCAGCTATCAAACTCTGACTCTTCCACTTCGTCTTCCTCTCCAATAGCATTCACTCCTGAGTGGGTGATGAGCACAGGAGGTCTTCCAATTCTCGCCTTGCGCACAGCCTTCTGAACCTCCGCAGTGAAACCCAACCCAAACTTGTTAGTTTTAGGAGTAAAATCAGGGAGCTTGCCCCAGTTTGCACATTCACCTCTTTCAATCACAGCCCGGGCGTCCTTTAAGGAGGCCATCTTCAAAGGAGAAACCTCTTCGACCACTGCTTCTACTGCTGCCAATGTTTGTGGCACCTCTTCAAAATGTTGAAAGGGGGTCTCAATGAACTCCCCATCCATTTCCACGTACCTGAAGGAGTTAAGGTGGCTGACCATGTATTCCTCTTCCCCTTGCACTGTTACAATCTTCCCCCTGACCGGGTACTTGAGTTTCTGATGCAACGTGGAGGTCACAGCTCCAGCCTTGTGGATCCACGGGCGACCCAGCAAACAAGAATAGGATGGACGGATGTCCATCACATAGAATTTTGAATCAAAGACCTGTGACCCAACCCTGATTGGGATGTCAACCTCACCATGTACCATCCTTTTGGACCCGTCAAAGGCCCGGACAATAATGTTACTTGGTTTGAGCTCTAGACCCTCACAGTCCAGCCTGTCCAGAGCCTTCTTGGGTAGCACGTTTAATGAAGAACCAGTGTCAACCAGCACATGAGCAAGAGTAGTGCCCCTGCATTCAATGGAGACATGCAGGGCATCATTATGGTTCTTCCCTTTGGCTGTCAGATCGGCATCAGAGAAACCCAGACCATTGTCAGCAGTTAGGTTGGCCACACAGTCGGTGAACTGATCAGCAGACGTCTCTTGGGGTACGTGGGCTGTCTTTAAGAAAGCAATCAGGGCCTTGGCGTGGGCCTCTGAACACAGCAGCAGTGACAGCATGGAGATTTTGGAGGGGGTGTGCCCCAGCTGTTCGACAACGTTGAAATCACTTTGCTTTATAATTTTGAGGATTTCTTCCATCTCCTGCTTGGAAGCCTCAACAATGGTCTTTGGTGCCTCCGTCTGGGCAGGCACATCAGCAGCAATCCCCTTACCCCGAGCATCAGATGACTCGGCAGCAAGGGTGGAAACTTGGTCAGGGGAAGAGACAGACACACTGGCAGGTGTGATGATCAAAGGCCTCTGAATTACCAGAGGAGCAATGTCTGGTGAGAACAGTCTTCCACTACGAGTGACCTTAGCAGGCCCAGTGATGTTGGTGACACCAGTATCAGTGTTGAACTCTTGTTTCACACCCAGAACATAAACATCTGCCCCATAGTGCCATGGTACAGCCTTATCAGACTTGTAGGGGATGGGCCCCGGAACAGTAATGGTGATGGGAGCAATCTTGTGGACAGGCAAAATTTGGACAGGCTTCCTTGAAGGAGCCTTGGAAGGGTTGTTAAAAATGGTAACAATCGAAACTTCTTCAACAGGGGCAGCAGGAACAGCAGTCTTTCTGAACAAAATCTCTTTACTATCCATCAGGTTTTGGACACCTGATTTCAGCAAAGAACAACCAGCAGGGGAAGCAACACATAGAGGGCAACCTTTGCTACATCCCGGAAATAAACCGGCTAGCAACAGGTTCCTCTTGACCGTTAGCATCGGAGTAGCAACATCATCCACCGAAGCTACATACAAATCCTCCTCAACAGCATTCACTCCATGGTGGGGCATGGGAGCGGTAACAACATTTGGCCTCTCGGGCGCCTCGAACTGTATCTCATTGGCATCAATAAGGTCCTGAACCTTATTCTTTAGGGCCCAACAGTCATCTGTGTTATGTCCCGGGCTATCCGAGTGATAAGCGCAACGGGCGTTGGGGTTGAACCTGGGGGATGTAGTATTCACAACCTTCGGAGCCTCTCTGACAGTTACCAAGCTAGTTGACAGCAGTTGTGGCAGGATCTGAGAGAGAGTCATGCTGAGTCGAGTATACTTCCGTTTGGGCCTCTCAGCTCTGGGTTGGTTGTACTGTTGTGGAGCAGTAGCAGGCTTAGAAATAACCACCGCGTTGACAACTTGGCGGTGTTCAGGTTTGTTTTGCCTTCTTGGGCCATACACAGCACTAGCCTCTTTCTTGAAGGGCTTCTTTTCAGCATTTGAGGAGACAACCTTATGTATCTTCCCCGATTTTATACCAGCCTCGATCCTCTCACCAGTCAGGATCAGATCAGTAAACCCAGCAGAGGAATTACCAATGAGATGATCGAAAAATGGACCAGATAGGGTCCCCAAGAACATATCCACCAGCTCCCGGTCCGTCAATGGTGGCTGCACCCTGCCAGCCAGATCTCTCCATTTCTGTGCGTACTCCTTAAAACCTTCACCCGATCCTAGCGACATACCCTGGAGTTGGGTACGCGTAGGAGCGAGGTCGGAATTATATTGATACTGCTTGTAAAAAGCAGTGGCCAGATCCTCCCAGTTACGAATGTTGGTTCCATCCAGCTGATAGAACCATTCGAGGTGAGTCCCTGAAAGACTCTCCTGGAAGAAGTGGATCCATAAGTTCCTGTCTGCTGTGTAAGGCTGGATCTTCCTTACATAAGAACGGAGGTGCATCTTGGGACAGGAAGCCCCGTCATATTTCACAAAGGAAGGTGCCTTGAACTTGTGTGGAATCACCACCCCAGTAGATAACCCCAAGTCTCCGAAATCCAGTCTAGGCACACGCTGAATTTCCATAGCATTTAACCTGTCTTCCAGCTGCTTGTACCGGTCCTCAGCAGGAGGATACTGTTCGTCGTTGAAGTCTGTTTCAGTATCAGAGACCACAGGAGTAGGGACCTCCCTTTCTTGGTGACTACCTTCCCCCACAGATGGAGTAGTCCTCTCAGCTTCATTTTGCAAAGTATTCCCGAGCCTGCGCCCAGTGTTGAATAGCACAGTCCTCTTCTTCTTCTTATTCTTCTTCAAGAGCATAGCCTTCAGCTCTTTCTGACCTTGAGCCAAACCCATGATCAGCTCTTGAAATTGGGATTTTTGCGCCTGAAGGGCCTTGATAGACAGCTCGGTAGATGATTCAGGGTTCATGATGCTGTAATAAATAGCGAAGAACAGTAAGCAACCTGAAAAGAAGAGTACCTGCTATGCACATGATGAATGATATGTTTTTATGCAATGCATTCAAGGGTTCGAAAATTCAAATTTGTTGTAGACAAAAAGGAACACACGTTATTATTAAGGAAATAATTGTTTGATACATCAAAGCCTCATGGGCAAACATTACAAAGCAGATCAATCCCAAAAGACACTACGCATGCTCTTCGGAGAAATATAGGTATTGAGATTCCTTTCCTCGTGCAGTAGGCGGGTGAGCTCCAGGACCTTCTTCTCACTAGCATGTAGACTGGTCTCCAGAGAATTCCGTTCTTCCTTAAGCTGGATCCAGCTCTTCTGCATCTCTTCCCAGGACGTGGGCATGTCAGGATGTTGAATGGTGTAGGACACCTCTCCTTCCAAGTCTGGCTCTTTGATCACGGGGAGAACATGAGGATATGGCATCACCAGCTTCTGGGAGCGGGCTCGTACCCACTTGAGATAAGGCTCCAATGGGATGGAGTTCCTGTGCCCCAGGGTCTTGCTGTCTATCTTGCTGGGCATCCTCCAAGCTCTGATAAATTTCTGGCGAAGTCCTTGTGCATCGTTGTCGAAGTCAAAAACTATGTCAGGAATTAACATGTCATGTGGGCCGTCCCTCCGAGCATAACCAAACTGTCTCCAAGCCAGGCATGGGTTGTAAGTAATACCTCCTCTGATTCCAAGTAAAGGAACATTAGGGTACTCCCCGCAACGATCAATGATAGTGACATCCTCTCTGGACCGAGAGCACCAATGTATATCTGCATGTGTAAGAGTCATCAATCGTTGTGACCACCTCAAACCCCGCTCGTTCTTCAAAACTGATTGTGGAAGGTGCGAAATAAACCACCTTCCCAGGAGGGGAGTGCAACACATAAGAACACCCCTTTTTCTCATGGTTCGAGTGTAACATGAGTGAAGGATGTCCCCCAGCAACGTAGGTATAGGATTCCTGGACATGAAGACCTTGACAGCACTGATATCTATAAGCTGATCTGGCTTAGGGAACAACACCAACCCATAGACAAGGAGGGCTACAACTTCTTCAAAGGCTTGTAGGTCAAGGGAATTCCAACACTTTTGGGCCTTCTCAAACAGAAACTTTGCCAAGAACCCTTTGATACCATTTCTGGTTTCCCAATGCCCCTTGATGTCAGATGGTTGTAGGCATAATGCTTTAGCTACTTCTTCAAGTTTTGGTTCCCTTTCCGTACCGTTGTAGGGTAGTTGATTGAGAATGGGAATCTTCAGAAGCTGGGAAAACTCTTCTAAAGTAGGCACCAGCTGATAATCCGGGAAAGTAAAACAGTGATGCAGAGGGTCAAAGAATTGGAAGAGGACCTTTACCATCTCTTCCTCAATATTGGTATTAACCAGGCTGATGAGTCTACCATGCCTTTCACTGAATGACGAGTTCTCAGGAATCCTGGATGTAAGCTCCTTAAGCTGAGGAGGGACCCTTACAAGGTTGATCTGAATTGTCTTTCTGCGGATAGTTTCCATGTCCTGCAAAACAAGAACAAAGATGAAGATTCGAACCCCTGAAATGGTTAGTGGATGCATATGATGCTGTATGATGTTATGATGCTATGATTAAGCACACTACAAATATCTACAAAGGCAAACATGTAAGGCACACAAGTCACACAAGACAAGCCCTTAGAGTTTAGGCCAGCATGGGGTCTGGGTATTACCCTCTTGAAGTTGGTGAGCTCAAACCTGTCCTATCAAAGTAACCGGGTTCTAAGGATCTCAATATCATTGGATTGCTTTCATTGTTCATCGTTTCGATTTAGCCACTGACTGGCGATCAAAATATCCCAAGAAAACAACCCTCAACTGAGTGTAGTATCGAGTATCAACCGACTTCGGACTACACCAAAGTAGTTATCTCACTACCCTAAAGAGGCCAAGATGGTTCAATTAAGGTTCCTAAGGTCTGTTGATGCTTCACGACACCACGCGGAGGCCCCGTACTCTCCTTGATTGAACTCAAGGGTTACCGGTACACACCAAAGTGCCACATCAACGTAGCAGACTGCTTCAACCATGTCGGTATACCCCGCACAGTTCCCTCACAGCCATGTCGCTACTTTCTAAGAAGGTATCCCCAGATCCGGGTTAGGATCTATAGAACTCCCGAGACAGTCCCACAATAATAAAGCAAACAAGCCAAAGCAATTGAAAACACGGTGATCTTAGTCCTAAGGTACACCTCACTTTATAAGTGTCCCCAACAGAGTCGCCAGTTCTGAGATCGGTGGATCTGGAACTGACTGTTTAACGCTGGTTTCACGAAATGTCGCGGAAGCAAGAGTCACCACCGTCTTTTATTTTATCCAAATGGAAAGGACAAAAGCACAGAAAAATTCCTTATTGAGATTAGTTCTCGGTTCGGGAGGTAGATTTACAGAAAGGGAAGGTGTTAGCACCCTTTCTATCCATGGTTATCCATGGGCTCTTAGATACTTGCTCATTTGTGTTTTCAAAATGTTTGTTTGCTTTTCAAGGTGAGTGGGTTTGAAAAAGTTTCTTTGAAAGTTTCAGATCGACTCTTGTATCAGTCCTCAAGAGTGTTTGAAAAGTTGTTTTGAAAGCTTTTTGAAAAGTGTCGATGTGAAAAGAGTTTTGATTTGTTTTGAAGTTAGAGCAAGTATCTACGAGTCGTCTACCTACCCTAAGGAATTCGTCTGTGTAAATGTCCTCAAAGTAGTGCCATCCCACCATTGAGAGATAGGTAGCACCACCGTTGGAGGTGTTTGGGTCAATTCGAGGGTTAGGGACAGTGTGGTCACCGGGCAATAGTAAGATACCTTAGAAGCTACCCTTATGCCATTGATCTTTTTATTCCGAGGCAACCGTTTCGAGGCAACCGTTCCGAGGCAACTTGTTTCAAGGCAACTAGATCAATGGAACATAAGGACTTACTAAGACGTCCTGTACTCGACGACCACGTTTCGAGGGGCAAGGCAACAGTGTGATCACCAGAGCAACAGTAGGATACCTTAGAAGCTACCCTTATGCCATGTTCATGGACATAAGGACTTACTAAGACGTCCTATACTCGATGACCACCTTTCGAGGGGCAAGGCAACAGTGAGGCGTACCCTAAGAGTGGTGTGTGAATTGTGTGTCATTTTCAGTTTATTATTTGTCTTGTCATGCATTGGTGATCTACGTTTTGATTTTATTTTTGGGCATTCATTCTTGCATGTGATAGTTAACAGTTAAAAGGTGCGGGAATTTAAAGTGCGGAAAAGATAAAGGTCCTACGCTATTACAAAGGCGCGGGTCTACATCGCCAAATTAAACCAAGACCCGATTTAAAATAAAGTGCAGAAAGTAAATGCCTAATTAACTATTACAGGGCTTTGGGGCAAATACATTACATTTATAAAAGAAATAAAGTAAACGCGCGAAAGGAAATTATAATCGAAATGCGAGGGCGTTGGACCCTTTAAATAAATTAAAATGAAAATATTAAATTAATTAAGTTATTAAATAAAGCAAGAATTTATTTTTTTATGTTTTTGGATTTATGGAATTAAAGAAAATTGAATTGGAATTAAAAGTTAAATAATTCTAGTTCTAATTGTTTTTTAATTTATTAAAGAAAATTGTCTAAGTTAAACCTAATTTAAACCTAATTGATTAATCACAAGTATTTACAAAATTAGTTAATGGTTAATAATAATTATAATAAGAAAACATAAATATTTATTTTAAGAAAGGATAAAAAATGTACTAAAGACCTATTTTTTATATTTTTGGTTATTGAGAAAAAAAAAAGAATTAAAGTTAACAACCTAAAATTAAAACCAAATTAATTATTGAATTTTTATTTACAAAAATGATGTTGATGAATTAAATTAAAATAAAACATATTTTTTATTTTTTATGATTTTCTGATTTTTTTTTTGTTTTATGAAAATTGTTTTGATGAATTAATTAGAAATAAAACAAATTAAAAAATGAAAAGAAAAGGAAACAAAATGCAAACTGTGGGGGGTGTTGACCCAATTTTGGAGGTGATTTGAGGAATTAAGCCCATTTGAATGAGGCCCTGTTGCACCCCAAAATTTGCCCTCCCATATTCTCCAAGAAATTGCCAAGCCAAGTCATAAAATTCCCCAAGGGTTGCACAGTGCAAAGGTCTCCTATACAGTCAAAACTAGGGTTTGGGTTCTGATCAAGAAAATGAAGTTTTCAAAGGCCCAATCAAGTCTCATATGCCTACAAAGGTGGTCAAGCATCTTCATATCAAGTTTCAAGGCATTCAGCTCAAAATTGCACAGTCAAAACCCTAAATTGCATTACAGACAACTGTAGGGGCAAAATGGTCATTTGACAGTCAAAAGTTCAAATTTTTGGTCAACATATCATTTTGAAACCACAAACATCATTTGATCAATGCTTGATCATGATTCTCAAAATTTGGCTCAGAAATCATCAAAGATGCAAAAGTTACTATATTTGGACAGCTGAAAAAGTCAACTGAAATTGACCAGGGCATAACTTTCACATGGATTATCAGAAAAATTCCATCCAAAGCTCATTTTGAAGAGAAAGACATTTCCTACAACTCATCTTCATACTTCAAGTCCAAGAAATGCTCTCACAAAAAGTTATCAATTTCAACATTATAGGTCATTTTCAAAAGTCAACAAAAAGGTACTTTAAGTCAAAGACCATAACTTGAGATTGGTAAATCAAAATGACATGGGACCAAAGGCATTGGTTAGAGGACTCAAAGACCTTTCCAAAATGTCCAAGAACATGAGAAAAGCTTAAAAATTGAGCAAGTTATGCCTTGTGGAAGTTGGGAAATTTTTGGATATTTTGAAAAGTCAACATTACTTCAAAAGACCTAAAATTGCTAATGGGCCCATTTTTCTTCCATGATTCATCATCCATGACATGTGCACGACCACTTGGCCCAAAGGGAAGTATTTTCTCATTTTTTATTTATTTATTTGAATTTTTATTTATATTAATTCAATTAAATCAATTAAATATGTGAAAAATATCTAAATGAACCAAATAAATCTTTTTGTACACATTTCAGCTTCAATATTTCGTGCACATCCCAACATGGAAAGATTTGGTTTAATTTGAGCATGATTGAACAAAGAACACATGAAAAAAAGATATGGAAGATCCTTAAGAAATCAAATATTGAAAACCATTATTGCCATGGATTTGATTGAAATTTCTTAACCTAATTGCTTCACTACAAATTCCTGAAGAGAACCCTAATGCAAAAGGACGAAATGCTGCGCTAAAGAACCATTGACAAACTTGGAAAAAGTCTCTAAAAGCTCAAAACTGAAAAGCACTCTTGAGGTCGATTCAAGCCTCCATTCTGATCCCATTAGCTTCCTTGAAGGCTCCTGAACGCATTCCAGTCATTAACATCCATTCAAACGCCAGGAATTGGTATATTGAATCAAAACTGTACAGAGGAAAACTCGAAATCGTGCATCATGATTTAAGCATTTTTGCAGCATTTTTTCCATTGATTCTTATTCCTCATTTGTTTTTGAAGCTAACCATGATGTTTAATTGAATTATTGTGCTGTATATACAATTTCGCCATGATCGTTCTCTAGGGTTTACAAAGCTCAAAATTAGGGATTCTTAAAAGAGGAAAAATTGGACGTCCTCAGTACCATGGTTGGATTCAGCGTATAGAGACGAAGAAGAATCAATTGTCGCGCCTAATTTATATTCAATGAGGACCTAATCGCTATTTCTTGGAAACCAGCCTAAGGCAACGCGTTTAAAACCGTTGCTCAATGATTTTTGTTTCAGGGACAGTGGAGACGACGATGCGTTGGCAGACGGTGATAGGCGGATTTAAAAATTCGCACGTTTTCCAGCACTAATCTTGTTTTTATTTTATATCATTTGTTTGTATACTATATATCAAATGGCTTCAGTGGCTCAGCTGGCAAATGCTCATTGCTTCAACGTCTAAGACCTGGGTTCGAGTCCCAGGTCTGTATAATCTTCATAATATTTTTCAATCCAAATTCCTATGCAGGCACAATCTTAAGGACTACCATACGTCCTCCTCATCTATCCATCCACGTGCATGTTAGAACCAGATCAAAGGCGTGGATTCAACGAACACGTTATGCCTTAGTCAATGCACCACACGCTACTCAAAAAGTCAATAGATCTGAATATTAAATGGGCCAGAATTTCACAAATTTAACCTCCACTTTGGGGCCTGAACCCCCCCCCCCCTGGTTTGCCTTCTCTATATTATTTTTTTTTATTTTGTTTTCAATTATGATTTTATTTTCTTTATTTGTTTAAGTTAATTAATTATATTTTTTACAAAATACAAAAAATGCCTAAAAAATCAGAAAAAGATAAAAATGTAATAAATAATTTTTATTTATAATATTTTCATAAACAAATTGCATGTAAATTATTTAGTTTTAATTAGGTTGTAATTTTAATTTCTTTTAATAAACAAAAATACAAAAAGTAGAATTAGGTTTAATTAAGATTTTCATTCCTTTTAATTTTTCTTTTTCATCACAATACTTATTTATTCATTATTTTTTATAATTAAATTGTACATAATTAATTAAGGTTTCATTTAGATTTTAATTTAATATTTTCACAATAAATTTAAAAGCTATTAGAATTAGGGTTTGCCTTTTAGTTTAATTTTAATTAACTTTTTTTCATCAAATTCTTAAAAACACTAAAAATACCAAAAACATTTTCTTTTTAATTTTAATTTTAATTCCCCGTTAACTTTAATATTTTGCAAAAGGGTCCAACGCCCGTATTCTTAATTTATTTAATTCGCGTATTTATTTTCTTTCGTTTAAATAATTATGTACCTCTCCCAAAGCTTTGTAACATTTACTTCTCGCATTTTTATTTCTTTTGCTTTATTTACTTTCCGTCAAATCGGGTCCGGTTTAATTTTGGCGATGTGGACCCGCGCCATTTGTAATAGTTTTAGATTTACTTTTCCCGTAAATATTTTTAAACTGTTAACAAAAAGCATGAAAGAATGTATGGCCTTAAATAAAATCAAGCGTAGATCACTTTAACATGACAAGACAAATACGAATGAAAACAACACACAATTCACACACACCACCCCTAGGGTACGCCTCACTGTTGCCTTGCCTCGAAAGGTGATCGTCGAGTAGAGGATGTCTTAGTAAGTCCTCATGATCCGGGAACCTGGCATGAGGGTAGCTTCTAAGGTGTCTTCCCATTGCTCTGGTGATCACCATGTCCCGAACCTCGAATTGACCCGAACACCTCCAACGGTGGTGCTACCTACCTCTCAATGGTGGGATGGCACTACTTTAAGGGACTTTTACACAGACGAATTCCTTAGGGTAGGTAGGTTCTCAAGGATACTTGCTCTAATTTCAAACAAAAATACTTTTCACACCAATACATTTTCAAAAGCTTTCAAAGCAATTTTTTCAAACACTCTAACGTACGAGTCGAACTGAAATTTTTCAAAGAAACTTTTTTAAAACCCACAATTGAAAAGCAAGCAAACATTTTTGAAAACACATTGAGCAAGTATCTAAGAGCCCATGGATAACCATGGATAGAAAGGGTGCTAACACCTTCCCTTTCTATAACCTACCTCCCGAACCGAGAGCAATCTCTTTAAGGAATTTTTCTGTGCTTTTGTCCTTTCCATTTGGAGAAAATAAAAGACGGTGGCGACTCTTGCTTACCGCGACATTTCGCGAACCAGCGTTAAACAGTCAGTTCCAGATCCACCGATCACAGAACTGGCGACTCTGCTGGGGAAATAAACTTAAAGTGGGGTGTACCTTAGGATTAAGATCACTATGTTTTCAATTGTCTTCTTTGCTTGCTTTACTATTGTGGGTTGTATCGGAGTTACATAGATCCTAACTCGGATCTGGGGATACCCTGTTTAGGTAGCATAAGCTGTGAGGGACCTGTCCGGCGTATACCGACATGGGTGAAGCAGTGGCTACGTTGGTGTGGCGCCTTAGTCTGTACCGATATCCCTCGTGTTGAAACGGGGAGAATATGGGTCTTCCAAGGAGTCATTAAGCACCAACAGACCTTAGAACCTTAAATGACACAACTTGGCCATTAGAACAGTAGCAGTATGCTACGCCCATTGAGGCTAAACTCTCGTGATGGTTCTGGCCGCAAGAAAAGATTGCGATGCTGGAGTTATGACCGATTGAGGTTAGTCAATGATATTGGGATCCTCTAAGAACCCGGTTACTTTTGATTAGGACAGGTGTGAACCCACCAACTTCAAGAGGGTACTACCCAAACCTCATGCTGGCCTTAAACCTTAAGGGCTTCTCTTGTGTGACTTGTGTGCCTTCGTACTTGACTATATGCATGCTTGTTACCTAACACGTGTTTCTTGCAGGTTTTGTTTTAGTCCTTAACTGGGACTCATGACAGGTTTTACTTGTTTCTTGTAGGGTGTGGTTTGCAGTCCTTAATTGGGACTCACAACAGGGTTACATACATTACCCCATGCATAGCATAACATCATACCATTGCATACATCCTAACCCATTTCAAGGATCTCAAGGGCTTGTGATGCAGGTCATGGTGAATCAACTATCCCAGCAAGGGGCAGAGAGGATTCATTTTCCTCTAGCCAAGGTTGTCAGGGGCTATGAACCACTGGATATGGTGAGCCTTTGACCCTTGAAGAAGGACTCTCAACAACAGGAAGTACCTTCAATCAAGTTACCGGTTTTCAACTCTAACAAGTTTCTCTGTTTACCCCGCGAGGTCCTTGAAATCATTGCATGCATGTCATGCATATCATTGCATAACAGGTACCCTTTCTCTGCAGGTTACTTACCTTCTTCGCTGTTTATTTCAGCCGATCGTCATGAATCCTGAATCATCAGCCGAGCAGTCTATCAAGGCCCTCCAGGCTCAGAATGCCCAATTCCAAGGGCTAATCATGAACTTGACCCAGGGGCAGCAAGATCTGAAGGCTCTGCTCTTGAAGAAGGAAAAGAAGAAGAAGAGGACTGTCTTGTTCAGCCCTAGACGCAGATCTGGGAACACCCTGCAGGACCAAGCTGAGAGGACAACTCCATCTGTGGGGAAAAGTAGTCATCAAGAAGAAAGGATTCCCAGCCCAGTGGTCTCCGACAATGAGACAGATTTCAACGATGAACAGTACCCTCCGGCTGAGGACAGGTACAAACAGTTGGAAGACCGGCTCAGTGCTATGGAGATACAAAAGGTGCCTGGCCTGGACTTCGAGGATCTAGGTCTGTCTTCTGGGGTAGTGATCCCGCGCAAATTCAAGGTACCCGCCTTTGCTAAATACGATGGGGCATCCTGTCCTAAGTTGCATCTCAGGGCTTATACAAGGAGGATCCAGCCCTATACAGCTGACAAAAACTTATGGATCCATTTCTTCCAAGAGAGTCTTTCGGGGACTCAGCTCGAGTGGTTCTATCAACTGAATGGAGCCAACATCCGTACCTGGGAAGACTTAGCCACTGCATTTTACAAGCATTACCAGTACAATGCCGGCCTTGCTCCCACACGTACCCAACTCCAGGGTATGTCGATAGGGTCAAATGAAGGTTTCAAGGAATATGCACAGAAATGGAGAGACCTTGCTGGAAGGGTACAGCCTCCATTAACTGACAGGGAACTCGTTGATATGTTCTTGGGGACCCTATCCGGGCCGTTCTTCAATCATCTCATTGGTAATTCATCTGCAGGGTTTACCGACCTCATTCTGACTGGGGAAAGAATCGAAGCTGGTATCAAGAATGGGAAGATCCAAGAGGCCACACCTTCTGATACTCACAAAAAGCCTTACACGGGAAGGAAAGAGTCTGATGCTGCATACAGCCAAAAGAGTCGTCGTGACCAACATGCAGGGGTAGTCATGATTTCTGGTTCTGCACCACGCCGTCAACCACAAAGGGGAAACCAGCAAAGGCCGGACGGGCCTAAAAGGCAATTCACCAACATTAACATGCCATGGTCACAAGCATTGCAGCACATGTTGAAGATGAACCTGATTGCAGTGATCAACCCTCCTGCCAATCCTAAGACCTCCTCTCCTAGCTACAATCCAGAAGCAAGGTGTGCTTATCATTCCGATAGCCCGGGGCACGATACTGAGGACTGTTGGGCACTGAAGTACAAAATTCAGAACATGATCGATGCCAAAAAGATCGAGTTCGAGCCTGCCGAGACTCCCAACGTGATCACTGCTCCATTGCCAAAACATGGCTAGGATCGAGAGATTTTTGTTCATTTGAATTCAAGTTGTATTTTTCTTTTCTTGTTCAGATAAACAATTATCATGTTAAACTCTTTTATTTCATGAATGCATTACACATGTCTGTCTTGATTTAATTATGTTTACTATGCTTAAAACTGCTTTCATATTTTTGCAATGGTCAACTCTTAATTGAAAATTCTAAGCCTCTTGAGGGAGGATGACGAAAACGATACCGCAATCTACAGTATGCTTTTGAACAGACCCCGCTGATGAGGTACAGGCATTGTTTCAATCCCTAAACATTGGAGTTATAAGGATGATAATCCCTCGTCAACCCCTCTGAGCCAAAGAAGTAGGAGTTTTTATTTTCGAAAATCAAAACCCTTAATCATAACCT
Organism: Vicia faba; assembly: GCA_948472305.1. Lineage (NCBI taxonomy): Eukaryota > Viridiplantae > Streptophyta > Magnoliopsida > Fabales > Fabaceae > Vicia > Vicia faba. The sequence continues at coordinate 1,228,450,386 of OX451741.1, read as the reverse complement.
GGGGCAGGGTAGTTCTCTCAGTTGATCTAAGTGCATAACGAATGGCACCAAAAAAGGTCCTTACAAAACAAAGAAAGACAGTGATGGTTCAGAACAATCATAAGGACAGGCAGTCATTATCAAAAAAAAAATCATAAATGAAAAGCCCAAAAAGTCAAAACCTATAAAGGGGACTTACGAAACTGGGGCATCCCGCTGACTGTAATCACAAAGGAAACAGTTCAGGCAAAAAAAAGAAAAGAAAGGGATAATTAAATCAAAAAGAAAGAGGTCCTACAAAACCTCAACAAAAAAAAAGGGAGATGACTGCCTATTCAAAATAAATTGTCAACATCCGAACCATCACCGGAAGATCAGAGCAAAAACTCAAACAAGGTCTAACGTATGATCAACTGAGTTTAGGTTTGGAGAACATCACGAAGAGCGGGTGGGTACAAATAATTTGAGCCTTTATCCTTTGTTTCTTAAACCGTGAACCAAGCCACGATATAACCCTTAAAAGTCCTAGCTGAAGCATGGGTTAGTTCGAAAGCATACTGTTACGAAGGTATCCTGACTCCTGAAGGTTTGCTGTAAAATCTTGAGTTGACACCGCACTGTATTATAAAAAATGCATTTTCAAAATTCAAGACAGACATAGGCTTTTGCATTCTTAAAATAACCTTGTTTGCATATGACTATTTGTTTGAACAGCAGGGAAATTCGCACGATGAACACCTTGTGAACAGAAGTACCTCCGATCAAGGGGCACAGTAGGAGCATTGCCCATTATCTGGGGCATGACAAAATACTTCCAACAGGGGCAACTCCCTACATTCTGAGAGCGTGGACATAGTCGGAAAAAATACTACGCACAATCAAAGACCCGCTAGGTTGACACACCTAGGCAAAAATAAGGGCTTCCCGGCGAACCAAAAGGGTTCGGGCAAAATGAAGGGATGAAATGAAAAAACATGTACACCCGGCAAGTCGAAAACCCGAAAAGGCGGCTTGGGCAAAAATGGGTATCCCGGTGGACTGAAAACCCGAAAGGGCGGTTCAGGCAAAAGTTAGGGATCAAAGCGTACGACTATGTTCCGGTATCTCGTCACTTGCCTACCCGAAGATTTGTCAATCACCCACACAGGTATCCTCTTCCCTCACCTCCGAAGCAGGGGCAATAATGAGTTTTCCAGGCGATCCAATTGCTCTGTCAACCAAAGTAGAAAGGACAGATCAACATAAGAATGATTACCATCTACCGTTACAAATTCCAGATCGTGGGCTAACGTCCGAGACCAAACAGGACAATCATCCACTTAATCAAAATCATGCAACCCAACACCGATTTCTTCTCAACCTTCAGACAAAATCATACACAGACTCCTCCTCCACAAGATGACCTAACCCCGGTTCATCAAAAAGTTTTTACACGAACTTATCCAAGTAACCTAACCCCGGTTCCTCCTGAAGTCTTACATGGACCTATCTCAAGATGACCTAACCCCGGTTCATCAAGAAGTTTTTACACAAACTTATCCCGAAGTAACCTAACCCCGGTTTCTCCAGAAGTCTCACATGGACCTATCTCAAGATGACCTAACCCCGGTTCATCAAAAAGTTTTTACACGAACTTATCCAAGTAACCTAACCCCGGTTCCTCCTGAAGTCTCACATGGACCTATCTCAAGATGACCTAACCCCGACTCATCAAGAAGTTTTTACACAAACTTATCCAGGTAACCTAACCCCGGTTTCTCCAGAAGTCTCACATGGACCTATCTCAAGATGACCTAACCCCGGCTCATCAAGAAGTTTTTACACAAACTTATCCAGGTAACCTAACCCCGGTTTCTCCAGAAGTCTCACATGGACCTATCTCAAGATGACCTAACCCCGGCTCATCAAGAAGTTTTTACACAAACTTATCCAGGTAACCTAACCCCGGTTCCTCCAGAAGTCTTACATGGATTTAGCTCAAGATGACCTAACCCCGGTTCATCGAAAAGTTTTTACACAAACTCGTCAAGTAACCTTACCCCGGTTCCTCTAGAAATCTTACATGGGTTTATCTCAAGCAACCTTACCCCGGTTCATCCAGAAGTTTTACACAAACTTATCCCGAAGCAACCTTACCCCGGTTCGTCAAGAAATCTCACATGGATCTATCTCAAGGTAACCTAACCCCGGTTCCCCCAGAAGTCTCACATGGACTCGTCTCCAGTAACCTTACCCCGGTTCGTCAAGAAATCTCACATGGATTTACCCCAAGGTAACCTAACCCCGGTTCCTCCAGAAGTCTTACATGGATTTAGCTCAAGATAACCTCACCCCGGTTCATCAAGAAGTTTTACATGAACTTACCTCACCAAGCAACCCTACACCGGTTCCCTCTCTTCAAGATGCAGTTTTACAGGGACTTGTCACCTAGAAACCCTACACAGGTTCTCCCTTTCCAAGAACGAAGTTTTACACGAACTCATCATCAAAGTAACCCTACCCAGGTTCCTTCTCCATTTCAGATACGGTTTTACACGAGCTTATCGGCAGGCAACCCTACATAGGTTCCCTCTTTCAACTTACAAAATTACAGCATATCAAAACTTCCCCAGAAGAGTCCAATCCAGTTTCCCCAGGAAAATTGGAATTCATATCCCCAAGCAATAAGCTTATCCCCAGTATATTCTGGAAGCTTATCCTCGCAGCACACGAACGCGTCGTCCGGCTTGATTCAAAGAGTTATTTCCTTAACAGGATATAACTGGGTTATCCTCAGCTAAAAGCCACGGAAAGAGCGTCGTCGACGAAGTCGTCCTATCCCCAACAAACTATTATCAACATTCAGCAAAGCATCTCTATCCCCACAGAGTATTGCTTCCCAGCATGGTTGCTAGAGTATCTTTTTCTCCCCGCAGAATCTTCCATTTGCCAAGTTTATTCCGCAACGGAGTCATTTTCTCCTACCGGTATTCTTGCAATTATCATCCCCAGCGGAAGTAAAAGCTTATTCTCCAACATCAGCCCAGGATATGACTTCCCGGCATCCGTCAAGGATTTACTTTCCTAGACGAAAACATACATAAAACATCACATACATCATTATAGCATGCATAGACGCATCATACCATACAAATCTCATTTATGTTGAGAACATCATTGCTTGATCCATATCATGCATTGCATATGACTGACCTTTACCTTTCAGGAAAGATGCAGTTGAAATTCTCAAACATATTTCAAAGCCTTCTCTAGTCCAGCTAAATCGACTCCCAACATATTTTTCTGATAAAGACTCAGTAGAAGTTATCCCAGATGGTCCCCTCTCCGACAAGGGCGTGAGGTGGTAATTCCTTTTTCAGATGTTTCCCTCTCCGACGATGAGTGTGAGGTGATAGTCTCTTATGGTCCCCTCTCCGACGGTGAGTGTGAGGTGGTAATTCCTTTTTCAGATGTTTCCCTCTCCGACGATGAGTGTGAGGTGATAGTCTCTTATGGTCCCCTCTCCGACGGTGAGTGTGAGGTGGTAATTCCTTTTTCAGATGTTTCCCTCTCCGACGATGAGTGTGAGGTGATAGTCTCCTATGGTTCCCTCTCCGACGGTGTGTGAGGTGGTAAGTCCTTTTCAGATGTTTCCCTCTCCGACGATGAGTGTGAGGTGATAGTCTCTTATGGTTCCCTCTCCGACGGTGAGTGAGGTGACAATTCCTTTTCCTATGATTCCCTCTCCGACGGCGAGTGAGGTGATTCCCTTTCAGATTATAATGGCCTATGGTTCTCGTTCCAATCCTGCGAAGATGGTAATTTTCACCAAGATTTTTCTCAACGAGCGTTGTTGAAGTTAAAGTCGCCCAAGGTTCTCTTACCATTCATGCTAAGGCAGTAACCATACCTGGTCCATTCGTCATCTTTTGAAGCTCCAGATTCAGCTCCTGCAACCAGTCAGGACATATCTATGCCAAGCATCTAAAATCAGCTCCTGCAACATGTCAGGTACTCATTTTTCTCTTGCAGGTATGCAGGTTCTCGCTAAGGAATCCCGTACGCGATCAACATCCAGATGGCATCTATAAGCCCATCATCCTATCCAGCAATCTCCAAATGGCATCTATAAGCCCATTCCCATCACACTGCTAACATGTGAGCGCAAATTTCTGGGCACTCTAGTGTTCAATCATCTTCTACCCTCGGATTACGAAAGGCACGTCAGCCAATCTGCATCCTCATGTCTAAGAAGATTGAACAGGGGCAACTGTTTCACCCCAAAATTTGCCCTCCCATATTCTCCAAGAAATTGCCAAGCCAAGTCATAAAATTCCCCAAGGGTTGCACAGTGCAAAGGTCTCCTATACAGTCAAAACTAGGGTTTGGGTTCTGATCAAGAAAATGAAGTTTTCAAAGGCCCAATCAAGTCTCATATGCCTACAAAGGTGGTCAAGCATCTTCATATCAAGTTTCAAGGCATTCAGCTCAAAATTGCACAGTCAAAACCCTAAATTGCATTACAGTCAACTGTAGGGGCAAAATGGTCATTTGATAGTCAAAAGTTCAAATTTTTGGTCAACATATCATTTTGAAACCACAAACATCATTTGATCAATGCTTGATCATGATTCTCAAAATTTGGCTCAGAAATCATCAAAGATGCAAAAGTTACTATATTTGGGCAGCTGAAAAAGTCAACTGAAATTGACCAGGGCATAGCTTTCACATGGATTATCAGAAAAATTCCATCCAAAGCTCATTTTGAAGAGAAAGACATTTCCTACAACTCATCTTCATACTTCAAGTCCAAGAAATGCTCTCACAAAAAGTTATCAATTTCAACATTATAGATCATTTTCAAAAGTCAACAAAAAGGGACTTTAAGTCAAAGACCATAACTTGAGATTGGTAAATCAAAATGACATGGGACCAAAGGCATTGGTTAGAGGACTCAAAGACCTTTCCAAAATGTCCAAGAATATGAGAAAAGCTTAAAAATTGAGCAAGTTATGCCTTGTGGAAGTTGGGAAATTTTTGGATATTTTGAAAAGTCAACATTACTTCAAAAGACCTAAAATTGCTAATGGGCCCATTTTTCTTCCATGATTCATCATCCATGACATGTGCACGACCACTTGGCCCAAAGGGAAGTATTTTCTCATTTTTTATTTATTTATTTGAATTTTTATTTATATTAATTCAATTAAATCAATTAAATATGTGAAAATATCTAAATGAACCAAACAAATCTTTTTGTACACATTTCAGCTTCAATATTTCGTGCACATCCCAACATGGAAAGATTTGGTTTAATTTGAGCATGATTGAACAAAGAACACATGAAAAAAAGATATGGAAGATCCTTAAGAAATCAAATATTGAAAACCATTATTGCCATGGATTTGATTGAAATTTCTTAACCTAATTGCTTCACTACAAATGCCTGAAGAGAACCCTAATGCAAAAGGACGAAATGCTGCGCTAAAGAACCATTGACAAACTTGGAAAAAGTCTCTAAAAGCTCAAAACTGAAAAGCACTCTTGAGGTCGATTCAAGCCTCCATTCTGATCCCATTAGCTTCCTTGAAGGCTCCTGAACGCATTCCAGTCATTAACATCCATTCAAACGCCAGGAATTGGTATATTGAATCAAAACTGTACAGAGGAAAACTCGAAATCGTGCATCATGATTTAAGCATTTTTGCAGCATTTTTTCCATTGATTCTTATTCCTCATTTGTTTTTGAAGCTAACCATGATGTTTAATTGAATTATTGTGCTGTATATACAATTTCGCCATGATCGTTCTCTAGGGTTTACAAAGCTCAAAATTAGGGATTCTTAAAAGAGGAAAAATTGGACGTCCTCAGTACCATGGTTGGATTCAGCGTATAGAGACGAAGAAGAATCAATTGTCGCGCCTAATTTATATTCAATGAGGACCTAATCGCTATTTCTTGGAAACCAGCCTAAGGCAACGCGTTTAAAACCGTTGCTCAATGATTTTTGTTTCAGGGACAGTGGAGACGACGATGCGTTGGCAGACGGTGATAGGCGGATTTAAAAATTCGCGCGTTTTCCAGCACTAATCTTGTTTTTATTTTATATCATTTGTTTGTATACTATATATCAAATGGCTTCAGTGGCTCAGCTGGCAAATGCTCATTGCTTCAATGTCTAAGACTTGGGTTCGAGTCCCAGGTCTGTATAATCTTCATAATATTTTTCAATCCAAATTCCTATGCAGGCACAATCTTAAGGACTACCATACGTCCTCCTCATCTATCCATCCACGTGCATGTTAGAACCAGATCAAAGGCGTGGATTCAACGAACACGTTATGCCTTAGTCAATGCACCACACGCTACTCAAAAAGTCAATAGATCTGAATATTAAATGGGCCAGAATTTCACAAATTTAACCTCCACTTTGGGGCCTGAACCCCCCCCCCCCCTGGTTTGCCTTCTCTATATTATTTTTTTTATTTTGTTTTCAATTATGATTTTATTTTCTTTATTTGTTTAAGTTAATTAATTATATTTTTTACAAAATACAAAAAATGCCTAAAAAATCAGAAAAAGATAAAAATGTAATAAATAATTTTTATTTATAATATTTTCATAAACAAATTGCATGTAAATTATTTAGTTTTAATTAGGTTGTAATTTTAATTTCTTTTAATAAACAAAAATACAAAAAGTAGAATTAGGTTTAATTAAGATTTTCATTCCTTTTAATTTTTCTTTTTCATCACAATACTTATTTATTCATTATTTTTTATAATTAAATTGTACATAATTAATTAAGGTTTCATTTAGATTTTAATTTAATATTTTCACAATAAATTTAAAAGCTATTAGAATTAGGGTTTGCCTTTTAGTTTAATTTTAATTAACTTTTTTTCATCAAATTCTTAAAAACACTAAAAATACCAAAAACATTTTCTTTTTAATTTTAATTTTAATTCCCCGTTAACTTTAATATTTTGCAAAAGGGTCCAACGCCCGTATTCTTAATTTATTTAATTCGCGTATTTATTTTCTTTCGTTTAAATAATTATGTACCTCTCCCAAAGCTTTGTAACATTTACTTCTCGCATTTTTATTTCTTTTGCTTTATTTACTTTCCGTCAAATCGGGTCCGGTTTAATTTTGGCGATGTGGACCCGCGCCATTTGTAATAGTTTTAGATTTACTTTTCCCGTAAATATTTTTAAACTGTTAACAAAAAGCATGAAAGAATGTATGGCCTTAAATAAAATCAAGCGTAGATCACTTTAACATGACAAGACAAATACGAATGAAAACAACACACAATTCACACACACCACCCCTAGGGTACGCCTCACTGTGGCCTTGCCTCGAAAGGTGATCGTCGAGTAGAGGATGTCTTAGTAAGTCCTCATGATCCGGGAACCTGGCATGAGGGTAGCTTCTAAGGTGTCTTCCCATTGCTCTGGTGATCACCATGTCCCGAACCTCGAATTGACCCGAACACCTCCAACGGTGGTGCTACCTACCTCTCAATGGTGGGATGGCACTACTTTAAGGGACTTTTACACAGACGAATTCCTTAGGGTAGGTAGGTTCTCAAGGATACTTGCTCTAATTTCAAACAAAAATACTTTTCACACCAATACATTTTCAAAAGCTTTCAAAGCAATTTTTTCAAACACTCTGACGTACGAGTCGAACTGAAATTTTTCAAAGAAACTTTTTTAAAACCCACAATTGAAAAGCAAGCAAACATTTTTGAAAACACATTGAGCAAGTATCTAAGAGCCCATGGATAACCATGGATAGAAAGGGTGCTAACACCTTCCCTTTCTATAACCTACCTCCCGAACCGAGAGCAATCTCTTTAAGGAATTTTTCTGTGCTTTTTTCCTTTCCATTTGGAGAAAATAAAAGATGGTGGCGACTCTTGCTTACCGCGACATTTCGCGAACCAGCGTTAAACAGTCAGTTCCAGATCCACCGATCACAGGCCCCTTCTGACCTTTCAGACTTGCATGTGGAGCGTTGACCAGTGCATAGGATGGAACTCACATGATAGCCTTTGGATTGACCTTTCCAGGCGCGTGGCAGGCAGAGGCGTTGGATGTATGGTGGTCATCAGGATGGTGTACTGCATGGGAACTGGTTAAACAAAATAATAGAAACAAATTGAGGGGACCTGGGATTCGAACCCAGGTCCCAGTGTTTACCAATGAAAGCCTTTACCAAGTGAGCCATTTGCGCGCTTTGTACATAGGATAAAAAACAAATAATATAAAACAAAATTGTCATTAGTGCTATGAAATAAAAAAAAGGCGCTGGATTTCAAACCAGCCACTCACGCCATGCCACACAATCGTCTTCTCCGAATGGACCTGTAAAAAAGGGATAGCGGGGGTTTTGAACCCCCCCAAAACACAAGCTTTTTGAAAATAGCGAATAGGCCGTGTTCAATCATAAATTGAGCGCGACCAGTGATTTGGAATCCTCATGTTGCCACGATCCTGTTCATACTGGTTTTAGAGTCCAATTTTAACGTATACCTAAAGCCCCAATTTGAAATTTCATGAACCCTAGTTTTTGTTCATGGTAGATTCGGATTCAGATGCCTATAACTCAATTGGATGGCACCAAAAGCTTCAGAGAACCCTCATTAGTACAAATCAGGCAAGAAAAATCAATGAAAATGTATGAATCGTGTTATGCATTTCTGAAAAAAAAGACAAACGGTGTAGCTTCGTGGGACTGGTTCTTTGCACGTTTGAGCGTGGTTTTGATTGCTAGAGTTTCCTTGGGACTTCAGGAAGGAGTTTGGATAGGAATGAGGGTCTGAAGCAAGCTCTAGAAGTGTTTTCAGTTTTGAAAATTTTATGTGAAAATGCCAAGTTTGTTCTGAGTATTGGGCGCAGCTTAGGTCTTGTGTGTCTTTGTGATCACTTGCATATGTGTTATGTAACATGTTTTGATCAGAGTTATGGCCTCATAATGCCTTGCCTTCATGTTCAAGATTTTGACATAACTCCATTAACAAACTTTCCTCTTTTGAGCCAATTTTGAATTCTTGCTCCCTTAGGCCTTGAAACGAAATTGGGATGTTGCATGATGATGATTCAAAGCTAGTTAAGACCAAATATCCCCCTTAATTGAATTTCTTGATTTTTATTTGATTTTAAAGTATTTAAAATGAATTAAATCCAATAAAATCAAATAAAAATGAAAAAATTAAATTTAAAATTTGAAATAAAAGGTGGGACACGTGGGAAGCATGGCCAAGCTAATTCAAGTGGAAGAAGTGGGCCCCTTTTGTCAAAAATGAAGTTTCAAGGATAAATGATTTTGGCCATTTCACAAAAATTTCCCAACTTCTCCAATGCACATCTTGCTCAATTTTTAAGCTTTGATCATGTTCTTGGACATTTTAGAAAGGTCTTGAAGTCCTCTAACCAATGTCTTTGGTCCCATGTAATTTTGATTTACCAATATCAAGTTATGGTCTTTGACTTAAAGTCCCTTTTTGTTGACTTTTGAAAATGACCTATAATGTTGAAATTGATAACTTTCTGTGAGAGCATTTCTTGGACTTGGAGTGTGAAGATGAGTTGTAGGAAATTTCTTCCCCTTCAAGATGAGCATTGGATGGGATTTTTCTGATGAACCATGAAAAAGTTATGCCTTGGTCAAGTTACATTTGACTTTTCAGCTGTCCAAAAATAGAAACTTTTGCATCTTGAGACTTTTTGAGCCATACTTTTGAGAATCATGATCAAGCATTGATCAAATGATGTTTGTGGCTTCAAAATAAGATGTTGACCAAAAATTTTGACTTTTGACTGCCAAATGACCATTTTGCCCCTACAGTTGACTGTTGAGCAATTAGGGTTTTTGACTGTGCAACTTGACCTTGTTAGCCTTGAAACTTGACATGTAGGTATTTGACAATGTGTATGAGCATAGGAGACTTGATTGAGCCCTTGAAAACTTCAACTTCCTTGCAAGAACCAAAACCCTAGTTTGACTGGCTTAGGAGGAAGGTTGACTGTGTAGCCCTTGAGTAGACTTTGAACCATTTGAGGATGATTCTTGTCAAAACTTTGAAGATTATGGGAGGGAAAATTTTGGGGTACAACAGTGGAGCACCATAGACCTCAAGTATCAATGTTCCAGGTGGTTCCAGATTTAGATCCAATGGCCTGGAATAGGAGACTACCATAGTCTCAGGTTAATGCATGCATAGCCAACCACAAAAGTCAAACAAGGCTGGACGTTTTGGGCCATGGAATTTGCTGGATTCACCTCTTTTTGGGCCTGTGATCGGTGGGAACGAGAACTGACTATTTTTGGAATGCTGGTTCGTGTTTGCGTTTGTTTTTGCAAAGTGTCGCGGTAAGCAAGAGTCGCCACCGTCTTTTATTTTATCCAACAAGGAAAGGACAAAAGCACAGAAAAATTCCTTTTCGAGATTGTTTCTCGGGTTCGGGAGGTAGATTATAGAAAGGGAAGGTGTTAGCACCCTTTCTATCTGTGGTTATCCACGGGCTCTTAGGTACTTGCTCACTATGTTTTCAAAAGGTTTGCTTTTCTTTGTGATTGTGGGTTTTGAAAAGAGTTTTGTTTTTGAAGAAAGTGTAAGTGCGAAAAGTTTTTGTTTTGTTTAAAAGGAGCAAGTACTTAAGAACCTCTACCTACTCAAAAAGGAATTAAATTGTGTAAATGTCCTTTAGACAGTGCTATCCCACTATTGAGGAGTAGGTAGCACCGTTGTTGGAGTTTTCGGGTCAATTCGATTTAAGGGACTTCTGGTCACTAAAGCAACGTTAGGACGCCTTAGTGGTAATCCTAATGTCTTAGATCATTTTTCCGAGGCAACCTTTTCGAGGCAACTTATGATCTTGGGACAAAAGGACGACCTCTAAAACATCCTATACTTAATGCCCACGCTCGAGGAAACCAAGTGAGGTGTACCTTAGGAGCGGCATGTGCAAGTGTATCAATTTTCAGTTATATTATCTTTGCATGTCATGGTGAGCTACTATTGATTTTAAGTTAGGAGTTTAATCTTGTCATGCATAGCCTAGTTAGCATACATCTAAACAGTTAATATATGTACAGGAGTATAAAGTGCGGAAATTGTAAATCCTACGCTATTACAAGGCTTCGGGGAGGGGGATTATTTACACGTCCAAAAATTGGGGGAATAAAGGCAATAAAGTAAAAGTTTAAGCTAAACTATTACAAACCAGTAAGCAGTTACAATAAAATAAACACGCGTAAAACAAGGAAAAGAGACGTCTAAGAAATTTCTAAATAAATAAGAAAATCTTTTTTTTTTGTTTTTGGTTAAGAAAATATTTGAATTAAATAATCCTAGGTCTAATTTATTTTAAATTGATAAAATGAAGTTAAAATAATTAATTAATTTGTTTACAAAATTAATTTGAATAAAAAACTAACCTAATGTTTTTTGTGATTTTTTTTTTATTTAAAGTTAATTTAAATAAGGAAATAACGAAAACAAAAATAAAAATACAAAGGGCATCCTTCGATCCAGGGATAAAAATAGGAAACTTCGATCCAGAGGAGGTGACTTTTGATTGGGCCAGACAGCAAGGCATGAGTAGCCTTTGATCCATGGAAGAGGATTGCCCTTCGATCATGGAGGTCATGGCTTTCGATCCAGGAATGAGATGCCTCCTTCGATCCAGCATGCTAATGGGTTCGATCCAGAGAAGGGCTCTCCTTCGATCTGGGATGTTGTACCTGCAAAAGCATGTTAGCGAAATAAAATACAGGGCTTGGGTATTGAACCCCAGTCCCTTCAATCCTGCGCTTGCTGGGTCTCTTCAGGCTATGTCTGCAGCAAATATTAGCAAATGATGGACATGGCCTGGGTGCCAAACCCAGGCCTTTCGATCCTGTCTAGGATGGCAAATCAAAGGCAACAACAAGTAATAATGTGTTATGCAAATATGAGGTTGGATAGTTTACCCTTTCTTACCAGCAGATTGGACTTTTAATTTGGGAGTTTCCTGGATGTAGGCACCTTCGATCTGGGAACTTCCTGGATGCAGGCACTTTTGATCTGAGGGTTTCTGGGCGTGGGCACCTTTGATCTGAAGGACTGCTTTGGCTCTTTGAGGCAATTTTTCTGTGTGTTCTCCTGCAGATTTTTGTGTGTTTCGTTGTATATTTTCGTGTGTTGTAATGTATGTTGGCCTCTGTATTTATAGGGGTGTGAGGGTGCAGTAATGGCAAGAGACAGCCATTAAACAGGGCATTAAATGCCATGAGACAAGAAACGGACACATTAAAAGTTTTCCTTTTTTGAAACATTTGTGTCTCTTGAATGAACCTGGACGCTTTTGACTTGAGTGCCCTCTTGATGACCTCCTTCGAATGGCCCTTGTCCAAATATCAATCGAAGGATTCCAATCAAAATGCTCCTTCAGAATGCCAATCGAAGGGTCTTTCAGAATGCCAATCGAAGTGCTCCTTCAGAATGCCAATCGAAATGCTCCTTCAGAATGCCAATCGAAGGGTCTTTCAGAATGTCAATCGAAGTGCTCCTTCAGAATGCCAATCGAAATGCTCCTTCAGAATGCCAATCGAAGGGTCTTTCAGAATGCCAATCGAAAGATACTTAAAGCACCACTAAAAATTTTTCTTTTTCCTTAGGCAAGGGTTTGTGATCAACCATGCAGGGGGAAGACTTTGGAAAACATGAGAGGGCAAATTTTGGGGTGCAACAGGGCCCAACACCCCCTGAGTATTTCTTTTTACATTTTATTTCTTTTCCTTATTTATCTATTTTATCATTATTATTTTTATCTTAATTAATTAATTAACCAATCAACTTTTTTTTCATAAAATCAGAAAACCAAAAATAAAATAATATTTTCTATTTTCATTATTTTTGTAAATAAATTTTAATCAATTAATTTAGTTTTTAATTAGGTACAATTTTAAATCTTTTTGCATTAAATTAAAATTAACATAGAATTAGGGTTTTAATATTTTTTTAACCATTCTCATTTTATTTTCCCTAATTAAAATAAAAACCCAAAAATATTTTTCTTTTTAATTAATTAATTCAAGTATTAATTTAGATTAGTTGTTAATTCAAAAAATAACAAAAATATGTTTTATTTAATAAAAAGGGTCAACACCCTAAAAAACACTCTGATTTAATTTTCTCGCGCGCGATTAGTTTTTGATCAATAATGTAACTGCTCCGAGAATGTAATAGTTTTTAAATTAGGATTTATTTATCGCTTTATTTACTTTTCGCAATTTAATTTTTAAGGGTTTATCTTTGGCGATGTAAATACCCGACGCCTTGTAATAGTTTAGATTTATTTTCCGCAATTTAGTTTCCGCAACCATTAACTGTTAGAGGATTGAATAATAGGCAATGCATGACAAGATCAATTTTAATTTAAAATCAACAGTAGATCACCATTAACATTTACAAAGATAAATAACTGAAAAATAATACACTCGCACATGCGCACTCTTAGGGTACACCTCACTTGGTTGCCTCGAACGTGGTCATTGAGTATAGGAAGTTTTAGAGGTTGCCCTCTTGTCCAAAGATCATAGTTGCCTCGAAATGATTACCTCGGATAAAATGATCTAAGATATTAGGGTCGCCGCTAAGGCGTCCTAACATTGCTTTAGTGACCACACGTCCCTTAATCGAATTGACCCGAAAACTCCAACGACGACGCTTCCTACTCCTTAATAGTGGGATAGCATTGTCTAAAGGACATTTGTACAGTTTAATTCCCTTTCGAGTAGGTAGATGTTCTTAAGTACTTGCTCCTTTTAAAACAAAAACAAAACTTTTCGCACTTACACTCCTTTCAAACAAAAACTTCTTTCAAACCCACAAACACAAAGAAAAGAAAACTTTTGAAAACATAATGAGCAAGTACCTAAGAGCCCGTGGATAACCACAAATAGAAAGGGTGCTAACACCTTCCCTTTCTATATCTACCTCCCGAACCCGAGAAATATCTCAAAAAGGAATTTTTCTGTGCTTTTGTCCTTTCCTTGTTGGATAAAATAAAAGACGGTGGCGACTCTTGCTTACCGCGACATTTTGCAAACACAAACGCAAAATGCGAACCAGCATTCAAAAACAGTCAGTTCTCATTCTCACCGATCACAATAGTCAAATACCAAACCTTGAATGAGCATCTCATGTGGGTCATCCCTTCGGGCGTAACCAAACTGTCTTAAGGATAAGCAGGGGTTGTAAGTGATACCTCCCCTAATGCCAAGTAAAGGATATTAGGGAATTATCCACAATAGTCGACAATAGTAACATTCTCTATGGATCAGGAACACCAATGAATGTCTGAATGTTTGAGCGTCATCAACCTTTGTGACCACCTTGAACCTTGCTCGTTCTTCAATACAGATTTGGGAAGATGAGAAATAAACCATCTTGCCAAGAGAGGAGTGCAACACATAAGGATACCTCTTTTCCTCATAGTGCGAGTGTGAAAAGAATGTAGGATGTCCCCTAACAAAGTAGGCACCGGGTTACGAGACATGAAGATCTTGACGGCGTTCACATCTATGAGTTGGTCAGGATTTGGAAACAAAACCATCCCATAGATGAGGAGAGCCACAATTTCCTCAAAAGCTTGCAAATCCAAAGAGTTCCAACAGTTTTGGGCTTTCTCAAACAAGAACTTTGCTAGGAAACCCTTGACACCACTCCTTGTTTCCCAATTGGTTGTGACATCAGATGATTACAAGTGTAGAGGTTGAGCAATATCTTCTGGCTTTGGATCTCTTTCCATACCGTTGAAAGGTAGTTGATTAAGAATGGGAATCCTCAAGAGTTAGGAGAATTCTTCAAAAGTTGGCACAAGTTGATAATCAGGAAATGTGAAGCAATGGTGTAAAGGATCAAAGAACTGAAAGAGCACCTTCATCATGTCTTCATCAGTGTTGGAGGTGACCAAGTTTAGCAGGCGACCATGTCTTTTGGTAAATGGAGAGTTTTCAGGAATCCTTGATGCTAGCTCCTTAAGTTGAGGAGGGATCTCTACAAGATTTACTTGAATGGTTTTCCTGCGAATAGAATCCATGTCCTATAAAACAGAACAAAGATAAATCCCAAGATCTTTGAAACAGTTAGTGAATGAATATGATGTTATTATGTTCATGATGTTATGTACAAGTAAATATATACAAAAAAAGAAAACAAGTCCTTAGGTTTAGGCTTGCATGGAGTTTTATAAGTAAGTACCCTCTCTGAAGTTTAGTTGGCTTAAAACCCGTCCTAGCAATAGTAATCGGGTTCTAAGGAGCTCAATATCACTGATTTGTTTTCTTGAGCATTGTTTCAGCACAAGCCTCTTTAATAGAGACCGAAATATCCCAAAAAACCAAACCTCAATGAGTGCAGTATCGAGTATCTACCAACTTTGGACTTCACTAAAGTCGGTCATCTCACTACGTCCTAAAGGCAAAGTTGGTCAAGTAAAGGTTCTAAAAGTTCATTAGTGCTTCATGACATCACTCAGCGGCCCCATATTCTCCTTGATTAACTCAAGGGCTACCAGTACCCACAAATATGTCTCACTAACGTAGCTATTACTTAGACCATGTCGGTATACCCCGCACAGTTTCCACAAAGTATTACTTCTTACCTATAAGGTATCCCCAAATTCGGGTAGAAGATTCAAACCCAAACAAAGAACCATAATGTAAAGAAAACAAGTCAAACAATGAAGCAAGTAAATGTGATCTAACCCTAAGGTAACCCCACTTTTAGAATATTCCCCAGCAGAGTCTCCAGTTTTGTGATACGGTGGGAGAACTGACTTGGTTATTTTACGTTTGATCCTAAATGTTGCAGTTAGAAAGAGTCGCCACCGACTTTTCTTTTATCCAAAAGGAAAGGTGAAAAAGCACAGGAAAGACCTTTGAGATTTTTTCTTGAGTTCGGGGGGTAGATTATGAAAAGGGAAGGTATTAGCATCCTTTTCATCCATGGTTTTCCATGGGCTCTTAATTACTTGCTAGATCACTTGCTTTTGTTTTGAAATTGTGCTTTGTGTGGTTTTTTTGAAAGTATTTTGTAAAGAGGCCATTGTTTAGGAAAACTTTGTAATGATTCTCGTTCGTAAGAATGTATACAAAATGTTGATCTTTTGAAAATGTTTTTAAGTTTTGTAAGATGTTTTGAAAGTGTGGGTGTTTGTTTTGAAAATAGCAAGGATTTTTTGATTTAAAAGTGAGCAAGTAACTAGGGGTATTCTACCTACTCAAAACTCTTTCATGTTCATTTCCTCTTTCCTTTGACATTGTTATCTTACCATTGATTTGGTAAGTAACCCTATCTTTGGATGTAAATGGGACGAGCGTGGGTCATCGTATAACCATGATTAGCAATGTTACAAGGTATCTTAGCATTTTTCTTTAGGAACTAAGATCATTTGAAAGGCAACTTAGATAGCGTCATCGAGGGACTATGATCTTGTATTTTACCTATTTTTGCTAAGATACCTCACATGCGTAATATGGCCATTTTGTAAGGCCACCAAGCGGATTTACCCCAGGGGTGCTTCTGTGCAAGTGTATTGATTTTCATGCTTGGTTTTTGTCTTGAATTAGGGTTTGCTACTTGTTGATTTTAGTCTTCCCATACAAACCCTAATTACTAGCATTTGTATAAAGCGATAAATTGCAAAATTTTAAAATTACTACGCTATTACAATACTTGTGGGAGGGGGGGTACAAATTATAAATAGGGTTTGCAAGAAAATTAAACCTAATTATCTATTACAACCATATTGAATAAATCTACAATAATTGAATAAATATACAAGGAGATAAATGGAAAAGAAATGATTTTGTTTGATTTTTTATGAAATGGTTTATAACCTAAACCTAATTAAGAAAATAATTAATGAAAATTAAATAAAATAACTTAAACTAATTAAAAAAACTTAAAAATGATTTTTTAGGGTTTTTTATGAAAAAAGGTTTTAAGTTAAATAAAAGTAATATGAAAATTAATTGATTAAAATAATCCTAAGTTCTAAATTAATCTTAACTAAGAAAATAAAATAATATAATAATTTAACCTAAGTCTAAAAAATTAATTATTTAAGAAAAAAAGAAATTAATTTGTTTTAAGAAAATGTTTTAGCCTTTTTGTTTTTATAAGAAAAAATAAAAATATATAAGTATAAATAATAAAAATAATTTTTATATTTTTTTATTAATAAAAAAAAAATAATAGTAATAATAATAAAAATGTAATAAAGAAAATAAAGAAATAAAGTAGAATAGGAAAAAAAGAAAATAATAAAAGAAAATGGGCCAGGGTGCAAAAGTATTCAGGGGCTAGAAAAAAGCAAAAATGGAAGGCCCATCTATTTAGAGGACCAGCGTCTGTTGCTGAAACAAAAAAGAGACAAAAATATTGAAAAAAATGAGAAAAAGGTAGCGCTGAGTGTTGAACCCATGACCTCCCACACATACGCGCGCTACCTTTGCCACTGGGGTGGCTGTACATCCGTTAACATTGGTGAAATAATAAACATATAACACAAATTAAGTCTTGAATGTAACTTCATCTTCAACCTCCTGCCATAGTTCCTGTAACTTGCTCATTTCTCAATAAAAATGAAATATACAAACATGAAAGTTGCTCCATTTTTTCATACGAATCCAACCATATAAAAATCATAAGCTATAAATCAAAGATGAATGAGAATTTCTAAAAGTACCAAATTATGACCTAAATATTTCAGAAAGTTCAAACTCAAAATTCTCTTAGCTCAATCAAAATAAATGAAATCTATGGACATGTATAATTTCAGAGCAATGGTGTCTACATTTTACCTTCACAAATGCAAGCCTAACAATGCCTAAATATGAAGATAGAAGTTCAAGAAAAATACCTCAAAACTGGAAGTCGTGAAATGGATTTGAGCTTGTTTCAGGCAGTGGTGGTGATCAGGCTAGCTTCCTCAAGTCCCTTGGAAGCTAATGCAATGGTTTGCTTGAGTTGAGAGTGGCTGAAATGGTCTGGAGAAGTCAAGTTGCAGACTCTGTTTTTTGGTTATGGCGGTTATGGTAAATGGTGTTACAGTTTTGAAATAAGGATGTGGATGAGTTGTATTTTATGTAAGGAAGCTTTAGGAATGAATTTGAGGGAAAACGCACGAGAGAAATGAGAGATATAAGTTTAAGGTCAGAACTGTGTATCAATGGAGTTTTTTGTGTAATTTCTGGCTAGAGGGAATTTGGGAGTGTTTTAGTGTGCTAAAACTCGTCCCTTAGCTCACAAATAGTGACTCTATTTATAAGCAACAAGTTTGGAGTGCTCTAGTTGATCAGAATTCAAATTTACATGTTTAAGTTCAACATGTGATTTTTTGACAAAACAAGTTTCCATGCCTTGTACTTGGTTCATAGAGTGGTTATGCTTTAAACAAGCTTGCTTTGACTTTTTGGGTAGACTTTTATCATAGGGAACAAGTTAGAGGCTCAAGAATGGACTTTATGCAAAAATCTTGCTTTACAAGAATGACAATGTTAACTTTGTGCCATTAATGGAAATGCAACTTGGATAATAGCTCAATTGCTTGGATCAAAGCCCTAACAGATGTGTAAACATTTAATTATGGAGTGCCAAACAAGATAGAGGTCTGCAAAGCAAAGATTATGCAGTCTAGCATGGATTTGGTTCATGTGTTCATCAAAAAATGACTTGTAATTCAAGTTTGAAAACCCTAACTTCCTCTCTTCGATTCTCCCTGCTAAAGAATGATCTCAAGGAGTTATTGGACATTTTGGAAAGCTTGTAATGTGATATACAATCCATCTTCGAATCACTTTTGAAAATTCCCCTTGGAACCATATGAAAAAGTTCCATGAAGTTAGGTCAAAATCCTGACCAAATTAGGGCAAAATTTCACTAAGTGTTTTTGTTTCATGACCATGATTTTATTAATTAATAACTTAAGATCCAAGCACTTTTAGGATAAGTTGTGTGATGCAAAGTTGTAGATTTCATGGAGATCTATAACTTTCATGTTGGGAGTTTCTTTTGAATCATCTTGCATCATAGTGAAAAATTGGCTTAAAGTTATGAAAAAACATGAAGTTTAAACACTTAGAAAAATTTCTAAGTTAGAAAACTTTGACTTTTCAAAATGAAATCTTGACTTTTTGATTTCTTGGTGAATAAGTTTCATATTTTGAATGTTTTGATGAATTGTGATCTTTGACATTGAATTTTGACCAAAAAGTCAAAGTTTGACTTTTCAGTGTACAATTTACTTTTTGATCAGTTCACTGAAAATTCACTATCAATCCAATTGATCTTGAGCAATGTTTTAAGTCATGAAATTAGATAAAAAATAATGCAATTGGACTCTTGAGATCATGCCTTAAACCAATTGATCATTTGCTAAGTCAAAAATCAGAAATTTCCCTTTCCTAGTCAAAACCCTAATTTTGACCATTTTGAAGATTTGATCAAATTTCTTGAGGAATTGTGGTTCAAACTTGATCAAATGATACATATGAGTTTAAAATATTTATGTGGATTAAAAATTATTAATTTTGACTGTAAATTGGCCATAGTTGATTTTTTCCCCAATATAGTTGATTTTTAGGTCAACTGCTCAATTGACTGAGCACAAGTGTGATCCAAAGCTTGAAACTTGACATGAGTAATCTTAAGGGTACATAATGTTCCATTAAAGTCATATGGGGGAATTGTAAGTTCAAATATCCTTGTGCAATCTCAAACCCTAATTTTGGTCATCAGTGCTTAAGGAGGTGTCTTGAGCTGATCAACCCTAGTGCAGTCTTGAGCCAAAGGAGATCTTGTGAGCAAATCTTGATAAGTGAGAGGGAAAATTTTGGGGTACAACACACACCAATTCACAAATTATGAAATTAAATTAGTGCTTCAATTCAAACTTCAATTCAAATATTCAATTAAATTCCAAATTCAATTAAGATAATTGAGAATCAAGAGCAACTGAATTACCGAAATAGAAGCAACGAGGAGGTTCAGTTGATCAGAGTTGTCACCAGAAATTAACACGCCGAATGGAGGGAGGCTTGGCTCGGATCAAATTGCGGTGGCTGAGGGAGACAAGCCGCGGATCCGCGGCGAAAGCGAAGGTGGAGAGGCTGGATTTTTTCGGCAGCAGTAGGGAGGCGGAGGTGGTGGCTTCGGTCACCGGAGGTGGGAGCGGATCGGTGATCGACATAGAGAATGAGGGAGGGAAGGAGATCTTGAATTTTAGTTTTTGACTTTGAACTTGTTTGAAGATTGTTGATGTTCTTGAGAAAAAGTTGAAGAAAAGTGAACTTGATTCTTGAGAGATTAGAGAGAAGTTTGTGAGAAGTTTATGAGAAATTTAGCAAATAAATTGTGTGTCCTTGATTTGT
Organism: Vicia faba; assembly: GCA_948472305.1. Lineage (NCBI taxonomy): Eukaryota > Viridiplantae > Streptophyta > Magnoliopsida > Fabales > Fabaceae > Vicia > Vicia faba. The sequence continues at coordinate 1,228,429,997 of OX451741.1, read as the reverse complement.
GACGAGAAAATCAATATATAGTTCCACCAATTAGGACTTGGATTTGGATTTGGATTGGACCTTGTTTTAACAGTGTCAACATATTCTATGCACAACGCAATGTAAAAATACAAAGTCATTGTTTGGTGCAAAATCTCGTATCGAGCCCTGAAGCAAAATTGAAGATGACGAAATTTGTGATGTAATGACAAAAGAAAGGATGCGATACAATAAAAATTTATTGAGTTATGAATTTTAGAATCGGCTCTGACGCTGTCTCTTTCGGTTCAACAACGTATTTCATTGTTCCATTTGTGAAACGGGCCATAAACGGAAGCATTCGGGGCATCGTTTGAACTCGGGGTCTGAAGCAAAGTTGTAGTAGACAAAATTTGTGATACAATGCTTAAATAACCAGCCCAATACGATAAAAATCAAGAGAGTTATGATTTTACAACATTTAGAAAATAAATTCCTCTCAATCTCTTTTCATTGTAAAAATCTCAGGTAATTTGCGTTTTCGGAAATCTTCTGCAAAGAATCAGCTCTCGGGCCGAACATATGAATTGAAGATAAAATCAAGACTTATTTTTTCCCAAAAGAAAGACTCAAAAACATCGATCCAGACGAAAGTTATGAATTTTTGAACGTATGAAAAATAACGGTTCAGCACAGTATTTTCACTATTTTTCACCATTTAGCTTCAAAGTACTCGTGCATTCTTAGATGTTTCTCAAAGAATTGGCATTCGAGCCGAACATAAAAGTTGGAGGTAATAACAAGATAATTCAAATTCTCCAAGAGGCACTCAAAGATGATTTTCCATTCAGAAGTTACGAATTTTTGAGCATCCAAAAACCAAAGAAATAGTAAATCCTCGATATAGCGCAATTTAAGTATTTTGCATTTTAGAAAATTCTCCTCATATAATTAACCTATGGCATGAAAAGATGCAATGAAGAAGACATGGAGAAGGTTCTAATGATTTAATAATCAATCCTAAACCATTTTGTGATCTCAAGTTGTGAATTTTTAGCTTAAAACGCATCATACTGAATTTTTGTCTACACTGTCTCAAATCAAATGACATGCTTGGCTTTCTACACAATTCAGAGCGTGTTGAGACACATAAAAGCTTGATATGATGATGAATTGCTTGGTTGTTTGTTGGATAGCTTGGAAGCCATGTGAATTGCATTAAAATGTGAAAAACCCTGAGTTCTGCTTCATAGTGCTGCTTAACGGAACCGTCAATTTTGTAACTCTTTCTTTTAGAGAAATGCCTTGATTCCATGAGTATTTGACCTAATTACATATATGTATGCATATGACGATGAAGTATAAGCCAAATATTGTAAAAAATTAAGGGGACAGAATTTGGGGTACAACAGGTGGTTAACTAAGTGGTCCATCAAAATTTCCAAAGTTGACATCTCTTTCAATCTCAAGAAAGCCCTAAAAGTGCAATTGTTCGTAGATTTCATAGTAAAAATGAGCCCAAGAACATCATAGCCAACTTATACCTAGATCGTGTTCACAAAAAGTTTGTCCAATAGCTGAGGAAGTTGGGTTGGCCTAGTATTGGAGAACAAAGCTAGTTTGGTGATTAAAGTATCCCCATGTTTTGAATTCTTGACTACCAATAACTAGGCCAAATATGAAGCTTTCGTCACGGGTCACACACTGGTTGCCAAGATGGGGTGCATAAAACTTTAAGTTCTGAACAAACTTCCACCTCTCAGTGTCACAGGTCAAAATATATGCTCAAGCCAAAGATTATTTGTTGCATCGATATATGTAATCTTGACAAGAAATAAAGTTGGAGAAATTCAAATATTATGAAATCTTGCACGCCTCAAGGAACATAATACCAGGGCAAACATTCTTTTCTAAACTTGCAAGCACCAGAGCCTCCAGGGTTAACCATTCCTTCATCCCGGATACTCTAAGGAGCCCAATAATTGAAGCCCTTGAGGTGACGATGAAGATTGTAGAAGACCCCTCACTACCTTCCTGGATTTTACCCGTTGCAATATACATCGAACAAAGAACACTTCATTTCTACCCGATAAAGGTTGTCCTAGTACTGGGACATAGACCAATCGATTGAGCAGCAATCAATTGGATCAATTTTAATTTTAAAAAAATTATGTAACAGTAGTGTGAGATCAATAGATTGGTTTACGGTAGCAATTGATTGGTTCACCGGCTGTTTTGATCATGAATTTTAATCCGTAAGTCCAAACAAGATGCGGTTTGAAGTTGGAAATTTGAAGCGAGTTCCTATTATATGGTGGTATCCTAAGAGGATAGATGTGTCCAAAAGGAGGTAAACTTTAAGTTTTTATCATTTTTATAATAGTTGTCGATAACAAAAAACCAACTAATTGTCATAAATGACCGAGTATATGTTAATGTGATTATAAGATGAGTTGATATTCATGTATTGATAACATGTTTGAGTTGAGATATGTAGCTTCGATGTGGAGACTACCTTGTTGTTGTTGTGCATGAATTATAGGGTTCGAAGTGATACAATTATATGTTATTGAGTAGTTGCGATGGTGCATCCATTCATTCATGTATCTTATGTTGTTGTTGGTGGTGAAAGATGTGGGTTATGAGTCTCGGTGAGGGGACTTGTGACTTGTCCCAAGCTCTGTGTGGGACTTGGAGCTCGGCGTGAGGCTCAAGGGTTTGACAGATGGAACCCAGTTCATGATAAGAATCATTGTTGAGATCGATACCGCATGCATATGAGTCATTGATGTGTTGTGAGTCGTATTTTATAAATAAATGCATATGATTGTGATGTGAGTGAAATATGGATACTTCTTGTTGTGGTGCATAGTTGATATATGTGTGTGAATTGATATGTAGTAAATCTACTATGATTGTTTATGGACCATTTATTATTTGAATATATTCTCACTTCTTTGTTGTTGTTGTTGCAGTCTGTGCTTCTCTCTGGAATATAGATTATAAGCAAGTAATTGAGTAGCTTCTAGAGCAAAAGCATGCCGTGAGACCATTCTTCTTTTTTATTTTCATTTTGCATCTTTAGATTATGTGCTCTGATTTGTAACACTGAGCGGGGTGAACAATTCTTTTATTTATTTTTGTTAATTAGGGAGTTGAATGTTATACTCTCGATGGTTGATTGCTTGTGTTGATTTTGTAAAGCATTTTTATGATAATTATTGGATTTATGATGCATGCTTATTGATAAACTCTGCTGCGATGATATTCTAAGTGAAGATGAGCATTGCAATAACAAGTGTTGAATGTTTTATTTTAAATTTTATGTGTTATCCAACATGTTGTGATATGATATATATGATTAAGTGTTATACTCTCGATTTATTCGTTATATTATGCACGGGAAAATTAGGTGTTATATTACCTATCTCTTGTATGACTATAAAGTTATTGATTTTTCTTTTATAATTTTTGTACCTTTATCTTAGAGATTTTTTTGTAAAATGATCTTCACTTGCCTAAAATGATTTTATTTAAGTTTAATAGTTTTTGTTATTTCCTTTTTTTATTTTTATTTTGTATAAACTTTGGTTTCTTTAAATTCTTTGTATACATTAAAAGAGAAAATTTCGGTTAAAAAAATTGTGGAAACACAATTTAGTTAAAAAAAATTTGGTTCAATCCTACCATAAAATATAAAATCTGATAAAAAAAATTTCTTGTTCAATCTTACCATAAAATATAAGATCTGATAAAAAAAATTATATGGTTATGTTGACAACTAAAATTTTCTTAAAAGAGAGAAAATTTATCATTTACACATTATTCCATAGCTATTAAAAAATTGAACACGTCATTTCACTTCAAATAAATTTACTTAAAATAATTATCATAAAATTCTACAATAGTATATTAATTTAATATATTATATTTTATGAAACTGTATAAAAAATTAATAATGTTTATCTAAAGATATCTATTATTTTACACTCGGATGTTATCATTATCGAGAATAATCTAAATTTTAATATTAGTCATAACAGAGATATTGACGATTTAACAGGATACAAATATTGAAGAAATTAAACATAAGATAAATATTGATTAGAAATGTATTGCTTTGCTATTTAAAAAAATATTAATTAGAAAGAGAAGTGATAGGTACTAGATTATATGCACGAGTGAAAATCATTTGACTAAATATTATGATTTATAAAATTTTAAATGTATTGTAGTTTGTTCCTTTGAATAATTATTATTTCAGTATTATATTCAATGTTTTACATAGATAGAAATTATAGAAATCATCCCGCCATAAATTGATGAATATATAGTCAATTATTCCTTTGAAATGATTTGACTACATTGACTGTAAATAATTTATAAATCATTTGACTAAATTGAGTATATAATCAAACAAATACTTATTTTATATTTAATTCACATGCAAAATAATAATACTTAATATTATTATTATTATTATTATTATTATTATTATTATTATTATTATTATTATTATTATTATTATTATTATTATTATTATTATTATTATTATTATACAATTATTTAAATACTACGTTTATTAAATATAACAGATTGATTAAAAAATATAACATATAATTATATACTATAAAAGTTATAATTAAAAATAGTAATATTAATAAAAAATTTGCAAAGGTTCTAGATGAAATATGAACTTATTTTTTGAAGTTACTATATCAAACTTTGAATATCAATAAACACAGTCTTGATAAAAAAAAAACTTTGAATATCAAGACAATTCATTTTTTATGCACCGATGACACAATTTAGGTTAAATATTATAAAAATCATATTATTTAAATTATATTAAAAAAGAAATTTCGTTAAAAGTATAATTTTAAAATAAAATATTATCATTACATTAGTTACTTTTTATAAAAATGAAACATGTTTTAGGTTCATTGTATCCGATCTATATAAAGTAACATTTATTTTCAAAAATATATTAATAAAGTAACATTTTAATTTTCTAAATTCCAATGTGATTCATTGAATCGAAGCACAATTTTATGAACAAAAAAAATTATTACTTTTGAATACATTCTCTTTGGATAACTTTTGAGTGAAAATTGTATTTATATATGTTGCTTTTGTGCATTAGCAATACTCAACAAAACTTGTTTTTTACAAATCAACCTCTCCTAATTGCAAATCCTTGAAATGGTTAGTGAGTGAATATGATGTATGATGTTCATGATGTTATGTACAAGTAAATATATACAAACAAAGCAAACAAGTCCTTAGGTTTAGGCTTGCATGGAATTTTATAGGTAAGTACCCTCTTGAAGTTTAGTTGGCTTAAAACCTGTCCTAGCAATACTAACCGGGTTCTAAGGAGTTCAATATCACTGGTTTGTTTCCTTGCGCATTGTTTCAGCACAAGCCTCTTTAATAGCGAACGAAATATACCAAAAAAACCAAACCTCAATGAGTGTAGTATCGAGTATCTACCAACTTTGGACTGCACCAAAGTCGGTCATCTCACTAAGTCCTAAAGGCCAAGTTGGTCAAGTAAAGGTTCTAAAAGTTCATTAGTGCTTCATGACATCACTCAGCGGCCCCGTATTCTCCTTGATTAACTCAAGGGCTACCGGTATCCACAAATATGTCTCACTAAAGTAGCTATTGCTTAGACCAAGTCAGTATACCCTGCAGTATCCACAATGTATTGCTACTTACCTATAAGGTATCCCCAAATCCAGGTAGAGGATTCAAACCCAAACAAAGAACCATAATGTAAAGAAAATAAGTCAAACAATGAAGCAAGTAAATATGATCTAACCCTAAGGTAACCCCACTTTTAAAATATTCCCCAACAGAGTCGCCAATTCTGTGATACGGTGGGAGAACTAACTTGGGTGTTTTACGTTTGATCGCAAATGTTGGGGTTAGCAAGAGTCGCCACCAACTTTTCTTTTATCCAAAAGGAAAGGTGAAAAAGCACAGGAAAGACCTTTGATATTTTTTCTTGAGTTCAGGGGGTAGATTATGAAAAGGGAAGGTATTAACATCCTTTTCATCCATGGTTTTCCATGGGCTCTTAATTACTTGCTAGATCACTTGCTTTTGTTTTGAAATTATACTTTGTGTGGTTTTTTTGAAAGTATTTTGTAAAGAGGCCATCGTATAACCATGATTAGCAATGTTGCAAGGTATCTTAACATTTTTCTATAGGGACTAAGATCATTTGAAAGGCAACTTAGATAGCATCATCGAGGGACTATGATCTTGTATTTTACCTATTTTTGCTAAGATACCTCACATGCGTAATATGACCATTTTGTAAGGCAACCAAGTGGATTTATCCTAGGGGTGCTTGTGTGCAAGTGTATTTATTTTCATGCTTGGTTTTTGTCTTGAATTAGGGTTTGCTACTTGTTGATTTTAGTCTTCCCATACAAACCCTAATTACTAGCATTTGTATAAAGCGATAAATTGCGGAATTTTAAAATTACTACGCTATTACAATATTTGTGGGTGGGGGGGGGGGGGGGGGGGGTACAAATTATAAATAGGGGTTGCAAGAAAATTAAACCTAATTATCTATTACAATCACATTGAATAAATGTACAATAATTGAATAAATATACAAGGAGATAAATGGAAAAGAAATGGTTTTGTTTGATTTTTTATGAAACGGTTTATAACCTAAACCTAATTAAGAAAATAATTAATTAAAATTAAATAAAATAACTTAAACTAATTTAAAAAAATAAATTAACTTAAAAAGGATTTTTTATGAAAAAGGTTTTAAGTTAAATAAAAGTAATATGAAAATTAATTGATTAAAATATAATTTCTAAATTAATCTTAACTAAAAAAATAAAATAAATAATAATTTAACCTAAGTCTAAAAAATTAATTATTTAAAAAAAAAGAAATTAATTTGTTTTAAGAAAATGTTTTAGCCTTTTTTGTTTTTTATAAGAAAAAAATAGAAATATATAAGTATAAATAATAAAATATTTTTTATATATTTTTATTAATAAAAAAAATAATAGTAATAATAATAAAAATATAATAAAGAAAATAAAGAAATAAAATAGAATAGGAAAAAAAGAAAATAATAAAAGAAAATGGGCTAGGGGTGCAAAAGTATTCAGGGGCTAGAAAAAAGCAAAAATGGAAAGCCCATTTATTTGGAGGCCCAACGTTTGTTGCTGAAACAAAAAAGAGAGAAAAATATTGAAAAAAAATGAGAAAAAGGTAGCGCTTGGTGTTGAACCCATGACCTCACACACATACGCGCGCTACCTTTGCCACTGGGGTGGCTATACATCCGTTAACATTGGTGAAATAATAAACATATAACACAAATCAAGTCCTGAATGTAACTTCATCTTCAACCTCCAGCCATAGTTCCTGTAACTTGCTCATTTCTCAACAAAAATGAAATATGCAAACATGAAAGTTGCTCCATTTTTTCATACGAATCCAACCATATAAAAATCATAAGCTATAAATCAAAGATGAATGAGAATTTCTAAAAGTACCAAATTCTGACCTAAATATTTCAGAAAGTTCAAACTCAAAATTCTCTTAGCTCAATCCAAATAAATGAAATTTATGGACATGTATAGTTTCAGGGCAATGGTGTCTACATTTTATGTTCACAAATGCAAGCCTAACAATGCCTAAATATGAAGATAGAAGTTCAAGAAAAATACCTCAAAACTGGAAATCGTGAAATGGATTTGAGCTTGTTTTCAGGCAGTGGTGATGATTAGGCTAGCTTCCTCAAGTCCCTAGGAAACTAATGCAATGGTTTGCTTGAGTTGAGAGTGGCTGAAATGGCCTGGAGAAGTCAAGTTGCAGACTCTGTGTTTTGGTTATGGAGGTTATGGTAAATGGTGTTACAGTTCTATAATAAGGATGGGGATGAGTTTTATTTGATGTAAGGAAGCTTTAGGAATGAATTTGCGGGAAAACGCAAGAGGGAAATGAGAGATACAAGTTTAAGGTCAGAACTGTGTATCAATGGAGTTTTTTGTGCAATTTATAGCTAGAGGGAATTTGAGAGTGTTTCAGTGTGCTAAATAAAACTCGTCCCTTAGCTTACAAATTTTGACTCTATTTATAAGCAACAAGTTTGGAGTGCTCTAGTTGATCTGAATTCAAATTTACATGTTTAAGTTCAACATGTGATTTTTTGACAAAACAAGTTTCCATGCCTTGTACTTGATTCATAGAGTGGTTATGCTTTAAACAAGCTTGCTTCTGACTTTGTGGATGGAGTTTGATCAGAGGGAACAAGTTATAGGCTCAAGAATGGACTTTATGCAAAAAGCTTTCTTTACAAGAATGACAATGTTAACTTTGTGCCATTAATGGAAATGCAACTTGGATAATAGCTCAATTGCTTGGATCAAAGCCCTAACAGCTGTGTAAACATTTAGTTATGGAGTACCAAACAAGATTGAGGCCTGCAAAGAAAAGATTATGCATCCTAGCATGGATTTGGTTCATGTGTTCATCAAAAAATGACTTGTAATTCAAGTTTGAAAACCCTAACTTCCTCTCTTCGATTTTTAGGTCAATTGCTCAATTAACTGAGCACAAGTGTGATCCAAAGCTTGAAACTTGACAAGAGTAATCTTGAGGGTCCATAATGATCCATGAAAGTCATATGGGGCATTGGAAGTTCAAATATCCTTGTGCAATCTAAAACCCTAATTTTGGTCATCAGTGCTTAAGGAGGTGTCTTGAGCTGATCAACCCTAGTGCAGTCTTGAGCCAAAGGAGATCTTGTGAGAAAATCTTGATATGTTAGAGGGAAAAATTTGGGGTACAACACACACCAATTCACAAATTATGAAATTCAATTAGTGCTTTAATTCAAACTTCAATTCAAATATTCAATTAAATTCCAAATTCAATCAAGATAATTGAGAATCATGAGCAACTAAATTACTGAAATAGAAGCAACGAGGAGGTTGAGTCGATCAGAGGTGTCGCCGAAAATTAACGCGCGGAATGGAGGTAGGCTTGGCTCAGATCAAATTGCGGTGGCTGAGGGAGACAAGCCGCGGATCCGCGGCGAAAGCGAAGGTGGAGAGGCTGGATTTTTTCAGCGACGGTAGGGAGGCGGAGGTGGTGGCTTCGGTCACCGGAGGTGGGGGCAGATCGGTGATCGACATCGCGAATGAGGGAGGAAGGAGATCTTGAATTTTAGTTTTTTACTTTGAACTTGTTTGAAGATTGTTGATGTTCTTGAGAAAAGTTGAAGAAAAGTGAACTTGATTCTTGAGAGATTAGAGAGAAGTTTGTGAGAAGTTTATGAGAAATTTAGCAAATAAATTGTGTGTACTTGATTTGTGAAGAGAAAATCAATATATAGTTCCACCAATTGGGCCTTGGATTTGGATTTGGATTGGACCTTATTTTAACAGTGTTAGCACATTCTATGCACAACACAATGTAAAAATACAAAGTCATTGTTTGGTGCAAAATCTCGTATCGAGCCCTGAAGCAAAACTGAAGATGACAAAATTTGTGACGCAATGACAAAAGAAAGGATGCGATACAATAAAAATTTATTGAGTTATGAATTTTCTAATAGGCTCTGACGTTGTCTCTTTCGGTTCAACAACGTATTTCATTGTTCCATTTGCGAAACGAGCCATAAACGGAAGCATTCGGAGCACCGTTTGAACTCGGGGTCTGAAGCAAAGTTGTAGTAGACAAAATTTTTGATCCAATGCTTCAATAACCAGCCCAATATGATAAAAATCAAGAGAGTTATGATTTTACAACATTGAGAAAATAAATTCCTGTCAATCTCTTTTCACTGTAAAAATCTCAGGTAATTTGCGTTTTCGGAAATCTTCTGCAAAGAATCAGCTCTCGGGCCAAACATAAGAATTGAAGATAAAATCAAGAGATATTTTTTTCCCAAAGAAAGACTCAAAAACATTGATCCAGACGAAAGTTATGAATTTTTGAACGTCTGAAAATAACGGTTCGGCACAGTATTTTCACCATTTAGCTTCAAAGTACTCGCGCATTCTGAGATCTTTCTCAAAGAATTGGAATTCGAGCCGAACATAAAAGTTGGAGGTAATAACAAGATAATTCAAATTCTCCAAGAGGCACTCAAATATGATTTTCCAGTTAGAAGTTACGAATTTTTGAGCATCCAAAAACCAAAGAAACAGTAAATCCTCGATATAGCGCAATTTAAGTATTTTGCATTTTAGAAAATCCTCCTCATATAATTAACCTATGGCATGAAAAGATGTAATGAAGAAGACATAGAGAAGGTTATAATGATTTAATAATCAATCCTAAACCATTTTGTGATCTCAAGTTGTGAATTTTTAGCTTAAAACGCATCATACTGAATTTTTGTCTACACTGTCTCAAATCAAATGACATGCTTGGCTTTCTACACAATTCAGAGAGTGTTGAGACACATAAAAGCTTGATATGATGATGAATTGCTTGGTTTTTTATTGGATAGATTGGAAGCCATGTGAATCGCATTAAAATGCAAAAAACCCTGAGTTCTGCTTCACAATGCTGCTTAACGAAACCGTCAATTTTGTAACTCTTTCTTTTAGAGAAATGCCTTGATTCCATGAGTATTTGAGCTAATGACATACATTTATGCATATGACGACGAAGTATAAGCCAATTATTATAAAAATTAAGAGGACAAATTTTGGGGTACAACAGGTGGTTAACTAAGTGGTCCATCAAAATTTCCAAGTTGACATCTCTTTCAATCTCAAGAAAGCCCTAAAAGTGCAATTGTTTGTAGATTTCATAGTAAAAAATGAGCCCAAGAACATCATAGCCAACTTATAACTAGATCCTGTTCACAAAATTTTTGTCCAATAGCTGAGGAAGTTGGGTTGGCCTAGTGTTGGAGAACACAACTGGTTTGGTGATTTAAGTATCCCCATGTTTTGAATTCTTGACTACCAATAACTAGGCCAAATATGAAGCTTTCATCATGGGCCAAACACTGGTTGCCAAGATGGGGCACATAAAACTTTAAGTTCTTAACGAACTTCCACCTCTTAGTGTCACAGGTCAAAATATATGCTCAAGCCAAAGATTCTTTGTTGCATCGATATATGGAATCTTGACAAGAGAAAAGTTGGAGAAATTCAAATATTATGAAATCTTGCACGCCTCAAGGAACATAATATCAGGGCAAACATTCTTTTCTAAACTTGCAAGCACCAGAGCCTCCAGGGTTAACCATTCCTTCATCCATGGATACTCTAAGGCGCCCAATAATTGAAGGCCTTGAGGGTGACAATGAAGATTGTAGAAGACCCGTCACTACCTTCCTGGATTTTACCCATTGCAATATACATCGAACAAAGAACACTTCATTTCTATCCAATAAGGGTTGTCCTAGTACTGGGACATAGACCAATCGATTGAGGAGCAATCAATTGGATCACTTCTATTTTAAAAAAATTATGTAATAGTAGTCTGAGATCAATAGATTGGTCTACGGTAGCAATTGATTGGTTCACTTGTTGTTTTGATCATAACTTTTAATCCGTAAGTCCAAACAAGATGCGAATTGAAGCTGGAAATTTGGAGCGAGTTCCTATTATTATGGTGGTATCCTAAGAGGATAGATGTGCCCAAAAGGAGGTAAAATTTAAGTTTTTATCATTTTCATAATAGTTGTCGATAACGAAAAACCAACTAATTGTCATAAATGACTGAGTATATGTTAATGTGATTATAAGATGAGTTGATATTCATGTATTGATAACATGTTTGAGTTAATATATGTAGCTTCGATGTGGAGACTACCTTGTTGTTGTTGTGCATGAATTATAGGGTTCAAAGTGATACAATTATATGTTATTAAGTAGTTGTGATGGTGCATCCATTCATTCATGTATCTTATGTTGTTGTTGGTGGTGAAAGATGTGGGTTATGAGTCTCGGTGAGGGGACTTGTGACTTGTCGCAAGCTCTGTGTGGGGCTTGGAGCTCGGCGTGAGGCTCAAGGGTTTGACAGATGGAACCCAGTTCATGATAAGAATCATTGTTGAGATCGATATCGCATGCTTTTGAGTCATTGATGTGTTGTGAGTTGTATTTTATAAATAAATGCATATGATTATGATGTGAGTGAAATATGGATACTTCTTGTTGTGGTGCATAGTTGATATATGTGTGTGAATTGATATGTAGTAAATCTACTATGATTGTTTATGCACCATTTATTATTTGAATATATTCTCACTTCTTTGTTGTTGTTGTAGTATGTGCTTCTCTCTGGAATATAGATAAGCAGATAATTAAGTAGCTTCTCAGAGCAGAAGCATGCCGTGAGACCATTTTTCTTTTTATTTTTATTTTGCATCTTTAGATTATGTGCTCTGATCTGTAACACTGAGCGGAGCGAACAATGCTTTGATTTATTTTTGTTAATTAGGGAGTTGAATGTTATACTCTCGATGGTTGATTGCTTGTGTTGATTTTGTAGAGACTTTTACTACATTTGTTTTTTAATTTAATAAAGCATTTTTATGAGAATTATTGGATTTATGATGCATGTTTATCGATAAACTCCGCTGCGATGATATTCTAAGTGAAGATGAGCATTGCAATAACAGGTCTTGAATGTTTTATTTTAAATTTTATGTGTTATCGAACATGTTGTGATATGATATGTAAGATTAAGTGTTATATTCTCGATTTATTCGTTGTGTTATATTACCTATCTCTTGTTTGACTATAAAATTATTGAACTTTCTTTTATAATTTTTGTACCTTTATCTTAGAGAATATTTTTGTAAAATGATCTTCACTTGCCTAAAATGATTTTATTTAAATTTAATAGTTTTTGTTATTTCTTTGTTTTTTAAATTTTATATAAAAAAATTTCTTGTTCAATCCTACCATAAAATATAAGATCTGATAAAAAAAATTATATGGTTATGCTGACAACTAAAATTTTCTTAAAAGATAGAAAAATTTATCATTTACACATTATTCCATCGCTATTAAAAAATTGAATATGTCATTTCACTTCAAATAAATTTACTTAAAATAATTATCATAAAATTCTACAATAGTATATTAATTTAATATATTATATTTTATGAAACTGTATAAAAAATTAATAATGCTTATCTAAAGATATCTATTATTTTACAGTATTTTATACTCGGATGTTATCATTATCGAGAATAATCTAAATTTTAATATTAGTCATAACTTAGAGATATTGACGATTTAACAGGATACAAATGTTGAAGAAATTAAACATAAGATAAATATTGATTAGAAATGTATTGCTTTGCTATTTAAAAAAGTATTAATTAGAAAGAGAAGTGATAGGTACTAGATTATATGCACGAGTGAAAATCATTTGACTACATATTATGATTTATAAAATTTTAAATGTATTGTAGTTTGTTCCTTTGAATAATTTTTATTTCAGTATTATATTCAATGTTTTACATAGATAGAAATTATAGAAATCATCCTGCCATAAATTGATGAATATATAGTCAATTATTCCTTTGAAATGATTTGACTACATTGACTGTAAATAATTTATAAATCATTTGACTACATTGAGTATATAATCAAACAAATACTTATTTTATATTTAATTCACGTGCAAAATAATAATACTTAATATGGTTATTATTATTATTATTATTATTATTATTATTATTATTATTATTATTATTATTATTATTATTATTATTATTATTATTATTATTATTATTATTATTATTATTATTATTATTATTATTATTATTATTATTATTATTATTATTATTATTATTATTATTATTATTATTATTATTATTATTATTATTATTATTATTATTATTATTATTATTATTATTATTATTATTATTATTATTATTATTATTATTATTATTATTATTATTATTATTATTATTATTATTATTATTATTATTATTATTATTATTATTATTATTATTATTATTATTATTATTATTATTATTATTATTATTATTATTATTATTATTATTATTATTATTATTATTATTATTATTATTATTATTATTATTATTATTATTATTATTATTATTATTATTATTATTATTATTATTATTATTATTATTATTATTATTATTATTATTATTATTATTATTATTATATTATTATTATTATTATTATTATTATTATTATTATTATTATTATTATTATTATTATTATTATTATTATTATTATTATTATTATTATTATTATTATTATTATTATTATTATTATTATTATTATTATTATTATTATTATTATTATTATTATTATTATTATTATTATTATTATTATTATTATTATTATTATTATTATTATTATTATTATTATTATTATTATTATTATTATTATTATTATTATTATTATTATTATTATTATTATTATTATTATTATTATTATTATTATTATTATTATTATTATTATTATTATTATTATTATTATTATTATTATTATTATTATTATTATTATTATTATTATTATTATTATTATTATTATTATTATTATTATTATTATTATTATTATTATTATTATTATTATTATTATTATTATTATTATTATTATTATTATTATTATTATTATTATTATTATTATTATTATTATTATTATTATTATTATTATTATTTTTATTATATTATTATTATTATTATTATTATTATTATTATTATTATTATTATTATTATTATTATTATTATTATTATTATTATTATTATTATTATTATTATTATTATTATTATTATTATTATTATTATTATTATTATTATTATTATTATTATTATTATTATTATTATTATTATTATTATTATTATTATTATTATTATTATTATTATTATTATTATTATTATTATTATTATTATTATTATTATTATTATTATTATTATTATTATTATTATTATTATTATTATTATTATTATTATTATTATTATTATTATTATTATTATTATTATTATTATTATTATTATTATTATTATTATTATTATTATTATTATTATTATTATTATTATTATTATTATTATTATTATTATTATTATTATTATTATTATTATTATACAATTATTTAAATACTACGTTTATTAAATATAACAGATTGATTAAAAAATATAACATATAATTATATAATATAAAAGTTATAATTAAAAATAGTAATATTAATAAAAAATTTGCAAAGGTTCTAGATGAAATATGAACTTATTTTTTGAAGTTACTATATCAAACTTTGAATATCAATGAACACAGTATTGATAAAAAAAAACTTTGAATATCAAGACAATTCATTTTTTATGCACCGATGACACAATTTAGGTTAAATATTAAAAAAATCATATTATTTAAATTATATTAAAAAAGAAATTTTGTTAAAAGTATAATTTTAAAATAAAAATATTATCATTACATTAGTTCCTTTTTATAAAAATGAAACATGTTTTAGGTTCATTGTATCCGATCTATATAAAGTAACATTTATTTTCAAAAATATATTATTAAAGTAACATTTTAATTTTCTAAATTCCATTGTGATTCATTGAATCGAAGCACAATTTTATCAACAAAAAAAATTTATTACTTTTGAATACATTCTCTTTAGATAACTTTTGAATGAAAATTGTATTTATATATATGTTGCTTTTGTGCATTAGCAATACTCAACAAAGCTTGTTTTTTACAAATCAACCTCTCCTAATTGCAAACCCAAATGGCACCAATCGCTTCTACTATTTCTCCAAGTGAAAATGAGTTCAAAAGCATTATTGACTTCAAATCACTGCATAAGCAAGCAAATGTACCAAAGGAATTCATTTGGTCATCTGAGGATTTGGTTGAAACCAGCCAAGGAGATCTTGATGTGCCAATCATTGACTTAGGAGTCATATCCAATGGTGATGCTGCTGCTTTGGAAGCTGTTGCAAAGGTTATGAGAGATGCATGCATGAAGCATGGATTTTTCCAAGTCACAAACCATGGTGTTGATCAAAAACTGATAGATGCTACTAATCAAGAGTTTGTGTCCCTTTTTGAACTTCCTTTGGATAGGAAGGCTAATGCATATAAGGCTCCATTTGGTTACTCGTGTGCTCATGCATCAAGGTACTCTGCTAGTTTGCCATGGAAAGAGACTTTTACTTTCCAGTACAAACATTATGATCAATCTCCCACACAAATTGTTGATTTCTTCACTTCTGTCTTAGGCGATGACCACCAACATGCTGGGTAAGAATCACTCTTTTATTTTCCCTATTTTTATTATAATAAGTTTCTATGATAGCATTTAAGCAGGACCGTCCTTGAGGGCGTGCTACACGAGACTCAATTGTGGTTCAATAGAACCAGTTTGTTTTTCATGATAAAAACTGTGACTAAACTATTTTTTTTGGTTCCTGATTGGAATAGGCTGGTTCTCCAAAACTATTGTGATGCCATGAAGAAGCTATCTGAAGTTATTTTGGAGCTATTGGCCATTAGTTTGGGTGTGGACAGATTGTTTTACAAGAAGTTTTTTGAAGATGCTGAAACTATGATGAGGTGTAACTCTTATCCACCTTGCAGTGGCATCCAAGCTGGAACCCTTGGCACTGGTCCTCATTGTGATCCCACCTCAATCACCATTCTTTTTCAGAATCTTGAAGGTCTAGAAGTTTTTGTCGATGACAAATGGCTCGGTGTTCGCCCTCAACCCAATACCTTTGTCATTAACATAGGTGACACTTTTAAGGTATGCATGTTTTTATAAAGAGTTTCTCTTACGAACGCTCTCATTTAAGGCCATATCTAAGGTCGGTTTAAATTAAATTAGGGTTTTAGGTCAAATTTTAAATAACTATTGCAGTCGTACGTGTAAAGACTTTCACGATTTATGTCAGATTTTAAATAAGGCAGTCGCGTAAAAGCTTTCATATTTCACTCTTGTCTAAACTTTGTTAATGATCTTGTTTTGTTGACTTAGGCATTGACTAATGGAGTATACAAGAGCTGTCTCCATAGGGTATTGGCTAACAAGGAGAAGGACAGAAAGACTCTAGCTTTCTTTATAAATCCAAAATCTGACAAAATTGTGAGAGCACCAGAGAACATCTTGGGAAGACAAGAGCCACCGAAATATCCTGATTTCACATGGTCCCAACTTTTCGAGTTTACACAAAAAAAGCATCGAGCAGATCCCAACACTCTTCCAGATTTCGTCTCTGAGATTAATTCCAATGCATCAAACATCTAGTTACTTTCGAGTTTGATGCTCAATAAAACTGTTTTTTTCTTCCTATAATAACTGCTTCATTGTTGTTGGTCTCTTTTCTATGTATGCATTTATGTATTGGATGTACAACATACATACATATGATGTAGCTCATAAGAAAATCAACTTTTCTCAAATAATATGAATAATAAACTTTCTATGAGAGTCTCGTGCACTGAGTTATCCCTTTTAATTTATCATTTTCCTGATCAATCTTACATGACAATTGCAAATAAAAAGCTCAAGAAAATTTATTTTGAAAAGTGGCTCAAATTATTACATGCATGCATATATAAATATATATTCTTATAAGTATATATTATGAAAATAACTCTACATCTTGAAATATATATTGTTGTATCCAAAAAGAGTTTAGTCTTACTCATTCATACCAATGGCCTATGGAATCGATCTGATCTTGCGGCCGTAACTGTTTTTGAATCGAATTTGACGAGAAAGGTAACGGAAATGGTTGATCATTGGTGACATAAGAAGGTTGAGAAATGAGATTTGTTGAAGTATATAAACTATTATTGAAATGTTGATTATTTAATTCATCTTGATTATGTTGTTGATTTTGTTGATGTAGCCTTTGTTCAGATCTTTGTTGTTTAGGAACATTAACTTTCTCACCTTCAATATCTCTATATTTTTGAAGATAAGATTTTAAGGGTTCCACATAATCTTCAAACCCTAATGTTGTAATAGCCCAAATGATATCATCACCATTGATAGTTTTTCTCTTTTCTCTTTGACATTTATCCGAAGCTTCGCCCGTGACGAAGCTTATGAACTCAGAAACACATTCTTGAACTGTTTCTTTTGCATCCTTTGAGATTTTTCCGTTTGCTGGAATCACTTTTTTCATTATTCTACCAACGTTTGCTATGGGAAGAAAACGGTCTTGTTCTTTATTGTTGGTGGTGGTGTTATTATGATGATTATTGTTGTTGTTGATTGTTTTTAAACATTGAGACTCAGGGATTTCTGTGGTGAATCCATTTGGCAAAGTAGTATGAGTTTCATCATCCATTGGAAGTGATATTAATTTTAATGAGCAATTAGATTATTATTTAATTTATATTTTACATAATTGTATAGATAGATAAACTGAAAGTGAGGCATAAAAATAGGCAAGTAAGAAGGACCCTCAGACTCGCTCTTACTTGATGTAATTAACTGCCAGGACCTAATCTAATTCCAACTTAGATAGCACTATTATTGACCTATTGGATTGCCACACTTAGTTAACTTTTTACTTTTTTATAATTATAATTATTAGTTATTATTTCATGAACTAAATGTTGCTGTAAAATGATATTGGTTCACACATTTAATAACAAGTTCAATTAGAAAAAAAAAGGTTTGATTTGGTACTGCTAACTAAATGTTGACAACCAAAATGATCTTTAGCTTTATTGACACTTTATCTTCTACTTTACGATTGATATGCATGCAGTTCAAAAAAAAAATTGTTCTTTATAAAAAAATCATGAGAAGAACTAGGGGTAATAATTTTGGTCATAAATCTATCATCCAATCCATTCATTAATCCAAAAATAGAAACAGCATGTTCTGCACTTTATCCCTCTTACTTTGTTATTGGGTCTTTATCCTTTCAGTTTTTTAGACGGTGCAAAACAGTTGTCGCTGTTGTTTCTTTGTGGAACGAAGGTTTGTAATACGTGCCTATTTCTAGCTATTGAATTTGAGTACATGTGAAGGCTTTGACATGATATGTGATAAGTTCATGAGGAACCTGGATAAGGTTACTTTGTGATAAGTTCGTGTAAAACTTCAGAATGAACCGGGGTAAGGTTACTTTGAGATAAGTTTGTGTAAAACTTCAGGAGGAACCTGGGTAAGATTACTTTCTGATAAGTTCGTGTAAAACTTCAGAAGGAACCTGGGGTAAGGTTACTTTGGGATGAGTTCATGTAAAACTTCAGGAGGAACCTGGGTGAGATTACTTTGGGATAAGTTCGTGTAAAACTTCAGGAGGAACCTGTATAAGGTTACTTTGTGATAAGTTTGTGTAAAACTTCAGGAGGAACCTGGGTAAGGTTATTTCGTGATAAGTTTGTGTAAAACTTCAGGAGGAACCTGGGTAAGGTTATTTCGGGATAAGTTTGTGTAAAACTTCAGGAGGAATCTGAGTATGGTTATTTCGTGATAAGTTTGTGTAAAACTTCAGGAGGAACCTGGATAAGATTATTTCGGGATAAGTTCGTGCAAAAACTTCAGAAAGAACCTGGGTAAGGTTACTTTGTGATAAGTTCGTGTAAAACTTCAGAAGGAACCTGGGTAAGGTTACTTTGTGATAAGTTCGTGTAAAACTTTATTTGGAATTGTATGAGAAAAGACCCGTGTAAGATTTTTCAGGATAAACCCGTGTGAAGCTGCATTTAGGAGAAACCCGTGTAAGATTTCTTCGTGACGAACCCGTGTAAAGCTGCATTTGATCCTGCAGATAATTACTATGTTTAGTTTCAGGAGCTAATCTTGAACTTGTTGGAAGTTGTTGATGATAACCATCTTTCCTGAAAAGGTACATGATTAATCGTATATGATGCATGACATGCATTGTATGATGTTCTCAAAATAAATGAGATTATACCGTATGCAATATGTATGCGCACGTCATGATATATGAACATGAAATGCTATTGTGGCACGTCCAAGTTTGGGAAAATAAATCTCTGACTACTGTTGGAGAGTAATGGAAATTGAGTTCCTGACTGTCGTAGAAAAAGTGGTTCTTCTACTTCCGCTGGAGATGGTGAACCAGAGATGACTATGCTGGGGATTTGCCCCTTGTTTACGGATATTCTACCGAGGAGAGACTCTGCTTGAGAACAACTCTGCGAGGGAATAATTCTGTTGGAGAGAGAAGCTTCCATAGCTGAAGGGATAAACTCTGTCGGGGATTGAGCTTCTATATTCAGAGAAATAAACTCTGTTCGGGAGAAAACTTTATGAACCGCTTGCGATTACAAAATTCGGCTGGGGAATATAGATGCCGGCTCTCCGAAAGAGCTTGGCTGGGGAAAGTAACTCCTGTTTGGGGAGGCAGAGATTAAAACTTTGGTTGCCTCTACTCTGTGGGGAGTGTAGATGTTACTGGGACGCATGCTGAGGATACGACAATGACTTCGTATCAAGACTTTTCTGCCCCTGTACCTGCTGGAGAAAGTGCCTGCGGAGGCCTTGTGGATTGAGTGTTATCCCAACTTATGAGGTGCTTGGTAACTTCCGATCAAAATGATAAGTCTTCTACTGATAGGCAAGTGACGAGATGACGGGACATAGTCGTACGCTTTAATCCCCAACTTTTGCATGGAATGTCTTTTCAGATTTCCAGTCCACCGGGATACCCTTTTTTGCCCAAGCCGCCTTTTCAGGTTTTCGGCTTGCCGGGTGCACATGTCTTTTTTGTTTTTATCCCTAATTTTTGCCCGAACCCTTTTGGTTCGCTGGGATGCCCTTATTTTTTCCTAGGCCAGTCAACCTAGCGGGTCTTTGTTCATTCGCAGTATTTTCTGACTATGTCCACGCTCTTAGGGTGTAGGGAGTTGTCACTGTCGGTAGTGTTGTGTTGCCACACTACCAGAAGATGTTTGTTTGATCGTACATGATTCGTTGTTGGAATTCATGCCCAATGCCCCCAAGTGATTCGAATGGAGATCTGCCCCTGGCTATTTGGCATCTTTGAGAGATTCCTTGAATCTTGACTTGACTGCCCCATATGATGGACAATGATATTTGGCATTTTTGTTCACTAGATATTCGTCATGCGAATTTCTCCGCTATTGAACAAATAGTCATATGCAAACAATGTTATTTTAAGAATGCAAAGTTTACGCCTGTCTTGAAGTTTTGAAAATGCAGTTTTTTTAGAAAAAATAGAATTTTGCAAAGATGTGATATCAACTCAGGATTTGTAACGGACCTTTAGGAGTCAGGATACCTTTTGTAACAATATGCTTTCGAACTAACCCATGCTTCAGCTAGGACTTTTAAGGGTTATAATGTGTCCTGGTTCACGATTTAAGAAACAAAGGATAAAGGCTAAAATTTTATTTGTACCCACCCGTTCTTCGTGATGTTCTTCGATCCTAAACTCAGCTAATTGTGCATTTAGATCCCGTTTTAGTCTTTGCTCTGATATTCCAGTGATGGTTCGGATACTGACAGTTTATTTCGAATAGGCAGTCATTTCTTTTTTGTTGAGGGTTTGTAGGACCTCTTTCTTTTTGATTTTATTATCCCTGTCTTTTGCCTGAACTGTTTCTTTTTGTGATTACAGTCAGCGGGAAGCCCCAATGTTTTTTCTTAAGTCTCCTTCATAGGTTTTGACTTAATGGGCTTTTATTTCGAGAGATAATGACTGCCTGTCTTGATGATTATAGGGAACCATCACCGTCTTTTGTTTCGGAAGGACGTATTTGATGCCATTCATTGTGTATGAAGCGGAAGATTGTGACTGAATGTGCCTCTGGATTAACTGAGAAAACTACCGTGCCTCAGGTTATGATTAAGGGTTTTAATATGTGTGAAAAGAAAAACTCCTACTTCTTTGGCTCGAAGGGGTTGACTAGGGATTATCTTCCTTATAACTCCACTGTTTAGGATTTGAAACAACGTCTGTACATCGTCAACAAGGTCTGCTCAAAAGCATACTATAGAGATTGTGGTATCATTTTCGTCATCCTCCCTCTAAAGGCTTACAGTTTTTTAGTCGAGAGATGAATATCACGAAAAGGAAATATAAAGCAATTTAAGCATAACGAAAACAAATTAATTCAAGACATACATGTGTAATACATTAATTAAATAATAGAGTTTGACATGACAATAATTGTTCGAATAAGCAAAGAAAATACAACTTCAGAATTCAAATGAACAAAAATGCTTTCAATCCTAGCCATGTTTTGGCAAGGGAGCAGTGATCACGTTGGGAGTCTCAGGAGGGTCGAATTTTATCTCCTTGGCGTCAATCATATTCTAAATCTTGTATTTCAGCGCCCAACAATCGTTAGTATCGTGCCCCGAGCTACCAAAATGATAAGCACACCTTGCATCCAGGTTGTAGTTAGGAGAAGAAGTCTTAGGGTTCAGATGAGGGTTTATCACCGTAATCAGATTCATCTTTAACATGTGTTGCAATGCTTGCGACAATGGCATGTTGATTTGGGTGAACTTCCTTTGAGGTCTTTACACCCTTGGCTGATTGTTTCGTTGTCGTGGTCGTTGTGTGCGTGCTGAATTAGAGATCAACACTGCCCCCACAGATTGGTGGTAGTCTGCCTTGCTACGCCCCTTCTGGCCGTGTACAACATTGACTTCCCTCTTGCCACCAAATGACTTCTTCTCTGTACTCGAAGAGGTATTTTTCTGGATCTTGTCACTCTGGATCCCCGCTTCTACTCTTTCTCCAGTCAATATTAGCTCGTGAAACCATCTGAGGAGCTACCAATCAAGTGATTGAAGAAAGGACCAGACAACGTACCAAGGAACATATCCACCAACTCTCTATCAGACAAAGGGGGTTGGACTCTCCCTGCCAGATCTCTCCATTTCTGCGCATAATCCTTGAAACCTTCTCTTGCACCCATGGACATACTCTGGAGTTGAGTACAGGTAGGGGAAAGGTTGGAATTGTACTGATACTGGTTGTAGAAAGCAGCAGCCAGATCTTCCCAGTTTTGGATATTTTCTCCCTCTAGCTGGTAGAACCATTCAAGTTGAGCCCCTGACAGACTATCTTGAAAGAAGTGAACCCATAGATTTCTATCCGCTGTGTGGGGCTGGATCTTCCTGACATAAGAACGGAGTTGGAGTTTTGGGCAGGACACCCCATCATACTTAGCAAAAACTGGAGCTTTGAACTTCTGCGGGATGACCACTCCCGACACCAATCCCAGTTCTTCGAAATTTAGTCCAGGTGTCCTCTAAACTTCCATGGCTCTCAGACGGTCTTCTAGCTGTTTGTATCTATCCTCAACAGGAGGATATTGTTCATCGTTATAATCAGTATCATTGTCAGAGACTGTAGAACTAGGGTCCTTCTCTTCTTCCTGATTCTCCCCTTCCTTGGATGAAGAGGTTAGATCGACTTGTTGCTTCAACGACCCTCTAAACCTTCTTCATATATTCAGAATACCGGCAGCCTTCTTCTTTTTCTTTTTCTCTTTCAGGATGAGGGTTTTTAGATCCTCCTTCCCTTTTGCCAGACTGATGAACATTTGTTGGAACTGGGCATTCTGTGCCTGAAGGTCCTTGATGGTTTGTTCGGAAGACATTTTTGCTGAAATAAACAGCGAAGAAGATGAGAAACCTGTAATGGTACCTGTAATGATGTGTATGATATGCATGCAATGTTTTCAAGGATCTCGCGGGATAAACAAGAAACTGTTAGAATTTGATTGCAGCTTGATTGAAGAAACTTCGTGTCGTTGAGAGTCCTTCTTCAAGAGTCAAGCTCACCATATCGAGTGGGTCATAGCCCCTAACTCAAGATCCTTTCACAACATTGGCTAGAGGAAAAAAAGTCCCCTTGCCCCTTGCTAGACGTCTGGTTCACCATGACCTACATCACAGACCCTTGAGATCCTTGAAATGGTTAGTTTGATATGCCATGTTTATGATGTCATGATGTCATGATTATGTTGAGAAATCGCAGGTATAACAAGCACAAACAAATTACACCAAGTCCTTAGGTTTAAGGCTTGCTTGAGTTTAAGGTAGTACCCTCTTGAAGTTGGATTGGTTCAGCATGTCCTATAAATAGTAATCAGGTTCTAAGGTATCTCAATATCACTGATATTTCCCCCAACTTCGTTCAATAGGCGATGAACTCGCAACCAAACAAAACTCAAGAGTCAAACCTCAATGAGTGTAGCATCGAGTATCTGTCGACCTTGGGCATACACCAAAGCCGGCCATCTCGCTACGTCCTACTGGCCAAGTTGTTCAATTAAAGGTTCTAAGGTCAATTGTTGCTTCACGACACCACGCGGCGGCCCCGTACTCTCCCTGATTGACTCAAGGGTTACCGCTACCAACCAAAGTGCCACACCAACGTAGCTACTGCTTCAACCATGCCGGTATACCCCAACATAGCTCCCTCACAGTTTATTGCTACTTACCTAAAAGGTGTTCCCCAGATCCGGGTGTAGGATCTATAGTAACCCAGAACAAACCCTCAAAAGTAAAGCAATCAAGACAATCAATAGAAGAAATTTTAAAATGATCTAAATCCTAAGGTATACCCCACTTTATTTTACTCCCCAGCAGAGTTGCTAGTTCTGTGATACGGTGGCAGAACCGACTGTTTTTACTGGTTTGCGTTTTTTGTTTGCAAAATGTCGCGGTAAGCAAGAGTTACCACCGACTTTTATTTTATCCAATCGGGAAAAGGAAAAAGAACAGAAAAAACTTTTTCGAGATATTTCTGAGTACGGGGGGTGGATTATAGAAAGGGAAGATATTAACACCCTTTCTATCCATGGTTTTCCATGGGCTCTTAGGTACTTGCTCATTTTGAAAACTGCTTGTGTGTGCTTGTTTTGAAAAGTTTTGTTTTACTTCGTTTTAACCCTTGTTTCTGTCCTCAAGAGTGTTACAAAGTTGTTTTTGAAAACTTTGTTTGAAAAGTGTTTGGTGTGAAAAAGTTTGTTTGTTTTGAGCAAGTACTTACGAACTAATCTACCTACTCAAAAAAGACTATTCGTTTTCCTTTAGACAGCGCTATCCTATTATTAAGGAATAGGTAGCACCGTCGTTGGATTTTTAAAGGGATGTTCAAAGGGACGAAATGGTCATCGAAGGCAACATGTAAGGATACCTTAGAAGTTCGAAGGGACTGTCATTATATATTCGTAGGCAACATCGAGGGACAAGATCATTTCTCGTAGACAACTCGAGGGACATTGAGGGACTATGATCTTTATGATGACTTTTAGATTGAGGGTCTTTTGCTAAGATATCCCTACGTTCGAGGGACACGACCATTATTTCTGAGGCAACCAAGTGAGGCAAACCCTAGGAGTGAGCATGTGCGAGTGTAATTTTCAGTTAATTTATCTTTGCACATTTAGGGTTTTCTACCGTATTAATTTTCAGTTTGTCTTTCCATACAATCCTATTAACATACATCTAAGCAGTTTATAGTTTGCATAATTAAAAACAAGAAAGTTTAAAGTCCTAACTATTACAAGGCTTTTGCAGATATATAATTATTTTGGACTGAAAATAAAAATGTGGAATTTAAACCCTAATTACTATTACAACCTCGAAACAGTTACAATAATAATAAGAGGGAATTAAAAAATGCACGCGATGAATTAAATGCAAGAATAATTTAGGAAACCTAAAAAATCTAATTGAAAAAATATTTAGGTTAGTTTTTGAGAAAAAATTAGGTTATGTACAAAATTAAACCCTAATTCTAATTATTTTTTAATTATGAAAAATAAGATTTAATTTCCCTAATTTAATTAAACTAATTAATTAAAGAAACAAAATATTTTTATGATTCAAATTACCCAATAGGATTCTACCACCTAATTGTCTTCTTCCCCATAACTGTTTTTTTTTTGCCACATTTTTACCT
This sequence comes from Vicia faba, assembly GCA_948472305.1. Taxonomy (NCBI): domain Eukaryota; kingdom Viridiplantae; phylum Streptophyta; class Magnoliopsida; order Fabales; family Fabaceae; genus Vicia; species Vicia faba. The sequence goes on along the minus strand of OX451741.1, from coordinate 1,228,404,163 downwards.
ACAGTCGTTTCCATAGCTATAACCCTGTAAGTTTCAAAAATTCACAAGACGCATGATAAATTAATTCTAGCTGTATAGATAAATTTGTTTTGATCTCACGAGCATCGTGGTGTTCTTTTCTTGGCCCAATTTAACCTGTATATAGAAACCCTAAAACGGCAAAGCAAACCCTAACAATGGTGATCATCAATATACACATCAAAACATAAAATTAATTAAACCAAAACATCCTAAATGATGATACAAACACAATTCTATGCTTAAAAGTGATTAATCATGCGTAAATTGTAAAATCAAGTTCAAGATGGTATGTGCAAACCGTGGGTCTGTAAGTCGTGTTTCTTGATGTTTTTGGCCTTGAGGATGATTGGAATAGCTTCAGAATACGTCCAAGAACAAATTACTGGCTTTGGAATTACTTGAAACGACCTATGGAAGAGAATACGGTCTGCACTTTTTCTTCTAAAATTTGCAACTTCTTCCCTTGTTTTCACGACCCCAAACCCTTTTTATGCTTTAGAGATGTTAGGTATATATGATAGAATGATTTAGGTCAACAAAAACTGATTATATCTTTGCAAATTATGGAGATTTGATTTCATTCTTTTCCTTGTATAATTTGTTTCCAAAATAGACCAAATTAAGATCTTTTCCAATCAATTGGCTCTTTCACGATTGTTTTGATTTGCTAGCTGTTCATGGACTCATAATATGCTCATAAAATCAAATCTTTGATTTTATTTGATTATTCTACTATTTAAATTGATTTATTTGGATTTAAATGAATAAAAAATCAAAATAAATAGTAAAAATAATAAAGTAATAGGTGGATAAGCTCATGGATCATGGGCCATCTTAGGAACAAGTTTCAAACAAGAAAACATGGGCCCATTTGGAAAAAAAAGTCCTTTTGATCAATATTGACTTCATGCACATTTCCAAAAACTGATAAATTTTGACATTACATATCTCCCTCAATTTTGATCCTAAGAGTGTGTTCTTAGACTTTTTAGAAAGAATAGGATGTCCCTTAAACAACCCTTTGGTCTCATCTCAACTGGGTCTTCCATGTTCATGTAAGAAGCTTTGACCCAAAAGGTGTTTTTGTTGACTTTTCAAAAGGACCTATAATGTAGAAATTCATATTTTTTTATGAGTGCATATTTTGAACTTGTGGGCAGAAGATGAGTTGTAGGGAATTGCATTGTCTTCAAATTGAGCCTTGGACGGAAAATATTTGATAAAGTATGAAGAAGTTATGCTTGGTCAAAGTTTGGTTGACTTTTCCTAAGAAACCCTAATTTAGCAACTTTTGGGTTTTGATGAGTTATGAGCATTTCTTGAGGAATCATGATCAACCCTTGATAAAATGATGGATATCACTTCAAAATGTTAATGTTGACCAATAATCTTGAAGTTTGACTGTATGTGGGCCATAATTGACTTTTGAACTAGTTCAGTTGATTCTCAAGCATCTGAGCAGTTGACTGAGCAAACTTCTTGTGCAAGGCTTGAAATTTGACATGGAGAATCTTGGGAACATATTAGGACCTTGGAAAGAATTTGGGGCCTTTGTGATCCACACATCTTGATGAAAGTGGAAACCCTAATTTGAGACACACTGCCTTAGGAGAGAGTTTGTCTGGTCAACTCTTGGGCAAACTTGAGCAAATTGAGGACCTTTAGGAGTATGTATTGAGTAAAATGAGAGGGAAAATTTTAGGGTACAATAATGTGTAAGATGCGCGTATGCCTCGAAATATTATGAAGACTATTTCCGGCATTCTTTCCTTAAAACCATTGGCTTAAAGTTACCAATCCCCTGACACTGTATGTTGTGTTGTTGCAGCTTTGTTGAACTTGAACGCAGTAGATAATGTTAGCAAAATTTGAACATTGATTTTGTATTGCGAGCGTGGGCGTAGACGTAGACGTAGATGTAGTTAATGGCATATGCATAGATTTTTATGTTGTAAGCGCAGGCGTAGACGTATGTATTGGCATATGTTTGGCCTTTGTGTTGTAAGCGCAGGCATAAGCGTAAACGTATGTGGATTCGTATGTTGTGAGCATAGGCGTAAGCGCAGATATATGTATAGAATTGGTAAGAGTACACATGTGCATGGACGCGTGCGAGTGTAGACCTCGTGTTGCAAGTGTAGGCATAGGCGCTGACACGTATATGGATGTGGACTTCGTGTACGGACGCGTAGACGTAGGAGTAGATACGCATAAATTTTGTTTTGTTAAGTGCAAGCATAGGTGCAGACATGGACGTAAACTTTCTGTGTCGTGAGCGTAGATATAGGCGCAAACATATGTATAGATTTTTGTATTGCAAGACGTAAGAGTTGCCATGTGCGTGGATGTAGACGTGGATTTTCTTTTGATATTTTTTTTAACCAAAATGCTTTTTAGATGTTTTTGTCAAATGCTTTTATTCGTAAATTCCCCAAAATGATTTCGGGACAATATTCACAAGTAATGATTGCAGTATTTTGTAAACAAGTCTGAGAAAAAGAAAAAAACGCAATTTGAAAGATGCAAAGAAAGTAAATGTTTTATTGATACGCCTCTGAATAGGCGATAGTACACGGTGCAATTCCTAGAAAGAGGTAATTACAGAAAGTTTTAAAACTGTAAATGGCAATGAAAAATGATAATTGCTACTGCTGTTTCCCAATATCATTTTAATGATCTTATCTCCTTTGCTTCTGAGTTGAATGATTCAGATCTATCTCTTCCTTCGTGGTCATAGTCGCAGTTCTTAGGTCGGAGTCTTTCTGTTCTTTATTTCTTTTTGAGTGATCCCTAATTTCTTGCTGGATTGCCCTTTCGGTTTTTTAATCCACCGGATAATTTTTTGTTACATGCCCCTAATTTTTTCCTGGATCGCCCTTTAGGGTTTTCGATCCACCGGGACACTCCTTTTTGCCTAAGTCTCCTGTTTGAGGTTCGAGCTAAGTGTTCTTTTTATACATAGTATTTTTTGACTGCGTCTGAATTTTCCAGATGTGGTAGTTTTTTCCCAGCCATTATTGTGGGGATAAGACCACCACCGAAGAATGTTTTTTTGACTATGTATGGACCTTCGTAATTGGGGGTCTGTTCACCACGTGATTCGAGGCGAGGCTGCAGAATCTTCTTGAGTACTAGACCATGTCGTGGTTCATCTGGTACAGTATACCGTTACTTTGAAAGAAACCCGAGGCTATATTCCATAGAGTTCGTCTGTCGATGCTAGAGGCCTTTTCTGGATGTTCTTGTTTTTTCCAGGTACTTCTTGATGTCGTAAAACCAAGGCTTGTCATCTGGTCTCTCTTTGATAGCAAGGCAATATGCAGCTCTTTGATGTGTCTGTTTGTGAGCGTGATTTATGGTTTGACCAAGTTACCTTTAACATAGACGATATAGTTGCCAGGGCATCCGCCATTTGATTTCCTTTTCGTGGGGTATGACGGAAAATGATCTTTGTGGATTCCATAGTCGGTTTAGAAACATGATCCCGATATGGAATCAGTTTTGGGTGCTTGGTATCCCGTTCACCATTGGCTTGGTATATGGCTTGTGAGCATTCTTTGGAGAACTCAAAATTGCCCTTATATCGTGCCCCAGTGCATTTGAAGCCTCGTCGAACGTGGATACCCAACGTGCCCCTGGCTCGGGTTCTTCGTCAGGTCTTGGTATTTCGTAATTGCTTATTTTTACAGCACTGTCTATATCTGACCTTGGCCTGTTTCTGTAGGAACAAGCAGATATGCACAATAACTTGATCAACTTCTTTGTGGGTCCGCTCTAACATTTCCCCTTAGCTTGGTTTCTTCTGGGTCTTCCCCTGTGCTCAGATTGATGGTCTGTTATAGCCCTTGATATGGTTGTGTATTGTTAGCCTTTCATTTTATTTCCCTCGCCATTTCTCTAGAGAGTTCAAGATCTTTATCATCTTCCTCTTTAGCTTGGTTGATAGGAGCATAAAAATTACATCAGATCGCAGCAGTAGAATTATCGGTGGTTTAGGGCATGAATTTGCACCTTTATCATGTTTTGGTGCAGATTTAGTATATGAATATTTGAAAATGCATGTGCAGAGAAAGTATTTCCATTTTTAAATTTAAGATATAAATGCGAGAGAAAGAAAGGGATCCTAATTGAAAACAAAATATAACTTTTATTAATCATAAATATTGTCTGAAACAAAACGGGGAACCCTTACAAGCGACCCCTATGCCCCGGGCTTGACATAGGTTCTTTCAAAAATAAGAAAAATTAATTAGGAAAGAAAAAGATCTCAGGAATCTCCATGATGGTCCATCATTTGAGTTTTTCTCCTGGGGCTCATTCTCGGATGAATTCAGTTGCCCCTTTGGTGTTGTCTTTGTTGGATATTTTTGCCCCATGTCTGCCATGCACTACTCCATTGTTGACATAGGTCTCTTGGATTAGAGGAAGATGTGCTTCGCCCTTCATAGTTGCTCTATATTTTTCTTCAGGGTATTGTCTGAACTAGACTATCCCCTAGTCCCCTAGCCTTTGTAGAGCTCTTTCAAAAGCTTCATTATGTTCTAGTGGGAGTCCATATCACGATAGATATTCTTTCAGCGAGTTTATCAGGGTTTTTGCTTCTCTGCTTGCCCCAGAGTCAGTGACTACTTCAATTGCATTTATTGTTAACCCATCGTGCGATGGCGTAGGGTCTGATGTGATGTTGGGCTTCTCGAAAGTGATGTCTTAAGAATCCAACAAATCATGCACCTTGTGTTTGAAAGGCCAACACTGTTCTATGGTGTGTCCAGGAGAATTAGCATGATATTCGCATCTGGCGTTGGCATCGTATCTTCGCGGGAGTGGCCCGACTGGAGGAGCTAGAGGCTTGAGTTCCACTAAGGATACCTTAACTAACTGTTGCAATAACTGGCTAGGTGGCATAGGGAGTGGATCAAATTTCCTGGGTGGCCTTCTACCTTGCTGCTGCCCTAGTGGGATCACTAATGGTTGTTGTAACCTGGGCTGTGACGCTGCAACATTAATTTCTCCCTCTTTTCCTTTGGGGGGGTTTGAAGCATGCCTCTTTGAATTGTAGGGAGCGTTTGATGGTTCCCCTGATATCTTCCCACTTTTTATCCTAGTCTTGATTCTTTCTCTGATGGTTACTAGGTTTGAGAACCCCAGAGAGATACTTCCAACCATCATTTCATAATACAGCCCGTACAAAGTTCCCATGAACGTGTCTACTAACTCCTTCTCTAACAGTGGTGGTTGCACACGGGATGCCAACTCCCTCCATCTCTGAGCATACTCCTTGAAGGACTCTTCTTTCTTCTGGGACAAATTTTGGAGTTGCATGTGGGTAGGCGCCATGTCCAGGTTATATTTGTAGTGCTTTAGAAAAGCATTAGCAAGATCTGCCCAGGTTTGAATATGCGTTCGCTCTAGTTGCATATACCAGTCTGAAGATGCCCCACTCAGGTTATCTTGAAAATAGTGAATCATCAGCTTCTGATCATGGGCATGGGCATGCATCTTCCTGCAATACATACCGAGATAATTTCTTAGACAAGTGATCCCCTTGTATTTTTCAAAGTCAGGTACTTTAAACTTTGGTGGAATCACCACATCAGGAACTAGGCCCATTTTAAGAGCGTCTACTTCGAAAGCGTCAAAACCCTCCACGACTTTTAGTCTTTCTTCCAGAGCTTTGTACTGATTCATCACTAGTGGGTTACCAATAGCATGAGTACCAGTCGTCTTTGAGGGCACTTGGTTGGCATCCCCTGGGTCGTGGTCTCCATATTGCAGGTCCAAGTAGTTGTCTGCATTATTGGTTGGAATCTGTAGGGTACGAGATACCCCTGCTTTTGGCAGTGGTGGGACAAACCCTTCAGTTTCAGCTTCTTGGTGGGTCATGACGGACTTCTGGGGTCCTGCCTCTGACTCTTTCCTTAGTTGGTGACCGCTTGATGCACCAATAGTCTGGGCTACTTCTTCGAAAGCTTCTCTGGGAATCTGGTCTTACCTGTCAATAATGTTTTTCAAATCTAGGGGAACTTGACCCAGATCCCCTTTCATCAAAGTGACATCACCCTTTACTTGTTTGAGATCCTCTTTGAATGCGACTTAAGTTTCCTCTATTTTCTCCATTGCGTTCTGTTGGTAGGCCCTTGTTTGATATGAAGGCCAAGGAGGTGGAGACCTTCTTCTACCAATGGTTCAACTCGAGAGATGTTTTTGAAAAATGAGTTTTGACATGATATGCGAGTGTTCGTGAATGCATGCGTGCAAATGAATGTGTATGAATATGAAAGGGGTTGACTGTCTTATTCACTTGGGTATGTATCCGTCTTTTTGCTTATTATTTTACTTAACGACTATCTTTAAAATAGATACGTGAACGAGATGTGGAAACAAAATGCCTTTATTGAAAGTAACGTAATTCAAATATTGAAAAATATTACGATCTTAAACCAAAACTTTATTTGCGTGAAATCAAGAAAAAAGTAAATAAGTCTTCTAGGTGCGCCTGCGGATATCTGATCTTGAAACCATCCTCTATTGTTAGACAAATCTTGAGAAAGTCTTCAGCATATTATTTCCCTTTTGTGACCTTAATTTTAGACATGTTTGGCGTGTTGACGCGGGCAAGTTGTTTCTTTCGGCATTCATTTTTAAAGACAGTCACCGAGATCTTGAGTTTATTATTATCGTTTATACCCCCCGTGAATAAGATAAATGTAGAGTGACAAATATATGAAATGCATGAATGCGTGGGTGTAAGTTTGAGTGACAGGATTTTTGTAATAAGTACCCCTATAAGGTAGGGATGTATGGTTTCGTGATGGGGGTTTTGTGATAAGTACCCTTAGAAGGTAGGCTCCTTAATTTTGACCTACGGTTAGTTTACCCTCCTAAAATGTGGCTTCCTTAAGAGTGTCATGAATAACACCAGAGGGAAAAGGCACAAGGGCCTCCCTTAGGTGGAGCCTCTTTATGGACTTAAACTTTCATCTCAAAGTTGTGAAAGGTCTCTTCATGAGATTTTAGGTTAAGGTCGTTACAAAGAGTCATGGGTGACCTTCCAAAGTCCTACTCGTCAAGAGGATATATCTCGATAAGTATTCCTTTTTCGGAAGTTCAACGACTCTAAGCGAAGTCGTCACATAAACTCACAGGGATGATGTACCCCCTAAGCTAATAGACGAACCTTTTATCTAAGGGTTATACTGGAAATATTTTTGAGATAGAAAAAATCTCGCCACGCAGTAAATATATGATGATAAGAGAAATTGACAGTAAATAAATAAATGCGAGAAAGTAGATAAATGCAATAAATAAATAAAGCAAATAAAAATTGAAACCCAAAAATACCTAAACCTAGGGTTAAGGAGAGTCCCTAGCAGAGTCTCCAGCTGTAGCAACTGGTTTTTAAATCATTAGTCGCCACTATTTGTTTTTATCCTAAGGAAGGGAATCTAACAGAAAACCCTAGGTTTCAGACTTAATTAGACGAAAGGAAAGTGTTAAGCACCTTTCATCTACCTTGTTCACAAGGATACTAAACTCTAGGTTTAGGTTTGGGGTAAACATGATTTAAATTTTAATTAGAAAGAGGGTTTAAATTTTTTATAGGGGAAGGGTTTAAATTTTTTATAGGGGAACTCGCTATGATTTTTGATCGTATGCCTACATATCCTCTTATGAGGAATCAGAGTCCCAATTCGTAGTTCGTATGTGGTTGGTGTTTTTTAGGGGTTTGCAAATTTATTTTGAATCACTTCGCACTCGGTCGGGAGTAGTGATTGCGCAGATTTTGACTGAATGCGCAGTAAGTCAAAACTAGTTTGAAACTCTTTTGCAAAAAAACAGTTGATTAATTTAGTTTATTGCGAAAAATAATTTGATGATTTGTTTGTGTTTTTTATCGTATCAATTACGAAAATATCTTGATTAATGCATGATTGAAGAAGAATTTAATGCAAATAATATATAAAATAATGTATGCACTTTTTAAATAAAATAGATTTATTTGATAATATAATAATATTTAAGTAGTAAATATATTAATAATAATATTCACATAAAAAGAGAATTATAAACAATAAGCTATAAATATAATAATAAAAAATTTAAGTAACTACAACAATATATAATAATTATATAAAAATATAATATTAATAATAAAAAATCATTATTTGATAATAATAATAATTATAAATAAATAATAAAAAAATTAGAAAAAATAATTGAATTATAAAAGAAAACAAATAAAATTAACTAAATTCAAGGGGGTGTAAATTCTAGTTGTGTAGTAAAACAGGGGGGTTTTATTAGAAATCTGGACTAAGCCCAACACAGTTTTGTCAAGGGGGGGGGTGTGATTTGCTTTACGATTTAGTAATTTAGACAGAAAGGGGGCGTGGATAACATTTGGGCACAACCCATTGCATTTGGTGTGGGTACACACTACTGTGGTGCAGACTTGGCCTATGGCCGTCTGATCAGGATCAAATGGATAATAACAAGGGAGCATGTTATTACAATAGGCGTGCGTGTACTGGATACGGTGGAGCATAACATATTGTTTTTCATTTTTCATAATTCATTATTGTTTTTACAGCCATTATCCATCTCTTTCTCTTTTAACTACACCTCCTTCCTCTAACCCTAATCTATCTCCGGCGCTGCTAACTATCGACCCTTCCCCCGACTACGCATTCGAACCCCAAATACCCCAAATTGTAACAGCACACAACAAAGTTAATTTTCCGTATACCTCTAATCGCTATTATCTGATATGTTGCATTTTTGATCTTGATCTCCTTCTCTCTTTTTGATATGCAGGTCAACAATGGCGATGCTAGTGAAGCTTTGACGGTGTCTTTAGCGGCGGCGAGGTTAGGATGTCAACGGAAGTTAGGGTTTCAGATGTTGAAACCCTAACCTTCCTCTTATATTCTTTAACAATTTTGGGTTCGGTACAATCTTTCACCTTCTTTTTGTCCAGAACTTCCTCTCCCCCCTTTCTGTATTTCTTGGTTCTAGTACTTATAGAGTTAGAATTAGGGATTACCATTTCTAATTTGTTAATCGTAGATTTAGGTTTTTTAGAACAAATTTAGGAGATTCAAATTACTGTAATTGGTTTGTTGTAATATTAATTTGCTTGATTCGGATCCTGTAGTCTGTAATAAGATTTTGTTTAATTCATTTTAGTTTTCTTCTGAGCTGTAAAAGATTTGACTTTTATTTAGATCTGCTGGAATTGATTTTGGGATTCTGTATTTTTAGATGAATATTTGCATATTTGATTTGAACAGTTGTTGTTGTTGGCAAACAAGCGTGAATCCTGGACGATTTGCACAATAGCAGTTAGTGATTTGGGCCTGTGTTAATTTAGTTAGCCTAATAGTGCTTGCTTCTTTCTTTTTGTTTTTGCAAACAACAATTCCCTTTTGGACATGCATTGGGCCTAATAGGCATTATATTTTTCAGAATTTTTAATAACTGCTTGTAAAATATAAAATAATAGAATGTTTTAATAATACTCAAATCTTTTAATGATTTATAAAGAATTTTTTTTTAATAACAGAAAATGGTTTGGATAATTTTTCCAAAATGATATAGCATTGAAATGTTAGATTGGCTAATTTCTTGACGAGCCTTTAAACTGATAATATACCCCCCTCTTTTTATTTAATCAAAACGAACATGGGCTCTGAATTCTAATGGACTCTTAAATCTGAAGTTGCACCCCCTTTTTACTAGAAAACAGTAAGCCTCTATTAGGTTTTATAATTAAAACTTAATAATTATTTCTTCTTAAAACAACAATGACAAAATGGGCCAACTTTAGAAATTGTTTAACGGGCCTGTAAATCGAGTTTTCAACCCCCTCTTTCTTACAGCAGACCTCCATTTGGGCTTTACTAACAAATAATTTATAAAATCAGTAAAACTAATGCTTTTAATAATAATTTTCAAATGAAACCTACAATCAATCACCAAGAATCCTAATGGGCCTTTAACAACCATACCCATATCTTTGTTATCAACAACAAAAATAGAAATGGGTCTAAACAAAATGGGCTCGCATGTTGAAACTCCGTCTCCCTTTTACTAACAACAACCATTCTTAAATGGGATGACGTAATTAAAAACCTAATAATTATTCTAAATAGTTTTATTTTTGAATCGCACGGGCCATTGGCCAACATGCTTCGCGAATGGGTTCACAGATGCATGAGTCTTTCTGCTTTAGAAAGCCCTATTTTCGCAAATTAAAATACACCCCCTTGTCTTGGATAAAGATGGGCCATCAGATACTGCTGTACCATCCTTAATTAAATATTTCTTCTATTTTAATAAAATCATCGAGGTAGGATAAATTTGGAGTACGACACTTTAAAAATTTTACAAAATATTTACAATGAAATTTCAGCAGTGTTTTAGCAGAATGACTCAACGCAAATTCGTTATCTTCCAATTCTTCCAATTCTTCCTTTTATAGCCAAAAGAAATTTGTTGGGGGTATAATAGGAATATCGGATTTCCAATTATCTTCTTGCATAACAGTCAGTGTCAGTAGTAGACAACATCGTACCAATAATACAATCCTTTCGCCACAAAATCAAAGTAGTGGAGGGAGGTGGATTTGTACTATTTATCACGTAAATCTTTTTGACCTTATCTTCTAATCTTCAGAGGCTTCAGAATATATAAGAGTTGAAGCATACTTAGAAGGATCAAAAACCTTGATTTCAGAATCATGTCTTCAGAGTCTTCAGAACTTATATAGCAGAACCTTGTCTTCAGAGTCTTCAAAATTTGGTCTTCAGAGCCTTGTCTTCAGAAATTTTTCTTCATAATCTTCATAACTTGTTCAACAGAACCTTGTCTTCAGAGTCTTCATAACTTGGTCTTCAGAACTGTTGGTCTTTAGAATCTTCAGAACTTGTTCAACATAACCTTATCTTCAAAATCTTTAGAACCTTAGAGCAAGAGAGCTTGGAATCTTCAGAGTTTGAGAATCCTTCTGAAGCTCTAACATCATAATCACAGTCAGAAGTTTTAAAACTAACATTCGTTAGAATCGTTGTTTTAGAAGCATTCTAATATATGAAACACACACTTGTATCTCTTTGTGAGTTGAGTCCAGAATCGGATGGCGTCACACATCAAATCTTCAGAGTCAGAACCTGTTAGCAAAAGCTACACTCTATGTAATGTAATGTTATCATCCATGTAATGTTATCATCAAAACTCAAGGCCAGATGCAGAACCAAAACTTGTTCTTACAAACTCCCCCTTTTTTATGATGACAAAACCATGTATTTTGATAAAAAAAATTATACTAGGTTTAATCACATAAAGTAATTTAGAGGAAGCTAAGTGGCTCCCCCTGATTTTTATACTTCCAGAACTTGTTTAATCTTGTTCAGAGTCTCCCCCGAGTTCAATACATGATTGTCCCAGATTGGTGGAATCTATAAACTTCATTCCCTTTAAGGGTACTCAAACAGTAAAGTATCACGCTGTTCATACTCATCAGAGTCTTTGAGAAAACCCCTTAGGATACTCAAACTTGTAAAGCATCAAACTGCTTGTGTTTAACGGAGTCTCCGAAAAACATTCCCCTTGATATCGTCAACTCTCTTGAGACAAATAATAGAGTATTCAAGCCTCTATTCTTTGACAAGGTTAAGCTCTCCACTAATGCTCATTATGCAAGCTCACTTGATGTTTAAGTACTTTTTCATATGCAAAAGATGTTTTATTATGAGAATAATAATTCTAATGCAAATTCTATGCTTGACTTGAAGCGGAAAAACTTGTATTGAAAAGATGTTGAAACATGAAATAAAAAATTTGTACAAAAGACAGTTAAAAGATTGAGTGATACCAACTCAAAAGTTTTAGCAAGTCTCCTAGGAGTCAGATTACCGTACTCTCATTATAGTTTTTGCTTTTGAATTAACACATGCTTTAGTTAGGACTTTTCAGGGTTGTAATCTGGTCATGTTCACGGTTTTAGAAAAAAGATTTAAGGCTCAAAGTTATTTAGTGGCCACCCATTCTCCATGATGTTCTCCAGTCCTACATTCAGTTAAACCAATATGAGCACTCATCTCTCGAGATAAGTTTATGATGGTCGAGGAACCACTGGGGTTTCTTGGACATGACAGTCACTCACCATTGCTTCTTTGGTGTTTCTGGTCACACGTCTTTAATCTTTGCTAAGGATCTTCATTTTATAATCCTTTCTCGCCTTTCAGGCTTTTCCTTCCCCCCCCCCTTTTTTTTACTTTCCCTAACTTTTTCCTGGAAAATCCTTTTTGATTTTTGACTTTCAAGTCTAGCTGGATACCCTAATTTTTGCATAAGTCACGTGTTTTCAAGTTTTTCGACTTAGAGGGATTTCTTTCTTTTCTTTTTCGTCATCTTTTCTTTCCTTTTGAACACATCGTGTGACTTCGAGTCATTTTCAACTTGTTGTAAGAATTGTGACTAGTTCATTCTCTGGTCGGTGAGGGATAACCATTGTTGTATCGTCGTCTTTTGTCCTCTTGATAGGTGATGGATGAGGTGTGGTAATCCTCAAATGTTCACTCCCTTTTGAAATTTGAATGCTCGATCAGATTAATTGAAATCTACCCTGCCTCGGGTTAAGTGTGAGGGTTTTTTCTGACAAAAAAAGAAACTCCTACTTCAAGGATGTAGCGGTCAAAATGTTGACACTAAGCCATTAGATTGACTTAACTCGTACAAATCAAATAAAAATCGTCACTGCACTTTATTGTTTCTAAAGGAAATGGGAAAAGAGCGAATAAACCCAAAAGAAAGGGGGAGAGAATCTAGGTACGAGGGTTGGTTATGCAAAGGGAAGATATTAGCACCCTAAACAACTACGGTACTCCGCGGGAACCTCTTTGAAAATATGTGTATTTTGGCTATAAAATGTGTATATAAAATAAGATAGTGGAGATGAGAAAAGAAGTATTTTTTACAATTTTGCACCTTCCGCAGTTGCGAACCTTTAGTGCCTACGTACAACCTTCCGTGCAATAAGGGATCAGGGTACTCATAGTTCACCTCAAAAATTTTAAAGCACATGTGTGTTGGTTAATTTTAAGAGAAGAGACATCATCGTCATATCTGAGTGGAAAACATACTTACTATCCACAATTATGAGAAAGGATCATTTGCATCATCTCAAAGTGGAGGATATAATTTGGATTTAAAATCCATCACTCAACACTCAAGTGGAAAATGACTCACTTCACTACATATCATAGAAGTATAGTAGCTTACGTCACTACAAGAATCGACAAGAGTCTAATCTTTTAAGAAAAGTTTTAAAGTAAAAAGCCAAAGTGGCAAAAATGGTTTGAATGAGGTTAATGACTTTTAGTATTGAGAAAGATGTCAAAGTATGCTTAAATTGATTAAAGTTTGATTACGATTTTTTTTTTTGAAAATGCATGGACCTAAGTCCAAGTTTATTATGAAAGTGGTTCAAGTTAGAAAACAAGAAGAGTTTTGAAAAGGAGGGAGAAGATTTTTGAAATTAAATAAGATATGAGAAGATGAAAGGACTATCCTAAAGCATAAAGTAAAAGCCAAGGAAAATAACAATCTAACCAATAAGATGCCAACACTTGAAATGAAGAAGTCAATGTAGAATTCTCATCCTTTGGATTAAACCCAAACAAGCAAAAATACTAAACCTCTAAGGAATATCAAGCTTCAGATGAACTAAGAACCAAGCAAAGTCTTCATTGACAAAAATTAGCCGGAGTAACAACTGTGTACAAATGAATTCTCAATCACAGACAAAGCATGGAAATCAAAATAACCTGCACAAAAAAAAGTCAAACCAATGCCTTGGAGTAAACCCCAAGGATTTCAGAAGATCTTCACAAAAATATCAACCAAAGATCACAGATTTACAAGGTCTCATGGCTTCTAATCCTAAGTCAAAGGAATCCACAACTCCACAGTGCTAGGGATAGTAACCAGATAGTCCTAGTAACCTTAAATCTTTTAATGTTCAAGTTGATTATTAAGTTTCTTCTAAAGAAAATAAAAGCTCAAGTGAGTAAAGATAAAATGACATAAAATTAAATGCTCAAGTGAGAAAAAGGAAAATAGCATGAGATATAAATGATAAAAAATAAATGGTACATAGAAGTTAAGGCATAAAATAAAGGCTTAAAGTAAAGTTAATTGTTAGTGAATTAGAAGTTAGAGGTCTAGTATAACAAAAGGTTAGTTGAATGACCATCTTGAAGCTTGCTTTTGAAAACTCATTAGAAGATTGATAAAATTAAAGCCTATCAACAAGAAGTTTCATTTGATTTTTGACAAGTATATCATTCATTCAAGTACTCAAAGCCAACACATATGTTCAACGATGTTCAAATGATTCACTTAGACCAAAATTCATGAAGTTCATTAGAGGATTGGTAGAATCAAAGCCTTCTAACAATAAACTTCAAAGTTATTGGATCCAAGGTTTCAAATTAAATATACTTGGGCTTGAAAACATAGGTTTGGGTCATGAATGATAATTTTTTGAATCAGGACAAATTTAGCGCTATGTTAAGCAATCGTAAGTGGACTTATGTAGAAGTTACACCTATTTTGAGATCGGTCAATAGAAATTTATGTACCATACATGTTAGAGAAATGATATGTAGATTATTCTCCAAAAAACATGTAGCACAAGTAAAAACAAGAAAGGGATAAAATGAAGAGGGAGGGGAATGATAGTGTAACCAATGTATTAGATGAAATTATGGTTTCAAATATCATCAACATCATTCATCTATTTTGGTGGATTTGGTTTTTCAACCTATCAAATGAGGTTGAGGAACTTGTCCCAAAATAACACTAAGTGTCTCCAAATTAGGACCAATCAAAAAATTATAAAATGTATTTAATATAAAAACAAAATTTAAATGATTTATAAAAAGGAAGTAATTGGTAAAATACACAACATGTGTTAAAACACCAAATAAAAATCCTAAAACAATCAGAGATCAAACACGAGTAAACAAATGTTGATAAAATTATTTTTAGAATTTTTTAAAGTCAGAAACTATTTTTAAAATATAAATATATAAGCAAAATAAATCAAAATTTAAAAAAAAATTGTAAAATGAAAAATAAAAATAAAATCAGGTCACCAATATTTGTCAAGAGGTCATTGGATCCTATTATACCCCAAAATTTTCCCTCCCATTTTTCAAGACAAGTTGATTCAAGGTACCTCCTCATGCTCTTAAGGTTATCAAGTATTCAAGACTACTCAAGAATGATCAGATGAGTCCTCCTCCTAAGGAGTTGCCTATAACTAGGGTTTTGGTTTACTCAAAGGAAATTGAGCTTCTAATATCTCAAATAAGTTTCATTGTTCCTCATATGCTTCAAAGAATCCTCATGTCAAGTTTCAAGCCTTACATCACAAATTTGCTCAATCAATTGCTCAGATGATTGAAAACCAACTATATTGGGCAAAATGTCAACTGTGGTCAACATATAGTCAAACTTCAATATTTTAGTCAACATCAAAATTTTGAAGTTACATTCATCATTTGATCAAGGGTTGATCATAACTCATCAAGAAAACTCAAGATTCATCAAAAGTCAAAAGTTGCTAAATTGGGGTTTTCTTTAGGAGAAGTCAACTGAACTTTGACCAAGCATAACCTTCACATGCTTCATCAGGAAGTTCTCAACCAAAGGCCATTTTTATGGAAATTCAATTCTATACAACTTTGTCTCTCTAAGCTCAAGGCAAAAAAAAGCTTCATTTGAGAGATATGAGCCAAAACATTATAGGTCATTTTAAAAGTCAACAAAAAGACAATTTTTGTCAAAGCAATTTACATAAAGATAAATTCTTCAAGTGGAAAAATAATCAACATGAGAGTTGTAGGGGACATCTTGAGCTTTCTAAAAAGTCAAATATCATATTCATATGTTAAAAATTGATCAAATTATGAGTTGCACAAGTTGGGTAATTTTGTAAAATTGCATGAAACCCCAATTGAACAATTTTGGACTTTTGGAATTTTGGACTAATGGGCCTAATTTTTGAAGTTCAAACATGCTAATGACATGTTAAGGGACCCCCAAAACCATTCAAATATTTTTTATGATTTTTATTTCTTTATTTGAATTTTTATTCATTTAAATGCAAGTTAAATCAAATAAATAGTAACTGAAGGTATAAGGCTTAAAAGGCTTTTGTTTCAAATCTTTTGGAGACCCAAGATTGCATGAGAAACTGTTTGAAGCTTATTTGCAAAATAAATCTCCATGCTTTTGTATTATTCTATTCTATTTTCAAACAAAAATCAAAGTTTGTTCTACAAGGTCCAAGCCCATCTTTCTTGACCTAATCTTCTCTTATAAATACTCTTCTCATTCAGACAAGGGAGATCACGAAAAACATTGAAAGAACACACCCTCCAAATCTCAAATTTTTGTCAAACTAGGGAAAACTTGAAAATCATTTTCCAGCCCTTTCCAAAGAAAACCAACCACTCAAATCAATCCCTGAGACATTATAGGGTAATACTTGTTCGTTCTTGATGGTCAAAGAGGCTTGAAACATGTGCATGAAGCATCACCGGTTTCCCTATTTTCATGCATTTTGATTTTTAATCTTTACCATGCTTTAATTCATATTAACCATGCTAATGTGTTTTTGAGATGTAACAATACATGATTAGACCCTTGCATAAGTCCCATAATTCCTGGATAGCTTAGCTCCATGTTTGGACCGATTTACATTATTTTGTTTGTATCTCTTTATGCAGGAAGAATTAGCCAAAGTTAAGGCCACCATTGAATTCGCAACCCTCAAATTAGGAGGGTAGGGTCTTCCTTGATCACTTATGTTTGTTATTTGGCAGGTTCCAAAAAAATACCTCACCAGAGAAGACGACCGAAGCTAGGGCTCCGACGCTTCTCCGGTCTATCTGATTATGTTTATAATATATTTATGTTGTTTTATTTTACTACCGAATGTAACAGCCACTCCAGTGTCAAGCGCGAACGTACAAAAGCTCTTCTTACGTCAAAGGTGTGAGTTCAATCCCTGTCTTTTGCAATCTTTTTTGCTATTTTCCAATTTACGCAGGTTTTCTATATAATATGCAGCGCTTATTTCCTAACACAACCAACATGTTGGCTGGGTGGCAAGCAAGTCAGTATGAAGGCTAGATGGTGTAGGTTTAACACCCAACCCATGTAGTTTTACATTTTTTTCTTTTAAACCTTATTTCTTTTAATTACTAACCCTAATTTTTTCCTTAAACCTAATTATTTTTCTTAACTAACTATTAATCAATTTTAATTTTTTTCAAAACCCTAATAAATTAGGTTTAGGTTTTTAATTAATAATTAATTTTGACATTTTTTTATTTATTAATTAATTAGGTTAATAAATATTTTCTTGAAATTAAAATTAATTAGACTTTATGACTTTTATTAATTAAAATTAATTAGATTTAGGGTTTTAACTATTTAACTAACATCAAGTCAATTTCCTAAAAAATCACATTCAAACATTTTTTAAACATTTTTTATTTTTCATTTAAATTCCTAGAGAAATTGTATAGGTCGCGCGACTTTCTCTTGTAATATTTTAGCCCTATCTTTCCGCATTTTTCCTATTATGTAACTGCTTACGGGATGTAATAGTCTAGGGTTTAATTTCCGCACTTTATTTTCCGTATCTTTTTTATGTAATTTCCCCAAAGCCCTGTAATAGCTTAGAATTTTTTTCTGCACCTTTACTTTTCTATATATATTATACTTCTAGTAATTAGGCGTGGATGGAAAGATCTAAAAACAATTGATAGATAACCCTAATACAAGATAAACTGAATTGAACACACTATTCACACTTTGTACCTCTAGGGTAACCACTTTTTGTTGCCTTCAGAAACATGGTTATGTCCCTCGAAAATAGGGATACTTTAGCAAAGTCCCTTCGAATAAAGATCATAGTCCCTCGATGATCCTTTGATGTTGCCTATGAAAAATGATCTAGTCCCTCCGATAAGTTACTAAAGTATCTCTATATGTTGCCTTCAATGACCATATGATGACCCTTCGCCTGTCCCTTCATATCCAACAGATGGGGCTACCTACCAACTAATGGTATGGATAACATTATCTCTAATGGAGAAGGAAAATAACAAGAATGGCCTTGAGTGGGTAAGAACTGTTAATCGCTTTCTCACAATCTTTTCTAAATAAACATTTTTACACATCACACTTTTGAAACATTTTCTAAAACACTTTGTACGCGTTCTTGAGGACTGATACAAGAACCATTACAAAGTTAGTCGTACTTTGGCTGTTCAAAACATTTTCAAACAAATCACACCCACAAAGCAAGATTTTTTCAAAAGTGAGCTAGCGATTAAGAGCCCGTAGCTAATTACAAATGAAAAGGGTGTTAACACCTTCCCTTTTCATAACTTACCCCCCGAACTCAAAATCTATCAAGGTCTTTCCTGTTCTTTTCAGCCTTTCCTTATATTGGATAAAAGAAAAGTCGGTGACGACTCTAGCTATCTGCATATTTGGATAAAACTAAAAAAGTCAGTTCTCCCACCATATTACAGAACTGGAGACTCTACTGGAGACTGCTTAAAAAAGAGGGGTTACCTTAGAGTTTAGATCACTTTTAATTACTTTAATTGTCTGAATTATTTGCTTTACTTTAAGGTTTTGTTTGGATATTATTACTTGTAATATCCTACACCCGGATCTAGGGATGCCTTAGGAAAGTAGCAATAGATCATGAAAACTGTACGGTGTAGACCGATATGGTTAAAGTGATGGATACAGTTAGTGCAACACTTTAGATTATACTAATGTTCCTTGAGTCAGTCGAGGATAACATTAGGCTTCTGTGTGGTGTCATTATCAATAACTAACTTTAGAACCTTAATTGACCCATCTTGGCCATTAGAAGGTAGTGAGATGGACGACTTTGGTGCAATCCAAGGTTAGTTGATACTCGATGCTACACTCATTGAGATTCGACTTGTGGGATGTTTTAGTGTCAAGTCAGTTGCTGTACAAAAATAAAACCTTCGAGAAAGATCTGTGATATGAGATTCCTAGAACCCGGATACTATTTTAGGACAGGTTGAGCCCACTTTACTTCAGTAGAGATGGGTACTTACCTATGGACCTCATGCAAGGATTTAAACCTAAGGCCCTTGTGTGATTTGTTTGTGTTTGCTACATGTTTAAACATAAACATAACATCATGACATCATAACATATGATATGGCATTCTTGCTAACCATTTCAATGATCTTAGGGACCTTTGATGCAGGATTATCATGAGTCAGATTGCTAGCAAGGGGCAAGAGGATTTATTTTCCTCTAACCAAATGTCGTCAAATATCAAAGTACGTTCTCTTGAGTCAGAGGCTAGGACCCCCTTGATATGGTAAGCTTGTTTCTGATAGAAGGATGTTCAAAGATGAAAGCTCAAAGTTCTCCAAGACAAAGCTGCAACCAAATTTCTCTTTCCAATATTTTTTTATCCCATAAGATCCTTGAAAACATTAAATTTGCATATCATGCATCTCATTACATAATAGGTGCTTTCAAGACAGGTTTTCTCATCTTCTTGTTCTTTATTTCAGCAAAAAACATGGATCTTGAACAAACAGTCAAAGATTTCCAAGCTCAGAATGCCCAATTCCAACAGATGTTTCTGAACTTAGCCAAGGGGCATGAAGAATTGAAAGTACTTATCACCACCGAAGAAAGCAAAGAAACCAATTAGAGTTCTTAACATGGGTAGAAGATTCAGAGGTTCAGTAAAGCAAGCTTGAGATCTTAACATCCCATCTGATAAAGATGACAAACAGGATGAAGACAGTAAGAGTGTGAAGACTGAAAGAAGCAATCCTGGTTCTAACAAATGTCCTGACAAAGAGAAAGATGATTACTTGGATGAGCAGTATCCCCCTGCTGATGAGAAAAACAAACTGTTGGAAGAGAGTTTGAGAGCTATGGAGATCCAGAAAGTTCCTGGATTGAACTTCGATGGTTTGGGTTTGGTTCCAGGAGTTGTCATCCCTCCTAAATTTAAAACTCCAGTCTTTTCTAAGTATGCTGACATTTCTTTCCCGTAGCTGCATTTGAGATCTTATGTTCGGAAAATTCAGCCGCATACTGCTGACAAGAAGCTATGGGTTCACTTCTTTCAAGAGAGCCAGTCTGGAACATAGTTGGAGTGGTTCTATCAACTAGAAGGGACCAATATTCACACCTAGGAAGATTTGGTTGCTACTTTTTATAAACAATACCAATATAATTTTGATCTTGCACTAACCCATATGCAACTACACAGTATGACCATGGGCTCTAATGAAGGCTTTAAAGAATATGCCCAAAAGTGGAGAGATCTTGCGGGCAGAGTCCAACCTACTTTGGCTGATAAAGAGTTGGTTGACATGTTCATGAGAACATTGACAGGTGTTGTACCCCAATTTTTGCCCCTAAGATCCCTTCATCATACCATATTGTTTCAACCACCACAAAATCACATTAGGGATTTTGGTTATTCTACTTATCTTTAGCTTTGCTCTATGAGGAGTTACCAAGCACCTTAACTTGTTTTCTCTTATGATCATGGATATTTTGCTTTGATTTTCTCTCTAAATTAACAAAATGCAATATTGTTTTGTCTCACTTGTTGATAATGTAGGTCAAGGCAATGAGGTTTTTAACATGTTGCTTCATGGGTTCATGAATTTATTTCCATGCCCTGGTCAAAGTCTTGAGAAATTTAAACCTCACCATTGAAGTTGTTTTGAAGTTGGTATGAAATTGGTTGGTGGCCATAGGTCCTCATCATCATCCTCAACAATTTCTATTCACAAAGGAAGAGTATTGGCACAAAAAGTTTGTTCCAATTTGGCAAAGTTCCACCAAGCATTCTCTTGATCTAGAGGCTAGGGTTTTGGACTTCAAAGGGGAATATCTTGCTCATCTTTTGGTATTTTTGAGTGATTCCAAAAACATTCTTCTCTTCAAAGAGTCACCAACAAATTACTTCAAAAGTTCCAAGGAGTGTCCATGTGGAAGGAACTTGGTGAAGAAGAAAGATTACAAGTCACCCAGATGAATTCCCATTTTTCCATATGTGATTTCAAATGGTCATAACTTGGTCAATGTTTATCACCTTGATCCCATTCTTTTTCCATGATGACCCTAAGGATGTGCAATTCATGTTTTCTTTTATGTTCAAAGTAAGAAAATGGATGGAAGTTGCCTTAAGAATGAAAAAGATTATAGGTCATTTCATGATTTTTGGCCAACTTCAACAAGTCATAACTTGCTCAATTTTTGGAGATTTTGATTGGTTCAAATTGCAAAATGTCATTCAAGAGATCTAATTCATTCCATCTTTTTTGATCAAGAGCAAATTCTAAGTGCAAGGCCATTTTTGGAAGCAAGAGATTATAGGTCATTTTTTAAAGAAGAATTTGAAATATTTCTAAGTATGGAAAGTCAACTCTTTTTCCTCAACTTTGACTCCATGTAACTTTCAGCTCAAACATCCATTTGGTTCCATTCTTTTTCCACTGCAAAGCTTGTTACATCATCTTTCCAAAGCATCAAGAATCTTGCCCGGAGACCCCTTGAGGTGGAAATACCATTGGATTGAACTTGGTAACTTGGAACTGAAGTTTCACCATAAGTCAGAATTTGAAAATCCATGTTTTGGCCTTTAAATATCAAATTAGCACGCGTTTGTGATCTAAACATGTTTAACCAAGTTTCCAAAGTGGATTAGAGCCTTGAAACGCAAGGATTTGATGAGTTTTGATGCAAATCAGATCACACTTTGCTCGTGTATCAGGTTCACACGATTTCCCTCCAATTTGCATCATTCCACACGCTTGAGCATTCCATTTGATTCCCTATAAATAGAGGGTCATCCCCCATTCAATTTCACAAGCTTAGATATCCAGAATTACCCTACCAAACTTTCTTCCCAACTCAGAATTCAGCTACTTCGAATCCTATTCTCAAGCCTTTTTCAATCCATTTTCTCCATCAATTCACCTTCCTTGATCTTTCCTGAACCTATCCATACATTTACATTCAAGAATCGTGCCCTACATTGCTCCATAGAAGTCCAATTTCAGAGCTCTGCAACTCAACTTCAATAGGTAGATTCCTTCATCAATTCTTCAAAACTTTGGTATCATTGTGTTTCTCTCATTTCCCTGGTTCTAGTCGCAATAGTTACTTTCTTCTAGAAACACGTTTGGAGCATGTATTTTTAAATCCCCGTTCAAAACTTTCTTTCTAAATTGCTTGAGTTACAGTTTATATAAAAATGGCGCGAGGGTATGGTTGTCTTCGTCTTGAAGAGACGAAACGAATGGCATAGGTCTGAGCTTCTGATTTTACAGTTTGAGAGACCTGCAATTCGTGAGGCTGGAGGTTGAAGATGACCAACGTGTCACCTTCTAACCAAGTAAAGACCATGATATGCACAATGCGCCAAATCCTTTAGATTTGATTACTAACGCGTTTTGACTCTCATCCAATGGTCCACATCTTTTTCTTTTATTTTCTTTTTCTGATTTTTTTATTTTAATTGTTTTAAATTTCAAAAAAATCATAAAAAAATCATTTTTAGTCTAAAAAATCTGAAAAAAATTATGAAAAATATTTTTGATTATTCTCTTTCGCATTTTTATTTTTTCATAATTTATTTTTGTGTTTTGATATTTTTTATGAAATTTACACTTATTTGATTTGTTTAAAATGTTTAAAAATACTTTTGCACATTTTTTAATTCTAAAAAAAATATGGAATGATCCAATGACATTGTGACAAATATTGGTGACCTCATTTTATTTTTGTTTCTGACTTTGTTATTTTTTACTATTTTTGTTTATTTTACCCATTTATTTTAATTTTTAAAAATCGTTTCTGACTTTTAAAAATTACCAAAATTTTTATAAAAATATTTGGATCCATTTCTGATTTTTCTATGACCTTATTTTTTATTTATTGATTAATTTGAACATAATTGATATTTTCCTCATTATTTTCTATTTTTAAACTTTTTTAACCCTTTAAATGTATATATTAAATGTATATATTAAATATATTTTTATTTTGTGATTATTTTCTGGCTGTCTTGAGTTGATTTTTTGATCATGACTTTATTAACATCATTGGATCTTGGGTGTTGAGTTCAACTCCACCAAAATGGATGAATGATTTTAATAATAGTTTGATTAAATTTTTAATTCAAAAGTGGTTTATTAATCTTTTTACCCTAATCCCTCTTCATCTCATCCCCTTCTTCTTGCACTAAATATTGTTGGAGCATGATCTTTATATCATGTCTCAAAACAAATGGTGCATAGATTGCTATTGACCGGACTCAAAATAGGTGCGACTTCTATATAAGTCCACTTACGATTGCTTAACATAGCGCTAAATTTTGTCCCGATTCGAATAAATGATCATTCGTGGCCTAAACTTATGATTGCAAGCCCAAGTATGTTAATTTGATCTCTTTGATCCAATAACCTTGAGATTCATTATGTGGAGGCTTTGATTCTACCAATCCTCTAATGGATCTACAACACCTTTGGTCAACGCGGATCACTTAAACATCATTGATCATTAAATGGTACTTATGAGAATTCCAAATGGATGATATACTTGACAAAAAGAAAATGCAACTTGTTGTGTGGAGGCTTTGGTTCTACCAATCCTCTAATGAGTTCCAAATACAAGTTTCAAGATGGTCATCCAACTAACCATTAATTATTAACTTGCTTTATTTTTTATGCTTTTTATTCTTTTATGCTTTATGCACTATTTACTTTTAGCATTTACATTTCATGTCATTTTCATCTTTGCTCACTTGAGCTTTTATTTTCTTGTCATTTTCACTTTGCTCACTTGAGCTTTCCTTTTTCCTTTTCCTAAGATACTTAATAACCAACTTAAACCCTAAAAAACTCTTAATGGTACTTGGACTATTTGGTTACTATCCTTGGCATGATGGAGCAGTGGACTTTTTCTTGGACTTAGGATTAGAAACCTTGGCCTATATTGGATACCTTGTGATCTTATCTGATTATTTTGTCTGGAGCTCTTGAGGTTTACCTCAAGACACTAGATTGCTTGTTTGTTTTTGTGTGCAGGTTTTTGTGATTGCATCCTTTGTTTGTAATCTAGAATTCACCCACATACAACCGTTACTCTGCCCAATTTTTGAGAAGACTTAATACACTTGAAGAGGTCTAGTATCTTTGCTTGCTTGGTTTCAATCCAAAGAATGGGAATTCTATCTTGACTCATAATGTCAAGTTGTGGCTTCTTGTTGGTCAGATGGTCCTTATCCTTAGCTTTTACCTTATGCTTTAGGATAGCCTCTTCTTCCCCTCCCATCTTCTTTAATTTCAAAAATTTTCTCCCTCCTTTTGAAAACCCTTCTTGTTTTGGAAACTTGAAACACTTTCATAATAAATTTGGACTTAGGTCCATGCATTTTCAAAACATTTTCATCAATAAACTTCAACCAACTTAATAATACCTTGACATTTTTGTGAGAAGACTAAAAGTCAATTAATCTCAATGCAAACCATTTTGCCACTTTGGATTTTATCTTTAAACTTTTCTCAAAAGATTAGACTCTTGTCAATCCTTGTAGTGATGCAAACAAACTATACTTCTACATTATGTAGTGAAGAGAGATATTTTCCACTTGGGTGTTAAGTGAGGCATTGTTGATTTCAAAATCCAAGTCATATCCTCCACTTTGAGATGATGCAAATTCTCCTTTCTCATGATTGTGGGTAGTAAGTATATTTTCCACACGGACAATGACGATGATGTCTTATCTCTTAAATTAACCAACATATTTGTTTCAAACTTTTAAAAGAGGAACTACGTGTACCCTGATCCCCTATTGCATGAAAGGTGTTACGTAGGCACTAAAGGTTTGCAACTGCGGCGAGTGCAAAAATCATAAAATAATATATTTATTTTCTCACCCCCACCATCCATTTTATATATAACACACTTTATAGCCAAAATACACAGATTTTACAAAGAGGTTCCTGTGGAGTACCGTAGATGTTTAGGGTGCTAATACCTTCCCTTTGCATAACCAACCCCCTTACCTTGAATATTTCCCCTTTTTTTGGGTTATTCGCTCTTTTCCCATTCTTTTGGAAACAATAAAGCGCGGTGGCGATTTTGATTTTGATTTGTATAAAGTCTAGTCAATCCAATGGCTTAGTCTTGAACATTTATACTGCTACAGAAAAATGGTGACTTCACTGGGGAAATATTGACCTTTTGCTGGTCCATCCGTAAGTGGGTTAAACCTATCTTTGTTTATATGTGTATATGTGCTATTGTTGTTTATGTGTTATATGTTGTATATATGTTTGTTTAGATTTTCCTGGTTTTCAGGGTGCTTGGTGATTACTCATAAGTCCTATACCCGGACTTGGGCAAACTTTAAGATATGATGGGTGCTATAGTCATGTTAACTTTAAGGGGGTAATCCCAAAAAAGAAGGCATGAGATCCCCCACTCAATGGAGGCCCCTTTGACTGTAGTGTCGTTTACCGAGTAATCGGGAAGATGTATTGCTTTCGACCTGGGAGCCTGCTGAAACTGAGGACCGTAGAATACCAAACCCCATCTTGGCATTTTAGGTGTAGTGCGGAAGCTATGACAGAGTAATCCGAAAATAGTTGTCACACGATACTATGCTCGGATGAGTCTTTCTTGAGAATATTACTAATTACCGAGTTAATCGGGAAGTTGGTAATATCCGAAGGCAGGATGTAGACTCTGGGAACCTCTAGAACCTTGTTCGGCAGGTGATGGCTTTTTAGACCAACACCTTATGGGTAGAACCTTTGACCTCATGCTCGTGACGTTGAACCTATGAACCCTATACATGTGATCTTGTGTGTGGTTGTTGCATCATGCATCCATGCACTCATACACATATTTTGAAGAAAATATTTCAAGGGATTTAAAGGTTGACCATTTTTGAATATCTCAGGTACTGTTAACCATGGATTCTGGAAAGAGAAAGACTGGGAAATACAGTTTCAAGGATCCCAAGATAGATTAGTTGATCAATCTAATTCCCGAGATCGAGTGTTCTGCAGACTTTCGGAAGAAGTATGGATCCATTATTCCTCTCATGAAACTGAAGATGAAGGAGGGAATTCTCTTGACCTTGGTCCAGTTCTATGATCCGGTGTATCACTACTTTACTTTTCCCGATTATCAGTTGATGCCCACACTGGAGGAGTATTCTTATCTATTGGATTTACCTGTTACCGATCGTGTTCCTTTTACTAGTTTGGAGGGTGAGCCAAAACCACACGAGATTGCTGCTTTAATTCATCTGGGGAAGTCTGAGGTGGAAGCCCATATGACTACTAAAGGAGGGATTGGAGGATTACCAGCTCAGTTCTTATTGGAGAAAGCTCGTTACTTTGCCAGAATGAAGAGTACGGTTGCTTTTGAGGCCATCTTTGCTTTACTTGCTTATGGATTATTCTTATTTCCTAATGTGGACAAGTTTGTCGACATTAACGCTATCAAGATTTTCATGATTGGAAACCCAGTTCCTACATTGTTGGGCGAGGCTTATTACTCTGTTCATCTTCGGAGTTTTTATCATGGAAGAATGATTATCTGTTGCACGCCTTTGTTGTACCAATGGTTCATCTCTCATATGCCTCAGTCTGATGCTTTTTGGGATATCAAGAAGGAACCTCGTTGGGCTCCTAAGATCATGGCACTTACTCATTCAGATATTGATTGGTATCATCAAGCTTATCAGGATATAGAGATTTTTGACAGTTGTGGTAGTTTCCCCAATGTACCTCTTCTTGGTACAAAGGGGGGAATTAAATATAACCCTTTTCTTGCACGGCGACAACTTGGTTATCCGATGAGGGATAAACCAAATAGTATTCATTTGAGTAGTTTATTTGTGAAGGAAGGAGAAGACCTCAGGGAAGCTAGGGAGCAGATTGCGAAAGCATGACGTCACATTCATAAGAAAAGTAGGAAAGATTTGGGACCTAGGGGTGCTGTTTCTTTGGAGCCATATCTTCAGTGGGTCCGATCGAGAGCTATCCAGTTGAAGATGCCGTATACTCGGGAGACACCCATGCCTGATCTGTTTGTGAAGACCACTCCTCCTTTATTGGATGATCTAGAAGAGTTGCAGCTTGCTTTGGTTAGGATGCAACGGGAAAGGGATGCATGGAAGAACAAGTTCCAGACTTTAGAGAGTTCCTATAGAGCAGACTTGAAGGAGAAAGATGACTTGATCGAGATCCTTGAGAGTCGAGCGGTAGAGTCTATGGATAGGCAAGGGGATTTATTTTCCCCTAAGCCTCAAACAGGTACTGTTCGTTCGCTTCCTGATTCAGATGATTGGAAGGAGGTTGCCGTCAGACATGTGGAAGAAAACCAGAGGTTGAGAGCTCAGATTTCCAGGCTCATAGGGAAGCTCCAGCGTACAGATTGATCTCCACCTGTTCTTTTTCTCAGGATTTTAGATTGTATTTTCATCTTGTACTTGGGATCATTGAAACTTGTAATCCATTTTGAAGTTATTATAATAAAAAATTTCAGTATTTCAAAAGCTTTGTTATTTTGATGTTTGCAATATGTCTATAAACGTTAAATCCCTTGAAATATTAAATGATAAAGTAAAAATAATCATACGCATTGCATATCATGCATCATATTGCATATAGTTCTTGCATTTATTATGCATATCCAGGTGCCTTACCCAGCTTTTTACTTCGTTCAGCAAGCTGACTCATTACTATAACACTCTGGCTAATTTCAAAAAGAAGATGGACAACTTGGAAAAGGATAATTGCAAGCTACACGAAGAAGTTTCTGATTTGAAGGCCGGCTTGGACAATTTAACTACTCTGTTGGAAGCTCTGGTAGTTGCTCAGAATCAGCCACCGAGTGTTCAACCTCAACCAACAAGGGCAAATGCTGAAGTTCCTACTGTTCTAGTATCCGCTACTCCGACTGTTGTTCAAAACCGTATGCCTCAGGGTTACCCGTGGGGAATGCCAGAGAATTTTGCACCTGAAGGTTTCAATTTGGCCCCCCAAGATGCTACAGTGGTTCCAAATGTTGTTACTCCAGCACCTCTTGTGGTGCATACTGTTCCTACTGCACCTCCTTCGGTGAATCTGGTTCCGATTGTTAACGAAGATGTGTGTCGTCCTTTCCCTCTCCGAGTGAAGACTTGGGTCTTTTTGACAAAATGGATGATTTACAAGAACAGTTTGATAGAATGCAAAGAGAGATTAAGGCTCTTAAGGGAAAAAAGGTATTTGGACAGAACGTGAATGAGCTGTGTTTGGTCCCGAATGTCAAAGTTCCTGCTAAGTTCAAGGTCCCGGAGTTTGAGAAGTACAAGGGCAACACTTTCCCTCGTGCTCACTTGGTGATGTATGTAAGGAGAATGTCTACCCACACCGATGATCAGCGTCTGCTGATTCACTTTTTCCAGGATAGTCTAACCGGCGCAGCGTTGAAATGGTACATGAGTTTAGACAGCGCCAACATCCATACCTTTAATGATTTGGGAGAAGCATTCATAAGATAATACAAGTACGATGTGGGTATGGCACCTGATCGTGACCAGCTTAGAGCCATGATTCAGAAAGACAAAGAATCATTCAAAGAATATGCACAGAGATGGCGCAAAGTATCTGCACAAGTGATTCCTCCTATGGAAGAGAGGGAAATGACTAAAAGTTTTCTGAAGACCCTAAGTGCTTTCTACTACGAAAGAATGGTAGCAAGTGCCCTGAGTGATTTTAAAGAGATGGTAGGAATGGGTGTCCGCTTAGAAGAGGCAGTAAGAGAAGGCCGTTTGACAAAGGGTGAAGGATCCGGAGGTGTGAAAAAGCCAGCTTATGGGTTTACAAAGAAGAAAAAGGGGGATACTAATGCTGTCATACAAGAGAAGAGGGTGAACACTCCCAGAAGGAATTATCAGTGTCACCAACAAGTTACTTTAGTTATGAATGCCACTCCGGCTACCGTTGCTTATCAGAGACAGTCCCAACAAGGGAACTAGAGGAATAATCAGAGAAGGGAGAACTATGACCCTATTCCCATGAGTTATGCAGAGCTACTACCAGCATTGATCCAGAAGAAGTTGGTCCAAACACAACCACCTCCAGCAATACCATCTCTATTGCCTTGGTATTACAAAGCAGATCAAACATGCACCTTTCATCAGGGAGTACCAGGGCATAGTGTTGAAAATTGTTATCCTTTGAGGACGGAAGTGAAAAGGTTGGTGAAGTCTGGAATTTTATCTTTCAAAGACATGGGACCTAATGTGAAAGACAATCCTCTGCCCAAGCACGGGGGAGTGAGTACTGTGAATATGGTGGCCGTTTGTCCAAGTGACTTCCGGATTTTTGACATTAATCTGGTTAGAGGGGATTTGGTAAAGATGCACGCAGAACTTTGTAAATTCAGTTATTATACGCATGACCATGCCGGTTGTGCTGTTTGCAGTACAAATATACAGGGTTGCGAGAAGATAAAGGATGATTTGTAGGAGATGATGGATGAAGGTTTAATCCATATAATCAGGCCTAGGGAAGAGTATGAAGAGGAAGTGAATATGGTTTCTGGATGTCCTGGTGAATTCAGAATTTTTGATGTGGAGTATTTGAATGAAGATCTCGTACAATTGCATGCTACCTTTTGCTGTACTGCTGGTCAGGTGGAGTACCAATGTGGATCTTACTTAGTTTTTAGTCGAGACCCCCGAGGATGTTCTATTGTGAGAGAGGGTGTTCAATTGCTATTAGACAATGGAACTATCAAGATCACAGGTCAGAGAGATGATTATCACGAGATTGACATGGTTGAAGTTTGTTTGATGGAAGAAGAGTCAGAGGAATAATATGCCTCCGCGGATGAGTATTTCTCTTCAGACGAAGATTTGTTTGTCGGAAATGACCTTTTGAGGGCTGATTATGTTGAGGAAGGTGTAAACGTCATTGTACCTTGTTTTGGTTCACCCGCTCATCTTAAGGTGAAGTACCATAGCAAACTAGCTGTTACACCACTGGTAATTAGTCTTCCAGGTCCTGTTCCTTATAAATCAGATAAGGCTGTGCCTTACAAATACAACGCTACAATCTTCGAGGATGGGGTGGAAGTTCCCATCCAGCCAATGTCGGATGTTAGAAATATAGCTGATAGTGGCAGGGTGACCTGTAGTGGCTGTGTGTTTGTGCCAGTTATTCGAAAAGACATTGTTACTGGGAAGAAAATTGTTGAGAATGATGAACCGAAGAAGACTGCGAGAGAGACTAGTGGAGCTACATTGGACAAAGAAGTGGATGATATTTTAAAGATAATTAAAATGAGCGACTACAAAATTGTAGATCAGCTATTGCAGACTCCTTCAAAGATATCCATCCTTGAATTATTGATGAATTCCTCCGCTCATTGAGGATCACTAATGAGAGTACTAGACCAAGCTTTTGTGGAGAATGACATGCCGTTAGATCAATTTAGCAACGTAATTGGAAACATTACCTCATGTAATAACTTGAGTTTCTGCGATGATGAGTTGCCAGATGAAGGGAGGAATCACAACTTGGCCCTCCACATTTCTATGAATTGCAAGAATGATTTGCTATCCAATGTGCTAATTGATAACGGATCCGCGTTGAATGTTATACTGAGAAGTACTTTCATGAAGTTAAAGTATCAGGGAACACCTATGCACCCGAGTGGCATCATTGTGAAGGATTTTAATGGGTCGAGGAAATCTGTCATCGGTGAAATGGACTTGCCCATCCATATAGGACCACACTTGTTCTTGATAACTTTCCAGGCAATGGACATTATTCCCGCGTATAGTTGTTTATTGGGACAGCCATGGATACACGAAGCAGGGGCTGTCACTTTAACTATGCATCAGAAGCTGAAATTTGTGCGTGAAGGGAAGGTAGTGATCATAAATGGGGAGCAAACATTGTTGATATCCCATTTATCCTCTTTCAGTATTGTAGAAGCGGATGAGGCTGCTGTTGGAACCCAGTTCCAAGCCCTATCCATTGACAACATAAGGAGAAATGAGAATTATGTGGTCTCACCGAAGGATGCGCAGCAGGTTGTGCACAATGGTCATAATGCAGTTTGGGGACGACTTGTGGATCCACCCGTGAACAAAAACAGAGCTGGTTTGGGTTTCTCTTCAAGGAGTGGAAAAAGTGAAGGTTTGAAGTCAAAATCTTCTGTGAACAATTATCAAGATGTTTTCCGTAGCAGAGGCTATCTCCATCCGAGTGGTTCTGGAAGTAATGCTGTTGAAGAGGATGAAGCAGAGCAGGAAGTACCGAATTATGTGACGCATGGAGTCCGAGTTCGGAATTGGGTCACCATTGATATTCCTTCTTGCATACATATTTCAAAGTAATTTGTTTTGTTAATATGTCTCTTTCTTTTGAAAATCTTTCACTCTGCCCAAGGTGGAAGTATTAATGTTGTAGGGCTTATCTGTTTGCTATAATTCTTAAGATCATTAATAAAAGTTGTCTTTGCTTCCAAAATTATGTCTTTTATTTTCTGCCTTTTTCTTGGGAAATGGTAATAAAAAAAACCCTTTCAAAATAAATAACAACTGAAAATTAATCTGCACGATCACTTGTTATATGTGTCAGTTTCTAAAAGCAATCATAAATCATATGTGCAGATTAATTAAAAAACCCGTTGAATAAAATGACCCTGAATCCTCTCCCAACTTTGAATGTCCTGTGTTTGGAGCTGAAGAAGAAGATTATGATGAGATTCCAGAAGAGCTCTCATGTTTGCTTGAGTACGAGGAAAACACCATTCAGCCATATAAAGAGCCTTTGGAAGTGGTTAATTTGGGTTCAGAAGAAGATCCGAAGGAGGTCAAGATTGGAACATCATTGAATCTTGATATAAAGAGCGGGTGGATTGAACTATTGAAAGAGTATGTGGATATTTTTGCTTGGTCTTATCAAGATATGCCTGGTCTAGATACAGACATTGTTGAGCATCGCTTGCCGTTGAAGCCAGAGTGTCCGCCAGTTAAACAAAAGTTGAGAAGAACCCACCCGGATATGGCAGTAAAGATCAAAGAGGAAGTCCTAAAACAGATTAATGCTGGTTCTCTTGTAACGTCAGTGTATCCTCAATGGATTGCCAATATTGTCCCAGTACCGAAAAAAGACGGAAAAGTCCGCATGTGCGTAGATTACAGAGATCTAAATAAAGCTAGTCCAAAAAATGATTTTCCATTGCCTCACATTGATATGTTAGTGAATAACACAGCAAAATTCAAGGTATTCTCGTTCATGTACGGATTTTCTGGGTATAAACAAATAAGAATGGCTCCAGAGGACATGGAAAAAACAACGTTTATCACACCCTGGGGAACATTCTGTTACAGAGTGATGCCCTTCGGGTTGAAGAACGCTGGTGCAACGTACCAGAGGGCTATGACAACCCTATTCCATGATCTGATGCACAAATAAATTGAAGTATATATTGATATGATTTCCAAGTCCCATATTGAAGAAGGGCATATAGAAGATTTATTGAAGTTGTTTCAGCGTTTGAGGAAATACCGTCTCCGCTTGAATCTAAATAAATGCACCTTCGGAGTTAGATCTGGGAAATTATTGGGTTTTATTGTTAGCCAGAAAGGGATTGAAGTTGACCCTGATAAAGTCAAAGCAATTTAATAAATGCCAGCACCAAGAACTGAAAAGTAAGTCAGGGGTTTCCTTGGGTGTTTGAATTATATCTCCAGATTTATTTCCCACATGACTGCAACGTGTGAACCGATCTTTAAGTTGCTAAAGAAAGATCAAGGTTGTGTGTGGATAGATGACTGTCAAAGGGCATTTGAAAGCATTAAAGAGTATCTACTTTAACCTCTTATCTTGCTCCCTCCCGTCGAAGGAAGACCATTGATTATGTATCTAACAGTGTTGGATAAATCCATGGGTTGTATTCTGGGACAACAGGATGAAACGGGAAAGAAAGAGTTCGCCACTTATTATCTCAGCAAAAAGTTCACCGATTGTGAGTCACTGTATTCCACGCTAGAAAAAACATGTTGTGCTTTGGCCTGGGCGGCAAAGCGTTTGCAGCAATATATGTTGAATCATACCACTTGGTTGATCTCCAAAATGGATCCAATCAAGTATATTTTTGAAAAGCCTGCTCTTACTGGCAGATGTTGTTACCTGAATATGATATCGAGTACCAGACTCAAAAGGCTATTAAAAGTAGTGTGTTTGTAGATTACCTTGCTCACCAGCCGGTGGAAGATCACCAGTCTACAGAGTACGAATTCCCCGGCGAAGATGTGATGTTCTTGAAAGTGAAACATTATGATGAACCATTGCCTGAGGAGGGCCCCGACCTTGAATCTCGTTGGAGTATGGTATTTGATGGAGCTGTGAATGCTTATGGTAAAGGAATTGGTGCTGTGATTGTTACTCCTCATGGATCGCATATTCCTTTTACTGCAAGGTTAACATTTGATTACACTAATAATATGGCAGAATATGAGGCTTGCATCATGGGTCTTGAAGAAGCTATTGATCTCAGAATAAAGATTCTAGATGTTTATGGTGATTCAGCTTTGGTAATAAATCAGATTAAAGGAGAATGGGATACTCGTCACCCTGGCTTGATCCCTTACAAAGATTATGCTAGAAGATAATTACCCTTCTTCAATAAAGTTGAATTCCATCACATTCATAAGGATGAAAATCGGATGGAGGATGCTCTGGAAACTCTGGCTTCCATGTACCAAGTGAATACTTGGAATGATATACCCCGAGTTCTAGTTCGACGGCTCGATAGGCCCGCTCACGTGTTTGCAACAGAGGAGGTAGTAGATGAGAAACCTTGGTATCATGATATCAAGCATTTTCTTCAGACTCAGGAATACCCGTTTGGTGCGTCAAAAAAAGATAGAAAGACACTGAGAAGGTTGGCAGGCAGTTTCTTCCTCAGTGAAAATGTGTTATACAAGAGGAATTTTGACATGGTCTTGCTCAGATGCGTGGATAGACACGAAGCAGACATGTTGATGCATGAGATCCATGAAGGTTCATTTGGCACTCATGCTAATGGACATTCAATGGCTAAAAGGATGCTAAGGGAAGGATATTATTGGTTGACAATGGAATCTGATTGTTACAAATTTGCAAAGAAGTGCCATAAATGCAAGATTTACGCAGATAAGATCCATGTACCTCCGACACTGCTCAATCTGATTTCTTCCCCGTGGCCTTTCTCTATGTGGGGTATTGACATGATTGGGATGATAGAACCAAAAGCTTTAAATGGACACCGTTTTATCTTGGTAGCAATTGACTACTTTACCAAATGGGTAGAGGCCGCTTCATATGGCAATGTTACCAAACAGGTGGTTGTGTGTTTCATCAAAAACAATCTTTTATGCCGATATGGTGTGCCGAGCCAAATCATCACTGACAATGGCTCGAATTTGAATAACAAGATGATGACTGTTGTACCCCAAAATTTTCCCTCATGTTTCCCAAGATTTCCCCTTACATGGTTGGTCACAAACCTTTGCCTAAAGAAAAATAAAATTGGTGAGTGATATTTCTAAGTTTCCTTCGATTGGCATCTCCAAAATGCCTTTCAATGGGTATCTACATATCGCCCTTCGATTGGCATGGACAAAGGTCCTTCGATTGGCCTGTTAACGAGGCTCTTCGATTGGCTGTTTAACAAGTACCTTTCGACTGACATTGTAATAGTGTCCTTCGATTGGCAGTTTAATAAGTATCTTTTGATTGGCATTGTAGCAGTGGCATTCAATTGGTAGTTTAACAAGTATCTTTCGATTGGCATTGTAGCAGTGGCCTTCGATTGGCATTTTAATAAAGTTCCTTCGATTGGCATGGACAAAAGCCCTTTGATTAGCATTCCAAAAGGTCCTTCGACTGGAACTTCAGAGTTTCCCTCAATCGGAACATCTGAATGAAATGACCTTCGAGTGGAATTTCATTATAGAGTTTGCCTTAATCTAAGATGCTCTGATGAAGGAAGTTCTGAATACTTCGAATCAGAACTTAGACTCATCACAAGGCCAAGAGCTGGTCGAAGTTTCCTAATAGGGAATTTTCTTCAAAAGGACAGGAGATCGAAGCAAAGGGTGGTTCAATCGAAGGAGCCCTAGTATTGAAGCTGGCACAATTCGACTCAGAACCATTAAGGAGAGCAAGGTTCTACTAGGTAAAGTTGGCTTGAATGGGACTTTGAAGCTGGCAAAGAAGGAAGATTCAAAGAAATGAAGTAGGCTGGCATGACTAAGCAAAAACACATATCCTAACCTGTCCAGGCCAGATTCTTTCCTTGTTTGTTCACAACTCCACAAGAGCTGATTCGACTAGGGGATTCTTTTCGAATCAAGCAATCGAAGCAGAGGGAGGCAATCGAAGGGGCTATGCAATCGAAGCTTGAGTAATTCTAATTGGACTTTGAAGCCATCGAAGAAAGTAAATTCAAAGAGAGTTGGATTTTCAGGGGCAGGTCAGCTTTCGATTCTCATCATGTTGGAGGCCCAAACAACTCATAACAGGCTGGCAGTAACGCATGAAAGAAGATTGGCACGTGATTGAATCAAATATAGCAAGTCTTTATGAAGAAATCAAATCAAACTCGTGTAAAGGCTTGGTGTGCACAAAAAGATTGAATTAAGCCATTTTTGGAAAGATATTCAAAGGGTATCAAATCAAGAATCAAGACATTGATGGAGGAAGATTGAGGCCAGGTTTCAAACTAAATTCACTCCTCAATACATATAGAAGCGATGCAGACCAAAAACTAGGTTGGAGAGAGGCGTATGAACCAGAAGCAAAACTGAAAAAAACAAGGAAAAAGTGGTGAATCAAATTCGTACTTAGAGGCCAATTCAAGACTCTTGGACGATCTCAATCGTTTCCTGAGGTCATCAACAAGCAAAAGAAATCAAAAGCAAGCATTTCCAGGCCCTATATCGCGCTGTAAGTCATCACGATATCCATGAATTTTTGAATTCGGTTTGCACGAGTTAGGCATTGATAGCATGAATTAACCATATATTCTTGATCCATGGAACATTTGCAAGCTTTCTATATTGTTTAAATGCATTTATATGGCCTGTAGTGGATTTTACCATTATTAGGGTTCCTTGCTTCAAATTGGGATTTTCGTTTACAGGTAAAATTGGGCCATGAAAGGGCTACCAATGAACTCAGCAGGTCAAGACGAAGATGTCCATGACCTTCATTTTTATTTATCACGCTTGTGTTGATTTTTAAGATTTGTAGGACTTGTAGCTACGGACAAACGTTCGTAGGTAAAAGTTTGGAACTTTTACCCACAGATTAAAGTAGGAAGACGACCAGCTGGCAAGCAACCAGTGGCCCATTTGAAATAAAATGCGCGCTGAATTATTGTGTTTGGCCATTTTCATATTTGATTATTGTTTTGTATTATATGTACAAATAAAAACAGTTGGCACAGTGGTAATGGAGTGCATGGTAATTGCTTCAGGACCTGGGTTCGAATCCCAGGTCCCCCAAATATTTCATGTATTTTTCCTTTTCAGGATTCAGCGCATGCACAAGCCAAGGGTCTATCATATGACTTCAAGATCCAGTCTGCCAAGTGACCAGATGGCCAGATCCAAAGGCCATCCATGAAGGAGCACCAAAGGCCTAGTCAAACGCACATGCATGAGATTCTGGAAGTCAACGTGGACCTCCATCTTTTAGGCCCATAAGTTGCTTCTCATACCCCCCCAGAATTGCTATTGTAGGCCCAAATTTCTTTTCTTTATTCTTTTATATTTATTTCATTTAATTTATTTATTTTATTTTACTAACCAATTAAATTATTTTCTTATTACCAAAAAATCACAAAAATATTGCTTTTCACAAATTAGGTTTAGATTTTATTTTTTATCAAAAATTAAATTAATTTAATTAGGTTTGTTAATTTAGATAACTTTAATTCCTTTTGTAAATAATTAAAAACAATAAAACAAAAAAAACATTTTCTCTTTTAATTAGGATAAAAGGTTCAAAACCGTAGTTCACACTCGTTCTAATTTTCATCGTGCGCTTTATTATTTTATTTTTACCCAATTACTGTATCTGCTCATAAGTTGTAATAGCTTAATTAGGACTTTACTTTCATTTATCACTTTATTTCTTTAAGGGTTTGTTTTTGGCTATGTAAATACCCGAAGCCTTATAATAGCGTAGTTTAAATTCCGCACTATAAATTCCGCAAAATATTAACTGTTAGATGTATGATATAAGGATGCATGACAAGAATGTATGATTAACTTTCAAACAGTTAGATAACCCTAAAATGTGAAAAGATAAATAATCTGAAATTGAATCACTCGCACATGCGCACTCCTAGGGTACACTACCACTTGGTTGCCTTCGGTAAACGGTCATTAAGTATAGGGTGCTTTAGTGGTCGTCCTTTGGTCCAAAGACCAAAGTTTCCTCGGAAAGGTTGTCTCGGATATTGTTGCCTCGGATAATTGATCTAAGACATTAGGGTTATTACTAAGACGTCCTAACGTTGCTTTGGTGACTGTACATCCCTTTTCGAATTGACGCTCAAAACTCCAACGACGGTGCTACCTACTCACTAATAGTGGGATAGCGCTGTCTAAAGGAAACAAACATATAATGATTCTTTTTTCGAGTAGGTAGATTATCTCTTATGTACTTGCTCAAACAAAATAAACTTTTTCACACTTACACTCCTTTACAAACAAAGTTTTCAAAACACTTCATTACACTCTTGAAGATAGAAGCAAGAGTTAAATCGAATTCAAAACCAAAGCTTTTCAAATCACGCAAACACAAAGAAAACAATTTTGAAAATGATGAGCAAATACCTAAGAGCCCGTAGATAACTACGGATAGAAAGGGTGCTAATATCTTCCCTTTCTATAATCTACCCCCCGTACTCAGAAATATCTCGAAAAATAAATTTTTATCTGCTTCTTTCCTTTCCTTGTTGGATAAGATAAAAGTCAATGGCGACTCTTGCTTACCGCAACATTTTGCAAAAACAAACACAAAACGCAAACTAGCAATTCCTTAAAGAAGGGAAACACGTCCAGGTTCTGGCCACCATATCACAGAACTGGCGACTCTGCTGGGGACTTAATAAGTGGGGTGTACCTTATGATTAGTTCATCATATTGTTTTAAATTTTTTGATTTATTTGCTTTATCTTTGTGAGCTTTATATCAGAGTTACTATATATCCTAACCCGGATCTGGGGGACACCTTTTAGGTAAGTAGCAATAGACTGTGAGGGAACTGTACGGCGTAAACCGATACGATTGAAGCAGTAGCTACGTTGAGGTGGCACATTAGTTGGTACCGATATCCATTATGGAGCAACAAGGAGAGTATGGGGCTGCTATATGGGTCATTAAGCATCAAATGACCTTGGAACCTATAATTGACCAACTTGGCCATAGAAAGTAGCATAATGCTACACTCATTGAGACCATGCTCTCGAGATGGTTCTGGCTGTAAGAAAAGATTGCGTGACTGGAATTATGACCGATCGAGGATGGTCAGTGATATTGAGAACCTCTAGAACCCGATTACTATTATTAGGACAGGTTGAACCAACTGAACTTCAAGAGGGTAATACCTAGACCCCACGCAAGCCTAAACTTAAGGCTGTTTGTCTGACTTGTATGCTTTCAACTTGAACTACTTGCACATTTTTGTTATCTGACAATAGGAGTTCCTTGCAGGTTTTGTTAAAGTCCTTATCCAATGATTTGGATTTCTTACTGGATTTACTTGTTTACATCACCTCGCACTTTTGCTTAAACGCATAGCATACACGTCATAACATCACGCCTTAACATTTCCTTAACCATTTCAAGGATCTCAAGGGTTTGTGATGCAGGTTATGGTAAATCATACGTCTAGCAAGGGGCAAAGGGGATTTATTTTCCTATAGCCAATGTCGTCAAGAGATCAAAACACGATAACTTGAGTCGGGGGCTATAACCCACTCGATATGGTGAGCCTGACTCTTGAAGAAGGACTCTTAACAACACGAAGTTTCTTTAATCAAGCTGCAATCAAATTCTAACTGTTTCTTGTTTACCCCGCAAGATCCTTGAAAACATTGCATACATATCATTTCATAACAGGTCTTCCAGTACAGGTTTCTCATCTTCTTCGCTGTTTATTTCAGCAATCATGTCTTCTAAAACACCTACTGATCAAGCTATTAAGGCTCTTCAAGATCAGAATGCTCAGTTCCAAGTAATGTTCTTGAACTTAGCCAAGGGGAAGCAAGATTTGAAGACTCTCATCTTGAAGGACAAGAAGAAGAAGAAAAAGAAGGTGGTCCTCCTGAATATGGGTCGCAGATTCGGGGACAATTTGCGACAAGAAACTGATTTGTCCCATTCATCGGGAGGGGGAGAGAATCAAGAGGAAAGAAAGGGTCCCAGCCCTGTGGTTTCAGACAATGACACTGATTTTGATAAAGACCAGTATCCTCCTGCTGAGGATAGGTATAAGAAACTCGAAGACCGGCTGAGTGCAATGGAGATCCAGAAGATACCTGGGTTGGACTTTGGTTATTTGGGTTTGGCATCTGGGGTGGTGATCCCACACAAGTTTAAAGCTTCTGTCATTGCTAAGTACGATGGGGTATCCTGCCCGAAGCTACACCTCCACTCGTATGTCAGAAAGATTGAACCCTATACTGCTGATAGGAATCTTTGGGTTCATTTCTTTCAAGATAGTCTGTCAGGGACTCAACTTGAATGGTTCTATCAACTAGAAGGAGCTAATGTCCGTAACTGGGAGGAGCTTGCTGCCGCTTTTTACAAGCAATACCAGTATAATGCCGACCTTGCTCCCACACGTACTCAACTTCAGGGTATATCTATGGGTACAGGCGAAGGCTTTAAGGACTATGCTCAGAAGTGGAGAGATCTGGCCGGAAGAGTACAACCCCCTCTGTCTGACAGGGAGTTGGTGGATATGTTTCTTGGGACTTTATCTGGTCCATTCTTTAATCATTTGATCGGCAACTCGTCAGTGGGTTTCACCGAGCTGATTCTGACTGGAGAAAGAGTAGAAGCTGGGATCCTGAGTGGTAAGATCCATAAAAATACCTCTTCTAGTACAGAGAAGAAGTCATTTGGTGGCAAGAGGGAAGGCAATGCTGTGCACGGCCAAAAGAGGCATAGCAAGGCAGACTACCACCAATCTGTAGGGGCAGTGTTGATCTCTAATTCGGCATGCACACAATGACCACAACAACGAAACAATCAGCCAAAAGGGGAAAGACCTCAAAGGTAGTTCACCCAAATCAATATGCCATTGTCACAAGCATTGCAGCACATGTTGAAGATGAATCTGATTATGGTGATAAACCCTCATCCGAACCCTAAGACTTCTTCTCCTAACTACAACCCGGATGCAAGGCGTGCTTATCATTCTGGTAGCCCGGGGCACGATACTAACGATTGTTGGGCGCTGAAATACAAGATTCAGAATATGATTGACGCCAAGGAGATCGAATTCGACCCTCTTGAGACTCCCAATGTGATCACTGCTCCCTTGCCAAAACATGGCTAGGATTGAAAGCATTTTTGTTCATTTGAATTCTGAAGTTTTATTTTCTTTGCTTATTCAAACAATTATTGTTATGTGAAACTTTCTTATTTCATTAATGCATTACACGTGTCTGTCTTGAATTAATTTTTTTTCATATATGCTTAAATTTCTTTATATTTCCTTTTCGTGATATTCAACTCTCGACTAAAAAACTGTAAGCCTTTAGAGGGAGGATGACGAAAATGATACCACGATCTCTACAGTATGCTTTTGAACGGACCCCACTGACGATGTACATGCATTGTTTCAAATCCTAAATAGTGGAGTTATAAGGAAGATAATCCCTAGTCAACCCCTTTAAGCCAAAGAAGTAGGAGTTTTTCTTTTCACACATATTAAAACCCTTAATCACAACCTGGGGCAGGGTAGTTTTCTCAGTTAATCAAGGAGCACAATGAATGGCTTCAAAGACGTCCTTCTAAAACAAAACACGGTGATGGTTCCTTATAATCATCTAAGCAGGCAGTCATTATCTCTCAAAATAAAAGCCCTTTAAGTCAAAACCTATGAAGGAGACTTAAGAAAAAACTAGGGCATCCCGCTGACTGTAATCACAAAAAGAAAAAGTTCAGGCAAAAGACATGGATAATAAAATAAAAAAGAAAGAGGTCCTACAAACCCTCAACAAAAAAGAAATGACTGCCTATTCAAAATAAATTGTTAGTACCTGAACCATCACTGGAATATCAGAGCAAAGACTCAAACGGGATCTGAATGCACAATTAGCTGAGTTTAGGATCGAAGAACATCACGAAGAACGGGTGGGTACAAATAAAATTTGAGCCTTTATCCTTTGTTTCTTAAACCGTGAACCAGACTACGTTATAACCCTTAAAAGTCCTAGCTGAAGCATGGGTTAGTTCGAAAGCATACTGTTACAAAAGGTATCCTGACTCCTGTAGGACTTGCTGTAAATCCTGAGTTGACATCACATTTTACAAAATTTGCCTGTTTTACTGAAAAATGCATTTTCAAATTTTTTTTCAAGACAGACATAAGCTTTGCATTCTTAAAATAACATTATTTGCATATGACTATTTGTT
Source organism: Vicia faba (assembly GCA_948472305.1). Lineage (NCBI taxonomy): Eukaryota > Viridiplantae > Streptophyta > Magnoliopsida > Fabales > Fabaceae > Vicia > Vicia faba. Next base: position 1,228,362,312 of record OX451741.1, on the reverse strand, counting down.
CAACAGCAGAGAAATTCGCACGACGAACATCTAGTGAACAAAAACCTTCTCAATAAAAAGGATCACCTCAAGTGGAAAAACACTCCCAATCAAAGGGGAATGGCATGATCGTTGTCCATCATCTGGGGCAGTCGAGTCAAGATTCAAGGAATATCTCAAAGATGCCAAATAGCCAGGGGAAAATCTCCATCTGAATCACTTGGGGGGTATTGGGCATGAATTCCAGCAACGAATCTTGCAAGATCAAACAAACATCTTCTGGTATCGTGGCAACACAATGCTACCAACAGTAACAACTCCCTACATCCTAAGAGCGTGGACATAGTCAAAAAATACTACGCATGAACAAAGACCCGCTAGGTTGATTGGCCTAGTCAAAAATAAGGGCATCCCGGCGAACCAAAAGGGTTCGGGCAAAAATTAGGGATAAAAGACAAAAATAATATGTACACCCGGTAAGTCGCAAAACCGAAAGGGCGGCTTGGGAAAGAAAGGATATCCCGGTGGACTGAAAATCTGAAAAGACAGTCCAGGCAAAAGTTAGGGGTTAAAGCGTACGACTATGTCCCGTCATCTCGTCACTTGCCTACCAGAAGAAGACTTGTCATTTCGATCAAAAGTTACCAAGCCATTCATAAGTTGGGATAACACTCGATCCACAAGGCCTCCACAAGCACTTTCTCCAGAAGATACAGGGGAAGAAAAGTCTCGATGCAAAGTCATCGTCATATCCTCAGCATGCGTCCCAATAACATTCACTCCCCGCAGAGTAAGACAAAGACAATGATGTTAGTTGTCCCAAACAGGACACAATTCTCCCCAGCTGAAGCTTGCAACCGCGAATGAGTCAATGATATTCTCCCCAAGCAGAGTTTATCTATCACCAGCACTGGAAGATTATCCCCAGTGAAGTTTGGAGAATTATCCCCGGTAGAGTCTGGAAGATTGTCCCCAATAGAGTCTAAAAGATTATCCCCAATAAAGTCGCCATTGGAAAATCATCCCCAGCGGAGTTCATTTATTTCACAAACAGAAACTCATTCCCCAACAGGTTTCATTATCGCCAACAATGATAATTCATCCCCAGCCGAGGTCGTTCCTCTAAATCGACAAATTCTCTAGCAAAACATCTCTTCCCCACAGAGTCATTTCCTCGTCAGTCTATTCCCCAATGGAGTTATTCTCTCCTGCAGGATTATTCTCCCAATCATCTTCGGTCGTTATCTCCAGCGAGCGAAACTCTTTATTTTCCAACAACAGTCAAGGATTTATTTTCCCAAACTCGGACGTGCCACAATAGCGTTTCATGTTCATATATCATGACGTGCGCATACATATTGCATACAACATACTCTCATTTATTTTGAGAACATCATCATACAATGCATGTCATGCATCATATACGATTAATCATGTACCTTTTCAGGAAAGATGGTTATCATCAACAACTTCCAGCAAGTTCAAGATTAACTCCAGAAACTAAACAGAGTAATTATCTGCACGATCAAATGCAGCTTTACACGGGTTCATCATGAAGAAATCTTACACGGGTTTCTCCTAAATGCAGCTTCACACGGGTTTATCCTGAAAAATCTTACACGGGTATTTTCTCATACATTTCCAAATAAAGTTTTACATGAACTTATCACAAAGTAACCTTACCCAGGTTCCTTCTGAAGTTTTACACAAACTTATCACGAAATAACCTTACCCAGGTTCCTCTTGAAGTTTTACACGAACTTATCCCGAAATAACCTTACCCAGGTTCCTCCTGAAGTTTTACACAAACTTATCACAAAGTAACCTTACCCAGGTTCCTCATGAAGTTTTACACGAACTTATCACAAAGTAACCTTACCCAGGTTCCTCCTGAAGTTTTACATAAACTTATATCAAAGTAACCTTACCCCGGTTTGTTTTGAAGTTTTACACGAACTTATCACAAAGTAACCTTACCCAAGTTCCTCTTGAAGTTTTACACAGACTTAGCCTGAAGTAACCTTACCCAGGTTCCTCCAGAAGTTTCACACGAACTTATCCTGAAGTAACCGTACCCAGGTTCCTCCTGAAGTTTTACACAAACTTATCCTGAAGCAACCTTACCTAGGTTCCTTCTCTCTCCCGATGTAGTTTCACCCAGACTCATCCTGAAGCAACCTTACCCAAGTTCCTCCTTACAATTTCCCAATGTAGTTTTACCCAGACTCATCCTGAAGCAACCTTACCCAGGTTCCTTCTCGGTTCAGATGCAGTTTTACCCAAACTCCTCACAAAGCAACCTTACCTAGGTTCCTTCTCAGTTTAGATGCAGTTTTACCCAAACTCATCATGGAGCAACCTTACCTAGGTTCCTTCTCAGTCCAGATGTAGTTTTACCCAGACTCATCCTGAAGCAACCTTACCCAGGTTCCTTCTTGGTTCAGATGCAGTTTTACCCAAACTCCTCGCAAAGCAACCTTACCTAGGTTCCTTCTCAGTCCAGATGCAATTTTACCCAAACTCATCATGGAGCAACCTTACCTAGATTCCTTCTCAGTTCGGATGCAGGTTTACCCAAACTCCTCATGGAGCAACCTTACCTAGGTTCCTTCTCAGTTCATATGTAGTTTTACCCAAACTCCTCGCAGAGCAACCTTACCCAGGTTCCTTCTCGGTTCAGATGCAGTTTTACCCAAACTCCTCACAGAGCAACCTTACCCAGGTTCCTTCCCATAAGCCCTACTATCCAGGTTCCTTCTCATAACCTTACCATCCATGTTTCTTTTCTCTTATCTCCAGACAGTAGTCCACAACACTGTAAGACCCGGACCTATCAAATCTGATCGGTTTCACCTTTCCCTAGCAGGTCGCAATGCAGCCTATACACGACTAGACACGCAGTTCACTTCGGCTTCCTCAAGCCGGAGTTAATTCCTCAGTAGAATAACGAACGACCGAAGTTCCTAAATTTCAACAGAGATGATTCCTCAGTAGAATAACGGACGATCGAAGTTCCTAAATTTCAACAGAGATGATTCCTCAGTAGAATAACAGACGAGTTCCTAAATTTCAACAGAGATGATTCCTCGATAGAATAACAGACGAGTTCCTAAATTTCAATAGAGATGATTCCTCATTAGAATAACGGACGAGTTCCTAATTTTCAACAGAGATGATTCCTCAGTAGAATAACGGACGAGTTCCTAAATTTCAACAGAGATGATTCCTCAGTAGAATAACGGATGAGTTCCTAAATTTCAACAAAGATGATTCCTCAATAGAATAACAGACGAGTTCCTAAATTTCAACAGAGATGATTCCTCAGTAGAATAACGGACGTGTTCCTAAATTTCAACAAAGATGATTCCTCAGTAGAATAACGGACGACCGAAGTTCCTAAATTTCAAACAGAGATAATTCCTCAACAAGAATAAGAGACGATCGAAGTTCCTAAAATTCAACCTTTCTCAAAACAGAGACGATTTCCCAGTAGAATAACGAACGACTGAAGCTCCTAAATTTCTATTTCACTCAAGACATAGATCAACATTCCCCAGCGGAATACTCCTCAACAATAGGTATACAAGCTCTCGCTAAAGAATCTCTTATGCGATCCACACTCCTTCGAATGGCATCTATAAGCCCATTTACCACATCGCAAGACGGACACCACATCATGCGAGTGCAAATTTCTGGGCACTCTAATTCTCAATCCTCTTCCACCTTCGGATCACGAAAGGCACAAAAGCCAATCTACATCCTCAGGTTTAAGAAGATTGAACATGGGCAGCTGTTGTACCCCAAAATTTTCCCTCTCATGTTTCCCAAGATTTCCCCCTACATGGTTGGTCATAAACCTTTGCCTAAAGAAAAATAAAATTGGTGAGTGATGTTTCTAAGTTTCCTTCGATTGGCATCTCCAAAATGCCTTTCAATGGGTATCTACATAGCGCCCTTCGATTGGCATGGACAAAGGTCCTTCGATTGGCCTGTTAACAAGGCTCTTCGATTGGCAGTTTAACAAGTACCTTTCGATTGGCATTGTAACAGTGTCCTTCGATTGGCAGTTTAACAAGTATCTTTCAATTGGCATTGTAGCAGTGGCATTCAATTGGTAGTTTAACAAGTATCTTTCGATTGGCATTGTAGCAGTGGCCTTCGATTGGAATTTTAATAAAGGTCCTTCGATCGGTATGGACAAAGGCCCCTTGATTAGCATTCCAAAAGGTCCTTCGACTGGAACTTCAGAGTTTCCCTCAATCGGAACATCTGAATGAAATAACCTTCGAGTGGAATTTCAGTATAGAGTTTGCCTTAATCTAAGATGCTCTGATGAAGGAAGTTCTGAATACTTCGAATCAGAACTTAGACTCATCACAAGGCCAAGAGCTGGTCGGAGTTGCGTAATAGGGAATTTTCTTCAAAAGGACAGGAGATCAAAGAAAAGGGTGGTTCAATCGAAGGAGCCCTAGTATTGAAGTTGGCATAATTTGACTCAGAACCATTAAGGAGAGCAAGGTTCTACTAGGGAGAGTTGGCTTGAATGGGACTTTGAAGTTGGCAAAGAAGGAAGATTCGAAGAAATGAAGTAGGCTGGCATGACTAAGCAAAAACACATATCCTAACATGTCCAGGCCAGATTCTTTCCTTGTTTATTCACAACTCCACAAGAGCTGATTCGACCAGGGTATTCTTTTCGAGTCAAGAAATCGAAGCAGAGGGAGGCAATCGAAGGGGCTATGCAATCGAAGATGGAGTAATTCTAATTGGACTTTGAAGCCATCGAAGAAAGCAAATTCAAAGAGAGTTGGATTTTCAGGGGCAGGTCAGCTTTCGATTCTCATCATGTTGGAGGCCCAAACAACTCATAACAGGCTGGCAGTAACGCATGAAAGAAGATTGGCACGTGATTGAATCAAATATAGCAAGTCTTTATGAAGATATCAAATCAAACTCGTGTAAAGGCTTGGTGTGCACAAAAAGATTGAATTAAGCCAGTTTTGGAAAGATATTCAAAGGGTATCAAATCAAGAATCAAGACATTGATGGAGGAAGATTGAGGCCAGGTTTCAAACCTAATTCACTCCTCAATACATATAGAAGCGATACAGACCAGAAACTAGGTTGGAGAGAGGCGCATGAACCAGAAGTAAAACTGAAAAAAACAAGGAAAAAGTGGTCAATCGAATTCATACTTAGAGGCCAATTCAAGACTCTTGGACGATCTCAATCGTTTCCTGAGGTCATCAGCAAGCAAAAGCAATCAAAAGCAAGCATTTCCAGGCCCTATATCGCGCTGTAAGTCATCACGATATCCATGAATTTTTGAATTCGGTTTGCACGAGTTAGGCATTGATAGCATGAATTAACCATATATTCTTGATCCATGGAACATTTGCAAGCTTTCTATATTGTTTAATTGCATTTATATGGCCTGTAGTGGATTTCACCATTATTAGGGTTCCTTGCTTCAAATTGGGATTTTCGTTTACAGGCAAAATTGGGCTATGAAAGGGCTACCAATGAACTCAGAAGGTCAAGACGAAGATGTCCATGACCTTCGTTTTTATTTATCACGCTTGTGTTGATTTTTAAGATTTGCAGGACTTGTAGCTACGGACAAACGTCCGTAGGTAAAAGTTTGGAACTTTTACCCACAGATCCAAGGAGGAAGACGACCAGCTGGCAAGCAACCAGTGGCCCATTTGAAATAAAATGCGCGCTGAATTATTGTGTTTGGCCGTTTTCATATTTGATTATTATTTTGTATTATATGTACAAATAAAAATAGTTGGCGCAGTGGTAATGGAGTGCATGGTAATTTCTTCAGGACCTGGGTTCGAATCCCAGGTCCCTCAAATATTTCATGTATTTTTCTTTTTCAGGATTCAGCGCATGCACAAGCCAAGGGTCTATCATATGACTTCAAGATCTAGTATGCCAAGTAACCAGATGGCCAAATCCAAAGGCCATCCATGAAGGAGCACCAAAGGCCTAGTCAAACGCACATGCATGGGATTCTGGAAGTCAACGTGGACCTCCATCTTTTAGGCCCAGAAGTTGCTTCTCATACCCCCCCAGAATTGCTGTTGCAGGCCCAAATTTCTTTTCTTTATTCTTTTATATTTATTTCATTTAATTTATTTATTTTATTTTACTAACCAATTAAATTATTTTCTTATTACCAAAAAATCACAAATATTGCTTTTCACAAATTAGGTTCAGATTTTATTTTTTATCAAAAATTAAATTAATTTAATTAGGTTTATTAATTTAGATAACTTTAATTCCTTTTGTAAATAATTAAAAACAACAAAACAAAAAAAAACATTTTCTCTTTTAATTAGGATAGAAGGGTCAAAACCCTAGTTCGCACTCGTTCTAATTTTCATCGTGCGCTTTATTATTTTATTTTTACCCAATTATTGTATCTGCTCATAAGTTGTAATAGCTTAATTAGGACTTTACTTTCATTTATTGCTTTATTTCTTTAAGGGTTTGTTTTTGGCTATGTAAATACTTGAAGCCTTGTAATAGCGTAGTTTAAATTCTGCACTTTAAATTCCGCAAAATATTAACTGTTAGATGTATGATATATGGATGCATGACAAGAATGTATCATTAACTTTAAAACAATTAGATAACCCTAAGATGTGCAAAGATAAATAATCTGAAATTGAATCACTCGCACATGCGCACTCCTAGGGTACACTCCCACTTGGTTGACTTCGGTAAACGGTCATTGAGTATAGGGTGCTTTAGTGGTCGTCCTTTTGTCCAAAGATCAAAGTTGCCTCAGAAAGGTTGCCTCGGATATTGTTGCGTCAGATAATTGATCTAATACATCAGGGTTATTACTAAGACGTCCTAACGTTGCTTTGGTGACCGTACGTCCCTTTTCAAATTGACCCTCAAAACTCCAACGACTGTTCTACCTACTCACTAATAGTGGGATAGCGTTGTCTAAAGGAAACAAACATAGAACGATTATTTTTTCGAGTAGGTAGATTAGCTCTTAAGTACTTGCTCAAACAAAACAAACTTTTTCACACTTACACTCCTTTACAAACAAAGTTTTTAAAACACTTCATTACACTCTTGAAGATAGAAGCAAGAGTTAAATCGAAGTCAAAACCAAAGCTTTTCAAATCACGCAAACACAAAGAAAACAATTTTGAAAATGACGAGCAAGTACCTAAGAGCCCGTAGATAACTACGGATAGAAAGGGTGCTAATACCTTCCCTTTCTATAATCTACCCCCCGTACTCAGAAATATCTCGAAAAAGGAATTTTTTTGTACTTTTTTCCTTTACTTGTTGGATAAAACAAAATTCGGTGGCGACTCTTGCTTACCGCGACATTTTGCAAAAAAAAACGCAAAACGCAAACCAGCAATTCCTTAAAAAAGGGAAACACGTCCCGGTTCTGGCCACCGTATCACAATGACTGAACTGTGTGAAGAATTCAAGATTGTCCATCACAATTCATCTCCATACAGGCCAAAGATGAACGGGGCTGTTGAAGCTGCTAATAAGAATATCAAAAATATCATCCATAAAATGGTTGTCACTTATAAGGGTTGGCATGAAATGCTCCCTTTTGCTCTGCATGGATATCGAACATCTCTTCGCACTTCAATAAGAGCAACCCCGTTTTCCCTAGTGTATGGAATGGAAGCTGTACTCCCAGTCGAGGTAGAGATTCCCTCATTATGTGTTATAATGGAAACCAAATTAACAGAGGCTGAATGGGTTCAGAACATGTTTGGCCAATTGAATTTGATTGAAGAGAAGAGAATGACAGCTTTATGTCATGGGCAGTTATATCAGAAAAGAATGAAGAAAGCATTTGATAAAAAGGTCAAACCTCGTGAATTCAGAGAAGGCGACCTCGTGCTCAGGAAGATCATGTCTTTCAACACTGATTCAAGGGGCAAGTGGACTCCCAATTTTGAAGGCCCGTATGTTGTCAAGAAAACCTTCTCTGGTGGTGCATTAATTCTTGAAACTATGGATGGCGAGGAGTTCCCACATCCCATGAATGCTGATGTAGTCAAGAAATACTTTGCCTAAAGAAATAAAAGAATAGCTCACTAAGTTAAAAACCCGAAAGGGCGGCTTATGCAAAAAAGGAGCGTCTCGATAGGCCGAAAACCCGAAAGGGAAGTCTAGGCAAAAATTAGAGACATAAACAGAATAAATTTCCCGCTAAGTTGAAAACTTGCAAGGGCAGCTTAGGCAAAAGTTAGGGACTTTCTTGGCAAGTAACTACGTCAGACGAGACTTGATCATTGAAGAAACAATCTTCTCGGATCCTCACCATACTTCAACGAAAGCTGCTGCTCAGGATTTCAAAAGTTGTCAGGGGGGATAGTGGTCATTGTATCTCAATGTATCTTTTCCATTATGTATTACCATTTCCCAAACTTTGTAATCATCCATGGAGTCTCGCCATTCACAGACTACCATTCTATTAATGAAATTCGAGCTTTTGTCCAATTCTATGTGTTCTTATTTTTGTTTAGCTTGCAAAAACGTCATTTATTACTGATAATAATTGTTAAAGCAAAAAAAAAATTAAAAGAAGCAAAATTAACTTTTCAAAAAAGAGAGAAGAGATCTTTACAATTCAATTGACTTTGGGATTTGTGATGAAACAATGACAACAAAAATGGTGATCCCAAGAATGAACAGACTCCATTTGTTTTCAGAAGATTTACTTCCTTTATGAAAGTTTTCTCAGGTCATTTTGCTGGTAGGTGCGCAATCTTTGTGTGTTTCTTAGATACTTAAAGACGATATCAGTGGGTGCAAGGTACAATATTGGGTTTATGATCCCATTATCACCAGTCAAGTCTTGGTTCGCTTTTGATTTTGGGTTTGCATGGTCAGAAGCCTCTGTCCCAGATTCCCCAGCAAAGTCTTCCCTCATATAATGAAAGGTTTTATTCCTTTGGTGTGCTGGGATGTCGCTCTTTTTGCAGTTTTGGTATTAATATTGACTTCTTGACTTCCCGGGAAGATTATCCCAGGGCATCTCTTGTTGGAATGAGTATTCGTAATGAAAGTTTTTCTCTAGGGAGGTAGGTTTGAATCCCCCAGTGAGGCTTGGATGTTTCGGTGTCAGTCTGCTTTATTTAAGGATGGTCTTGCAATCTCCAGTAGGTATGTTGCTTTTGAAAAACTGTTTTTCTCTGATAAAATTGGAAGAAGGATGTTTTGTCCCGGTATCTGTTGGATTTGGCTACATCTGAATTATGTTTCTCCTCGGTGAAGTTAGGATAGGCAATAGGTTTGGTTTCCGCAGTTGCTTTTACCTTTCTTGGATTGATCTTTTTGGTTGAAGTTTAGCCCTGTTGTTGTTAGTACCTGAGGTGGTTTTGTTTGTTTGTGCTGATTATGTATCCTTTTATCAGCATATGCATGATAGCACTCATACATTCATACATGTATCATGCATAACTAAAAAAATCATCATTCATTAGCACTGTGTTCTGACTATTTCGGCAGCGTTCTTGGCTTAGTTGATTTTGGTTGTCCCGCTTGAGTTTATTTCTCAAAAGGTGTATCTACAATGGCCGTCTCGCTCCAGTTTATTTCCGAATTGGATTTATGAATCTCTGAAAACTTTGAGTTTTGGTTCATGCATTTATTTTGCACAGGAGGACTTTATCTCCTCAGCAGGAATGTCGTGGCATGTCCCTGGGAAGTCATATCGCTATTTCCAGAAAGTCATTGCTCTTTGCATTTCCCCTTGACAATAAGTGGAAGTCTCTTTATTTGAGACAGGTTATGTATTACCCTTTCCAGGCAGATTTCCTTGGTTAGAGAAGAAGTTGGGTCCCGTTCTCGGCAAAACACCAGAATCTTGGGGAAACTATGATATATTTTTCTCTTTCAACCTTCAGTGAATGTTGGTAGTACATCGGCAGTGAACGTTGGTGTTTGTTATCTTTTTGCTATCTTCAGTGAAGGTTGATAGTTCATCGTCAGTGAACGGCGGTGATATGATATATTTTCTCTTTCTACCTTCAGTGAATGTTGGCAGTACATCGGCAGTGAACATCGGTGTTTGTTATCTTTTTTCTATCTTCAGTGAACATTGATAGTTCATCGTCAGTGAACGGCGGTGATATGATATTTTTATCTTTCTACCTTCAATGAACGTTGGTAGTACATCGGCAGTGAACATCAGTGTTTGTTATCTTTATGCTATCTTCAATGAACGTTGATAGTTCATTGTCAGTGAACAGCGGTGATATGATATATTTTCTCTTTCTACCTTCAGTGAACGTTGGTAGTACATCGGTAGTGAACATCAGTGTTTGTTATCTTTTTGCTATCTTCAGTGAACGTTGATAGTTCATCGTCAGTAAACAGCGGTGGTATGATATTTGTTGTACCCCAAAATTTTCCATTTCATGTTTTCGAAGGTCTTCCCTTACATGGTTGGTCACAAACACTTGCCTAACAAAAATAAAGTTTTTTTTTGAAGATGAACAAAGTGTCTTTCGATTGGCATCTGGGAAAAGTCTTCGATTGGGTATCCAAAATCCTTCGATACAGACTTGACTCACCAGTCTTTGATTGGGCATTTGGCACTCTTCGATCGGGCTTTGATTAGTAAGCTTCGATTAGGTGTTTGGAACCCTTCGATCAAGCTTTGGTCCGCAAGTCTTCGATTGAGCGCTGAACCCCCTTTGATCAAGTCAATTTCACAATGCTTTGACTACGCATTTATTACTTCAGGCTTACCTTCGACTCATGAGGCAAGAATCTCCTACAAGTTTGTTTCGATTCATAAAGGAAAAGGCCCCTCAACTTGCCAGCACACCAGGCAAGAGGCTAATTCGAAGAACATGTAAATGACTCATTCGAAGAACATGTAAAGGTCCATTCGAAGAAGTATTCAAAGGGTCCATTCGAAGAACATGTAAAGGTCCATTCGATGAAGTATTCAAAAGGTCCATTTGAAGAAGCATTAAGAAGGCCCATTCGAAGGGTACATAAGAAGTCCATTCGAAGGAGGCAACTCAAGACCAATCGAAGAGCATAGCCTGAAGGCATTCGAAAATCAAAGGTGTCCAGGTTCATTCAAGATTCCAAAGAGACATGAATATTTCAAAAAAGGAAATCTTTTAATATGTATGATTCTTGTCTCATGGATTTAAAGGCCTGGTTAAATGTCTGTCCCTTGCCATTTTCATGCACCCTCACACTCCTATAAATACGAGGCCAATGACACATTACAAAAAAAGACGAGGACATTTTGAGATACGCTGCCCACAAACCCACCAAAGGTTGTAAACATTTTCATAAGTAATCCAAGCCAAAGCAACCCTGCAACAAAAGTATCCACGCCCAGAAATCCCAGATCGAAGGTACCCACATCCAGAAAGTGCCAAATCAAAGGTTCTAACTACTGGTAGGAGAGGGTAAAATGTCAAACTTTGTATTTACATAACACATCCATATTTGTTGTTTCATTCGACTTGTCATTCTAGACAGAATCAAAGGGCTTGGGATTGGTACCCAGGTCATCTTTTTTTGTTGCTAACACTTGCTACAGATATAGCCTGAAAAGACCCAGCGCGCACAGGATCGTAGGACCTGGGTTTCGACACCCATGTCATGCGTTTTATTTTGCTAACAAATTTTTGCAGATGCAATGCCTCCACAGGTGATTCTTTAGGCCTTTCCAGCAACACCCTTCATAGAATCGAAAGGCAGCCTTCTTCTTATGAATCGAAGCCCCCCTTTCTCCCTGCAATCGAAGTTTACCCATATCCTTCCCAAACCCAATCGAAGGAGGCAGGAAAGGGTGCAAATCGAAGCTTGCCTCATCAATTCTCAAGCCCAATCGAAGGCTACTCACACCCATTCCCTAGCTCAATCGAAAGAAGGCCAAAGAAGGGTGAATCGAACGAGTCCATGGCATGGATCGAAGAAGTCTTTGCTCTTCTTTATTTTTACTTTTTACTTGTCTTTCAATCAATTTGTAATAGTTTAAATTAGGATTTTTACTTTTCATTTATCGCTTTATTTTCAAAGGGTTTGTTTTTGGCTATGTAAATACCTGAAGCCTTGTAATAGCGTAGTTTAATTTCCGCATTTTAAATTCCACAAAATATTAACTGTTAGATGTATGATATTAGGATGCATGACAAGAATGTATGATAAATTGTAAAACAGTTAGATAACCCTAAAATGTGCAAATATAAATAATTTGAAATTGAATCACTCGCACATGCGCACTCCTAGGGTACACTCCCACTTGGTTTCCTTCGGTAAATGATCATTGAGTATAGGATGCTTTAGTGGACGTCCTTTTGTCTAAACAAAGATCAAAGTCCTGATTCGAAAAAGTTGCCTCGGAATGGTTGCCTCAGAATTGTTGCCTCGAATAATTGATCAAAGACATTAGGGTTATTACTAAGACGTCCTAACATTGCTTTAGTGACCGTACATCCCTTTCAAATTGACCCTTAAAACTCCAACGACGGTGCTACCTACTCATTAATAGTAGGATAGCGTTGTCTAAAGGAAACGAACATAGAACGATTCTTTTTTCGAGTAGGTAGATTAGCTCCTAAGTACTTGCTCAAACAAAACAAACCTTTTTCACACTTACACTCCTTTACAAACAAAGTTTTCAAAAACACTTCATTACACTCTTGAAGACAGAAGCAAGAGTTAAATCAAAGTCAAAATAAAAGCTTTTCAAATCACACAAACACAAAGAAAAACAATTTTGAAAATGATGAGCAAGTACCTAAGATCCAGTAGATAACTACGGATAGAAATTGTGCTAATACCTTCCCTTTCTATAATCTACCCCCCGTACTAAAAAAAAATCTAGAAAAAGGAATTTTTATATGCTTTTTTCCTTTCCTGTTGGATAAAATAAAAGTCGGTGGCGACTTTTGCTTACCGCGACATTTTGCGAACACAAACGCAAAATGCAAACCAACATTCCTAAAAACCATCCCGGTTCTGGCCACCGTATCACAAAACTGGCGACTCTGCTGGGGAATAATAAGTGGGGTGTACCTTAGGATTAGTTCATTATATTGTTTTCAATTGTTTGATTTGTTTGCTTTATCTTTGTGGCCTTTGTATCGGAGTTACTATAGATCCTAACCCGGATCTGGGGGACACCTTTTAGGTAAGTAGCAATAGACTGTGAGGGAACTGTACGACATAGACCGATACGGTTGAAGCAGTAGCTATGTTGTTGTGACACATTAGTTGGTACCGATATCCCTTGTGGAGCAACAAGGAGAGCATGGGGCTGCTATATGGGTCATTAAGCATCAACTGATCTTAGAACCTATAATTGACCAACTTGGCCATAGAAAGTAGCAGTATGATACACTCATTGAGACCATACTCTCGAGATGGTTCCGGCTGCAAGAAAAGATTGCGTGACTGGAATTATGACCGATGGAGGATGGTCAGTGATATTGAGAACCTCTAGAACCCGGTTACTATTATTAGGACAGGTTGAACCAACTGAACTTCAAGAGGGTAATACCTAGACCCCATGCAAGCCTAAACCTAAAGTTGTTTGTGTGACTTGTGTGCTTTCAAGTTGAACTACTTGCACATTTTTGTTATCTGACAACATGAGTTCCTTGCAGGTTTTGTTTACAGTCCTTATCTAATAACTTGGATTTCTTGCCGAATTTACTTGTTTACATTACCTAGAACTTTTGCTTAAACGCATAACATACACGTCATAACATCATACCATAACATTTCCTTAACCATTTCAAGGATCTCAAGGGTTTGTGATGCAGGTAATGGTAAAGCATACGTCTAGCAAGGGGCAAGGGGATTTATTTTCCTCTAGCCAATGTCGTCTATAAATCAAAACATGATAACTTGAGTCAGGGGCTATGACCCACTCGATATGGTGAGCTTGACTCTTGAAGAAGGACTCCTAACAACACGAAGTTTCTTCAATCAAAACTGCAAAATTCAACTTTTGACACTTTCTTGTTTACCCCGCGAGATCCTTGAAAACATTGCATACATATCATACATATCATTGCATAAGCAGGTTTCAAAGCGGGTCTCTCATTTTCTCGCTGTTTATTTCAGCAATGGCTCTCCAACAAGACAACAAAGATTTTCAAACTCAAGAAGTTCGGTTCAGGGACATATTCCTAAACCTATCCAAGAGGCAGGAAGAGTTGAAAACACTCCTCGTTGGGAACATGGTCAAGAAAAGTCCTTAAAGACGATAAGGACAAACGGATGGAACAACTGCAAGCTGAGGTAGATGCAATGAGGACCCAGATGCTGGGGCAGATGGCCCTTATCCAAGGCTTAGCCCGGGAACAAGAAGATCTGATGACCATTATCAACCAACTTCATCAAGACCGATACAACAATATGAAACAAACAGTCGAGGCCGAGGACCAAGTCATTGATCAACCTTTAAGAAGACAAGGGTTTGGTTCAATGAAGAATAGACCTCTCCAAGTTGCTACTACCTCACGGGTCCAACAACAACCTCGCTAAAAACAACGGGTTAATCAGAGTAAGCCAGATACACCCAAGAGACAGTTTACCAAGCTCAACATGCCGCTGTCTCAAGCGTTACAACCACATGTTGAGGATGAATCTGGTGACATTGATAGGACCTTATCCGAATCCCAAGACTACTTCACCTAACTACAATCCTGATGCAAGATGTGCATACTATTCCAATAGCCCTGGACATGACACCAACAGTTGTTGGGCGTTGAGAAACAAAATTCAAAACCTGATTGATGAAGGAGCATTGGAATTCACACAAGATGGTCAACTGGAATGTTTCTGTCAATCCTCCAAGGCTCACCATTTTAAGTGACAAGTTCTGACAAGAGAGGCTTTTGTTCATTACAATTTTCAAGTTGTAATTTTCTTTTGATTGTTCGAATATTTGTTCATGTCAAACTTTATTACTTTATCAATGCATTGCATATGTCTATTTTGAATCAATCCATTCGTATTCACTATATTTAAATTGATTTCCTCTTTGTGATGTTCAACTCTCGGTTAAAAAACTCTAAGCCTTTAGAGGGAGGATGACGAAAATGATACCACGATCTCTACAATATGCTTTTGAACAGACCTCGCTAACGATGTACAGACGTTGTTTCAAATCTTAAACAATGGAGTTATAAGGAAGATAATCCCTCGTCGACCCCTTTGAGCCAAAGAAGTAGGAGTTTTTCTTTTTACACAAATTAAAACCCTTAATCACAACCTGGGTCAGGGTAGTTTTCTCAGTTAATCCAGGTGCACAATTAATGGCATCAAAGACGTCCTTCCGAAACAAAAGACGGTGATGGTTACCTATAATCGTCAAGACAGGAAGTCATTACCTCTCAAAAATAAAAGCCCATTAAGTCAAAACCTATGAAGGAGACCTAAGAAAAAACTAGGGCATCCCGCTGACTGTAATCACAAAAAGAAACAGTTCAGGCAAAAGACAGGGATAATAAAATAAAAAAAAGAAAGAGGTCCTACAAACTCTCAACAAAAATGACTGCCTGTTCGAAATAAATTGTCAATATCCGAACCATCACTGGAATATCAGAGTAAAGACTCAAACGGGATCTGAATGCACAATCAGCTGAGTTTAGGATCAAAGAACATCACGAAGAACGGGTGGGTACAAATATATTTTGAGCCTTTATCCTTTGTTTCTTGAACCGTGAACCAGGTCACGTTATAACCCTTAAAAGTCCTAGCTGAAGGATGGGTTCGTTTGAAAGCATACTGTCGCAAAAGGTATCCTGACTCCTATAGGACTTGCTGTAAATCCTGAGTTGACATCACATTTTATAAAAATTTGCTTGTTTTACTGAAAAATGCATTTTCAAAAAAAATTCAAGAGAGACATAAGCTTTGCATTCCTAAAATAACATTGTTTGCATATGACTATTTGTTCAAACAGCAGAGAAATTTGCACGACGAATATCTAGTGAACAAAAAACCGTCTCAAAAAGGACCACCTCAAGTGGAAAAACACTTCCGACCAAAGGGCACGTCATGATCATTGACCATCATCTGGGGAAGTCAAGTCAAGATTCAAGGAATCTCTCAAAAATGCTAAATAGCCAGGGGAAAATCTCCATCTGAATCACTTGGGGCTTCGTACATGAATTCCAGCAACGAATCTTGCTTGATCAAACAAACATCTTCTGGTATCGTGGCAACACAATGCTACCAACAGTAACAACTCCCTACACCCTGAGAGCATGGACATAGTCAGAAAATACTGCGCATGAACAAAGACCCGCTAGGTTGACTGGCCTAGGCAAAAATAAGGGCATCCCGGCGAACCAAAAGGGTTTGGGCAAAAATTAAGGATAAAAACAAAAAAAAAGGATCTGTACACCCGGCAAGTCGAAAACCCGAAAGGGCGGCTGGGACAAAAAAGGGTATCCTGGAGGACTGAAAATTTGAAAAGACAGTCCAGGCAAAAGTTAGGGATTAAAGCGTACGACTATGTCCCGTTATCTTGTCACTTGCCTATAAGTAGAAGACTTAGCATTTCGATCGGCAGTTACCAAGCACCTCATAAGTTGGGATAACACTCGATCCACAAGCCCTCAACAGGCACCTTCTCTAGTAGATACAGGGGCAGAAAAGTCTCGATGCAGAGTCATCGTCATATCTGCAGCATGCGTCCTAATAACATTCACTCCCTGCAGAGTAAGACAAAGACAATGATGTTAGTCATCCCAAACAAGACACAATTCTCCCCAGCTGAGATTAACAATCGCGAATGAGTCGGTAAGATTCTCCCTAAGCAGAGTTTATCTACCATTAACACTGTAAAATTATCCCCAGTGGAGTTTGGAGAATTATCCCCAGTAGACTCTAGAAGATTGTCCCCAGTAGAGTCTACAAGATTATCCCCAGTGAAGTCGCAACTAGAAAATCATCCCCAGCGGAGTTCATTCCTTTCACAAATAGAAACTCAATTCCCAACAGAGTTCATTATCACCAGCAACGGTAATTCATCCCCAGCCGAGTTTATTTCTTCCAAATCAACAGGTCCTCTAGAAGAATATGTCCTCCCCACAGAGTTATTTCCTCGTCAGTCTATTCCCCAGCGGAGTTATTCTCTCCTACAGGAATATGCTCGCAATCATCTTCATTAATTACCCCAGCGGAAACGAAGAATTCAACTTCTTGCACTCTCCAGCAGCAAGCCGGGATTTATTTTCCCCAGCTAGCGAACTTCAGAACACATCACATGCCCATACATCATGACATACATATACACATCATACAAAACAATCTTATTTATTTTGAGAACATCATTGCTTGATACATATCATGCATTACATACAGCTAACCTTTACCTTTCAGGAAAGATACAATCAAATTCTCACCAAGCTCAAGTTATGAATCCCGGATCCGACCGGATAGTATCTTGATCTCTACATCGTATTGTGAAGACCGGATTCGACCGGATAGCAGTATCAAATACCGCGAAGCCTGGATTCGACCAGATAGTGGTTTATCTTCAAGCTATGAAGCCATGATCTGACCAGATAGTATCTTGATTTCTGTATCATATTGTGAAGCCCAGATTCGACCGGATAGCAGTATCCAACACCGCGAAGCCTGGAATCGACCAGATAGTGGTATCTCTTAAAAGCAAGCTATGAAGCCCAGATTCGACCAGATAATATTTTAATCCCCAACAAGCCGTGAAGCCTGGATTACGACCGGATAACAGCTCAGCAAGTTACCATGAAGCCTGGATTTCGACCAGATAGTGGTATATCTTTAATACAAGTTATGAAGCCCAGGTTCGACCGAATAGTATCTTGATTTCTCCGAACGCCATGAAGCCTAGATTCGACCAGATAATGGTATATTATATCGTCAAGCCTGGATTACGACCAGATAGCGGTAAGGAACACTGTGAAGCCTGGATTTCGACCAGATAACAGTGAGGGACACTATGAAGCTTGGATTTCGACCAAATAGAAGTTTACCCAGCCAGTTACTATGAAGCCCGGATCCGACCAGATATTAGTGGGCCCAAAGTCAAAGGGAAGCCCAGATGCGACCAGATAACCACTTGATTTCTTCTGAAGCCTGGATTTCGACCAGATAAGAAGTAAGGTATTGTGAAGCCTGGATTTTGACAAGATAGCAATGCAAGACCATGAAGCCTGGATTTTGACCAGATAATGGTACAAGACACTGTGAAGCCTGGATTTCAACCAGATAGTAGTGAGGGATACTGTGAAGCTTGGGTTTCAACCAAATAGTAGTTTACTCGGCCAATTACTTTGAAGCCCGGATTCAACCGGATATTAGTAGGCCCAAAGTCAAAGGGAAGCCTGGATGCGACCAGATAACCACTTAATTTCTTCTGAAGCCTGGATTTCGACCAGATAAGAAGTAAGGTATTGTGAAGCCTGGATTTCGACCAGATAGCAGTACAGGACACCATGAAGCATGGATTCGACCAGATAATGGTATAAAACATTGTGAAGCCTAGTTTACGACCAGATAGCGGTAAGAGACACTGTGAAGCTTGGATTTCGACCAAATAGCAGTTTTACCTGGACAGATACTAAGAAGCCCGGAGTCAACTGGATATTAGTGTGCCCTAAATTCAAGTTGAAGCCCAGATGCGTCTGGATAACAACTGAATTCCTTCTGAAGCCTGGATTACGACCAGATAAGAATCGAGAAATTGCGAAGCCTGGATTACAACCGGATAGCAAGTATAATCTCATCTTCCCAGTAAGTCACCGTAAATCTTGGATTACAACCAGATAGAAGTCAGTCTTATCACTATGAAGCCTAGACCACGACCATATAGTAGTTCATTCTCAACTTTCCTCTTCAATAGAGATGATTCCTCAGTAGAATAACGGACGATCGAGGTTCCTAAATTTCAACAGAGATGATTCCTCAGTAGAATAACGGACGACCGAGGTTCCTAAATTTCAACAGAGATGATTTCTCAGTAGAATAACAGACGATCGAAGTTCCTAAATTTCAACATAGATGATTTCCTCAGTAGAATAATGGACGACCAAAGTTCCTAAATTTCAACAGAGATGATTCCTCAGTAGAATAACGGACGACCGAAGTTCCTAAATTTCAACAGAGATGATACCCCGATAGAATAACAGACGAATAAAGCTCCTAAAATTCTATTTCTCTTAAGACAGAGATCAACATTTCTCAGCGGAATCTTCCTCAAAAACAGGTATACAAGCTCTCGCTAAGGAATCTCTTATGAGATCGACACTCCTTCGGATGGCATCTTTAAGCCCATCCCCCGTCAGCAATTTGCAAATGGCATCTATAAGCCCATATCCGATATCGCAAGACGGACACCACTTCATGCGAGTGCAAATTTACGGACACTCTAGTGTTCAATCCTCTTCCACCTTCGGATCACGAAAGGCACGTAAGCAAATCTACATCCTCAGGTTTAAGAAGATTGAACAGGGGCAGCTGTTGTACCCTAAAATTTGCCCTCTCATGTTTTCGAAGGTCTTCCCTTACATGGTTGGTCACAAACACTTGCCTAACGAAAGTAAAGTTTTTTTTGAAGATGAACAAAGTGTCTTTCGATTGGCATCTGGGAAAAGTCTTCGATTGGGTATCCAAAATCCTTCGATACAGGCTTGACTCACCAGTCTTCGATAGGGAATTTGGCACTCTTAGATCGGGCTTTGATTAATAAGCTTTGATTAGGTGTTTGGAACCCTTCGATCAAGCTTTAGCCCACAAGTCTTTGATTGAGCACTGGACCCTCTTCGATCAAGTCAATTTAACAATGCTTCAACTATGCATTAACTACTTCAGGCTTACCTTCGACTCACGAGGCAAGAATCTCCTACAAGTTTGTTTCGATTCACAAAGAGAAAAGCCCCTCAACTTGCCAGCACACTAGGCAAGAGGCTCATTCGAAGAACATGTAAATGACTCATTCGAAGAACATGTAAAGGTCCATTCGAAGAAGCATTCAAAGGGTCCATTCGAAGAACATGTAAAGGTCCATTCGATGAATTATTCAGAAGGTCCATTTGAAGAAGCATTCAGAAGGCCCATTAGAAGGGTACATAAGAAGTCCATTCGAAGGAGGCAACTCAAGACCAATCGAAGAGCATGGCCTGAAGGCATTCGAAAATTAAAGGTGTCCAGGATCATTCAAGATTCTAAAGAGACATGAATATTTCAAAAAAGGAAATCTTTTAATATGTCTGATTCTTGTCTCATGGCTTTAAAGGCCTGGTTAAATGGCTGTCCCTTGCCATTTTCATGCACCCTAACACTCCTATAAATACGAGGCCAATGACACATTACAAAAAAAGACGAGGACATTTTGAGATACGCTGCCACAAACCCACCAAAGGTTGTCAACATTTTCATAAGTAATCCAAGCCAAAGCAACCCTTCAACAAAAGTATCCACACCCATAAATCCCAAATCGAAGGTACCCACATCCAAAAAGTGCCAAATCAAAGGTTCTAACTACTGGTAGGAGAGGGTAAAATGTCAAACTTTGTATTTACATAGCACATCCATATTTGTTGTTTCATTCGATTTGTCATTCTAGACAGAATCAAAGGGCTTGGGTTTGGTACCCAGGTCATGTTTTTTTGTTGCTAACACTTGCTACAGATATAGCCTGAAAAGACCCAGCGCGCACAGGATCGAAGGACCTAGGTTTCGACACCCAGGTCATGCGTTTTATTTTGCTAACATATTTTTGCAGATGCAGTGCCTCCACAGGTGATCCTTCAGGCCTTTCCAGCAACACCCTTCATAGAATCGAAAGGTAGCCTTCTTCCTCTGAATCGAAGCCCCCCCTTTCTCCATGCAATAGAAGTTTACCCATATCCTTCCCAAACCCAATCGAAGGAGACAGGAAAGGGTGCAAATCGAAGCTTTCCCCGCCAATTCTCAATCCCAATCGAAGGCTACTCACACCCATTCCCTAGCTCAATCAAAAGAAGGCCAAAGAAGGGTGAATCGAACGAGTCCATGGCATGGATCGAAGAAGTCTTTGCTTTTCTTTATTTTTACTTTTTACTTGTCTTTCAATCAAGTTGTAATAGTTTAAATTAGGATTTTTACTTTTCATTTATCGCTTTATTTTCAAAGGGTTTGTTTTTGGCTATGTAAATACCCAAAGCCTTGTAATAGCGTAGTTTAATTTCCGCATTTTAAATTCCGCAAAATATTAACTGTTAGATGTATGATATTAGGATGCATGACAAGAATGTATGATAAATTGTAAAAACAGTTAGATAACCCTAAAATGTGCAAAGATAAATAATCTGAAATTGAATCACTCGCACATGCGCACTCCTAGGGTACACTCCAACTTGGTTGCCTTCGGTAAACGGTCATTGAGTATAGGATGCTTTAGTGGTCGTCCTTTTGTCTAAACAAAGATCAAAGTCCCGATTCAGAAAAGTTGCCTCGGAATGGTTGCTTCGGAATTGTTGCCTCGAATAATTGATCTAAGACATTAGGGTTATTACTAAGACGTCCTAACACTGCTTTAGTGACCATACGTCCCTTTTGAATTGACCCTTAAAACTCCAACGACGGTGCTACCTACTCACTAATAGTAGGATATCGCTGTCTAATGGAAACGAACATAGAACAATTCTTTTTTCGAGTAGGTAGATTAGCTCCTAAGTACTTGCTCAAACAAAACAAACCTTTTTCACACTTACACTCCTTTACAAACAAAGTTTTCAAAAACACTTCATTACACTCTTGAAGACAGAAGCAAGAGTTAAATCGAAGTCAAAACAAAAGCTTTTCAAATCACACAAACACAAAGAAAAACAATTTTGAAAATGATGAGCAAGTACCTAAGAGCCCGTAGATAACTACGGATAGAAAGGGTGCTAATACCTTCCCTTTCTATAATCTACCCCCCATACTCAAAAAAATCTCGAAAAAGGAATTTTTCTGTGTTTTTTTCCTTTCCTTTTGGATAAAATAAAAGTCGGTGGCGACTCTTTCTTACCGCTACATTTTGCAAACACAAATGCAAAACGCAAACCAGCATTCCTAAAAACCGTCCCGGTTCTAGCCATCGTATCACAATATTTTTCTCTTTCTACCTTCAGTGAACGTTGGTAGTACATCGACAGTGAACGTCAGTGTTTGTTATCTTTTTGCTATCTTCAGTGAACGTTGATAGTTCATCATCAGTGAACAGCGGTGGTATGATATTTTTCTCTTTCTACCTTCAGTGAACGTTGGTAGAACATCGGCAGTGAACGTTGGTGTTTATTATCTTTTTGCTATCTTCAGTGAACGTTGATAGTTCATCGTTAGTAAACGGCAGTGGTATGATATATTCAGTGAACGACAGTAGTACATCGGCAGTGAACGTCGATGCTTGTTATCCTCCTCTTTGATTTTGTTCTCATGGCTTACCAGCGATTTATTTTCCTGATGGGATTGCCTTTTTGTGGCTACATTTTATGTCACGTACCCAATTCTACTTTGCATCTCTTTTATTCCATTCATATGCATTCATACGCATAAATGTTTGCATAACATCTTAGGGCCAAAAATAGAGTTTGTTTTATATTTAAGTGTCTTCAATCACGTCGACACGAAGATTTTTAACCTTCATATCTCCGGATAGAAGAAACTTAAATAAGGGCAGTTGTTGTACCCCAATTTTTGCCCCTAAGTTCCCTTCATCATACCATATTGTTTCAACCACCACAAAATCACATTAGGGCTTTTGGTTCTTCTACTTATCTTTAGCTTTGCTCTATGAGGAGTTACCAAGCACCTTAACTTGTTTTCTCTTATGATCATGGATATTTTGCTTTGATTTTATCTCTAAATTAACAAAATGCAATATTGGTTTGTCTCACTTGTTGATAATGTAGGTCAAGGCAATGAGGTTTTTAACATGTTGCTTCATGGGTTCATGAGTTTATTTCCATGCCCTGGTCAAAGTCTTGAGAAATTTAAACCTCACCATTGAAGTTGTTTTGAAGTTGGTATGAAATTGGTTGGTGGCCATAGGTCCTCATCATCATCTTCAACAATTTCTATTCACAAAGGAAGAGTATTGGCACAAAAAGTTTGTTCAAATTTGGCAAAGTTCCACCAAGCATTCTCTTGATCTAGAGGCTAGGGTTTTGGACTTCAAAGGGGCATATCTTTCTCATCTTTTGGTATTTTTGAGTGATTACAAAAACCTTCTTCTCTTCAAAGAGTCACCAATAAATTACTTCAAAAGTTCCAAGGAGTGTCCATGTGGAAGGAACTTGGTGAAGAAGAAAGATTACAAGTTACCCAGATGAATTATCATTTTTCCATATGTGATTTCAAATGGTCATAACTTGGTCAATTTTTATCACCTTGAGCCCATTCTTTTTCCATGATGACCCTAAGTATGTGCACTTCATGTTTTCTTTTATGTGCAAAGTAATAAAATGGATGGAAGTTTCCTTAAGAATGCAAAAGATTATAGGTCATTTCATGATTTTTGGCCAACTTCAACAAGTCATAACTTGCTCAATTTTTGGAGATTTTGATTGGTTAAAATTGCAAAATGTCATTCAATAGATCTACTTCATTCCATCTTTTTTGATCAAGAGCAAATTCTAAGTGCAAGGCCATGTTTGGAAGCAAGAGATTATAGGTCATTTTTTAAAGAAGAATTTGAAATATTTCTAAGTATGGAAAGTCAACTCTTTTTCCTCAACTTTGACTCCATGTAACTTTCATCTCAAACATCCATTTGGTTCCATTCCTTTTACATTGCAAAGCTTGTTACATCATCTTTCCAAAGCATCAATAATCTTGCCTTGAGACCCCTTGAGGTGGAAATGCCATTGGATTGAACTTGGTAACTTGGAACTGAAGTTTCACCATAAGTCAGAATTTGAAATCCATGTTTTGGCCTTTAAACATCAAATTAGCACGTGTTTGTGATCTAAACATGTTTAACCAAGTTGCCAAAATGGATTAGAGCCTTGAAACGCAAGGATTTGATGAGTTTTGATGCAAATCAGATCACACTTTGCTTGTGTATCAGGTTCACACGATTTCCCTCCAATTTGCATCATTCCACACGCTTGAGCATTCCATTTGATTTCCTATAAATAGAGGGTCATCCCCCATTCAATTTCCCAAGCTTAGATAGCCAGAATCACCCTGCCAAACTTGCTTCCCAACTCAGAATTCAGCTACTTCGAATCCTATTCTCAAGCCTTTTTCAATCCATTTTCTCCATCAATTCACCTTCCTTGATCTTTCTTGAACCTATCCATACATTTACATTCAAGAATCGTGCCCTACATTGCTCCATAGAAGTCCAGTTTCAGAGCTCTGCAACTCAACTTCAATATGTAGATTCCTTCATCAATTCTTCAAAACTTTGATATCATTGTGTTGCTCTAATTTCCATGGTTCTAGTCGCAATAGTTACTTTCTTCTGGAAACACGTTTAGACCATGTATTTTCAAATCCCCTTTTAAAACTTTCTTTCCAAATTGCTTGAGTTACAGTTTATATAAAAATGCCGCGAGGGTATGGTTGTCTTCGTCTTGAAGAGACGAAACGAATGGCATAGGTCTGAGCTTCTGATTTTACAGTTTGAGGGACTGCAATTCGTGAGGCTGGAGGTTGAAGATGACCAACGTGTCACCTTCTAACCAATGAAAGCGTGCCATTTGTTTTTTTTTGAATTTCTGATTTTACATTTGATTCAGTGCTTTATTCAGTAAAGACCATGATATGCACAACGCACCAGATCCTTTGGATTTGATTACGAACGCGTTTTGATTCTCATCCAATGGTCAACATCTTTTTCTTTTATTTTCTTTTTCAGATTTTTATATTTTAATTGTTTTAAATTTCAATAAAATCATAGAAAATTCATTTTTAGTCCAAAAAATTTGAAAAAATTATGAAAAATATTTTTGATTATTCTCTTTCTGATTTTTATTTTTTCACAATTTATTTTTGTGTTTTGATATTTTTTATGAAATTTACACTTATCTGATTTGTTTAAAATGTTTAAAAATACTTTTGCACATTTTTTAATTCTGAAAAAATTATGGAATGATCCAATGACATTGTGACAAATATAGGTGACCTCATTTTATTTTTGTTTCTGAATTTGTTATGTTTTACTATTTTTGTTTATTTTACCCATTTATTTTAATTTTTAAAAATAGTTTCTGACTTTTAAAAATTAACAAAATTTTTATAAAAGTATTTGGATCCATTTCTGTATTTTCTATGACCTTATTTTTTATTTCTTGATTAATTTGAACATAATTGATATTTTCCTCATTATTTTCTATTTTAAAACTTTTTTAACCCTTTAAATGTATATATTAAATATATTATTATTTTGTGATTATTTTCTGGCTGTCTTGAGTTGATTTTTTGATCATGACTTTATTAACATCATTGGATCTTGGGTGTTGAGTTCAACTCCACCAAAATGGATGAATGATTTTAATAATAGTTTGATTAAAATTTTAATTCAAAAGTGGTTTATTCATCTTTTTACCCTAATCCCTCTTCATCTCATCCCCTTCTTCTTGCACTAAATGTTGTTGGAGCATGATCTCTATATCATGTCTCAAAACAAATGGTGCATATATTGCTATTGACCGGCCTCAAAATAGGTGCGACTTCTATATAATTCCACTTACGATTGCTTAATATAGCGCTAAATTTTGTCCCGATTCGAATAAATGATAATTCATGGCCCAAACTTATGATTGCAAGCCCAAGTATGTTAGTTTGATCTCTTTGATCTAATAACCTTGAGATTCATTGTGTGGAGGCTTTGGTTATACCAATCCTCTAATGGATCTACAACACCTTTGGTCAACACGGATCACTTAAACATTGTTGATCATTAAATGGTACTTATGAGAATTCTAAATGGATGATATACTTGACAAAAAGCAAATGCAACTTGTTGTGTGGAGGCTTTGGTTCTACCAATCCTCTAATGAGTTCCAAATGCAAGTTTCAAGATGGTCATCCAACTAACCACTAATTATTAACTTGCTTTATTTTTTACGCTTTTTATTCTTTTATGCTTTATGCACTATTTACTTTTAGCATTTACATTTCATGTCATTTTCATCTTTGCTCACTTGAGCATTTATTTTCTTGTCATTTTCACTTTGCTCACTTGAGCTTTTCTTTTTCCTTTTCCTAAGATACTTAAAACCTAAAAAACTCTTAATGGTACTTGGACTATTTGGTTACTATCCTTGGCATGATGGAGCAGTGGACTTTTTCTTGGACTTAGGATTAGAAACCTTGGCCTATCTTGGATACCTTGTGATCTTATCTGATTATTTTTTCTGGAGCTCTTGAGGTTTACCTCAAGAAATTGGTTTGCTTGTTTGTTTTTGTGTGCAGGTTTTTGTGATTGCATCCTTTGTTTGTAATCTGGAATTCACCCGCATACAACCGTTACTCTGCCCAATTTTTGAGAAGACTTAATAAACTTTAAGAGGTCTAGTATATTTTCTTGCTTGGTTTCAATCCAAAGAATGGGAATTCTATCTTGACTCATAATGTCAAGTTGTGGCTTCTTGTTGTTCAGATGGTCCTTATCCTTAGCTTTTACCTTATGCTTTAGGATAACCTCTTCTTCCCCTCCCATCTTCTTTAATTTCAAAAATTGTCTCCCTCCTTTTGAAAACCCTTCTTGTTTTAGAAACTTGAAACACTTTCATAATAAATTTGGACTTAGGTCCATGCATTTTCAAAACATTTTCATCAATAAACTTCAATCAACTTAATAATACCTTGACATTTTTGTGAGAAGACTAAAAGTCAATTAATCTCATTTCAAACCATTTTGCCACTTTGGCTTTTATCTTTAAACTTTTCTCAAAAGATTAGACTCTTGTCAATCCTTGTAGTGATGCAAACAAAATATACTTCTACATTATATAGTGAAGAGATATATTTTCCACTTGGGTGTTGAGTGAGGCGTTGTTGATTTTAAAATCCAAGCCATATCCTCCATTTTGAGATGATGCAAATTATCCTTTCTCATGATTGTGGGTAGTAAGTATGTTTTCCACAAAGACAATGACGATGATGTCTTATCTCTTAAAATTAACCAACATATTTGTTTCAAACTTTTAAAAGAGGAACTACGTGTACCCTGTTCCCCTATTGCACGAAAGGTGGTACGTAGGCACTAAAGGTTCACAACCGCAGCGGGTGCAAAAATCATAAAATAATATATTTCTTTTCTCACCTCCACCATCCATTTTATATATAACACACTTTATATCCAAAATACACAGATTTTACAAAGAGGTTCCTGCGGAGTACCGTAGATGTTTAGGGTGCTAATACCTTCCCTTTTCATAACCAACCCCCTTACCTTGAATCTTTCCCCTTTTTTTAGGTAATTCGCTCTTTTCCCATTCCTTTGGAAACAATAAAGCGCAGTGGCGATTTTTATTTTGATTTGTATAAAGTCTAGTCAATCCAATGGCTTAGTCTTGAACATTTATACCGCTACAATAGGTCCTTTCTATAATCATCTGCTAGGAAGTTCTTAGGCTGGTTTTACTGAACTGATTTTTATAGGGGAACATGTGGAAAATGGAATTAGGAGCGGTAAAATTCAAGTGGCTACATCTTCAAATACTGTGAAGAAGGCTTATAATTTGAAGAGAGAATCAAATGTTGTGTACAGCTAGAAGGGTTGTAATAAGAGTGACATCAACCAATTTGTGGGGGCAGTGCTGATCTACAATCCTGCACTAGTGCAACAACAACAAAATAATCAGCTTAGGCAGGAGGCACCTAGGAGGCAGTTCACAAAGATCTACATGTTGTTGGCTCAAGAATTACAACACATGTTAAAGGTAGTGATGGTTACATTAAGAGAACTTCCTCATAATCCCAACACTTCCTCTCCCGGATACAATCCCAATTCAAGGTGTGCGTACCACTCGAATAGCCCCAGGCATGACACTAGCAATTGTTGGGCTCTGAAGAATAAGATCCAAGACATGATTGGTGCTAAGGAAATTGAATTTGATCCTCCTAAGACTCCTAATGTGATTACTGCACTCATGCCTAACCATGACAAGGGTGTTAATGCTATTGAAGATGTTTCTTATGTTTCTACTGTGAATGATTTGACTACTTCTCTGATGATTGTTAAGGAGAAGCTGCTACAAGTCCGTTTATTTTCGGGTTGTGTTGAAGACTGTTACTATTGTGCATCCCAATCCAATGGTTGTGCATTGCTGAAAAAAGTTATTCAGTGTTTGATGGATGACCGTGAGATCTTGTTTGAGAAGATTCCATTTGAGAAGACTCCTACTGTGGAGAGTACATCCCAAGACCGGAATCTTGAAGACGGGTCTACAATTTGCAGTACCCCTATAAGGATCACTTCTAAGGGTCCTATGAAGATTAATATAGAGCCTTTAGTTTCTCCTATGATTATTACTGCGCCTGGGCCAATTTCATATTCCTATGATAAGGCTATCCCTTGGAATTATGGAGCTGATGTCTACTACCATGGCGTCAAGCAAGAGCCACTGACTGTTGAAGAGGAAAATGCTGAAGTTGTTAATTCTGATGTTGGAAATATTTCTGGGACTAGTAAGGTTACCAGAAGTGGAAGGGTTTTCTCTCTAGAGATCACTCCGAAGGCTGTTACTACACCAGTTCGTATCACTACTACTACTAAAATTCGAGGCGAAAAACATATGACCGAGCCTTCCCAGACGGAGGCACCAAAAGAATTTACTATTGAAGACCCCTCCAAGTAGGAGATGGAGGAAATATTAAAGATTTATCTGAAAGAGTGACTACAAGATTGTTGAATAACTGGGGTAGACCCCCTCTAAAATATCTATGTTATCCCTGTTGTTGTGTTCTGAAGCCCATGCTCAGGCTTTGGTGAAATTACTGAAATTCGCTCATGTACCACAAGAAATATCTGTTGATTAGTTCGAAAATCATATTGCTAGCCTGACGACTGATAATGGGCTAGGCTTTTCTAACACAGACTTAACTCCCACTAGAAGGAATCATAATAAGGCCCTGCATGTCTCTATTGAGTGTGGGGGAACTACCTTATCACATGTGTTGGTAGACACAGGTTCCTCTTTGAACGTATTTCCAAAAGTTGTTTTAGACAAACTTGACCGTGAATGAATTTTTCTAAAACCCAATGATATCGTGGTAAGAGATTTTGATGGTTTGAAGAGAAAAATGCATGGAGAGGTTGATCTTCCAATCAAAGTGGGTTCCCAGGTCTTAGAATCTACTTTCTATGTGATGGATATTCGTCCATCTTATTCATGTTTGTTGGGATGCCCTTGGATTCATAGGGCATGTGTTGTTACTTCTACCTTACACCAGAAGTTGAAGTATCATATGAGGGGAAAGATCGTTACAGTTTACGGTGAAGAAGAATATATGGTGAGCCATTTGAATTCTTTCAAGTATGTCGAGGTGGATGGTGAATTCGTCGACACTCCTTTCCAGACCTTTGAAGTTGTTTCTCAGACAACCTCGGTTGATAAAGTTACTTTTGTTGTTCCTAAGACTCCATCAAAAATGGATTCTCTAAAAGACGTCAGGGATGTGGTTGAAGAAGGTGGTTACTGTTTGGGGCCAACTTCCTAATATTCCTTACAAGTCATATAAATTTGGTTTGGGTTTCACCTCCTGAGCTCAGAGGGCTGCCCTTCATGCTCATGCTCATTCTGGGAGATGCCATTTTGCATTAACAACAATGGAGTTCACGACAATCATGTTAACACTGTGGAAGACGATGATAGTGGCTACGACATTGACACTTGGATCTTCCCTACTACCGGCAATGGGCTCAACAATTGGAAGGATGAAGACTTTATACCAATCTCCTTTAGTTAGGAGTAAATGCTATTTTCTATTTTCTTGCTTTCAAATTTTGGTTATGTAATTTAAACATGAACTTTAAGCCTTGTGCCTTACCCGGGGCACAACGGTCCATTTGTTAGGGTTGTTATTATTCATTAGCATGTCTTCATTTAATAAATCATTGGACGTTTGCATTCAAATTTTGAGATCTTTGTCTTTCTTTGACTTTATCGCTTTCAAAATAGATATGTGTTCTTACACACACCCATACCACAAATTGTAGACCCATATCCACCGTTAATCCCATTGATAACAATTCTGCTATTTGTAATTATGACTTCGAAAATCCAATCTACCAAGCCGAGGACGAAGGTGAGTGTGATACGGTGGCAGAACTGACTGGTATACTGGTTTTACGTTTGTATTCGTAAATGTTGCGGTAAGAAAGAGTCGCCACCGACATTTCTTTTATCCAACAAAGGAAAGGGTTAAAAGAACAGAAAAAGACCTTTCGAGAGTTTTCTGAGTAAGAGGGGGTAGATTATGTAAAGGGAAGATGTTAGCACCCTTTCCATCCGTAGTTATCTACGAGCTCTTAGATGCTAGCTCATTTGATAAATACCTTGTGCTTTGTGTGTTTGAAAAGTATTTTGAAAGAAAGTGCCTTAGTACGGCGAACTTTGTAATATTTCTCGGATTGGTAGAGAACGTGTACAAAGTGTTTTGAAAATGTTTTTGGAAAGATTTTTGTGTTTGTGTAAAAGTTTGTTTTGTTTTGAGCAAGCATCTATGAACTATCTACTTTAGTCGAAAGAGTTGTTCTTTTCCTTTTGTTTCTTTAGACAGTGCTATCCTACTATTATTGAGTAGGTAGCCATAGTCGTTGGATGTTTGAGGGACAAATGAAGGGACGTTGTTACAGTCACAAAGGAAACTAGGAAAGAAACCTTAGTAACTACCCTAAGGCTTTAAGATCATACCGAGGCAGCATCGAGAGAGTCATTTTTTTATCTTTAAACTGGAGGGTAGCCACTAAAGTCTCTCACGTTTCGAGAGTTGTGACTGTTTTCCTAAGGCAACCAAAGTGGGAATACCCTAGAGGTGCACATGTGTAATTGTGTTTGTATTCAGTTATTTTGTCTTTGCATTAGGTTTGCTATCATTTGATTTTAAAATCTTGTCATACAATCCCATTAGTCATGAATCTAAACAGTTAATAGTTGCAGGAATTTAAAGTGCGGAAACGTAAAAATCTAGCTATTACAAGGCTCCGGGGAGGGGGATTATTTACAAGTCCAAAACGGGGAAAAGTAAAAAGCAGTAAAAGTAAAGTCCCAGTTAAGTCTATTACATCCCATAAGCAAGTACAATAATATAAAAAATAGTAACGAAATAACAAACGCGCGCGAATTGAAAATAACGTCTAAAATCCTAAGGTACTTCTAAGTTAAAAGAAAATATTTTTGTTTGTTTTTTATTTTAATGTGGAAAATATTAAATTAAATCAATTCTAACCTAAATTAATTGAAAAAAGGGAAAATAAAATAAAATTATTAATTAAAATGATTCTAAAATAAATCTAACATTTTTTTTGTATTTTTATTTATGAAAAGAAAATGAATTAAAATCCTTAGTCTATTTAGTTTTAAATTAAAGAATATGGTTTAAATAATAATTAATTAATTTACAAAATTAATTTAATTGAGAAAAATGCTAACCTAATTTTTATGATTTTTATCTGATTTTTATGTTGATTAAAAAACAAACTAAAAGAAATAAACAAAAACAAAATGAACAAGTATAAATGGGCCAGTCAACAAAAGTAGACATGGGGTGCAAATTTAAATTCGTTGGGCCCAAGTGAGATGAGCCCAAATCTACAATTAGATCCAGTGAGGGAATCCGTTAAGGGTGCATGGTGAGTTGCGCGTCTGGGAGTGCTGGGTCTGATAAGATGGTATCTACTGGTGTTGACCACGTGGTGCATGGTGAATGTCTGGATGTGAAACACACAAGATTTGCAAAATGATAGTTAGAAAAACAAACTGCATGACCCGGGTATCGAACCCAGGTCCTTCTCACTGCAACACGCCTACTTCACCAACTGAGCCAGCTTGCCATTTGTTTATACCAATGAAACAATAATATTATGTTAGAAAATGGGTCAGATATATAAAATTCAAAATCAAATGCGCGCGCACTGTACAAGCCAATGGGAGAGTGACAGTTGGTGCACCGGAGTCAGCCCACTGGAGTCAACTCTCTGATTGTCTTCTCCGGTGGGCTTCAACAGTAAACCTGCAAGAGTAGCCAAAAACAAAAGTTGAAAGATACCCTATACCACTAATTTGTGTCCCCTGAGTTCAAATATGCAATCAGTTTGTTCTGAAACATCTTGGATTTTGAGATTCGAAGCAGAATACAGACCGTGTCCTAGAAATAACATGATTTTATTCTGGTCCTTAAAACTGCATGCATTACGCTAGATCTGCACTAATGGTGTCCCTTAACACGAACCAAACAGTTAGAGTTAACAAAATGGAATGTATATTCAATTTCAAAGTTTAAAGCCCTTACCAACCAGTGATGTTTGGAGGCAGCGATCCAAGGTGTTACACGCCTTGTGAATGGTCTGGGCACTTTCCTGGGAACCTCAGGGATGAAGTGTTGAGGTTTTTTTTGGCACGAGGAAGCTTGCACTGGTGTTTCAAATTTGACAGCTCTTGTGAAGATTTTGCAATTTTTGTGTGCTTTTCTAAGGTAGTATGTATGTATCTTTTGCTTTCACTTGGGTCTGGTATTTGTAGAGGAGGTGGAGTTAAGAAAGAAAGAAGGAAAGAATCTGGCCCTTAACTCATGAATTGAAGCCATGATCAAAATTTGAATTTTTTCCATATTTGTGAAGAAAATATGCCATTTTGGGTAATTCTCTTGCCATTCTTAACATACAATGAACCTGGACCTATGCCATGTATTTGCATGGATTCTTGGGCCTTAAAACAAATCCAAACACTAGCCCATATTGAATAGTTGGACAGTAATGAAGAAAATCTGTGAAAAATGTCAAGATAGTGTGAAAAGAAAGAAAGATTTTATTTTGAACTGTTATGTGTCAACACAATGCTGCTATGCACCGACACACAACTCTTCTTTATCCTGTAAAAACAAAATCAACTCAGTATGAGTCAATGCATAATGGGATGTTTTGACTCATTCACCTGTTTGTGTCGACACATATGCGTTTTGTGTCGACTCATGCACCTTTCATCCCTCTGTTTTGGGGCATGGATAACAGTATGTATCGACACATAAGGCTTTGTTTCGACTCATACCCTATTCTGTCACTAAAATGAGTCGACTCATGTGGGTATGTGTCGAATCATGCTACATTTTTTTCCCTAAACATTGTACAGGTCATTTTTCAACATAGTATTGACAAAAACAAGTAAATGGTTAGCTCCAAAAGACAATGATTACAACATTTATCCTCAAAAATGAATCACTAATGATGCTTTGAAATGAAAGGTTCAATAGTACAAAAGACTTACTTTGAGACTGTAATTTGTTTTTAATTTGAACCTCTTTCAAGTTGTTGTGGTAGCCTCAGTGAACCTCGAGGATATTGCTCCAGCCCTCCCTCTATATTGGAAGTTGTAATGTATGAGCTTGTATCTTCCAAATAATGCATTTCTTGAACTTAAGGATAAAAGAGAAGTTGTATGTAAATGGATTCTCTTCAAAATGAGCTCTGGTTGGGGAAAATGGATTAAGTATGTGAAAGTTATGCCTGGTCAAAGTTCAGTTGACTTTTGACCTAGTACAGTTGATTTTCAAACACTTGAGTCATTGACTGAGCAAAATTGTAGTGTGAGGAATGAAATTTGGCATGGACATTCTTGAAGACATATTAGGGACCATGGAATTCATTTGGAGCCTTTGTAACCCAAAAATCTTGGTTAAAAGTGAAACCCTAGTTAGAGGTTCATTGCTTAGGAGGAGAATTTGTATGATCAATTCTTTGGTCAACCTTGAGAAATTGAGAACCTCAATGAGCATGTCTTGAGTAAAAGTGGGAGGGAAATTTTTTGGGTACAACAGGTGCCCCTGTTCAATCTTCTTAAACCTGAAGAGTTAGATTGGCTTGTTTTCCATTCGTGACTTGAGGGTGGAAGATGATTGAACACTAGAGTGCCCAAAAATTTGCACTCGCTGATATGTTAGTTGATTGTGTCGGGAATGGGCTTATAGATGCCATTTGGAGAGGTGATAAGGAGCTATTGAAAATGGGCTTATAGATGCCATCCAAAGTGGCTGCTGGTAAGTTTAAAGCTTGATTGCGACATATAATGAAGGAATCTTTGACGACTACTACTTCGACAGGTAATGAAGGAATCTTTGACGACTACTACTTCGACATGTAATGAAGGAATCTCTTACGACTACTACTTCAACATGTAAAGAAGGAATATGACGACTACTACTTCAACAAGTAATGAAGGAATCTTGGACGACTACTACTTCAACAGGTAATGAAGGAATCTTGGACGACTACTACTTCAATAGGTTATGAAGGAATCTTGGACGCTACTACTTCAACAGGTAATGAAGGAGTCTTACAACCACTACTTCAACAAGAAATGAAGGAATCTTACTACTACTACTTCAAAAGGTAATGAAGTAATCTTACGAATACTGCTTCAACAGGTAATGAAGGAATCTTTGACGACTTCTACTTCAACATGTAATGAGGGAATCTTTTACGACTACTACTTTAATAGGTAATGAAGGAATCTGACGACTACTACTTCAACAGGTAATGAAGGAATCTTGGAAGACTACTACTTCAATAGGTAATGAAGGAATCTTGGACGACTACTACTTCAACAAGTAATAAAGGAATCTTGGACGACTACTACTTCAACAGACAATGAAGGAATCTTACGTCTACTACTTCAACAGGTAATGAAGGAATCTTGGACGACTACTACTTCAACAAGTAATGAAGGCATCTTTGACGACTAATACTTTGACAGGTAATGAAGGAATTTTTGATGACTACTACTTCGACAGGAAATGAAGGAATCTTACGACTACTAATTCAACATGTAATGAAGGAATCTTTGACGACTACTACTTCAACAGGTAATGAAGGAATCTTTTACGACTACTACTTTAATAGGTAATGAAGGAATCTGACGACTACTACTTCAACAAGTAATAAAGGAATCTTGGACGACTACTACTTCAACAGGTAATGAAGGAATCTTGGGCGACTATTACTTCAACAGGTAATGAAGGAATCTTGGGCGACTACTACCTTATTAGGCAATGAAGGAATATTATGACTACTACTTCAACAAGTAATGAAGGAATCTTAGACGACTACTACTTCAACAGGTAATGAAGGAATCTGACAACTACTACTTCGAAGGGTACCAGAAGGAATCCGCGCTTGATTTCGTCTGGATGATGCACTAGAAGATGTATATGCCTAATTTCATCTAGAAGAGATATTTTTCAGAATGACTTTCTGGGGAGAGTCTTTGAGGGAAATACTTGTCAGAATTTAGTTTCTGAAGAAATTTGTCCGGTCATGTAGATAGTTGATGATCGTCTGTTTATAGACTTTACCTGAAAAGATAAAGGGTTAGATGTATGCAATGTCATTATGTATGAAATGCATTACATAATGATGTTCTCAAAATAAATGAGACTGTGCTATATGCGTTTTGTATGCATATGTTATGATAAATGTTATTGAAGTGGATTCGCAAATTTGAGCAGTATCTTAGTCTGGGGAAAATAAATCCCTGATTGTTGCTGGGGATGAAGAGTATGTGTATCTTTAATCTTCTGGGGATTGTTTCTGCTGGGGACTCCTGCTTTCTTGTTTGAGGAAACTCCATTGGGGAACATTGATTTCTTTCTTTTTGCTTGAGGAAACTATGTTGGAGAGTGCTAATTCTTGCTTGGGTAGAAGATTTTAAGAACATTGGTTGTTCATTAATTTACTGGGGAGTTTATACCGTGATTGGGGATAAAAGAGATGAATATTCCTTTCGACTCTCCCGGGGAGGATAAAGTTGACTGGCATCTGGTCCGGTTTCAGGTTCCGTAGCAACTCCCTGGGAATAGTGACGACTTCACCAGGGAAGGGATGTTTTGCTGGTGACTCATTGTCATTTGAGTATTAGACTCAAGCTGGAGAGATTGGACCATATTGGTGAAATAAACCCTATTGACAGAAGTCTGTACTCCGCTGGGAATTAAACCCTGTTAATGGAGGTGTATCCTTCTACGAGAAATTCTTTGTCGAGGAAAATGAACTATGCCAGAGAGAAGTAGTCTGCAAGGGCTTTTACAGTTTTAAAAACTCGGCTGGAGAAGAATTCCCATAAACTATAATGATTGGGATCCTGTAGATAAGCAATATTACTGGGAGGTAGCCTTCACTCTTTCATCTTCCAGAGTGATCTGTTTGGAAAATTGTGGGGAATGTATGAACTTTGCAAAGATTACTGTGATACGGTGGGAGAACTGACTAGTGTTTTGCGTTCGTATTCGCACTTGTGCGGTTGAGCAAGAGTCGCCACCGACTTTTTATTTTATCCTAAAGGAAAGGTTAAAAAAGCACAGCAAAAAACCTTTTGAGATATTTCGTGGGTCCGGGGGGTAGATTATGAAAAGGGAAGGTGTTAGCACCCTTTTCATCCATGGTTATCCATGGGCTCTTAGTTACTTGGTTTTTTAGATCAATTGCCTTGTTTTTCGATTGCTTTGAAAATGGTGTGTGTGTGGGTGCTTTTTGAAAATGTTTTGGAAAAAGATGCCTTGTCTTAGGCTAACCTTGTAACAATTCTTTACTCGAATATTTTACAAAGGCGTGTATCTTTTCGAAAAGATGTTTCAAAATGTTTTGAGAGTTTGTTTTGAAAGTGTCGTGGATTGTGGTTTTTGAAAAGAAGGCAAGTGTTTTTGCAAGTTTGATCTCAAGTAACTAAGAGTTTTGTCTACCCTATTGTACTCAAAGGTTTTTGTCATGTTTTAACCCCTTTTAACAATTTTGTTCCACCATTGAAATTGGTAGGCAATCTTGCATTTAGGAAGTTTATTCGGGATGGGCGCGGGTCATCGTATGGACCATGAATGCAATGATGCCAAGCGTCTTTGGCAAATTGCTTTGAAGGGACTATGATCATTCCGTTTAGGCAACACTTTGAGGGACTAATGATCATTTGATTTTGTTTTGCCAAAGATACTCGACGTGCAAACATGGCCCATTTTGGAAGGCAACATGTGAGATTACCCTAGGGGGTGCAAGTGTGATTGTGTATTGATTACATGTATTTGTCTTGTATTAGGTTATCTAGCGTTTGATTTTATGTACATACAAACCCTAGGTCTAACCATGGTATAATTGAAAACTGTAAATTGCGGAATGTAAAATCTACGCTATTACAAGATAGTGTCCGGGAGTGGGGGTATAAATGTATAAAGGGGATGAGACTTATAGTATCCAATAAGTTACAACCAAATCGAATATGCGATCAAATGTAAATATCGAATATACAGATATAAGATAAAAGTGTGTATAGGGCAATGTGAATGTATTTGTGTAAGTGCACAAGTGTATATGTATATGAATATGTGCAATTATGTACAAGTGCGAATTGTGAAGTTGAATCGTATTAGGGTTTTTTGACCTAGATAAGTATTTTAAATGAATCTTTGATTTATGTGTTTAATTATGTACAAAAGGAAAAAATGTTTTAATTAATTAGATTGTATTATGTATGAAAATAAAGTATTTTAAT
This sequence comes from Vicia faba, assembly GCA_948472305.1. Taxonomy (NCBI): domain Eukaryota; kingdom Viridiplantae; phylum Streptophyta; class Magnoliopsida; order Fabales; family Fabaceae; genus Vicia; species Vicia faba. Next base: position 1,228,324,630 of record OX451741.1, on the reverse strand, counting down.
CAAATATTTGTGAATTTAATATTAGAGAAAAAAGGTATTTAAATTGTTATGTACAAACATGTATTTTAATTAAAAGAAGATGTTTTCAAATTTAATTGTATGATAAAAGGTATTTTGTTATTTTATATACAAATATCTATCTAAAAAGATGTTTTAACCATATGATAAAAAATGTATTTTAATTAAGTTAGTATTTTACAAAGAAATAAAAAAGGTAAACATTGTTTATAAAATAAAAGAGGGTTAGTGTTTTACAAAGAAAAAAAGAAGTAAATATTGTTTATGAAATAAAAAAGGGTTAGTGTTTAATAAATGATTAGTAGTTTTTTTGTTAAACAAGGAATGAAGCGTTTAATGGGCTTCAGAGAAGGGTGAAACGGGTCAGGCCCAGGTTTGGACATTGAACGAAATTAAGGTTGTTTGGCATTTTGTCATTCAGAACAAAGGTTAGGGTTGACAGCGGCGTGCTTGTGCATTCGTCTTCTCCGTTCAAGCTTCCTGAGCAACTCGACTCCGGCCACCAACGTCACTCCCGAACTCTCTTCCCTCCAAAGCAAGGGCTCCACATCTTCTTGAAACAAGGTTGGCTTTTAGTTGTTATGTTCTTATCCTTTTTCCTTTTTTACGGATTGCATGTTTTGTTTTGATTTGAATTTTCGATTCTTAACTCTGTGCTATTGTGAGGTGGTGGAGAAAGAGAGGGAGGAAACTCACTACCTGATTTTGGAGATGGAGGAGAGAAGAGGGGTGACGCTTTAGGAGGCCGGAACGACGATTCGGTGACGAAGCTAGATGCTTGCTTTGCTTCTGATGCTTTCCTGGTATTCTTGCATATTTCTTTTGCTTATTAGGCTTTATGATGCGTCGATTTGCCTGAAAACTTGGTACTGATTTAACTCCTTCTTCTTCTTTCGTTGCCTTTACTGTCTTGAATGATTTGTATCTCTTGTTGCCCCTCGAATGATTGTTTACGTTGCCCTGTGAGGTTTACACTGAGGGCTCGTGGGTCTAGGTTACCTTTGATACTTGCCTCTCCTGTATGTTTGCTTGCCTTTAGGCCTTTGAATGCTTTCTGAGATTGATGCCCTTGAATGATTTGCCTATGATGAAGAAATTCTGAGGCTTAGAAGTTGGTTTGAAGGTTTTGACATGCTTGAGGGGTTGGTTTGGATATGTTTGAGAGGTTGGTTTGGATATGCTTGAGAGGTTGGTTTGGATATGGTTTTTGTACAGGCTAGGAGGTTTGAACTAGACAGGCAGGTTGTTGGTATTTCTGAGTTTTGTGTTTGGGCAGGGTTGATGAAGTTTGATGGTTATGGCATTGTGTTATGTTTCTGCCTTGACAGTAGGCAGGTTAAAGCATTTTCAGGTTATCTGTTTGGTGATTCTGGTTATGAGTTTTGAAAAGTGTTTGATAACTTGTGAGGTTTCAGTTTTGTAGGTACTGTGTTTGGTTGTTCAGTTTATGTGGTTGGGCATGTATGAGGTTATGACAGGGTGTTGGTTTTGCTTGACAATATGGTTGAGCTTGCAATGGGTTTGAAGTATTTCTGAGTTTTTTGTATATCTTTTTTCCTCTTGCTATGCTGAACTGAGTTGTGTTTTCAGGTTTTTAGGCTTGGGTTTGAGATGTGTTATGTTGGGTCTGTAAGGAGGATGCTGGCTCTTGGTTTTGTATCTTTTTCCTCTCTTCTAACCTCACTTCTGAACTATCTTGTATTGGCTTGTGGATTTGTATATCTTTTTTCTGTCTTCTCTAAAACCTCAGACCTGAACCCTGCCTACTGCTGCTTTATCTCTCTTCCTTTTCTCCTAAAGTACAGTTTTAGAGTTATTATATGATTTATTATTCTGTACTTTCTGAAGGGGCCTTTTTTATGCTGGGAAATGATGATAAGATTGCTTGCATAACACATTTTGCATCTTTATCTAGCTTTTGACAACTTTGATCTGACTTTGCACTTTGATATCCTTTCCAAAATCTTCTTTGACAGCTTGTATGCTTTGATAGCAACTTGTGCTACTTTGATTTCTTTGAGTAAACTTAGGCATTTTGACAGTAACTTCCCTTTTGCTTTGGATAGAAAGTTGAAATTGGATCTTTTCAGTTTAGTTTGGATTTTGGATTTGAGATTCTATACAGCTTTGAATTTTGGAACTTATACTTTTGACATTTGCATTTCATGAATAAAAAAATCTTCCCTCTCTGTGAACCGGGAGCAATCCCGTGATTTGCAGAGAGGGTCAACTGATCCCAGTCAGTGGCCCCTAATGATGAGCAATTTTAACTGTCTTTAATTAAACTGCTTTCTGACTTTTTCTTCTCTTTTTGCAGATGAAAAGTGGAGCACCGGAGCGGAGTGAAGAATGAAGAATATTAGAAAATAGGATAATTTTTTATTTTATGTAATATCTTAAATCAATGTATATTATTGTTCATAATTTTAAATTATAAACAACAATTTGTACAAATAATTCAAATATCAATAAAAGTCTAAATTATCCAATTAAATCTAATTTTCTTTATTGTTTATTTATTTATTTAAAATTCTTAGAATTAAAGCAATTGAAAAATAAATTTCAACCATTCAATTTTTTAGAATAATAAATAACTTAAATAATAACAATATTGATCCATTAAGCCGGTCTCTTCCAAAATCCAAAGCGAAGCAGCAATCAACCAAATAGACTGATCAAACGCATTCCTTCTTCACTGATTTGCCATAAACACTGTGAACCCAATACTGCATACTGTATTTGACTGGCCCAATCAAAACGTACTGAATTCAAACCACTGTCTCTTTTACTGATTAAACCAAGATAACGCGAATTTTAACCCGAATCTCGGAATAAACTGCGAAGTGCTGTGGAATTTAAATTCTTCTGAGAATATGCCCATAAAACCCTAACTCCTGATTAAATGCCAAATAACGCTCGCCTGATCAAAACTGAGCCAAAATTAACCAAAACCCTAAGCCAACTATATGAAACAATCCAGAGCTCTGAGAATCAGTAAAAACCCTAATTTTGCTTGACTGTTAAGAAAAGTCCGTTAGTCCGATTCTTGAGCCAGTTTGAAAAGTCAGGAAATGTCTGAAGTTGAGATTTCTTGGGAAAAAATGCGAGGGCAAATTTTGGGGTACAACAGTTGCCCCTGTCCAATCTTCTTTGACCTGAAGAGTTAGATTGGCAAGTTTGCCTTTCGCGGCGTGAAGGTAAAAGGAGATTGGACACTAATGTGCCCAGAAAATTTGCGCTCGTCGATGTGACGGTGGAGGTGAATGGGCTTAAAGATGCCATTTGGTGATGGGCTTAAAGATGCCACCTGGTGATGGGCTTAAAGATGCCATCTGAGAATGGGCTTGCAGATGCCATTTGGCGACTGCTGGTAGGAGGATGGGCTTACAGATGCCATCTGGACATGTTGAACCGTATGTCAATGGTGAGTGGACAAGTATCAGAAGGGTCTCCATGTTTTGGGACATCTCTGAATTGGGGTCTGAACAAGCAACAGATTGACGTCCATATCTGGAGAATCTACGAGTTATCTGAGATTGAATAAGCAATAGAGCAGCATCCGTTGTTGGGACGTGTCCGTAAACTATTTTCAAAATTTGAGAAGAGTCTGAATAAGTTGGTAGATTGACATCCGTCGTGGGGAAGAATATGTAAACTGTTTCAGAAGTCTTGAAGTTGAAGAGGGACCGGTGTAAGGTTTCTGCTGATGCGTCTGAATGAATCTGGAATAAGTATCAGAATGTCGCCATGTCCGGGTCACATCTGAACTATTTCTGGATGAATCTTGGGAATTGATCTGTGTCTGTCGACTGATCTTACCTGAAAAGGCAAAGGGTTAGTTGCATGCAATGTTATGATGCATGATGCAATGCGTGTGACATTAATGTTTATGATGAATGCGCATGTAAGCTGATGAGCTAATCTTGCCAAGGATACATGAATCCGAGATGGCTGAAGATAAAAGCAACTTGACCGCTACCGGGGAAAATAAATCCTTGGCCGTCGCCGGGGAAGAGAATTCCTGATGACCTCTACTGGGGAGTTCCAAACTAGTAGACTCATGCTGGGAAGACCAGGTTTGAGAATCGTCAGCTTGATGGGAAGTAACTCTGGAGACTTCACTGGGGAACTCAAGATTTTTCTTCCTAAAAACTCTGTGGGGCGAAGGTTTAAAAGTCTGACTCCGCTGGGGATTGATAAACGGAAGTTTTAGCTTTGCTGGGGATTTGCAAAGATAAGTTACTGTTGGGGAATTTTGATGAACTCCGCTGGGGACAGGAAGAATTTGGGCGAGCGCGATCTTCCGTGGTGGTTAGCTTGAGAAGAATCTGAACAAGCGATAGGTTAACATCCGTTACTTGGAGAACCCGTGAACTATTTTCAGAAGTCTTGAAGTTGAATCAGCAATAGAGCCGCATCCGTTGTTGGGAAGCGTCCGTAAACTAATTTCAGAGGTTGCATTTGAACAAGCTGATAGATTAACATCCGTTACTTGGGAAGAATCCATGAACTGTTTTCAGAAGTCTTGAGAAGAATCTGAACAAGTGATAGGTTAACATCCGTTTACTTGGAGAACCTGTGAACTGTTTTCAGAAATCTTGAAGTTGAATCAGCAATAGAGCCGCATCCGTTGTTGGGAAGCGTCCGTAAACTAATTTCAAAGGTTGCATCTGAACAAGCTGATAGATTAACATCCGTTACTTGGGAAGAATCCATAAACTGTTTTCAGAAGTCTTGAGAAGAATCTGAACAAGTGATAGGTTAACATCCGTTTACTTGGAGAACCCGTGAACTGTTTTCAGAAATCTTGAAGTTGAATCAGCAATAGAGCCGCATCCGTTGTTGGGAAGCGTCCGTAAACTAATTTCAAAGGTTGCATCTGAACAAGCTGATAGATTAACATCCGTTACTTGGGAAGAATCCATAAACTGTTTTCAGAAGTCTTGAGAAGAATCTGAACAAGTGATAGGTTAACATCCGTTTACTTGGAGAACCCGTGAACTGTTTTCAGAAATCTTGAAGTTGAATCAGCAATAGAGCCGCATCCGTTGTTGGGAAGCGTCTGTAAACTAATTTCAAAGGTTGCATCTGAACAAGCTGATAGATTAACATCCGTTACTTGGGAAGAATCCATAAACTGTTTTCAGAAGTCTTGAGAAGAATCTGAACAAGTGATAGGTTAACATCCGTTTACTTGGAGAACCCGTGAACTGTTTTCAGAAATCTTGAAGTTGAATCAGCAATAGAGCCGCATCCGTTGTTGGGAAGCGTCCGTAAACTAATTTCAAAGGTTGCATCTGAACAAGCTGATAGATTAACATCCGTTACTTGGGAAGAATCCATAAACTGTTTTCAGAAGTCTTGAAGAGGAACCGGTGTAGGGCTTCCTGAAGATGAGCTTGTGTAAAAATTGCATCGGGTTTTGAACACTTTTGACATTCGAAGGCCCCAAGTGGTGATGTAGATAAATTCCTGCTTATTACAGGTGTTGATCTGGAATTCTTTAGACCTGCCCTGGCTGGATACAGGAATCGAGTCTGGAAATGTTGTAATTGATTTGTTGAACACTTTTGACATTCGAATGCCCCAAGTGGTGATGAAGGAATCTTGAATCAGATTACTCTGCATATTGAGAGATTTCTTGAAATCTTGACTGGACTGCCCCAGGTTAACTGAACTTTGAAAGATCTGTTGGACCTTGACTGGACTGCCCCAGGTTAATTAGATTGTGACATGTCATGCCCCTTGTTGATAAGGGGTGTGATGGAAGTGGTGTCCTCTTGAAGTGATTTTGACTTACTGAGAGAGTTTTCGTTCCTCCGAACATTCACTGTATGAAATTCTTCGCTGTCAAACAAAAGGGTCAAATGCAGACAGTGATATTTGAATAATGCAAAGTTTATGTTTGTCTTTGAAGTTTTGAAAAACGCGTTTTTAGCAGAAAACTTTTTCACAAGACAGGTTAACACAAGATTTAGAGCAAAGCCCTACAGGAGTCAGGATACCTTTTGTAACAGTATGCTTCCGAACTAACCCACGCTTCAATTAGGAATTTCGGAGGGTTGCAACGTGGCCTGGTTCACGGTTTAAGAAACAAAGGATAAAGGCTCAAAGTATATTTGTACCCACCCGCTCTTCGTGATGTTCTTCAACCTAAGCTCAGTTAATTGTGCGTCGCACTCTGTTTTTGAGTTTGGAACGACTTTTGGGCGATGGTTCACCAGTTTGAATTTGGGAGACAGTCATTATCTCCTTTTTCTTTTTCAACACCTTTCATGTTGTTGAGGTTTTTGTAATGACCTCACTATTTTGATTTTGATTTGTTATCCCTAACTTTTGCCTGACTGTTACCGTTTTCGGGATTACCGTCAGCGGGATGCCCCAGCTTACTTAAACCTCCTTTATAGGTTTTGGCTTGGTGGGCTTTTCTCTTTTGAGAGATTGACTGTCTATGTGATAGGGAACCACCCTTGTCTTTTGATTCCAAAGGAATGCTTTCCCCTTTTTTTTTTTTGTCGTTCGTTGTGTTACGAACCGAGAGTTTGCGACTTCAATGCGCATTTTCTTTTGCATTAACTGAGATACTACCCAGCCCCGGGTTTATATCAAAGGTTTCGATTGTTTGGAACAGGAAACTCCTACTTCTTTGGCTCGAAGGGGTTGACTAGGGATTAACTTCCTTATAACTCCAGTGTTTGGGGAATTGAAAGAAATGCCTGTACATCATCAGCACGGTCTGTTCAAAAGCATACTGTATAAGATCACGGTATTGTTTCGTCATCCTCCCTCTAAAGGCTTGCAGCTTTTTATCAAGAGTTTAAATATCATAAAGAAAAGCATGAGAGTAGTGAAACGAATGGATGAATTCAAGACAAACATATGCAATGCATTAATGAAAACAGAGTTTAACATCAACAGGTAATTGTTTGATAGCAAAAGAAATTACAACTTTGAAAATTCAAAAAGAAGCAAAAGTCTTTCAGTTTCGAGCTTCGTCACTTCAAGCGGAGAACCCTTTAACGGAAGATCTTCATCTCGCCGTCTGGCATGAATTCCAGCACCCCAATGTCGATCAGATCTTGAATCTTGTCCTTCAAGGCCCAACAGTCGTTGGTGCTGTGTCCTGGGCTGCAGGAGTGGTAAACACAGAATGCGTCGGGATTAAAGTGAGGAGAGGAGATATTGGGCTTCTGAGGAGGGTCCTTTACGGCGAGCAAATTGACCTCCAACAGGCGCTTCAGTATGAAGAATGATGGTATTTCAGTCTCCGTAAACTGTCTTCCCGACTTTTCTTGTTTACGCCGATTGCCCCGCTGACGCTGGCGAGGTTGTTGATGGGTTTGTGACCCTGAAGCTAGCAAAGGAGCTTTCCCCTTGTCTTCTTGAGTTGATGGAGGTTGAGCGGTGACTTGCTCTTCGACCTCAGATGTTTGCCCCAGTTGGTTGTTTGGAAGCAGTTGGCGGACAAGAACTCTGAGTTCCTCTTGTCTTTGAGATAAGTCTTGGATGAGAGCCATCTGGCCCACCAAATATCCCATTATTTGAGTCCTCAGTGTTGTCAGATCAAACTACAGCTCCGCAATCTGATCACTCCTGGCATTGTTGGAATTCCCCAAGCCTTTGGTGAGGAGAGCTTTCATCTCTTCTTGCCCCAGAGACAAGTTCAGGAACATCTCCTGCAGCTGAGCAGTCTGGTCTTGGATGTCTTTGACAGACCTTTCTAGAGCCATCTCTTGCTGAAATAAACAGCAGGAGAGTAAGGAAACCTGAAAAAGGAAAGATTGTCAAAATGAAATGCATGATATGTGGATGCATGCTTTCAAGGATCTCTTGGGGTAAACACAAGAAAATGTTAGAGGTTGAACTCTGCTCTTGGATTGGGGATCTCTGCACCGGTGAACGTCCTTCCACGAGAATCAAGCTCACCATGCCAAGTGGGTCATAGCCACTGATTCAAGTTGTTATACTTGATCTTTTGGTTGGAGAACTTTGTATCGGTGGATATCTTTCCACTAAAATCAAGCTCACCATGTCGAGTGGGTCATAGCCACTGGTTCAAGTTGTTGTACTTGAACTTTGACTGGATTGGTTAGAGGAGAGACCTCTTGCCCCTTGGTAGACGTCTGGTTCTACGTGACCCTGCATCAACAGAACCCTCGAGATCCTTGAAATGGTTATTGAAAAATGCTAAAATGCTATGGTATGATGTCATGATGTTATGTTCATGTATGCACAAGCAAGTAAGTGTATATACAGGCAAACATATTCACACAAAGCACACAAGGCCTTAGGTTTAGGCTTGCATGAGGTTCAGGTACTACCCTCTTTCAGTTTGTTGGTTAAAACCTGTCCTACCAAAAGTAACCGGGTTCTAGAGGTCCCAACGTCACTGGATTGCTTTCATTGTTCATCGTTTCGATTTAGCCACTGAACTGGCGACCGAAATATTCCAGGAAAGCAACCCTCAATTGAGTGTAGTATCGAGTATCAACCAACCTCGGACTGCACCAAAGTCAGTTATCTCACTACCCTAAAAAGGCCAAGATGGTTCAATTAAGGTTCTAAGGTCAGTTGATGCTTCACGACACCACGCGGCGGCCCCGTACTCTCCTTGACTGAACTCAAGGGTTACCGGTACACACCAAAGTGCCACATCAACGTAGCAGACTGCTTCAACCATGTCGGTATACCCCGCACAGTTCCCTCACAGCCTTGTTGCTACCTAAAAGGGTTTCCCCAGATCCGGGTTAGGATCTATAAAACTCCGATACAAAGCCCACAAATGTAAAGCGAACAAAGCAATCAATTGAAAGTAAAGGTGATCTAAACCCTAAGGTAACCCCACTTTAAGGTATCCCCAGCAGAGTCGCCAGTTCTGTGATACGGTGGGAGAACTGACTAGTGTTTTGCGTTTGTATTCGCACTTGTGCGGTTGAGCAAGAGTCGCCACCGACTTTTTATTTTATCCTAAAGGAAAGGTTAAAAAAGCACAGCAAAAAACCTTTTGAGATATTTCGTGGGTCCGGGGGGTAGATTATGAAAAGGGAAGGTGTTAGCACCCTTTTCATCCATGGTTATCCATGGGCTCTTAGTTACTTGGTTTTTTAGATCACTTGCCTTGTTTTTCGATTGCTTTGAAAATGGTGTGTGTGTGGGTGCTTTTTGAAAATGTTTTGGAAAAAGATGCCTTGTCTTAGGCTAACCTTGTAACAATTCTTTACTCGAATATTTTACAAAGGCGTGTATCTTTTCGAAAAGATGTTTCAAAATGTTTTGAGAGTTTGTTTTGAAAGTGTCGTGGATTGTGGTTTTTGAAAAGAAGGCAAGTGTTTTTGCAAGTTTGATCTCAAGTAACTAAGAGTTTTGTCTACCCTATTGTACTCAAAGGTTTTTGTCATGTTTTAACCCCTTTTAACAATTTTGTTCCACCATTGAAATTGGTAGGCAATCTTGCATTTAGGAAGTTTATTCGGGATGGGCGCGGGTCATCGTATGGACCATGAATGCAATGATGCCAAGCGTCTTTGGCAAATTGCTTTGAAGGGACTATGATCATTCCGTTTAGGCAACACTTTGAGGGACTAATGATCATTTGATTTTGTTTTGCCAAAGATACTCGACGTGCAAACATGGCCCATTTTGGAAGGCAACATGTGAGATTACCCTAGGGGGTGCAAGTGTGATTGTGTATTGATTACATGTATTTGTCTTGTATTAGGTTATCTAGCGTTTGATTTTATGTACATACAAACCCTAGGTCTAACCATGGTATAATTGAAAACTGTAAATTGCAGAATGTAAAATCTACGCTATTACAAGATAGTGTCCGGGAGTGGGGGTATAAATGTATAAAGGGGATGAGACTTATAGTATCCAATAAGTTACAACCAAATCGAATATGCGATCAAATGTAAATATCGAATATACAGATATAAGATAAAAGTGTGTATAGGGCAATGTGAATGTATTTGTGTAAGTGCACAAGTGTATATGTATATGAATATGTGCAATTATGTACAAGTGCGAATTGTGAAGTTGAATCGTATTAGGGTTTTTTGACCTAGATAAGTATTTTAAATGAATCTTTGATTTATGTGTTTAATTATGTACAAAAGGAAAAAATGTTTTAATTAATTAGATTGTATTATGTATGAAAATAAAGTATTTTAATCAAATATTTGTGAATTTAATATTAGAGAAAAAAGGTATTTAAATTGTTATGTACAAACATGTATTTTAATTAAAAGAAGATGTTTTCAAATTTAATTGTATGATAAAAGGTATTTTGTTATTTTATATACAAATATCTATCTAAAAAGATGTTTTAACCATATGATAAAAAATGTATTTTAATTAAGTTAGTATTTTACAAAGAAATAAAAAAGGTAAACATTGTTTATAAAATAAAAGAGGGTTAGTGTTTTACAAAGAAAAAAAGAAGTAAATATAGTTTATGAAATAAAAAAGGGTTAGTGTTTAATAAATGATTAGTAGTTTTTTTGTTAAACAAGGAATGAAGCGTTTAATGGGCTTCAGAGAAGGGTGAAACGGGTCAGGCCCAGGTTTGGACATTGAACGAAATTAGGGTTGTTTGGCATTTTGTCATTCAGAACAAAGGTTAGGGTTGACAGCGGCGTGCTTGTGCATTCGTCTTCTCCGTTCAAGCTTCCTGAGCAACTCGACTCCGGCCACCAACGTCACTCCCGAACTCTCTTCCCTCCAAAGCAAGGGCTCCACATCTTCTTGAAACAAGGTTGGCTTTTAGTTGTTATGTTCTTATCCTTTTTCCTTTTTTATGGATTGCATGTTTTGTTTTGATTTGAATTTTCGATTCTTAACTCTGTGCTATTGTGAGGTGGTGGAGAAAGAGAGGGAGGAAACTCACTACCTGATTTTGGAGATGGAGGAGAGAAGAGGGGTGACGCTTTAGGAGGCCGGAACGGAGATTCGGTGACGAAGCTAGATGCTTGCTTTGCTTCTGATGCTTTCCTGGTATTCTTGCATATTTCTTTTGCTTATTAGGCTTTATGATGCGTCGATTTGCCTGAAAACTTGGTACTGATTTAACTCCTTCTTCTTCTTTCGTTGCCTTTACTGTCTTGAACGATTTGTATCTCTTGTTGCCCCTCGAATGATTGTTTATGTTGCCCTGTGAGGTTTACACTGAGGGCTCGTGGGTCTAGGTTACCTTTGATACTTGCCTCTCCTGTATGTTTGCTTGCCTTTAGGCCTTTGAATGCTTTCTGAGATTGATGCCCTTGAATGATTTGCCTATGATGAAGAAATTCTGAGGCTTAGAAGTTGGTTTGAAGGTTTTGACATGCTTGAGGGGTTGGTTTGGATATGTTTGAGAGGTTGGTTTGGATATGCTTGAGAGGTTGGTTTGGATATGGTTTTTGTACAGGCTAGGAGGTTTGAACTAGACAGGCAGGTTGTTGGTATTTCTGAGTTTTGTGTTTGGGCAGGGTTGATGAAGTTTGATGGTTATGGCATTGTGTTATGTTTCTGCCTTGACAGTAGGCAGGTTAAAGCATTTTCAGGTTATCTGTTTGGTGATTCTGGTTATGAGTTTTGAAAAGTGTTTGATAACTTGTGAGGTTTCAGTTTTGTAGGTACTGTGTTTGGTTGTTCAGTTTATGTGGTTGGGCAGGTATGAGGTTATGACAGGGTGTTGGTTTTGCTTGACAATATGGTTGAGCTTGCAATGGGTTTGAAGTATTTCTGAGTTTTTTGTATATCTTTTTTCCTCTTGCTATGCTGAACTGAGTTGTGTTTTCAGGTTTTTAGGCTTGGGTTTGAGATGTGTTATGTTGGGTCTGTAAGGAGGATGCTGGCTCTTGGTTTTGTATCTTTTTCCTCTCTTCTAACCTCACTTCTGAACTATCTTGTATTGGCTTGTGGATTTGTATATCTTTTTTCTGTCTTCTCTAAAACCTCAGACCTGAACCCTGCCTACTGCTGCTTTATCTCTCTTCCTTTTCTCCTAAAGTACAGTTTTAGAGTTATTATATGATTTATTATTCTGTACTTTCTGAAGGGGCCTTTTTTATGCTGGGAAATGATGATAAGATTGCTTGCATAACACATTTTGCATCTTTATCTAGCTTTTGACAACTTTGATCTGACTTTGCACTTTGATATCCTTTCCAAAATCTTCTTTGACAGCTTGTATGCTTTGATAGCAACTTGTGCTACTTTGATTTCTTTGAGTAAACTTAGGCATTTTGACAGTAACTTCCCTTTTGCTTTGGATAGAAAGTTGAAATTGGATCTTTTCAGTTTAGTTTGGATTTTGGATTTGAGATTCTATACAGCTTTGAATTTTGGAACTTATACTTTTGACATTTGCATTTCATGAATAAAAAAATCTTCCCTCTCTGTGAACCGGGAGCAATCCCGTGATTTGCAGAGAGGGTCAACTGATCCCAGTCAGTGGCCCCTAATGATGAGCAATTTTAACTGTCTTTAATTAAACTGCTTTCTGACTTTTTCTTCTCTTTTTGCAGATGAAAAGTGGAGCACCGGAGCGGAGTGAAGAATGAAGAATATTAGAAAATAGGATAATTTTTTATTTTATGTAATATCTTAAATCAATGTATATTATTGTTCATAATTTTAAATTATAAACAACAATTTGTACAAATAATTCAAATATCAATAAAAGTCTAAGTTATCCAATAAAATATAATTTTCTTTATTGTTTATTTATTTATTTATTTAAAATTCTTAGAATTAAAGCAATTGAAAAATAAATTTCAACCATTCAATTTTTTAGAATAATAAATAACTTAAATAATAACAATATTGATCCATTAAGCCGGTCTCTTCCAAAATCCAAAGCAAAGCAGCAATCAACCAAATAGACTGATCAAACGCATTCCTTCTTCACTGATTTGCCATAAACACTGTGAACCCAATACTGCATACTGTATTTGACTGGCCCAATCAAAACGTACTGAATTCAAACCAGTGTCTCTTTTACTGATTAAACCAAGATAACGCGAATTTTAACCTGAATCTCGGAATAAACTGCGAAGTGCTGTGGAATTTAAATTCTTCTGAGAATATGCCCATAAAACCCTAACTCCTGATTAAATGCCAAATAACGCTCGCCTGATCAAAACTGAGCCAAAATTAACCAAAACCCTAAGCCAACTGTATGAAACAATCCAGAGCTCTGAGAATCAGTAAAAACCCTAATTTTGCTTGACTGTTAAGAAAAGTCCGTTAGTCCGATTCTTGAGCCAGTTTGAAAAGTCAGGAAATGTCTGAAGTTGAGATTTCTTGGGAAAAAATGCGAGGGCAAATTTTGGGGTACAACAATTACCATGTAGGGATAAACCTCCTGAAGTGGCTCTGTGGGGTTCTATGGAGACTTGAACATAGATCTACTTCTAGAGCCCTTGGTGAATGCTGACTAGGGCGATAAGTCTTCTACTGATAGACAAGTGACGAGATGACAGGGCATAGTCATATGCTTTAATCCCTAACTTTTTGTTGGACTGTCCTTTCAGATTTTCAGTCCACCGGGATACCCTTTTTTTCCCAAGCCGCCTTTTTAGGTTTTCGACTTGCTAGGTGTACAATTTTATTTATATATCCCTAATTTTTTCCCAAATCCTTTTGGTTCGCCGGGATACCCTTATTTTTTCCTAGGCCAGTCAACCTAGCGGGTCTTTTTTCATGCGTAATATTATCTGACTATGTCCGCGTTCACAGGGTGTGGAGAATTGTCACTGTCCATAGTAGCAAGTGTTGCAGCACTGCCAGAAAAATGTTTTCTCGATAGTACATGATCCTTTGCTAGAATTCATGTCTAATGCCCCAAGTGATTCAGATGGAGATCTGCCCCTGGCTATTCAGCACTTTTGAGAAATTCCTTAAATCTTGAATCGACTTCCCCTAGATCAGTTGGACACCATGCCATGCCCCTTGATTATGAAAGGTCGGTTATTGGAAATGTCTTTCCATCTAAGGTGATTTTGTTCATTGAGAGGATTTTAGTTCATTGAATATTCTTTTTGCGAATTTCTCAGTTGTTGAACAATTAGTTATATGCAAACAGTGGTATTAAAAATGAAAAGCTTATGTTTGTCTTGATGTTTTTGAAAATGCATTTTTTTAGTATAACAAAATTTGCAAGAATGAGATATCAACTCAGGATTTATAGCAAGCCTTACAGGAGTCAGGATACCTTTTTGTAACAGTATGCTTTCGAACTAACCCATGCTTCAACTAGGACTTTTAAGGGTTATAGTGTGACCTGGTTCACGGTTTAAGAAACAAAGGATAAAGGCTCGAAACTTATTTGTACCCAACCCATTCTTTGTGATGTTCTTCAGTCCTATACTCAGCTAATCATGTGTTTAAATCCCAATTGAGTCTGGAATCTTTTCCCTGATATTCTGGTGATGGTTCGGATACTGAAAGTTTATTTGAGAAGGAAGTCATTACTTTTTTTGTTGAGTATTTGTAGCAACCTCTTTTTGATTTTATTATCCCTACCTTTTTCTTGAACTGTTTTTCTGTGATTACATTCAACGAGATGCCCTAGTTTCTTCCTAAGTCTCCTTCATAGGTTTTGACTTAGTGGGATTTTCTTTTGAGAGATAATGACTGCCTGTTTTAATGATTATGCGGAACCATCACCATCTTTTGTTTTGGAAGGATACCTCCGACACTACTTGTCGTGTACGAAGGGAAAGCTTACGATTGAATGCACCATTGAATTAACTGAGAAACTACCCTGCCCCACGTTATGATTAAAGGTTTCAATTTGTGTGAAAAAGAAAACTCCTACTTCTTAGGCTCAAAGGGGTTGACTAGGGATTATCTTCCTTATAACTGCAATGTTTAGGATTTGAAACAATTCTTGTACATCACCAGCCAGGTCTGCTCAAAAGAATACTGTAGAGATTGTGGTATCTTTTTCGTCATCCTCCCTCTAAAGGCTTACATCTTTCAATCGAGAGTTGAATATCACAATAAGGAAGTAAAAGCATAGTTTCAGTATAGTGACAACAAATGGATTAATTCAAGACAAAACATATGCAATGCATTAATGGAATAACAAAGTTTGACATGAAATAAGTGTTCGAAAAATCAAAAGAAATTACAATTTGAGAATTCAAAATGAAATAAACGCTCTCAATCTTGGCCATGATTTGGCATGGGAGAAGCGATCACATTGGGAGCCTTAGGAGGGTAAAATTCAATCTCCTTATTGTCAATCAAATCTTGAATCTTGTTTTTCAAAGACCAACAGCTGCCGGTGTCGTGCCCAGGACTATTAGAATGGTAGGCACATTTCGCATTTGGATTGTACTTAGGAGAGGAGGTATCAGGGTTTTGAGGAGGATCCCTTAATGTAATCAGTTTCGCTTTTAGAAAATGTTGTAACGCTTGAGACAATGGCATATTAATCATAGTGTACTGCCTTTCTTGAATTTTTATCCTACGCCTATTTCCCTATTATTGTTGAACAAGTGTAGGATTAGAAATTAACACCGATCTCGCGGACTGATAGTTGTCATTTTTACTATGGCTCCTTTGACCATAGACAACATTAGTTTCTTTTTACCAACAAAGGGCTTATTCACATCATTAGAGGTTAAGGCCATTTGGATCTTCCCACTTTTGATACCGCTTTCAATCCTTTCCCCAATCAGAATCATCTCTGTAAAACCAGACGAAGAACTCCCAATCAGCAGATTAAAGAACAGGCCTATCGGAGTGCCCATGAACATATCTACCATTTCCCGATCATTCAGATGAGGTTGCACCCTGCCAGCTAAATCCCTCCATTTCTGTGCATATTCCTTGAATCCTTCCCTTGAGCCCATGGACATATTCTGTAATTGCACTCGAGTTGGTTCCAGGTCAGCATTGTATTGGTATTTCTTGTAAAAATCAGCAGCCAAGTCTTCCCAGGTATAACTGTTGGTTCCTTCCAACTGATAGAACCATTGCAGTTGAGCGCCAGCCAAACTTTCTTGGAATAAATGGACCCATAACTTCTAGTCAGCAGTGTGAGGCTAGATCTTTCTGATGTATGATCTCAAGTGAAGTTTAATACAAGAGACCCCGTCATATTTGGCAAAGATAGGGACCTTGAACTTATGTTGGATGACCACCCCTAGAACCAGCCCTAATTCTTCAAAATCTAGACTAGGTACCCTTTGAATTTCCATGGCGTTCAGACGATCCTCCAGCTGCTTGTATTTGTCATCAGCAGGAGGATACCGCTCTTTAGCGTAGTCAGCTTCTTCTTCATCAGTACCCGGGTTGTGGTCTTCTTCTTTTGTCTTCTCTTCCTGATTTTCCCCCTCATTTGACAGAGTTGCGAAGTCTAGAGCTCACTTTGCCGGTCCTCTAAATCTCCTTCCCATATTCAAAACACCAACTGGTTTCTTGGCCTTTTTCTTCTTGTCTTTGAGAATGAGAGCCTTCAGGTCCGCTTGTCCCTTAGCCAGAGCTAGGAACATCAGCTAGAATTGAGCATTTTGGGCTTGAATGTCTTTAATATTCTGATCGAGAGCCATTTCTTTTTGTTGAAATAAACAACGAAAAGATAAGAAACCTGTCCTTGAAATTCATGTTTATGTAATGATATTTATGACATGTTATGTGATGTTTTCAAGGATCTCATGGCGTAAACACAAGAAAAATGTTAGAATCTGACTGCAGTATTGATCGAAGAACTTTGTATCGTTGAATGTCCTTCCACGAGAATCAAGCTCACCATGTCGAGTGGGTCATAGACTCTGACTCAAGTTGTCGTACTTTGGTCTTTTGACGACATTGGCTAGAGGAAAATAAATCCCCTTGCCCCTTGCTAGACGTCTGGTTCATCATAACCTGCATCACAGGCCCTAGAGATCCTTGAAATGGTTAGTGAAATGAGAATGGATGTTATGGTGCATGATATTATGTTTGAAAAATTTAATCAAACACAAGAAAAAAAACACACAAGACCTTAGATTTAGGCTTGCATGTGGTTTATAGGAAAGTACCCTCTTAAATTTTAGTTGGTTCAACCTGTCCTAAGAAAGTAACCGGGTTCTAAGGAGTCTCAATATCACTGATCTTTCTTTATCAGGCACTGATTTAGCTGAAGCGATCTTTTCTCGCGGCCGAAATATCCCGAAAGTCCGATCTCAATAAGTGTAGCATCGAGTATCAACCAATTCTCATATTTATACCGAGGCCGGCTATCTCACTACTTTCTAATGGCCAAGTTTGTTCAACTAAAGGTTCTAAAGGTCAGTTAATGCTTTATGACACTACACATCGGCCCCATATTCTCCTCAATTTAACATAAGGGATACCAATACCAAGAAATGTGTCACACTAACGCATCCATTGCTTCAACCATATATGTCTATGATGTACAGTCTCCACGATCTTTTGCTGCTTACCTAAAAGTGCCCCAGATCTGGGTATAGGATCTTTACAAGTAAACCCAAACAAACCTTTAAAGTAAAGCAAGAAAAGCATACAAGGAAAGCAATTTTAAAATGATCTAGCTCTAAGGTAACCCCACTTTATACTTTCCCCAATAGAGTCGCCAATTCTATGATTCGGTGGCAGAACTGACTGTTATACTGGTTTTGCGTTTGTATTCTTAAATGTTGCGGTAAGCAAGAGTCGCCACTGACTTTTCTTTTATCTAACAAAGGAAAGGGAGAAAAGAACAGAAAAAGACCTTTCGAGAGTTTTCTGAGTAAGGGGGGTAGATTATGGAAAGGGAAGGTGTTAGCACCCTTTCCATCCGTATTTATCTACGGGCTCTTAGATGCTAGCTCATTTGAGAAATACCTTGTGCTTTGTGTGTTTAAAAAGTATTTTGAAAGAAGTCGCCTTAGTACAACAAACTTTGTAATGTTTCTCGGATTGGTAGAGAACGTGTACAAAGTGTTTGGAAAGGTTTTGTGTTCGTGTAAAAGTTTATTTTGTTTTGAGCAAGCATCTATGAACTATATACTTTACCCGAAAGGGTTGTTCTTTTCCTCTTTTCCTTTAGACAATGCTATCATACTATTAGTGAGTAGGTAGCCCTAGTCGTTGGATGTTTGAGGGACAATCAAAGGGACGTTGTTACAGTCACAAAGGCAACTGGGAAAGAAACCTTAGTAACTACCCTAAGGTTTTAAGATCATACCGAGGCAGCATCGAGAGGGTAATTTTTTATCTTTAAACCGAGAGGTAGCCACTAAAGTCTCTCACGTTTCGAGAGTTATGATTGTTTTTCGAAGGAAACCAAAGTGGGAATACCATAGAGGTGCGCATGTGAAATTGTGTTTGTATTCAGTTATTTTGTCTTTGCATTAGGTTTGCTAGCGTTTGATTTTAAAATCTTGCCATACAATCCTATTAGTCATGCATCTAAACAGTTAATAGTTGCAGGAATTTAAAGTGCGAAAACGTAAAAATTTAGCTATTACAAGGCTTCGGGGAGGGGGATTATTTACAAGTCCAAAATGGGGAAAAGTAAAAAGCAGTAAAAGTAAAGTCCTAGTTAAGTCTATTACATCCCATAAGCAAGTACAATAATATGAAAAATAGTAACGAAATAACAAACGCGCGCGAATTGAAAATAACATCTAAAATCCTAAGGTACTTCTAAGTTAAAAGAAAATCTTTTTGTTTGTTTTTGATTTTTATGTGAAAAAATATTAAATTAAATCAATTCTAACCTAAATTAGTTGAAAAAAGGAAAAAAAGAAAATTATTAATTAAAATGATTCTAAAATAAATCTAACATTTTTTTTGTATTTTTATTTATGAAAAGAAAATGAATTAATACCCTAAGTCTATTTAGTTTTAAATTAAAGAATATGGTTAAAATAATTATTAATTAACTTGGAAAATTAATTTAATTGAGAAAAATTCTAACCTATTTTTTATGATTTTTATCTAATTTTTATGTTGATTAAAAAAACAAACTAAAAGAAATAAGTAAAAACAAAATGGACAAGTATAAATGTTCCAGGCAGCCAAAGTAGACAGGGGGTGAAAATTGAAATTCGTTGGGCCCAAGTGAGATGAGCCCAGATATGCAATTGGATCCAGTGAGGGAATCCGTTGAGGGTGCATGGTGAGCTGTGCGTCTGGGAGCGCTGGATCTGATCAGATGGGATCTACTGGTGTTGACCATGTGGTGCATGGTGTGCGTCTGGATGTGAAACACACAAGATCTGCAAAATGATAGTTAAAAAAACAAACTACACGACCTGGGTATCGAACCCAGGTCCTTCTCACTACAACAGGCCTACTTCACCAACTGAGCCAACTTGCTATTTGTTTATACCAATGAAATAATAATATTATGTTAGAAAATGGGTCAGATATATAAAATTCAAAATCAAGCGCGCGCGCTTTACAAGCCAATGGGAGAGTGACAGTTGGTGCGCTAGAGTCAGCCCACTGGAGTCAACTCTCTGATTATCTTCTCCGGTGGACTTCAACAGTAAACCTGCAAGAATAGCCAAAAACAAAAATTGAAAGCTACCCTAGCCCACTAATTCGGGTCCCCTGAGTTCAAATCTGCAATCAGTTTGGTCTGAAACGTCTTGGATTTTGAGATTCAAAGCAGAATACATATCATGTCGTAGCAATGGCACAATCTTATTTTGGTCCTTAAACCTGCATGTATTACATTAGATCTGCACTAATGATGTCCCTAAACACGAATCAAACAGTTAGAGTTAACAAAATGGCATGTATATTCAGTTTCAAAGTTTAAAGCCCTTACCAACCGGTGATGTATAGAGGCAGCGATTCAAGGTGTTGCGCGCCTTGTGAATAGTCTGGACACTTTCCTGGGAACCTCAGGGATAAAGTGTTGAGGTTTGTTTGGCATGAGGAAGCTTGCACTGGTGTTTTGAATTTGACAGCACTTGTGAAAATTTTGCAATTTTTGTGTGCTTTTCTGAGGCAGTATGTGCGTGTCTTTTGCTTGCACTTGGGTTTGGTATTTATAGAGGAGGTGGAGTTAATAAAGAAACAAGGAAAGAATCTGGCCCTTAACTCATAAATTGAAGCCATGATTAAAATTTTATTTTTGCCATATTTGTGAAGAAAACATGCCATTTTGGGTGATTCTCTTGCCATTCTTAACATACAACGAACCTGGACCTATGCCATGTATTTGCACGAATTCTTGGGCCTTAAAATATATCCAAACATCAGCCCATATTGAATAGTTGGACAATAATGAAGAAAATCTTTGAAAACTATCAAGACAATGTAAAAAGAAAGAAATATTGCATTTTGAACTGTTATGTGTCGACACAATGCTGCTATGCATCGACACACAACTCTTCTTGCTCCTGTAAAAACAAAATCAACTCAGTATGAGTCGATGCATAATGGGATGTGTCGACTCATGCACCTATTTGTACCGACACATACACGTTTTGTATTGAGTCATGCACCTTTCATCCCTCTATTTTGGGGCATGGATAACAGTATGTATCGACACATAAGACTTTGTGTCGACTCATACCCTGTTCTGTCACTAAAATGAGTCGAATCATGGGGTATGTGTCGACTCATGCTGCAGTTTTTTTCCCTAAACATTGTAGAAGTCATTTTTCAACATAGTATTGACAAAAACAAGTAAATGGTTAGCTCCAAAAGACAATGATTACAACATTTATCCTTAAAAATGAATCATTAATGATGCTTTGAAATGAAAGGTTCAATAGTAAAGAAGACTTACCTTGAGACTGTAATTTGTTTTGAATTTGAACTTCTTTCAAGATGTTGTGGTAGCCTCAGTGAACCTCCAAGATACTGCTCCAGCCCTCCCTCTTTATTGGAAGTTGTAATGTATGAGCTGTTATCTTCCAAATGATGCATTTCTTGAAATTGAAGATAAAAGAGAAGTTGTAGGGAACTAGATTCTATTCAAAATGAGATTCGGTTGGGGCAAAATGGACGAAGTATGTGAAAGTTATGCCTGGTCAAAGTTCATTTGACTTTTGACCTAGTACATTTGATTTTCAAACACTTGAGCGGTTGACTGAGAAAACTTGTAGTTTAAGGCATGCAATTTGGCATGGACATTCTTGATGAAATATTAGGGAGAATGGAAATCATTTGGAGCCTTTGCAACCCAAACATCTTGGTGAAAAGTGAAACCCTAGTTGGAGGTTTATTGCTTAGGAGGAGAATTTGTCTGATCAATTCTTTGGTCAACCTTGAGCAATTGAGGACCTCAATGAGCTTGTCTTAAGTAAAAATGGGAGGGAAAATTTTGGGGTACAATAGTGAGGAAGATTTTGAAATACCTGGAGAGCTTGCTAGGCTCTTAATGTAAGAATAAAAAGCCATACGACCACATGAAGAGCCAATCGAGGTTGTGAACTTGGGTACTGAAGAAAACAAGAGAGAAATCAAGATAGGTGCCAACCTAGAAGACAATGTCAAAAAGAGATTAATCCAGATATTGCATGACTATGTTGAGATCTAACCTAGGAGTTATGAATTTTTACGCACTCGAAAACTAGAGAAACGGTAAATCCAAAACTCAAGTTATAAAATCTTCAAAGGTTTTCTTCACAAAATTAACCTACGATCCGAACACAAGAAGTGGTAAGAAAATCATGAAGGTCTCAATTCTTGAAGAATAAATTGAAAATACTGATTCGGATGAAGGTTACAAATTTCTCATCACTCAAGAGATAAATAACCAATCATTGAATTCAAATACCGCTTCAGGGAAATCAAATTATTTGGAAATTATTTGCAAATAATTGGCCTCTAGCTTGAACATATGAAACGAAGAAAATAATAAAAAGGTTCTAATGCATGAGGAATCAACTCAAAACAGAACCCTGATTGAAAGTTGTGAATTTCTAAGCTCAAACCAGCAAAAAAACGTTGTTTTTGGTTCACACTATCACAAATTCATTGAAACACTTGATTTTCTCTATCGTTCAAGGCGTGTTGGAGAACATGGGAACTTGGCATGAAGATAATCTGACTACTTACTAATAAATAACCTAGAGAGTGTTTAGAGCATGTAAACCGACAAAATAAACGTCTTTCGTAACTTGGCGAGGCTTTGAAAGAAATACCTTGATCCCATAACCAAAAAACCAATGATATGCATGCACATGATAATGAAATATAAGCCAAATAGTGTCGAAAGGAAGAGGGTAAATTTTGGGGTACAACATCTACCCCTATTCAATCTTCTTGAACCTGGAGCTAGATTAGAATAAGCCTTTCGAGGGACAAGGTAAAAGGGGATTGAATACAAAAATGAACTCAAAACTTTGCACTATGAATTGAGATAGAGTGTATCAACACTGGTGACCTTTTTTGTAGCTTCACGGTATCGAACTAGAGAAACGAGTTTGCAATCAGAGGAGGATAATAAACACTAAACTCGACCTAAGATGACTAGTGACCACTAGACACGGAAGATACCAGTGAACATTGGATCTAAAAGGAGGATTAACAGTATTAAATGGTCTCGACCAAACTGGAACAATGCCTTTTTGAACCAAAACCATTAGAAGATTTGACCAAATACTGGGGGTCGAGTGAAGGCAACAAGTAACCACTCGACCTTAGGAGTACTACAGAAAATTTTCTAGGAAAGAACTGGATCACATACTAAGCAAAGAGTAACCACTCAGCTTAACAAGGACTAGTAACCACTAGACCCAAGAGTACCCAACAGGATACCAATAACCATTATATCTAAAACAAGGCGAACACCTGATAGCCTCAAACCAGGGAGAATCAGTAACCACTGAAACTGACCAAGGAATTAAAGAGACAGAGAGACAAGTAACCATTTGAATCTATAACACCTAGTAACCACTAGACACTAAGGAATACCAGAACACGACATTTAAAATTAGGTGACAAGTATCGAACCTGACCTTGATAGGAACTGATAACCATCAGACCTAAAAAAATGTTGTGGCAGGGAAGAACTAGATCACCAACAAGGCAAACAAGTAAATACTCGATCTAAGAAGACTAGTAACTTCTAGGTTCTACGATATTGGGGAAGGACTAGTAACCACTAGAACAAAATACTAGTAACCACTAGATTTAAGAAACGTTACGCCAGGGAAGAACTAGATCACCACCAAGCAAGCGAGTAACCACTCGACCAGAGAGGAACTAGTAACCACTAACCTCATGGGAATATTAGTAAACTGAGTTAATGCACTGGGGATAGGTGAAACAACATCGAATTGTACTTCAATATGCAGTTAGATTTTTTTTGGAGATACCAATGACCATTGGGACCGAGATAGGTTACAAGTAACCACTTGTCCTTGAAAAGGATTGATGACCATCAGACCGAAAACATTACGCCAGGGAAGAAATGGATTGCAACAATGCAAAGAGTGAACACTCAACAGAGGAGAAATAAAAATATGGGATAAGGAAAATAAGAAATAAGAGTAAACACTCTCCAAACGAGGACTAGATACGTCTAGACCTATGAAAGAAGTGTCAGAAAAAATATAGACTCAAATGGTATGCCAATAACGATTGGACACGAACCACGAGGACCTACACGGGGGTAGGAACATCCCTTATGCGAAAAGAAAAACGGGGATACACAAGGTATTTGCAAGAAAAGGACTACATTATCCCTCAGGCCAAAGACGGGGTGTATTTCTTCAATAGCGGAAATTATATGAATTGTTGAACACCAAGTAAGGCTCTTCGAGCAATTGAAAAGAAAGGTTATACACCGAATCTTTCTCTCACTATAACTTCTAAGAAAATATGGGTAATAATCGAGAAGACAGGACATACACAAAAGCGGTAAACACTATGGAGTGTTAGGGACATCATGGGATATTTGCTGGGTTTAAGAAATCATCGGGTATATCAGGAAAAAAACTAGGGAACAAGGTGATGCCATTGGATTATAATTCAATTCATGTTTGAATTTTTCTTTTATGGAGTAATGGCCCGACATATATGGAGACACTACACATTTGGGTAGATGAAATGTAATGATGCATGTCTAAATGTTCACTGGAGAGTAATAAATTGAATAACTGGTAACCACATGCCGTATTCTGATAATGCTTGCAAAAATAAATTGACAACTTTTACTAGGGAGAAACAAACACACTGCACACTCTGAACGAGGACGCCACTAGGGATTAAACATTGTAGGGAGTACCAATAACCATTGGATTTGAAGAGAGTAAACTATCAACTTCTTCGCTGGGGAGCAGGGAAATCTTAGAACAAAGACATCCATGTGCTTCTTCCCATCAAAGTACATAAACTCCACTGGGGAAGGAGAAGAAATCTCACAAAGAAAGACCTTACCAGGGAGAAAGAACTTCCAACCCGACTTGACTGGAGGAACAAGGAGAACTTCCTGCTAAGGAAACTTCTTCTCTGTGAATAACCACTCACCAATAGCTCACCCTCGCGAACATTCACAGGGGATTTATATATTTCTTTCAGACTTTACCAAACCAATTATTAAGGAAAAGAAAACTTCACTGAGGAACACATCTTTGTTTGTGAGAGAAGACTTCTTAACCAAAAATTACTCTCGAAGTTTGACTTCCACCAGGGACTTCATGCAAAATCTCTGGTCACTAGGGAATAAGCGAAATCTTAGAAGAAGACTCATCGATGTAGATTATGCTGGAGAAGAAAACCTCATAAGGTATTCACCAACATTACTGGGGAAAAGCAAGTTCCTGAAAGGCTAAAAGGTATAAACTTCATGGAGAATAAGGAATTTATTCATAATTCATTGGGAAGAAACGACCTTCACGAGAATGAATCAAGAGAACATCCTAGGGATATGAGAATTATTAAGAGAACTCTAAAAAATGCTAGTCACACTGGGGAGGTAAACCGTCGTACCGAACCCACACACACACACTTCACTTGGGAGTATAAGAAATTGGATTAGGGAGACTGCACTTGGGAGTACTTCCTATCAGGGACTGTTTCTTGAATGACATCAAAGTTAAGACAACTCAAGCGCATACTCCACTAAGGAGGAGAAGGCTCTTACACACTTCACTAGGAAGAGTATTCTACTCAAAACAACCTTAATAAATGAGCTTCTGTTGAACACGAAAAATATACCACATTGAGGAAAGACATCTATTTGGGAAACAAATCGTCCTATCAAGAACTTCACACTAGTAATAACATCATAATCCTTGTGCTTTTCTTGTCGATATGCTGCTTTGCGATAAGTGAACGATCATTACTGCAAAATAATAATCACAAAATGCCCCAGGTGTAACATGCCAACTTTGTCTACCAACCAGGTCACACAAGCTTTAAGTAATTCTCTGACTCATGTAGAGATTTGTTGAATCTCAATGTAACTGCTTCAGATTGATTGACCTTTGAAAATATTTGTCTCTAGAGGGCTTCATGAGATCTATGCCATCATGGATAAGTTGCCCCAGTGTTACAAGCTTTGAAACATTGCTTCGGGCTAACCAAAGTTGGAAGTGGTTTCAACCATGCGTTAGAAAATTCCCTGATTACTTGGAACTTTGAGAGATTCCTAAAATATCGACATAATTGCCCCAGATTGGCAGAATTTGTAAACTTCATTCCCTTTAAGGGTACTCAAAAAGTAAAGAATCACGCTGTTCATACTCATCGGAGTCTCTGAAAAGCAAACCCCTTAGGGTACTCAGACTTGTAAAGCATCAAATTACTTACGTTTAACGGAGTCTCTGGAAAAGATGCTCCTTGATATCGTCAAATATCTTGAGATAACTAACATAGTATTCAAGCCTATATTCTTTAACAAGGTTAAGCTCTTCACTGATGTTCATTGTGCAAGATCATTTGATGATTAAGTACTTTTTCATATGCAGAAGATATTTTATTATGAGAATGATATTTCTAATGCAAATCCTATGCTTGTCTTGAAGCGGAAAAACTTTTATTGAAAAGATGTTGAAACATGAAATTTTTTTTGTACAAAAGACAGTAAAAAGATGAAGTGATACCAACTCAAAAGTTTTAGCAAGTCTCCTAGGAGTCAGATTACCGTACTCTCGTTACAGTTTTTACTTTTGAATTAACACATGCTTTAGTTAGGACTTTTCATGTTTTTAACCTGTTTGGTTCACGGTTTTAGAAAAAATATTTAAGGCTTAAAGTTATTTAGTGCCCACCCATTCTCCATGATTTTCTCCAATCCTACATTCAGTTAAAACAATACGAGCACTGATCTCTTGAGAGAAGTTTATGATGGTCGAGGTACCACTGGGATTTCTTAGACATGACAGTCACTCACCTTTGCTTCTTTTGCATTTCTGGTCACACGACTTTTCTCTTTGCTAAGGATCTTCATTTTGTAATCCTTTCTCTCCTTTCAGGCTTTTCCTTTTCCCCCTCTTTTTTTACTTTCTCTAACTTTTGTATGGACAATCCTTTTTGATTTTTGACTTTCAAGTCCAGCAGGATACCCTAATTTTTGCCTAATTCACATGTTTTCAAGTTTTTTGACGTAGCGGGATTTCTTTATTTTCATTTTCATCATCTTTTCTTTGTTTTTGAACACATTGTGTGACTTCGAGTCGTTTTCGACTTGTTGGAAGAATTGTGACTGGTTTATTCTCTGGTCGGTGAGGGATAACCATTGTTGTATCATCATATTTTGTCATCTTGATAAGTGATGGATATGGTGTGCTGATCCTCGGATGTTCACTCTCTTTTCAAATTTGAATGCTCGATTAGATTAACTTAAATATACCCTGCACCGGGTTAAGTGTGAGGGTTTTATCTAACAAGAAAATAAACTCCTACTTCAAGGCTCAAAGGGGTTGACGAGGGTCTATCTCCCTTATATCTCCGGTGTTTAGGAATTTGAAATAATACATGTACATCGTCAGCAGGGTTTTTATTCAAAAGCATATCGTTTGAGATTCTTGGCATATTTCTCATCATCCTCCCTCCAGAGGTATTTTTCTTTTTTATTCAAGAGTTGGGTATCGAAAAGCAAATAAATTTTTTTATGAGTGAATACAAATGGATTAATTCAAGACAAACATATTCAATGCATTATGATTGATATTAAAAAATGAGCAAGTTTTGCATACAAGAAAGTACTGAACAAATAAGAAATATTACAAATGAGAATGAAAATGTAATTTGAAATTTCCATGTTGAGGAGACTAGTCTCCATATGGACTTATTGCTTCAAAATATGCGCTTTGTAGTCTTAACATTTGTTGAGTCAAAGGAGAATTCAAATCCGATCATATGGATCGAAAATGATAGGCTTTGCATCTAGCGGGTCTTGTACCTTTTCTCTAAAGGCCCTGCAGTCTTCAATGGAATGGTCTGGTGCCCCAACATGGTAATCACATTGCATAATAGGATAAAAATCCACATAATAAGGAGGAATGACAGACTTCAATGGCTTGGGTTCCACCAAGGAAATCTTGAGCAACCTAGGGAACAACTCGCTATAAGGCATAGGAACAGTGTAAAACACTTTTTTTTGCTTCCTGTCCCTTTGCTTACCTTGTTGCATACGTCTCTGTCGATAGGTTTGTTGTTGATGAGCATACCGAGCTGGATGAACACCGGGATGGTATTTTTACTGATCGACCCTATGGTCCCTAGGTCCTGTGATAAATAACAACTGTTGAAAAGGAAACTCCGAGAGTATAGGTTATGGAGGAGGCGACCCAGGACATGAAATGGATCCTTGATAATGGGAGGTAGTTTCCACTTTTCTTGCTGCAATTGAAAAAGGATTGACTTGTATGTTCAACCCATCTGGAGTAAACAAAAATGCCTCTATATTAAGCAAGTCTCAAAATTGGTACTTCAATGCCATACACTCTTCTACATCATGAGCTGCACCACCAGAATGGAATTCACAACGGGTGTTAGCGTCATAGCCTGCAGAGAGGTCCTTAATAGGCATGTTTCATAGATTGACTAAATGAAACTGTAACAAGAGCTTAAGTAGCCACGAATACGACATTGGTACGGGGTTGAACTGAGTCTCAAGCCCCTTCTACTTTGGTGCGTGAGTTACATGCCTCTTATTCTCATGGTGAACTGGAAGTGGTTTCTTATAAGAAGGTTTTGAAGCCCATGATTGTGAAGGAGATCCATAAGGTACTTTATGGTGTTCTGAAAGTCCTATAGGATTAGGTATGGCAACAACTCCTATTACAGCAGTAGGCACACAATTTCCTTCCTTTTTCAGAACTGTATTCAGAATTTCCATAACCAGGCTCATCTGAGTCTTCAATTGGTTATTTTCTTCTCTCAGGAATTTCTGACCATGGACCATAGCATGCATGTGTACCATAAACAACCCCATATGGACCTTCATCTCGACTAATTCCCCACGAAGTTGTTCCATGGCTTATCTCTGAGTGTAGAGTGGTGATAAATAAAGATTTGCAGTTCTAAAAAGAATACCAAGTCTGAATAAGAATCCCCCATTCTGAGTACCAGTTATGCATGAGATGTATGGAGTACATGGTATGAATTCAAAGACATGTTCGATCATTTCCAAGGAATCCTCATGTTTTGATTTTTTAAGCAAATAAGCAATGGAAAAGCTCGACACGAGGCTCAAAGATATGATCCCTTGGTAATGGAAGGAACATGTATGCTAAAATGTTGTTAACGATGTCATGTATGCAAAGGACATGAGATCAATGTTCCATCATAATAGATATCTACTGTGCCTTTTCTGAACATGCTGGGAGTACCAAAATCAAAGGCCTAGAACATAAACCCGAATGAACCTCTAAACGAATAAATCAGAAACTCAGAAAATAAATCTGAGAACCACATAGTCACAAACAGAACATACGGTCACCGTCAAAACAAATTCACCAACAGAACATAGTCACCATATGTACCTGTGATAATTAACTCCCTCCCCACTAGGGGATGAAAACTATATCAACGGTAACTCAGAATCATGGGTACGGATGAGGCCACTGTTATCATAACACCTACGTGAAAATGATATCACCTCATTTGTAACTCAACTGAGAATGGACGACATGACTGCGCTAGTGAAACCTATGTCAACTATCCTTCATGTTCTACTATATTCCTAGTGTTCCTATGGTTGTCACTTGGCCGGGGTATTGGGCCTTTTACCTCATAGTAACACCCACCCAATATGAAAATAGAGCCAGCATATCAATATCACTAATATATGGAGAGCAGTAAAATACAATGCATACATATGCTTAGATAAACAATCACAAATGATAACCTGAAAGCATAAAAATAAACACCCAAAGATAAGAAAAACAAGAGCTAGGATCGACTCCGGGATGGACCAGAAATTGGTCAACTTGTCCCCAGTGAAGTCGCCAGCTGAAGGAACTGGAAAAATCATCGAAATAAACAATGAAGTCGCCATCAAACGTTTTTTATCCCGCCATAAGGAAATGCAAACATCGATTAAACCTGAAGGGTGAAATCATGATCAAACGAACGAGAGATCGGGTAAGGGAGCCTGTTATGCGAGGGGAAGATATTAGCACCCCACACACCTGTAGTACTCCACGGTATCCACTCTTGTTCTCTAATCTAAAGGGTGTGTCAAAAATATAAAGCTAGGTTGTAAATGGAATGTGTTGTACCCAAAATTTTTCCCTCTCACTTATCAAGAATTTGCTCACAAGATCTCCTTGGGCTCAAGACTGCACTAGGGTTTGATCAACTCAAGACACCTCCTTATGCACTAATGATTCAAAATTAGGGTTTGAGTTTGCACAAATATTTTTGAACTTTCTATGCCGCATATGATTTTCATGGATCATTATGGACCCCCAAGATTACTCATGTCAAGTTTCAAGCCTTGGATCACATTTTTGATCAGTCAATTGAGTAGTTGACCTAAAAATCAATTGTATTGGGGAAAAAGTCAACTATGGCCAATTTACAGTCAAACTTCATAATTCTTGATCCACATCAACATTCTAAACTCATATGTATCATTTGATCAAGTTTGGACCACAACTCCTCAAGAAATTTGATCAAATCTCCAAAAGGGCAAAATGGTCAAAATTTGGCTTTTGACTAAGAAAGGGCAATTTCTGATTTTTGACCTAGCAAATGGTTAATTGGTTTAAGGCATGATCTCAAGAGTCCAATTGCATCATTTTGACCTAATGACATGGTTCAAAGCATTGCAAGTCCATTGGATTGACAGATGAATTTTTCAGTCAACTGATCAAAAGTCATTTGTATACTAAAAAGTCAAAACTTTGACTTTTTGGTCAAATTCAAAAGCCAAAGATCACAATTCATCAAAATATGTCAAAATATGAAACTTATTCATCAAGAAATCAAAAAGTCAAGATTTCATTTTGAAAAGTCAAAATTTCTAAACTTAGAAATTTTTCTAAGTGTTGGAAATTTCATGTTTTTTTATAACTTTGAACAAAATTTTAACCATGATGCAAGATGATTCAAGAGAAACTTCCAACATGAAGGTTGTAGATATCCATTAAATCTACAACTTTTCTTTACACAACTCATTCTAAGAGTTCTTGGATCTCAAGTTATAATTTAATGAACATGTGGTCATGAAACTAAACACTTCTTGAAATTTTGCCCTAATTTGGTCAGGATTTTGACCCAACTTTATGGCACTTTTTCATATAGTTCCAAGGGGAATATTCAAAAGCAATTCAAATATGGGTCGTAGAGAACATTTCAAGATTTCCAAAATGTCCAAGAACACTTTGAGATCATTCTTAAGTACGGAGAATCGAAGAGATGAAGTTAGGGTTTTATCACTTTAATTACAAGTCATTTTAGTGATGAACAAAATTCAAATTCAAACTATGCTGCATAAACACTACTTTGCAGGCCTCAAACTTGTTAGGAACTCAATAATTAATGGTTTACACAGCGATTAGAGGCCTCACTTCAAGCATTCAATGCATGGACATGCTTTTTATCCATTTTTGGAAGAAAGGTTACATTGCCATTTTGATAAAGTGACTTTTTCAAAACTTGTTCTTGAGCCTTGAACTTGTTCTCTTCTAATCAAACAGGTCCTATAACTCATGAGAAATGTTTCAAACACTTACAATCACCCATCCCATGCTTGTACCTCTTCTTGAAACTTGTTTCCATCATTTCTTCAAAATCAAGTAACCTAGCCAAAAGCTAGAAACTTGTACTTCTGACTTGCCAATGCACTCAAACACTTCTGTTTATACATACACAAACCATTTGACACAAAGACACGAATGCTCAAGCCTTGAAAGAACCTAGAACTCAGAATCACACTTCACACTTCCATTTTTACACAAACTGACCAAAAACTTGAAACTCATAATCTACTTGTGCGTTTCTTGGCCTTTTGGTTTCTAAAGTTTCTAAATATCACATAGAATCAATCCCACACCCTGTTATAGAACTGTAACACCATTAACACCATCCTCCATTTCCAAAAACATAGCTCTGCACACTGACTTCTCCAAACCGTTTCAGCCATCCATTGTTCAAGCTAATCATTGCTTTAGCTTCCTGGGACCTCAAGGAAGCTAACCTGATCATCACCATCACTTGAAACATGCTCAAACTCAAAACATGATTTCCAATTTTGAGGTAAGTTTTCTCAACTTTGAACTCTTTATACATGCATCATCAATAGTTTATTTGTGAACAAAACATGTAGATATCATTGCCCCGAAGATAACCATGTCCATAGTTTCCATTAATTTTGCTTGAGCTTAGAGAATTTTGAAACTGAAATTTCTGAGATTTTTAGGGTTTAGATTAGGGACATTAAAATTCATGCTTATCTTTGATCTATAGTTTTAATGCTTTACATTTCTGAAACCATGAGAAAATTTGCTACAAGTTTCATGTTTACATTTTTCATTTTTGATGAGAAATGAGCAAGTTACAGTTGGTCTGGATGGAGGTTGAAGATAAAGTCATCAGGGTGCATTTTTCCTTGTATATTTATTGTTTTGCTTATGTTAACGGATGTATAGCCACCCCTGTGGTAGAAGCATGCGCCTGTAACCTATGGGACCTGGGTTCGAGCCCCAGTGGTACCCTTTTGCATTTTTTACATGTTTTCCATTCTGACTTTTTTTAGGCGCTTGGGCCTTATTGGGCTTGTGCTATTTTTTTTTATTTTTTGCTAGCTAACCCCATGCAGGCTATTTGCACCCCTGGCCCAAGTTTATTTATTTTTCTTTTTATTTTTATTCATTTCATTTTTATTCTCTTAAATATTTTTCCTAATATTAAAAAATCACAAAAAATAGATTTTCATTTTAACTTAGTTTATTTTATTTTTTGTCACAAAAAATATTTTATTTAACTACACATTATTTATTTTTATGAACTAGTCTTGTAAATTTAATTAAAACTAGATTATTTACTTATTTTCTTTTACACCCATTAAATATATTATTTTAATGTTTAGAAAAGGCCACAAATATTTTATAATACTATAAATATTTTCAAGATAAAAATACTAAAAAAATACTTTTCTTAAACTTATTTTCTTTTGATTAATTAATAGAACTAGGGTTTTATTTAAACAATTTTCTTAAATAAATTCAAGTTTAATTAATTACTTTCTTTAATTAATTAGGTTAAAACAATTTCCCATTTTCTCATAAAAATCCAAAAATACCCATTTTCTTAACAATTACATTTCTTGTATATTTATTTCATCTTGTACATTAAAATCTTTGCACATCAATACCTATTCAATATGGTTGTAATAGACTAACTAGGTTTATATTTTTGCAATCCCCATTCAATTTGTACATCCCCTTCCCACAAATATTGTAATAGCGTGGTAACTTTAAATTCCGCAATTTATCGCTTTATATACAAATGTTAGTAATTATGGTTTGTATGGAAACACTAAAACCAATACTTAGAAAACCCTAATTCAAGATAAAAACAAGCATGAAAACAATACACTTGCACACAAGCACCCATTGGGTTATTCTACTTGGTTTCCTTATACAAAAATGGCCATATTACGCATGTAAGATATCTTAGCAAAAACAAGTAAATGCAAGATCATAGTCCCTCGATGACGCTATCCAAGTTGCCTTTCAAATGATCTTAGTCTCTAAAAGAGAATGCTAAGATACCTTGAAACATTGCTAATCATGGTTATATGATGACCCACGCCCGTCCCATTTACATCCAAAGATAGGGTTGCTTACCAATTCAATGGTAAGACAACAATGTCAAAAGAAAAGAAAATAACCAAGAAAGACTTTTGAGTAGGTAGAATGCTCCTAATTACTTGCTCAATTTCAAAAAAACATCCTTGATATTTTCAAAACAAGCACCTAGACTTTCAAAACATCTTACAAACTTGAAAACATTTTTCAAAAGATTAACATCTTTGTATACATTCTTACGAACGAGAATCATTACAAAGATTGCCTAAACAAATGGCCTCTTTACAAAATACTTTCAAAAACCACACACAACACAATTTCAAACATAAAGCAAGTGATCTATCAAGTAACTAAGAGACCATGGAAAACCATGGATGAAAAGGGTGCTAATACCTTCCCTTTTCATAATCTACCCCCCGAACTCAAGAAATAATCTCAAAGGTCTTTCCTGTGCTTTTTCACCTTTCCTTTGGATAAAAGAAAAGTCAATGGCGACTCTTGCTAAACTACAACATTTGCAATAAAATGCAAAACCCTCAAGTCAGTTCTCCCACCGTATCACAAAACTGACGACTCTGTTGTGGAGTATTCTAAAAGTGGGGTTACCTTAGGGTTAGATCACATTTACTTACTTTCATTATTTAACTTGTTTGCTTTACATTATGGTTCTTTGTTTGGGTTTGAATCCTCTACCCGGATTTGGGACACCTTATAGGTAAGTAGCAACACATTGTGGAAACTGTGCGGGGTATACCAACATGGTCTAAGAAATAGCTACGTTAGTGCGACATATTTATGGGTACCAGTAGCCCTTGAGTTAATCAAGGAGAATACGGTGCGGCTGAGTGATGTCATGAAGAACTAATGAACTTTTAGAACCTTTAGTTGACCAACTTGGCCTTTAAGATGTAGTGAGATGACCGGCTTTGGTGCAGTCCGAAGTTGGTAGATACTCGATACTACACTCATTGAGGATTGGTTTTTTGGGATATTTCGGTCGCCGTTAAAGAGGCTTGTGCTGAAACAATGACCAAGGAAACAAATCAGTGGTATTGAGCTCCTTAGAACCCAGTTACTATTACTAGGATAGGTTTGTGCCAACTAAACTTCAAGAGGGTACTTACCTATGAGACTCCATGCAAGCCTAAACCTAAAGACTTGTTTTCTTTGTTTGTATATACACATACTTGTGCATAACATCATGGACATCATAACATCATACTCATTCACTAACCATTTCAAGGATCTTGGGATTTATCTTTGTCTTGTTTTGTAGGATATGGATTCTCTTTGCAGGAAAACTATTCAAGTCAACCTTGTAAGGATCCCTCCACAACTTAAGGAGCTAGCTTCAAGGATTCCTGAAAACTCTCCATTCACCAAGAGACATGGTCGCCTACTCAACTTGGTCACCTCTAACACAAATGAGGACATGATGAAGGTGCTTTTTCAGTTCTTTGATCCTTTACACCATTGCTTCACATTTCCCGACTATCAACTTGTACCTACTTTGGAAGAATTCTCCCGACTCTTGAGGACTCCCATTCTAAACCAACTACCTTTCAACGGTACAGAGAGAGACCCAATGCCAGAAGAGATTTCTCAAGCTCTACACTTGCACTCATCTGATGTCACAACTCATTGGGAAACAATGAGTGGTGTCAAAGGTTTCCTAGCAAAGTTCTTGTTTGAGAAAGCCCAAAACCGTTGGAACTCCTTGGATTTGCAAGCCTTTGAGTAAATTGTGGCTCTCCTCATCTATGGGATGGTTTTGTTTCCAAATCCTGACCAACTCATAGATGTGAACACCATCAAAATCTTCATATCCCGCAACCCGGTGCCTACATTTCTAGGGGACATCCTATATTCTTTTCACACTCGTACTATGAGGAAAAGAGATGTCCTTATGTGTTGTACCCCTCTCTTGGAAAGATGGTTTATTTCACATCTTCCCTAATCTGTATTAAAGAACGAGCAAGGTTCAAGGTGGTCACAAAGGTTGATGACGCTCAAACACATACATTCATTGGTGCTCCCGATCCATAGAGGATGTTACTATTGTCGACCATTATGGAGAATTTCCTAATGTCCCTTTACTTGGAATTAGGGGAGGTATCACCTACAACCCCTGCTTATCCTTAAGACAGTTTAGTTACGCCCGAAGGGATGGCCCTCACGAGATGCTGATTCAAGATTTGGTATTTGACTACGACAACAACGATCAAGGTCTTCGCCAGAGATTTATCTGAGCTTGGAGGATGTTGAACAAGGTAGATAGAAAGACTTTGGGGCACAAGAATTCCATCCCTCTTGATCCTTACCTCAAATGGGTACGAACTCGTGCTCAGAGTCTTATGATGCCTTATCCCTCCATTCTCCCGATAATCATTGAGCCTGTCATGGAAGGAGATGTTCCATACACTATCCTACATCCTAACATGTCCACCTATCTTGAAGACTTACAAAGAGATTGGATACAACTCAAGGGGGAGCGAGATGCTTTCGAAGCCCCATTCTACGCAAGCGAGAAGAAGGTTTTGGAACTCACTAGGCTACTTCATGAGGAGAAAACTCTAAATTCCTAAATCGCGCCAAAGAGGATGCGTACTACCTTTTTATCTTAGAGTTTTTGTATTTGTTTTACTCAAGAAGGCATTGATGTACTCAAAGCTTTAATTTATTAATATAACGTGTGTTTCCTTTTTTTCTAAAACAAATTTGAATCTTAAGATCCTTGAAATCATTGCATATGCATTTATCATTCATCATAACATAAGCAGGTTTCTTGCAACAAGTCTCCTCATCTCTCTACTATTTATTTCAGTAAGATGGATCTCGAGAAAACGGTGAAGGACCTCCAAGCTCAGAATGCACAGTTTCAACAGTTGTTCTTAACTCTGGCCAAAGGACAAGAAGAGTTGAAGACCTTGCTGGTTGAGGAGAAGAAAAAGAAGACAAAGAAAATAATCGGAGTTCTAAACATGGGAAAAAGATTCCAAGGGAAAACAAGAAGGGCCTTAGACTTCGCAACGACATCCGGTGAGAAAGACAATCAAGATGGGAAAAGCAAAGAAACAATTATCCAGTCAGAGTCAGAAGAGGAACAGGAAGAAGAAGACTATTCTGAAGAACAATACCCTCCGGCCGACGACAAGTATAAGCATCTAGAAGAGCGGTTGAGTGCAATGGAAATCCAAAAAGTGTCTGGATTGGTCTTTGAGGAGTTGGGACTAGTATCAGGAATTGTCATTGCTACAAAATTCAAAGACCCTGTGTTCGCCAAATATGACGGAGTTTCATGCCCTAAAATGCATCTCCGGTCCTATTTGAGGAAAATCCAGCCCCATACTGCTGACAAAGATTTATGGGTACACTTCTTCCAAGACAGTCTGTCTGGAACTCAACTTGATTGGTTTTATCAGTTAGAAAGAGCCAATGATCATAACTGAGAGGATCTTGTTGCAGCCTTTTACAAACAATACCAATACAATGCTGATCTTGCACCCACCCATACTCAAGTCCAGAGTATGGCCATGGTTTCAAGTGAAGGCTTCAAGGACTATGCGCAAAAATGGAGAGACTTGGCCGGAAGAGTTCAACCTACCCTATCTGAAAGAGAGTTGGTAGACATGTTTTTGGGCACCTTGTCTGGTCCCTTTTTCAATCACTTAATTGGGAGTTTATCGGCAGGCTTTACTGATTGATATTGACTGGAGAAAGGGTAGAAGTCAGGATAAAGAATGGAAAGATTCAAAAAGATGCATCCTTCGCTGCTATAAGGAAGCCATTCATCGGAAAGAAAGAAGTGGTTGTTGTATATCCTCAGAGAAATCAAGATAGGGCCGAACACTATCCAATGGTGGGGTTTGTTATGATTCCTAACCCCGCACCTGATCAGCAAAGAAGCATCCAACCAAGAATGGAAAGACCAGTCAGACAGTTCAAAAATATTAACATGACCCTATCTCAAGTATTACCACATCTGTTAAGATCCAACCTAGTGACTTTGAAAGAAGATCCAAAGAACCCTAACACAACCTCTCCTCACTGTCATCCTAATGCCCGCTGTGCATACCAATCTGAGAGTCCTGGCCCTGACACTAATAACTGTTGGGCTCTAAAAAATAAAGTACAAGAACTTCTTGAAGCCAAAGAGATTTAATTCAATGTGCCTGAAAAGCCCAATGTCATGTCTGCCCCTATTCCCAAACACGACCATAATACAAACACCATTGAGGAAGATATGTTTGTTACTTCAGTTTATGAGCTTGTGACCTCACTCCTGACTATCAAAAAGAACTTGTTGATTTCCAGTGTATTCCCAGGCTATGATGAAAGCTGTCATATCTGTTTGTCCTCATCAACCAGATGTCCTTTGTTAAAATCATGCGTTCAGTGCCTAATAGATAACAAGGAAATTTGGTTCGAAAAGACTTCTGTTTCACCTATTTCTTATAATAATGTTTCCATCGTGACCATTTCCGACAAATCTTCCAGGGTCTCCTTCAAAAGACCCGTTAGAATTACGTCAGTTGCAAAAGTAGCTCCTTTGATAATTATAATGCTTCGACCAGTCCTGTATTTGTCAGACAAAACCGTACCACGGAATTATGGAGGGGATGTCTACTACCACGGTATCAAGCAAGATTGGCCAGCTGCTGAAGATTCAAGTTCTTAGAAAGTTAACTCCAATATCAGTAATATTGTAGGGACTAGCAAGATTACCCGAAGCGGAAGAATATTCTCTCTAGAAATTGCTCCCCCAAAAGTAGTTTCTGGACCCGTAATCATTCTTGTTATTATTTCTCCTCCGAAGGCTATTCCCAGTCCTACAATCATCTCCACTAATACTCCAACTGACAAAGCTAATACAACCCTTGTTATCACTCCTATTGATATTCCTTCTACCGAGTCAACTGAGACTTGAGGTAAAAGTATTCTGATTGAGCCTGTCCGGACGAAGGCACAATCGTTAGCCATCCCTGAGACCTCCCGAAAAGAGATGAAGGAAATTCTAAAAATCATAAAAAAGAAGCGACTACGATGTAGTTGAGCAACTGGGGCAAACTCCATCTAAAATTTCCATTTTGGCTTTACTACTATGTTCCGAGGCGCATGCAAAGGCCTTGGTAAAATTCTTGAAAACTGCCCATGTACCCCAAGAAACATCTACCGATCAGTTCCAAGACTGCATAGCCAGCTTAACTGCGGATAATGGTCTAGGTTTTTCGGATGCTGATTTAACACCAAGAGGAAGGAAGCATAATGAGGCATTACATGTCTCAGTAGAATGCAGGGGCACAACCTTGGCTCATGTCTTGGTTGACACCGATTCATCTCTGAATGTGTTGCCTAAAAATGCTCTTGATAGGCTTGACTATGAGGGATTGACATTGAAACCAAGCAACATAGTAGTGAGAGCCTTTGACGGCTCAAAAAGGATGGTGCATGGGGAAGTGGATATCCCCATAAAGGTTTAAACCCAAACATTTGATTCAAATTTTTATGTAATGGATATCCTCCCTTCATATTCGTGCTTGCTAGGCCGACCATGGATCCACAATGCTGGCGCTGTTACCTCTACGCTGCACCAAATGCTGAAATATCTGATTCAAGGGAAAATCATCACCGTTCACGGAGAAGAATAGTATATGATCAACCATCTCAATTCCTTCAGATATGTGGAACTAGATGGTGAATTTAG
The DNA here is from genome assembly GCA_948472305.1 of Vicia faba. Classification (NCBI taxonomy): domain Eukaryota; kingdom Viridiplantae; phylum Streptophyta; class Magnoliopsida; order Fabales; family Fabaceae; genus Vicia; species Vicia faba. The sequence continues at coordinate 1,228,285,762 of OX451741.1, read as the reverse complement.
TGAAACTCCATTCCAGCAATTTGAAGAAGTCCCGCAAGATGAGGCAGTAACCAAGGATGTGTCTCAATTTCCCAAGATCACAAGGCCTCCACTCAGGATGTCATCTTTGAAGGACGCCAAGGCAGTGATAGAAGAAGGTGGGTGCACTATTTGGGGACAACTCCCAGATATCCCATACAAACCTTACAAGTTTGGCCTGGGTTTCACTTCAGGTGCCCAGAAGGCTGTAGGACGCGCTCGTGCTGGAGGACCACCCTTGAAGATCAGCAACCACAAAGTCAATGCGGTGGAAGATGATGAAGACAACTACAACTTGGAGGATTGGATTTTCCCAACTATCAGTGGAGGGCTCAGCAACTGGGAGGCTAGAGATTTCGTCCCGATCACTTTCATCCCGCAGTAATTTGTCTTTAAATTTTGTTGGATCTGTAATATTAAAACAATTCAGACTCTTAAAACCTTGTGTCTTACCTGAGGCACAATGGTCCATTTGTATGGGTTATTATCTCATTTCCATATGACATCAATGAATCATGGACGTTTTTGCATACAAACTTTGTGCTCATTGTTTTTCTTTTTACGTTTTTCATTTTTTTCAAAGATAGCTATACTCACGCACACACTTACACTCACAATGCAGATCTACATCCATTCGGGATCCCATGGGTAACAGTTCTGCTATGGCCTTCTGTGACTCTTAAAATATAATCTACCAAGTCGAAGACGAAGGTGAGGAAGATTGTGAAGTACCAGGGGAACTTGCCAGATTACTATAATAAGAAGAGAGAACCATGCAGCCTCACGAGAAACTAGTGGACACAATCAACCTGGGTACCGGAGAAGACAAAAGAGAGGTTAAGGTGGGTGCCAACCTGGAACCCAATGTCAAAGAGCGTCTGATTCAGTTGTTACACGAGTATGTTGAGGTCTTTGCCTGGTCGTATGAAGACATGTCGGGACTTGACGCAGACAATGTGGTACACCGTCTACCTACAAGAGAAGACTGTCCACCAGTAAAACAAAAGGTCCATCGTATGCGACCAGACATGTCAGAGAAAATTAAAACAGAAGTCATGAAACAATTCGACGATGGATTCTTGGCCGTCACCTCCTACCCGCAATGGGTTACCAATGTTGTTCCCGTGCCCAAAAAGGACGACAAGGTACGAATGTGCATGGACTAAAGAGATTTGAATAGGGCCAGCCCTAAGGATAATTTCCCACTTCTCCACATTGATATTCTAGTTGAAAATACGGCGCAACACAAAGTGTTTTCCTTCATGGATGGTTTCTCAAGCTACAACCAAATCAAAATGGCGCCTAAGGACATGGAGAAGACAACCTTTGTCATACATCATGATACATCACGAAAAAGAGGTCTATATGGACGACATGATAGCTAGATCTCAAACAGAAGAAAAGCATCTTGATCATTTACATAAACTGTTTGAGAGGCTGAAGAAATACAAGCTGAGGTTGAACCCAAATAAGTGCACATTTCAGGTGATGTCTGGTAAGCTCATAGACTTTGTTGTCAGCAATAAGGGTATTGAAGTAGATCCTTCCAAAGTGAAAGCGATACAAGAGATGCCTACTCCTCGTACTGAAAAGGAAGCCAGAGGATTCTTGGGACGTTTGAACTACATTGCCAGATTCATTTCTCATCTGACAGCTACTTGTGAACCAATCTTCAAACTACTGAAGAAGGATCAGGTAGTCAAATGGAATGATGAGTGCCAAACTGCTTTCGACAAGATCAAAGAATACCTATAAGAACCTCCTGTGTTGATGCCACCAGTCGAGGGAAGAACATTGGTCATGTATCTGACTGTTTTGGAAAATTCAATGGGGTGTGTGTTGGGGCAGCATGACGAGTCTGGCCGAAAAGAGCACACTATTTATTACCTGAGCAAAAAGTTTACCGACTGTGAAACAAGATATTCACTGCTCGAGAAAACTTTCTACGCTTTGGCATGGGTTTCTCGCTGGCTAAGACAGTATATGCTGACTCATACTACCTTGTTGATATCTAAAATGGATCCGATAAAATACATCTTTGAGAAACCTGCTCTCTCTGGGAGAATAGCGAGATGGCAAATGATCCTGACAGAATATGACATACAATATACTACCCAGAAAGCAATAAAGGGAAGTGTACTAGCTGATCACCTTGCTCACCAAGTTGTGGAAGAATACCAGTCCATGAAGTTTGAATTCCCAGATGAAGACATCATGATGGTAAATAACTGTGAAGAATTCAGGCCACACGACGGACCTGAACAATGATCCCGATGGACCCTGGTTTTTGATGGGGCATCCAACGCACTTGGAAATGGTATTGGTGATGTACTCATATCTCCTGAAGGATGTCATACTCATTTTACAGCAAGACTCTGCTTTAATTGTACAAATGACATGGCGGAATACGAAGCGTGCATCTTTGGTCTCAAAGCTGCCATAGACTTGGGGATCAAATCTTTAAATGTATTCGGAGATTCAGCTTTGGTTATTATCCAAATCAAAGGGGAATGGGACACCAAACATACTAACCTTATCCCTTACAAAGAACATGTTTTGACATTTCTCCCACAATTCGAGAAGATTACCTTCGAGCATTTCCCGCGAGAAGAAAATCAGCTAGCAGACGCACTAGCCACAATGTCATCTATGTTTAAACTTAAATGGGATAACGAGGCTCCCCAGATCACCATCGAACGAAGGGATGAACAAGCACACTGTCACGAGATTAATACCGAAGAAGTAGTAGACCAACCTTGGTTTCAAGAAGTCAAGAGGTATCTCGAAACTCAAGAATATCTAGAAGGAGCTTTAGTAAACGATAAGAAGTTTTCAAGGATATTCTCTGCTAAATTCTAACTTAGTAATGGCATTATTTACAAACGCAACCATGACTGTGTGTTACTTCTGTGCGTAAACAAGGTCGAAGTTGAAAGGATCATGGCTGAGTTACATGAAGGCACTTTTGGCACCCATTCTAGTGGGCATACGATGGCAAAGAAAATCCTACGGGCAGGCTATTACTGGTCTACCATAGAAGCAGATTGCTATCAACACTCTCGAACCTTCCATAGGTGTCAGATCTATGCTGGTAAGGTGCACGTACCTCCAGTTCCTCTGAATGTCTTGACGGCTCCTTGTCCCTTTGCTATGTGGGGGATTGATATGATTGGGGAAATCAATCCAACATCCTCCAATGGACACCACTTCATCTTAGTGGCTATCGACTATTTTACAAAGTGGGTGGAGGAAGCTTCTTTCGCTTCCATCACCAAGAATGTTGTCGCCTGGTTCATCAAGCAGAATCTCATCTGTTATTACGGTATCCCGGAGAGGATCATTACAGAAAATGGTACGAATCTGAATAATACTATGATCACTTCCCTGTGCGAGCAATTCAAGATCCAACATCACAATTCTTCCCCTTACCGGATGTGATACGGTGGCTGAACTAACTGTTAATACTGGTTTGCATTTTGTGTTTGCAAATGTCGCGGTAAGCAAGAGTCGCCACCGACTTTTATTTTATCCAACAAAGGAAAAGGAAAAAGAACAAAAAAAACCTTTTTTGAGATGTTTATGAGTACGGGGGGTAGATTATAGAAAGGGAAGGTATTAGCACTCTTTCTATCTGTGGTTTTCCACGGGCTCTTAGGTACTTGCTCATCATTTTAAAAATTGCTTATGTATGTGCTTTGTTTTGAAAAGTTTTGTTTTACTTCGTTTTAATCCTTGTTTCTGTCTTCAAGAGTGTTACGAAGCGTTTTTAAAAACATTGTTTTAAAGAGTGTAAGTGTGAAAAAGGTTTGTTTGTTTTGAGCAAGTACCTACTAGCATCTACCTACTCAAAAAAAGAATGTTTCTGTCCTTGTTTCCTTTAGACAGCGCTGTCCTACTATTAGTAAGTAGGTAGTACCGTCGTTGGATTTTGTAAGGGACTATCGAAAGGAACGTAATGGTCATTGAAGGTAACATGTAAAGATACCTTAGCATTACGAAGGGACTGTCATCATATATTCGTAAGCAACATCGAGGGACAAGATCATTTTTCGTAGGCAACTCGAGGGACAGTAAGGGACTATGATCTTTATGATGACTTTTAGATTAAGGGTCTTTTGCTAAGATATCCCTACGTTCGAGGGACATGACCATTATTTTCCGAGGCAACCAAGTGAGGCAAACCCTAGGAGTGAGCATGTGCATGTGATTCAATTTCAAGTTTATTATCTTTGCACATTTAGAGTTAGCTAACCGTTTTAAAGTTAATCATACATTCTTGTCATGAATCCCTAATTATTCATACATCTAACAGTTAATATTTGTGGAATTTAAAGTGCGGAAAATAAGCTAAGCTATTACAAGGCTTCGGATATTTACATAGCAAAAAACAAACCCTTAAAAAAAACGATAAATGAAAGTAAAAATGTCCTAATTAATCTATTACAACTTGTGAGCAATTATATTAATATGGTAAAATAAAATAAAGCGCGTGCGAATAAAGAACGAGAGAGAATTAGGGTTTTGACCCCGTCTAACCTAATCGAAAGAAAAATTATTTTTTGTTGTTTTTAATTATTTCTAAGAAAAAAGAATTAGGTTTTTTAAAATTCAATACAAAATTAATTAGCAATTAAATTAGTTAAAAATAATTAAATGGCCTATTTTTGTGTTTTGTTATTTTAAGAAAAAAGAAAATAGAATTAAGTTAGAAAAAAATCCTAATTGTTCTAATTAATTTTAATTTATTTACAAAACAATTAAAGTTACCTAAAATTAAATTAAAACCTAAAATTAATTATTTGAGTATATTATAAAAAATCAAAGGTTTGTGAAAAATGTTAAGTTTTATGAAAAAAGATTTTAAACATAAAGAATAAAAATAGGTAAAAGGATAAATAGAAAGGAAGAAAATCAAAACCAATAGGGGTGGTTGTTGAATCCACGTCCTTAACCTTCTCAGGATGTCTGCCTTGCCATGTATTGGTGTCATGTGTTGGCTGTTCTATTTTGGACATTTGTGTTTTGGCCTCAACGTTCTGTAATGAACCTGCATGGGATCCTGTCTAAATCTGCAGTATTGAATCTCATGAACACATTAAATAAATTACTATATATCATTAAATACAAATAAAGCCAACATATGAAAAAATTTAATGTTAAAACCGATATGGCATGTATGAATGATTATACCCTTTTGATCATGGAGATCAAATCAGCCTTATCCTTACTGGAGAAGTAGTAATATGAATACTTTTATGCCCTTTTGATCATGGAGATCAAGCCAGCCTTACCCTTACTGGAGAAGTAATGAGATGTGGGTTGTAACAGGGACGCCTTGTTTGTAGTGAGATGGACGTTTGTAATAAGGATTTCAAGGTTTTAGGGTTCTTGAAAGAATTTGATATTTTGACAGTGTTGTGGAAAAGGCTTTTTTTGTCTCCTCTTGGTTGTGTGAAAATAATGTGATTATATAATAGAAATTAGAGAGAAAAAAATGGACTTTCAATGTGCAATTGGGCCTCCAATGTTCACTTGAGTTCGTCACGTTCCAAGCTTATTCACAGGGGCTTAAGTGCAATTTTTGAAGTTGAAATGTGATAAAAAAATGTAGCCGATATCGAGAACTAACTCCTGTCCGAAAATGGGCTCACTCGGATAAACGATGAATTAATTATGAATTTTTGAAGTTTTAGCTCAGACAAACTTATTTTGGGCTCTAGTGTCGAATCTGACATGTTATTCAATAAAAAACTGGTATTGATCGGAGCATAATTCGGTCTCGACTTTTGAAGCAAAGTTGTAGATCTCTGAGTCAGTGACCTTGTGTAAAAAGATGGGCCCGATCTAATAAAAATTGACTGAGTTATGAATTTTCGAAGTTTCGACCCAGATGAAATAATATTCAGCATTCAGGATTTTCGGCGCGTCACACGCACTCAGAGCAAAAAACGAAGGCCTTTTGAATACTGTTCGAACTCGATACCTCATGTGAAAATGTAGCCAACTCAATTTGTGAAATTTTGGCGCTGGAACCAGCTTGATACGATGAAAATCGACCAAGTTATGATTTTCTGAACATGACGCAAATAAACTTCTGTCACAAATTTTCTGTACGGAAATACTTGATAAATCCTCATTTTTGAAGACCTTCTGATCGAAATTGGCTTCCAGTCGTGAGAGATGAAAACGTAGCTGACGTCAAGACGGAATTTTGGTCACCGGAACGGGTTCAAAACGAGCCACGATCTTCAAGTTATGAATTTTTAGCGCGTAAAAACTGCACTTTCAGCACACTTTTTCACCATATTTCTTCGAGAAAACTCACCCATTCGGATACGTTCTTTAAAAATTGACTCTTGAGACGAACCTGAATTTGAGAATATGTTATCAGAGATATCTTGGCGAAAGAACACCTGAATATGACGCGTCGGGTTGGACTTGTGAATCTTTGAACCCCGAATCGTTGCAAAACGATGAACCGATCTTCAGCACGGAAAATACTCTGAGAATATCCATTGACGAAATAAATGTCACTTGTAACCTGAAGAAGCTTGATAAATATACCTTTATTCCATAACCATAAAACCAATAATATGCGTGTATGAAAAGAGGGCAAATTTTGGGGTACAACAGCTGCCCCTGTTCAATCTTCTTAAACCTGAAGATTTAGATTGGCTCGTCTGCCTTTCGTGATCTGAAGGTGGAAGATGATTGAACACTAAAGTGCCAAGAAATTTGCACTCGTCTATAATGATGCTTGACTATGCAGGTAGTATCGGGAATGAGCTTACAGATACCATTTGGAGGAGATGACAGGAGGTCACCGGAGATGGGCTTAAAGATGCCATCTAGAGGTTGTTGATTTCCCGAGATATTCCTTTGATGAGAATTCCTGTTCCTATCGTTGAGGAGAAATCTGCTGAGGAATGTTGGTCTCTGTCTTGGGAGAAATAGAATTTTAGGAGCTTCAGTTGTCCGTTAATCTACTGGGGAACTAACTCCGGCTTGAGGAAGCAGAAGTGAACTGCGTATCTAGTCGTGTATAGGCTGCATCGCGGCCTACTAGGGAAAGGTGAAATCGATCGTGTTTGATAGGTCCGGGTCTTACAGTGTTGTGGACTGCTGTCTGGAGATAAGAGAAAAGAAACCTGGATGGTGAGGTTATGAGAAGGAACCTGGATAGTAGGGCTTATGGGAAGGAACCTGGGTAAGTTTGCTTCGTGAGGAGTTTGGATAAAACTGCATCTGAACAGAGAAGGAACCTGGGTAAGGTTGCTTTGTGAGGAGTTTGGGTAAAACTGCATCTGAACCGAGAAGGAACCTGGGTAAGGTTGCTTTGCGAGGAGTTTGGGTAAAACTACATCTGAACCGAGAAGGAACCTGGGTAAGGTTGCTTTGCGAGGAGTTTGGGTAAAACTGCATCTGAATCGAGAAGGAACCTGGGTAAGGTTTCTTTGCGAGGAGTTTGGGTAAAACTGCATCTGAACCTAGAAGGAACCTGGGTAAGGTTGCTTTGCGAGGAGTTTGGGTAAAACTGCATCTGAACCGAGAAGGAACCTGGGTAAGGTTGCTTTGTGAGGAGTTTGGGTAAAACTGTATCGAACCGAGAAGGAACCTGGGTAAGGTTGCTTCAGGATGAGTCTGGGTAAAACTACATCGGGAAATTGTAAGGAGGAACCTGGGTAAGGTTGCTTCAGGATGAGTCTGGGTGAAACTACATCGGGAAATTGTAAGGAGGAACCTGGGTAAGGTTGCTTCAGGATGAGTCTGGGTGAAACTACATCGGGACCAAGAAGGAACCTGGGTAAGGTTGCTTCGGGATAAGTCTGTGTAAATCTTCAGGAGGAACCTGGGTAAGGTTACTTCGGGATAAGTTCGTGTGAAACTTTTGGAGGAACCTGGGTAAGGTTACTTCGGGCTAAGTCTGTGTAAAACTTCAGGAGAAACCTGGGGAAGGTTACTTCGAGATAAGTTCGTGTGAAACTTCTGGAGGAACCTAGGTAAGGTTACTTCGGGCTAAGTCTGTGTAATACTTCAGGAGGAACCTGGGTAAGGTTACTTTGTGATAAGTTCGTGTAAAACTTCAGGAGGAACCTGGGTAAGGTCACCTTGTGATAAGTTCGTGTAAAACTTCAGGAGGAATCTGAGTAAGGTTACTTTGTGATAAGTTCGTGTAAAACTTCAGAATGAACCGGGGTAAGGTTACTTTGAGATAAGTTTATGTAAAACTTCAGGAGGAACCTGGGTAAGGTTACTTTGTGATAAGTTCGTGTAAAACTTCAGGAGGAACCTGGGTAAGGTTACTTTGTGATAAGTTCGTGTAAAACTTCAAGAGGAACCTGGGTAAGGTTACTTTGGGATGAGTTCGTGTAAAACTTCATTCAGAAATATATGAGAAAGGACCCGTGTGAGATTTTTCAGGATAAACCCGTGTGAAGCTGCATTCAGGAGAAACCCGTGTAAGATTTCTTCGTGACGAACCCATGTAAAGCTGCATTTGATCATGGAGATAATTACTCTGTTTAGTTTCCGGAGTTAATCTTGAACTTGCTGGAAGTTGTTGATGATAACCATCTTTCCTGAAAAGGTACATGATTAATCGTATATGATGCATGACATGCATTGTATGATGATGTAATCAAAATAAATGAGATTATGTTGTATGCAATATGTATGCGCATGTCATGATGTATGAACATGAAATGCTATTGTGGAACGTCCAAGTTTGGGAAAATAAATCCCTGACTGTTGTTGGAGAATAAAGAGTTTCGCTCGCTGGGGATAACAACCGAAGATGATTTGAGAATAACTTGGCTAGAGAATAATTCCGCTGGAGAATAAACTGGCGAGAAAAAAATGAATCTGGAGGGAAGAGATATTCTGTCAGAAGATTCACTGATTTGGAGCAATAACCTCGGTTGGGGATGAATTATCGTTGTTGGCGATGATGAACTATGTTAGGGATAAAATTTCTGTCTGTGGAAGAAATAAACTCCACTGGGGATGGTCTTCCATTGTTGGTGAAAGATGGACTCTGCTTGGGGAGAATTAACACCACTACTTTTGGATATTTCTTACTCTGCGGGGAGTGTAGATGTTACTGGGACGCGTGCTGAGGATATGACAATGACTTTGTATCAAGACTTTTCTGCCCCTGTACCTGCTGGAGAAAGTGCCTGCGGAGGCCTTGTGGATTGAGTGTCATCCCAACTTATGAGGTGCTTGGTAACTACCGATCGGAATGAAAAGTCTTCTACTGATAGGAAAGTGACAAGATAATGGGACATAGTCATACGCTTTAATCCCTAACTTTTGCCTGGACTGTCTTTTCAGATTTTCAGTCCACTGGTGTACCCTTTTTTTCCCAAGCCGACTTCTCAGGTTTTCGACTTGCCGGATGTACAAATCCTTTTTTGTTTTTATCCCTAATTTTTGCCCGAAACTTTTGGTTCGCCGGGACGCCCTTGTTTTGCCTAGGTGTGTCAACCTAGCGGGTCTTTGTTCATGCGCGGTATTTTTTTACTATGTCCACGCTCTTAGGGTGTAGGGAGTTTGTCACTGTCGGTAGTGTTGTGTTTCCACACTACCAGAAGATGTTCGTTTGATCATACAAGATTCATTACTGGAATTCATGTCCAATGCCCCAAGTGATTCAGATGGAGATCTTCTCTTGGCTATTTGGCATCTTTGAGAGATTCCTTGAACCTTGACTTGACTTCCCCAGATGATGGACAATGATCATGCCGTTCCCCTTGTTTGGAAGTGTTTTTTCCACTTGAGGTGATCCTTTTTATTGAGAAGGTTTTTGTTCACTAGATATTCGTCATGCGAATTTCTCTGCTGTTGAACAAATAGTCATATGCAAACAATGTTATTTTAAGAATGCAAAGCTTATGTCTGTCTTGAAGTTTGAAAATTCATTTTTAGTAAAACAAGTTTTTTTTTGTAAAAGTGTGATGTCAACTCAGGATTTACAGCAAGTCCTACAGGAGTCAGGATACCTTTTATAACAGTATGCTTTCAAACTAACCCATGCTTCAACTAGGACTTTTAAGGGTTATAACTTGGCCTGGTTCACGGTTCAAGAAACAAAGGATAAAGCCTCAAAATTTATTTGTACCCACCCGTTCTTCGTGATGTTCTTCAGTCCTATGCTCAGTTAATTGCGCGTTTAGAATCCGTTTGAGTCTTTGCTCTGATATTCCAGTGATGGTTCGGATACTGACATTTTATTTTGAATAGGAAGTCATTTCTTTTTGTTGAGGGTTTGTAAGAACTCTTTCTTTTTGATTTTATTATTCCTGTCTTTTTTGCCTGAACTGTTTCTTTTTGTGATTATAGTCAGCGGGATGCCCCCGTTTTTCTTAAGTCTCCTTCATAGGTTTTGACTTAACGGGCCTTTATGTTGAAAAATAATGACTGCCTGCTTGGATGATTATGCGGAACAATCACCATCTTCTGATTTGGAAGGACGTCTTCGATGCCATTCATTGTGCACCTGGATTAACTGAGAAAACTACCCTGCCCCAGGTTGTGATTAAGGGTTTTAATTTGTGTGAAAGAAAAACTCCTACTTCTTTGGCTCAAAGGGGTTGACTAGGGATTATCTTCCTTATAACTCCACTGTTTAGGATTTGAAACAATGCTTGTACATCGTCAGCAGGGTCTGTTCAAAAGCATACTGTAGAGATTTTGATATCATTTTCGTCATCCTCCGTCTAAAGGCTTAGAGCTTTTGTTCGAGAGTTGAATATCACAAAAAGTAACGCAATTTAAATATAGTGAATACGAATGAATTGATTCAAAACAGACATATGTAATGTATTGATACAGTAACTGAGTTTGACATGAATAGATGTTCGAACAATCAAAAGAAAATTGCAAATTGAAAATTCTAATGAACAAAAGCCTCTTCGTCTGGTCTTGTCACTTCAGAGGACGTGCCTTAGAGGGATGGTAAAAGAACTCAGCCTGACCATCTTGTGTAAACTCCAACAATCCTTCATCAATCAAGTCCTGAATTTTATTTTTCAATGCCCAACAGTCATCAGTATCATGCCCCGGGCTGTTGGAATGGTATGCACACCTTGCATCAGGATTGATGTTAGGCGAAGAAGTCTTAGGATTCGGATGAGGTCCTATCAACGTAATCAGATTCATCCTTAACATGTGTTGCAAAGCTTGAGACAGCAACATGTTGAGTTTGGTAAACTGCCTTTTGGGCATATCCAACTTACTTTGATTAACCCATTGTTTTTGGCGAGGTTGTTGTTGGACCCGTGATGTAGTAGCAACTTGGAAAGGTCCACTCTTCACCAAACCAACCTTTTGTCTTCTTGGAGGTTAATCAATGACTTGGTCCCCGACCTCGACTGTTTGCTTCATACTGTTGTATCCATCTTGATGAAGTTGGTTGATGATGGTTTTCAGCTCTTCTTGTCTTCGGGCTAGGCCTTGGATAAGAGCCATTTGCCCCAGCATTTGGGTTCTCATTGCACCTACCTCAACTTGCAGTTATTCCAGCCGTTCGTCCTTATTGTCTTCAGGACTTTTCTTGACCAAGTTCCCAACGAGGAGTGTTTTCAACTCTTCCCGCCCCTTGTATAGGTTTAGGAATATGTCCCTGAACTGAGCTTCTTGAGTTTTAAGATCTCTGTTGTCTTGTTTGAGAGCCATTGCCAGAATAAACAACGAGAACATGAGAGACCTTTACTGGAAGACCTGTTATGCAATGATATGTATGATATATGTATACAATGTTTTCAAGGATCTCGCAGGGTAAACAAGAAACTGTTAGAATTTGGTTGCAGCTTGATTGAAGAAACTTCGTGTCGTTAATAGTCCTTCTTCAAGAGTTAAGCTCACCATATCGAGTGGGTCATAGCCACTGACTCAAGTTGTCGTGTTTTGATCTCTAGACGACATTGGCTAGAGGAAAATAAATCCCCTTTGCCCCTTGCTAGACGTTTGATTTACCATAACCTGCATAACAGGCCCTTGAGATCCTTGAAATGGCTAAGGAAATGCTATGGTATGATGTTATGATGTGTATGCTATGAATTTAAGAAAAAGTGTGAGGTGATGTAATCAAGTAAACTCGGCAAGAATTCCAAGTTATTGGATAAGGATTGTAAACAAAACCTGCGAGGAACTCATGTTGTCAGATAATAAAAATGTGCAAGTAGTTCAAGTTGAAAGCACACAAGTCACACAAACAGCCTTAGGTTTAGGCTTGCATGGGTTTTAAGGTAGTACCCTCTTGAAGTTTAGTTGGTTCAACCTGTCCTAGAAAAGTAACTGGGTTCTAGAGGTTCTCAATATCACTGACCATCCTTCATCGGTCATAGTTTCAGCTCACACAATCTTTTCTTACGGCCGAAACCATCTCAAGAGTATGGTCTCAATGAGTGTAGCATCTCACTACTTCCTATGGCCAAGTTGGTCAATTATAGGTTCTAAGGTCATTTGATGCTTAACGACCCACATAGCAGCCATATGCTCTCCTTGTTGCTCCACAAGGGATATCGGTACCAACTAATGTGCCACATCAACTTAGCTATTGCTTCAACCGTATCGGTCTACGCCGTACAGTTCCCTCATAGTCTATTTCTACTTACCTAAAAGGTGTCCCCCAGATCCAGGTTAGGATCTATAGTAACTCCGATACAAAACGCACAAAGATAAAGAAATCAAATCAAACAATAGAAAACAATATGATGAACTAATCCTAAGGTACACCCACTTATTAATTCCCCACCAGAGTCGCTAGTTCTGTGATACGGTGGCAGAACCGACTGTTAATACTGGTTTGTGTTTTGTGTTCACAAATGTCGCGGTAAGCAAGAGTCGCCACCGACTTTTATTTTATCCAACAAAGGAAAAGGAAAAAGAATAGAAAAAACCTTTTTCGAGATGTTTCTGAGTACGGGGGGTAGATTATATAAAGGTAAGGTATTATCATCCTTTCTATCCGTGGTTTTCCACGGGCTCTGAAGTACTTGCTCATCATTTTAAAAATTGCTTGTGTATTTTCTTTGTTTTGAAAAGTTTTGTTTTACTTCGTTTTAACCCTTGTTTCTGTCTTCAAGAGTGTTACGAAGCATTTTTGAAAACTTTGTTTGAAAGAGTGTAAGTGTGAAAAAGGTTTGTTTATTTTGAGCAAGTACCTACTAGCATCTACCTACTCGAAAAAAGAATCTTTCTGTCCTTGTTTCCTTTAGACAGCGCTATCCTACTATTAGTGAGTAGGTAGTACCGTCGTTGGATTTTGTAAGGGACTATCGAAAGGGACGTAATGGTCATTGAAGGCAATATCTAAGGATACCTTAGCATTATGAAGGGACTGTCATCATATATTCGTAGGCAACATCGTTGGACAAGATCATTTTTCGTAGGCAACTCGAGGGACAGTAATGGACTATGATCTTTATGATGACTTTTAGATTGGGGGTCTTTTGCTAAGATATCCCTACGTTCGAGGGACATGACCATTATTTTCCGAGGCAACCAAGAGAGGCAAACCCTAGGAGTGAGCATGTGCATGTGATTCAATTTCAAGTTTATTATCTTTGCACATTTAGAGTTAGCTAACCGTTTTAAAGTTAATCATACATTCTTCTCATGCATCCCTAATTATTCATACATCTAACAGTTAATATTTGCGGAATTTAAAGTGCGGAAAATAATCTAAGTTATTACAAGGCTTTGGGTATTTTCATAGCCAAAAACAAACCCTAAAAAAATGATAAATGAAAGTAAAAAGGTCCTAATTAATCTATTACAACTTGTGAGCAATTACATTAATATGGTAAAATAAAATAAAGCGCGTGCGAATAAAGAACGAGAGAGAATTAGGGTTTTGACCCCGTCTAACCTAATCGAAAGAAAAATTATTTTTTGTTGTTTTTAATTATTTCTAAGAAAAAAGAATTAGGTTTTTTAAAATTAAATTCAAAATTAATTAGCAATTAAATTAGTTAAAAATAATTAAATGGCCTATTTTTGTGTTTTGTTATTTTAAGAAAAAAGAAAATAGAATTAAGTTAGAAACAAAATCCTAATTGTTCTAATTAATTTTAATTTATTTACAAAACAACTAAAGTTACCTAAAATAAAATTAAAACCTAAAATTAATTATTCGAGTTTATTATAAAAAATCAAAGGTTTGTGAAAAATGTTAAGTTTTATGAAAAAAAGATTTTAAACAGAAAGAATAAAAATAGGTAAAAGGATGAATAGAAAGGAAGAAAATCAAAACCAATAGGGGTGGTTGTTGAACCCACGCCCTTAACCTTCTCAGGATGTCTGCCTTGCCATGTATTGGTGTCATGTGTTGGCTTTTCTGTTTTGGCCATTTGTGGTTTGGCCTTAACGTTCTATAATGAACCTGCATGGGATCCTGTCTAAATCTGCAGTGTTGAATCTCATGAACACATTAAATAAATTACTATATATCATGAAATACAAATAAAACCAATATATGAAAAAACTTAATGTTAAAACCGATATGGCATGTATGAATGATTATACCCTTTTGACCATGGAGATCAAATCAGCCTTACCCTTACTGGAGAAGTAGTGATATGAATGCTTTTATGCCCTTTTGATCATGGAGATCAAGCCAGCCTTACCCTTACTGGAGAAGTAGTGAGATGTGGGTTTGTAACAGGGATGACTTATTTGTAGTGAGATGGAGGTTTGTAATAAGGATTTCAAGGTTTTAGGGTTCTTGAAAGAATTTGATATTCTGACAGCGTTGTGGCAAATGCTTTTTTTTGTCTCCTCTTGGTTGTGTGAAAAGAATGTGATTATATAATAGAAATTAGAGAGAGAAAAATGGGCTTTGAATGTGCAATTGGGTCTCCAATATTCACTTGAGTTCGTCACGATTCAGGCTAAATCGCAGGGGCTTAAGTGCAATTTTTGAAGTTGAAATGTGAAAATTAAATGTAGCTGACATCAAGAACTAACTCCTATCCGAAACTGGGCTCAATCGGATAAACAGTGAATTAGTTATGAATTTTTGAAATTTCAGCTCAGACAAACTTATTTTGGGCTCCAGTGTCGAATCTGACACGTTCTTCAATAAAAAATTGGTATTGATCGGAGCATAATTCGGTCTCGACTTTTGAAGCAAAGTTGTAGATCTCTGAGTCAGTGACCTTGTGTAAAAAGATGGGCCCGATCCGATAAAAATTGTCTGGGTTATGAATTTTCGAAGTTTCGACCCAGATGAAATAATATTCAACATTCAGGATTTTCGGAGCGTCACACGCACTCTCAGTAAAAAAAAAGGCCTTTTGAATACTGTTCGAACCCGATACCTCCTGTGAAAACGTAGCCAACTCAATTTGTGAAATTTTGGCGCCAGAACCAGCTTGATACGATGAAAATTGACCAAGTTATTATTTTCTGAACATGACGCAAATAAACTTCTGTCACAAATTTTCTGTACGAAAATACTTGATAAATCCGCATTTTTGAAGACCTTCTGATTGAAATTGGCTTCTAGCCGTGAGAGATGAAAACGTAGATGACGTCAAGACGGAATTTTGACCACCGGAACGGGTTCAAAACGAGCCACGATCTTCATGTTATGAATTTTTTAGCGCGTAAAAACTGCACTTTCAGCACACTTTTTCACCATATTTCTTCGAGAAAACTCACCCATTCAGATACCTTCTTTAAAAATTGACTCTTGAGCCGAACCTGAATTTGAGAATACGTTATCAGAGACATCTTGGCGAAAGAACACCTGAATATGACGCGTCGGGTTGGACCTGTGAATCTTTGAACCCCGAATCGTTGCAAAATGGTGAACCGATCTTCAGCACGGAAAATACTCTGAGAATACCCATTGACGAAATAAACGTCACTTGTAACCTGAAGAAGGTTGATAAATATACCTTTATTCCATAACCATAAAACCAATAATATACGTGTATGAAAAGAGGGCAAATTTTGGGGTACAACACCGGCCAAAGATGAATGGTGTTGTCGAAGCCGCAAATAAGAACATTAAAAAGATCATACAGAAAATGACAGTCACATACAAAGACTGGCATGAGATGCTACCATTCGCTCTTCACAGGTATCGTACAACGGCACACACATCAACCGGGGCAACACCTTACTCTCTGGTTTACGGCATGGAAGTTGTCTTGCCTATTGAGGTCCAGACCCCCTCTCTGAGAATTATGAAGGATGCAGGGCTGAATGAAGAAGATTGGATCCAGACTCGACTTGATCAACTAAACTTGATTGATGAGAAAAGACTTATTGTTATCTGTCATGGTCAGATGTATCAAAAATGGATGATCAAGGCTTTCAACAAAAAGGTCAGACGCCAAATGTATCAAGTCGGGGATTTGGTGATCAAACGTATCATACTGCCGCAAGGTGATCCCAGGGGAAAATGGACTCCTACATACGAAGGACCATTTGTGATCAAAAACATATTCTCTGGTGGAGCAATGATTCTGACCACCATGGATGGTGACGGCCTGCCGCGCCCTGCAAACGCAGACATAGTCAAAAGATACTACGCATAAGAAGGCCGCTAGGTTGACACACCTAGGCAAAAAAAGGGCATCCCGGCGAACCAAAAGGTTCGGGCAAAAATTAGGGATAAAACAAAAAAAAATCTGTACACCCGGCAAGCTGAAAACCCGAAAGGGCGGTCCAGGAAAAATTTAGGGATTTAAAGCGTATGACTATGTTCTGTTGGATCACCTTACGGACAACCTGACATGCTCAGAGGTTCTGATCAATTCAATCATCTTCAGACGAGGCAATAAATAGACAAGATGCTCAGAGATACGAAGGCTATAGCAGAATGGGAACCCCATGGGATTATTGCACATAGCTATCTTTTCTTTGTATCAAAATTTTCATTTTTTACGATGACATTCTCTTACTAGAATGTTTGTCTCATTGTACAAAAATACTTACTCAAAGTCAATACAAAGATACCCCTTTGAAAGTGCAAAAATATATGTTTTTCTTTACTTTTGTGTTTTGTTTACAAAAACGTCTAAATGATTCATTTTTGAACATATGCATTTGAACATAATTACTGTTTACAAATAAACAAAATAGAAAGACAATCACGGATGGCTTTTAGAGGTAGGAAAATCTCTCTATGCTATTTCCATAAGTCCCCCGCAGTTAGCAGTTTAATCCCCAGCGGAACAAAGCTTCCAATTATCAATCCTCAGTAGAAATCGTTCAAATTCTCAGGATTTCCCAACAGGGTCTTATAAGCAGTACACATCATTTACCTTACAACAAAGTTTATTTCTCTAAGCGGAAATTAATCAGTACTTAGACTTCACAACATGAAGACTTACACTCCATATCCTCAGCAGCAGTCAGTGATTTATTTTCCCTAGTCTAACAGCAGTGCAGCAGATTAGCTCACATACGCATACATCGCATCCATATATCATAAACATTGATAGCACGAATGCATCATACCATGCATTCCATACAACATGACTTTGCATTTTAGCTAACATTTTACCCTTTTCAGGATAAGGTTAACAGCTACCATTAACAATGTTCAAAGTTTTCAGATACAGTTCAGATACGCTCTAGATACGGATGCCATTCTGATACTCATTCAGTTTTCAACTTTCAGATACAATTCAGATACGCTCCAGACACGGATTCCATTCTGATACTCATTCAGTTTTCAACTTTCAGATACAGTTCAGATACGCTCCAGACACAGATGCCATTCTGATAGTCATTCAGTTTTCAACTTTCAGATACAGTTTAGATATGCTCCAGACACGGATGCCATTCTGATACTCATTCAGTTTTCAACTTTTAGATATAGTTCAGATATGCTCCAGACACGGATGTCATTCTGATACTCATTCAGTTCTCAACTTTCAGATACAGTTCAGATACGCTCCAGACATGGATGCCATTCTGATACTCATTCAGTTTTCAACTTTCAGATACAGTTTAGATACACTCCAGACACGGATTCCATTCTAATACTCATTCAGTTTTCAACTTTCAGATATAGTTCAGATAGGCTCCAAACATGGATGCCATTCTGATACTCATTCAGTTTTCAACTTTGAGATACAATTCAGATACGCTCCAGACACGGATGCCATTCTGATACTCATTTAGTTTTCAACTTTCATATACAATTCAGATACGCTCCATACACGGATGCCATTCTGATACTCACTCAGTTTTCAACTTTCAGATGCAGTTCAGATATGCTCAAGACACGGATGTTATTCTGATACTCATTCAGTTTTCAACTTTCAGATACATTTCAGATACGCTCCAGACACAAATGCTATTTTGATACTCATTCAATTTCAACTTTCAGATACAGTTCAGATATGCTCTGGACACGGATGCCATTCTGATACTCATTCAGATTCAACTCTCAGATACAGTTCAGATACACTCTAGACACGAACGCCATTATGATACTCATTCTTTCAGCTTACGAATTACAATTCAACAATCACTTTTGGATGGCATCTACAAGCCCATCTCCAACAACTTTATATCATCTCTCCAAATGGCATCTTTAAGCTCATTCCCTCTACCATCACATCACCGAGTGCAAATTTCTGTGCACTCTAGTGTCCAATCATCTTCCACATTCGATCACGAATGGAAAAACTCGCCAATCTAACTCTTCAGGTTTAAGAAGATTTAACAGGGGTAGCTGTTGTACCCCAAAATTTGCCCTCTCACTTATCAAGAATTTTCTCACAAGATCTCCTTGGGCTCAATACTGCACTAGGGTTTGATCAACTTAAGACACCTCCTTATGCATTGATGATTCAAAATTAGGGTTTGAGTTTGCACAAATATTTTTGAACTTTCTATGCCCCATATGATTTTCATGGATCATTATGGACCCCCAAGATTACTCATGTCAAGTTTCAAGCTTTGGATCACATTTTTGACCAGTCAATTGAGTAGTTGACCTAAAAATCAGTTGTATTGGGGAAAAAGTCAACCATGGCCAATTTACAGTCAAACTTCATAATTCTTGATCCAAATCAAAATTCTAAACTCATATGTATTATTTGATCTAGTTTGGACCACAACTCCTCAAGAAATTTGATCAAATCTCCAAAAGGGCAAAATGGTCAAAATTAGGGTTTTGACTAAGAAAGGGCAATTTCTGATTTTTGACCTAGCAAATGGTTAATTGGTTTAAGGAATTATCTCAAGACTCAAAATGCATCATTTTGACATAATGACATGGTTCAGAACATTGCAAGTCCATTGGATTGACTGATGAATTTTTCAATTAACTGATCAAAAGTCAACTTTATACTGAAAAGTCAAAACTTTGACTTTTTGGTCAAATTCAAAAGCCAAAGATCATAATTCATCAAAATATGTCAAAATATGAAAATTATTCATCAAGAAATAAAAAATTCAAGATTTCATTTTGAAAAGTCAAAATTTCTAAACTTAGAAATTTTTCTAAGTGTTGGAGATTTCATGTTTTTTTATAACTTTGAACAAAATTTTCACCATGATGCAAGATGATTCAAGAGAAACTTCCAACATGAAGGTTGTAGATCTCATGAAATCTACAACTTTTCTTTACACAACTCCTTACAAGAGTGCTTGGATCTCAAGTTATAATTTTATGAACATGTGGTCATGAAACTAAACACTTAGTGAAATTTTGCCCTAATTTGGTCAGGATTTTGACCTAACTTCATGGAACTTTTTCATATAGTTCCAAGGGGAATCTTCAAAATAAATTTAAAGATGGGTTTAGAGCACATTGGAAGATTTCCAAAATATCCAAGAACTCCTTGAGATCATTCTTGAGTAGGGAGAATTGAAGAGATGGAGATAGGGTTTTATCAGTTTAATTACAAGTCATTTTAGTGATGAACAAAATTCAAATTCAAACTATGCTGCATAAACACTACTTTGCAGGCCTCAAGCTTGTTAGGAAATCCATAATTATTGGTTTACACAGATGTTAGAGGCCTCACTTCAAGCATTCAATGCATGGACATGCTTTTTATCAATTTTTGGAAGAAAGGTTACATTGCCATTTTGATATAGTGACTTTTTGTACAAAACTTGTTCTTGAGCCTTGCACTTGTTCTCTTCTGATCAAACAGGTCCTATAACTCATGAGAAATATTTCAAACACTTACAATCACTCATCCCATGCTTGTACCTCTTCTTAAAACTTGTTTCCCTCTTTTCTTCAAAATCAAGTAACCTAGCCAAAAGCTAGAAACTTGTACTTCTGACTTGCCAATACACTCAAACACTTCTGTTTATACATACACAAACCATTTGACACAAAGACACGAATGCTCAAGCCTTGAAAGAACCTAGAACTCAGAATCACACTTTACACTTCCATTTTTACACAAACTGACCAAAAACTTGAAACTCATAATCTACTCGTGCGTTTCTTGGCCTTTTGGTTTCTAAAGTTTCTAAACATCACATAGAATCAATCCCACACCCTGTTATAGAACTGTAACACCATTAACACCATCCTCCATTTCCAAAAACATAGCTCTTCACACTGACTTCTACAAACCATTTCAGCCATCCATTGTTCAAGCTAATCATTGCTTTAGCTTCCTGGGACCTCAAGGAAGCTAACCTGATCATCACCATCACTTGAAACAAGCTCAAACTCAAAACACGATTTCCAGTTTTGAGGTAAGTTTTCTCAACTTTTAACTCTTTATACATGCATCATCAATAGTTTATTTGTGAACAAAACATGTAGATATCATTGCCCCGAAGATAACCATGTCCATAGTTTCCATTAATTTTGCTTGAGCTTAGAGAATTTTGAAACTGAAATTTCTGAGATTTTTAGGGTTTAGATTAGGGCCATTAAAATTCATGATTATCTTTGATCTATAGTTTTAATGCTTTACATTTCTGAAACCGTGAGAAAATTTGCTACAAGTTTCATGTTTACAGTTTTCATTTTTGATGAGAAATGAGCAAGTTACAGTTGGTCTGGCTGGAGGTTGAAGATGAAGTCATCAGGGCGCGTTTTGCCTTGTATATTTATTGTTTTGATTATGTTAACAGATGTATAGCCACCCCAGTGGTATAAACGCGTGCCTGGAACCTATGGGACCTGGGTTCGAGCCCCAATGGTACCCTTTTGCATTTTTTTACATGTTTTCCATTCTGACTTTTTTTTAGGCGCTTGGGCCTTATTAGGCTTTTGTTGTTTTTTTTTGCTAGCTAACCCCCTACAGGCTATTTGCACCCCTGGCCCAAGTTTATTTATTTTTCTTTTTATTTTTATTCATTTCATTTTTATTCTCTTAAATATTTTTCCTAATATTAAAAAATCACGAAAAATAGATTTTCATTTTAACTTAGTTTATTTTATATTTTCTCACAAAAAATATTTTATTTAACTACACATTATTTATTTTTATGGACTAGTCTTGTAAATTTAATTAAAACTAGGTTATTTACTTATTTTCTTTTACACTCATTAAATATATTATTTTAATATTTAAAAAAGGCCAAAAATATTTTATAATACTATAAATATTTTCAAGATAAAAATACTAAAAAATAATTTTCTTAAACTTATTTTCTTTTGATTAATCAATAGAACTAGGGTTTTATTTAAAATCTTTTCTTAAATAAATTCAAGTTTAATTAATTATTTTCTTTAATTAATTAGGTTAAAACAATTTCCCATTTTCTCATAAAAATCCAAAAATACCCATTTTCTTAACAATTACATTTATTGTATATTTATTTCATCTTGTACATTTAAATCTTTGCACATCAATACCTATTCAATATGGTTGTAATAGACTAACTAGGTTTATATTTTTGCAATCCTCATTCAATTTGTACATCCCTTCTCACAAATATTGTAATAACGTAGTAACTTTAAGTTCCGCAATTTATCGCTTTATATACAAATGTTAGTAATTAGGGTTTGTATGGAAAGACTAAAACCAATAATTAGAAAAACCTAGTTCAAGACCAAAAAAAAGCATGAAAACAATACACTTGCACACAAGCACCCCTAGGGTTATTCCACTTGGTTTCCTTATACAAAATCGCCATACTACGCATGTAAGGTATCTTAGCAAAAACAAGCAAATGCAACATCGTAGTCCCTCGATGACGCTATCCAAGTTTCCTTTCAAATGATCTTAGTCCCTAAAATAGAATTCTAAGATACCTCTCAACATTGCTAATCATGGTTATACGATGACCCACGTCCGTCCCGTTTACATCCAAATATAGGGTTACTTACCAAATCAATGGTAAGACAACAATGTCAAAAGAAAAGAAAATAACCAAGAAAGACTTTTGAGTAGGTAGAATGCTCCTAATTACTTGCTCAATTTCTAACAAACATCCTTGCTATTTTCAAAACAAGCACCTACACTTTCAAAATATCTTACAAACTTGAAAACATTTTTCAAAAGATTAACATCTTTATATACATTCTTACGAACGAGAATCATTACAAAGATTGCCTAAACAAATAGCCTCTTTACAAAATACTTTCAAAAACCACACAAAGCAAAATTTCAAACATAAAGCAAGTGATCTAGCAAGTAACTAAAAGCCCATAGAAAACCATGTATGAAAAGGGTGCTAATACCTTCCCTTTTCATAATCTACCCCTCGAACTCAAGAAATAATCTCAAAGGTCTTTCCTGTGCTTTTTCACCTTTCCTATGGATAAAAGAAAAGTCGGTGGCGACTCTTGCTAAATCGCAACATTTGCGATAAAACGCAAAACCCTCAAGTCAATTCTCCCACCGTATCACAGAATGCATGAATGTAGAGGATTATTTACAAAATAAAGGTTTTATTAGTCGTTCATGCTGCAGTTGCGAACCTTTGTACCTACGTACCACCGATCGTGCAACAGGGATCAAGGAACTCGTATTTCCCCTAAAAAGTTTAGGTTGGTTCCATGTTTTTTATGAGTAATACCATTTCACATCCTTGCGATTAGGATTGCAATTCGTGCTTCGTGTTGTAGCTTATCAAAGACTCATGCTCGGCCACTCGTACACTTAGCAACTCGCTCGAATTTGAAACAACATACCCTTATCGAAAAGGTTTTCAAAAGAAAAAGGTATGAAGGAAAAATGGCTTTCATTGGTGGATTAATTTTACCTTGAAAAAGGATTTAAGTTTTGTTTAAGTGTTTTATAAATTTGATAAAGGAAAAGAGTTTTAGTCTTAATATGAAAAAGAAAATAACTAAGGGAAACTGTCTAGTTTTACCCCTAATGTTTTCATGCAAAGGTGGACCTAAAGTCAGTATAAGGAGGGAAAAAACCTACCTAATGTTGGTGTAACACGGTGGGAGAACTGACTTGGGTGTTTTTTATTTGATCGCAATTTTTGCGGATAGAAAGAGTTGCCACTGACTTTTCATTTATCCAAAAGGAAAGGTTGAAAAGAACAGGAAAGACTTTTTGAGATTATTTCTTGAGTTCGGGGGGTATGTTATGAAAAGGGAAGGTATTAGCACCCTTTCCATCCGTAGTTATCTACGGCTCTTAGTTGCTTGCTAGATCACTTGCTTTTGTTTGAAAATGTGCTTGTGGTGTGGGTTTTGAAAGTATTTTGAAAACGTCTTTGTAATGGTTCTCGTTTCTATAAGAACGCGTACAAAGTGTTGGTTTTGAAAATAGTTCAAAAAGGTGTTTGTGGAATGTGTTTTTGAAAGTGATTTTGAAAAGTTTCTTTGTAATGATTCTCTTTCCTATAAGAACGCGTACAAAGAGCTTTGTCTTTTGAAAATGTTTCAAATGAAAGTGTTTGTGTATAAAATATTTTTGTTGTAAGCAAGCGAGCATTTAGGAGCATCCTACCTACTCAAAAGGTCTAATGTTATTTTCCTCCTCCTTTAGATGTTGCTATCTTACCATTGATTTGGTAAGAAGCCCCATCGTTGGATGTGAAAGGGCATGCGTGGGACGTTTATATAGTCATAGAAGGAAACATATGGGACATTTTAGCAATGTCGTTTAGGGACTAGATCGTTTACCGAAGGTAACATTGAGGGTCATCGATGGACTATGATCTTTTATCGAGGGTCTTTGCTAAAACGCCCATATTCGAGGGTCATGACTATTTTTTCGAGGCAACAAGTGAGATTACCCTAAGGGTGCATGTGTGAATAATGTGTTTGATTTACATGAATTTAGTATTTGATTTTTAGGTTGTCTATTTATTGGTTTTTATCTTGCCATACACCCTAATTACTAACATTTGTATAAAAAGCAATAAAAATGCAGAAAATAAATCCTACACTATTACAACCATATTGAATAGTAAGAAAATGTAAAGACAAAACAAAATAAAGAAAGGAAAATAAGCTTCTCAATTTGGGCAGCAAAACCCTTCGATTATGCTTCTCTGGCTCCCTTCGATTTGGTCTGGAAGTAGTGAGGGAGTGCCTTTCGATTTGGGCTTAGCAATGAAGCATGAGATGCAGTCTGCCTTTCTGCTTCCTTCGATTGGGTCTTGGAAGTAGTGATGGCGTGCCTTTCGATTGGGCCTAGAATCAGCATGAAGTGAACTCTTCACCTCAAGTCCCTTGCTGCCTCCTTTGATTGGGCCTAGAAGTCAGTGTGGACAGCTGTTGTACCCCAAAATTTGCCCTCTCATGTTTTCCAAAGTCTCCCCCCTGCATGGTTGATCACAAACCCTTGCCTAAGGAAAAAGAAAATTTTTTAGTGGTGCTTTAAGTACCTTTCGATTGGCATTCTGAAAGACCCTTCGATTGGTATTCTGAAGGAGCCTTTCGATTGGCATGGATAATTCCCTTCGATTGGCATTATGGACAAGCACTTCGATTGGCATTATGGACAAGCACTTCGATTGGAATTGTGTCAAGGCCTTCGATTGGAATTCTGAAAGACCTTTTCGTTTGGCACCCTGGGCCAAGCCTTTCAATTGGCATGCCAAGGGATCCTTCGATTTAGCATTGTGTCAAGGCAGCTTCGACAGGCATGTTAACCATGTCCTTCGATTAGCATGAACAACACCTTTCGATTGGCTTGTTAACAAAGCCTTTCGATTGAAATTTTAATTAGTACCCTTCGATTGGTTCTGAACAAGATCTTTTGATTGGCGTAGCAAAGGACTCTTCGATTGATATTTCAATAAATACCCTTCGATTGATGTTTGGACAAGGGCCATTTGAAGAACTCCTTCCAGGCCATTCGAAAGAGGCCATCAAGAGGGCACTCAAAAAACTTGTCCAGGTACACTGAACATGAGAAAATGGCATGTTTTCCTTGCAAATATGGCAAGAATTCAATTGATTGTGGATTCAATTCCTGAGTTAAAGGCCAGATTCTTGCCTTTTCTGTTCCTAACTCCACAAGAGCTGATTTGACCAGAGGGATTCTTTTCAAATCAGGACCAATCGAAGAGCAGGGCCTGAATGCATTAGAAAATCAAAAGTGTCCAGGTTCATTCAAGATTCCAAAGAGACGTGAATATTTCAAAAAAGTAAATCTTTTAATATGTCTTATTCATGTCTCATGGCTTTAAAGGCCTGGTTAAATGGCTGTCCCTTGCCATTTTCGTGCACCCTCACACTCCTATAAATACGAGGCCAGTGACACATTACAGAGGACGGAGAAAAAAACAAAAAAAGACAGAGAAAAAATGGAGGATTTGAAGATACGCTGCCCACAAACCCACCAAAGGTTGTCAACATTTTCAGAAGTAATCCAAGCCAAAGCAGCCATTCTGCAAACATCTGCACACCCAGAGCCACAGATCATACATCTTCAATTGGTAAGGGTTTGCAAAACCAAAATTGCACCTTCATAACATTTAAATACACATTGCATATGTATTCTTATTATTACTGATTATGTTGCATGTAAGCTACAGCGCAAAGATGAGATCGTGCCATTGCTTGGGCACGATCTGAGTTTCTCCTTCGAATCTCAGGATAAAACAAACCCAGACCCAGATTCAGCAGATTCAAGTTGAGGGAGGATCCGAATTGGGAGGAGATTCGAATCAGGGGGGTAAAGCCCCCCCTGGGTCTTTAACATTTGTCTTGTTTTGCAGGAAATATATTCTCAGAATCTTGTTCAGAGCTTCGAAGCTTAGCAGCTTAGCTTCGAACTGGATCCAGGGTTCCCAGATCTAAGGATGACATATCCAGATCGAACACCCCCAAAGTGCAGCCCCTCATGCACCTTCGATCAAGCCTCTTCACTGGATCGAAAGACAGCCCACACCTCTTTCGATCCAGGCCTCCAGAATTATACCTTTCTTGATTTACTGCTTGTTCCTTCGATTTCATCTTTGTTTTGACTATTTTATTTCTTTTTTTTTAAATCAACATAAAATCAATTAAAAGGAAAACCACAAAAACATTAGGCTAGTTTTTTCTATTAAATTAACTTTGTCAATTAATCATTTAATTATCTTAACATTTTCTCAAAACTAAAATTAAGAAGATTTAGATCCTTTTTCCCAAAATAAAATAAAACACAAAAAGATTTTATTCTTAGGATTTTTAGAGGTTATGTTCAGATTCGCGCGCGTTTATTTTATTGTAACTGCCTACTGGTTTGTAATAGCTTAACTAAGACTTTTACACTTTACTACTTTATTCCCCCAATTTTGGACATGTAAATAACCCCCCTCCCCGAAGCCTTGTAATAGTGTAGGATTTACAATTCCCGCACTTTAAATTCCTATACATATATTAACTGTTTAGACGTATGCTAACTAGGATTGCATGACAAGATCTAAAAACAAACGGTAGAACACCTAAATATACAAAGATAGTGTAACTGAAAAACAATACACTCGCACATGCCACTCTTAGGGTACACCTCACTTGGTTGCCTCGAACGTGGTCATTGAGTATAGGATGTTTTAGAGGTCGCCCTTTTGTCCAAAGATCATAAGTTACCTCGAAACGGTTGCCTCGGAAAAATGATCTAAGACATTAGGGTTACCACTAAGGCGTCCTAACATTGCTTTAGTGACCACACGTCCCTTAAATCGAATTGACCCGAAAACTCCAACGACGATGCTACCTACTCCTCAATAGTGGGATGGCATTGTCTAAAGGACACTTGCACAGTCTAATTCCTTTTTGAGTAGGTAGATATTCTTAAGTACTTTCTCCCTTTTAAAACAAAACAAAACTTTTCGCACTTACACTCTCTTCAAAAACAAAACTCTTTTCAAAACCCACAATCACAAAGAAAAGCAAACTTTTGAAAACACAGTGAGCAAGTACCTAAGAGCCCGTGGATAACCACGGATAGAAAGGGTGCTAACACCTTCCCTTTCTATAATCTACCTCCCGAACCTGAGAAACATCTCGAAAAGGAATTTTTCTGTGCTTTTGTCCTTTCCTCGTTGGATAAAATAAAAGACGGTGGCGACTCTTGCTTACCGTGACATTTTGCGAAAACAAACGCAAACGCGAACCAGCATTCCAAAACAGTCAGTTCTCATTCCCACCGATCACAACAACCTTCTCTTTTTCGTTTGGACTACAAAGCAGTAAGGGAGGTGAAGCCCGAGGCTTCTTTTCACACAAAAACTCCTTCTTTCGTTTGGGCCTATCTTGGTTAGTTCTACCATATATTTGACAAGAAAAACAAACAAAAAGGGGAGAAACGAAAAGTAAACAAATGTCATGTACATGCTTGAAACGAAAGGAATGACTATTCACATGTTATGCTAGAAACGAAAGGTTCAAGGTTAAGAGAAACTTACCTTGCTTGAAGCTGGAACGTGTATGCTGGACCTTGAGTGGCTGCCCTGCGTATCCCTGGATTCGAAGAAAGGAAACAAGGGTAATGTTTCTAGTGTTGGATTCGAAGAAGGAATCAAATGTTGAGTTGGTGTTTTACTGGGTTTTGGATTCGAAGGGAAGAAACAGGTGTATTGTTTCGTTTGACTATGGGTTTGAATATGTGTTTAAGTGTTTGAGAGTGTTTGATAATTTGAGAGTTTGATGATTTTTTCTCCACGCCCCAAAGTCCTCTGGATGTGTTATCCAGCCCCCTTTTTAGATGTTATGGACCCTCTTATTTATA
This sequence comes from Vicia faba, assembly GCA_948472305.1. Classification (NCBI taxonomy): domain Eukaryota; kingdom Viridiplantae; phylum Streptophyta; class Magnoliopsida; order Fabales; family Fabaceae; genus Vicia; species Vicia faba. The sequence goes on along the minus strand of OX451741.1, from coordinate 1,228,257,668 downwards.
GGTGAAGCTGGCTGAGATTTAGGAGGGAAAACAAAACAATTTGAGTAAACTGCTTTTTGTAGCTTTAGAGGGGCAATGTTCCTATTCCATTTTGGTGCAAGAATGGGTCAGTGTTTCAGGACTGCTATGCAGTAGTTTTGGAGCGTTATGGCCAGTGAATCAGGCCTGAGCTTGGCAGCAAGCATATTTTGATATCTCCACCTTTCATTTTGACCACCTTTGACCAGATCTTTTTTCCAGCAATATTATTTGATTTTCATCCAACAAGTGTCTTTCGAATGGGACATTTTTATACATCCTTTGAAGGGGCCAAATGCATGCCCCTTGCATGAGTCACCAAAAATGCCATTCGATTGGGACATCCAGGTATGTCTGGCAAGTCCTTTGAATGGGCCAGTAAGGTATATCCTTCGAAAGGGACCCCTATGTATGCTCTTAAAATCCACCAATACATGTACTTTGAAGGGGGCACCCATCATGTGTGTTGAAGGTTTTCAAGGGTGGAATTGAAGCAAACTATTACAAAGGAAAATATCGTCCAGTCGAAGCTAGTGTAAACATAGCCAATGCCCTACCGAAGCCTGCATGCAGGAGGTCACTACTTTGTGACTCCAAGCAAGCATACAAGAGGCCAATGCTCAAACGGAGGTTTGCATGAAGAGTCAATGCCATGTCGAAGCCTGCATGCAGGAGGTCGCTGCTTTGTTAATCAAGGCAAAAATTTAAGGGGCAATGGTGCAATCGAAGCTTGCATGCAGGAGGATTTTCCTCTTTGGATCGAAGGAGGCTACAAAAGGCTCTTTGCCTTGTGCCTGCTGGCCTGGTGGGAGCCTCTTGCATGCAAGAACGGAGCTATAGCTCAATCAAAGGCTGCATGCAACCAACCATTACTTTGTGGATCAACGTAAGCATAGAGAGATCAAATGTTCAAACGAAAAGGGCATGCAGGAAACCATTGCACGGTGAACCATGTGAGGCCAATGGTGTAATCGAAGGTTGCGTGCAGGAAGCTCATGTTTTATGAATCAAAGCCAGCGTGTCATAGGCCAATGCACAATCGAAGGATACAAGCCAAGCTTGCATCGAAAGAGGCCAAAAGTCCAATAGAAGGATGTGGATTCGAAGCAAACTTTTGTCTTGTTGAAAGGCACATTAACATCTTCAAATTTTTTTCATTTTTTTCTTTTTCTTTAAATAGGTGTTTTTAACCACACATGTGGGAGAAATCTTGAGAAAATGAGAGGGAAAATTTTGGGGTACAACAGTTGGCATACATGGATAGAAGTCCTAGGGTATATCTCAATCCACTTCCTAAGACAAGATCAAGAAATCCTACAGGAGCATGTGATCACACAAAGCAAACAAGTCACATAATAGCAAGCAAACAAATGCTTAAGAAGTATCCACTCACTTAAGTAGCACACACCTAACTGGGGTATCATGTTACCAAGGTAGGAAAGGGAGAACGATGCCTAACCACGATATCATGTTACCGGGTAGGATAAAGGAGAATGGGACACCTAACTATGATATCAAGTCATCAAGGTAGGATGAGGGATATTCCTGACCATAGATATCATGTCATCTAGGCAAGATAGGGTTATGAAAGCTACTCTTAAACAAGGTATCATGTCACTGAGGCAAGAAGTAAAGAATAGGGGAAAGTGCACGCTCAAAGCAACTAAACACCTAACCAAGATATCATATCATCCAGGTAGGTGATAAAAGTAAATATGAGCAAGCATGGAGCATCAACATTGACCAACGTGAGCTCAAGACAAAGTGCGGGGGTTTGATTGCGAAACCCTTTTCCACTTGACTGACTCGATACAAGAGTAAGCACAACTCTGAATCATTGGCGTACGACGCGAGCTAATGATGACATAGAACTGAAATTGGTAGGGTTTATTGTGAACCCTTCTCTCCTTGCCTTCTTTGAGGACTTATCAATGGATAATGGGAATGAGACGCCTATTTTGGAGGTCTTTGGTACAAATGTAAACACACAAAGAAAACACAAGTAATTTCTCTCTTTTGAAGTATTTTACAAACAAGTGCGAAATGGCTGCTATAGATCTTTAAACAGTGACTTCGAGTGCACGCTCTTTATTTTCTACTTCTCATGATATCTAGAAAAGCGGTAAAGAATGCGAGATAAAAAGGCACGGGAGAATGCCAAATGGATATCAATTCGTATATGTTAAGCAGTAGCAAAAGAAACCCAGAGTACTTCGCGAGCATCTGGCATAAATAACAAAATAATAAGTGATCCCGCGTGCGGAATATGCCTCAAAGTGTCAACACAATAATAAAACACAAATCGGAATGTATGTCGTACACATCCAAAGATCAATCAATACACCACACCAGATAATAATCCAGACAAACGGTTCGGAATACAATGTAACACAGAATGTGTGTCAGACACATCCGTATAAGAACAGAGTATCTACATAAGATAACCATCCATCCAGAACATAAAATACAAGATAATATAGAATATGTTGGACATTTATGCATAATAAAACAAAGTACCTACACAAAACATAATTCATGCAAGTAAAATATAATAGCGCAACAATACATAATGTGTATTTGACACATCCGTATAACAAACACGAGTACCTGCACAAAACACAATTTATACAAGCAATATAAAATAAAATATCAAAGAAATGAGAATACATCATGCATATCAAACGCAAGTGTGCACCACAATTTAGTGGCATAAGCATGTTTTTCTATCACATAACCAAGCGGTAATTACATGATCAAAAACTATTTCAAGTACCTTGCACAAATTAACAAATGTGTTAGAAATAACAAGGAAGTGCTATCGGAAGCAAACATCACTATCACAATTCACAACAAATCTAAATCATGAGAAAATGGGAAACAAATGCACATTTGAAGTACAAGAAATAAATCCGGGCAGCCACACGGTCAAAACATACATCGAGCCGAAAAATGTTACGAAAGTGAGCAAACTCGATCACAATCATTCATAAACGAACATTGAAGCATAAGCATGCATCAAGTGAAAGAAAAAACTCAAAGTTTGATTTATTAACGACTAAAAAGTGTTATATTTGAAAATTAGACGCGAAAATCATCGGAACGGAATCACACGAAAATTACATGGTTTCCTTCAAACGTATCAACAGATTCAAAAAAGTGGCTCCCATGAATTAATTCCAAGTGGAGGTGTTACTTTCAAAACCGGGCAGTCATGTGTATTTTTATGCATTTCACCCGAAATTAAACGTAAACATGAGAGAAAGGTAATCAAATATGCTCAATGAATCAAGTATTAACAATTAAAAATCATACACAAGTTGTAGACAAGAGAATGCAAAAGTTGCTTTGAAACCGGGCAAAAAAATCAACAATTATGTGTTGATTTAATTATCACCAAATTGGAGTTTTATGTGTGAAAATGAATTGAATTATCCAATAATTAGTGTCAACTAACATCAACTCATAATGTTGCACTAAATTCTAATTAAACAAGAATGTGCGCCTAAACAAATTCTAACAAAAATATGCATTAAAACTCAATCAAAATCAAATTTAAAGGCTCCCTAAATTATGCTAAAACTCTAATGGTAAACACCATATCCAAGCTCTTCAATAATTGTGCATTCTTTAATTCTAAGAAACTACACCTATGCCTTAATCTAATTAAGCTCTATCTAAATCTACACTTATTTTTCATCACATAAACTAGTGCAACTATTAGAATTCAATTTTATAAAAAATTTACCTCTTAGGCATTTCCACAAACACCTAAACTACATTAAATTTCTCAATCCAATCCTACATTAATTCTCAAGGTTATGTCCAATTCACTTTGCAAATCAAACAACTTACATCATGAACCAATCCACAAATTAAATCAAGAAAAGAGATGTAGTTACCGAAAATGAAGAGCAGTGAGGAAATGACTTCAGAAAAATCAATGACGGAAGGAGAATGAGCCGCGAAATCGGTGGCTAGTGGCAGAGAGAAATTCACGAACTCGGATGCGGTGGCCGGAGGGGGTCTTGCCGTAAATGGTGGCGGTTGGTGGTGCTAGGCCAGAATCATGGTTGTGCTTCTGTGATCGGAGGAAGAAGAGAAGAAAACTTGTTGAGTTTTTGTTTCAATGTTCTTGAAGAATTGTGAAGAAATTTGAGGGAAAATAAAATTTGATTTGAGAGAGAGAGAGAGAGAGAGCGACTTTTGTGTTTTTTGAGAGTGTGTGAATTGTGAGAGAAAAATTTGATTTTTAGAATATAGAGTATGGGCAAATTGGGCATTGTATTTAAAATTTGATTGGGCCTCATTTTGACAGTGTCAACTTATTTAATGCCCTATATGAGTATAAAATGGTACGTCATCACTAGTGCGAAATCTCAACTCCGGCTCAACATCAAAAATGAAGATTATGAAATTTGTGACTTTTTGCCAAAATAATAGACTCAATCTGATAAATGACGAGAAATTTATGAATTTTTCAATCGACTATGATGTTGTCTCAGACAAGCTTATTTTGTTTCCAGCTTTTTTCACCGTTCAATCTGGAAATAATGTCGCAAACGAAAATCCTCCGATTAAAATCCAAACTTGGGGTTTGAAGAGAATTCGAAGCTAACAAAATTTGTGAAATTATGCCGAAAGAACCATCACTATACGATTAAAGCCGAAGAAGATACAAATTTTACAATATCAGAAACGGTGAATTAAAGTTCCGGTTCAGGATAATTATTTCTCTAATAAATCCATAATTTTAGGGACTCTCCTCAAAGAATCAGATCTCAACCTAGACATATGAAATGAAGATGGCATGAAGAAGAATTTTTCAAACAAATAACGGGTCAAATACGTTATTCCAGTCAGAAGTTATGAAATTCTGAATGCCGACGAAATTACGGTTCAACACAGTATTTTTATTATTTTCCCATGGTTTCTCTTCAAAGTACTTGCACATTCAGATATTTTCCTCAGAGAATTGACTTTCGAGCCGAATATGAAAGTCGGAGGAAATAACAAGACAATTCAAATTCTCCAAGAGGCACCTGGAAACGATTCTCCAACTAGGAGTTATGAATTTTAGGCACTCGAAAACCAAAGAAACAGTAAATCCAAAACTCAAGTTATAAAATCTTCGGAGGTTTTCTTCATAAAATTAGCCTACGATCCGAACACAAGAAGTGGTAAGAAATCATGACGTTATCAATGCTCGAAGAATTAACTGCAAATACTGAATCGGATAAAGGTTACAAATTTTTAACTGCCTGGAAGACAGATAACCAATCATTGAATTTAAATACCGCTTCAGGGAAATCAAAATATTTATAAATTTTCTACAAACAATTGGCCTCTAGCTTGTACAAATGAAATGAAGAAAATACCAAAATGGTTCCAATTCCCGAGGAATCAACTCGAAACAGTATCCTGATTGAAAGTTATGAATTTCTGAGCTCAAAACAGCAAAAAAATGTTGTTTCTGGTTCACATTATCCCAAATTCATCGAAACACTTGATTTTCTCTGTCGTTCAAGGAGTGTTGGAGAACACGGGAACTTGGCATGAAGATAATCTAACTACTCGTTTATAAATAACCTGGAGAGCATTTGGAGCACGTCGACCGATGAAATAAACTTCTTATGTAACCTTGCGAGGCTTTGAAAGAAACACCTTGATCCTATAACCATAGAACCAATGATATGCATGCACATGATAGTGAAATATAAGCCAAATATTGTCAAAATGAAGAGGGTAAATTTTGGGGTATAACGGATATATCAAAATCATTACTTTTCCCTCTTTGTCAGAAATCAAAAATATTTAAAGAGACAAAGAAAAAATATTCCATTTACCGAAGTACAATTTTTTTTAGAAACACAAAAAACATCTAGAGTTCTAAAAACAAAGGTAAATAAAATGGTCTAAGGGTTAGGTGGAGGAGGAGGTGGAAGCCTAGCCATGTAGTTCTTTAGCATGTTGATAAGATTAGAGATAGAGGTATTATGCTCCTCAAATCTTTCATCTTGCTTATCTAGACATGCTTGAATGATGACATTAGACTTCTTTAGCTCATCAAGAGTCTTCTTCAGCGCAGATGGAGTCTCTTTACAAACAACAATCCTCACACTCCCAGAAGGGGTACCATCTTTAGCAAAAGACATCTTACATTCAATCTTCTTAGAAGCAGCAACATCTATAGGTAGTTCAATTATTACGGAAGCAAGATCTTCTACTTCTAGAGAAGGCAAGTAGAGAGGAAAAAGAGGAGGTGCTTTAGCAGCAAGCATAACCTCATGCTTCTTCTATGCTTCCTGGGTACATAAGACTTCAATGATGTTTGAGTTAACATCCATCCATCTTCTGCAATCATACTAGATAACAGTGATCTGTGTAGGATCTGTGCTCACAAAAGAACTCTTCAGAGCAAAGAAAAATACGCTTAGAGCATGATGTTCAAAATGATATAATAAATAATCAAGAGGTGTTTGGCGAACATAAATTTTAAGTAAAAATGGATTAGAGGGTGTAGAGTATGGTTCTAAGGGTCTATCTGGTAAGGTGAAGAAATCAGCTGAATTGAAGGATAATTGGTTAGAAGGGGTGCATGGAGAGTGTATGGGAGTATCTCAATCAGAATCATCTGATTCATACAACGGAACATCTGAGTCATATAACTCAGAGTGATGGGTTGAGATACGTGCTTCATAAGAATAATACGAGATCATATGAACTCGATTTTAACTTGATGAGATATCTACTTCAAGTTGACATAAAAAATTTGCAGTTTGGTTAATGAAGGAACTGATGGATTTGGAAGTGGAGGAAATGATTGTTTGAAGAGGAATTGGTTTAGAAAAAGAAACAGAGGGTTTGGGGATATGAATTTATATCGTTCTGACATGGTTCACTAGTACACTTCGTGCTTGAAGAACTCTCATCAGATTCCCGAAGGAAGGATGCTCGTTTAATTTTAATGATTAGTGGGACTTCAGATACATCAGGAAGTTTATCAGCATAACCACCAATCTCAGCATTATCATAGATACATCTGAGAACGTGATAAGGAATTACTCCTGGCAGATCAGGAATAAGCTTCACAACAGCTTCAGAAGAGACTCTGGGTGGTTTAATCTTCTTTAGACATTCTTCCAAATAACTTAGAATAGCATATGGAGGATCAACAATTATCAACATGTATCCATCTTCTATACCAGGTGTCATAACTGGAAAAAAATGAGTCACCACCACTACTTTTTGTCCTAAGGACGGGAAAATAATGGATAACCCTAATTTGGTCAGAGATTCTAAGTTCATAAGTCGGTTAGATAAAGGGAAGGTATTAGGCACCCTTTATCTCCCTTGTCCTCAAGGGGCCCCACTTTTAGGTTTTTAGGGTAAATTGGGAATTTTATATTTAAAAGCATGTTATTATCAATTGCATAAGAAAATGTTTAACCTTTTAGTTATGGACCCGCCTAGGTTTTAACTGCCTGCCTACATATCTCCTTACGAAGAATTAGAGTCCAATTTCATAGTTTATATTTGTTTGGTTAGTTTTTTTATAGGATTGTGTATTTGCTTTCAAACGATTCTGTGAAATTCATCCGGGTTTAAAAATTGCATAGTCGTAGGCGTAGTTCGAAGTTTAATTTGAAAACAAGTTCACAATTTTTTTAAATTGATGACTCCTAAATTCATTGATTATTTGACTTGATTTGCATACAATTTCTATATATTTTATTTCCATTTCTATCTTTATGTTGGTATTTTCCCATTGTTTCAGGAATTTGACTAATCGGGAGCCACGAGCGAAGAAACGAGGTGAAACGGATAAGAAACAAAGAAAAAGAGCAAGTATTGAAGCATGGCCACCTCCATGGCGACCATCCTAGGGTATCCATGGGTGGTTCAACCACGTTCCAATGGTTGATAAAGTTATGCCCACTTAGTGAGCATGGCGGTCACCATGAAGGGCGTGGCGGTCTCCATGAAGGGCGTGGCGGTCTCCATGAAGGGCGTGGCGGTCGCCACCCTTTATATGACCAGGTGGTTACAAATAGGCTTACTTAGCCACAAATAGTCCACGCACGCCTCTTATTTTCTCTCCATGACTAGAAACAGTTCTAGGTGAATTTTATGGATTTTAGAAGCCTATGAATACCCCCTAGCTACACCATTTTTAATCATCCTTTCTTTTATGCACACTTAGGCCACACTCTGTCCAACCGTAGCTAGATCCCTTCACACTAAAGTGTATCTTATTGCATAATAAGTCTGTATTGAAGATTGGATCACCTGTATAAGTTTTATTTTAGCACATTTACGTTATATTATTTGTACCAGATTCAGACTCTGTTTGGAGCAGATTTCTTAATTTATTTCCGCATTTACTTTATTTGTCCCGCATTATTTATCACTTTATTTATCGCATTTACTTCTATCGCGTTGTTTATTTACATGTTTACTTTCACACTTAAAACCTTTCTTGCTTTATTTTCAATTACCATGTCCGACAAAATTCTTAATGTTGAGATGCGAGGATCTTCAGTAGGTGATGCTCTACACATGGTCTTTGTAGGATTGCTTAATGGTCTATTTTTAATTTAAATGCAATCTTTCTACACTTATTATAACCCGCTTACACAAAAGTGAAGCAGTGAAACATTGGGTAAGATCGAATATCGTCTGACACAAAAGATTAGGATTGATTTGTTTTTGCTTAACAAATATAATGAAAGCACTTTTTTAATTAATTAGGGTTATTTAACATTGCTAGAAGGATGCTTTAAAACTATTTGCATACGCGTTCATAGGGTTAGGATTCGATTATCTAGGTGAAAGCCTGTAACCCTTTCAAGTTAAACTATCAAGTTAAAAATAATTTTCAACTAGGTTAAGAGTTAGATTTCTTAAAAATAGGTTCACTACTTTAACGCCAAGCGCACTATTCATATGTGACAAATTAATGGGTAGATTTAAAGAGTAAACTCGGTTTTGAATCGGCAAAAGCGATAGTTCTCGTTAAATCAATTCTTTTCAAAGTAGAAAACATTGCCCGATAAGAGATCTTTATAGAGGTCTCTAGAGTATTTTTTATTGATGTCAATTACATTTTCAGCACCGTTATTAAATTGTTTCTATTAAAAGTTTATTTACTTTTATCTCATTCTTATTACGTTTTCAGTCGTTTTAGATAAATACCGTAGCAACTAGTAGCATTAGAATTGACATTGTTCTATGTAGTTCGATAATTTTTAAAACTACCTTGATAGATTGTGTACTTGCCAGTGACCAATTTCGCCAATTATTGTTACCTTGTTGTCACATCATTTAGACTAAGGCACTTTTCCGATAGATGCGAAGAACTCGCAGCACCAGAAACTTAGTAGATCCAATAGCAGAACCAGAAAGATACGCGCGAGCGTGAATTTTAGTTAGGAAAATTAAGAGAGCAATGGTAGAAGAACAAAATATAAAACCATTAAAGGACTTGGTTGTACCTTCAAACGAGGAACCTCATTCGAGTATCCTAAACCCCAATATCTCAGCTAATAACTTTGAGCTTAAACCCGCTTTATTGCAAATCGTGCAACAAAACCAATTTGTTGGTCTTCCTATGGAAAATTCGAACCAACACTTAAAAGTGTTTATTCAACTAGTTGATACATTAAAATCCAATGGAGCCCCCCCATAGGCAATACATTTACGCTTATTCCCTTTCTCCCTCAGGGATCGAGAAAGAACATGGCTAGGTTCCTTACCCGCTAATTCCATTGCAACTTGGAATGATTTAAAGAAAGTATTCCTTGCTAGATACTTTCCACCGAGTAAGACCGCTGTCTTACGTAACCCAATTACCTGATTTAATCAACAAGATGGCAACTCTCTTTTGATGTTGTTGTACCCCAAAATTTGACCTCTTTATTTTTCTATCTCTAATTGGCTTATACTTTGTTAAGATGCATGCATATCATTGAATCCTTGCTAACGCGATCAAGGTATTTCTATCAACACAACAAAGCTCCCGTATTTGTTAAACGCATGTTGAGTTGCGGAAGATTTAGGTGTTTTCGGTGAATTTTAAGCAGTGCGAAAAAGAAATAATTTTTCAGCTGATTTGAGTTTGGAAATTCACATCTCCTATTTGGAACGGTGTTTTGGATTAATTCTTGAGGTTTTAAAACCGTCTCAACATTCTCTTCAACTTTCATGTTTGGACCAAAAGCTAAATCTCGAAGAAAGGTCTCCAAATACGCCATTTTTTGGAAGTTATAGAGTGAAAAAATACAAAGGAAAAGTGTGTTGAACCGTTATTTTTTGTGTACTAAAATATTCATAAATATTGGATGGAATGTCGTATACGAGCGGTTCTGATTTCCAAAATTCTGTTTTGATGTCGTCTTTGGAGGCTAAAAGCTGATTCACGAAGGAAGGACTCATGAATTTTGAGTTTCTGAAGACATGTTTGTGCTTAACCAGAATTCATTTGTATTAATGTTTGATACGGTAAAATTCATATCTCACTCGATTATTATTGTATTGAGCTGGGTCCGGTGGTGTTGGTTCACAAATTTAGTCTACTACAATTTATTTTCAGATGCTAAAAGCAAACAGTGACCCGAAGGTTCTCGTTTTTGATCTTTTTCGTGCATGATGCAATAAAATTCTGCACAGGAAATTATTTTTGCCTGACACGGCGTTAGTGAAACTTCAAAAATTCGTAACTTCCTTGTTGTTTATCCAATTGAGCCCATTCTTTAGACAATGCGTCACATATTTGATTATCTTCATTTTTCGTGTCGGAACTTTTTGAAGATTTCGTATGGATGATAACGTGGTATTTTATAGTCGTGTCAGGCTTACGCTTTCAAGTAAAGGCCCAATCCAATTGCACATCCAAGGCCCAATTTTCTCACACCATATAATCTCAAATCTGATTTTTATTGAGGGGAGACTCTCATAATTCACAAAATTCTCAAAAACACTCTAATCTTTTCTCTCATGTCTCTAAAAGATTAAATCAAGGTTCTACACTTTTTTCATCAAGAACACAACAACTTCATCAAGATCCAAATGTCAAGAACAAGAGAAATTTTTCTCTGATTGGTGATCCGTTTGTTGCGATCTCTATACCTAAGCCTCCTCTTCACTTCTATCAGTGAGTTTTCTTGAATTAAGCACTTTTGAAATAAGTGATTATTTGAGAAGCACTTTTTAATCAAGCATGAATTGAATTTAGGTTGAATTTTGAATTAAGAATTCAAATCTAATATTAGAATTGTGATTTGACTTGAATATCATGTGTAAATCCGGAATTAGATAGTTGAATTAAGTACTTATTGAATTAAGTTGATTCTCATGAAAATGCCTAATTGATGAAACAAATTGATGATGTTTCATAAAGTTTAATTGTTGATCTTAATCAATCATGTGAAGTTTGAATCTAGATCTTGAATTATGAAAAATCATGTGTTGAATGTGTGGAGATTTTATGGTAAACCGGTTACCTCAGTTATGGTAACCGGTTACCTCCAGTCAGTAGCTACTTTCTCAACTTTTTGAGTTATGGTAACCAATTACACTATTATGGTAACCGGTTACCCAGACAAAAATTGCAGGTTCTGCTTTGTTTTATTGCATGTTTGCACATATTTCCTTGTTACTTCAAACTCATTTTATGAATGCTTTGCAAGGTACATTGTTAGGCCTTCAACCTTTAATTAACACATGATTATTGGTTGAAAGGCACCTTATGCGATCACTTATTAGTTAGAATTTATGTATGATGTGCAAGACAATTTTGTTATTGTATAAATCATGTTTTTGTGTAGGTACCCTGGCATCACATGGATGTGTCTGCGACACATTCCACCGTGTGATTGTTATATGCATGTATTGTATGAACTGTGTTTCGTGCAGGTGTATTTTGATATTTGGATGTGTTCGCTATGTATTCCGATCTTGATTTATTGATGCTTTGACGCCTATGCTGATGGTATTTTCTTTGTTAGTGATAGAAGCTCGTGAAGTTTTCCGGTTTTCTTTGTTATTTCTTAGCATCTACGGATTGTTATCCGTTTGATACATCTCCCTACTATTTTCTCTCCGCATTTTATTCCTTTCTAAAGAACATGTCATGTAGGGATCTTACCTCTTTCCTTGCCATGAGAAGCAGGAATAGAGATGTATGATGGGGATCTCTATTGTTGATCATGTCATGAATCCCTCTAGTTTATTTAAAGACCCATTTAGGGAAATTATACATTATGTGTCTTTTGTGTACTACTTGTACTTGTTTAAAATCCTATCTTTGAAGTAGGTATTCTGCAGGTGTGTTTACATTTTGTGATCGCATATACTACAGATGACAAGCCCTCAAAAGGAGGAAAACATAAAGGGTTAGTTGCCAACCCCCATGCGTTCTAGTTTGTGTCATCCTTAGCTCACGTTGTGCATCGATGCTTCGGTGTACAAATCTTTTGTATCGAGTCATTCATATGGAAACGGGTTTTGTCCCAACGCCCGCACTTTGTCAGGAGTTCATAATGGCCAATGCTGACACTCTACTACCCGCTTGTTTTCTTTGGGTGATTCGCTTCCCTTAGCTAAAGCATTTCTATTATTTTCATATTTCATCTCTCCCGCTTGGTTTCTTCGGGTGATTCGGTCCCCTTAGCTAAAGCATTTATCTTGATTTTTCTTTACCTACATCGATTCGCGATATCTTGGTTAGGATATTTTGCTTGAGCTAGTGTGCACTACTCTCTCCATGTATGTGCTCCCTTTGTTAGAGCTTTCTACTTTGAGACACATTACTCTTGCCATGTATGCGCTCTCCTTTTCTTGTTTGGGATATACTACTCTCACAATGTACGTGCTTCCTTTGCTTGCTTGCTTTGTATATACCATGCTCCCTTAGGATGTGCTTGTTCCTTTCCCGATTCAAGATAGACCTTAGAATGGTAATCCATAGATAGATACTTCCCAATTATAGATAGTTTCCCTTAAATATTTTCTTTCTTTTTGCATCCTTGCATTTAAAACTAAAACCTTCTTTTCTTAAAACTAATAAAAACACTCTCTAGCAACTTAAACCCTTTCTTAAGGTAAAAAAGAACACTAACTAACTCCTTTCTTTTTGCCAATCGTCTTTTCTCTTCTAAGAGCATGTTGGTTCCTTTCCACTATAGGTCGTAAGTATCCAAAGGTCGAGCAGCAATGGAATGATTGGATTTAACATTGTTCAAATAAAAAACAAAAACCCACCAAAACAAGTAAGGGGAACTACGGCTGCTCTGATTTCTTAAAAGGGATACGTAGGCAGAGGCTTTTGTGGGGCCTAATCGAGCATATCTTTGTAAAAATCTCTTTCTTTTCCCCACACTTTCTTTTCCTTTTCTTTTGTATGCATTCTCTGTTTCTTTTTACTTTAAACCTTAGACATAGACTTTGAACACACTCATTAGATTAGAATAACAATAGTAGATACCGTAGAGTACTACGGGCGTGTGGGATGCTAATACCTTTCCCTCGCGTAACATACTTCCTTACCTGTATGTCTTGATCGTTTGACCTTGATTTTACCCTTATTAGGTCTACTTGATGTTTACCTTTCTCTTCGTGTGGGATAAAAACGTTCAATGGAGACTTCATTGATTTCATCTCGATGATTTGTTCAACCGGTTCTTTCAGCTGGCGACTTTACTGGGGACAGATTGACCAAATGCTGGTCCATCCCGGAGTCGCTCCTAGATCTTATTTTCTTTTCTTTGGGTGTTTATATGTTTATTTCTTTCTAGATCTATTTGTTTATATGCTCCCATGCATTTCATTTTACGGATACTGCTGTTGTGCTGTTTTTATGGGGTTAGGATGATACTTTTAGAGGTAAAAGGCCCAGTACCCAGGCTAGAGTTTTAACTCATAGGAAACCTAGGAATAGAGTGGGGGACATGAAGGCTATAAGATGTGGTTAGATTAGTGCAGTCATGTCATATACCATGCTCAGATGAGATTCAAGTGAAGTTATTTTCATCATACACGTCTGTGTTGCGATGATTTTACTTTCAGGCGGACCTGTGATTTTTAAGTTACCCTTGCCTTACTTTGACCTAGTCTTCACCCGTGAGTGGGAGGGTTGTTTATTACATGTACAGTTGGTGACTTTGGTTATGTTGGTGACCCTAGTTTGGGAGGTGACTTTGGTTACATTGGTTCTAAAGGTGACCTTGGTGACTATGTTCTGATGGTGACCGTATTGTTATGTTGGTGACTATAGTTCTTTGGTTATGTTCCGAACCTTTGATCTTGATATATTCAACTTGTTCAGAGATTATACAACAGTTATCTATGGTACTCGATTCTGTTATGTTATGAAATTGGTGTTGAACCTTTGATCCTGTGATATTTGAATTATTCAGCAGATTCATCCAACAGTTATCCAGAAGATTTTACATTTGTTATGCTAAACTTTTAAACCTACGGTAACGCACTTGCATCATAGCATATTTACTTTTCACAAAAAAATTAATGTATAAAAAATGTATGCATGAAAAAAAGTTAACACACATGTTCTGTCCATTTCCAAGGAATCATGCTTGTGAATATTATGTTGTGTTTGTCCATCTCTTGTTGGATCAAAATCAAAACTAAAAGCATGTAGGTTCCTTTAAAATGATTGAGCATGGCATTTCATTAACTCATTCATCTCATGCATCTTCATGCATTCATAACAGGTACTCAGAGTTGGGGAAATTCTTATTCAGACCTGGTACTCTTTTTAGAACTGCAAATCTTGAGTTCTCACCGCACCTTGATCCAAGAAAGCCATGGAACAAATTGGTGAGAATTGGATGAGATGAAAAAAATTAGATATGATTGTTTATTTTAGGCATACAGGTCTTGGCCCGTGGTTATAAATCCTTATGGGAGAAAGATAACCAGTTAGAGACTCAGTTGATTCGGGTATGGAAGTTTCTGAAGAGTGTCAGCAAAGGAAAGTGATCATATATATGTTGTTGTAGCAGAAGCTATCATTCATCCCCGACCTATGGATAATTTTTCAAATCAAGAGATACTTTGTGGGTCTCACCTAGAACTTCGAGTTCTCAAATTTTCTCGTCAGCAACTAGTTTCTGGTCTCTAAGTGAATCCACGGGGAAAAGCTTATCAGCAAAGACAGATAAAGCCTGAGAATCATGTTGATACAATCATAATTCCTTACATCTAATTACTTCCCCATATGTTGGAAATTCAATTGGTAAAGCTCTATGCTTTGGGTCATCCTCCCACAAATTTATTTCCTGATTTTCATGCAAATGCTAGACGTGTCTCCCATTATGGGGCACCTGGTTATGATATTGAAAACTATAAGAGGTTTATCTATGAAGTCTGACACTTTTCTGGCTTCTTTTCCATGGTTTAGTCCATGTTTAGCAAACTGTTTCAGACACTTTCTCCTCAGCCGAATGCTTCTTCTATGTAGTAGAAGATGGGGTGATGCTTTTATGATGAAGAAGTAAAAGATATCGAGATTCTTGAATATTTATTGTTGTGTAAAAGAAAAATACCTCAAAGGTCGAGTTCTACATTCATAGTTCATTTTCTTCTATGTAGTAGAAGATCTTGTTACAGTTTTTGGATTTTTACTTATGTGTAGTAGAAGACGAAGATTATTTTGTGAAGAAGGAGATTCCCCAGAATTTAGTTGCTAAAACTTCTCTTTTGTGAAGTAGGAGATGAAGTTCATTTTATTCTGTGTAATAGAATATCTTGTTACAGCTTCTAGATTTTTACTTCTGTGTAGTAGAAGACGGTGCTTCTTTTGTGTAGTAGGAGATGCTCCGGAATTCAGTGGCTGATTTTCTCTTCTGTGTAGAATAAGATGGTTGGAATTTCTTCTATGTAGTAGAAGATACTTTATGATGCAGTTTATGCAAATTCGCTAGATAAAGCATTCATCACATATGTTGAGGGAATCCTATGTGATTTCCATGACGGGGAACCTGGCCATTCAACTGAAGGTTGTAAGCCCTTCAAAGAAAAGGTATAAGACCTGCTCGATGCAAAGGCTATCAATTTCGGGCCAGCCGGTCAAATTTGAAGTCTCCTTTGACTCAGTTAATGTCAAGACTTCCAGAGTATCTTCTGAAGCAACAAGTCCATACATAGACTATTTTCCTCAACATGGCAATTTCAAATTACATTTACATTCTAATTTTTAATCTTTCTTGTTTGGTTAAGTACTTTCTTGTATGCAAAACTTTCTTATTCTTGAATACTAGTCATGATGCATTGAATATGTTTGTCTTGAATTAATCTATTCGTATTCACTCATTAATGTTTTTCCTTGACTTTGATACTTAACTATTGTTAAATAAAGAAAAATACCTCTGGAGGGAGAATGATGAAAAATATACCAAGAATCTCAGACAATATGCTTTTGAGTAAAACCCTGCTGATGATGTACAAGCATTGTTTCAAATCCCAAAACACCAGAGATATAAGGGAGTGAAACCCTTGTTAACCCCTTTGAGCCTTCGAAGTAGGAGTTTATTTTATTGTCAGAAAAAACCCTCACATTTAACCTGGGGAGGGGTAGATTTCAGTTAATATGATCGAGCGTCCAGAACTCATCAGGAGTGCGCATCTAAGGATACAACAATGGTTATCCATTAAAAGGATGAGGAAAGTCAAAACTGCAATGGTTAACCCTCATCTATCATCAGCATGCATCAAGGAGAATGATATCCCAATGGGTATCTCTCGCATGTTAGAAGGTCAACAGATGACGATACAACAATGGTTATCCCTCATCTACTAAGGACTCAGGAAGTCACAATCACTTCCAACAAATCAAAGACGACACAAAGATCAACGACTTATTCAAAAGGAAAGAAAAGGAAATGATGAAAGAAAGAGACAAAAAGCCCCTCTAAGTCGAAACTTGAAAAAAAAGTCACTTAGGTAAAATCCAGGGCATCCTGCTGGACTTCATAGTCAAATTCAAAAGAAATATGTCAAGGAAAATTTAGGGAAAGAGAAAAGCGCGAAAAGTGAAAAGGGATTACCAAATGAAAATGTCGAGCAAGAACAAAGTCGTGTTATGGTAAACAAGAACAAAAGAGGTGAGTGGTTGTCGTGTCCAAGAAACCTCATTGATTCCTTAACCATCATAAGCTCCTCTTGAGATATGAGTGCCCGTATTGAGTTAATCGAACATATGAATGGAGAACATCACGGAGAACGGATGAGCACCAAATAATTTTGAACCTTAAATCCTTTTTTATAAAACCGTGAACCAGACCATGTTACAACCCATAAAAGTCCTAACTTAAGAATAGGTTAATTCGAAAGCAAACTGTAGCGAGAATATGGTAATCTGACTCCTAGGAGGCTTGCTAAAACTTTTGAGTTGGTATCACTCCATATTTTTACTTTCTTTTGTATAAGAAAATTCGATGTTTCGATATCTTTTCAATAAAAAATTTTAAACTTCAAGACAGACATGAGCTTTTCATTAGAGTTATTTGTAGCAACTGGTTTTTAAATCAAGAGTCGCCACTATTAGTTTTTATCCTATAGAAGGGAACCTAACAGAAAACCCTAATTCACGGACAAAGATTCTAGGTTTCTGACTAAATTAGAAGAAAGGAAGGTGTTAGACACCTTTCATCTAACTTGTTCACAAGGATATTAGGCTCTAGGTTTAGGTTTGGGGTAAAGAGGATTTTAAGTTTTAATTAACAAGACTCACCACGATTTTAGATCGCGTGCCTACGTATCCTCTTATGAGGAATTATAGTCCCAATTCGTAGTTCGTATGAGTTGGTGTTTTTTTAAGGGTTTGCAAACATATTTGGAATCACTTCGCACTCGGTCGGGAGTAGTGATTGTGGAGATTTTGACTGAGTGCGAAGTAAGCCAAAACTAGTTGAAATCCATTTGCAAAAAGACTGTTGATTAGCTTAGTTTTATTGCGTAAAATAGTTTGAGGTTTGTTTGTGTTTTTTAATTATATTAGTTGCGAAAATCTTGATTAATGCATGATTAAAAAAAGATTCAATGCAATATATGAGAAAATAATATATGTACATGAGTTTTTGAGAAAATAGTTTATATGCAAATATAATAAATAGCAAACATATGATAATAATAATAATATAAAAAATTAATGAATAAAAATGATATATAAAAATATATAAAATATTAATAAAATTTAATACTACCAATAATAATAAATATTTATATCATAAGCAAATAAATAAGAAAATAGAATTATATAAAAGAAAATATAAAAATAAGTAATTTCAAGGGGGGAGGGGGTGCGTTTTCAGTTATGAAGTAAAAATAGGGGTGATAGTAGTAAGCTGGGCTAGACACAGAATGGTCCAGGCAGAGGGGGTGTAAACTGCATTGGAATTTAGTAATTTAAGAAAAAGGTGGTGCGAATATCAGTTGGGCTGGGCCCATTAGCGTTTGAAAGGAGTTCATGGTGATCGCGTGTGGTGAAGGAGTATAGGTTTATACGGACGTGATTTAAGAGACGCACTATAATGTCGTAGGCAGGCGAGCACACGATTATAACGCAACATAATATCGTTTTTTCAACTTTCATTTTCATTTTTCATTTTCACGATTTCCAAAGTAACTCTCGTCTTCTCTCTTTCGCCGTTCTTCCTTCTCTCTTTCCTCCCCTAAATTACAAACCCTAAGCCCCAAAGAACCTCCGACGACAGTGCTTGTTTCTCTAACACCCTAACACGATTTAACCCCACAAGTCCCAAAAAAAAGATATGGACAATTAATTTTAGAGCTAAGTGTTACCCCTGTGCAATTTCGTTTCCTGACTTTGAGTTTTGTTTGATGATTTTGCTTCTGATCCTCCTCCCTTTTGCAGGTCTTGATGATGGTTGTAGATGGTTGTGATACAGTGGCCAGAACCGGACTGTTTTAGGAATGTTGGTTTGCGTTTATGTTCGCAAAATGTCGCGGTAAGCAAGATTCGCCACCGAATTTTATTTTATCCATCTGGAAAGGAAAAAAGCACAGAAAAATTCCCTTTTTCGAGATTTTGAGTACGGGGGGTAGATTATAGAAAGGGAAGGTATTAGCACCCTTTCTATCCGTGGTTTTCCACGGGCTCTTAGGTACTTTCTCATCATTTTAAAAATTACTTCCGTATTTGTGTATTTGAAAAGTTTTTAACTTCGATTTAACCCTTGCTTCTGTCTTCAAGAGTGTTACGAAGTGTTTTTGAAAGCTTTGTTTGAAAAGAGTGTAAATGTGGAAAAGTTTGTTTGGATTGAGCAAGTACTTAAGAACTAATCCGCCTACTCGAAAAAGAAATTTTTCTATGTTTGTTTCCTTTAGGCAACGCTATCCCACTATTAGTGAGTAGGTAGCACCGTCGTTGGAGTTTTGAAGGTCAATTCGAAAGGGACGTACGGTCACTAAAGCAATGTTAGGACGTTTTAGTAATAACTCTAATGTCTTAAGATCAATATTCGAGGCAACAATTCCAAGGCAACAATTCCGAGGCAACCATTTCGAGGAAACTTTTCCGAACGAGACTTTGATCTTTGTTTAAACAAGAGAGCGACCACTAAAATATACTATACTTAATGACCGTTTACCGAAGGTAACCGAAGTGGGAGTATATCCTAGGAGTGCGCATGTGCGAGTGATTCAATTTCAAATTATTATCTTTGCACATTTAGGGTTTGCTAACTGTTTTAAAGTTTACATACATTCTTGTCATGCATTCCTATTACTCATACATCTAACAATTAATATTTTGTGGAATTTTAAATTGAGGAAGTTAAAGCTACGCTATTACAAGGCTTCAGGTATTTACATAACCAAAAACAACCCGTAAAAAAACGATGAACAAAAGTAAGAGTCCTAATTAATCTATTACAACTTGTGAGCAATTACATCAATATGGCAAAATAAGATAATAAAGCGCGCGCGATGAAATTAAGAACGATAAGAAATTAGGGTTTTGACCCCGTCTAACCTAATCGAAAAAGAAATTATTTTTGTTGTCTTTTAGTTATTTTTAAGAAAAAGAAAGTTTTTAAATTAAATACAAATCCAATTATTAATTAAATTAATTAAAGAAAATGACTAAATTTAACCTATTTTTGTGTTTTTGGTTATTTTAAGAAAAAGAAAATATAATTAAGTTAGAAACGAAAACCCTAATTGTTCTAATTGTTTTTTTTTAAATTTATTTACAAAATAATTTAAGTTACCTAAAATTAAATAACCTAATTCAATTAATCTTTGTATAAAAAATAAATATCCTAAATCTAATTGGGTGAAAAATATTATTTTTGTGATTTTTTTGATAAAAAGAAATAATTAATTTGTGTTAGTAAAATAAATAAATAAATAAATAAATAAAAATATAAAAAGAAAGGAGAAAGAGATATGGGCATGAGAAAGTAATTTGGAGGAGTGTTAAAAGCAATTCTGGGCCCATTAGAAAATGGTCCACGTTGACTTCCATATTCCCATGCTACGCGTTGACTGAGCTTTTGATGGACCCTCATATAATAGACTTTAGATCTGGCCTTCTTGACACATGGCTGTTTGGATGATGATGGAATATGGTGGTCATCCCACCTATGCATGCGCCTGATTATGGAAAGGAAAATAATATGAAATAATTAGGGGGGCCTGGGATTCGAACCCAGGCCCCAAAGCATTTTCCACCTGCACCAATGCCAGCTGAGCTACACACGCTTGTTGTACATAGAATAATAACAATAGATAATATGCAATAAAGGGAGTTAGTGGAGAAAATAAAAAAATTGCGCCAGAATTCAAATGAACCAACAGGATGATGCCATCCTGGTCATCCCTATCCTCGCTCCGTTGGTAAAAGTTAAAAACATTTACCTACGGACAACGTCCGTCACTACATCCCGGACTTGTTTCAAAATCCTCCATGGGC
Source organism: Vicia faba (assembly GCA_948472305.1). NCBI lineage: Eukaryota > Viridiplantae > Streptophyta > Magnoliopsida > Fabales > Fabaceae > Vicia > Vicia faba. The sequence goes on along the minus strand of OX451741.1, from coordinate 1,228,236,700 downwards.
ATGATAAATGAGGTCTAAGGCCATGGATTGATTCGTGTTGGCATGCTGAGCACGATGGTGCCCTTCTTGTGGCCCAATTTTTCCTGCATAGAAAGATCCTAAAACACAACAAGGAACCCTAACAATGGTGGATTCCTGTACAGCTAACAATAATGCAATTAAGTGATACATATAGTTTGCAAATGTGTTAAGGAACAAGAATATGTGATTATTTCATGCTATAAGTGCCAAAATCAGGCAATTCGATTTCAAGAAAAGTTCAAGGTCGTGACTGACTTACAGTTTGTTTTAGCGTTGGAAAGTCCTTGTTCTTGATTGGTACAACTTGCTTATGATCCCAGGAGGTGAATGAGATGGTCAGGGGGCCTTGAAATTGCATGGAAGTACAAAATCGAATCACCACTTTTCTTTAGTTTTTTTCAAGTTTGTTATGCCTTTGTGTGCCTCTCCAACCCCCTGATTTTTGTCTGCAAATGTTCCCTATATACTGAGGATTGGATTAGGGTTGCAAGCATGATCTCAATCTTTTCCAATTATTGATTTTGATCTTGATTTGATTAAATTAAAATGCCTTCCAAAAATAGGCTAAAACCGATCTTTTTATGCACACAAAGGCCTTGCACGAATTCAATCACTTGCCAGCTGGATATAAGACCTGAAACATGCACAATATCTTGAGGTTTCAATGATTTGGATTTTTTCATGATTTGTTTTGATTTAAATTGATTTAATTGAAATAAAAATCAAAATAAATATAAAAAATAAGATAAAGACAAATGGGAAGATTTAGGGTTCGTGGACCATGCTACCAACTCAAAACAAGTGCAAAAGATTGGGCCCAATAAGCAAAAATTGCAATTTGAGGCATAGTTGACTTTTAACAATTTTACAAAAAAGGTCAACTTCACCAATGCATAACTTCCTCAATTTTGACTCTTTAAAGGTGTTCTTGGACTTTTTAGAAAGCTTGAGATTTCCTGTAAGCAACCCTTTTAGTCTCATATAAATTTGGCATTCCATGTTCATGTATGAAGCTTTGACAAAAAAGGTGTTTTTGTTGACTTTTCAAAATGACCTATAATGTCCAAATTCATAACTTCTTGTGAGTGCATATTTTGAACTTGGGAGCTGAAGATGGATTGTAAAGCCTTGCATCCTCTTCAAAATGAGCTTTGTATAGGTCATTTCTCATAAAGTATGAGAAAGTTATGCTTAGTCAAAGTTGAGTTGACTTTTCCTACAAAACCCTAATTTAGCAACTATTGGTTCTTGATGAATTATGAGCAATCCTTGATGAATCATGATCAACCCTTGATAAAATGATGAAATATACTTCAAAATGAGGATGTTGACCAAAAATCTTGAAGTTTTACTGTATGTTGGGCACTGTTGACTTTTGCCCTAGCATAATCGATTTTCAGGCCTTTGAGCAATTGACTAAGCAAACTTTCTCTGTAGGGCTTGAAACTTGACATGGATGATATTGAGAAAATATTAGGAAAATGGTGAGCATTTGGGATCCCTTGGACTCAAGTATCTTGATGCAACATGAAACCCTAATTTGAGGTAGACTGCCTTAGGAGAGAGTTTGTCTGGTCAACCCTTGGACTTCCTTGAGCAACTTGAGGATCTTTCTTGAAATGTTTTGAGAAATATGGGAGGGAAAATTTTGGGGTACAAAAACTGCCCCTGTTCAATCTTCTTAAACCTGAGGATGTAGATTGGCTTTTCTGCCTTTTGTGATCCGAAGGTGGAAGATGATTGAACACTAGAGTGCCCAGAAATTTGCACTCGCATGAAGTAGTATTTGTATTGTGATGTTGGGAATGGGCTTACAGATTCCATTTGGAAATTGATGACGGAAGATGGGCTTAGAGATTCCATCTGAAGGAGCATCGATCGCCTGAGAGATTCCTTAGCGAGAGTCTGTATACCTGTTGTTGAGGAAGACTACGATGGGGGATATTGATCTCTGTCTTGAGAGAAAATAGAATTTTAGGAGCTTCGGTCATCCGTTGTTCTGCTGGGGAATCGTCTCTTAGTCGAGGAGGTGAAAATGAACTACTATCTGGTCGTGATCCAGGCTTCATAGTGATAAGACCGACTGCTATCTGGTTGTAATCCAGGCTTTACAGTGACTTACTGGGGAAATGAATTAAACTTGCTACCCGGTCGTAATCCAAGCTTCGCAATTTCTCGATTCTTATCTGGTCGTAATCCAGGCTTCAGAAAGAATTAAGTTATTATTCGGTCGCATCTGGGCTTCAACTTGAATTTAGGCCACACTAATATCCGGTTGACTCCGGGCTTCTTAGTATTTGTCTAGGTAAACTGCTATTTGATCGTAATCTAAGCTTCACAGTATCCCTCACTATTATCTGGTCGTAATCTAGGCTTCAGTGTTTTTTACCGCTATCTGGTCGTAATCCAGGCTTCACGATGTCTCATACCATTATCTGGTCGAATCCAGGCTTCATGATGTTCGGAGAAATCAAGATACTATTCGATCGTAATCTAGGCTTCATAACTTGTATTAAAGATATACATCTATCTGGTCGTAATCCAGGCTTCACGGTGTCTTTGGATCCTATCTGGTCGTAATCCAGGCTTCGTGGTGTCTTTGGCTGCTATCTGGTCGTAATCCAGGCTTCACAATGTCTTCTACAATTATCTGGTCATAATCCAGGCTTCATGGTCTTGTATTGCTATCTGGTCGTAATCTAGGCTTCACAATAACTTGTTGAGCTGTTATCCGGTCGTAATCCAGGCTTCACGGCTTGTGTTCATGACATACAACTATATGGTCGAATACAGGCTTCATGGTGTCTCACACTGCTATCTGGTCGTAATTCAGGCTTCACAGTAACTTGCTGAGCTGTTATCCGGTCATAATCTGGGCTTCACGGCTTGCTGGGGATTAAACTATTATCCGGTCGAATCCGAGCTTCATAGCTTAAAGATAAACCACTATCTAGTCGAATCCAGGCTTCGCGGTGTTTGATACTGTTATCCGGTCGTAATTCGGGCTTCACAATATGCTGTAGAAATCAAGGTACTATCCGGTAGAATCCGGGCTTCATAGCTTAAACTTGGTGAGAATTTGATTGTATCTTTTCCCTGAAAGGTAAAGGGTTAGTTGCATGTAATGCATGATATGTATCAAGCAATGATGTTTTCAAAATAAATGTGATTGTGTTGTATGATGCGTATGCATATGTCATGATGTACGGATATGCAAATGTTTGTGATGTTCTCTAGCTGGGGAAAATAAATCCTGGACTGCTGCTAGAGAGTGCAAGAAGTTGAATTCTTCGTTCTCACTGGGAATAACGGCCGAAGATGATTGTGAGAATAATCCTGCTGGAGAATAAACTGTTGAGAGAATGACTCTGTGGGGAAGAGATATTCTGCTAGAAGATCTATTTACTTGGAGAAATAATCTCGGCTGGGGATGAATTACTGTTGCTGGTGACAATAAACTCTGTTGGGGATTGAACTTCTGCTTGTGGAAGAAATAAACTCCACTGGGGATAATCTTCTAGTGCTGGTGATAGAGAAACTCTGCTTGGGGAGAACCACTGTTTTTAGATACCTTTGGCTCTGTGGGGAGTGAATGTACCTGTGTTTTCCAGCTAGGTCTATCCCTATACCTGGTGGACAGAGCAATTGTAAAGTTTGGACATTTCTTGTTTACCCTTTTTCCTGATATTACGAGTAATCGTCTTTTGTTTTGCATGTAAATATTTATGAGTAGCAATTGTTGTCAAATGCATATATCAAAAATGAACATTGGACGTTCTTTGCAAAACAAAATAGAAAAAGAAAAATAATTTGAAATTTCTTTGTGAAAATGGATTGTATTAATTTTGAAGTTGGCCTTTAAATAGGCGGTTTTGTACAAGAGGCTGACGTCCTAGTAAGAGAACGCCACCGAAAGATAGAATTTATACAGTTTTGTAAAATAAAGAAAAAACAGCTATGTGAACGATCCCACTGGGTTCCAACTCTGGTATTGCCTTTGTATCTTCTAGTGTCTCATCACTTTGCTACTTGGTTGAAGGTAGATCAGATTGATTAGTGTCGTCCGAGCTTGATAGTCGATACCGAAGTCTGGTTGCAAGACGATCCAATGAGACATAGTGTTACGCTTCAATCCCTAATTTTTACCTGGACCGCCCTTTTGGTTTTTCAGTCCACCGGGATACCCTTTTTTGCCCAAGCCGCCTTTTCAGGTTTTCGACTTGCCGGGTGTACAGTTTTTTCATTTTCATCCCTTATTTTTGCCCGAACCCTTTTGGTTCGACGGGAAGCCCTTATTTTTGCCTAGGCCAGTCAATCTAGCGGGTCTCTGATTATGCGTAGCATTTTTTCACTATGTCTGCATTGACGGGGTGAGGAAGGTCGTCACCATCCATGGTGGTTAGAATCATATCTCCTCCTGAGAAAATTTTCTTAACCACAAATGGCCCTTCATATGTAGGGGTCCATTTTCCCCTGGGATCACCTTACGGTAGTATGATGCGTTTGATCACCAGATCCCCAACTTGATACTCTTGTCGTCTGACTTTCTTGTTAAATGCATTGATCATTCTCTTTTGATACGTCTAACCATGACAAATAGCAGTAAGTCTCTTCTCATCGATTAAATTCAGCTGATCAAGCCGGGTCTGGATCCAATCGTCCTCGCTCAAACCTGCATCCTTCATAATCCGAAGAGAGGGTATCTAGACCTCAATGGGTAAGACTTCCTCCATACCATACACCAAAGAGTAGGGTGTTTCCCCGGTTGAAGTCTGCGCTGAAGTTCGGTACCCATGAAGAGAAAATGGTAACATCTCGTTCCAGTCTTTGTATGTCACCGTCATCTTCTGCACAATCTTCTTAATGTTCGTATTAGCTGCTTCAACAACCCCATTCATCTTCGGCCGGTAAGGAGAAGAGTTGTGATGCTGTATCTTGAACTGCTTGTAGAGCTCAGTGATAATCTTATTGTTGAGATTTGTACCATTGTCCGTAATGATCCTCTCTAGTACACCATATCGACAGATCAAATTTTGCCGAATAAATCGCCCCACGACGTTCTTGGTTACTGTAGCAAAGGAAGCTTCCTCAACCCACTTCGTAAAATAATCAATTGTTACCAGGATGAAACGATGCCCGTTGGACACAATAGGCCTGATCTCGCCAATCATATCGATACCCCACATTGCAAAAGGCCAACGTGCCGTCAATATGTTTAGAGGGACTGGAGGTATGTGCACCTTATCAGCATAGACTTGGCACTTATGACAAGTCCGAGAATGCTGATAAAAATCGGCTTCCATGATGGACCAATAATATCCTGCCTGTAGGATCTTCTTCGCCATGGTATGTCCACTAGAATGAGTTCCGAAAGTACCTTCATGTAACTCTGCCATAATCCTTTCTGCCTCGTTTTTGTCCATAAATCGCAGTAAGGTTGAATCGTGGTTACGCTTGTAAATGATACCATTACTGATGAAGAACTTCACCGCGAACCTCCTCAAAAACTTCTTATCATTAACAGATGCACCCTCGGGGTGCTCTTGAGTCTCAAGATACCTCTTTACCTCGTGAAACCAGGGTTTATCTGTTACCTCCTCAGTCTCAACGTCACAGCAATGTGAGGGTTCGTCCAATCTCTCGATGGTGATCTGGGGAGCTTCATTGTCCCACATGACCTTGAACATAGAAGACATAGTAGATAGCGCATCCGCTAACTGATTCTCCTCCCTGGGGAAATGTTCAAAGGTTATCTCCTCGAAGTGCAAAAGCAAAGTCAATACATACTCCTTGTAAGGAATAAGATTTGGGTGTTTCGTATCCTACTCACCTTTAATCTGACTGATCACGAGAGAGGAATCTCCGAACACACTCAAGAACTTAATCCTTAGGTCAATAGCAGCTCGAAGGCCCATGATGCACACTTCATACTCCGCCATGTTGTTGGTGCAGTTAAAACATAATCGGACGGTGAACGAAGTATGACAACCTTCAGGAGATATGATCACGGCGCCAATGCCATTACCCAACGCGTTTGAAGCTCCGTCGAAATATATAGACCATCGGGATCCCTCCTCAGGTCCTTCATCCGGTCCAGATTTTTCACAGTCGGTCACCAACATGATGTTCTCATCCAGAAACTCGGAATTCATAGACTGGTAATCATCCACGGCCTGATGCGCCAAATGATCTGCTAACACACTCCCCTTGATTTCTTTTTGGGTTGTGTATTGGATGTCATACTCAGTTAAGATCATTTGCCATCTTGCTATTCTTCATGACAAGGCAGGCTTTTCGAAGATATACTTGATTGGGTCCATCTTTGATATCAACAGGGTAGTGTGAGTCAGCATATACTGTCTCAGTCGGCGAGCAGCCCATGCCAAAGCGCAGCAAGTTTTCTCAAGCAGTGAGTAACGGGTCTCACAGTCGGTAAACTTTTTGCTAAGGTAGTAAATAACATGCTCTTTTCGGCCAGACTCGTCATGCTGCCCCAACACGCACCCCATTGAGTTATCGAGTACTGTCAAGTATAATATTAAAGGTCTTCCTTCAACTTGAGGCAACATAATAGAGGGCTCTTGGAGATATTCCTTGATCCTTTCGAAAGCGGCCTGACATTCATCATTCCATTTTACACTTGATCTTTCTTCAGCAGCTTGAAGATTGGCTCACAAGTAGCAGTCAGATGTGAAATGAATCGGGCAATGTAGTTCAGACGTCCCAAATAGCCTCTGACTTCTTTTTCCATTTGGGGAGCTGGCATTTCCTGTATAGCCTTCACCTTTGCTGGATCCACTTGAATGCCTTTATCACTAACAACGAAACCCAGCAGCTTACCAGACCTTACCCCGAAGGTGCACTTGTTCGGGTTTAACCTCAGCTTATACATCTTCAACCTGTCAAATAGCTTCTAGAGATGGTCAAGATGTTCCTCTTCAGTTTGGGACCTTGCAATCATGTCATCAACGTATACCTCAATCTCATGGTGAATCATGTCGTGGAACAAAGCAACCATGGCGCGCTGATATGTTTCCCCAACATTCTTTAATCCAAACGGCATGACCTTGTAGAAAAAGGTACCCCATTGCGTAACGAAGGTTGTCTTCTCCATGTCTTCGGGAGCCATTTTAATCTGATTGTAACTAGAAAAACCATCCATAAAGGAGAAGATCTTATGCTGTGCGGTGTTGTCGACCAGAACGTCAATGTGAGGAAGCGGAAAATCATCCTTGGGGCTTGCCCTATTCAGATCCCTATAGTCCACACACATCTGCACCTTACCATCTTTCTTCGGCACCGGAACCACGTTGGCAACCCACTGCGGGTAAGAAGTAACTGCGAGAAAACCGACATCAAACTGTTTCATGACCTCAGCTTTGATTTTCTCAGACATCTCTGGGCGCATTCGACGAACTTTCTACTTCACTGGAGGTCAGTCTTCTTTAGTTGGCAAGCGGTGAACCACAATATCGGTATCCAACCCAGGCATATCTTCATAAGACCAGGCGAAAATCTCGACATAGTCACGTAGCATCTGAATCAACCGTTGCTTGACGCTAGGCTCCAAGTTTGCACCGATCTTGACCTCTTTCCTGTCTTCCTCTGTACCCAAATTTATTGATTCCACTGGCTCTTCATGAGGTTGTATGGCCCTCTCTTCCTGTAGTAACAATCTAGCAAGTTCTCCAGGCACTTCACAATCATTCTCACCTTCGTCCTCGTCTTGGTTGATCGGATTTTTGAAGTCATAACTGGCAGTAGCAGAGTCGTTATCAATGGGATCCAGAGTGGATGTGGATCTGCATTATGATATGTGAGTGTTTGTAAGACAATAGCTGTTTCGATAAAGTGCAAGATAAAAAAGAAAAACAAGGAGCGCAAAATTTGTAATGCAATAAAACGTCCAATGCTTTATTGATGATATATGAAAATGACAAATAATAAGCCCTCACAAACAAAGCCACGGTGTCTCGGGCAAGGCACCGATCCGTAAAGTTTTAAATTGTATGTTACAAATCTCAAAACAAAAGTCTATTACTGTGTAATAAAAGAAACGGGCACGAAGTCCTTTACTGTTCAATTGTTCAATCCACTGTCGGTAGTCGGGTAAATCCAGCTGTCAATATCTGACTCTTTTTCATCATCCTCAATTGCGTTCACTCCGTGGTCATACTTGGGCATGAGAGCAGTTATGACGCTAGGCATTTCCGGTGCGTCAAACTCAATTTCTTTAGCTTCAATCAAATCTTGCACCTTATTCCTCAAGGCCCAGCAGTTGTTGGTATCATGCCCTGGGCTATCGGAGTGATAGGCGCAGCGGGCGTTTGGATTATACAACGGTGGTGTAGTACTGGGATTCTTCAAGGCTTCCCTCAGAGTTATCAGGTTAGTCTTCAACAGTTGCGGCAGAATTTGAGATAAGGTCATACTGAGCCGAGTATACTGTCTTTGTGGCCTCTCTACTCTTTGCTGATTGTTGCATTGTGGGGAAACAGTGGGTCTTGATATTACTACCGCATTCACTACTTGGCGGTGTTCAGGTCGATTTTGGCTCCTTGAGCTGTAAAATGCACTAGCTTCTTTCCTGAAAGGCTTCTTTTCTGTACTTGATGAAGCACCTTTCTGTATCTTGCCACTTTTGATACCAGCTTCTACTCTCTCCCCCGTCAAAATCAATTCAGTAAACCCTGATGATGAAATACCGATCAAATTATTGAAGAATGGACTGGACAAAGTCCCAAGAAACATATCCACCAACTCCCTATCAAACAGAGGGGGTTGGACTCTTCCGGACAGATCTCTCCACTTCTGAGCATAGTCCTTAAAGCCTTCGCCTGTACCCATAGACATACCCTGAAGCTGAGTACGCGTGGGAGCAAGGTCGGCGTTATACTGGTATTGCTTGTAAAAAAAGCAGCAAGGTCCTCCCAGTTGCGGACGTTAGCTCCTTCCAGTTGATAAAACCATTCAAGCTGAGTCTCTGACAGACTATCTTGAAAGAAATGAACCCACGGGTTTCTATCACCAGTGTAGGGTTGGATTTTTCTGACGTACGAGCAGAGATGGAGCTTCGGGCAGGATACCCAATCGTATTTAGCAAAAACAGGAGCTTTAAACTTGTGAGGGATCACCACCCCAGATGCTAATCCCAGATCTCCGAAGTACAACCCAGGGATCTTCTGAATCTCCATTGCACTCAAACGGTGTTCAAGTTGCTTATACCTATCCTCAGCAGGAGGATACTTATCTTCATCAAAATCAGTGTCATTATTAGAGACCACATGACTAGGACCCTTTCTTTCCTCTTGATTCTCTCCTCCTCCAGATGAATGAGACAGATCAGCTTCCTGTCGCAACATATTCCCAAATCTGTGACCCATATTCAGAAGAACCACCTTCTACTTCTTCTTCTTCTTCTTCTCCTTCAGGATGAGAGTCTTCAAATCTTGTTGTCCTTTGGCCAAGTTCAAAAATAACTCTTGGAATTGAGCATTCTGTGCTTGAAAAACTTTAATGGCTTGATCGGTAGGTGTTTCAGAAAACATTTTGCGCTGAAATAAACATCGAAGAAGATAAGAAACCTGTAATGGTACCTGTAATGAGGTGCATGACAATGAAATGCGTATGAAATGATTTCAAAGACTTTGGGAGATTTAAATTTGCGAACCAAGAAATAAATAAACTTTATTAGATTCAAAATTTTCAAAATGTTTAACAATGCCTTTAAGGCGTTACAAAAGAAATAACTGAAAGTAAATCTAAACTAAAAAACAACAAAAAATCAGAAATCCCATGGTTTCTTTCTCTTCGTGCTGACGTAGTCATTGATTGTCCTTTCATTCTCGAGTTTCCTTGTAAGCTTCAAGATCTTCCTCTCTTGTTTATGATACTTCTCCCGGTAGGTATCCATTTCTTCCGTTAACTGGATCTAAGATCTCTTCAGTGCCCCAAGATCAGTAGGCATATAGGGATAGAGGACCGTATAAGGAACACCTTCTTCATTAGTATGCTCTACAATCACCAGCAAAACAGCTTCATAAGGCATCCCCAGCTTTTGAGCACGGGCTCGAACCCACTGGAGATGAGGTTGCATAGGGAGAGAAGTCTTTAATCCTAGCTCTTGAGGGTCAGACCTGTTCACCATTCCCCAGGCTTGTATAAACCTTTGGCGATGTTCTTTAACGTCCTCCTTGTAGTCAAAGACAATGTCTGTAAGAAGTAGCTCATGAGGACCGTCTCTCCGAGCGCGACCAAACTGTCTCAAAGCCAAACAAGGACTATAAGTTATTCCCCCTCTAATTCCAAGCAACGGAATATTAGGGTATTCCCCTCATCGATCAATGATAGCTACTCTTTTCATATCCTTAGAACTCCAAAGAATGTTCGTATGAGCAAGAGACATGATTCTGTAAGCCCACCCTACACCTTCCTCATTCTTCAATACGGACTTGGGGAGGCGCGAAATAAACCACCTCGCCAACAGCGGCGTGCAACACATGAGGGTCCCCCTTCTTCGCACAATACGAGTATAGAGAGCATGTAAAATATCACCCAGAAGAGTAGGCACTGGATTACGAGACAAGAAGATGTTGACCACATTCACGTCTATGAAGGAATCTGGATTCGGGAAAACAACCAAGCCGTAGATGAGGAGAGCCAATATGTCTTCGAAAGCTTGAAAATCCAGGTTATCCAAGAACTGTTGAGCTTGATCGATCAGAAACTTAGCCAAGAAACCTTTAACCCTGCTCCGTGTCTCCCAGTTGGATACTACATCAGCCCTTTTTAGATGTAAGGCTGAAGAAATTCCCTCAGGTCTAGGAACCTCCTCCAAACCTGTGAAGGGTGTCTGCTCGAGGATAGATATGCCTAATAAATCAGAAAACTCCTCCAAAGTGGGGACTAGCTGATAATCTGGGAAGGTGAAACAATGATGCAACAGATCAAAGAACTGGAAAAGGACGCTCATCATCTGCTCATCCAACTTTGAAGTGACCAAACTAAGGAGATGACCATCTCTTCTAACAAATGAGGAAGTATCAGGAACTTTTGAGACTAACTCTCTGAGCTGAGCAGGGATTTGCACGAAGTTGACTCGAATGGTATTTCTGCGTATGGAAGCCATAATCTGCAAAACAGAACAAAGATAAATCCCCTCGGTATTTGAAATGGTTAGTACAATGAAGTATGCATGATATGTCATGATGCATGATGTCATGATAAAACACACAACAGGTATAGCAGGTAACAAACATTGTAAAGGCAAACAAGTCACACAAAAGCCCTTAAGTCTCAGGCTTGCATGGAGTCTAGGTACTACCCTCTTGAAGTTCAGTTGGTTCAACCTGTCCTAATAATAGTAACCGGGTTCTAGACATTCTCAATATCACTGGCCATCCTCCATCGGTCATGGTTTCAGCTCACGCAATCTTTTCTTGCAGCCGGAACTATCTCGAGAGTATGGTCTCAATGAGTGTAGTATCAAGTATCAACCAGTTCCCAGCTCTATGCCGAGGTCGACTATCTCACTACTTCCTATGGCCAAGTTGGTCAATCATAGGTTCTAAGTTCAGTTGATGCTTAATGACCCATATAGCAGCCCCATACTCTCCTTGTTCCTCCACAAGGGATACCGGTACCAACTAATGTGCCACATCAACGTAGCTACTGCTTCAACCATATCGGTCTACACCGTATAGTTCCCTCACATTTTATTGCTACTTACCTAAAAGGTGTCCCCAGATCCGGGTTAGGATCTAATGTAACTCCAATACAAAGCCCATAAAGATAAAGCAATCAAATCAAACAATAGAAGCAAATATGATGAACTAATCCTAAGGTATACCCCACTTATTAAGTCCCCAGCAGAGTCACCAGTTCTGTGATACGGTGGCCAGAACTGGACTGTTTTAGGAATGCTGGTTTGCGTTTTGCGTTTGTGTTTGCAAAATGTCGCGGTAAGTAAGAGTCGCCACCGACTTTTCTTTTATCCAACTGAAAAGGAAAAAAGCACAGAAAAATTCCCTTTTTTCGAGATTTTGAGTAAGGGGGGTAGATTATAGAAAGGGAAGGTATTAGTACCCTTTCTATCCGTGGTTTTCCACGGGCTCTTAGGTACTTGCTCATCATTTTAAAAATTTCTTCCGTGTTTGTGTGTTTTGAAAAGTTTTTTACTTCAATTTAACCCTTGCTTCTGTCTTCAAGAGTGTTACGAAGTGTTTTTGAAAGCTTTGTTTGAAAAGAGTGTAAGTGTGGAAAAGTATGTTTGGATTGAGCAAGTACTTAAGAACTAATCTGCCTACTCGAAAAAGAAATTGTTCTATGTTTGTTTCCTTTAGACAACACTATCCCACTATTAGTGAGTAGGTAGCACCGTCGTCGGAGTTTTGAAGGTCAATTCGAAAGGGACGTACGGTCACTAAAGCAATGTTAGGACATCTTAGTAATAACTTTAATGTCATAAGATCAATATTCGAGGCAACAATTCCGAGGCAACCATTCCGAGGCAACTTTTCCGAACGGGACTTTGATATTTGTTTAGACAAGAGAGCGACCACTAAAGTATCCTATACTTAATGACCGTTTACCAAAGGCAACCGAAGTGGGAGTATATCCTAGGAGTGCGCATGTGCGAGTGATTCAATTTCAAATTATTATCTTTGCACATTTAGGGTTTGCTATCTGTTTTAAAGTTTACATACATTCTTGTCATGCATCCCTGTTATTCATACATCTAACAGTTAATATTTTGCGGAATTTTAAAGTGCGGAAGGTAAAGCTACGCTATTACAAGGCTTCGGGTATTTACATAGCCAAAAACAACCCGTAAAAAAAACGATGAACGAAAGTAAGAGTCCTAATCAATCTATTACAACTTGTGAGCAATTACATCAATATGGCAAAATAAGATAATAAAGCGCGCGCGATGAAATTAAGAACGATAAGAAATTAGGGTTTTGACCCCGTCTAACCTAATCGAAAAAAAAATTATTTTTGTTGTTTTTTAGTTATTTTTAAGAAAAAGAAAGTTTTTAAATTAAATACAAATCCAATTAGTAATTAAATTAATTATAGAAAATGACTAAATTTAACCTATTTTTGTGTTTTTGGTTATTTTAAGACAAAGAAAATATAATTAAGTTAGAAACAAAAACCCTAATTGTTCTAATTGTTTTTTTTAAATTTATTTACAAAATAATAAGTTACCTAAAATTAAATAACCTAATTCAATTAATCTTTGTATAAAAAATAAATATCCTAAATCTAATTGGGTGAAAAATATTATTTTTGTGATTTTTTTTATAAAAAGAAATAATTAATTTGTGTTAGTAAAATAAATAAATTAATTAGTAAAGAAAAATATAAAAAGAAAGGTGAAAGAGATATGGGCCTTAGAAAGTAATTTAGAGGTGTGTTAAAAGCAATTCTAGGCCCATTAGAAAATGGTCCACGTTGACTTCCATATTCCCATGCTACGCGTTGACTGAGCTGTTGATGGACCCTCATATAATAGCCTTTAGATCTGGCCTTCTGGACACATGGCTGGTTGGATGATGATGGACTATGGTGGTCATCCCACCTATGCATGCGCCTGATTATGGAAAGGAAACTAATATGAAATAATTGGGGGGACCTAGGATTCGAACCCAGGCTCCAAAGCATTTTCCACCTGCACTAATGACAGCTGAGCTACACACGCTTGTTGTTCATAGAATAATAACAATAGATAATATGCAATAAAGGGAGTTAGTGGAGAAAATAAAAAAAATGGCGCCAGAATTCAAATGAACCAACAGGATGATGCCACGCTGGTCATCCCTGTCCTCGCTCCGTTGGTAAACGTTAAAAACTTTTACCTACGGACAACGTCCGTCACTACATCCCTGGATTGTTTCAAAATCCTCCATGGGCATGATAAATGAGGTCTAAGGCCATGGATTGATTCGTCTTGGCCTACTGAGCACGATGGTGCCCTTCTTGTGGCCCAATTTTGCCTGCATAGAAAGATCCTAAAACACAACAAGGAACCCTAACAATGGTGGATTCTTGTACAACTAACAATAATTCAATTAAGTGATACAAAAAGTTTGCAAATGTATTAAGGAACAAGAATATGTGATTATTTCATGCTATAAGTTCCAAAATCATGCAATTCGATTTCAAGAAAAGTTCAAGGTCGTGACTGACTTACAGTGTTTTTAGCGTTGGAAAGTCCTTGTTCTTGATTGGTACAACCTTCTTATGATCCCAGGAAGTTAATGAGATGGCCAGGGGGCCTTGAAAGTGCCTGGAAGTACAAAATCGAATCACCACTTTTCTTTGATTTTTTTCAAGTTTGTTCTGCCTTTGTGCGCCTCTCAAACCCCCTGATTTTTGTCTGCAAATGTTCCCTATATACGGAGGATTGGATTAGGGTTGCAAGCATGTTCTCAATCTTTGCCAATTATTGATTTTGATCTTGATTTGATTAACTTAAAAATCCTTCCAAAAATAGGCTAAAACCAATCTTTTTATGCACACAAAGGCCTTGCACGAATTCAATCACTTGCCAGCTGGATATAGGACCTGAAACATGCACAATATCTTGAGGTTTCAATGATTTGGATTTTTTCATGATTTGTTTTGGTTTAAATTGATTTAATTGAAATAAAAATCAAAATAAATAGAAAAAATAAGATAAAGACAAATGGGAAGAGCTAGGACTCGTGGACCATGCTACCAACTCAAAACAAGTGCAAAAGATTGGGCCCAATTAGCAAAAATTGCAATTTGAGGCATAGTTGACTTTTGACAATTTTGCAAAAAAGGTCAAATTCACCAATGCATAACTTCCTCAATTTTGACTCTTTGAAGGTGTTCTCTGACTTTTTAGAAATCTTGAGATGTCCTCTAAGCAACCCTTTTGGTCTCATCACAATTTTTGTATCCCATGTTCATGTATGAAGCTTTGACAAAAAAGTGTTTTTGTTGACTTTTCAAAATGACCTATAATGTCCAAATTCATAACTTCTTGTGAATGCATATTTTGAACATGGGATCTGAATATGTATTGTAAATAATTTCATCCTCTTAAAAATGAGATTTGGATGGGTCATTTCTCATAAATTATGAGAAAGTTATGCTTGGTCAAAGTTGAGTTGACTTTTCCTGCAAAACCGTAATTTAGCAACTTTTGGTTCATGATGAATTATGAGTAATCCTTGATGAATTATGATAAACCCTTTATAAAATGATGAAATATAATGCAAAATTAGTATGTTGACCAAAAATCTTGAAGTTTGACTGTATGTGGGCCACAATTGACTTTTGCCCTAGCATAGTCGATTTCCAGGCCTTTGAGTAATTGACTGAACAAACTTTCTCTGTAGGGCTTGAAACTTGACATGGATGATCTTGAGAACATATTAGGACAATGGTGAGCATTTTGGATCCCTTGGACTCAAGTATCTTGATGCAACATGAAACCCTAACTTGAGGTACACGGTCTTAGGAGAGAGTTTGTCTGGTCAACCCTTGGACTTCCTTGAGCAACTTGAGGATCTTTCTTGAAATGTTTTAAGAAATATTGGAGGGAAAATTTTGCGGTACAACAATGATGGTGATGGATGGAGGCGGTGGAGCGAGGCGAACTACGGTGGTTCAAGGGCGATTAGGGTTTCCGATTTAGAAACTCTAATCACCTTCTCTTCTGGTTTCCAACATTGCAAGAGGGTTTGTTCTTCTGTGTTTCAATTTCTTCTCTCCAGTTTTCGTCTCCGAATCCCCTTTTCTGTAGAAATCATATGGGTTTATATAGTTTAGTTTTTTTAGGGTTTCACGTTTTTGTCGTTACAGTTAGTATAAATTGGAGAAGATTAGGGAATTAGAGATTTCTATAATTGATTAAGATTCTGTGAGCTTAATTTTTCCATATTTTTTAGCTTTTAGATTTGATTCTGGTAACGAGATTTGTTCACTGTAATACACGATTCTTTAATAATTTGTAGATTTCTGTGTTATAAGATTTAATTTGCAGATTTGTGTATCATTTTGGATCTTATTTGTAATATTTGGATTTGCTATATATTTGATTTATTAGACTTGGATTAATAATATATCCTGGGATTGGATAATAGTTGAGAAGATATGATTTTAGTTTAATATGAGTAGTGTCTGTTTGTTACAAAGAATGCACATATTTTGGTGATGATTGATACAATACGCATTTCCCAGTTTTTTTGTTTGGCCAGCAAAACTATTTTTTTATTACAGCAAGCATTTTACTTTAATCCGGGCCCAATTGTCCTTTATCCCAACACTCTCTTTTTTTTACTAAACAAAATTTTAAAAACATTACTGTAAAAAGCAAAAACGCTTCACTCTTATTTCTTGAAACAAATAGTATTTATTTATTTATTTAAAACAACAAACAACTTTTTTAATAATATTATTTCTTTTCTATTGAAACAAAAACAGTAATCTCAGCAAGAATATTTCCCTTCTTATCTAATCATTAGATGGTCCATCCTAATGGGCCTTATACACATCCTTGTTTGGATAACCAAATAGAAATGGTCCACCTAAGTAAATTGCCACCACCCTTTTTACTAACAACGAAATAACACCTAAATGCCCTTAATAAAATCAATTATTAATTAATAGCAACTTAAACTTAAGTAGACTTAATTTAATTTCAACCTTTACAATAACAACTATTTAATAGTTATTATTCTGAAATAATTTTCTATCCTCAAATCGCATGGGCCATTGGCCAACATGCTACACGAATGAGTTTATGAGTCTTTTTAATTTAAAAAGCCCCTATTAAAATACATCCCCTAGTCTTAAATAAAGATGGGCCATAAGATACTGTCGTACCATCCTTATTTATTCTGTTTAAATCTTGAAAAATAAAATCATCGAGGTAGGACAAATTTGAGGTACGACATTATCATTCTTAGAATAAACATTCTTTGCATATGAACAATCAGATGGAAGTTTGATTATCTCAAGGGACAAATTACTTCAGGATACCGTTGAAAGGTAAGTCATTTTTAGAATGATTTTAAGTTGGGGCAGACCTTCTATTGACTCCGTTGAGTAAAAGAATACCAGTTTGGGAAATGATCTGAAGCAGATCATAAAAGTTGATTGCCCAGAGCCTCTGTCGAGCAGTGGTGATGTTGTACCCAAAATTTCCCCCCTAAGATTCCTCTATCATGCCATATCAACTAAATTACAACAAGATCACACTAGGGTTTGGTTCTTCTCCTTATCTTTAGCTTTGTTCATGGGGAATCACCAAGCACCTTTACTTGTATTTTGTGATCATCTATGTTTTGTGTTGATTAACTTTAACTAATAAATACAATGAATGTTTGCCCTAATTGTTGATATTATAGGTAAAGTACAACACATTCCATTAAGTTGATATACAGGTTCATGAGTTTATTTCCATGCCTTCTTCAACAAAGCTTCATTGAGATTCAAGCTTCATCATTGTAGATGTTTTTAAGTAATATCATGACAAGGTCTATTATGATTCATCATGCCTCAAGTTGTCAAAGATAGTCCAAAGATATAAGGGTTGATGAAAGAAGTTTGACCAAATTGGACTAGTTTTGGATTTCTTGGTCACAAGTGCATATCTCCCTCAATTCTCAATATTTGGAAGTGGTTATGGTTTCTATGGTTCCTCATTATCATCCTCGACAAATTTTATTTACAAGACAAAAGTATTTGTGCAAGAAGGTTTGTCAAAATTGAAAAGAGTTTCCAAGGCATTTTGTTGCTCTAGGGGCTAGGGTTTTGAACTTCAAAGGGCTATATCTTACTCATCTTTTGGTATTTTTAAGTCATCCCAAAAACATTCTTCTCTTCAAAGGGTTATCAAAAAATCACTTTAAAATTATAAAAAAAATTTGTGAGGAAGATACCTAATGATGAAGAAAAATTACAAGTCCTCTAGATAAGCCATCAAATTGCCTTATGTGATTTAAAAAGATCATAACTTGGTAAATTTTTATCTCCTTGAGCCCATTCTTTTTCCACAATGATCTTAAAGATGTGAACTTCAATTCTTTTTTTATGTGATAATCTTGTAAATGGATGGAAGATTCCATAAGGATGCAAAATATTATAGGTCATCTCATGAATTTTCACCAACTTCACAAAGTCATAACTTTTTCAATTTTTGGATTTTTTAAATGATTCAAGTCTTAAAATGTCATTCAAGAGATCTAATTCATGCCATCAAGGGAAAATTTTAAATGGAAGGCCATGTTTGGATGCAAAACATTATAGGCCATTTTAAAGAAAAAACTTAGAATTTTTCTAAGTACAAAAAGTCATAATCTTTTTCTCAACTTTTACTCATCACAACTTTGAGCTCAAGTATCCAATTGATGCTACTCTTTGAACGTTGTAAACTTTGTGACTTCATATTTCCAATGCATCAAGAATCAAATCCTAAGGTTCCCTAAATCATCATGGATTTAAAGATGGTACCTTAGAACTGAAGTTTTATCTAAAGTCAGAATTTGAAATTCACATTGTGGCTTCTAAACATCAAATTAGCATGCATTTTTGATTAAAACATGTTTAACCAACTTGCCAAAATGGATTATAGCCTTGAAACACAAGGTTTGAGTGAGTTTTGATGCTAAACAGGTCACACACTTCTCATGCTACAGATTCACACGATTTCCCTCCAAACTTCACCATTCCACACGCTTGAGCATTCTATTCACTTCCATATAAATATAGGGTTATACCTCATTCATTTTATCAAGATTAGAGAGCCAGAATCACCCTGTCAAACTTCCTCTTGAACCTACTTTTCTGCAACTTAGAATTTGATTTTACAGTTTTCTTCAATCCATTTTCTTTGTCAATTCTTCATCCTTGAACCTCACTGAAGCTAATAGAAAAAGAACTAAGCTCTAAGAATTCCTAAATCGTGCTAGCCAAGTCAAGTTTCGGAGCTCTGAATTTGAACTTTAATAGGTAGATTTCTTCACCAATTCTCTCAAACTTTGATACTGTATTGAAGCTCTCATCATTCTGATTAAAGTCACAACATTTATTTTCAACTGGAAGTGAGTTTTGGTCATGAATTTTCAAATCCCTTTTCAAATCCTTCCTTACAAAACGACTGAGCTACACCTTATATAAATTTTTTGCGAGGGTACCATTGGAATCGTCTTGAAGAGACAAAGCGAATGGCACCTGTCTCGAGCTATAATTTTTCAATTTCAGAGACATGCAATTCACGTGGCAGGAGGTTGAAGATGACCAACGTGTCATCTCTCAATCAATGATATCGTGCCATTTGTTTTTTTTTGAAATCTGATTTTAATAATTGATTCAGTACTTTATTCACTAATGTCCATGATATGCACAATATGCCATATCCCTTGGATTTGATTACTAACGCGTTTTGACATAGATCCAATGGTCTACATCTTTTTGGTTTTTATTTTATTTTCTTATTTTTATATTTTATTTGTTTTAAACTTTAAAAAATCATAAAAAATTCATTTTAACTTCACAAAATGCAAAAAAATTCTTAAAAATACTTTTGATTTTTCTCTTTCTAATTAATATTTTTTCACAATTTTATTTTGTATTTTGATATTTTTTTTAAATATTTTTTCACTTTATTTGAATTGTTTTAAATGTTTAAAAATATTTTTCTTAATTTTTAAATTGTAAAAAAATATGGAAGGATCCAATGACCTCTTGACAAATATTGGTGACCCCATTTTATTTTTATTTCTGGCTTTACTATTTTTCACAATATTTGGTTTATTTTGCGTATTTCTTTTAATTTTAAAAATAATTTTTGACATTAAAAAATTACCAAAAATTTTATAAAAATATTTGAGCTCATTTCTGGTTTTTCTTTGGTCTTATTTATTTATTTTTGGATGTTTTGAATATAGTTGCTATTTTCCCCTTTATTTTCATTTAAAAACCATTTAAAAAAATCTTTTTCTTTATTTTTAAATAAAATTTTATTTTGTGTATATTCTGGTTGATCTTGGACTATAAGATTTTGATCATGAGCTTCATTAACATCATTGGATCTTGGGTGTTGAGTTTAACTCCACCAAAATTGATGGATGATTTTAATGATGGCTTGATTAAATTTTTGGTTCAAATATGGTTTAATTCTTATCACATTCCTCTTCATTTTATCCTCTTCTTTTTGTGTCACGTGTTGTTAGAGGATGATGTACATATCATCTCCCTAAACATATGACACATAAATTGCTACTGACCGGCCTCAAAATAGGTGCGACTTCTATATAAGTCCATTTACAATTTCTTAACATAGCACTAAATTTTGTCCCGATTCGAGAAATAATCATTCGTGGCTCAAACCCATGTTTGTAAGCCCAATTATGTTAACTTGAATCCTTTGATCCAATAACCTTGAGATTCATTGTTAAGAGGTTTGGTCTTATCACTCCTCTAATGAATCTTCATAAGCTTTGGCCAAAGTGAATCACTTAAACATCAATGATCATTTATTGTTTCCTTGTGAATTTTAAATAAATGATATACTTGACAAAAAGAAAATGAAACTTGTTGTTGAGAGACTTTAATTTTATCAATCTTCTAATGAGTTTCAAATGCAAGTTTCAAGATGGTCATTTAGCTAACCTCTAATTTCTAAAAATTGACTTTATTTTGTGCCTTTACTTTATGCTCTTTACTTTAAGCACATTTATTTTAGCATTTACATTTCATGCTATTTTTATCTTTGCTCACTTAAGCATTTACTTTTGTGTCATTTTTATTTTGCTCACTTGAGTTATTTCATTTCTTTTTGAAGATACTTAATAATCAACTTGAACCATAAAAAACTTTAATTTTACTTGGACTCTTTGGTTACTATCCTTTGCATTATGGAGTGATGGACTTCTTGGACTTAGGATTAGAGACCTTGACCTACCTTGAGACCTTGTGACCTCAACTGTTATTTTGTATGGAGCTCTTGGGGTTTACCCCAGGACATTGGGTTGTTTATTTGCTTTGTGTGCAGGTTATTGTGATTACATGATTTGTTTGTGATAGGAAGTTCATCTGTATACAACCGTTACTCTGCCCATTTTTTATGAAAACTTAATGCAATTGAAGCTTGGTTTTCTTAAGAGGTTTATTATCTTTTCTTGTTTGGTTTCAAATCCAAAGGATAGGAACTCTAGATTGACTCATTATGTCAAGTGTTGGCTTCTTGTTGGTTAGAGGGTTCTTTTTCCTAGATTTTACTTTATGCTTTAGGATAGTCATTTCATCTCCTCCCACCTTCTTTAATTTCAAAAATCTTCTCCCTCCTTTCCAAAATTATTCTTGTTTTCTAAACTTGAACCGCTTTCACAATAAACTTGGACTTATGTCCACGCATTTTCAAAATATTTTCTTAATCAAGCTTCAATTAATTTAATAATACTTTGATACTTTTTGTGAGAAGACTAAAAGTCAATAAATCTCATTCAAAGTATTTTGCCACTTTGGCCTTTTGCTTTACAATTTTCTTAAAAGATTAGACTCTTGTCAATCCTTATAGTGATGCGAGCTACTATACTTATACGATATGTAGTGAAGTGAAATATTTTCCACTTGGGTGTTGAGTGAGGCTTTGTTGATTTTGAAATCCAAGCCATATCCTCCATTTTGAGATGACACAAATTCTCATTTCTCATAATCGTGGGTAGTAAGTACGTTCTTCCACTCGGATAAGAAGATAATGTCTCGTCTCTTAAAATTAACCAACACACTTATGTTTTAAAAAAAAATTAAAAGTGAGTACCCTGATCCCCTATTGCATGGAAGGTGGTAGTAGGCATTAAAGGTTCGCAACCTCCATGGGTGCAAAAATCATAAAAAATACTTATTTTCTCATCCCCACAATCTATTTTTTGTATACAACATTTGTAGCCAAAATACATAAATTTCAAAGAGGTTCATGCGGAGTACCGTAAATATTTAGGGTGCTAATACCTTCCCTTTTCATAACCAACCCCCGAACTTAGATTATCTCCCCCACTTTTTTTGTTTTATTATCTCTTTTCCCATTCCTTTAGAAACAATAAAGCGCGGTGGCGGTTTTTATTTTGATCTGTGCGAGTAAAGTCAATCCAATGACTTTGTCTCAACATTTCTACTTCTACAGAAAAATGGCAACTTCACTAGGGAAAGATTGACCTATTGCTGGTATATCCCTAAGTGGGTTGAGCCTATATTTGTTATTTATGTATGTGTTATTACTTGTTGTATATTATGTGTTGTATGTATGTTTGTCTGGATTTTCCTAGTTTTCAGGGTGCTTGGTGATTTCTCATAAGTCCTCTACCCGAACTTGGGAAAACTTAAGATAGGACGGGCGGTATAGTCATGTTTACTTTAAAGGAGTAATCCCAAAAAATGAGACATGAGATCCCCCATTTAGTGGAGCCCCCTTTGACTGTAGTGTCATTTACCTAGTAATCGGGAAGACGTGCTGCATTCAACTTGGGAGCCTGCTGAAACTGAGAACCGTAGAACCTTTAACCTATCTTGGCCTTTTAGGTGTAGTGCGCTAGCTATGACGGAGTAATCCAGAAATGGTTGTCACGCGATACTATGCTCGGACGAGTTTTTCCTAAGAATATTGCTAATTACCGAGTCAATCGGGACATTGGTAATATCCGAAGGAAGGATGTAGACTATGGGAACCTCTTAGAACCTTGTTCGGCAGGTGATAAACCTTTAGATCATACCTTGTGGGTAATACCTTCAACCTCATGCTCGTGACATTGAACCTATGAACCCTATGTTTGTGATCTTGTGTGTGATTGTTGCATCATGAATTCATGCACCCATTAGCACCCTTTAAAACATTTTGTTTCAAGGGACTTAAAAGTTGACTATTTACGAATATCTCAAGTACTTTTTGAGTATGGGTTCTAGAAAAAGAAAGACTAGGAAGTACAATTTCAAAGATCCCAAGATAGATGATTTGATGAGTCTGATTCCCGAGATCAAGAGTTCTACAGATTTTCGAAGGAAGTATGGGTCCATCATATCTATTATGAAGCTTAGGATGAAGGAGGGTATTCTCTAGACTTTGGTTCAGTTCTATGATCCGATGTATCAATGCTTTACTTTCCCTAATTATCAGTTGATGCCCATATTGGAAGAATATTCTTATCTATTGGGTTTACCTATTGCTGATCGTGTTCCTTTTACCGGTTTAGAGGGGGAGCCAAATCTCATGAGGTTGCTGCTTTGATCCATTTGGAGAAGTCTGAGGTTGAAGCCCACATGACTACCAGAGAAGGGATTAGAGGATTACCTGCTTAGTTCTTATTGGAGAAAGCTTGCTATTTTGCTAGGATGAAGAGTATGGTTCCTTTTGAGGCTATCTTTGCTCTGCTTGCTTATGGGTTATTCTTATTTCCAAATATCGACAAATTTATGGATATCAATGCCATTAGGTTCTTTACGATTGGGAATCCAGTCCCTACATTATTGGGTGATGCCTATTAATCTATTCATCTTTGGGATTCTCACCATGGAGGGATAATCATTTGCTGCATGCCTTTGTTGTATCAGTGGTTTATTTCTCACTTGCCTTGGTCTGATGCTTTTTGGGATGTTAAGAGGGAACCTCGTTGGGCTCCGAAGATTATGGCCCTCACTCATTAAGATATTGTTTGGTACCATCAGGCTTACCATTATGTAGAGATTGTTGACAGTTGTGGTAGTTTCCCCAATGTACCTCTTCTTGGTACAAAGGGAGGAATTAACTACAATCTCATTCTTGCACGACGACAGCTTGGATATACGATGAGGGATAAGCCAAATAGTATTCATCTGAGTGGTTTTTCCTTAAATATGGAGAAGTTCATAAGTAAGCTAAATAATAGATTACGAAGGCTTGACGTCACATTCACAGGAAGAGCAGGAAGGACTTGGGACCTAGAGGGTTGTTTCTTTGGAGCCTTATCTTCAGTGGGTATAAGCCAGAGCCATCCAGTTGAAGATGATGTATTCCCGTGAAGCACCCATGCCTGATATGTTTGTAAAGACCACTTATCCCTTATTAGATGATGTGGAAGAGCTTCAGCTTACCCTAGTCAGGATGTAGTAGGAAAAGGAAGCTTGGAGGAATAAGTGTCAAACTTTAGAGGTGTCCCACTGAGCAGACTTGAAAGAGAAAGATGGCCTGATCGACATTCTTGAGAGTCGTGGTGTAGAGACGATGGAGAGTTAAGAGGATTTATTTTCCTCTAGAGCTCAGTAAGGACCTAGTTTCTTACTTCCTAACTCTGGTGATTGGAAAGAGGTCGCCGACAAGTATGCATAAGAAAAAAAGCAGTTGAAGGTTCAAATTGCAAGATTCATAGGGAAACGTCAGTGTGTGGAGTGATCTTCATCCGCTTTGCTTTCTTAGGATCTTAGATTATTATCTTATCTTGTACTTGGGATTATTTAAACTTGTACTAAAAAGTTGTAATCCGTTTTAAAGTTATTATAATGAGATTTTCAGTATTTCAAATGTGTTAGTACTTTAATATTTGCAAATTGTCTATAAATCTTTGAGTTCCTTGAAATATTAATAATAAAATAAATCATGTGCATTTCATATCATGCATCATATTGTACATACTTCTTGCATTTATGTTCATACCCAGGTGTCTTATTGTGCTTCTTTACTTCATTCAGCAAGCTGACTCACCAATACAACACTCTGGCTAATCTTAGGAGGAATATGTATAATCTAGAACAAGAGAATTGCGAGTTACGCGAAGAAGTTACTTCCTTGAAGGCTGGTATGGCCAATCTCACTTCTTTGATGGAATCGTTGGTGGCTGCTCAAAATCAGCCACCACTTGCTCAACCTCAACAGATAGTGGTACTTCCGAAGCTTCGACAGTTCCTGTTCCTGTTACTCCAGTTACTGTTGTTCACAATCGTATGCCTTAGGGTTATTCGTAGTGAATTCCAGAGAACTTCATTCCAGAAGTTTATAATCAAGATGCTCATGTTTCTCCATTTTCTCAGGTTGTTGCTGCTTGTGCACCTCCTGTAGTGCATATTACTCCTGGTGCTAGAAATGAGATTCACTATGTCACACCTCCTTCAATGAATGATGTGCCATTTGTGAATGATGAAGTTTATCGTTATGCTCCTCCTTCGAGTGAAAACATTGGTTTCTATGACCGTTTGGATGACTTCCAAGACCAGTTCAATGAGATGCAAAAGGAAATGAAGGCCCTTCGCGGAAAAGAATTGTTTGGGCAAAATATGAATGATCTATGTTTGGTACCAAATGTGAAAATACCAGCGAAATTAAAAGTACCAGAATTCGAGAAGTACATGGGAAATACTTGTCCTCGTGCTCACCTAATGATGTAAGAAGGATGTCTACTCACATCGATGATCAACACATGTTAATTCATTTCTTTCAAGACAGTTTGACTGGTGCAGCATTAAAATGGTACATGAGCTTGGATAGTGCCTATATTCATACTTTCAACGACCTGGGTGAAGCATTTATTAGATAATAAAAATATAATGTGGACATGGCACATGACCGTGATCAACTCAGGGCAATGGTCCAGAAGCACAAAGAGTCATTTAAGGAATATGCACAGAGACGGCGTGAAGTCGCCGCCCAAGTGATCCCTCAAATGGAAGAAAAAGAGATGACGAAGATTTTTCTGAATACTCAAGGTGCTTTATATTATGAAATAATGGTGGCGAGTGCGCCAAGTGATTTTACCGACATGGTGGGCATGGGTGTCCGCTTGGAAGAAGCTGTAAGATAGGGTCGCTTTACAAGAAGTGAAAGTTCCAGCAGTGCGAAGAAACTATCATACGAGTTTGCTAAAAAGAAAGAAGGAGAGACAAATTTTGTTATTCAAGAGAGAAGGGTTAATCCTCCTAGAATAAATCATCAGCGCCACCAACAGGTTGCTTCGGTAACTCTAGTTGTCAATACAACTCCAACCATATTGGCTTATCAAAGACCAGCCCCTCAGGGAAATCAAGGGCAGAACCAGAGGAGAGAGCCTTTTGACTCTATCCCCATGAGATATACAGAGTTACTCCCAGCAGTGATTCAGAAAAAGTTGATTCAGCCCAGGCCACCCCCTGCTATACCATCACCTTTGTCTTGGTATTATAAGGCAGATTAGACGTGCACTTTTCATCAGGGTGCGCCAAGGCACAATGTGGAAAATTATTATCCTCTGAAATCTAAGGAACAAAAGATGGTGAGATCTGGCCTTTTGTCCTTTAAAGATGTCGGACCTAACATAAAAGATAATCCTTTGCCAAAACATGGAGGAGAAAATGCTATCAACATGGTTTCTAGTTGTCTAAGGGATTTCTGGATCTTTGATATCAACTTGGTTAGGGGATATTTGGTAAAGATGCACGCTAACCTCTGTGAGTTTAGTTACTATATGCATGACCATGCTGGTTGTGGTATTTGCAGTACTAATATACAAGGGTGTCATAAGATAAAGGTTGATTTACAGGAAATGATGTATGAAGGCCTCATTCGTATAATCAGGCCTATGGTAGAATATAAGGAAGAAGTGAACATGGTATTTGGATATCCTGGAGAATTCCGGATCTTTGAAATGAACCATATGAATGATGATTTGGTGTAGTTGCACGCTACCTTCTGCCACATGAATGGTCAAGTAGAACACTATTATGGATCTTTCCAGGTTTGTTGCAGAGATTCTCGAGGTTGTTCCATTGTGAAAAGAGGTATTTAGTTGTTATTGGATAATGGTACTATCAAGGTTTCAGGCCAAATAGACGATTACCACGAGATTAATGTGATTGAAGATTGCTTGGCTTAGACTGTGTCGGACGATGAATATGCTTCTGCAGATGAATTCTTTTCCTCAGACGAAGATATGTTCTCTAGCGATGATTTTGCGATGAACAAATATTCTGAAGAAGGGGTGAATGTTATTGTTCCTTGTTTCAATGATTCTTCCCCTGTCGAGATTGAGTAATGTAGCAAGCCAATTATTGCTCCAGTGTTGATTTTCTTACCGGGTCTTGTTCCTTACAAATCAAACAAAGTCGTACCGTACAAGTACAATGCTACAATTCTAGAGGATGGTGTGGAAGTTCCCATCGAACCTTTATCTAATGTCGAGAATGTTGCTGAGGCTAGTAGAGTGACCCGCATTGGTCGTGTGTTCGCGCCTGTTATTCGAGGGAATATCAGTGCCGATAAGATAGTTGTTGAAAGTGTTAAAGCTAAGAAAGAAGTAGGTGAGTCCATTGGTGCTACTCTGTAAAAAGATGTGGATGATATATTGAAGATTATCAAAATGAGCGACTACAGGATTATAGATCAGTTATTGCAGACTCCTTCAAAGATATCTATTTTGGCCTTGCTGATGAATTCATCTGCCCATAAAGAATATTTAATGAGAGTGTTGGATCAAGCCATCGTGGAAATTGATATGCAGTTGGACCAATTCAGCAGTGTGGTAGGGAATATTACATCCTGTAATAACCTAAGTTTTTGTGATGATGAATTGCCTTACGAAGGAAGGAATCACAATCTCGCCTTCCATATATCCATGAACTGTAAGAACGATTCATTGTCAAATGTGCTGATTGATAATGGGTCCACCTTAAATGTCATATCGAGGAGCACACTGATGAAGCTGAAGTATCAAGGAGCTCTCATGTGCCTAAGTGGAATAATCGTAAAAGATTTCGATGGATAAAGGAAGTCTGTTATTTGGGAAGTAGATTTGCCTATTCACATAGGCCCACTCTTGTTTTAGATTACTTTCCAAGTTATGGATATTGTGCCTGCTTATACCTGTCTACTGGAACGACCATGGATACATGAGGCAGGGGCTGTCACTTTAACTTTGCACCAAAAGTTGAAGTTTGTGCATGAAGGAAAATTGTTTATCATAAATGGAGAGCAAGCATTATTAATATCTCATTTATCCTCTTTCTGTGTTGTGGAAGCGGATGAAGCTGCTCTTGGAACTCAGTTCCAAGCTTTATCCATTGATAATGTAAGGGAGAATGAGAATTTTGTGGCTTCATTCAAAGATGCTCAGCAAGTTGTGCGTAACGGCCCTAGTAAAGTATGGGGGCAGATTGTTGATCCTCCGGTGAAAAAGAATAGGGTTGGTTTGGGATTCTCTGCGAAGAATGACAAAGGTGAGAACATGAAGCCGAAGATTACTTTGGGAAAGTATTAGGATATTTTCCACAGTGGAGGTTACCTTCATCCAACTGTTTCCAGGATCAATGCTATTGTGGAGGATGAAGAAGAGCAGGAAATGCCAAACTATGGAGTCAGGGTCCAGAATTGGGTCACTATTGATGTTATGTCTCGCATCAATGTCTCAAAGTAATTTGTTTTTGTTAATCTTTTCAAAAAAAGCTTTCACTCTGCCCAAGGTGAAAGTTGATTTTGTATGGGCTTATTTGTTTGCTTTGATCATTAAAATCATTAATAAAAGTTGTCTTTGATATCAAATTGTGTTTTTATTTTCTGCTCTTTCTTGAAAAAATGGTAATCCGAAAAAACCCTTTTGGAATAAATAATAATTGTAAATAAATATGCATAATCACTTGATATGTGTGTCAGTTTCTAAAAGCAATCATAAATCATACGTGCAGATTAATTAAAAAACCTGTTAAATACAATGACCCTGCACCCTCTCCCAACTTTGAATATCTTATGTATGTGACCAAAGAATAAGAATATGATGAAATTCCAGAAGAGTTTTCACGGTTTCTCGAGCATGAGGAAAATGCCATTCATCCGTATAAAAAGCCGTTGGGGACAATCAATTTGGGTTCAGAGGAAGATCCGAAGGAAGTCAAGATTGGAGCATTGTTGCATCCCGATGTAAAGAACAAGTTCATTGAATTGTTGAAAGAGTATATGGACATCTTTTCTTGGTCATACCAAGATATGCCGGGTTTGGATATGAATATTGTGGAGCATCATTTGCCGCTAAAGCCAGAGTGCTCGTCAGTCAAGCAGAAATTGCAAAGAAGTCACCCAAATATGGCAGTAAAAATTAAAGAAGAAGTATTGAAGCAGATTAATGTCGGTTTTCTTGTGACATCAATGTACCCTCAGTGGATTGACAATATTATCCCAGTACCGAAGAAAGACGGAAAAATTCGCATGTGCGTAGATTACAGAGATCTGAATAAAGCTAGTCCAAAAGATGATTTTCCATTACCACATATTGATATGTTGGTGGATAGTACATCAAAATTCAAAGTATTCTCATTCATGGACGGATTTTTCGGATATAAACAAATCAGAATGGCTCTTGAGGACATGGAAAAAACAATGTTTATCACACCCTGGGGAACAATCTGTTACAGAGTAATGCCCTTCGTGTTGAGGAACGCTAGTGTAACGTACCAGAGGGCTATAACAACCCTATTCCATGATCTGATGCACAAGGAAATTGAGGTATATGTTGATGATATGATTTCCAAATCCCAGACTGAAGAAGGGTATGTAGAAGATTTGTTGAAATTGTTTCAGCGTTTGAGGAAATATCGTCTTCACTTGAATCCAAATAAATGCACCTTCGGTGTCTGATTAGGGAAGTTGTTAGGCTTCATTGGTAGCCAAAAAGGAATTAAAGTTGATCCTGATAAAGTCAAAGCAATTTAAGAAATTCCAGCGCCAAGAACTAAAAAGCAAGTTAGAGGCTTCCTTTGGCAGTTGAATTACATCTACAGGTTTATTTCCCATATGACTACAACGTGTGAACCGATCTTTAAGTTGTTAAAGAAAGATCAAGGTTGTGTATGGACAAATGATTGCCAAAGGGAATTTGAAAGTATTAAAGAGTATCTTCTTAAACCTTTTATCTTGCTTCCTCCCGTTGAAGGAAGACCATTGATCATGTATCTGACAATGTTAGATAATTCTATCGGCTGTATTTTGGGACAACAAGATGAAACAGGGAAGAAGTAATATGGCATTTATTATCTCAGCAAGAAGTTTATTGACTGTGAGTCGCGATATTCTGTGCTGGAATAGACATGTTGTGCTCTGGCCTGGGCGGTAAAGTGGTTGCGACAATATATGTTAAATCATACTACTTGGTTGATTTCCAAAATGGATCCAATTAATTATATCTTTGAAAAGCCTGCTCTTACTGGGAGAATTTCCCATTGGAAGATGTTGTTGTCTGAATATGACATTGAATACCGTACTCAGAAGGCTATAAAAAGCAGCATGTTGGTGGATTATCTTGCTCACCGACCGGTTGATGACTATCAGTCTGTTAAATATGATTTCCCTGATGAGAATGTGATGTTTTTTAAAACAAAATATTGTGATGAACCGTTGCCTGAGGAAGGTCTTGATCTTGAATCTCTTTGGGGCATGGTATTTGATGGAGCTGTGAATGCTTATGGGAATGGAATTGGTGTTGTGATTATCACTCCTCATGGATCACACATTCATTTTACAGAATGGCTGATATTCGATTGTACAAATAATATGGCAGAGTGTGAGGCTTGCATCATAGGACTCGAGGAGGCCATTGATCTTAGAATCAAAGTTCTAAATGTGTATGTTGATTCAGCTTTGGTAGTAAATCAGATTAAAGGAGAATGGGATACTTGTCACCCTGGCTTGATCCCTTACAAAGACTATGCTAGAAGATTATTACCCTTCTTTAATAAAGTTGAATTCCATCATATTCAAAGAGATGAAAATCAAATGGCGGATGCTTTGGCAACTCTGGCTTCTATGTATCAAGTAAATACTTGGAACAATGTGCCTCATATCACGGGGAGATGTTTGGATAGACCGGATCATGTGTTTGCAGCAGAGGTAACGTCAGATGAGAAACATTGGTATTATGATATCAAGCATTTTCTACAGACTCAAGAATACTCGTCCGGTGCATCAAATAAAGATAGAAAGACATTGAGAAGGTTGGAAGGCAACTTTTTTCTCAATGAAGATGTGCTATACAAAAGAAATTATGACATGATCTTGCTCAAATGCATGGATAGACATGAATAAAACATGTTAATGCATGAAATCCATGAAGGTTCCTTTGGTACCCACACCAATGGACATTCGATGGCAAAAAAGATGCTTAGGGCAGGTTACTATTGGCTGCAATGGCATTTGACTGTTACGAATTTGCAAAGAAGTGCCATAAGTTCCAGATTTATGCTGACAAAATTCATGTGCCTCTGACACTTCTCAATGTCATTTCTTCCCCCATGGCCTTTCTCTATGTGGGGTATTGACATGATTGTAATGATTGAACAAAAGGCGTCGAATGGACATCATTTTATCTTGGTGGAAATAGACTACTTCACCAAATGGGTGGAGGCAACTTCATATGCTAATGTTACTAAGCAGGTGGTAGCGTGCTTTATCAAGAACAATCTCATATGTTAGTATGGTGTGCCAAGAAGGATTATCACCAACAAAGGCTCAAATTTGAATAACAGGATGATGATATAACTTTGTGAAGAATTTAAGATTGTCCACCACAATTCATCTCCCCACACGCCAAAGATGAATGGAGTTGTTGAAGCCGCTAATAAGAACATCAAGAAGATCATCCAGAAGATGGTTGTTACTTATAAAGATTGGCATGAGATGCTCCCTTTTTCTCTGCATGGGTATCGAACATTTGTTCGCACTTCAACAAGGGCAACCCCGTTCTCTCTTGTGTATGGCATGGAAGCAGTGCTCCGCGTTGAGGTTGAGATCCCCTATTTACACGTGATAATGGAAACCAAGTTGTTAGAGGCTGAATGGATCCAGAACAGGTTTGACTAGTTGAATTTGATTAAAGATAAGAGAATGACGACCTTGTTTCATGGTCAGTTATACCAAAAAAGAATGAAGAAAGCTTTTGATAAGAAGGTCAAACCTCGTGAATTCCGAGAAGGAGACTTCGTGCTCAGGAAGATCATGTCTTTTAACTCTGATTCTAGGGGCAAGTAGACTCCTAATTTTGAAGGCCAATATGTTATCAAGAAAGCCTTCTCTGGCGGTGCATTAATCCTTGAAACTATGGATGGCGAGGAGTTTCCATGTCTCGTGAATGCTGATGCAGTCAAGAAATACTTCTCCTAAAGAAATAAAAGAACAACTCACTAAGTCGAAAACCCGATAGGGCGGCTTAGGCAAAAAGGAGCATCACAATAGGCTGAAAACCCTAAAGGGAAGTCTAGGAAAAAATTAGAGACATAAACAAAATAAATTTTCCTAGTAGGTTAAAAACCCGCAAGGGAAATCTAGGCAAAAGTTAGGGATTTCTTGGCAAGTAACTGCATCAGACAAGACTTGATCATTGAAGAAACAATCTTCTTGGATCCTCACCACTCTTTAACTGAATTCGCTGCTCAGGAATTCAAAGTTGTTAGGGAGAATAGTGGTAATTGTATTTCAATGTATCTTTCCCAATATATATTACCATTTTCCCAACTTTGTAATCATCTATAGAGTCTCGCCATTCGCAGACTACCATTCTATTAATAAAGTTTGAGCTTTTATCCAATTCTTTGCAATTCTTATTGTATTCTGCTTACAAAGACTCCATTTTTAATGATAGTAATTTTCAAAGCAAACAGATTAAATAACAAAAATTGTTTTTTGAAAAGAATTTGCAAATTACTTTTTAACTTAGATTTTGTGACTCAAGGAGAAAAAAATAATAACCCCAAGGATGGACGAACTCTGAAATTTTGGAAGTATGAATTCCCCAGGAAGGCTCTCCCAGGTCCCATTTCCTAGTATGTGTATGATCTTTTTGAGTTCCTCAGATAGTTGACAATGATGCCAATTGATGTATGACACGGTGTTGGGTTTGTGATCCCGTTTTCCCCATTCCAGTCTTGGTTCATTTTTTGGGTTTGCATGGTATGAAGTCTCTATCCAAGATCCCCCAGTAAGGTCTTCACTCACATGACAAAAGTCTCTTCCCCTTTGTATGCTGAGATTGGATCATTTGCAAAACACCGCCCTTTGCGGTGTTAGCATTATTGTCGTTGTTTGTTTCCCAGGAAACCAGACAATGGAAATATCTTCTCTAAGAAGCGTTAAAACAATTGTCAACTTTCTGGGTTGTCTCTTGCCATGTGTTGGGTTTGATTTAAAATCCCCATAAGTTTGATTTCTTGCTATAATGTTTGACTTTCTTAAATCACCAAGTAAGACTGAGATGACATGTATTTCTGAAAATTGTTATTCCCATGAGGTTTCATAATTTCTCCCCGGAGAAGTGGGTGCAATCATCACTATCAGTATTGAAGAATTTATTTTGGGATTCTCTCGACGATGTAGTGTTGCCCTCCCCAATGAAGTTGGTACGAGATACTCAATTGATGTTTTGACGATATGGTTTTCATCTAACTTTTGAAATCAGTATTGCAACCCCCAGTAAAAATATAGACCTAGAAACATTTGTTTTCCCCATTGAAGTCTGTGTGATATTCCCTGGTGAAGCCTAGAGGAGGATGTTATATCCTTGTATATGTACTGATTTATTGTTATGAATTGATTATTTTCGGATTATGTTCCTTCCCAGTGAAGTTAAGCCGCGAAATAGGAATTTGTTCCCTCAGTTAGTGCTTACTTTCTTATGAAATTTTTCATCCTGGATGTGATTTATCCGAGTGTTGACGTTACCAAAGTTGGTTTTGTCTGGTTATCCCCAATATTATGTGTCTATTTTATCAGCATATACATGATAACACTTATACATTCATACATACATCATGCATAGTTTAATTTAGCAAATCATTGCTCATTTGAATTCATTAACATCTTATTGGCATATTACCCTGTTTTGCAGAGTTGTGTTATCCTCTCTCCAATAGAATGTCAACCTTAGGCATAAAGTGTATATTCTTTCAAATTCCCCACCGAGTTATCCCTCGTGGAAGATTTTTTGCCTTATCCTTCCTGTACAACTCTTTGTCTGGATAGAAAGTGGTTCCCTCTTGAGTTTATTTCTCATGAGGTGTTATTTTGGTTGACTGATTCATTCTGGTTTATTTCAGGATTGAATCTATGGTCCCCATCAATATTATTATTTTGATTTCTACAAGCTTTGAGCCCTGGTTTGAGAATGTGCATTTATTTTGCCACGAGAAGACTTTATCTCCTCATCAGGAATATATTGACATTTCCCTAGGAAGTACTATTTCTTTCCCCAGGAAATCATTATTGCAATTCCTTCTCGTAACAGCAAGTGGCAAGTCTCTTTATTTAAGCAACTTGTACTTCCCTAGTAAGTCTGTCAGTTCCCAGAGAAGATTCAGATTTGTTACTCCATTAAATAGTAGCCTTGTCATTATGGAAGGTTGTTCGTTGCTGAGATTTGTTACTCCAATGAATGGTAGCCTTGTCATTATGGAAGGTAGTTCGTTGTTGAGATTTATTACTCCAATGAATGGTAGCCTTGTCATTATGAAAGGTAGTTTGTTGTTGAGATTTGTTAATCTAATGAATGATAGCCTTGTCATTATGGAAGGTAGTTCGTTCTTGAGATTTATTACTTCAATGAATGGTAGCCATGTCATTATGGAAGATAGTTTGTTGTCGAGATTTGTTACTCCAATGAATGGTAGCCTCGTCATTATGGGAGGTAGTTCGTTGTTGAGATCTTTTTTCGATGAATCATATTCTCGGCATTATGGGAGATAGTTCGTCATTGAGATTCGCGTTACTCTGAAGAAGTTCATTTGTTTCCAGTCATGAGTACTGGTGCTAATCGTTTTTTACCTACCCTAATGTTGGTATTTACCGATATTATCTTACCACTTTTTTCCCTGTTAGGTCGACATTACTTTTTTTCTATCTCCTCCGTGAGTGGATAGTTTGCAATCATCTGTCGATCACAATTATCATTTACTTTCACTCCTCAATCTTTGAGTTGATGACGCCTTATCGCCTCTTTGGGCTTTACCCCAATAGAGTCTAGTATTTTGTTCACCAGTGATTTATTTTCCTGGTTGGGTTTATCTTTTGATCCTGGTTTTATTTACTACATCCCATGTGGTGTCTTGTGTCATTTTTGAATTTGTTCGTTTTCATTCATAATCATAAGCATTGCATGGCATCTTCGGGCCAAAAATAGGGCTTGTTTTATATTTAAGTATCTTCAATGGCGTCGACACAAAGATTTTAACCTTCGCATCTTCGGATAGAAGACACTTAAATAAGTGCAGCTGTTGTACCCCAATTTTTGCCCCTAAGATTCCTCTATCATATCATATCAACTCAATCACAACAAGATCACACTAGGGTTTGGTTCTTCTCCTTATATTTAGCTTTGCTCATGAGGAATCACCAAGCATATTGACTTGTATTTTGTGATCATCTATGTTTTTTATTGATTAAATTTTAACTAATAAATACAATTAAGGTTTACCCTAATTGTTTATATTATAGGTGAAAGCACAACACATTCCATCAAGTTGATCTACAAGTTCATGAGTTTATTTCCATGCCTTCTTCAACAAATCTTCATCGAGATTCAAGCTTCATAATTTAAGATGTTTTGAATTAATATCATGAAAAGGTCTATTATGATTCATCATGCCTCAAGTTGTCAAAGATAGTCCAAAGATATAAGGGTTGATGGAAGATGTTTGACCTAATTGGACAAGTTTTGGATTTCTTGGTCACAAGTGCATATCTCCCCCAATTCTCAATATTTGGAAGTGTTTATGGTTGCTATGGTTCCTCATTATCATCCTAAACGACTTTTAAAAAAGTATTTGTGCAAGAAGGTTTATCAAAATTGAAAAGAGTTTCCCAGGCATTTTTTTGCTCTAGGGGCTAGGGTTTTGAACTTCAAAGAGCTATATATTGCTCATATTTTGGTATTTTTGTGTGATTTCAAAAACATGCTTCTCTTAAAAGGGTTATCAACAAATCACATTAAAAGTCTCAAGAAAATTTTGTGAGGAAGATACCTAATGATGAAGAAAAATTACAAGTCCTCTAGATAAGCCATCAAATTCCCTTATGTGACTTCAAAAGATCATAACTTGGTCAATTTTTACCTCCTTGAGCCCATTGTTTTTCCATAATGATCTTAAAGATGTGAAATTAAACTCTTATTTTATGTTCTAAGCTTGTAAATGGATGGAAGATGCCCTAATGATGTAAAAGATTATAGGTCATCTCATGAATTTTCACCAACTTCACAAAGTCATAACTTTCTCAATTTTTGGAGTTTTTAAATGATTCAAGTCTCAAAATTTCATTCAAGAGATCTAATTGATTCCATCAATAGAAAATTTTAAATGGAAGACCATTTTTTGATGAAAAACATTATAGGTCATTTTGAAGAAAAAACATAGAATTTTTCCAAGTACAAAAAGTGAGCATATTTTTCTCAACTTTGACTCATCACAACTTTGAGCTCAAGCATCCAATTGATCCCATTCTTTTCACATTGTAAATTGTGTGACCCCATCTTTCCAATGAATCAAGAATCAAATCCTAAGGTTCCTAAAATCATGCACACCATGGATTCAAAGATGGTACCTTGAAACTGAAGTTTTCTCTAAAGTCAGAATTTGAAATTCACATTGTGGCTTCTAAACATCAAATTAGCACGCGTTTTTGATTAAAAAATGTTTAACCAAATTTCTAAAGTGGATTAGAGCCTTGAAACACAAGGTTTTAGTGAGTTTTGATGCTAAACAGGTCACACGGTTCTCATGCAGCAGATTCACACGATTTCCCTCCAAACTTCATCATTCCACACGCTTGAGCATTCTATTCACTTCCCTATAAATAGAGGGTCATACCTCATTCATTTTCTCAAGATTAGAGAGCCAGAATCACCTTGTCAAACTTCCTCTTGAACCCACTTTTCTGCAACTTTGAATTTTATTTTACAGTTTTCTTCAATCCATTTTCTTTGTCAATTCTTCATCCTTGAACCTCACCGAAGCTAACAGAAGAAGAACTAAGCTCAAAGACATCATAAATCGTACTAGCCAAGTCAAGTTTCAGAGCTCTGAATTTGAACTTCAATAGGCAGATTCCTTCACCAATTCTCTCAAACTTTGATATTATATTCAAGCTCTCATCATTCTGATTCTAGTCGCAACATTTATTTTCAATTGGAAGTGAGTTTTGGTCATGAATTTTCAAATCTCTTTTCAAATATTTCCTTCTAAAACGACTGAGCTACACCTTATATAAATTTTTCGCGAGGGTACCTTTGTAATTGTCTTGAAGAGACAAAGCAAATGGCACCGATCTCAAGCTCTAATTTTTCCATTTCAGAGACCTGCGATTCACGTGGCTGAAGGTTGAAGATGACCAACGTGTCATCTCCCAACCAATGATATCGTGCCATTTGTTTTTTTTTAAATCTGATTTTAATAATTGATTCAGTACTTTATTCACTAATGTCCATGATATGCAAAACGCGCCAGATCCCTTGGTTTTGATCACTAACGCATTTTGACATTGATCCAATGGTCTACATCTTTTTGGTTTTTATTTTAGTTTCTGATTTTTATATTTATTTGTTTTAAACTTCAAAAATTCATTAAAAAAATCATTTTAACTTCAAAAAATCCAAAAAAAATTCTTAAAATACTTTTGATTTTTCTCTTTCGGATTATTATTTTTTCACAATTTTATTTTGTGTTTTGATATTTTTGATATTTTTTAACTTTATTTGATTATTATTTAAATATGGATGGATCCAATGACCTCTTGACAAATATTGGTGATCTCATTTTATTTTTATTTCTAACTTTACTATGTTTCACAATTTTTGGTTTATTTTTCCTATTTCTTTTAATTTTAAAAATAGTTTCTGTCTTTAAAAAATTACCAAAAATTTTATAAAAATATTTGAGCTCATTTCTGATTTTTCTATGGTCTTATTTAATTTTTCTTGGATGTTTTGAATATAGTTGCTATTTTCCACTTTTATTTTCATTTAAAAACCATTTAAAAAAATATTTTCTTTATTTTTAAATACAATTTTATTTTCTATATATACTGGTTGATCTTGAACTATGAGATTTTGATCATGAGCTTCATTAACATAATTGGATCTTGGGTGTTTAGTTTAACTCCACCAAAATGTATAGATGATTTTAATGATGGCTTGATTAAATTTTTGGTTCAAATGTGGTTTAATTCTTATCTCATCCCTCTGCATCTTATCCTATTCTTTTTGTGTCACGTGTTGTTAGAGGATGATGTTCCTATCATCTCCCTAAACATATGACACATAAATTGCTACTGACCGACCTCAAAATAGGTGCGACTTCTATATAAGTGCACTTAGATTGCTTAACATAGCACTAAATTTTGTCCTGATTCCAAAAATGATCATTCGTGCCCCAAACCCATGTTTGTAAGTCCAAGTATGTTAATTTGAATCCTTTGATCCAATAACTTTGAGATTCATTGTTAGGAGACTTTGGTCTTTTCAATCCTCTAATGAATCTTCATAAGTTTTGGTCAAAGTGAATCACTTAAACATCATTGATCATTTATTGTTGCCTTGAGAATTTAAAATAAATGATATACTTGACAAAAAGCAAATGAAACTTGTTGTTGAGAGGCTTTAATTTTATTAATCTTCTAATGAGTTTTAAATGCAAGTTTCAAGATGGGCATTTATCTAACCTCTGATTTCTAACAATTGACTTTATTTTGTGCATTTACTTTATGCTCTTTACTTTAAGCACATTTATTTTAGCATTTACATTTCATGTTATTTTCATCTTTTCTCACTTGAGCATTTACTTTTGTGTCATTTTTATTTTGCTCACTTGAGTTATTTCATTTCTTTTTGAAGATACTTAATAATCAACTTTAACCATAAAAAACTTTAATGTTGCTTGGACTATTTGGTTACTATCCTAGGCATTATGGAGTGATGGACTTCTTGGACTTAGGATTAGAGACCTTAACCTACCTTGAGACCTTGTGACCTCAACTATTATTTTTTCAGGAGCTCTTGCGGTTTACCCCAAGACATTGGGTTGCTTGTTTGCTTTGTATGCAGGTTATTGTGATTACATGCTTTGTCTGGGATCGGAAAATCATTTGTATACAGTCGTTACTCTGCCCAATTTTTATGAAGACTTAATACAATTGAAGCTTGGTTTTCTTAAGAGGTTTAATATCTTTTCTTATTTGGTTTCAAATCCAAAGGATGACAATTCTACATTGACTCATTATGTCAAGCGTTGGCTTCTTATTGGTTAGACGGTTCTTTTCCATAGCTTTTACTTTATGCTTTAGGATAGTCACTTTATCTTCTCCCACCTTATTTAATTTCAAAAATATTCTCCCTCCTTTCCAAAATTATTCTTGTTTTCTAAACTTGAACCGTTTTCAAAATAAACTTGGACTTATGTCCACACATTTTCAAAATATTTTCTTAATCAAACTTCAATCAATTTAATAATACTTTGACATTTTTTATGAGAAGACTAAAAGTCAATCAATCTCATTCATACTATTTTGCCACTTTGGCCTTTGGCTTTAAAATTTTCTCAAAATATTAGACTCTTGTAAATCCTTGTAGTGATGCGGGCTACGATACTTATATGATATGTAGTAAAGTGAGATATTTTCCACTTGGGTGTTGAGTGAGGCTTTGTTGATTTTGAAATCCAATCCATATCCTCCACTTTGAGATGACGCAAATTCTCTTTTCTCATAATCGTGGGTAGTAAGTACGTTCTTCCACTCGTATAAGACGATGATGTCTCATCTCTTAAAATTAACCAACACACTTGTGTTTTTAAAAAAATATTTAATGGTGAACTATGAGTACCCTCATCCCCTATTGCACGGAAGGTGGTACATTGGAACTAAAGGTTCACAACCGCGACGGATGCAAAAATCATAAAAAATACTTATTTTTCTTATCCCCACAATCTATTTTTTGTATACAACATTTATAGCTAAAATACAAAAAATTTCAAATAGGTTCATGTGGAGTACCATAGATGTTTATGGGGCTAATACCTTCCCTTTGCATAACCAACCCCCCGAACTTATATTCTCTCCCCATTTTTTTTAGGTTATTTGCTCTTTTCCCATTCCTTTGGAAACAATAAAGAACGATGTCAATTTTTATTTTGATATGTGCGAGTCAAGTCAATTCAATGGCTTTGTCTCAACAATTCTACCGCTACAGGTGCATTACTTTTAGTTGGTCCTGAGGGACGTATTTCTTCAAGTATTCGATTGGAGAGCGAGGCAATTCAAGTTCAGAAGTACAGTTGTGTACTAACCTACTTTCAAGACGTAGCCAACCACCCTAAGATTGTGTTGTCTTCATAACTCCCCGAGCTTCTCATTTCTCCGTGAGCATGAGATGAAGAAAAGGTTTGTCAAGAATCTATTGATTAGGGGCAAGAATGTAGAATACTCTATTGAGTAAGTGATCAGCCAATCTGAGGCACTCAAGTCAGGATTTGATCCCTCAAAGTACAGTCAAATTGGGGCAGTTATGTCGAGATTTGACAAATTTCTCCGAGAATCCGTTGATTAGAGGAGAATGTTTTCAGAATCTAAAGATGTACGGGAATTAACTATAGCATGGTTGAAAATATATCCATCTTTGGTTATCTAGGTGTCGTGTCTCAAAGTTCCGCTACTCTAGGGCAGCATAGTAATGCTGGTTTAAATCTCTGAAAATCCTCTCGAGGCAATTTTCTTCAAACAGACCCTATAGACAGGGGCAAGAAATCATGTAGGGGTATTTCCTCGTCTTCAAAGGTTTATTTGATCAGGTCCAGGCGTGGGATAAAAAATTTGTGAACTTGAAAAGCATGCTGGGAAGTCAGGATCGTTATCCTCGGGTCATCAGAGACTTAGGTCAATTTATTGATGTTCCTCCATCAGAAGTTGGGATCATTCTCTCCAATTGAAGTTTGGATTATTATCCTTAGCAGGGTACGAGCAAGATAGTAGGAAGTGTGTGAGGTTATTACCCGTACAAGGTTCATGATGGAAATGCTATTTCCTAAAAGGACTCATTTCCCTAGTAAAATATCTATTTCTACTTGACAAAATTTTGTCTGTTAAGGGGTTTCTCTTCAGAGATCTTTATTCCCCAGTGAAACATCCTCATTTCTCTTCAGGGGGAGAATGGTTCTTCTCCCTAGAAATTTAGGAGTTGTTTGAAGTCAAGATGATTTCTTTTCAAGTGGACTGCAATTTATTTTTGCAGCATCTTCTCAAAAGTCCACTTTTCAATGGCATTTCTCCTCGGAGTTGACATGTTGGAGTTGCAATCTTGCATCGCAGTTTTTACCCAGTGGTCGATAATTCAAACTGTTTATTCCTCAACAGAAGTTGCCATTACACACATGGGGCATATTTCCATAATTTCTCTTTTTGCAAGTACTATTGGTCTTTTATGACAAGAAGCATACCAGCAAAACAAGAAGAGTCTGTATGCGACCAAATGAGGATTTCTGTAGAATGGGTTCCAATTTCCCCAGTGAATGCTCACTTCTGCTCAAGATAGAATCATTTATCCCTAGTGAAGGCGTACTCTCTCCCAGACATGATTCCTTATCTCCAGTGAAAGGATACTGTTGTATCCCAAAATTTTCCCTCTCACTTATCAAGAATTTCCTCACAAGATCTCTTTGACTCAAGACTGGATTAGGGTTTGACAAGCTCAAGACACCTCCTCAAGCACTGATGACCAAAATTAGGGTTTGAGTTTGCACAATTATTTTTGGACTATAAATGCTTCATATGACTTTCAAGGATCATTATGGACCCCAAAGATTACTCATGCCAAGTTTCAAGCCTTGAATCACATTTTTGATCAGTCAATTAGGCAGTTGACCTAAAAATCAGCTATATTGGGGAAAAAGTCAACCATAGCCAATTTACAGTCAAACTTCATAAATTTTTATCCACATCAACATTTTGAACCCATATGTATCATTTGATCAAGTTTGGACCACAATTCCTCAAGAAATTTGATCAAATCATCAAAAGGGCAAAATGGTCAAAATTAGCGTTTTGACTAAGAAGGGGAACTTTTTTATTTTTTACCTAGAAAATGATCAATTGGTTTGAATTATGATTTCAAGAGTCCAATTGCATCATTTTGACCTAATAGCATGATTCAAAACATTGCAAATCCATTGGATTGACAGATGAATTTTCCAGTCAACTGTATACTGAAAAGTCAACTTTAACTTTTTGGTCAAAATCAAGTGCCAAAGATCATAATTCATCAAAACATGTAAAAATGTGAAACTTGTTCATCAAGAAATCAAGGATTGAAGATTTTGTTTTAAAATTTGAAATTTCTTAACTTAGAAATATTTCTAAGTATAGAAAATTTCTAATTTTTTCTCAACTTTAAGCCAAATTTTCACCATGATACAAGGTGATTCAAAAGAAGTTCCCAACATGAAAGTTGTAGATATCCATGAAATATATAACTTTGCTTCAAAATATTTCTCCTAAAGATGCTTGGATCTCAATATATAATTTTGTGAATACATGCTCATGAACTAAAATAACTTAGTGAAAATTTTGCCATAGTTAGGCAGGTTTTTGACCTAACTTCATGCCAATTTTTCACATAGTTCCAAGGGGAATATTTGAAAGAATTTCAAAGATTAGTTGTAGAGTACATTTCAATCTTTCCAAAATGTCAATTAACTCCTTGAGATCATTCTTTAGTAGAGAGAATCGAAGAGATGAAGTTGGCAATTTCTCACTTTGATTTCAAGCCATTTCATGATGAACCAAACTTCAAATTCAAGCCTAGGCTGCACAATCTTTGCTTTGAAGGCCTCAAACTTGTTTCTCACTCCATAATTAAATGTTTACATAGCTGATAGAGCTTTAATCCAAACATTAGAGCCTTTGTCCAAGCTACAATTCCATTTATGGCACAAAGTTGCCACTTCCATTTTGATAAAGCACAACTTTTGCAATTGTCAACTCTTTGAGCTTTGCACTTGTTCTTTCTGCACACACAATCCCTATAAACCAAAAGTAATGTGTCTAGAACCTCTACCAACTCAGATCAGGCTTGTACAAACACATAGAGACTTGTCTCCTCACTTTTCTTCAAAAGTAAGCAATAGTGCCAAAAGGCTAGAACTCAGAAATCTTAAGGAAGCTTGATGTCAAACCTTTTCTATACTGATACACAAATATATTACAAACTAGAACACGATGGCT
Source organism: Vicia faba (assembly GCA_948472305.1). Classification (NCBI taxonomy): domain Eukaryota; kingdom Viridiplantae; phylum Streptophyta; class Magnoliopsida; order Fabales; family Fabaceae; genus Vicia; species Vicia faba. The sequence goes on along the minus strand of OX451741.1, from coordinate 1,228,193,472 downwards.
AAAGCTCAGAAACTCGCCCAAACACTCTATCACTAAAAATATGCCATAACTTGCAGTTTTGCACCTTACATAGCAATCTCAAAAACCACTCGTGCGTTTTGAATTTTAACCACTTAAACACTTAATATACATCATATCTAAGTGTTCCAGACCCCTATTCCCTCACTGTAGCTCCTCCTTCTCCATCTGCCATTTTTACATTTCAAACTTGCATGTTGACTTGACTAGGGAGATCCAGGAACTTTCATGGCAAGGTAAAGATTGGAACACACTCAGGGAGGTCCAAGCAAGCTAAAAAGATCCCCAGACCTTCTCAAAACATGCTCAAACTCCATTCACGATCTCAACTGAAAGAGGTAAAAACTAAAACTTCTATCTCTTCATACAAGCATCCTTTGGTCTTGATTTGTGAAAAAAAAATGTAGATATTCTTGCACTAAAGCCAACCATGTTCATAGATTTTATTTATATTCATTATGTATAGAAATTTTGGATTTGAATTTTCTGTAAAATTTAGGTTTTAAATTAGGGCAAGCAAAATTAACCCTGATCTTTGACTGTCAGCTTACATAACATATATGGTTGAACTCGTGTGAAGAAACACTGTAATTTTCATGTTTGGACTATCCATTTTCATGGAGATATGAGAGAGTTACAGGTGGTCTGGCCATGGCTCAAGGTTGAAGATGAAGTTGCCTTCAGGAGGCGCTTTATAATATATATGTATGCCTTTGCTTATATGAACAGATGTACAGCCACCCCAGTGGTAAGGCAGCGTGCAAAAATGCCATAGGCCGTGGGTTCGAGCCTTGGCGCTTCCTTTTGCAATTTTTCATATTTTTTCCAGTTTTTTTGTTTGTTTGGCAGCGTGGGCTTTCTGAACTTATGGGCTTTGTTTTTTTTTTTCTAGCCTCCTACCCCTATTTGCTTGCAGCACCCCTGGCCTATATATTTTTATTATTTATTTTATTTTCATTTCTATTTTATTAAATATATTTTCCTTAATATAAAAAATCATAAAAAAATATAAAAATGCTAGATTTATATTTTGGTTCATTTTATTTTATTTTTTCTCATAGAAAATATTTTATTTTAGTTACATATCATATTTTTTTTTAATAAACTTGTAAATTAAATTATAACTAGTTTGATGTATATATATATATATATATATATATATATATATATATATATATATATATATATATATATATATATATATATATATATATATATATATATATATATATATATATATATATATATATATATATATATATTTATTAAACATATTATTTTAATACAAAAAGACCAAAAATATCTCATGATGCCATATTTTATTTTCAAGATAAAAAATATAAAGATACTTACTTTGTCTCAAAGAAATTTGTTCCCTTTTGATAAAATAGAATTAGAGTTTAATCAAAATCCTTTCTAAAATAATTTCTTTTCCTAACTAATTTGAGATAATCTTGATTCATTTATTAGGTTTAGGTTAAAACTTTTCCACATGAAAAAACCAAACAAAATCTTCTTTGCATTCATACATCTTTGCATATTTAATTTATCTTGTACATTATTTATTCCAATATTTGTACATATTCAATCTAGTTGTAATAGTTTAATTAGGTTTATATTATTGCGAATCCCCATTTGTAAATTATATACCCCCTCCCACAAATTGTTGTAATAGCGTAGTAATCTTTAAATTTCGCAATTTATCACTTTTATATAATATGCTAGTAATTAGGGTTTGTATGGCAAGATAAGATCAATCAAATAGAAAACCCTAAATCCAAGACAAAATCAAGCATGAAAATGGAACACTTACCCACAAACACCCTTAGGGTTATCCCACTTGGTTGCCTTATACAAAAATGGCCATATTACGCATGTAAAGTGTCTTAGCAAAAATAAACAAATACAAGATTATAGTCCCTCGATGACGCTATTCAAAGTTTCCTTACAAAAATGATATTAGTCCCTCAAAAATGCTAAGATACTTTGCAACATTGCTAATCATGGCTATACGATGACCCATGCCCGTCCCGTTTACATCCAAAGATAGGGTTGCTTACCAAATCAATGGTAAGACAACAATATCAACCTGAAAAGAAAATGAACAAGAAAGACATTTGAGTAGGTAGATTACTTTTAGTTACTTGCTCCATTTCAAACAAATATCCTTGCTATTTTCAAAACAAACACACACATTTCCAAACATCTTACAAACATTGAAAACATTTTCAAAAAGATAAACATCTTTGCATACGTTCTTACGAACGAGAATCATTACAAAGTTTGCCTAAACAAATGGCCTCTTTTACAAAATACTTTCAAAACCACACAAAGCACAATTTCAAACAAAAAGCAAGTGATCTATCAAGTAACTAAGAGCCCATTCAAAATCATGGATGAAAATGGTGCTAATACCTTCCCTTTTCATAATCTACCCCCCAAACTCAAGAAACAATCTCAAAGGTCTTTCTTGTGCTTTTTCACCTTTCCTTTTGGATAAAAGAAAAGCCGGTGGAGACTCTTGCTAACCGCAACATTTGTAATCAAATGCAAAACAATCAAGTCAGTTCTCCCACCCCATCACAGAACTGGTGACTCTGCTGGGGAATCTTCTAAAAGGGGGGTTACCTTAGGGTTTAGATCACATTTACTTGCTTACATTTTTTGACTTGTATGCTTTACATTATGGTTCATTGTTTGGGTTTGAATCCTCTACCGGGATTTGGGATACGTTATAGGTAAGTAGCAATACGTTATGGAAACTGTGCAGGGTATACCGACATGGTCTAAGCAATAGCTACATTAGTGTGACATATTTGTGGGTACCGGTAGCCTTTGAGTTAATCAAAGAGAATACGGGGCTGCTGAGTGATGTCATAAATCACTAATGACCTTCTAGAACCTTTACTTGACCAACTTGGCCTTTTAGGATGTAGTGAGATGACCGACTTTGGTGCAGTCCGAAGTTGGTACTACACTCATTGAGGGTTGGCTTCTTGGGATATTTCGGTCGCCATTAAAGAGGCTTGAGCTAAAACAATGACCAAGGAAACAATCCAGTGATATTGAGCTCCTTAGAACCCGGTTACTATTACTAGGACAGGTTTAAGCCAACAAAACTTCAAGAGGGTACTTACCTATAAAACTCCATGAAATCCTAAACCTAAGGACTTTCTTGCTTTGCTTGTATATGCATACTTGTACATAACATCATGGACATCATGAAAATCATATATATCCACTAACCATTTCAAGGATTTTTGGATTCATCTTTGTTCTTGTTTTGTGGGATATGGATTCACTTCGCAGGAAAACTATTCAATTCAACCTTGTGAGAATCCCTCCACAACTTAAGGAGCTAGCTTCAAGGATTCCCGAAAACTCTCCGTTCACCAATAGACATGGTTGTCTACTCAACTTGGTCACCTCCAACACAGATGAGGATATGATGAAGGTGCTCTTTCAGTTCTTTGATCCTTTGCACCATTGCTTCACATTTCTCGACTATCAACTTGTGCCTACTTTGGAAGAATTCTCCCAACTCTTGAGGATTCCCATTCTCAATCAACTACCTTTTAACGGTACAGAAATAGATCCAAAGCCATAAGATATTTCTCAAGCTCTACACTTGCACTCATCTGATGTCACAAGTCATTGGGAAACAAGGAGTGGTGTCAAAGGTTTCTTAGCAAAGTTCCTGTTTGAGAAAGCCCAAAGTTGTTGGAATTCCTTAGAATTGCAAGTTTTTGAAGATATTGTCGCTCTCCTCTTCTATGGGATGGTTTTGTTTCCAAATCCTGACCAACTCATAGATGTCAACACCGTCAAAATCTTCATATCACGCAACCCGGTGCCTACATTGCTAGGAGATATCCTACACTCTTTTCACACTCACACAATGAGGAAAAGAGGTGTCCTTATATGTTGCACTCCTCTATTGGCAAGATGGTTTATTTCTCATCTTCCTCAATCAGTCTTAAAGAATGAGCAAGATTCAAGGTGGTCACAAAGTTTGATGACGCTCAAACATTCAGACATTCATTGGTGCTCCCGTTCCAAGGAAAATGTTATCATTGTCGACCGTTGTGGAGAATTTCCTAATGTCCCTTTACTTGGCATTAGGGGAGGAATCGCCTACAACCCATGCTTAGCCTTAAGGCAGTTTGGTTATGCCCGAAGGGATGGCCCGTACGAGATGTTGATTCAAGGTTTGGTATTTGACTACGACAACACAAATCAAGGTCTTCACCAGAGATTTATCTAAGCTTGGAGGATGTTAAAAAAGGTGCATAGCAAGACTTTGGGACACAAGAATTCCATCCCTCTTGAGCCTTACCTCAAATGGGTACGAATTCACGCTCAGAGTCTTATGATGCCTTACCCCTCCATTCTCCCGGTAATCATTGAGCCTGTCATGGAGGGAGACGTTCCATACACTATCCTATATCCTGAAATTCCCACATCTCTTGAAAACCTCCAAAGGGATTGGGTACAACTCAAAGGAGAGCGAAAAGAAGGTTTTGGAACTCACTAGGCTACTTCATGAGGAGCAGACTCTGAATGCCTACATTGCACCGAAGAGGATACACACTACTTTTCTATCTTAGAGTTTTGTATTATTTTTCCAAAGGGGCATTAATGTACTCAAACTTTATCTTATTAATATAACGTGTGTTTCCTTTTTTGTCTAAAAGCAAATTTGAATCTTTGAAATCCTTGAAAACATTGCATATGCATATAGAATTCATCATAACATAAACAGGTCTTTTGCAACAAGTCTCCTCATCTCTCTATTGTTTATTTAAGTAAGATGGATCTCGAGCAAAGAGTGAAAGATCTCCAAGCTCAGAATATGCAATTTTAATAGTTTCTCATGACCCTAGCCAAGGGGCAAGAAGAGTTGAAGAATCTGCTGGCTGAAGAGAGGAAGAAGAAAACAAAGAAGGTAACCGGAGTCTTAAACATGGGAAGAAGATTTCATGGGAAAACAATAAGGACTTTGGACTTTGCAACAACATTCGGTGAAGGAGAAGGGAAAGGAAAGGAAACAGTTGTCCCGTCAGAATCAGAAGAGGAAGAAGAAGAAGAGGACTACTCTGAGGAAAAATACCCTCCAGCTGATGATAAGTATAAACATCTTGAAGAGCGGTTGAGCGCGATGGAAATCCAAAGGGTGCCAGGTTTGGACTTTGAGGAATTAGGACTAGTGTCGGGGATTGTGATTCCTCCGAAATTCAAAGTGCCTATATTTGCCAAATATGATGGTGTGTCATGCCCTAAAATGCATCTCCGGTCATATGTGAGGAAAATTCAACCCCATACCGCTGATAAAGATTTATGGGTGCACTTCTTCCAAGACAGTCTGTTTGGGACTCAACTTGACTAGTTCTACCAACTAGAAAGGGCTAATGTTCACAATTGGGAAGATCTTGCTGCAGCTTTCTACAAGCAATACCAGTACAATGCTGATTTGGCACCTACCCGTACTCAACTCCAGAGTATGGCCTGGTTTCCAATGAAGGTTTCAAGGACTATGCACAAAAATGGAGAGATTTGACTGGAAGAGTTCAACCCCCTCTGTTTGAGAGAGAATTGGTAGACATGTTCTTAGGCACCTTATTTGGTCCTTTCTTCAATCATTTAATCGGAAGTTCATCTACAGGGTTTACTGAACTAATATTGATCGGAGAGAGGATAGAAGCTGGTATTAAGAATGGAAAGATTCAGAAAGACACATCTTCTTCTACAGCTGTAAGGAAGCCTTTCATTGGGAAGAAAGAGGTGGCTGTCGTATATCTGCAAAGAAACCAAGATAGGGCCAAACGCCGACCAATGGTGGAGGCTGTTATGATCCCAAAACCTACATTTGATCAACAAAGAAATAATCAACCAAGGGTAGAAAGGCCAGTCAGGTAGTTTACCAAAATCAACATGACTTTGTCTCAAGTATTACCTCATCTGCTAAGATCCAACTTGGTAACCTTGAAAGAAGCTCCGAAAAACCCCAACATAACATCCCCTCATTATCATCCCAATGCCCGTTGCACATATCACTCTGAAAGTCCTGGTCACGATACTAATAACTGTTGGGCCTTGAAGAACAAAATACAAGACCTCATTGAAGCAAAATAAATTGAGTTTGATGCGCCCGAAAAGCCAAATGTCATTTATGCTCCTATGCCTAGACATGGTCACAATACCAATGCCATTGAAGAAGATTTGTTTGTTACCACAGTTGATGAACTCATTACCCCACTTCCGACCATTAAGATAAACTTGTTGAAAGTCGGTGTGTTCCCGGGCTGTAATAAAGATTTCCATCTCTGCTTATCCTCACCATTTGGATGTCCTTTATTGAAGGAAAGCATTCAGTGCCTGATAGATAACAAAAATATTTTGTTTGAAAAGACTCTAGTTTCACCTATTCCTGTTTAAGATATTTCTATCATTACCATTTCTGCCAATTCTTCCAGGGTCTCCACCAAAAGACCCGTTAGAATTACATCGGTTCCGAAAGCAGCTCCTTTAATAATCATAATGCCTGGGCCAGTCCCATATGAATCAGACAAGACCGTGCCGTGGAATTACGGAGGGGACATTCACTACCATGGCGTCAAGCAAGACTGGCCGGCCGCCGAAGAGATAAACTCTGAAGAAGAAGATTTCGACTTCAGTAATATTGCCGAAACTAGAAAAATTACCCGAAGCGGTAGGATCTTTTCTCCAGAAATTTCTCCCCCTAAAGTAGTTTCTGGACCCGTGATCATCCATGTGGCTGCTCCAAAGGTTACTTCCATACCCATAATCATCTCTGCAAGTGCTCCTATTGACGAAGACGTTACAACCTATGTTAATATTGCTACCAACACTCCTGCTGCTGAGACTCGAGGAAAGAGTATTCAAGTGGAGCCTGTCCAGACGAAGGCTCAATCACTGACTATCCCTGAGACATCCAAGAAAGACATGGAGGAGATCTTAAAAGTTATAAAGAGGAGCGACTACGATGTAGTTGAACAACTGGGGCAAACTCCCTCTAAGATCTCCATGCTGGAATTACTACTGTGTTCTGAGGCACATGTAAAATCCTTGGCGAAGTTCTTAAAAACATCCCATGTAACGCAAGAGACGTCTGCTGATCAATTTCAAGACTGCGTGGCCAGCCTAACTGCGGACAATGATTTAGGTTTTTCAGATGCTGATCTGAAACCAAGGGGAAGAAAGCATAATGAGGCATTTCATGTCTCAGTGGAATGTAGGGGCACTACTTTGGCCCATGTCTTGGTGGACACTGGCTCATCTTTGAATGTATTATCCAAAAAAGCTCTTGACAGACTTGACTGTGAGGGGGTTGACTTTGAAGCCAAGCAACATAGTAGTAAGGGCATTTGATGGCTCGAAGAGGATGGTACATGGGGAGGTAGACATTCCCATAAAGGTTGGAACCCAAACCTTCAACTCAAATTTTTATGTGATGGACATCTGCCCTTCATATTCCTTCTTGCTAGGTCGGCCATGGATCCATGATGCTGTCGTTGTTACCTTTACATTGCACCAGATGCTGAAGTACCCGGTTCGAGGGAAGATTGTCACCGTACATGGAGAGAAAGAATACATTATCAGTCATCTCAATTCCTTCAGATACGTGGAATTGGACGGTGAATTCATTGAAACTCCGTTTCAACACTTTGAAGAGGTTCCCCAAGAGGTGTCAGTGACCAAGGTTGCTCCCAAGGTTACAAGGCCTTCACTCCGAATGTCGTCATTAAAAGATGCTAAAGCAGTAGTAGGAGAAGGAGGATGCACTATCTGGGGACAACTCTCAGATATCCCGTATAAATCTGAAAAGTTTGGCTTAGGTTTCACTTCAAGTGCTCAAAAGGTTGTACGCCGTGCCCGTGCTGGAGGGCCACCCTTGAAGATCAGCAAATGTGAGGTCAACACGATAGAAGATGATGAAGATGGTTGCAACCTGGAGGAATGGATCTTTCCGACTGTCAATGGAGGGCTCGGCAATTGGGAAGCTAGAGTCTTCATCCCAATCACTTTCATCCCTCAGTAATTTCTTTATATTTTGTTGGATCTCTAATATTCAAAACAATTTGCACTCTTAAAAACCTTGTGTCTCACCCGAGGCACAATGGTCCATTTTTAAGGGTTGTTATCTCATTTTTCATATGACATCAATGAATCATGGACATTTTAGCATTCAAACTTTTGAGCTCATTGTTTTTTTTTACATTTTACTTTATTTCAAAGATAGTTATACTCTTACACACACCCACACTCACAATGCAGGTATACATCCATTCTGGATTCCATGGCTAACGATACTACTATGGCCTTTTGTGACTCTGAGAATCTGATCTACCAAGCCGAAGACGAAGGTGAAGAAGATTATGAAGTACCAGGGGAACTTTCCAGACTGCTACAACAAGAAGAGAGAACCATTCAGCCTCACGAGGAACCCGTGGATACGATCAACCTAGGTACCGAAGAAGATAAAAAAGAGGTCAAAGTGGGTGCCAATCTAGAACCCAATATCAAGAAGCCTCCAATTCAGTTGTTGCATGATTATATCGAAGTCTTTTCCTGGTCATATGAAGACATGCCAGGACTTGATGAAGATATTGTGGTACATCGTCTGCCTACAAGAGAGGATTGTCCGCCAGTAAAGCAAAAGGTGCGTCGAATGAGGCCTGATATGTCAGAAAAGATTAAAGCATAGGTCATGAAGCAATTTAACGCTTGATTCTTGGCTGTCACCTCTTACCCCCAATGGGTTGCCAATGTTGTTCCCGTGCCCAAAAAGGACGGCAAAGTGCGAATGTCTGTGGACTACCGAGATTTGAATAGGGTGAGCCCTAAGGATGACTTTCCACTCCCCCACATTGATATCCTAGTTGACGATACGACACAACACAAAGTGTTCTCCTTCATGGATGGATTCTCAGGTTACAACCAAATCAAAATGGCGCCTGAGGACATGGAGAAAACAACATTTGTCACACAGTGGGGCATATTCTGTTACAAGGTGATGCCATTCGGACTGAAGAATGCTGGGGCAACCTATCAACGTGCCATGGTAGCTTTATTTAACGACATGATACATCACGAAATAGAGGTCTATATGGACGATATGATAGCAGATCTCAAACAGAAGAAGAGAATCTTGATCACTTACAAAAGCTATTTGAGAGACTGAAGAAGTACAAGTTGAGGTTGAATCCTAACAAGTGCACATTCGGGGTACGGTATGGTAAACTCCTAGGCTTTATCGTCAGCAACAAAGGTATCGAGGTCGATCCTACCAAAGTTAAAGAAATATAAGAGATGTCTCCTCCTCGTACTGAGAAGGAAGTCAGAGGATTCATGGGGCATTTGAACTATATTGCCAGATTCATCTCTCACCTGGCAGCTACTTGTGAATCAATCTTCAAGCAATTAAAGAAAGATCAAGTAGTCAAATGGAATGATGAATGCCGAGTTTATTTTGACAAAATCAAAGAATACTTACAAGAGCCTCCTGTGTTGATGCCACCAGTCGAGGGAAGACTGTTGATTATGTATCTGACTGTTTTAGAAAACTCAATGGGGTGTGTATTGGGGCAGCATGACGAGTCTGGCCGAAAAGAGCACGCTATTTATTACTAGAGCAAAAAGTTTAATGATTGTGAAACCAGATATTCACTGCTCGAGAAAACTTTCTGCGCTCTGGCATGGCCTACTCGCCGACTAAGACAGTATATGCTGACTCATACTACCTTGTTGATATCTAAGATGAATCCGATAAAATACATCTTCGAGAAGCCTTCTCTTTCTGGGAGAATAGCGAGATGGCAGATGATCCTGATAGAATATGACATAGAGTATACTACCTAGAAAGTTATAAAGGGCAATGTACTAGCCGATCACCTTGCTCACCAAGCTGTGGAAGACTACCAGTCCATGAAGTTCGATTTTCCGGATGAAGACATCATGACATTAGACAACTGCGAAGAATTCAGGCCATATGACGGACCTGAACAAGGATCTCGATGGACCCTATTCTTTGATGGAGCCTCCAATGCACTCGGCAATGGTATTAGTGTTGTACTCATATCTCCGGAAGGTTGTCATACTCCCTTTACTGCCATACTTTGCTTCAATTGTACAAACAACATGGCCGAATACGAAGCATGCATCTTCGGTCTCAAAGCTGCCATAGATCTGGGAATCAAATCCTTGAATGTATTTGGAGATTCAACTTTGGTCATCACTCAGATAAAAGGGGAATGGGACACCAAACACCCTAACCTTATCCCTTACAAAGAACATGTTTTGACATTGCTACCATATTTTGAGAAGATTACCTTCGAGCATTTCCCGCGAGAAGAAAATCAGCTAGAAGACGCTCTAGCCACAATGTCATCTATGTTTAAACTTAAATGGGATAGCAAGGCTCCCCAGATCACCATCGAACGAATGGATGAACCAGTGCACTGTAAGGAGATTAATACTGAAGAAGTAGTGGACCAACCATGGTTTCACGAAGTCAAGAGGTATCTTGAGGCTCAAGAATATCCAGAAGGAGCTTCAATCAATGATAAGAAGTTCTTAAGGGGATTCTCTTCTAAACTCTTCCTTAGTAACGACATCCTGTATAAATGCAATTATGACTCCGTGTTACTTCTGTGCGTAGATAAGGTTGAAGCTGAAAAGATCATGGCTGAATTGCATGAAGGCACTTTTGGCATCCATTCTAGTGGGCATACAATGGTGAAGAAAATCCTACGGGCAGGCTATTATTGGTCTACCATGGAAGAAGATTTCTATCAACACTCTCAAACCTGCCATAAATGCCAGATTTATGCAGATAAGGTGCACGTACCTCCAGTTCCTCTGAATGTCTTGACAGATCATTGGCCCTTTGCTATGTGGGGAATAGATATGATTGGGGAAATCAAGCCGACAACCTCCAATGGACACCACTTCATCCTAGTGGCCATTGACTATTTTACAAAGTGGGTGGAAGCAACCTCCTTCACTTCCGTCACCAAGAACGTTGTTGCCTGTTTCATCAAGAAAAATCTCATTTGCCGGTACAGTATCCCCGAAAGGATCATCACTGAAAATGGTACATATCTCAACAACACTATGATCACCGCCTTGTGCGAGAAATTCAAAATTCAACATCAGAATTCTTCTCCCTATCGGTCGAAGATGAATGGTGTCGTAGAAGCTGCAAATAAAAACATTAAAAAGATCATACAGAAAATGGCAGTCACATACAAAGACTGGCATGAGATGTTACCATTCGCTCTCCACGGATATCGTACCACGGCTCGCACATCAACCTGGGCAACACCCTATTCTTGGGTTTACAACATGGAGGTTTTCTTGCCTATAGAGGTCCAGATCCCCTCTCTGAGGATTATGAAGGATGCAGGGTTGAACGAAGAAGATTGGATCCAGACACGACTTGATCAACTGAATTTGATTGATGAAAAGAGACTTACTGTTCTTTGTTATGGTCAAATGTATCAAAAACGGATGATCAAGGCTTTTAACAACAAAGTCAGGCGCCAAGTGTATCAAGTCGAAGATCTAGTGATCAAACGCATCATCTTGCCACAAAGTGATCCCAGGGGAAAATAGACTCCTACCTATGAAGGACCATTTATAATCAAAAACACTTTCTATGGTGGTGCAATGATCTTGACCACCATGGATGGCGATGACCCGCCACATCCTGCAAACGTGGTCATAGTCAAAAGATACTACGCATAAGAGACTTGCTAGGTTGACATACATAGGAAAAACAATGGCATCCCGGTGAACCAAAAAGGTTCAGGAAAAAAATAGGGGTAAAACAAAAAAATCTGTACACCCGGCAAGTTGAAAACCCGAAAGGGCGACTTGGGCAAAAAAGGGTTTCCCGGTGGACTGAAAACCCGTAAGGGCGGTCCAGGCAAAAGTTAGGGAATTAAAGCGTATGACTATGTCCTGTTGGATCACTTTATGGACAAAACTTTGGATTCCACTAAAATTCTCAGAGTTTCTGATCAATTCAATCATCTTCGGACAAGGCAACAAATGGACAAGACGCTCGGAGATACGAAGGCTATAGCAGAATGGAAACCCCATGGGATTTTTGTACACATAGTTATCTTTTCTTTGTATCAAAATTTTCTTTTTCACGACAACATTCTCTTACTATAATGTTTGTCTCCTTGTAAAAAAAATACTTATTCAAAGTCAATACAAAATACTCATTTGAAAGTGCAAAAACTATTTGTCTTTTCTTTACACTTGTGTTTTGTTTACAAAAACGTCCATTGATTCATTGTTGAGCATATGAATTTGAACATAATTACTGTTTACAAATAAAACAAAATAGGAAAGAAAATTACTGATAGGTTGAAAGGATAGAGAAATGTCTCTAGGCTATTCCATAAGTAATCCCCTGCAGTACGTCATTTAAATCCCCAGCGGAGCAAAGCTTCAAATTGTGAATCCCCAGTAGAAGTCGTCAAATGTCTCAGGATTCCCCAATAAGATTTTACAAGCGGTACATGGCATTGCCCTTACAACAGAGTTTATTTCTCTCGACAGAAATTCATCAATACTTAGACTTCACAACATGAAGACTTATATATCTTCAACAGCAGTCAGGGATTTATTTTTCCCAATCTAACAGCAGTGCAACAAATTAGCTCACATACGCATACATCGCATTCATATATCATAAACATTGATAACACGAATGCATTATACTATGCATTTCATACAAACATTATGTTTTAGCTAACATTTTACACTTTTCAGGATCAGATTAATAGTTACCGTTAACAATATTCAATCTCGATACAGTTCAGATACGCTCCAGACACGGATGCCATCCTGATACTCATTCAGATTCAACCTCTTGATACAGTTCAGATACGCTCCAGACACAGATTCCATTCTGATACTCATTCAGATTCAACCTCTTGACACAGTTTAGATACGCTTCAGACACATATGCCATTCTAATACTTATTCAGATTCAACTTCTAGATACAGTTCAGATACGCTCCAAACACGGATGCCATTCTGATACTCATTCAGTCTCAACTTTCAGATATAGTTCAGATACACTCCAGACATGGATGTCATTCTAATGCTCATTCAAACTCAACTTCCTGATATAGTATAGATACGCACCAGACACAGACGCCTTTCTGATACTCATTCTTTCAGCTTACAAATTACAAATCAATAATCACTCTTAGATGGCATATTTAATCCCATCTCCCCCAGCTTTCTATCACCTCTCCAAATGGCATCTGTAAGCCCATTCCCTCCATCCTCACATCATCGAGTGCAAATTTATGGGCACTCTAGTGTCCAATCATCTTCCACCTTCGAGTCACGAATGGCAAAGCTCGCCAGTCTAGCTCTTTAGGTTTAAGAAGATTAAACAGGGGCAGCTGTTGTATCCCAAAATTTTCCCTCTCACTTATCAAGAATTTCCTCACAAGATCTCTTTGACTTAAGACTGGATTAAGGTTTGACCAGCTCAAGACACCTCCTCACGCACTGATGACCAAAATTAGGGTTTGAGTTTGCACAAGGATTTTTGGACTATCAATTCTTCATATGACTTTCAAGGATCATTTTTGACCCCCAAGATTACTCATGCCAAGTTTCAAGCTTGGAATCACATTTTTGATCAGTCAATTGGACAGTTGACCTAAAAATCAGTTGTATTGGGGAAAAAGTCAATCATGGCCAGTTTACAGTAAAACTTCATTATTTTTTATCCACATCAACATTTTAAACCCATATGTATCATTTGATCAAGTTTGGAGCATAATTCCTCAAGAAATTTGATCAAATCATCAAAAGGGCGAAATGGTCAAAATTAGGGTTTTGACTGAGAAGGGGCAATTTTTTATTTTTGACCTTGAAAATGATCAATTGGTTTGAAGTATGACTTCAAGAGTCCAATTGCATCATTTTGACCTAATGGCATGATTCAAAACATTGCAAATCCATTGGATTGACAGATGAATTTTCCAGTCAACTTATCAAAAGTCAATTGTATACTGAAAAGTCAACTTTCACTTTTTGGTCAAAATCAAGTGCCAAAGATCATAATTCACCAAAACATGTCAATATTTGAAACTTGTTCATCAAGAAATCAAGGATTGAAGATTTTGTTTTAAAATTTGAAATTTCTTAACTTAGAAATTTTTCTAAGTATAGAAAATTTCTTATTTTTTCTCAACTTTAAGCCAAATTTTCACCATGATACAAGGTGATTCAAAGGAAGTTCCCAACAAGAAAATTATAGATATCCATGAAATCTACAACTTTGCTTCAAATTATTTATCCTAAAGATGCTTGGATCTCAAGATATAATTTTGTGAATACATGCTCATGAACTAAAATAACTTAGTGAAAATTTTGCCCTAGTTAGGCAGGTTTTTTACCTAACTTCATGCCAATTTTTCACATAGTTCCAAGGGGAATATTTGAAATCATTTTAAATATGAGTTGTAGAGAGCGCTACAAGCTTTCCAAAATGTCCTAGAACTCCTTGAGATCATTCTTGAGTAGGGAGAATCAAAGAGATGAAGTTGGCAATTTCTCACTTTGATTTCAAGCCATTTCATGATGAACCAAAATTCACATTCAAGCCTAGGCTGCATAATGTTTGCTTTGCAGGCCTCAAAATTGTTTCTCACTCCATAATTAAAAGTTTACACAGCTGATAGAGCTTTAATCCAAGCATTAGAGCCTTTGTCTAAGCTACAAATCCATTTATGGCACAAAGTTGCCACTTCCATTTTGATAAAGCACAACTTTTGCAATTGTCAACTCCTTGAGCTTTGCACTTGTTCTTTCTGCACACAAAAACCCTATAAACCAAAATTAATGTTTCTAGAACCTCTACCAACTCAGATTAGGCTTGTACAAACACATAGAGACTTGTCTCCTCACTTTTCTTCAAAAGCAAGCAATAGAGCCAAAAGGCTATAACTCAGAAATCTTGAGGAAGCTTGATGTCAAACCTTTTCTATAATTATACACAAATATATTACAACCTAGAACCAAAATTCACATTCAAGCCTAGGCTGCATAATGTTTGCTTTGCAGGCCTCAAAATTGTTTCTCACTCCATAATTAAAAGTTTACACAGCTGATAGAGCTTTAATCCAAGCATTAGAGCCTTTGTCCAAGCTACAAATCCATTTATGGCACAAAGTTGCCACTTCCATTTTGATAAAGCACAACTTTTGCAATAGTCAACTCCTTGAGCTTTGCACTTGTTCTTTCTGCACACAAAAACCCTATAAACCAAAATTAATGTTTCTAGAACCTCTACCAACTCAGATTAGGCTTGTACAAACACATAGAGACTTGTCTCCTCACTTTTCTTCAAAAGCAAGCAATAGAGCCAAAAGGCTATAACTCAGAAATCTTGAGGAAGCTTGATGTCAAACCTTTTCTATAATTATACACAAATATATTACAACCTAGAACACGATGGCTAAAGCTCAGAAACTCTCCCGAACACTCTATCACTAAAAATTTTCCATAACTTGCAGTTTTGCACCTTACATAGCAATCTCAAAAATGACTCGTATGTTTTGAATTTTAACCACTTAAACACTTAATATACATCATATCTAAGTGTTCAAGACCCTTGTTCCCTCACTGTAACTCCTCCTTCTCCATCTGCCATTTTTACATTTCAAGCTTGCAGGTTGACTTAACTAGGGAGATCCAGGAACTTTCAAGGCAAGGTAAAGATTGAAATACACTCAGGGAGGTCCAGGCAAGCTAAACATGTCCTCAGGCCTTCTCAAAACTTTCTCAAACTCCATTCACGATCTCAACTGAATGAGGTAAAAACTCAAACTTCTATCTCTTCATACAAGCATCCTTTGGTCTTGATTTGTGAAATTAAAATGTAGATATTCTTGCACTAAAGGCAACAGTGTTCATAGATTTCATTTATATTCATTGTGTATAGATAATTTTAGATTTGAATTTTTTGTAAAAATTAGGTTTTAAATTAGGGCAATCAAAATTAACTCTGATCTTTGATTATTAGCTTACATAAGATATATGGTTGAACTCGTGAGAAGAAACACTGTAATTTTCATGTTTGGACTTTCCATTTTCATGGAGAAATGAGAGAGTTACAGGTGGTCCGACCATGGCTCAAGGTTGAAGATGAAGTTGCCTTACAGAGGCATTTTATAATATATATTTATGCCTTTGCTTATATGAACGGATGTACAGCCACCTCAGTGGTAAGGCAGCGCGCAAAGATACCATAGGTCGTGGGTTCGAGCCTTGGCGCTGCCTTTTGCAATTTTTCATATTTTTTCCAGTTTTTTTTGTTTGTTTGGCAGCGTGGGCTTTCTGAGCTTATGGGCTTTGTTTTTTTTTCTAACCTCCTACCCATGTTTGCTTGCAGCACCCCTGGCCCATATATTTTTATTATTTGTTTTATTTTCATTTCTATTTTATTAAATATATTTTCCTTAATATAAAAAATCATAAAAAATATAAAAATGCTAGATTTATATTTTGGTTCATTTTATTTTATTTTTTCTCATAGAAAATATTTTATTTTAGTTACATATCATATATTTCTTTTAATAAACTTGTAATTAAATTATAACTAGTTTGATGTATATATATTTTTTATATATATTTATTAAACATATTATTTTAATACAAAAAAACCAAAATATATCTCATGATGCCATATTTTATTTTCAAGATAACAAAATATAAAAATACTTACTTTTTCTCAAAGAAATTTGTTCCCTTTTGATAAAATAGAATTAGGGTTTAATCAAAATCCTTTCTAAAACTAATTTCTCTATTCCTAACTAATTTCAGATAATCTTGATTCATTTATTAGGTTTAGGTTTAAACTTTTCCACATGAAAAAACCAAACAAAATCTTCTTTGCATTCATACATCTTTGCATATTTAATTTATCTTGTACATTATTTATTCCAATATTTGTACATATTCAATCTAGTTGTAATAGTTTAATTAGGTTTATATTATTGCAAATCCCCATTTGTAAATTGTATACCCCCATCCCCAGAAATTTTTGTAATAGAGTAGTAATCTTTAAATTTTGCAATTTATCGCTTTTATATAATATGCTAGGAATAGGGCTTGTATGGCAAGATAAGATCAATCAAATAGAAAACCTTAAATCCAAGACAAAATCAAGCATGAAAATGGCACACTTGCACACAAACACCCTTAGGGTTATCCCACTTGGTTGCCTTATACAAAAATGGCCATATTACGCATGTAAAGTGTCTTAGCAAAAACAAACAAATACAAGATCATAGTCCCTCGATGACACTATTCAAAGTTGCCTTACAAAAATGATCTTAGTCCCTCAAAAATGCTAAGATACTTTGCAACATTGCTAATCATGGCTATACGATGACCCATGCCCGTCCCGTTTACATCCAAAGTTAGGGTTGTTTACCAAATCAATGGTAAGACAACAATATCAAAAGGAAAAGAAAATGAACAAGAAAGACATTTGAGTAGGTAGATTACTTTTAGTTAGTTGCTCCATTTCAAACAAATATCCTTGCTATTTTCAAAACAAACACACACATTTCCAAACATCTTACAAACATTGAATACATTTTCAAAAAGACAAACATCTTTGTATACATTCTTACGAACGAGAATCATTACAAAGTTTGCCTAAACAAATGGCCTCTTTTACAAAATACTTTCAAAACTACACAAAGCACAATTTCAAACAAAAAGCAAGTGATCTAGCAAGTAACTAAGAGCCCATGGAAAACCATGGATGAAAAGGGTGCTAATACCTTCCCTTTTCATAATCCCCCCCCCCCACCCCCGAACTCAAGAAACAATCTCAAAGGTCTTTCCTGTGCTCTTTCACCTTTCCTTTGCGAAAAAGAAAAGTCGGTGGCGACTCTTGCTAACCCGCAATATTTGCAATCAAATGCAAAACAATCAAGTCAGTTATCCCACCGTATCACAGATACCCACCGCGTAATCCCCACTGAAATTATCACTCTTGATAAGAGTTTGTCCCTTCCAAAGGGCTTATCTCCAAAGAAGTGCATTTCGGCATGAATATGTACAATCATTTTCTTAAGCGCAGTCTACTATGTTTTGAAGAATCTGGGAAGGATCGTTTCATTTAACTGGATACCTTTGATATATCCCCTTGAAGTCGAATACCATTGTCGTCTCCGTGGTTGGTATTTATCTCCCCAGTTAGGTTGTCGTTTTTCGTCCCCATGAAGTTCGTATCTTTTCTCCCTAGGGGAAGTTTTCCCCTGACAGGTTTTCTTGAAGAGATGTATCATCAATATGCTTATTATGCCCTAGTGGGAGAAAGTCTCCTATTTTTCTGGAGCGGTGTGCATAGGCGAATATCATTTAGGGCTCTTACATCCCCAATGCTAGAGTATTTCTAATATTTCCATAATGGAGTTCTGATCCTCAAGCTTATGGTTCAAAGATTCCCTCCTCTTCCCCAAGTGAAGATTGTTACCGCCCCCCCCCCCCCCCCCCCCCCCCACCCCGCCCCCCCCAGACGGTAGTATCCCCAATATGTCAGGGTAGAATTCTTTTTTTTAATAAATATTTCTATGATTCCCCAGTCGAAGTCACTTTCATTGAGGATTTACGTCAGAAGGTCCCAGTTCCAAGCAAGGTTCTCTTTATCCCTGGTAAAGAGATGTTGGATCTGTTCCCAGGAAGTTAAGAGTTGGATCATAGTTCAAGAATTTATCTAAACTTCAATTTATTTTTTGCGGTATTTTCCCGAAGAAAGTTACTTCCCCTGTGATATCAATCTTTAGAAGTCGGTGGTTCCGGACCTCTGCTCCCCATTAAAGTCCAGATAACCTTTTCTCTGCAGAAGATCAGATGTGCAAGAATAATCATTCGGATAAAAAAATTCACTGTCTTCTCATCAGCCAGTGTATTACTAAACATGCATCATTATATTGCATCTACCAAAGCGCATAGCATTTCCATTGTATGGAGCATTACGCTATAAAAAAATTCAAACATTTATTAAGGTATACAGCCAATTATGTTCACCTGTGATTACCAAATTGTTATGCGCTCAAATTTGAATTATCTCTACAACAAGCTTAGGGGTAATACTATTCTGTTTCCCCAGCGGAGTCTATTTTAATTTACCACTAGCCGGGTCTTTGGTGCTTTCCATTTCCCTATTGAGTTGTTGGTTTTCCCTCGCCCTTGCAAGCCCCTTGGTTATTTTTACCCCGTGATTTCCTCCGCCTTTTGAGTGCAAACTAAAAGTCGGTGTGTAGCCTTTCCTATTTCTCGAGTATTTGAGTATTCATACTTGGTGTGTGGTAATTGAGATAATTGCCACTCTTGAAGAATTACACCATGTTTTGGCCCGAGGGATATTGTAGTTCTTGCGCATTGCAACCTATCAAAATCCCAAAGTGGTTTTGGCAATCCTTGTTAGAGTCCCCTTTGACTGGTCTCTTTCTCTTGTAGAGTTCATCTTGATCGATGCTCTTTGAAGGTCCTGCTTAGTTGGTTCCTTACTTTTGGTTTATCCGCATTAGCGGGGTTCTCCTTCTGTTAGCTTAGCTATTATTCCTTGTTCAAAGTCCTTCAGTGTCTCTTCAAAGTCCAGTGTCTAGTGTAATACGGTGGGAGAACTGACTTGGGTATTTTGTGTTTTATTGCAATTGTTTCGGATAGCAAGAGTCGCCATCGAACTTTCTTTTATCTAATAAAACAAAGGGTGAATAGAACAGGAAAGACCTTTTAAGAATTTTCTTGAGTTCGCGGCGGTGGGGGGGGGGGGGGGGTAGGTTATGAAAAGGGAAGGTGTTAGCACGCTTTTCATCCTTAGTTATGTACGGGCTCTTAGATGCTAGCTCACTTTGAAAATGCTTTGTTTGAAATGTGTTTGTGATTTTTTAAAGTATTTTAAAAAGTGCCTTCGTTTAGGCGTACTTTGTAATGATTCTCGTCTCTATAAGAATGCATACAAATAGTTGACTTTTGAAAATATTTCATTTGAAAGTGTTGGTGTATTTTGGAAGATGTTTTGAAAATGGTTGTGAGCAAGAAACTATGAACGTTCTACCTACTCAAAAAGTCTTAGTTCTTTTCTTCCTCCTTTAGATAGTGCTATCTTACCATTAGTTAGTAAGAAACCATATCATTGGATGTGAAGGGACATGCGTGGGTCATCGTACAATCATAGAAGGCAACATTGTAAGATACTTTAGCATATTTTTGTAAGGATCTAAGATCGTTTACCGAAAGTAACATCGAAGGGTTATCGAGGGACTATGATCTTGTATTCGAGGTTCATTGCTAAAGTATTTCACGTTCAAGGGACATGACTATTTTTATCTTAGGAAACAAGTGAAGTCAATCCTAGAGGTGCAAGTGTGCAAGTGTTTGATTTCATGCATTTTTGTCTTTGAATTAGGGTTTTCTACTTGTTGATTTTATGTCTTTCCATACAAACCCTAATTACTAGCTTTTATATTGAAAGCGATAAATTATGGAAATGTAAAATTCGATGCTATTACATCATTTGGGGATGGGGGTATGATTTAAAAATGGGGGAAGCAAGTAAATAAACCCTAATTTACTATTACAACCATATTGAATATTGCAAAATAAAATATACAAGAATATGAGGATAATGTACAAGAAGAGAAAATTGTTTTATTTTTTTTATGAAAGGTCTTGATTTAATTAAACTAATAAAAAGAAATAAAATAAATAATTAGTCTAAGTTGACTTAAGAAAAATAAACCAAAATTAATTTTAGAAAAGAATTTAAACTAAATTAAGAAAATTTTTTTTAGGGTTTTATGTTTAAGGAAATAAAATAAAATGGAAATAAAATAAAATATAATTAGTCTAAGTATTTAATAAAATATTTTTTTGTATTTTTGATTAAAAATAATAATAATAATAATAATAAAAGAAAATAAAATGAAAATATAAATTATAAGTCAGGAGGTTTGAAAATGGTTAAAGGGGTTAGTAAGTAAAAATATTTTTTGTTCAGGCCCAAACTAATTTTTTAAGTCAAAAAATAAAACAACAAAAAAATAATAAAAGAATATTGGGCCTGTGTGGTTTAAGTGAGCAGGGGTGTGTTGAAATAAAAAAATGAGTTGGGATAAAATTAAAAAAAAGGTTGGGACGGAGCCCAACTCAGAATAGCACAAGGAGGGGGTGCATGAGTGAGGACGTTTGGAAATGGGCTTGAGGGAGGTGAGGCCCGATAGAGTTGTTGTTCAACATGTCAAAGCAAGGGGTGGTGTACAAGTATACGGGTTTAGCCTTGAGGGAGAAAATTGGGTTTTTGCTTAAACTTTGTAAGGCCCATTCAACAACTAAAAAAAACAGAAAGGTTGGTGGGTCATTTGTCACAAAATTTCTCTCTGTCACTCTTAAACTCTATCATTCTCTGTGTGTGTGCTCTTGCCGGAGAAGAGCAAGGCGACATGCGAGAAATCTCCCCCGCGGCAGCGACAATGGCGACGGAGCTCAGAACTTTGTTTTTCTTACATCTTTGGATTCGTCTTCTGTTGCTGATTGCTAATATGTGATTGATTTTTGCATACGACGTCTGATTCAAAGTAGATCTTGAAAGGGGTTTGGAAACCCTAACAATTCCGATTCATCTTTTCTCGCGTGGCCTCAGTGAGATCTCTCTTTTTTCTTCTTTTTATTGATTCTGAAGGGTTGTTTTTTATGCGAAAATGGTGAATGCTTAGGGTTTGTGGTTATAACTCTGTTTTCTGTATATTTGTTTGTATACCTCTCTCTCTGAATGAAAAAATGATTTTGACCCTAGGGTTTTTCTTTGGTGGTGGAAACTGAAATAAGGGTTTGAGGCTTGTTGTTCTGTCTCTGTATTTTTTCTATTGAACAAATTATGAAGCTTTTTGTTGTGTTGTGGTGGCTCGGTTATCTGTATGTTTCTATATATTTTTTGTGAAAAAACTTTGAAAGTGCTTCTGGTTTTGTCTGCTCTGTCTCTTGATCTTTTATATTGAACTCTATTTTTCTCTTCACATGTTGAGAACTTGGTTTCTATAAAGTCTTGACATTGACTTAAGAGAAAATGGCTTTTGTGGGACTTCTTTCTTTTTGATTTTTAACAAGTCAACTTTGTTGTACCTCGTTATACTACCTCTAACTTTGCTTGCTGACTTTTGATTATTTACATGGATTTTGAGATGCTTTTATAGCTGTGTTTGACAGCTCTTGTACTGTGGTGAACATTTTCTGAGTTTTCCCTCTTTATTGATATGTCAAATGCTGACTTTTGCTGGCTGCTTTTATACTTGCTGATTTTGAGATTTTCTGTGTTGCTTCTTTTCAAACGTGTATTTGCTGGTGACTTTTGTACTTTGTTGCTTGTGGACTTTTTTCTGTGAACCAAACTACTTTGTTTGTTTTTAGATTTGTAGCAAAGCTAGGCCTGTGATTTTGACATTACAATTATGACTTTGATTGAAACAACAAATGTGAGGCTTTTGGATTGTTTGCATGCAAACATGATGTTAATTTTGATTTGTCTTTTGTCTTTTGTGAACCAAGTTTTGATTGTGATTTGCAAAAGATGTCTTTTAGGCCAATGATAGAATAATATTGTTTAAGGTTTTGGACTTAATTTTTGGTTTGTGATGCTTCTTGGGCCTTTGAACCCGTGTCTGCTATAATTGGGTTGTGATTGAAATTCTAATTTCTTAAAATCTTTGTCTTCCTGGGCCCTTGAACCCGCACCTGTTGTATTTGGGATGCTTTTGTGATGAACTTCTATTTTGAGTTTTTGTTCTATAGTGAACCAATCCACTTGTGATTTGCAATAGATTTAAGCCCTAAAAATATGATTCCATAAGCCAAACCCTAATGATGAACTAAATCATTTTGCAATTCCTTGTTCACTTTTAAATTCTTGCTAATCCATTTTTTTATTCTTTGTTTCATGTATTTGGATGAGTTTGCAAGATCAGAGAGGAACATTTGAAGACACTTGAAGATGATGAAGAAATATTTCTTGGCTTTGTATAGAACAAAAATAGGAGAATTGTAGTTTATGCCCCTTTCTTTTTTAAAATTGTAATTGAAATTTGTGTAACTTGTAATTGGTAGAAACTTTGTATCAAATCTTGTAAGTGTTTATTGGCAGCAATTTTGGTATAACAATATTTTGATAATGTTTTGCTAAATGTCTTGACATTTGAAGCAAACTGTTTTGAATGATTTCAAAGCAGATGTCTTAACATCTGCCTCCTGAGCTTAACGTAACTCATATCAGTTTAATTTTTCTGTTTCCTATTTTCATGCGCGCCATAATTCAGGATTTGTGACTCATAGGCTGCGAAAAATATGGAGGAATATTTTTCTATTTGAATTATCCTTATGGATTATATCTTAGCCTGTTTTCAAGGAAAAATTCAGAGATTGGAATATTTTTTTCCAACCCAAGCCCATTGTTGCGCCTTTATAAGCACTTGCTTCCTTATTCATTCAACTGCAACTTTTGAAGAAGAATACTTTCTTTCTATTTTAGAAGTCTAAGTCATATAATTATCATACACTCTAGTATTGATTTAATACTTGAGTTTTTATTTTGAGTTATTAATTGTGGATCATTCATAAGCTTTTAAGCATTGAATGATTGAAGTCTTTAATACTTGTTATTTTAGTTGTACTTCAGTGTAAGTGATTGAAGGGATTTGAGGAGGGCCTCATACCAAGGTGTGTCTTAGGTAGAAGTATAGCACGGGTAGTGATTAAGTGATTAGATCGTAAACTGGTGGTTTACTGAGGGTCTATGAATTGATACTATTTAGAGGACTTGTCCCTAGCTTGATAGCCCCCAGAGTAGGTATTGTTATAAACTGAACTGAGTTAATAATCCCTTGTGTTTTACTGTTTTTACTTTTGTTGCATTTTACATTGTCCTAAGATATTTATATCGTGACATATCCTTTGACATCTCGTATCTGATACCAGAATTTCAATTGGTATCAGAGCAGGCATCCTGCTCTATATATGGGTGAGATCCAGGGAACATACTTTCTAGTACTATGCACAAGGAAGGAGGATTTGTGAATAGACCACCCCTTCAGGATGGAAGTAATTATGACTATTAAGAACCACGTATGGTGGCCTTCTTAAAGTCTTTGGACATCAGAGCTTGGAAAGTTATTTTGAAAGGATTGAAACACCCTGTCAAATTGGGAGAAAATAGAGAACCTAATTCTGATTTAAAACTAGAAGAAGATTGGCCTAAAGAAGAAGATGAAATTTCTCTTGGAAATTCTAAAGCCTTGAATGCTATATTCAATTGAATTGACAAGAACATTTTCAAATTAGTGAACACATGTGAAGTAGCTAAAGTTGCATGGGGAATTCTTCAATCTACCCATGAAGGCCTATCTAAAGTTAAGATGTCAAGACTTCAGTTGCTCATCACAAAATTTGAGATTTTGAGAATGAAGGATGATGAAAGTATTAATGACTTCCATATGAACATTCTTGAAATTGCTAATACATCCAGTGCTTTAGGAGAGAAAATACCTGAAGACAAATTGGTGAGAAAGATGCTCAAGTCTCTTCCCAAGAGATTTGATATGAAAGTGACTGTTATAGAAGAAGCTCAAGACATTAACAACATGAAAGTGGATGAACTTGTTGGATCCGTTCTGACATTTTAATTAAGCATCAATGAAAGATCTGAAAAGAAGAACCAAAGCAAAGCCTTTGTATCAAATATTGAAGATGAAGAGGAGGACTGTGATCTGGATACAAATGGAGGAATATCAAATGCCTTATCTATGCTTGGAAGATAGTTTAATAAAGTGATAAAATAATGGATAGGAACCAAAGATCAAATGTCAAGAACATCTCATCTGACATCCATAAGTCAAATGAGTTTGGAAGAAAAAGGGCTGAAGAAAAATCCACTCAAGGGATGGGAATACAATGTCATGAATATGAAGGCTTTGGTCAGATTAGAGTTGAATGTCCTACATATCTTAAGAAATAGAAGAAGAATCTATCTGTTACTTGGTCTGAAGAGGACTCAGAGAGTGATCTTGAAGAATCTGCCAAGTATGTTAAAGCATTGATAGTCAAATATGTATCTGATGAAGAGTCTAGTGATGGGGAACTAACCTTTGATGAGTTAGCTGCTTCATACAAAGAATTATGTCTCAGAAGTGCAGAAGTGTGCCTAGAAGGGGAGAAATAGAAAGCACTCATAACCCAGCTGAAGGCAGAAAGGAAAGAGCATTTGAAAACTATTTCTAAACTGGAAAGTGAAGTGACTTCTCTGAATTTGAATCTTGATAGAGTTGTCAAATCTCTCAAGATGCTGAATAATGGATCTGACACATTAGATGAAATTCTTCAAGTGGGGAGAGTGACAGGAGACAAGAGTGGTCTAGGGTTTAATGAGAAAAAGAAACCTGATTCAGAAGAACCTTCATTAGATTCCACTCATGCCAAGTCTAAACCAAGGATGTCGAATCAAATGTCTAAACATCATGGTAAGAAAGGACATCATGGAAAGAAAAAGTTTAATCATACCAGAGAGAATTCTCAGCCCTGGAGATGGCATTACTGTGGAAGGCTTGGTCATATAAGGCCTTTCTATTTCAAGTTGTATGGGTATCCTAAAACTACTCCTCTTCCCAAAACTGATCAGATTCCCCAAAATAGCAAAAAGAAGAAACAGTGGGTTCCCAAGTCTAATGTTACTAGTTTCATAGCTCATTCCTCTATCAGAGTATCAACCAAAGATGACTGGTAATTTGATAGTGGTTGTTCTAGACACATGACAAGTGTCAAGAATATGTTGACAGATATCAAATCTGATTCCACCAATTATGTGACTTTTGGTGATGGAGCCAAAGGTGAAATCAAAGGAGTTGACAAGCCGGAATGTTCAGGAGTCCCTAAGCTTGATGATGTGTTACTTGTTAAAGGGTTAACAACTAACCTGATAAGTATAAGCCAATTGTGTGATCAAGGATCCAAAGTTAACTTCACCAAGGAAGAATGTCTTATCTGCAATGAAAAGAATGAAGTTATTATGAAAGGAATCAGATATAAAGACAATTGTTATTTATGGGTTCCCCAAGAGTTGAACTTCTTCTCACCATGTGTTTTAGCCAAAGAAAATGAAGTTAACCTATGGCATCAAAAATTGGGACACTTGCATATGAAAGGAATGAAAGTAATTATATCTGAAGAAGCTGTGAGAGGAATTCCTAAGCTCAAGATAGAAGAAGGAACGACATGTGGTGACTGCCAAATTGGAAAGCAAACTAAGATGTCACATCAGAAGATCCAACATCTTACTACATCAAAAGTTTTGGAACTTCTTCACATGGACTTGATGGGACCTATGTAGGTTGAAAGTCTTGTTGGAAAGAAGTATGCCTATGTTGTTGTAGATTACTTATCTAGGTACACATGGATAAGCTTTATTAGATAAAAATCAGAAACTTTTGAAGTGTTTAAAGATCTCTGTCAAAAACTTCAAAGGGAAAAAGATAGTCATGTCATTAGAATCAGAAGTGATTGGGGAAAGGAATTTGAAAATAATAAATTTGTTGACTTTTTCTCTTCTGAAGATATCGGTCATGAATTCTCTTCTCCCATTACTCCTCAACAAAATGGGATTGGGGAATGTAAAAACAGAACCCTGTAAGAATCTTCCAGAGCTATGATTCATGCTAAGAAGTTACCCTATCACTTTTGGGCTGAAGCTATGAATACTGCATGTTATATCCATAGCAGAGTCACTCTAAGGAAAGGCACTTCAACCAGCTTTTATGAAATATGGAGGGGAAGAAAACCAATTGTCAAATACTTCACGTTTTTGGAAGTAAATGTTACATCTTAGCTGATTATGAACAAAGGAGGAAGATGGATCCCAAGAGTGATGAAGGAATATTCCTGGGTTACTCTACAAATAGCAGAGCTTACAGAGTCTTTAACTCCAGAACCAAGGTTATGATGGAATCCATAAATGTTATTATTGATGATAGAGGATGGAATGATGAAGAAGATGTCTTAGAAGATGTTGGAACATATTTGTCTGATATTCCAACAGAATATAATGACAGAAGTATTGATTCTAATCCACCTCAAGAAGATCTTGAGCCTAGTCATCTCAATAAAGGGCCTTCAATTAGAACCCAGAGAGATCATCCTAAGGAGCTTATCATAGGAGAACTAAATAAAGGGGTTAGTACTAGATCAAGAAAAGGGATATCAAACTCTTTCTTTGTGTCAAAAAATGAGCCTAAGAATGTCAAAGAGGCCCTAACTGATGAGTTCTAGATTAATGCTATACAGGAAGAGCTAGAACAATTCAGTAGAAATGAAGTTTGAGATATAGTACAAAAACCTTAAGGGACAAATGTGATTGGCACTAAATGGGTATACAAGAATAAATCTGATGAAAAAGGGATGGTCACTAGAAATAAGGCAAGCTTAGTTGCACAAGAATACACTTAAATTGAAGGAGTTGACTTTGATGAAACATTTTCTCCTGTGGCCAGACTTGAATCAATTAGACTACTCTTGGTAATTGCATGCATACTGAAATTTAAATTTTTTCAAATGGATGTAAAGAGTGAATTCTTAAATGGCTATCTGAATGAAGAAGTCTATATGGAACAACCTAAGGAATTTGTTGATCCATGTTTTCCTAAACATGTGTACAAACTAAAGAAAGCTCTGTATGGATTAAAGCAAGCTCGAAGAGCTTGGTATGAGAGATTGACATAATTTCTTGGTGAGAATGGATATAGGAAATGTGGCATAGAGAAAACCCTTTTTGTCAAGGAAGAAGAAGGGAATATCATGATTGCACATATTTGTGTTGATGAAATTGTGTTTGGTGGGATGTCAAATTAGATGGTTCAACATTTTGTCAAGCAAATGCAGCCAAATTTGAGATGAGCCTTGTTGGTGAATTAACCTATTTTCTTGGTCTGCTAGTTAAACAAATGGAAGATTCCATTTTTTTATCTCAGAGCAAGAATGCTAAGAATATAGTAATGAAATTTGGGATGGAAAATGCTAGTCACAAAAGAACTCCTGCTCCCACACATCTAAAGTTGTCTAAAGGTGAAAAAGGAGTAAGTGTGGATCAAAGTCTTTACAGAAGTATGATAGGCGGTCTTCTATATCTCACAGCTAGCAGACCTGACATTACCTTTGTTGTAAGGGGTATGTGCTAGATATCAAGTTGATCCTAAAGTTAGCCATGCCAACCATGTGAAGAGAATTCTTAAATATGTGAATGGGACAAGTGACTATGGTATGTTATACTCTTATGGATCTAGTTCTGCCTTAATTGGTTATTATGATGCCGATTGGGCAGGTAGTGTTGATGATAGAAAAAGTACATCAGGAGGATGCTTCTTTCTGGGAAATAATCTCATATCTTGGTTCAGTAAGAAGAAAAATTGTGTGTCTCTATCCACTGCTGAGGCTGAGTATATTGTTGCAGGAAGCCGTTGTTCTCAATTGGTTTGGATGAAACAAATGTTAACAGAGTATTATGTCAAACAAGATGTCATGACATTATTCTATGACAATCTAAGTGCCATAAACATATAAAAAAATCCTATTCAACACAGTAGGATCAAACACACTGATATCCGTCATCACTTCATAAGAGAGCTTGTGGAAGAAAAGATTGTTGCCCATGTAGCCACTGAATTGCAATTGGCTGACATTTTCACTAAGGCTTTAGATGCTAAACAGTTTGAGATCTTAAGAGGAAAATTAGGGATTTTCTTATATGAGGGTTTGTAGCAATTAAGGGCGTGTGGGAATATCATTAAAGTGATATTATATTATTTATGTTTCCAACAAATCAAATTTCGAAAGCAATCATTACAAGACTCTCTCAAAGTGTTTTCCACACGCTACAAAATCACATCTTTCTACTATCACAAACTCTTTGCTCAAAAATATACAAAGATGTCTCAACATCATACATCGTCTTCCTCAAAATCTACCAACCTCCTTGAGAAACTTTATCTTGACAGAGCACTTGACATTTCTCCTCTAACAACTATCCCACCTCTTGAGAAGAAGTTCAAGAAACCCAGATCATCAACTACAAAGAAATCAAAAGATAATAAAGGTAATAATTCTACTGCTACTGATGATAGGACAGAAGAAGAGATTGTCAATGTTGATAGAAACATTAGAAGGCTAGTAGATAGAGTGTTAAATGAAGTTTTTGCTGTGCCTGGTATTTCTTCCCCTCTTGCTCGTATACCTGCTTTGGCTGACAAAAGAAATGACCCTGAAAGTGTTGTTGAATCATCCATCTCCGAGAAAGATGCTGCTGAAAGAAAACTTGATAAGCTTTCTACTTCTTCTCTAAAGGAAGTGGAAGATAATGTTGAACCAGATGTTGAGAAGAACTCTCCTACCAAGGTATATGCTGCTGGCTCCAAAGCTGCAGAAAATCAAAATGTTGTGAATGTAGTTAATGTTGATGAGTTGTCTGACAATGAGCGCATCTCTAATGTGGTGCCTGGAATCGCTAAAAGGCTCAAATCCAGGAAAGTGAAGGATGTGAATATCACACCCCTACCAAGATAATCAAGAAGAAAACCATGTATGGTCCCCCAAAGCCTGGAAGTAAAGTGGTTCCTCCCTCTAGCAAAAGAAAAACTAGACCTGATAGCTCCACATATGATGATGATGATGATTATGATGCTGTAAAGAGATCTAAGAGCAAGAAGAATGTTGTGTTAGTTAAAGAAGCTGGCTCTAATTATGATGTCGAGGAAGATGTCCAGGACATCTCTCCTGTGAAAAAGTATGCAAGCAAGAATCTTTTTGTTAGGGTACCTGATGCCCCTCTTGACAACATTTCCTTCCATTTTGTTGAGGATGCTAAAAAGTGGAAGTATGTATTTCAAAGAAGAATTTCCCTTGAAAGAGAATTGAGAGCTAGTGCACTGGAGTGCAAAGAAATTATGGAGCTGATATCTTTTGTTGGATTCATGAAAACTGTTACCAAGTTTGCCAAATGCTATGAGATTATTGTTAAGGAATTTATTGTTAATGTTCCAATTGAATGTGTTGATCATAAAAGTAAGGAGTATAGAAAAGTGTTTGCTAGAGGTAGGTGTGTAGAATTTTGCCCTGCTATCATAAATAGATTTTTGGATAGGTCTGAAGATGACTATTGTGAGCTGGAAGTAACTGATAATCAAGTATGCAAAGCCATCCCTACTAACCAAGTGAGTGAGTGGCCCATGAAGAATAAACTTCCTGTTAGCAAGCTAAGTGTGAAATATGCTATCTTGCATAGAATTGGGGCTGCTAACTAGGTTCCTACAAATCATAATTCAACCATCACTATTGGCTTAGGAAAGTTTATTAATGTTGTTGGAAACAAGAAACTGTTTGATTATTGTACTTACATTTTTTATCAGACTATTAAGCATGAAGGAACATGTGCCATTAAGATGTCTATTTCCTTTCCTTCCCTTATCTGTGGAATTATTCTTAATCAGCATCCTGGAATTCTAAGTGGTAATGATTTAATATGCAAGAGGGAGTCTGCTTTGACCCTGCACTTCAAGCTTTTTTCAGGAAAACATGTCCCACACATTGTTTTGACATCTGCATCTACTGAAAACAAAACCTCTGCCAAGGATGACATGATCATTGAATTAAGGGAAGCCTGCAAATAATTAGATGATGTGATCAGAGATACCTTAGCAAGAAATCTAACTTTTAAAAATATGATCAAGGAGCTGCAGAAGGACAACAACTTTGATAATAGAGTGAGCTCTGAAGAAGGATATTCTAGTGAGAAATGAAGTTCTGGCTCTTCCAAGTCTACTGGTCCTGAAGACCGTTAGACTATTTGTTGTTTATTTATTTGACCCATTTTTTTCTTTTTGGCACTTGTAGGTGCTTGACTTCTGAATTCTATTACCTGTACCTATATTACTGATATTATCTTAAATGCATCCTTCTATTTGGCATATTATGACTAAAAAGGGGGAGAGAAACTAACTGACTGACTAATGACTGAGGGGGACCTTAATACTTGAGGGGGAGCCTCATGTCTCAGAAGATGTTCTGACATCTTCCTTTGCTAACAGCTAACTGCTAAGTGAATTTTTGTTTTGCTTGCTTTGCTTATGATACTGCTCTGATAATGTGCTCAAAAAATGTTTTAGGCAAAATTTGCCAAAGGGGGGAGTTTGTAAGTTTTTGTTGGCAGCAATTTTGGTAAAACAATGTTTTGATAATGTTTTTCTAAATGTCTTGACATTTGAAGCAAACTATTTTAATTGATGTCAAAGCAGATGTCTTGACATCTGCCTCTTGAGTTAAACCTAACTCATATCAGTTTAAGTTTTTCTGTTTCCTATTTTCATGTGCGCCATAATTCATGATTTGTGACTCATATGCCGCAAAAAATATGGAGGAATATTTTTCTATTTGAATTATCCTTATGGATTATATCTTAGCCTGTTTTCATGGAAATATTCAAAGATTGGAATATTTGTTTTTCAGCCCAAGCCCAGTGCCACGCCTTTATAAGGACTTGCTTCCTTATTCATTCAACTGCATCTTTTGAAGAAGAATACTTTCTTTCTGTTTTAGAAGTCTAAGTTTTTTAATTGTCATACACTCTAGTATTGATTTAATACTTGAGTTGTTATTTTGAGTTGTTAATTGTGGATCATTCATAAGCTTTTAAGCATTGAATGATTGAAGTCTTTAAAACTTTTTATTTCAGTTGTTCTTCACTGTAAGTGATTGAAGGGATTTGAGGAGGGCCTCATACCTAGGTGTGTCTTAGGTAGAAGTATAGCACTGGTAGTGATTAAGTGATTAGATCATAAACTGATGGTTTACTGAGGGTCTATGAATTGATATTATTTAGTGTACTTGTCCCTAGCTTGGTATCCCCCAGAGTAGGTGTTGTTGTAAACTGAACTGAGTTAATAATCCCTTGTGTTTTTATTGTTTTTACTTTTGTTGCATTTTACATTGTCCTCAGATATTTGTGTCGTGACATCTCCTTCGACATCTCATATCTGATACCAGAATTTCAAATTTAATTTAAACCAAACAGAGTTTGTATCAAAATGGAAATTGTATCAAGCTTAACTTGTACCAAGTTCAAACTTTCATCAAATGATTTATACGAAGTAGAATTTGAATCAAAATGGTAATTGTAATAAGTTTAAATTTGCTTATTGGTTTCAAAGAGAAATCATCATGACGGTGTGACTTAAACATAGGCTTAAAACCAATATATCCTCTTGTAACCTTTGATAAACAAATATTAAACCAAGAAAATTCGCCCTTGAATGAATACAACAAGTCCCTTTGTAACTCTTATTTTAAAAAATCTCCCTTTAAGAAGTCCAAGAAAACTTTGAATCATTTGAATATTGGATGGTAAACAAACGAATGATATGACATAGTTGTTTGATCTCAATAAAACCAAATATGTTTTTTATCCTTGTAAGCTTTGTGAATAAGACATGTACCCTTAATGCTATCTTAACACCCTTAAACAACTTGGAATTTGGCGTCAAATGAACAAATACAACCAATGAATCAAATTTTCAAATCAATCTCAGATTCGAATTTTGATCATAAAATGAATCAAGGAAACCAAAATGTTTTGGTCATAAACTCAACCAACTTCCATTGATAAAATCCACCAAATTTCACACCAAAGATGAGAAACTTTTGATCATATAGCGAACCACGTGGTAACTTTATTCAGGACCTTAATCCAACCGACAAACACACGAGAACATATCCAAGAATCATCAGGGAATCCACATCTCTAAATTCGTGCCTTTTTAAAGAAATTAAGGAAGTGATGATGATATGTATAGAAGAATGATAAATGCCTGAATCAACAACCTTGTAGCTTAATAGGGATGATACCACAGTGATCAAGAATTTAAACCTTAACTTTGTATACCATAATTAATAAGGAACTAATTGATTCAAGCTTGAGTGGCGATGAGAGCCATCAAAACCATAGAAATCCTAACCTCACACTTCAATACTTAAAGTCTGCAATCTTCAGATGAAATGATGACACGCTGAGATGCCTTGAGACATGAGATGCCTTTGGTAGTATTTAATAGTTGAAAACCCTAATAGAATGTCTTAAAGAAAAGGGAGGGAACATTTTGGGGTACAACAACTGCCCCTGTTCAATCTTCTTAAACCTGAAGAGTTAGATTGGCGGGTCCGCCATTCGTGACTTGAAGGCGGGAGATGATTGAACACTAGAGTGCCCAGAAGTTTGCACTCGTAGGTGTGTGAAGTAATATTGTTGGTTGATTATATCGGGAATGGGCTTAAAGATGCCATTCAGAGAGTGGTGGAATATTGTCAGAGATGGGCTTACAGATGCCATCCAAAAGTGATAGGGAGTCGCCGGAGATGGGCTTATAGATTCCATCCAAAGTGAATGTTGGTAGAGATTGGAAGAATTATCAGAATAAATCTTTGGATGATTTATACTGAACCAAGCAGAGGTCTTGAATAATCTTTAATCAGTATAAATCTTCGGAGTGATTTAACTGAACCAGAGAAAGCATCTACCGGAACAGAATTAGGATAAATAATTGATTAATTTAAACTGAACCAGCAGAGGTCTGAAAGGAAATACTTGTTACGTAGATAATCGCCCCGTCCTATTTCGGGAATTGATCTACAACCAATTTGATGGTAAACACGTCTTGTTTCGGGAGTTCATACCATTGGTGATAAAGATAGTCGCTCTATCTTGTTTCGGGAATTGATCTTTATCTAACCAAAGAGAAAGAAAGATAGTTTCCCCGACTTGTTTAGGGAGTTAATCTTTAATCTTCTCATGTAGATAGTTGTCGTGTCTTGTTTCAAGTATTAATCTGGAACTCACTTTTTGTTGGTTGTAGAGATAGTTGCCTTAGCTTGTTTCGAGAATTAGCCTCTGGCCTATTTGAGAAATGTTGATGATAGTTGTTTGTTGACAACTGGAAGAAATGAATCTAAACCAGAAGAGGTATGTTGTTCGCCTGTCTTTAACTGGAAGAAATAAATCTAAACCAGAAGAGGTCTTTGTTCATATGTCTTTAACTGGAAGAAATAAATCTAAAACATAAGAGGTCTTTGTTCGCCTGTCTTTAACTAGAAGAAATAAATCTAAACCAGAAGAGGTCTGTTATTCGCCTGTCTTTAACTGGAAGAAATAAATCTAAACTAGAAGAGGTTTGTTATTATCATGTCTTTAGCTGGAAGAAATAAATCTAAACCAGAAGAGGTCTTTGTTCGTCTATCTTTAACTAGAAGAAATAATTCAAAACCAAAAGAGGTCTTGTCGTTCGCCTGTCTTTTTTTGGAAGAAATAAATCTAAACCAAAAGAGGTCTTATGTTTTGTTGATTGACTTTTCCTGCAAGGAAGAGTTAGTTGCATGCATATGTATGCATGGCGTAATTATGTTCTCAAAATAAATGAGATTATGCTATATGCATTTGGTATGCATATGTCATGATGTATGAATGTGAAATGTTATTGAAGTAAATCTTTGTCTGGAAAATAAATCCTTGACAAATGCTGGGGAGATTTTAGAAGCTAAATCCCGAAGTATGGCTGGAGATGAAGAGTGTGTATTTTCAACCTTCCTTAGAGTGCTTTCGCTGGGAAATCTTATTTGCTGTTTGAGGAAACTCTGCCGGGAATGATGATTTCTGCTTGGAGAATAGAGTTCAGGAACCTTTGGTTGTCCATCACTCTATTGGGGAATTTAATTCTTATTTACCATGACTAGGGATAAAAGAGATGGTTAAAATTTCGTCTTGGAGAGGATACTTGACTGGTATCTGGTCAAAATCCAGGATTTGCAGTAACTTTCTGGGGAGGATGAAGTTAACTTGTTATCTGGTCGGATTCCAGGCTTCGCAGCAAATTTCTGGGGAGGGTGAAGTTAAATTGTTATATGGTTGGATTCCAAGCTTCGCAATAACTTTCTGAGGAGAATGAAGTTAATTATTATTTGGTCAGATTCCAGGCTTCGCAACAACTTTATAGGGAGAATGAAGTTACTTGTTATCTGGTCGAATTTCAGGCTTCGCATCAACTTTCCGAGGAGAATGAAGTTAACTATTATCTGGTCGGATTCCAAGCTTCGCAATAACTTTCTGAGAAGAATGAAGTTAAACTATTATCTGGTCGGATCCCAGGCTTCGCAGAAACTTTCTAAGGAGAATAAAGTTAACTGTTATCTGGTCGGATTCCAGGCTTCGCAGCAACTTTCTAGGGGGAATGAAGTTAACTATTATCTGGTCGAATTCCAAGCTTTGCAACAACTTACTAGGAAGATGAAGTTAATTGTTATCTTGTCGGATTCTAGGCTTCGCAAAAACTTACTGGGAGGATGAAGTTAATTGTCATATGGTCGGGTTCCAGGCTTCGCATCAACTTACTGGGGTGTTTACCTTGGGTTTTGGTAAACAACCGCTGATCCTCCAAATGGTTGCTTATTTGGTTACTCGCAGGATCGATCAGATTGATCCTAGGACATAGGTTGATTTTGAAGTTTGATTAAATTGGATAAGGCTTTAAATAAAGAGGTTTCAAATAAATTGCATAAAGGAAAGACTTGGTAAAATAAACAAGGCTTAAAGTAAAAGGCTTCGACATGAATGTAAAGAGGAAAGCAAGTAAATTTCTGGAAAAGTAAATGACTTTGATTAATAAAATTGGTGTTTCACACATACATTTCTCAACAATTCTTTCTCACACGCTGGGTACTCGAATCTATATGAGTGACTTTGTATAGAATTGTGAACACACGCGAGAAACTACATGACTACTACTATTTATACTAAAACATCCCAAGTAACCGTCGGGCAGTTACACTGCTTCGAGATCAATCCACTTGGCACGTTCTCCACGTTCGACGCTCCAGATCCTTGCACGTTTGCACGTAGTAACTGCTGGAAACCGTTTTCCCTCCAAAAGCTTGAATTTCAAACTGCTCCACTCTGAACCATCGAACACTTTCGTCAAGAGACATCTTCGACGAGACACTCCTTCGACGTCGAAGGCAACCAACCTCCTTCCTTGGAAGAAACCTTCTAAGTACTTTGCCATCTTTCGATGGGCATTTCGACAGACTTAGCCAGTCGAAGACAACCTTCAGCTTTAATGGCTGACATCAACAAAACAAAGGTGTCGAATTTAGGAGCCAACAAATTGCCCCCCAAGAATGCCTTATTTCGACTCTGAAAGAAAAAGGCATTCTTTGAAACGCCATTCGACACCTGTCTTTTCACGCTTAGTCACAAATTAACTTGTGCACTTTTTGTTGTTTTCTACCAACTATTGGCAATCCCAAGAAAACCATCATTGTTCCGTACCTAGGACGTCACTTTCAGTACGGCGTGCAGTACCAAACGTCATTTCAGAATTTGTCATTATGACAATTCCCAAAAACGAGGACGCACGCTGCGTCCCTCTACTTCTGCAGAAACGGCTAAAACAACAGGGGGCTGCCACGCGTCCCACTAACTCCTGCAGCATTAAATGGCATTTAATGTCCTCGTTATTGGGGATTTTTCCCCACTACTATAAATAGCAGTAAGTACCCCATTGTGGGACTTTTTACGCCATCTAGCCTTTCAAACTTCTCTGCTTTCATACAAGCTTGTTATCTTTGCAGAAACTCTTCCTCTTTCACTTCGTCTTCAACCTCATTTCAAACTCAACACTAATCCATGGCATCTGGTTCTACTGCTCCTAGTGCTAACGCACCAACTGAAAATGCTAAACCCAAGGTTTTCGTCACTGCTCCGGTAGTAAATTCTACAGGCAAACGAAGGGTTCCTGAACCTTCTGACATCGCCGTTCGCGATGCCTACTCACGCCACTTGATGATCCCGGTTGGATACTCCAACCAGATCTTTGCAATGTCTGGCCCCATGTATCCAAGTATCTCTGAGGCTCTGAAGATCAAGAGCTATTTCCCGGTGGTTGAGAAACTCAAACCGGTTGCATGCGCCAAGAAAGACGCAGAAGACAATGGGGATCCTGCACATGAAAAAATCGACCTCCGCTTCTTCAACAGAGGTGTAAGGGCCTTTAGGTCTGGGCCTAGCCTTACCCCTGATTACGTTGCTTGGCTAGCAAAGATGGAGAAGCACCAAACTTCGACCTGGAAGGATATGGGGATCTTCGACTTGGTGATGCTGTCGAAGACAGGTTTGAACTATTCTCCGGAGATGCTGATAGCTTCTCTGCTGTTCTGGGACTACTCCCACTTTACTTTCCATCTTCCCTGTGGGATTCTAACCCCCACACTCTTCGATGTGGCCGCTATTACTGGCCTTCGACCCACCGGAGATTACTTCGATCCCGAAGAGATGTCGGAGGATCAAATTGGTTTCTCTGAGACCAAACCAACATACACCACTTTCATCAACCATTATCACGACAAGTTGACAGATACGGTGTCGGATGTCGAACACATAGCGTTTCTAGCCCTATGGCTGACTCGCTTTGTATTTTGCTCGAAGTCTTTACAGGTGACCAAAAAGATGGTCACTCTTGCTACTCAACTGCATCACCGCCAAAATGTCTGTTTGGCAGAACTGATTCTGGCTAGCCTCTATGATTCGATCAGCAATGGGGCCACTCTTCTAAAAATTATTGAGAACAGGGCCAGCTTGCTACTTGCTGGGCCTTTTTGGCTGCTCCAACTGTGGCTCAATGCCACTTTCGAATCTTTCTTGCCTAAGAAGGTTCAGATAAATGAGCAGGCTCCAGCAATAGCTAACAGACGCGTCGAAGGAACCAGGCTGGCTCTGTTGACACCTATGGAAGATGGACTGGAGTTTCAGCAAACCTTCACTAACTTCGTTCTAATGTTTGCTCGAAGGAAGGAGTTTGTTTCAACTATGGCTCCATTTGCTCGACGGCAGGTAGGCCCAGCATGGTTCACAAGGCCACATCCAAGGACGTCGAGTGGTCCCAATGTCGACGAACATACAATACTGTGGGAGGCGTTCCTTACACCAAGGATCATGCCTCTTCGATTCAGGAGTTCTAAGACTCATTTGAGTCTGATTGCATACCAACCAAACCTGGTATCTCGCCAGTTTGGTATTATCCAAACCCTACCTTCTCCGATTTTTCAAAGAGAGAAGTCCATGCTGTACTTCTGCAATGATTACACCGAAGAAGCGGCCATTAAACATATCGGAAGATATGCTGGTCGAACAATTCTCTCGTTGTTTGACTACCAGCTCAATTTCCTTTGCTCACCATCCTTCGAGGAGTGGTGGAAAAGCTATTATGCTGAGTACTTCTTCGACGAGAAGGACTTCATGGATGAGCTGCAGAAGTCTTTTGTCCTTGTGTTGGACAAAATAAAGAAATGTAAGTTCATGCTCTCACATTACTTTTTGTCTTTCTCTTCGACTGCTAGCCTGTTAACTTTTTATTTGATTTCAGTTGTTCGAAAGCCTGTAGCCAAGAAGGCTACAGAAGGCCAACAGGGAGGGGGCCCTTCAACAAAACCTCCACCGCCGGCGAAGACTACAGCGCCGGCGAAGACCATAAGCAACCAACAGGGGGAAGGCTCTTCGAGGAAGCCTTCTATATCGGTAACCATATTTTCATTATTTTTTCCTGGCTTTCGATTTTTGACTTTCGATGCAATTATTAAATCGAATTCCCATTGGTTTTCTAGGCACCTTCGCCCAAGAAACGGCCAACACTGGTGGTCGAATCTGGGAGCGATGAAGACAGTGATTCTCCTCCTGCCCCTCTAAAGAGGCGAAAGTTGACGAAGGATGCTTCTGTTCCTGCTCCTGCTCCTGAAGGTCGAACCATCAGAATAAAAGTTGCTGGGAGAAAGCCTAGGCCACCTCCAGTGATCATCGAGGAGCCAACTGAGGAGGAACTAAACATTCTTCTTAACAAGCCTGTCGAAAGCGACAATTCCAGCCCTGGGGCTGAAGCTAATCCACAGGTAATCCCTTAGACCTTTTTATAATTTAGGTATAGATACCCATATTCGATTGTGTCTCTTTCGATCTCTGAAGATTTGTCTTCTTTCCTTTTTCAGGACACTACTGAAAGTTCTCCGCCAAGGACCTCTGAAACGCTGGAATCTGCTGAACTTAGCAGGCCTCAGGAAAAAGGCTTGGGAAATGACGAAGCCCATACTGAGAATGAGGCCAATGCTGAAACGGTAGAAAAACCAACAGAGGAACCTCTGGTGGAGGAACAACAGCCAGAAGCGGTTCAGGTGGTGGATCTATCAGAAGAGAATCATGAAGAAAGGGACCAAGGCAATGCTGGCGAAGAAAATCAAGGTGCTGCTGACGAAGAGAACCAAGGTGGCACTGGCGAAGGGCACCAGGGTGACGCTAGCGAAGAGCACCAAGATGACGCTGGCGAAGGGCACCAGGGTGATGCTAGCGAAGAACACCAAGGTGACGCTAGCGACGAGCCACAAGTTGACGCTGGTACTGCCCCAGTCCGAGTCGAAGAGCAACAAGTCGAGGCACCTAACACTCAACAACCTCAAACCTAAGACCATGCTGTTGCAAGGGTTACCTCAACGAAGCACAGGTCGAAAGAGGACTTGGAACTCTTGAAACAAACTGACCCTGTTAGCTATCTCAACGCAATCATCGAGAGCAAGAGTTCGTCTGACGCTAGTCAGGAGGTTCCTACCCTGTCGGGGAAGTCCACTGAAACTTCTCCCCTTGATGATGCTTTGGCGAAGGTTAAGGCCCAGTTTTTCAAGAGGGACTTGATGAAGACTTTAGAGGGGGACCCCACTGCTCCATCATGCTTGAAGGATGTCTTGAATGCTGTCGACTTGTTAGCTGTAGCCCCAGAAGTCTCAGGCTTGATCCTAGAGTTACACTCTATGATTGATCAAGTCTCAGCAGATTACAGGCGCCAAAGGGGGTTTAACAGTCAGCTTGAGGTGTTGTATGGCAAAAGTTCCTCTGCGTGGACTGCTGTTTCGGATACGACTTCTCGAATTGCGGAGTTGTCGAAACAAAAAGCATCTACGCAGGAAGAAGTCGATGCCATTGATCGAGAGAATGCTTCCTTCCAGGCACAAATCGCAGAGATAGAAGCGAAGATAAATGCCAACACTATACGCAAGGAGGAACTTCTTTCGACCATCTCAGACACCGAGAGCCAAACTGAAATCAAACAAGGCATGGAATTCGTTGAGAGGGCCCAAGGCCTCGACGCTCAGATTGCCAAACTAGTGTAGGAGAACGC
Source organism: Vicia faba (assembly GCA_948472305.1). Lineage (NCBI taxonomy): Eukaryota > Viridiplantae > Streptophyta > Magnoliopsida > Fabales > Fabaceae > Vicia > Vicia faba. The sequence goes on along the minus strand of OX451741.1, from coordinate 1,228,153,096 downwards.
CTGGTGCTCGAAAAGGTTGGAGCTGCAGCAAACCAAATATCTTCGACTCAAGAACTCTCTTTCCTTTTGATTGATTCTCTTTTGTAACCATATTTTGTAATCCATATTCGATAACAATTGCCATCTTGGCTGAAATTTATAAAATTTCCATTTTGGCATTTTTATGGTTAATTTAGTCTTGTTCTTTTATTATTTTATTTTTATCTCTTGAAGTATAGGTTTGTATTTTTTCAAATATTTACCATTTACTCTCAAGAGACTTTTATCTCCACTTAACTCTTCGACTTCATAGGCTCCACCAGAAAAAGTTTGGATAACTCTGAAGGGTCCTTCCCATTTGGGTGACCATTTCCCCATGCTTCGATCCCTTTGATCCATGGGAAGAATTACCTTCCAAACTAGTTCTTCAGGCAAAAATACCTTAGGTTTTACCTTTCTATTATAAGAGTCTTCTACTCTTTTCTTCTGAAGCCTGAGTAGGTCGAGAGCGCGTAATCTCTCTTCGTCTAAATCCACCAGTTCGTCTAACATCATGTTCCAATAGACTTCAGAAGGAATATCATAATGCCTCTGAACTCTTGCAGATTGAAGACAAATTTCTGCTGGCAACACTGCATCATGGCCAAAAGTTAGCCTATACGGTGTTGTACCAGTGGCTTCTTTTGGGGACGTTCGACAAGCCCACAGAATCTGGTCTAACGTCTTATGCCAATTCTTTGGTTTCTTCCCAACATGTTTCTTTATCAAGCCAATCACCACTTTGTTAGCTGCTTCGACTTGACCATTCGCCTGTGCATAATAAGGCGTTGATGTTAGGAGTTTGAAACCTGTTTCCTGAGCAAATTCCTGCATCTTTCGACCAGTGAAAACTGACCCTTGATCAGTTGTTATTGTCTCAGGGATTCCATACCTAAAGATAATGTTCTTTTGAATAAATTCAATGACATTTTCTTGGTCCACATTGACTAAAGGGACAGCTTCGATCCACTTAGTAAAATAAGCAATGCCTACCAATATGTATTTCTGACTCTTTGATGATGCTGGTCGAATCTCTCCAATGAGATCCAACACCCATCCTCTAAAGGGCCAAGGCTTCACTATCGAGTGAAGTTCGCTTGCTGGTACATGTTGGATGCCTGTATGAACTTGACACTCTTGACAACCTTTGGCGAACTCAACACAATCTTTCAGCATAGTGGGCCAATATAGTCCTTGTCGAAACAACAACCATTTCATCTTATGGCCTGCTTGGTGAGCCCCACATGCCCCAGCATGCGTCGTTGAAAGGGCTATGTATGCTTCAGTTTCACTTAAACATTTCAGCAACACCCCTTGAGGCGTCTTCTTGAATAACTCATTACCCATGAGTACATAACTCAACACCCTGTACTTTGTTTTTCGTTCTGTCGAAGCTCCTGGATTTTGAAGATAGTCCACAATGGGTTTCCTCCAATCTTGCTCTGACAAATTATCAATGAACGAAATCTCGAAGTTACTGTGATCAGCATATCCTAGTCTCGTCGATTCCAAGTCTGTTGGTGATAGACAAGTTGCTTTTATCTTTTCTCGAACTTCGATTGCTCTTTGTAATCTCGTTTTTGAAATCTTATACCCAGATGCAATCTGTGCCAAGTCGTTGGCTATTTGATTTTCGACTCTGGGTATGTGTCGAATATTGACCGCTTCAAATTTTTTCAATAAACGATTTGCTATCACAAAGTACATAATGAGATTTTCTCTTATGCATTTATATTCCTTTGTGACTTGCTTAATGACTAACTCTGAGTCTCCCATTATTTCGACTCGAGTTGCCCCCAATTCCAACAATATCTCAAGGCCAGTAATTAGAGCTTCATACTCAGCCTCATTGTTCGAACAAGAACCTGCTATTTTGTACTTGAATGTTGTTGGAATTTTATCTGGAGAAATAATCAAGACTCCTACCCCTATTCCATCTTTATGGCTGGAACCATCGAAGTAGAACTTCCAAGGCTCTATCTCCACATAACTAATATCCTCAACTTGAATTGAGTGGTCGACTATAAAGTCTGCCACCACTTGTCCTTTTACTGCCTTAAGAGGCATAAAGGTCAAGGAGTATTCAGTTAATGCTAATGCCCACTTGCCAATTCGACTATGCAAGATAGGTTTCGACAACATATATTTGAAAACATCAAAATGAGATGAAACATAAACATCAACTGGTTTTATATATTGCTTGAGTTTTGTACAAGAGAAATACAAACATAGACACAATTTTTCAACTTCGCTATATCTAGTTTCTGCATCGTTCAAAACTCTACTGAGATAGTAAATGGGTCTTTCGACTCCATTCTCATCCTCTTGGGCTAACATGCTTCCCAGAGTTTTGTCGGATGCAGCTATGTACAATCTCATACTCCTATTGCTACAAGGAGGCACCAGAATAGGTGGCTTAGTGAGGTACCCTTTGATTTTGTCGAAGGCTTCTTGTTGCTCTTGCCCCCATTCGAACCCCTCTTTATTCAGTCGAAGTAAGGGTGAAAAGGCCTGAGCTTTCCCACTTAGATTAGATATAAACCTCCTTAAGAAATTTATCTTGCCTAAGAGAGATTGCAATTACTTCTTATTCGATGGCGCTTTCGCTTCCAGAATTGCCTTCGTCTTGTTCTGGTTGATTTCGATTCCTTTCTTGTGGACAACGAAGCCCAAGAAATCTCCAGCTTTCACGCAGAACGCACACTTTAAAGGGTTCATCTTCAGACCATGTTCTCTCATTCTTTCGAATGATTGTCGAAGGTGGTCAATATGATTCTTCCTGGAAACAGATTTTATAACAATATCATCAATATATACTTGCATAAAAGTGTTAATAAAATCATGGAAGATAGTATTCATTGCTCGCTGGTACGTTGCCCCAGCGTTCTTTAGGCCAAAAGGCATCACTACCCATTCGTAAGTGCCTAAGGCCCCAGGTCATCGAAAAGCTGTTTTCGACACATCCTCTTCAGCAATGAATATTTGATTATATCCTGAATAACCATCGAGCATACTCAGGTATTCATAACCAGCGGCAGAATCGACTAGCATTTCCGCCACAGGCATAGGATATTCATCTTTGGGGGTGGCAGCATTCAAATCTCTGAAATCTATGCACACCCTTAGCGTACCATTTTTCTTAATTACTGGCACAATATTTGCAATCCATTCGACATACCTTGTAACACGGATGAATTTGCATTTCAGAAGTCTTTCGACCTCCGTTTTGATCTTCGACAGTATTTCAGGAGCGAAGCGCCTTGGATTTTGCTTGATTGGCTTCTTCCCAGGTTTGATTGGCAACTGAAGTTCTACCAATCCTCTGTCGAGACCAGACATTTCGTCATAATCCCATGCAAAACAGTCTTTAAACTCTTTCAGCAATTGGATTACTTCCAACCTAAGTTCTGGATCGATTTTGGCGCTGATGTAAGTTGGCCTTTTCTCTGAACCTTCGCCTAAGTTGATTTCTTCTAAAGGGTCTTGTGCTAACATTTTAATGTTGTTCACCAAGGGGTCCTTTTCGAAGCCCAAAGGCTCATCGTCATAGATGGCGTCGAGCCTCTGTTCCTGCATTTCTTCTGGCACGATATCAGGAGGTTTTGGATCGAAATCCTTTCCTGGGCCTACAGCAGATAATTGTTGATCATTGGCCTGTGTGGCCATGTACTTTACTTCGGCTTCGAGAGCCGTTATCATCTTGGTTTCGGCTACATAAGCCGAAATTCGCTTCAAAGATTGTGACTCAGTCATTATCACTGAATTCACTTCCCCAACCAGTTGGTTGGATATCAGTTAACCCACTGAAGTCTATGTGGGACAAGTCTTCTCTGTCCCATTGGAAACCATGCTCAGGATGCAGGTATAGGGAACAAAAGGTGTTTGGCGCTGGCGCCATGTCGAAGTCAGGTGTTGGACATGGCCCTATGTGAGCCAAGTTTTTGTCGAAATCTGCCAAACCCAGGTGATTCACTTCGCCAAGGTAGTAGCTTTGATCTGCCTCTATGTTTTCGACCATCCCATCTGGACGCCATAGCAGCAGCCTTTGGTGCATTGATGAAGGCACAGCGCCAACACCATGAATCCATTCACGGCCTAACAAAAGATTGTAGTTAGGTTTGGCCGATATGACCATGAACATCGTTGGTCGAAGGATAGACCCTACTTTGATATCTAGCTGGATCACTCCCATGGTGGTCCCTATGCCGCCCTCATAGTTCGACAGGACCATGTTGTGAGGCTTAATGTCCTCATCTCTTTTGCCAATTTTCCTTAGCATAGAGTGAGGGATAATATTGATGGTTGCCCCACAATCGACCAATATTTTATTCACAGTAGTTTCTTCGAGTTTAGCCCTTATGAATAAAGGCTTGAGGTGATTTTTCATCGCCTCTGTAGGTGGCTCGAAGAAACCATTTTGTTCCTCAGTAGTGCCATTGTCCATGACAAAATAGCACACTGGCCTATGTTTGGCCATTTCTTGCTCCACTTCCCAGTCACTTGCTTCGACTTCTACCTGTCGGTTGAATTCTCTGGGCAGCACTGAAACGATATTCACCATTATGTCCAAAGTATCGTCAGACTCAGCATCGTCTTCGTCTTCGACTTCACTTTGGTTAGGCCAAACTAGCCTGTTGGTTACTGGCTCTCTCTCTAGAGGTTTCCTTTGTTTCTTTTGAGGAACATTCGAACTAGTTTCTGCCTTAGGTTCGTTGGCAGCCTCCCTTTCAGCTTTTCGTCTCCTTTGATATCTCCTCCATTGAGATCGAGACATAGGATTTTTACCTTTGTAGTTGCTGGACACTTGTGTAACCTTAGGTGCAGCAACTTGAGGCTCTTTCTTTTGAGTCAAAGAGGAACCTCTTGGCACATCGAAAGAATGCCATTTCTCCTCACTTGGCCTTTTCCGGCCAGAGGTTTTGTACCAAGTGTCTACTGGCACATTTGTTGGAGGCCTAAAAGTCAATGGCCTCTTTTCTTGGTTAGAACCTCTTCTGGGATCATGTCGAAGGTCAGCATTCTCCCTTTTCTTATTCGCTGCTCTTACGCCTTGAATGTGCTCAGCAGCTTTTTTATCAAAGATCGAACTGCATCTTGGACACAACATCACCTCTGATTTCTTTTTCTGGCATCTTTGTAGAAAATCTGCCAGGTTTTCATTTTCCCGAGGGAAAGCAGTCTTATTAGCTTGTTCTTGCCTCATGGCCTCTTCTGATGCTTTTGGGTCAGAAAGTTCGACCATGTTGATATTCATTGTATCTTTGTTAGCAAGAGTTAACTGCTTCATTTATATCTCCAGATTCTCCGTCTGGCCTTGAACAATGGCCAAGTGGGAACTGGGTTTTGATCCAGTTTTTTGTGCTTCAGCGGTCTCCGGCTTCGGGTTTTCGACCGCTTTCTGGACAGCTTCAATTGTCTTCCTGGATAAATTTCCAGAAAAACTGCCAAAGATTGGCATGTTGATGTGGTCCTTTGAGACTTCGACCATGGTAATTCCTGGCTTCTTCGACTGGACCCTGGTTGCCTCTATCACATTCACCTCAGAGGGTTCAGCATAGTGGGCTTCAGCCTGCAATGGATTTGAGTCGACAGCCATGGGGGATTTGTCAGCAAACTTTAATCTCCCTTCTTCGATAGCGTCTTGCACAAGATTCCTGAAAAGAAAACATTGAGAAGTTTTATGGCCCAAAAAATTATGATATTTGCAGAAACCTCTCTTCTTTCTTTGATCAAGAGGAGGCAGTTTTACCCCTGGGGGTACTATCATTTGGCCATCTTTAACCAATAAGTCGAATATTTCATCACATTTTGTGATGTCGAAACTATAAGTCTTTTTTGGGAACCTATCGTTGGTCCTTTCTGGACCAGTGGGATTTTTCCCATTTGAGGGGACTAACAGTTTACAAGAGTATGGTGGCCCTTGTTTCAGTTCTGATAAATCGACTTCTCCTTCTTCGACAGTTAAAGTATCGTCGAAGGATTCTAGATCTTCGTCATCCATCTCAACGTACGCTATCCTTTCTCTCTTGTGAGTTTTCGTTGCCTTAGCTTTTTCAGCTTTGAGGCGTTCTACCTGTCGAACTCTATCGGCCAGTTGGGCCATGTCTCTTAGGTACTGGGTGTCTAGCTTCTTCCTAATGGAATAATCTAAACCGCCTGCGGCTATTTCGACCAACTCATGTTCTGGAACTTGTGTAAAACATCTCGCCTTGAGCAACCTAAACCTATTCAGATATTCGTCTATAGGTTCAGTGAAACGTCTCTTCACACTGGCCAGTTCTTTCAGGCTTATCTTGGTTTTCCCCATGTAGAATTGTTCATGGAACAATCTTTCCAACTGGGTCCAATGATGGATCGAATTTGGGGGGAGAGTTGTAAACCAAGTAAAAGCGTTCTTGGTTAAAGAACTTGGGAAGTACTTGATCCTTAGGTTTTCGTTATTCGAAATGTCTCCTGCTTCGATCAAGTATCTCGCCACATGCTCGACAGTAGATTCTGTCGTGTCCCCAGAGAACTTGGTAAATTTGGGGACTTTGCATCTAGGAGGTAAGTCCGTTTGTAACACGTATTCTGACAATGGAGATGTAAAGTTGGGCCTTCGAAAGCCCATGTTCATCCCATTCTGAGTCATGATCCTTTCAATCATGGTTGCAAGATTGTTTTCCAAACCCATGTTTTGGTATTGGATATGCTGAACCACTTCGTCAGCATTTTGGTTTCTGTTAACTAACCTTACCTCTGGGGTTATTACCCTAGGTTCCTCGACGGGTTGTTCCAATCGTGCCCTAAGGTTGTCTTCGACAGGCTGTTGAGCCTGGTTAATGGTGGTTTCTTCCTCTACAAATATCCCCTGGTTTCCCCTTATTTGCGCCCTTTGGGGCTGTCGAATAGGTTGGGGTACTCCAAAGAAGTCAGCCAAACGCGTCATTTGCGCTGTCACTTGCTGATTCGATTGAGTAGTGTTTTGTATTAGAGGGTTTAGCACTGTACTCAAAGTTTGTGCCAACATTTGCACCATATCATGGTTGCTTTCGTCCATTTGTTGCCTCAAGACTGCTGTCGAGGCATTTGTAAGGCCATGGGCTACTTGGGACGTTCCTCCTAAGAGTTGGGTCCTATTTCTATTCGCCATGCCTACTCCAGAGCCTTGGAGTGGCGAAGAGGCACTCACTAAAGGGTCTGAAAAAGTGGACGCAGTATTCGTCAGGCTTGCCACTTCAGAAGTTGGCATACCATAGAATGGAATAAATCCTGGGGGAACCAAAGGCCTTGTGCCTAAATTTCCCCTTGGTGGGGGAGTTCCCAAAGGCATCCTGGGGCCTGTTAGCGAAGGTATTGGCCCCGTGGTTGTGACCGATACTGCTGGTGTCGAACCAACATTTGTCGCTTCACTTACGGTCATACTAACCGTTGCTCCCACACTCGTTTGTGGGATTTCGTTATTGTTTGGCGGATTCGCCATCTCTTCCCTTCTTCTGGCAGTATTGTTATCGTTAGTGTATATTCTACCACTTCTCAATAACATACAACTCGAAAAGATGAGATTATTTTCAACAATCAACACACGGTCCCACCAGGTGTGCCAATTTGTTTACCTTGGGTTTTGGTAAACAACCGCTGATCCTCCAAATGGTTACTTATTTGGTTACTCGCAGGATCGATCAGATTGATCCTAGGACATAGGTTGATTTTGAAGTTTGATTAAATTGGATAAGGCTTTAAATAAAGAGGTTTCAAATAAATTGCATAAAGGAAAGACTTGGTAAAATAAACAAGGCTTAAAGTAAAAGGCTTCGACAGGAATGTAAAGAGGAAAGCAAGTAAATTTCTGGAAAAGTAAATGACTTTGATTAATAAAATTGGTGTTTCACACATACATTTCTCAACAATTCTTTCTCACACGCTGGGTACTCGAATCTATATGAGTGACTTTGTATAGAATTGTGAACACACGCGAGAAACTACATGACTACTACTATTTATACTAAAACATCCCAAGTAACCGTCGGGCAGTTACACTGCTTCGAGATCAATCCACTTGGCACGTTCTCCACGTTCGACGCTCCAGATCCTTGCACGTTTGCACGTAGTAACTGCTGGAAACCGTTTTCCCTCCAAAAGCTTGAATTTCAAACTGCTCCACTCTGAACCATCGAACACTTTCGTCAAGAGACATCTTCGACGAGACACTCCTTCGACGTCGAAGGCAACCAGCCTCCTTCCTTGGAAGAAACCTTCTAAGTACTTTGCCATCTTTCGACGGGCATTTCGACAGACTTAGCCAGTCGAAGACAACCTTCAGCTTTAATGGCTGACATCAACAAAACAAAGGTGTCGAATTTAGGAGCCAACATGGGGATAGTATCAACTCCGTTGGGGATAAGAGGTTTTTCCCGTTGATTTATAATAGTCTGAGAAAAAACTCGTGGTGGGGAATCTGGAGTTTGTTGGGGAAATAAACCCTGTTAAGAAGAATATTTTTGAGACCTTACTGGGGACATGAATTCTTTCATGCAAGGTTCATTTTTTCATTTAAGGCCATACTCAGTTGGGGAGAGGATTTTCAGGAGATTGGAACATTGGATGGAGACTATATGAATTCAACTCTATGGGGATAATCTTTTTGATATGATTCTGTGGGGATATCCATGAATTTGGCCTTGTGGGGATTTGTTGACAGCTTGAACTTTGTCTTCTCCTAGAGTCCTTAGTAAATGTTGATCAGAGTGACATATGTTTTACTGATAGATAACATAATGAGATAATGGGACATAGTCATACGCTTTAATACCTAACTTTTTCCTGGACCGTCCTTTTAGATTTTCAGTCCACCGGGATACCCTTTTTTCCCAAGCCGCCTTTTCAGGTTTTCGACTTGTCGGGTGTATAATTTTTTTGTATATATATATCCATAATTTTTTCTCGAACCTTTTTGGTTCATCGGGATGCCCTTATTTTGCCTAGGTATGTCAGCCTAGCGGGTCTCTTTTCATGCGTAGTATTTTGTGACTATGTCTGCATTCATAGGGTGTGGAGAATTGTCATTGTCTATGGTAGTAAGTGTTGTAGCACTTCCAGAAATTATTTTCTCGATCGCGCGTGACTTTTCATATGTGGGAACCTGATTTCCTCTAGGTTTAGTCTGGTGCACTTTGATGTTTGACCAAATGTATGATAGTCTTAAACTTCCTAGGTATCTTTTCTAAGAATTGTCATGGAAGGATCCGAAGACATAATACTGACACCATCTGATACTATTGGTACAGACAAGCAATTTGGTGGTACCGAATATCCTTAACATTCCTCAGTGTTTTTAAGAGATGTCATGGAAGGATCCGAAGAGATGATACTCACACCATCTGATACTACTGGCACAAACAAGCAATTTGGTGGTACCGAAGGTCCTTTGATCAAGTATCGGTATTTTCTAAGAACTGTCATGGAAGGATTTGAAGACATGATATTGACACCATCTAATACTACTGGTACAGACAAGCGATTTTGTGGTATCAGAGGTTTTCATAGTGGATTTTTTTCAAACCCATGATCAATGTAACATTGCCTCAAAGTGATCCGGATGAAAATCTGCCCCTGGCTATTCATCACTTCTTGAGAGATTCTTTGAATCTCGACTTAACTGCCCCAGATGGTCATGTCATGCCCTTGATTATGATAGATTTTTATTTGGAGGCGTCTTTCCCTTTGACGTGATTCTGTTTTTTGAGAGAGTTTTCGTTCATTAGATATCCATCATGCGGATTTATCCGTTTTTGAACAACTAGCCATATGCAAATAGTGGTATTCGAACAATGCAAAGTTTATGTCTGTCTTGAAAAAAAATTTAAAAAAGGAACTTTTAAAGAGCAACAAAAATTTGTAAGAATATGAATTCAACTTTGGATCTACAGTAAACCTTACAGGAGTCAGGATACCTTTTGTAACAGTGTACTTTCGGACTAACCTATTCTTCAATTAGGACTTTTAAAGGGTTGTAACGTGGCCTGGTTCACGTTTTAAGAAACAAAGGATAAGGCTCAAAGTTTGTTTATACCCAACCTGTTCTCCATAATGTTCTCCATTCCTATACTCAATTAATTACGCGTTTGGATTCCAATTGGAATCTAGAACGGCATTTTGGTGATGGTTCGGATACTGGAAGTTAATTTGGGAAGGAAATCATATTTGTAACATTTTTCATGTTGTCGAGGATTTGTAGTGACCTCTTTTTTGTTTATCTACCATCCCTAATTTTTTCCTGACTGCTCTTATTTTGAGATTACAGCCAGCGGGATACCCCCATTTTTTAAAGTTTCCTTCATAGGTTTTGACCTAGTGGGATTTTCTTTTTAGAGGTAAAGACTGCCTATTTTATGGGGAACCAACACCATCTTTTGATTTAGAAGGATGTTTGTGTATAAAGTGAAAGTTTATGACTGGACGCGTATTTGAATTAACTAATAAACTATCCTGCCCCAGGTTATGATTACAGGTTTCAGTTTGTGCGAAAAAGAGAACTCCTACTCCTTTGGCTCAAAGGGGTTGACTAGGGATTATCTTCCTTATAACTCCATTATTTATGGTTTGAAACAACGCCCATACATTGTCAGTAAGGTCGGTCCAAAAGCATATTTATGAGATTAAGGTATTATTTTCGTCATCCCCCTCTAAAGGCTTAAGGCTTGTAGTCAAGAGTTGAATATCATACAAAAAAGAGGTAAAAGCATAATTTAAATATAGTGGAAACGAATGGATTAACTCAAGACAAACATATGTAATGCATTAGTGAGAACAACCAAGGTCTGACATAAAGATAAATGTTTAAGAAAACAAAGAAATTACAACTGAAAATTCGAATGAACAAAAATTTATCCACATAAATTTGTCACTTCAGATGGTGTGCCTTTGAGGGATGACAGAACAATTAAATCTGAACATCTTGTGTGAATTCCAACACTCATTCGTCAATCAGGTCTTGAATCTTGTTTTTCAATGCCCAATAGTGGTTAGTGTCGTGTCCACGACAGTTGGAATGGTATGCACATCTTCCATTATGTTTGTAACAGGGAGAAGAAGTATTAGGTTTTTGAGGAGGATCCTTTAATGTAACCAACTTGGCCTTCAACATATGACACAATGCTTGAGCTTAGGACATGTTGATCTCGATAAATTGTCTTTTGGGTGCATGTTGCCTATGCTGACTACCCCTTCATTGTTGGCGAGGTTGTTGTTGGACTCGCAGCATAGTAGCATTTCTAAAAGGTTTTCTATCGACCAAGTTAACTTCTTTCCTTATCGGGGGGTTGATTAATGACTTGCTCCCCAATCTTAACTGTTTGTTCCATATAGTTGCATTCGTCTTGATGAAGCTTTTTGACGAGAATTATCAACTCTTCTTGTCCCTGAGCTATGTTTTGGATAAGAGCCATCTGTCACAACATCTGGATTCATATTATTGCTATCTCCGCTTGCAATTGTCTTATCTGGCCCCCCTCGTCGTCTTCAGGATTGTTATTGGCCATTCTCTTAATGAGAAGCCCTCTCACTTCTTCTTTCCCCTTGGATAGGTTCAGGAACAATTCTCGAAGTTGATCATTTTGAGTTTGAAGATCTTGGACAGTCTGCTCCAGAGTCATTTTTACTGAAGTAAACAGTAAGCGGATGAGAAAACCTATATGGGGAAAACCTGTCATGATATGTTGCACGGTATGTGGATGCAATGTTTTCAAAGATCTCGTAGGGTAAACACAAGAAGATGTTAGAAGTTGAATTTTGACTACAACTTTAATTGAAGAACTTCGTATCATTGAATGTCCTTCCACAAGAATCAAGCTCACCGTGTCAAGTGGGTCACAACCCTCGACTCAAGGTGGCGTGCTTTGGTCTTTGACAGCATTTGGCTAGAGGAAAATAAATCCTCTTTCCCCTTGATAGACGCCTGATTCAATATAACCATACCTCAAAAACCCTTGAGATCCTTGAAATGGTTATTAAAAATTCTATGGTATGATGTCATGATGTTAAGTGCAAATAAACATATACAAACAAAGCAAACAAATCTTTAGGTTTAGGCTTGCATGGAGTTCATAGGTAATTACCCTCTTGATGTTTAGTTGGTTTAACTTTTCCTAACAAAAGTAACTGGGTTCTAGGGAATCTCAATATCATTGATCTTTCTTCGTCGGGCATTATTTTAGCGCAAGCCTCTTTATTGGCGACTGAAATATCCCGAAAGTCTGATCTCAATGAGTGTAGCATCGAGTATCAACCAACTTTGGACTGCACCAAAGCCAGCTATCTCACTACTTCCTAATGGGAAAGTTGTTCAACTAAGGTTCTACGGTAAATTAGTGCTTCATGACACCACACAGTGGCCCCGTATTCTTGTTGACTGGACTCAAGGGATACCAGTACCAACAAATGTGTCACACTAACGTAGGCATCTCTTCAACCATGTCGGTATATGCTGCACATTCCCTACAATCTATTTCTACTTACCTAATGATCCCCCCGAAACACCCTTTTAAGAGTAAATCAAACAAGTCAAACAATGAAAGCATTTAAAGGTGATCTAGTCTCTAAGGTAGCCCCACTTTTAAAAGTCCCTAGTAGAGTCGCCAATTGTGTAATACGGTGGGAGAACTGACTTGAGTGTTTTGTGTTTTATTACAATTGTTGCGGATAGCAAGAGTCGCCATCGACTTTTCTTTTATCCAATAAAGGAAAGGGTGAAAAGAATAGGAAAGACCTTTTGAGAATTTTCTTGAGTTCGGGGGGTAGGTTATGAAACGGTAAGGTGTTAGCACCATTTTCATCCGTATTTATCTATGGACTCTTAGTTTCCAGCTCACTTTGAAAATGCTTTGTTTGAAATGTGTTTGTGATTTATTTTTGAAAGTATTTTAAAAAGTGCTTTCGTTTAGGAGAACTTTGTAATGATTATCATCTCTATAAGAATGCATACAAAGTGTTGACTTTTGAAAATATTTCATTTGAAAGTGTTGATGTATTTTTGAAGATGTTTTCAAAATGGTTGTGAGCAAGCAACTACAAATGTTTTACCTACTTAAAAAAGTCTTAGTTCTTTTCTTCCTCCTTTAGATAGTGTTATCTTACCATTAGTTAGTAATAAACCATAACATTGGATGTGAAGGGACAAGCATGGGTCATCGTACAATCATAGAAGGAAACATTGTAAGATACTTTAGCAAATTGTCGTAAGGGTCTAAGATTGTTTACCCAAAGAAACATCGAAGGGTCATCGGACTAAGATCTTGTATTCGAGGGTCATTGCTAAAGTATTCCACGTTCGTGGGACATGACTTTTTTCATCTTAGGCAACAAGTGAGGTCAACCCTAGAGGTGCAAGTGTGCAAGTGTTTGATTTCATGTATTTTTATATTTGAATTAGGGTTTTCTACTTGTTGATTTTATGTCTTGCCATACATATCCTAATTACTAGTATTTATATTGAAAGCGATAAATTGCAGAAATGTAAAACACTATGCTATTACATCATATGGGGATGGGGGTATGATTTACAAATGGGAGAAACAAGTAAATAAACCCTAATTTACTATTACAACTATATTGAATATTGCAAAATAAAATATACAAGAATATGAGGATAATGTACAAGAGAAAATTGTTTTGGTTGTTTTTATGAAAGGTCTTGATTTAATTAAACTAATAAAAAAAAGAAAATAAATAATTAGTCTAAGTTGACTTAATAAAAATAAACCAAAATTAATTTTAGAAAAAAATTAAACTAAATTAAGAAAATAATTTTTTTTAGGGTTTGATGTTTAAGGAAATAAAATAAAATCAAAATAAAATAAAAGATAATTAGTCTAAGCATTTAATAAATTTTTTTTTTGTATTTTTGATTAAAAAATAATAATAATATTAAATAAAATAAAATAAAAATATAAATTATAATTCAGGAGGTTTGAAAATGGTTAAAGGGGTTAGTAAGTAAAAATATTTTTTGTTCAGGCCCAAACTGATTTTTTAAGTCAAAAAATAAAACAACAAAAAATAATAAAAGAATATTGGGCCTGCGTGGTGTAAGTGAGCAGAGGGGTGTGCTGAAATAATAAAAAAAAAGGAAGTTTGGCTGAAATAAGGAAAAAGATTGGGACGGAGCCCTACTCAGAATAGCACAAGGGTGGGGGGGTGGGTGCATGAGTGAGGATGTTTGGAAATGGGCTTGAGGGAGGTGAGGCCCGGTAGAGTTGTTGTTCAGCATGTCAAAGTAAGGGGTGGTGTAGAAGTAAACGAGTTTAGACTTGAGGGAGGAAATTGGGTTTTTACTTAAACTTTGTAAGGCCCGTATAATAACTAAAAAACAAAACAGAAATATTGGTGGGACATTTATCACAAACCTTTTCTCTCTCACTCTTAAACTCTCTCATTTTCTCTGTGTATGCTCTCACCGGAGAAGAGCAAGGTGCCATTACGGAAATCGCCCTCGCGGCAACGACGATAACGACAGCGCTCAGAACTTTGTTTTTCTTACATCTTTGGATTAGTCTTCTGTTGCTGATTGCTAATATGTGATTGATTTTTGCATACGACGCCTGATTCGGAGTACATCTTGAAAGGGGTTTGGAAACCCTAACAGTTCCGATTCATCTTTTCTCGCGTGGCCTCAGTGACATCTCTTTTTTTCTCCTTCTATTTATTGATTCTGAAGGGTTAATTTTTATGCGAAAATGATGAATGCTTAGGGTTTGTTGTTATAGCTCTATTTTCTGTATATTTGTTTGTATCTCTCTCTCTCTCTCTCTCTCTCTCTATGAACGAAAAATGATTTTGACCCTAGGGTTTTTCTTTGGTGGTGGAAACTCAAAAAAGGGTTTGGGGCTTGTTGTTCTGTCTTTGTATTTTTTTCTATTGAATAGATTATGAATGTTTTTGTTGTGTTGTGGTGGCTCGGTTCTCTGTATGTTTTTGTATATATTTTGTGAGAAAACTTTGAAAACGCTTCTAGTCCTGTCTTCTCTGTCTCTTGATATTTTATATTGAACTCTGTTTTTTTCTTCCCATGTCGTGAACTTGTTTTCTATAAAGTCTTGACATTGACTTAAGAGAAAATGGCTTTTGTTGGACTTGTTAATTTTTGATTTTTAACAAGTCTTGACATTGACTTAAGAGAAAATGATGTGTACCTTTCTATGCTACCTCTGACTTTGCTTGCTGACTTTAGATTTTGTACTTGCCTTTTGTGATGCTTTTACAGTTGTGTTTGACAACTCTTGTACTGTGATGAACATTTTTGGAGTTTTCCCTCTTTACTGATATGTCAAATGTTGACTTTTGCTGGTTTCTTTTGTACTTGCTGATTTTGTGATTTATTGTACTGCTTCATTTCAAACTTGTATTTGCTGGTGGCTTTTATACTTTGTTACTTGTGGATTTTTTTCTATAAACCAAACAACTTTGTTTTTTTTTAGATTTGTAGCAAAGCTAGGCCTGTGATTTTGACATTACAATTCTGACTTTGATTGAAACAATAAATATCAGGCTTTTAGATTGTTTGCATGGAAGCATGATGTTAATTCTGATTTGTCTTTTGTCTTTTGTGAACCAAGTTTTGATTGTGATTTGCAAAATATGTCTTTTAGGCCAATGATAGAATAATATTGTTTGAGGCTTTGGACTTAAATTTTTATTTGTGGTGCTTCTTGGGTCTTTGAACCCGTGTTTGTTGTAACTGGACTATGACTGAAATTCTGATTTCTTTGAATCTTTGTCTTCCTAGGCCCTTGAACCCGCACCTGTTGTATTTGGGCTTATTTTGTGATGAACTTATGTTTTGGATTTTTGTTCTACTGTGAAGCAATCCACTTGTGATTTGCAATAGATTTAAGCCCTAAAAATCTGATTCCATAAGCCAGACCCTAATGATGAACTAAATCATTTTGCAATTCTTTGTTCACTTTTAAATGCTTGCTAATCCATTTTTCTATTCTTTGTTTCATGTATTTGGATGAGTTTGCAAGATCAGAGAGGAACATTTGAAGACACTTGAAGATGATGAAGAAATCTTTCTTTGCTTTGTATAGAACAAAAATAGGAGAATTGTAGTTTATGCCCTTTTCTTTTTTAAAATTGTAATTGAACTTTGTGTGACTTGTAATTGGTAGAAACTTTGTATCAAATTTAATTTACACCAAACAAAGTTTGTATCAAAATGGAAATTGTATCAAGCTTAACTTGTATCAAGTTCAAATTTGCATCAAATGATTTAGACCAACTAGAATTTGATTCAAAATTGTAATTGTAATAAGTTTAAATTTGCTTATTGGTTTCAAAGAGAAATCATCATGACAGTGTGACTTAAACATAGGCTTAAAACCAATATATCCTCTTGCAACCTTTGATAAACAAATATTAAACCAAGAAAGCTCGCCCTTGAATGAATACAACAAGTACCTTTGTAACTCTTATTTTAAAAAATCTCCCTTTAAGAAGTCCAAGAAAACTTTGAATCACTTGAATATTGGATGGTAAACAAACGAATGATATTCCATAGTTGTTTGATATCAACAAAACCAAATATGTTTTTTATCCTTGTATGCTTGGTGAATAAGACATGTAGCCTTAACATTATCTTAACACCCTTAAACAACTTAGAACTTTGGCGTCAAATGAACAAATACAACTAATGAATCCAATTTTCAAATCAATCTCAGATTTGAACTTTAATCATAAAATGAATGAAGGAAACCAAAATGTTTTGGTCATACACTCAACCAACTACAATTGATAAAATCCACCGAATTTCACACCAAAGATGAGAAAGTTTTTATCATATAGTGAACCATGTGGTAACTTTATTAAGGACCTTAATCCAACCGACAAACACACGAGAACATATCCAAGAATCACCAGGGAGTCCATATCTCTGAATTCGTGCCTTTGTAAAGAAATCCAGGAAGTGATGATGACAGGCATATAAGAATGATAAACGCTTGGATCTACAACCTTGTAGCTTAATAGGGAGGATACCACAGTGATCAAGAATTCAAACCTTAACTTTGTAGACCATAATTAATAAGGAACTAACTGATTCAAGCTTGAGTGGCGATGAAAGCCATCAAAACCATAGAAACCCTAACCTCACACTTCAATACTCCAAGTCTCCAATCTTCAGATGAAATGATAGACACACTGAGATGCCTTAAGACATGAGATGCCTTTGGTAGTCTTGAATAGTTCAAAACCCTAAGAGATCTTCTTAAAGAAAAGGGAGGGCAAATTTTGGGGTACAACATCTGGCATACTAGGTTAGGTGAATGCATCCTTTCTTGTTGGGGCTTTCTTCGGTTAGTCCTTTTCTTGTGTTCGTTACCAACTTCGAATATTTGTTTCTTGATGTCCAATTTCGCTTTTATGTGTCTAACTATGACCAGACATGCATATCTTTGTCCCCTGTGAGATCGCCTTTGATCGGTACCTTTTTTTTAAGAGTCCCTTTTGGATGGTATCTTTTCATTTGTAAGTTCTCCTTTGATCGGCGTTCTTTTCCCAAGAATATACCTTTGGCTAGTATTCCTTGATAAAGATTCCTCTTCGGCTGGTTTCTTTATACTTAAACCCATCTTTAGCTGGTACCGTTTGTTAAGAGTCCCCTTCGGCTGGTCTCTTTTCATTGTAAGTTCGCCTTTGATCGGCATTCTTTCCCCAGGAATCTACCTTTGGCATAGTATTCCTTGTTAAAGATTCCCCTTTGGCAGGGCTCTTTATCCTTAAACCCACCTTCGATTGGTGCCTTTTATTAAGAGTCTCCTTCGTTTGGTATGTTTTCATTAGTAAGCTCGCCTTTGATCGGTGTTATTTTTCCAAGAACCTACCTTCGACATGGTATTCCTTGTTAAATATCCCCCTTCGGTTGGTTTCTTTATCCTTAAACCCACCTTTGGCTGGTACTTTTTGTTAAGAGTCTTGTAATACAGTGGGAGAACTGACTTGTTTTATGTTTTATAGCAAATTTTGCGGATAGCAAGAGTCGCCACCGAATTTTCTTTTATCCAATAAGGAAATGGTGAAAAGAACATGAAAGACCTTGAATATTTGAATTCGAGGGTAGGTTATGAAAAGGGAAGGTGTTAGAACCCTTTTCATCCATAGTTATCTACGGGCTCTTAATCGCTAGCTCACTTTTTAAAAATTTCTATTTGTTTGTGTTTGAAAATATTTTGAAGTTTGAACTCTGTAACGATTCTTGTATCAGTCCTTAAGAATGTGTAAAAAGTGTTTTGAAAATATCTTTGGAAGTGTTTATGTAAAATGTTTTGTTTTTTGTGAGCAAGCGATTAAAAGTTCTACCCACTCAAGGTCATTTTTCTACTTTTCCTTCTCCTCTAGATAGTGTTATCCATACCATTAGTTAGTAGCAAGCCTTATCGTTGGATGTGAAGAGACATGTAAAATGTCATCGTACGGTCATCTAAGGCAACTTGTAAGGACGCTTTAGCAATTTCATAAGGGACTAAATCATTTATCGAAAGGCAACTTTGAAGGGTCATCGAGGGACTATGATCTTTGATTCAAGGGTCTTTCCTAAAGCGTCCCCACTTTCGAGGGACATGACCGTTTTTGTTCCGAAGGCAATAAGAGAGGTTACTCTAGAAGTGCAAGTGTGTGAGTGTGTTGTTTTCAATTTTTTAGTCTTGAATTAGGGTTTTTCTAGCGTTTGATTATTAGTTTTTTCATGCATACCCTAATTACTAAGCAGTAATATAGCAAATATAGTAATAGAAATAAGAAAAATAGAAAATTGAATGTAAAAAAGTTTTTTTGTGAATTTGTATGGGAAATAATTTTAAATGATAATAATAATTAAAACCTAAATTCTAATTAATTTTAAAATGTTTAAGAAAAGTTTAATTAAAATAAAAAATTGTTATAAAAGCTTAAACCTAATTTAATTAATGTTAGAAAAATATTAGGCTAGGGTTTTAATTAAAAGGATTAGGGTTAATTAATTTAAAAAAGAAAATAATTAGAAGAAAAAAATAAGAAAATAAGGGTTAGTTAAAAAACAAGAAAAAGAATGTTGGGGATGGGTGTTGAACCCACGCCCCTGGGTTTTCATCATACACTCCTTGCCACTACGCCAAACTGCCGTTGGTGTCTAGAGGATGGGCGCTGCATCCAATATATGAAAATAACTACAAATATTGGGAAAAAAACATGAAAAAATGCTAAAAGGCAGGGATCGAACCCACACCCTGGTATAATAACACCTTAACGCGCGCGCTTCTACCACTGGGGTGACCATACATCTGTTTATTTTATCAAAACAAAACATATATATTAAAAATCAAATCATGATGACCGGAGAAGCGTTGGAGCCCTAGCTCCGGTCGTCTTCTCCGGTGATTATCTCTTATTAGCCTGAAAAATAGAGTACGTTAGGTAAAAAATAGGATCCTACCCCCCGAAATCGAGGGTCCTGAATCCAAATATAGGCTTAGTTTTGGCTAAAATGACTTGGATCCTGAGCTTCGAAAAACCTTAGTTCGGTTCAATAATGGCAAACCAGGATTTTTACGTTATAAATTCCATGTGATGGTCGCAACCTGTTCTAAACGTCATCATAAACACATATGAACACACAAGATTAGTTATGCAAAGAATAGAAGTTTAAAGTCTTGGAAAAATTACCCAACCTATGTTCTTGAGGGAGCGTGTTCTGGGATGCCTCAAGCTTGTTGTATGAATGGCAACGAATCCTGGGATCTTCGGGAGTATGTTTGAATGCTTGGTTTCGATTGAAGGAGTCTGCCAATATGGTTTTGTGTTTGCCCTAAATTTTGATAATTTTTGGAATTTTGGAATGGTGATCTTGCTAGGTTTTTTTTCTCCGTATTTTTGTTACGTATGAAATAATGAGGTTTTATAGAGCTGAATTAGGTCAAACAAGGGTGGGCTTGGACCTTGTATGAAAGTCCTTGATTTTATCTTATTTAATTTTGAATTTAATTAAATAAAAATCAAAACAAATAGAATAAAAACCCAAGGGGTGCTTGGATAAGTTCTGAGGTTCATATTGAGGCCTATAATACGGATGGACCATGAAAGATTAGTCCACTAGCCCAAAATTCCAAGTTTGCTCAATTTAGGTTTCATGCATTTTCTCAAAATTGTCTAACTTGCATCAATTATAACTCTCTCAATTTTCATCATATTAAGTGATCTAGGACTTTTTTGAAGACATTATCTTGATGTAAGTTGCCTTGACAAAAAGTGTCTTTTTGTTGACTTTTGAAATGACCTATAATGTTTTGGGCCATATCTCTCAAATGAAGCATTTCATGGACTTGAGCTCAGAGAGACAAAGTTGTAGAGAATTGAATTTCCTTCAAAATGAGCTTTGGTTGAGAAAAATATGATGAAGCATGTGAAAGTTGTGCTTGGTCAAAGTTCAGTTGACTTCTCCTTAAGAAAACCCTAATTTAGTAACTTTTGACTTTTGATGAATCTTGAGTTTTCTTGATGAATCATGATCAACCCTTGATCAACCCTTGATGAATCATGATCTATTTGTGGACTAACCTGGAAGAAACAAAGTTAGTTTTATGCAATGTCATGATGTATCTAATGTATTGCATAATGATGTTCGCAAAATAAATGAGAGTGTTGTATGCGTTTCGTATGCATATGTTATGATGTTTTGCAAATGATGTGTGGATATGAGATGTTGCTGACGACAATGGTAGCTTCGTATAGCATCTTAGGCTGGAAAAAATAATTCCCTGACTTTTTCTAGGGATGAAGGATATGAATCTTCCCTCTATTGGGACTAATTTTGTGGGGGATTCCCGCTTTGTTTGAGGATATTCCACAGGGGACATTTGAATTCCGTTTGGGGATAGAAGAATTCCGGAACATTGGTCGTTCGTCGTTCTCTTGAAGGATTTGATTCTTATGTATGGTCACTGGGGATAAAAGAGATAGATAATCCCCTGATATGGGGACGTCAACTCTTTTGGGGAGGACAAAGTTGAATGACATCTGACTTGGGAAGAGAATTTTGTCGGGGAATTGCAATAATCGGAGAAATATCCTCTGTTTGGGAAATAAACCCTGTTTGGGAAATAAACCCTACTGGGGAAATAAACTTTGCTGGGGAAATAAATCCTGCTGGGGAGATAACTCTGCTGGAGAAGATGTATCTATGTCGAGGATGAGTTTGTAAAGATAGCTCCGCGGAGATTTCTCTGTGGAGATTTGTGGAAGACTTGAACTTTATCCCAACTCCTAGAGTATTTAGTAAATGCTAACCCTGTGTTTATTCACATATTTGTTAACAGTAATATATTCATATGCATATGTTCACTCAATTTAGTCATTGGAAGTTTTTGCAACAAAAAAAAACAGAAAAAGTAAGTTTGAATTTTGAATTATATTCGTATTGATGGTTTGCCTATAAATAGTCAATTTTGTACAAGGAGATAGAGATCCTAGTAAGAGGAAATCGTCGTAAAAATGAAGAAAGTGCAAATAAAAACAAATAAAGACAACTATGTGGAAACAATCCCATCTGGTTTCAACTCTGCTATTGCATATATGTCTTCAAGCATCTCATCCCTTATTGTCAGAAGAAGTTGACTGAATTGATCTGTAAATTTGAACTAGACGTTGATAGCAAAGCTTGCTGTAAGTGGATGATACAGTAAGACATAGTCGTACACTTTAATCCCTAACGTTTTCCTGGACTGCGCTTTTGGGTTTTTAGTCCACCGGGATACCCTTTTTTTTCCAAGCTGCCTTTTCAGGTTTTCGACTTGATGGGTGTACAATTTTTTACATATATCCCGAATTTTTGCGTGAACCCTTTTGGTTTGACGGGATGCCCTTACTTTTGCCTAGGCCAGTCAACCTAGCGGGTCTCTTTTATGCGTATTATTTTTTTACTATGTCCGCGTTCACAGGGTGCGGGAAATATTCACCGTCCATGGTGGTTAGTATCATAGTGCCTCCAGAAAATATCCTCTTAATCACAAATGGACCTTCGCATGTGGGAGTCCATTTTCCCCTAGGATCACCTTATGGTAAGATGTGTGCTTTATTACCAAGTCTCCAGCCTAGTATACCTGATGTTTGAATTTCTTGTTGAAGTCTTTGATCACGCGCTTCTGATACATCTGACCATGACAAATAGCCGCAAGACTTTTCTCGTCAATCAAATTTATCGGGTCCAGCCTAGTCTTAATCCACTCGTCTTCATCTAAACCTGCATCTTTCATGATACCTGAGGAAGGAATATAGACTTTGATAGGTAAGACAACCTCCATACCATTGACTAGAGAGAATGGGGTTGCCCCAGTTGATGTACATACTAAAGTGCAATAGCCATGAAGAGAAAATGTTAACATCTCATGCCAATCTTTGTATGTCACCATCATCTTCTGCAAGATCTTCTTGATGTTCTTGTTAGCGGCATCCACTACGCCATTGATGTTCGATTGTTATGGAGAAGAATTGTGGTGTTTAATCTTGAATTGGGTGCAAAGTTTCGTGATCATAATGTTGTTAAGATTGGTACCATTGTCTATGATAATCCTTTTGGGGATGCCATACCGACAGATAAGGTTATGCTTAATAAATTGGGCCACAACATTCATGGTAACAGAGGTAAATGAGGCTTCTTCAACCCACTTCGTGAATTAATCAATAGCGACTAGGATGAAATGATGCCCATTAGAAGTCATATGCTTAATCTATACAATCATATCAATGCCCCACATTGCAAACGACCAAGGAGCAGTTAAGATATTCAAAGGAACCGGAGGCACATGTACTTTATCAGCATAAATCTGGCATTTGTGACAAGTTCTGGAATGATGATGGCAATCAATTTTCATGGTCGACCAATAATAACCTGCTCTCAGAATATTCTTAGCCATTGTGTGCCCACTGGAATGAATACCAAAGATACTGTAAGGCAGTGGGAGAACTGACTTGGTTGTTTTTCGTTTGATCGGAAATGTTGCGGTTTAGCAATAGTCGCCACTATCTTTTCTTTTTTCCAAAAGGAAAGGCTGAAAAGAACAGGAAATACCTTTGAGATGTTTTCTTGAGTTCGAGGGTAGATTATGAAAAGGGAAGACATTAGCACCCTTTTTATCCATGGTTTTCCATGGGCTCTTAGTTACTGATCACTTGCTTTTGTTTGAAAATGTGCTTTGTGTGGTTTTTGAAAGTATTTTGTAAAGATGCCATCGTTTAGGTGAACTTTGTAATGATTCTCGTTCGTAAAAATGTATACAAAGTGTTTGATCATTTTAAAATGTTTTCAAGTTTGAAAGACATTTTTGAAAGTGTTGGTGTTTGTTTTAAAAATAGCAAGGATGTTTTTGGTTTTGAAATTGATCAAGTAACTAGGAACATTCTACCTACTCAAAAGTCTTTCATGTTCATTTCTTCTTTCCTTTGACATTGTTATCTTACCATTGATTTGGTAAGTAACCCTATCTTTGGATGTAAAATGGACGGGCGTGGGTCATCCTATAACCATGATTAGCAATGTTGTAAGATATCTTAGCATTTTCTTTAGGGACTAAGATCATTTTGAAAGGCAACATGGATAGCGTCATCGCGGTACTATGATTTTGTATTTTGCTTGTTTTTACTAAGATATCTCACATGCATAATATGGCAATTTGTGTAAGGCAACAAAGTGGATTTACCCTAAGGGTGTATGTGTGCAAGTGTATTGATCTACATGCTTGATTTGTCTTAATTAGGGTTTTCTATTTGTTTGTTTTAATCTTTCCATACAAAACCCTAATTACTAGCATTAGTAT
The DNA here is from genome assembly GCA_948472305.1 of Vicia faba. Taxonomy (NCBI): domain Eukaryota; kingdom Viridiplantae; phylum Streptophyta; class Magnoliopsida; order Fabales; family Fabaceae; genus Vicia; species Vicia faba. Next base: position 1,228,129,262 of record OX451741.1, on the reverse strand, counting down.
ATAAAACTTTTAAACTGCGGAAAATAAAAATACTAAGCTATTACATCATTTAGGGGAGGGTGTGTACAAATTACAAATAGGAAATTGCAAGAAATTAAATCTGAAAAATTATTACAACCATATTGAATTTGAAAAAATGTACAAAATTGAATAAGTAAAAATGCAAGGATGTAAATGTAAAAAGAAATGTGATTTTTGTTTGGTTTTTCTTGACTAGGGTTTTTGACTTAATTAATTAAAATAAAATAATTAACTAAAAATAAGAAAATTAAGATTAAGTTAGTAAAATTAATTAATTTAAAGAAAACAAGTTTTTTTAGGGTTTTTGTGAATTTAATTAAATTAGTGAATAAAAATAATTAAATAAAAGTCCTAAATTCTAAATTGATTTTAATTTACAAGAAAAATAATATAATATAATAATTACTATTAATTATCTAAGTATTAAAAAAGTAAGTTAATTTTTTAAAGGAAATGTTTTTTTTTTGTTCTTTTAGTATTATGAAGAAAATAAACTAAATAAAATATAAATAATAAAAATATAATTTTTTTTAGATTTTTATTTATAAAAATAATAGTAATAATAAAATAATATTAATAATAATAATAAAAGGTGAAATAAAAATAAATTAAAAATAATAAAGTCAGGGAGGTTAAAATTGAATTTGGAGGTTTGTTAGCAAAACAGTTTTCTGAATCTGGCCCAATTGATGTTTTTATTTGGAAATCAGAAGAAAAAAAGTATATGGGCTGCGTGGTATGAGCAAACAGGGGGGTATCAGTGAGTAAAAATGCCAAGCCCGGGAGGAGAAGGCCCAAGTGTTTCCTGAAAGAAAAAATGACAAGAAACGCACGAGCAAAATTAGAGATTAGATTCAAAACTCAGAAATGGTAAGTTTTGAGATGTTTTTGGTGGTTATGTGTTTTAGGAGGTTTCATGGCTTGAGCATGTGTGTGTTTACTTGCAAATGACTTGTCTTTATGTATGGAAAAGTTTTGGATACTTGAGGTGGTCAGAAGTACAAGATCACATGTTTTTGCTTCTTGACTTGTTTTTGAAGTAAGGTTGACAAACATGGTTTCAATGCATAATACAAAGCTATCTAGAGTGGTTACCAACTTTAAACATGCTTATCTGACTTTGTAGAGGAAGTTTGTGTAGAAGGAACAAGTGCAAAGCGCAATGCAAGTTGACTTTGCATAAAGCTTGCTTTATGTAAATGGCAATGGTGCCTTTGTGCCATTAATGGAAAATTAACTTGGATAAAGCTTGAATCAAGTGGATAATAGCTCAAAAGCAAGTGTAATCTTCTGATTAAGGAGAGATCTTGAGGTTTAGAGGCCTGCAAAGCAAGATTGTGCAACATAGGTTTGAGATTTGAATTTTGTTCATCACAAAATTTGCCTTGTAAGACAACTTAAAACCCCAACTTTTGACCTTCGATTCTCCTTGCTCACAAATGACCTCAATGAGTTCTTGGAAATTTTGGAAATCTTTTAATGTGCTATACAACCCCTGTTTGAATCACTTTTGAAAAATCCAAATGGAACTATGTGGGACGTGGATCAGAAGTTAGGTCAAAATCCTGACCTAAAATGTTCAAAATTTCACTAAGTATTTTAGTTTCATGACCATGACTTCATCGATCAATAACTTGAGATCCAAGAATTTCTAGGAGAAGTTGTGTAAAGAAATGTTGTAGATATCATGGAGATTTACAACTTTCATGTTGAAAGTTTCTTTTGAATCATCTTGCATCATGGTGAAAAATTGGTTCAAAGCTGTGAAAAAATATAAAGTCTTCAACACTTAGAAAATTTCTAAGTTTGAAAACTTCGACTTTTCAAAATGAAATCTTGACTTTTTGATTTCTTGATGAAAAAGTTTCATATTTTGACATGTTTTGATGAACTGTGATCTTTGACACTTGATTTTGACCAAAAAGTCAAAGTTTGACTTTTCAATATATAGACTTTTGATCAGTTGACTGAAAATTAACTATCAATCAATTGATCTTGAGCAATGTTTTGAGTCATTCCATTAGGTCAAAATGATGCAATTTAACTCTTGATATCATGCCTCAAACCAAGTAACCATTTTCCAGGTCAAAAATAAAAAAATTCCCTTTCTCAGTCAAAACCCTAATTTTGACCATTTTGCCCTTTTGATGATCTGATCAAATTTCTTGAGGAATTGTGGTCCAAACTTGATCAAATGATACATATGAGTTTATAATGTTGATACTGATAAAAATTATGAAGTTTGACTATAAATTGGCCACAATTGACTTTTTCCCCAATATAGTTGATTTGTAGGTCAACTGCTCGATTGACTGAGCAAAAATGTGATCCAAGGCTTGAAACTTGACATGAGTAATATTGGGGGTCCATAATTATCCATGAAAGTCATATGAGGCATTGAATGTTCAATTATCCTTGTTCAATCTCAAACCGTAATTTCAGTCATCAGTGCTTAAGGAGGTGTCTTGAGCTGATAAACCCTTGTGCAGTTTTGAACCCAAGGAGATCTTGTGAGACAATATTTGATGAATGAGAGAGCCAATTTTGGGTTACAATAGCTGCCCCTGTTCAATATTCTTAAACCTAAAGAGTTAGATTGGCGGATCCATCATTCGTGACTTGAAGGGGGAAGATGATTGGACACTAGAGTGCCTAGAAATTTACACTCGAAGATGAAATGGGAATGGGCCTATAGATGCCATTTGGAGGAATGATGGAGATTTTCCGGAGATGGGCTTGTAGATTCCATCCAAAGGTGATTGTTGAAATAGAATGTACTAAGTCTAAAATTGATTTCAACTGGAAAAGAATCAAAATAAATCTTTGAAATGACTTATCTGAACAAGAAGAAGTCTTGTATGTTGTTTGATTGGGAAGAATCAGAATAAATCTCTGTGCGATTTATCTGAATCATAAGTGTTCTTTTTGGAAAGTATCAGGATAAACCGTTAAGGGGTTTAAATTGAACCAAAAGAAATTTTGAATGTTCTTTAACTGGAAAGAATCAGAGTAAATCTTTGAGTGATTCATCTGAACCAAAGAAAGTGTCTGCGGGAAAGAATCAGAATAAATCATTGAGAGATTTATCTGAACCCGAAATGTTCCTGTGGAAAGTATCAGGATAAACTGTTGAGGGGTTTAAACTGAACCAAAAGAGATCTTGAATATTATTTAACTGAAAAGAATTAGAGTAAATCCTTGTGTGATTTATCTGAACCCGAGAAAGCGTCTGCGGGAAAGAATCAGAATAAATTGTTAAGAGATTTATCTAAAACGGCAGGGATCTGGAGAAGAATCAGAATAAATCATTGAGAGATTTATATGAACCAGAGAAGACATATGCGGGATAAGAATCATAATAAATTGTTGAGATATTTAAACTGGATCAGCAGGAGTCTGAAAGAAACATCTGTTGTATAGACAGTTGACCAATCCTTTCTTGGGAATTAATCTGTAATTGACTTGTTGAAAATTTGATCACAATTTTATGTTGATAGATCTTTCCTGAAAAGATGAAATATTAGTTGCATGCAATGTCATGATGTATGAAATGCATGGTGCGATGATGTTCTCAAAATAAATGAGATTGTGTCGTATATATTTGTGCTGTCAATATTATGACGTATGGATGCAATGTATGGACACGTTAACTATTATGCCGCAGTGTTGCTGGGGAAAATAAATCGTCGAGCACCACTGGGTGTAAGTCTTCATGTTTTGAAGTTGCTGATGAGTTGATGAGCTTCCATTTGTTAGAGAAATAAACTCTGTTGTTTAAAGGAAACGTCGTGTATTGCTTGTTAAATCCTGTTGAGGAATCCTGAGAAATTGGGAGACTTTTACTAGGGAGTGATAACTAGAAGTTTTGTTCCGCCGGGGATGTGAGAGAGCTTGACATCATTAAGATGCACAATATGGGGGATTTTATGGAATAGTCTAAAGATATTATCCTATTTCTTAAAGCCATTAGTGATTGTCTTTCTATTTTCTATTCCTTTTTTTTGTTCATTTGTAAGCAGTAGTTACGTTCAAATGCATATGTTCAAAAATAAATCATTGGACATTTTCGCAAACAAAACACGGAAAAAGAAAAAAAAAGATAGTTTTGCACTTTCAAAGGGATATCTTTGTATTAACTTGAATAAGTATTTTTGTACAATGAGACGAATATTGTAGTAAGAGAACGTCATTGTAGAAAATGAAAATTTGATACAAATAAAAGATAGCTATGTGAAATAATCCCATGGGGTTCCCATTCTGCTATAGCCTTCGTGTCTCTGAGCGTCTTGTCCACCTGCTGCCTTGTCCGAAGTTTATTGGATTGATCAGAACTGCTGAGTTTGTCAGTCGAAGCTAAAGGTTGTCTGTAAGGTGATCCAACGGGACATAGTCATACGCTTTAATTACCTAACTTTTGCCTGGACCTCCCTTTCGTTTTTTCAGTCCACCGGGATACCCTTTTTTGCCCAAGTATCCCTTTCAGGTTTTCAACTTGTCGGGTGTACATATTTTTTTGTTTTATCCCTAATTTTTGTCGAACCATTTTGGTTCGCCGGGATGCCCTTGTTTTTCCTAGGTGTGTCAACCTAGCGGGTCTCTTATGCGTAGTATATTTTGACTATGTTTGTGTTCACAGGGTGTGGAAGGTCGTCACCATCCATAATGGTTAAGATCATTGCTCCACCAGAGAATATGTTTTTTATCACAAATGGTCCCTCGTATGTAGGAGTCCATTTTCCCCTAGGATCACCTTGTGGTAATATGATACACTTGATTACCAAGTCACCAGCCTGATACACCTGATGTCTGACCTTTTTGTTAAAAGCCTTGATCATACGTTTTTGCTACATCTGGCCAAGACAGACATCCGTAAGCCTCTTCGCATCGATTAGGTTCAACTGGTCAAGTCAAGTTTGGATCCAATCTTCTTCATTCAGCCCTGCATCCTTTATGATTCTCAGAGAATGTATTTGGACTTCAATTGGTAGAACAACTTCCATGTCGTACACCAAGGAGAAGGGAGTTACCCCTGTTGATGTACGCGCCGTGGAGAGCGAATGGTAGCATCTCATGCCAGTCCTTGTAGGTTACTGTCATTTTTTGTATGATCTTCTTGATGTTCTTATTTGCATCTTCGACAACACCATTCATCTTTGGCCGGTAAGGAGAAGCATTATGGTGTTGGATCTTGAATTGCACGCACAATGCGGTGATCATTGTATTGTTTAGATTCGTACCATTGTATGTGATGATACTCTCTGGGATACCATACTCACAGATGAGATTTTGTTTGATGAAGGGGGCCACAACATTCTTGGTAATGGAAGCGAAAGAAGCTTCCTCAACCCACTTCATGAAATAGTCAATGGCCACCAAGATGAAGCGGTGTCCATTAGAAGTTGTAAGTTTTATTTCTCCAATCATATCGATGCCCCACATCGCGAATGGACAGGGAGCAGTCAGGACACTTATAAGAACTGGAGGCACATGTACTTTGTCAACATAGATCTGACACTTGTGGCAGGTTCGTGAATGCTGATAGCAATCTGCTTCCATGGTAGACCAGTAGTACCCTCCTTGTAGGATCTTTTTAGCCATCATATGCCCACTGGATTGGGTGCCAAAAGTGCTTTCATGTAGATCAACGGTGATCTTTTCTGCCTCAACCTTGTCTACAAAACGAAGCAAAATAGAGTCGTGGTTGCGTTTGTAGAGAATGCCATTACTGAGGAAGAACTTAGAAGAGAATCTCCTCAAGACCTTCTTATCATTGACTGAAGCTCCTTCCAGATACTCTTGAGCCTCGAGATACCTCTTAACTTCATGGAACCAAGGTTGGTCCCCTACTTCTTTAATATCGATCTCGTGACAGCAAGCTGCTTCGTCCATCCATTCAATGGTGATCTGGGGAGCCTCGTTACCCCACTTGAGTTTAAACATGGATGGCATGGTGGCTAGCGCATCTGCTAGTTGATTTTCCTCTCGTGGAAAATGCTCAAAGGTAATTTCCTTGAAATGTGGGATTCATGTCAATATATGTTCTTTGTAGGGGATAAGGTTAGGGTTCTTCGTGTCTCATTCTCCTTTAATCTGACTGATGACTAAGGCCGAATCTCCAAATACACTTAAGGACTTTATTCCCAAATCTATGGCAGTTTTGAGACCAAAAATGGACGCTTCATATTCTGCCATGTTATTGGTACAGTTGAAGCAAAGTCTTGCGGTGAAGGGAGTATGACATCCTTCAGGGGATATGATTACAGCACCTATGCCATTACCGAGCACGTTGGAGGCTCTGTCAAAAACCAAGTTCCATCGAGATCCTTGTTCAGGACCGTCATATGGTTTGAGTTCCTCACAGTTGTTTACCATCATGATGTCTTCATCTGGGAATTCGAATTTCATGGACTGGTAGTCGTCCACAGCTTGATGAGCAAGGGGATCGGCTAATACCCTGCCCTTTATTACTTTTTGGGTAGTGTACTGAATGTCGTATTCAGTTAGGATCATCTGCCATCTCGCTATTCTCCCAGAGAGGGCAGGCTTCTCGAATATGTATTTTATTGGATCCATATTAGATATCAATAAGGTAGTATGGGTCAACATATACTGTCTTAGCCGGCGAGCAGCCCATGCCAGAGCACAACAAGTTTCCTCGAGCATTGAATATCTTATTTCACAGTCGGTAAACTCTTTGCTCAGGTAGTAAATAACATGCTCTTTTCGGCCAGACACGTCATGCTTCCCAGCACACACCCCCATTGAATTTTCCAAGACAGTTAGATACATGATCAAGGGTCTTCCCTCGACTGGTGGCATCAAAACAAGAGGCTCTTGTAGGTACTCTTTGATCTTGTCGAAGGCAACTTGGCATTCATCATTCCATTTGACTACTTGATCTTTCTTCAGTAATTTGAAGATTGGTTCACAAGTAGCGATCAAGTGAGAAATGAATCTGGCAATGTAGTTTAGCCGTCCTAAGAATCCTCTGACTTCGTTCTCGGTGCGAGGAGCAGGAATTTCTTGTATTGCTTTCACCTTAGCAGGATCCACTTTGATACCTTTACTGCTGACGACGAAGCCTACGAGTTTACTGGAGCTCACCCCAAATGCGCATTTATTCAGGTTCAACCTCAGCTTGCATTTCTTTAGTCTCTCAAATAGTTTCTGCAAATGGTCAAGATGTTCCTCTTCAGTTTGAGATTTGGCTATCATGTTGTCCACATAGACCTCTATTTCGTGATGTATCATATCATGAAATAGAGCTACCATGGCATGTTGATAGGTTTCCCCAGCGTTCTTCAACCCGAATGGCATAACCTTATAACAGAATATGCCCCACTGTGTGACGAAGGTTGTTTTATCCATGTCCTCAGGTGCCATTTTGATCTGGTTGTAGCCTGAGAAACCATCTATGAATGAGAACACTTTATAATGTGCAGTATTGTCAACCAGAATATCAATGTGTGGAAGTAAGAAATCATCCTTAGGGCTTGCCCTATTCAAATCTCTGTAGTCCACACACATGCATACTTTTCCGTTCTTTTTAGGCACTAGAACAACATTGGTGACCCATTATGGATAGGAGGTGACTGCTAAGTGTGATACGGTGGGAGAACTGACTTGGGATTTTGCGTTTATGTTCGCAAATGTTTCGGTTTAGCAAGAGTCGCCACCGACTTTTTATTTTATCCTAAGGAAAGGTCAAAAAGCACAGGAAAGACCTTTGAGATATTTTCTTGGGTACGTGGAGTAGATTATAGAAAGGGAAGGTATTAGCACCCTTTCTATCCATGGTTATCCATGGGCTCTTAGTTACTTGTTTAGATCACTTGCTTTGCTTTTCAATTGTTTGAAATGGTGCTCTTCAATTGTTTGAAATGGTGCTTTGTGTGTGGTTTTGAAAGATGTTTTGAAAAGAGGCCATCGTTGTGGCAACCTTTGTAATGATTCTTGTTTGAATGTATACAAAGGCGTTTTTGTCTTTTGAAAAGTTTTTCATGTTTGAAAGTAGGGTTTTGAAATTGTGTTGCGAAGTGTGTTTTGAAAATAACAAGGATGTTTTGCAAGTTTTTGATCAAGTAACTAAGAGTTATCTACCCTATTTTACTCAAAGATATTTCTTATGTTTTTAACCCTTTTAACGGTGTTGTTTCACCATTGTATTTGGTGAATAATCTTGTGTTAGGATGTTAAACGGGACAGATGCGGGTCATCGTATAGACCATGATAGCAATTGTGTCAAGTATTTTTTTGGCAAATTTTTGAGGGACTTGATCATTTTGTTTAGGCAACTCAGATAGCGTCATCGAGGGACTATGATCTTTGTTTTGTTTTTGTTTTGCCAAAGTACTTGACATGCATACCATGGCCCATTTTTTAAGGCAACAAGTGGATTGTAACCCTAGGGGTGCAAGTGTGCATTGTGTTTGATTTTCATGCATTTTTGTCTTTGATTAGGTCTAATTATTTGTTGGTTTTGATTTTTGCATACAAACCCTAATTCTAATCATGACATAATTGAAAGTATTTAAGTGCGTAAAAATAAATCTAAGCTATTACAACTTGGATATAGGGAGGGGGGTACAATTTTGAATAGGGGATTATTTGACAAGAAATATAAAACCCTAGTTACTATTACATCCAAATTGAATATCAAATGCAATCATAATTTAAATGGGCAATATTTAATTAAACAAGATAAATAAATATTAAACAAGATGTATTATGCAAAAAAAGTTTTTTATTTGTTCATGTATGCAAAAGTATTTTTTAATGTACAAGGTATAATGAAATAAATAAAAGATTAATTTTATTTGTTTTTAGTGCAAAAACCCTAATTTCTTAAGAAAATAAATATAATGTATTATTTATGTACAAAAATATATTAATATGTATAAAAATGAAATATATCCAAAAAAAGGTATTTTTTTAGTATAAATAATAATAAAAATAAAAATATAATATTTTTGTGTTTTTTTATCTTATGTTTTTTAACAAAATAAAGTATATATGTATATATATATATATATATATATATATATATATATATATATATATATATATATATATATATATATATATATATATATATATATATATATATATATATATATATATATATATATATATATATATATATATATATATATATATATATATATATATATATATATATATATATATATATATATATATATATATATATATATATATATATATATATATATATATATATATATATATATATATATATATATATATATATATATATATATATATATATATATATATATATATATATATATATATATATATATATATATATATATATATATATATATATATATATATATTAAGTGTGTAAAAAATAAAACAAATTATTTACAAAAATGTATATATTTCAAAAAAATATTTTCAAATGTGAATAAAAATAATAAATGAAAATAAAAGTATTTTTTACATTATTTTTAAGTTTAAACAAAATAATATAAAGTATTTAAGCATTTTAATGTTGGAAATAATTAAAATAAATACCAAAAAAAATGTAAAAATTTATGAAAATATTTTTTAGGCTTTTTTTATATTTGAAAATAAAATATCAAAGTCAGAAAAGAAATTAAAATGCAAAAATAATAAAAATACAAAGAAATGGGCCAGGGGGGTGTGAAACTGAAAATGGGGGTGTCAAAAGTAGGAAGTAGCCAGGCCCAGCCCAACTACTTCATCTTCTTCCTCTGTCCAACAGAAACGCGCGCATGGCTTAGTTCAAACCTGTATCTCCTGTTTCAGTGCTTTTTTTGACAAAACTCAAAACATGAAACTTGTAGAGCATCAAACAACGATTTCAACCATATAAAATATTAAACCTAACTCTCAAAGACCAGAGAGAATTTCTCTGGCCCTAATTTCTAACCTAGATTTTTCAGAAAGTTCATGGATGAAATTCTCCTAGCACGATTAATATAAATGAAAACTAAGCACATGTATGGTTTCAGGGCAATGAATACAACATCTTTCATTCACAAACCTAAGTCTAAATGTTCCTAAATAGAGAGATAGAAGTTCATGAAATACCTGTTTCAGTTGAGTTCGAGCTGGACAATGCAACAACTTTCAATGGGGCCCGAGGTTCTTTTGAGCTTGCTGGATGCCCCCTGAACCTTTCCCAATGCTTAGTTTGTTTTGAAGTGGCCTGAATCGTGCTACATAACTCAACCTGCAAAGCTTCCAAACAAAAATGGTGATGTGTGTAAATGGAGTTACATCAACTTTTGAATGGTCTGGACAACTTAGGTATATTGTTTGGAATGTGTTTGAAGTGATTTTGGACAAAACGCACGAGGGGGTTTGATTGTGGCTTGTGATTTGCAGAACTGGCACTATTTTGCAAGAAAATGTGATTTTTGAGTATGAGTAGGTTTGAGAGGTCAAGGGGTCGTGCTTCTGGCTTGCAAGGATGTGTGAAATTTGTTTGAAAACTTGGCTTGAGTTCAATATATCAGATGTGTGAGTTATGAGCTTTTGGCCATTTGACTTGTTTTGAAAGCCAAGTTTCAAGTGAAATGAGATAGGCCTGTACATGCTATCTCCAAGCATGCACCAACTTCTTGTACCTTTGCCTAAGTTTGTGGAACTTGTTTGCTGCAAAGAAAGAAGTTCAAAGCTCAAGAAAGACAACTTTGCAAAAGTTATGCTTTATGAAAATGGAAGTGTGATCTTTATGCCCAAAATGGAATTATTCAATGTATAATGCTCCCTTGATCAGGACAATGCCTCTAACCAATGTATTTGCATTCAATTTTTGAGTGTTGAAGGGTTTAGAGACCTTTAATTATGTACTAAGCTAGTTTGGTCAGATTTGCAACTTGGTATGAACATGTATTGGCCATGGTTACAAAGTGAGTTTTTGCCAACTTCAAGCATTCAATTCTCCCTAACCACAAAGGTGTTTGAGGAGTTCTTGGACAATTTGGAAATCTTGCAACATTTACTATAATCCATCTTTGAAATGAAACTTAAGACTCCAAGTGGAACTATGTGAAAAATGGCCAAGAAGATGGGTCAAAATCCTGCCTAAACTAGGGCAAAATTTCTCTAAGTAAAAGTTTTAGGTACCCTTGTTCCAAAATTCATAACTTGAGATCTAAGCTTCTTTTGAGAAAACTTTGTGAATAAAAGTTGTAGACTTTGTGATGTGCTACAACTTTCATGTTGTAAGTTTTGATTGAATCCCTTTGCATCTTGGTGAAAATGTGGGGCAAAGTTAGGAAAAAATAAGAGAATTTTATAACTTAGGAAATTTTAAGTTATGAAATTTTTTCCATTTTAAACCCTAATTTGCAATTTTGGGTTTCTTGATGAACAAGTTTCATAATTTGACATGTCTTGATGAAAAATGACCCTTGGCACTTGATTTTGACCAAAAAGTCAAAGTTTGACTTTTCAGTGTACAGTCAAATTTTGATCAGTTGTCTGAAAAATTCATCTGTCAATCCTATGCATTTGAGATCTTTTGAACTTGTTGAATGGGTCAAGACAATGTTATTGAGTCCTTGTGTCCATGGTTAAGCTTGATTTTCCATTGCCTAGGTCAAACAGTCAAAAATTGCCTTTGCACAGTCAAAACCCTAAAAAACCATTTTGCCCTTTTGGTGATCTGATCAAATTTCTTGTGGAATTGTGGTCCAAATTTGATCAAATGGTTCATATGAGTTCATAATGTTGATGTGGGTCAAAATTCATGAGGTTTGACTATCAATTGGCCACAATTGACTTTTTCCCCAATACAGCTGATTTCTAGGTCAACTGTCCAATTGACTGGGCAAAAATTTGATTCAAGGCTTGAAACTTGGTATGGATCAACTTGTGAGTCCAACATGAAGTATGAAAGTAACTTTGGGCATTGTAGGTCAAAACATCCCTGTGCAAACTCAAACCCTAATTTAGGTCAACAGTGCAAGGAGGTGTCTTGAGCAGAGCAAACCCTAGCTTGATCTTGAGTTCCAAGAGTCTTGTGATGAGAAATGTTGATTGAATGAGAGGTCAAATTTTGGGATACAACACTAAGAATACGGAATTGAATTGTTTCATGACTTCAGCCTTGATCTTCTCTGACATGTTTGGCCGCATGCGATAGATTTTCTGTTTTACCGAAGGGCAGTCTTCTTTTGTCGGTAGACGATGGACCACAATATCAGCATCAAGTCTTGGCATGTCTTCATACGACCAGGAAAAGACCTCAACATAATCATGTAGCAACTGAGTTAGACGCTTCTTGACACTGGGTTCCAGATTGGCTCCTACCTTGACCTCTTTTTTGTCCTCTTCGGTACCTAGGTTAACTGTGTCCTCAGATTCTTCGTGGGGCTGTATGGTCCTTTCTTCCTGTTGTAGTAACCTGGCAAGTTCCCCTGGCACCTCACAATCTTCCTAACCTTTGCCTTCGGATTGGTAGATTATATTTTCAGAGTCACAAAAGGCCATAGAAGAATCGTTACCCATGGGATCCTGAGTGGATGTAGATCTGCATTTTGAACGTGAGTGTGTGTAAGAGTATAGCTATCTTTGAAAGAAATAAAAATATAGAAAAAGAAAGACAAAGAGCACAAAGTTTGCATGCAAAAACATCCATGATTCATTGATGACATATGAAAATGAGGTAACAATCCTTACAAATGGACCGTTGGGCCTCGGGTAACACACAAGGTTTTAAAAGTCTGAATTGTTTAATTATTACAGGTCCGACAAAAATTTAAAGACAATTACGGTTGGATAAAAGTAATTGGGAAAAAATATTTAGCTTCCCAGTTGGTGAGTCCTCTGTTGATAGTTGGGAAAATCCATTCCTCCAGGTCGTAGTTGTCATCATCATCCTACTGCATTGACTCTGTGGTTGCTAATCTTCAAAGGTGGTCCCCCAGCACGAGCACGACATACAACTTTCTGGGCTCCTTCTTCGATTACTGCCTTGGCATATTTCAGAGAAGACATCTTTAGCGGAGGTCTTGTAATCTTTGGGACTGGGGAAACAATCTCTGTAGTTGCCACTGTTTGTGGGACTTCCTCGAAGTGCTGAAATGGAGTTTCAATGAATTCACCATCCAATACCACGTATCTGAAGGAATTCAAGTGACTGACCATATATTCCTCTTCTCCATGAACAGTAAAGATTTTTCCCTTGGTTGGGAAATTTCAGCATCTGATGTAATGTAGAGGTGACGACACCAGCATTGTGAATTCATGGTCAGCCCAATAAACAGGAATAGGAAGGGCGAATGTCCATACGTAAAAAGTTGAATCAAAGGTTTGAGTTCCAATTTTTATGGGGATATCCACCTCCTCATGCACCATCCTCTTTGAACCGTCGAAGGCCCTTACCACTATGTTGTTGGGTTATAAAGTCAAACCTTTACAGTCGAGTCTATCAAGAGCCTTCTTAGGCAGCACATTCAAAGACGAACTGGTATCAACCAAGACATGGGCCAAAGTTGTTCCCCTACATTCGACAATAACATGAAATGCCTCGTTGTGCTTCCTCCCTCTAGGTGTCAGGTCAACATCAGAAAAGCCTAAACCATTGGAACTGATCAACAGAGGTTTCTTGTGGTACGTGGGCAGTTTTAAGAAATTTCACCAAGGCCTTCGCATGAGCCTCAGAGCACAATAGTAAATCCAGCATGAAGATCTTTGACGGAGTCTGCCCTAACTGTTCTAATACATTGTAGTCGCTTCTCTTTATAATTTTCAGAATTTATTCCATCTTCTTTTGGGAGACTTCTGGGATAGATACTAATTGTGCCTTCATTCGGACAGGCTCAACCAGAATTCCTTTTCCCCGAGTCTCAGTCGACTCGGTGGTAGGGGTGTTAGTAGGAGTAACCACGGGAATTGTAGTAGTAGGAACAAAAGCAGGGGTGATCACAGGACTGGTAACAGTTTTTGGAGGAGCAATCTCGGGAGATAATACTCTGCCACTTAGGGTTATCTTACTAGTTCCCACAATGTTGCCGATGTCGGGGTCAACCTTCTCAAGAATTAAGTCTTCATCAGCCATCCAATCTTGCTTGACACCGTGATAGTAGACGTCGCCCCCATAGTTCCATGGGATAGTTTTATCTGAGGAGTACGGGATTGTCCCTGGCATAGTAATTATCAGTGGATCCACTTTAGGAACTGATGTAATCCTAACGGGTCTTTTGGTGGAGACCCTAGAAGGATTGGCGAAAATGGTTACTATTGAAACATCATTGTAAGAAATGGTTGGAACGGGAGTTTTCTCAAACAAAATCTCTTTGTCATCCATTAGGCCCTGGACACCTGCTTTTAATAAATGACAACCAGCTGGTAGGGATAAACAGAGGTGACAACCTTCATCACAGCCCGGAAATAAACTGGCCTTCAACAGGTTTCTCTTGGCAGTTAGGAGAGGAGTAATAAGTTCATCAACGACAGTAACAAACACATCATCTTTAACAGCGTTAACATCACGACCATGCTTGGGCATCGAAGCAGTGATAACATTTGGGATCTCAGGAGAATCAAATTCAATTTCTTTTGCTTTGAGAAGGTCTTGCACCTCGTTTTTCAAAGCCCAACAATTGTTATTATCATGGCCTGGACTTTCTGAATGGTAAGCACAGCGAGCATTAGGGTGGTAATGAGGAGATGTGGTGTTGGGATTCTTCGGAGCTTCCTTCAAAGTTACCAGATTGGATCTCAATAAATGTGGCAGGACTTGAGATAGTGCCATATTTATCCAGGTAAACTTTCTTAGCAGTCTTTTTATTCTAGGCTGATTGCTCCTTTGTTGAGTAGGTGCAAGCTTAGGGATTATGACAGCCCCTACCATTGATCGGTGTTTAGTTCTATCCTTATTCCTTTGAGGATACACAACACCAACTTCTTTCTTCCCAATAAATGGTTTTCTCACGGCACTGGAGGATGCGTCCTTTTGGATTTTCCCACTCTTAATCCTAGCTTCCACTCTCTCCCAGGTCAAGATTAATTCAGTGAAGCCTGATGAGGAGCTTCCAATTAGATGATTAAAGAAAGGACCAGACAGGGTACCCAAAAACATGTCTACTAGCTCTCTTTCAGACAGGGGAGGCTGGACTATTCCTGCTAAGTCCCTCCATTTCTGAGCGTAGCCTTTGAAACCTTCACTTGAAACCATAGCCATACTCTGGAGTTGAGTACGGGTGGGAGCAAGGTCTACATTGTATTGATAATGTTTATAAAAAGTCGCGGCAAGGTTTTCCAAATTATGAATGTTGGCCCTTTCTAGTTGATAGAACCAATCTAGCTGAGTCCCGGATAGACTGTCTTGAAAGAAGTGGACCCACAAATCTCTGTCGGCAGTATGAGGTTGTATCTTCCTCACATAAGATCGGAGGTGCATCTTGGGACACGAAACCCCGTCGTACTTAGCAAACACTAGTGCCTTGAATTTTGGTGGAATAAAAATCCCAGACGCCAAACCCAGCTCTTCAAAGTCCAGTCCGGATACTTTCTAAATCTCTATTGCACTTAGACACTCTTCCAGATGTTTGTATTTGTCGTTGGCCAAAGGATACTGTTCCTCAGAGTAATCCTCTTCTTCTTCCTCTTCAGATTCTGGATGGGAAGTCACTTCCTTGCCTTTCCCTTCTTGATTATCCTTTTCACCACATGACGTTGCAAAGTCAAGGATCCGTCTGGCTAGCCCTGGGAACCTTCTTCCTATATTCAGAACACCGGTTGCTTTCTTTTCTTTCTTCTTTTCTTCAATCAGCAAAGTTTTCAAATCCTCTTGTCCTTTGGCTAGAGTCAAGAACATTTGTTGAAACTAAGCATTCTGCATCTGGAGATCTTTTACTGTCTGCTCGAGATCCATCTTACTGAAATAAATAGTAGAAAGATGAGGAGACTTGTTGTAAGAAACCTGCTTATGTTATGATGAATGGAGATGCATATGCAATGATTTCAAGGAAATTAGGGACTTAAATTTGCTTTAGACACAAAAGAAACACACGTCATATTAATAAATAAAAGTTTAAGTACATCATGCCTCTTTTGGGATTACAAATAAATACAAAAACTCTAAGATAAAAAAGTTATACGCATCCTCTTTGGTGCGATGTAGGCACTCAGGCTACACTCCTCATGAAGCTGCTTGGTGATTTCTAGAACCTTCTTCTCGCTGGCGTAGAATTGGGCCTCGAAAGTGTCTCGCTCCCCCTTAAGCTGTATCCAATCCCTTTGCAAGTCTTCAAGAGAGGTGGGCATGTCAGGATGCAGGATAGTGTATAGGACATCTCCTTCCACAACAGGCTCTATGATAACCGGGAGAATGGAGGGGTAAGGCATCATAAGATTTTGAGCACGAGTTCGTACCCATTTGAGGTAAGTCTCAAGAGGGATGGAATTCTTATGCCCCAATGTCTTACTATCTACCTTGTTTAACATCCTCCAAGCTCAGATAAACCTCTGGCGGTGACCTTGGTCGCCATTCTAGTAGTCAAATACCAAACCTTGAATAAGCATCTCATGTGGACCATCCCTTCGGGCGTAACAAAACTATCTTAAAGTTAAGCAAGGGTTTTAGGTGATACCTCCCCTAACGCCAAGTAAGGGGACATTAGGGAATTTTCCACAACGGTTAACGATAGTAACATTCTCTATAGATCGGGAACACCAATGAATGTCTGAATGTTTAAGCGTCATCAACCTATGCGACCACCTTGATCCTTGCACGTTCTTCAATAAAGATTCGGGAAGATGCGAAATAAACCATCTTGCCAAGAGAGGAGTACAACACATAAGGATACCTCTTTTCCTCATGGTGCGAGTTTGAAAAGAATGTAGGATGTCTCTAAATAAATTAGGCACCGAGTTACGAGACATGGAGATTTTGACTGCGTTTACATCTATGAGTTGGTCAGGATTTGGAAACAAAACCATCCCATAGATGAGGAGATCCACAATTTCCTCAAAAGCTTGCAAGTCCAAGGATTTCCAACAGTTTTGGGCTTTCTCAAACAAGAACTTGGATAAGAAACCTTTGACACCACTCCTTATTTCCCAATTAGTTGTGACATCAGATGGTTGTAAGTGTAAGGCTTGAGCAATCTCTTCTGGTTTTAGATCTCTTTCCGTACCGTTGAAAGGTAGTTGATAGAGAATGGGAATCCTCAAGAGTTGGGAGAATTCTTCCAAAGTTGGCACAAGTTGATAATCGGGAAATGTGAAGCAACGGTGTATAGGGTAAAATAACTGGAAGAGCACCTTCACCATGTCCTCATCAGTGTTGGAGGTCACCAAGTTTAGGAGGCAACCATGTCATTCGGTAAATGGAGAATTTTCGGGAACCCTTGATGCTAGCTCTTTAAGTTGAAGAGGGATCCTTACAAGATTGACTTGAATGGTTTTCCTGTGAATGGTATCCATGTCCTACAAAACAGAACAAATATAAATCCCAAAATTCTTGAAATGGTTAGTGAGTATGAGTATGATGTTATGATGTTTATGATGTTATGTACAAGTAGATATATACAAGCAAAACAAAAAGTCCTTAGGTTTAGGCTTGAATGGAGTCTCATAGGTAAGTACCTTCTTGAAGTTTAGTTGGCTTAAACCTGTCCTAGCAATAGTAACCGGGTTTTAAGGAGCTCAATATCACTGGTTTATTTCCTTGGGCATTGTTTCAGGGTAAGCCTCTTTAATGGCGACCGAAATATCCAAAAAAACCAAACCTCAATGAGTGTAGTATCGAGTATCTACCAACTTCAAACTGCACCAAATCCGGTCATCTCACTACGTCCTAACAGCCAAGTTGGTCAATTAAAGGTTCTAGAAGTTAGTTAGTGCTTCACGATATCCCTCATCGGCCCCGTATTCTCCTTGACTACTCAAGGGCTACCGGTACCCATAAATATGTCACACTAACATAGCTATTGCTTAGACCATGTCGATATACCCCGCACAGTTTCCACAATGTATTTCTACTTACCTATAAGGTATCCTAAATCCGGGTAGAGGATTCAAACCCAAACAAAGATCCAAAATGTAAAGCATACAAGTCAAACAATGAAAGCAAATAAATGTGATCTAGCCCTAAGGTAACCCCACTTTTAAAATTTCCCCAGCAGAGTCGCCAGTTCTGTAACGCGGTGGGAGAATTTACTTGGTTGTTTTGCGTTTGATTGCAAAGGTTGCGGTTTAGCAAGAGTCGCCACCGACTTTTCTTTTATCCAAATGGAAAGGCTGAAAAGAACAGGAAAAACCTTTGAAATGTTTTCTTGAGTTCGAGGGGTATATTATGAAAAGGGAAGGTATTAGTACCCTTTTCATCTATTGTTTTCCATGGCTCTTAGTTACTTGCTAGATCACTTGCTTTTGTTTTAAAATGTACTTTGTGTGGTTTTTGAAAGTATTTTGTAAAGATGCCATCGTTTAGGCGAACTTTGTAATAATTCTCGTTCGTAAGAATGTATACAAAGTGTTTGATCTTTTTAAAATATTTTCAAGTTTGAAAGATGTTTTTGAAAGTGTTGGTGCTTGTTTTGAAAATAGCAAGGATGTTTTTGGTTTTGAAATTGAGGAAGTAACAAGGAACATTCTACCTACTCAAAAGTCTTTCATGTTCATTTCTTATTTCCTTTTACATTGTTATCTTACCATTGATTTGGTAAGTAACCCTATCTTTAGATGTAAAAGGGACGGGCGTAGGTCATTGTATAACCATGATTAGCAATGTTGTAAGATATCTTAGCATTTTCTTTAGGGACTAAGATCATTTTGAAAGGCAACATGGATAGCGTCATCGCGGGACTATGATCTTGTATTTCGCTTATTTTTAATAAGATATCTCACATGCATAATATGGCCATTTTTGTAAGGAAACAAAGTGGATTTACCCTAAGGGTGTATGTGCGCAAGTGTATTGATTTATATGCTTGATTTGTCTTGATTAGGGTTTTCTATTTGTTGGTTTTAATCTTTCCATACAAAATCCTAATTACTAGCATTTGTATATAAAACATTTAAATTGCGGAAAATAAAAATACTAAGCTATTACATCATTTAGGGGAGGGGGTGTACAAATTACAAATGGGGAATTGCAAGAAATTAAATCTAAATAATTATTACAACCATATTGAATTTGAATAAATGTATAAAATTGAATAAGTAAAAATGCAAGAATGTAAATGTAAAAAGAAATGTGATTTTTGTTTGGTTTTTCATGAAAAGGGTTTTTGACTTAATTAATTAAAATAAAATAATTAACAAAAAATGAAAAAATTAAGATTAAGTTAGTAAAATAAATTAATTTAAAGAAAACAAGTTATTTTATGGTTTTTGTGAATTTAATTAAATTAGTGAATAAAAATAATTAAATAAAAGTCCTAAATTCTAAATTGATTTTAATTTACATGAAAAATAATATAATATAATAATTAAGATTAATTATCTAAGTATTCAAAAAGTAAGTTAATTTATTAAAGGAAATGTTTTATTTTTGTTCTTTTAGTATTATGAAGAAAATAAACTAAATAAAATATAAATAATATAAATATAAATATTTTTTGATTTTTATTGATAAAAATAATAGTAATAATAAAAATAATAATAATAATAATAATAATAAGAAGAAGAAGAAGAAGAAGAAGAAAAGATGAAATAAAAATAAAATAAAAATAATAAAGTCAGGGAGGTTAAAATTGAATTTGGAGGTTTTTTAGTAAAACAGTTTTCTGAATCTGGCTCAATTGATGTTTTTATTTGGAAATCAGAAAAAATAAAAATAAAAAGTATATGGGCTGCGTGGTATGAGAAAACAGGGGGGTATTAGTGAGTAAAAATGCCAAGCCTGGGAGGAGAAGGCCCAAGCGTTTCCTGAAAGAAAAAATGACACAAAAAAGTGGAAAATTGCAAAAGGCAGCGCGCTGAGGTTCGAACCCATGACCTCTTGATTGCCAGTGCGCTGCCTTACCATTGGGTGGCTATACATCCGTTAATATAACTGAAATGATAAATATATAATACAAAACAAGTCCTGAATACACACTTCATCTTCAACCTCCAGCCAGACCACCTGTAACTTCACCATTTCTCAACAAAAATGAAAAATGCAAAAATGAAAGTTGTTTCATTTTTCCATACGAATCCAACCATATGAATATCATAAACTATAGATCAAAGATGAATGAGAATTTTTGAAAGTACCAAATCCTGACCTAATTATTTTCATTAGATTCAAAATTCTAACTACTCAAGCAATAATAATGAAATCTAAGGATATGGTTAGCTTCAGGACAATGATATCTATATTTCTTATTCACAAATAAACCATTAATGATGCTTGTATGAAGACTTCAAAAGTCAAATAACTCACCTTGCAAGAGGGTATCGTGTTTTGAGTTTGAGCAGCTTTTGATGAGTTCCAGTGATTGGATTAGCATCCTCAAGTTCCCAGGAAGCTAATGTAATGCTTAGCTTGGGCTGAAAGTGGTTGAGGAGTTCTGGAGAAGTCAAGGTGCAAGGTGCTGTTTTGGAAAATGATGGATGATAATGGAGGTGTTACAGTCGTGTTGCAGGTGTTGGAATTGTTTGTATCTGTTATTTAGAAGCTTTTGAAAGTAAAAGACCAAGAAACACACGAGCAAAATTAGAGATTGGATTCAAAACTCAGAAATGGCAAGTTTTGAGATGTTTTTGGTGGTTCAGTGTTTTAGGAGGTTTCAGGGCTTGAGCATGCGTGTGTTTTCTTGCAAATGACTTGTCTTTATGTATGGAAAAGGTTTGGATACTTGAGGTGGTCAGAAGTACAAGATCACATGTTTTTGCTTCTTGACTTATTTTTGAAGTAAGGTTGACAAACATGGCTTCAATGCATAGTACAAAGCTATCTAGAGTGGTTACCAACTTTAAACATGCTTATCTGACTTTGTATAAGAAGTTTGTGCAGAAGGAACAAGTGCAAAACTCAATGCAAGCTGACTTTTCATAAAGCTTGCTTTATGTAAATGGCAATGGTGCCTTTGTGCCATTAATGGAAAATTAACTTGGATAAAGCTTGAATCAAGTGGATAATTGCTCAAAATCAAGTGTAATATTTTGATTATGGAGAGATATTGAGGTTTAGAGGCCCGCAAAGCAAGATTGTGCAGCATAGGTTTGAAATTTGAATTTTGTTCATAACAAAATTTTCCTTGTAAAACAACTTGAAACCCCAACTTCTGACCTTCGATTCTCCTTGCTCACAAATGATCTCAAGGATTTATTGGACATTTTTGAAATCTTGTAATGTGCTATATAACCCCTCTTTGAATCACTTTTACAAAATCCAAATGGAACTATGTAAAAATTGGGTTAGAAGTTAGCTCAAAATCCTGACCTAAAATGTTCAAAATTTCACTAAGTGTTTTAGTTTCATGACCATGACTTCATGGATTAATAACTTGAGATCCAATAATTTTTAGGAGAAATTTTGTAAAGCAATGTCGTAGATCAAGTGGATATCTACAACTTTCATGTTGAAAGTTTCTTTTAAATCATCTTGCATCATAGTGAAAAATTGGCTCAAAGTTGTGAAAAAATATGAAGTTTTCAACACTTTGAAAAATTTCTAAGTTTGAAAACTTCGACTTTTCAAAATGAAATCTTGACTTTTTGATTTACTTGATGAACAAGTTTCATATTTTGACATGTTTTGATGAATTGTGATCTTTGACACTTGATTTTGACCAAAAAGTCAAAGTTTGACTTTTCAGTATACAATTGACTTTTGATCAGTTGACTGAAAATTAACTATCAATCAATTGATCTTGAGCAATGTTTTGAGTTATTCCATTAGGTCAAAATGATGCAATTGAACTCTTGAGATCATTCCTCAAACCAACTAACCATTTTCTAGGTCAAAAATCAAATATTGCCCTTTCTTAGTCAAAACCCTAATTTTGACCATTTTGCCCTTTTGATGATCTGATCAAATTTATTGAGGAATTATGGTCCAAACTTGATCAAATGATAAATATGAGCTTATAATGTTGATATGGATAAAAAATTATGAGGTTTGACTGTAAATTGGCCACAATTGACTATTTCCCCAATACAGCTGATTTTTAGGTCAAATGCTCAATTGGCTGAGCAAAAATGTGATCCAAGGATTGAAACATGACATGAGTAATCTTGGGGATCCATAATGATCCATGAAAGTCATATGAGGCATTGAAAGTTCAATTATCCTTGTGCAATCTCAAACCCTAATTTCAGTCATCGATGCTTAAGGAGGTGTCTTGAGCTGATAAACCCTTGTGCAGTTTTGAACCCAATGAGATCTTGTGAAACAATATTTGATAAATGAGAGAAAAAATTTGGGTATAACAGACACCTTCGTGCATATCTTCCATAATCTTCTCAGCTTCCTTCTTGTCTACACAACGAAGCAGAGTCGAATCATGATTACGCTTGTATAAAATTCCATTGCTCATTAACAACTTGGAAGAGAACCTCCCTAGAAATTTCTTATCATTGATAGATGCCCCCTCAGGGTACTCTTGAGCCTCGAGGTATCTTTTTACTTTTTGAAACCAAGGATTTTCTTCTACTCCATCAGTATCAACTTCGTAGCAATACGCTGGTTCGTCTAGCTTTTCAATAATGATTCGAGGAGCTTCATTGTCCCATCTGACTTTAAACATAAATGACATGGTAGCTAATGTGTCTGCCAACTGATTCTCTTCTCCTGGAATATGTTCAAAAGTGATTTCATCGAAGTACATAATTAATGCCAACACATGCTCCCGATAAGGAATGATATTTGGGTGCTTCGTATCCCATTCTCTCTTAACCTGACTGACCACTAGGGTCGAGTCCCTGTACACGTCCAAGAACTTGATTCTCATGTCAATAGCAGCCTTAATACCCATGATGCATGCTTCGTATTCAGCCATGTTGTTGGTACAATCAAAGCAAAATCTGGCGGTGAATGGCGTATGGAAACCCTTGGGAGAGATAATCACAACACCGAATCCATTTCCTAGCGCATTAGAAGCTTTGTCGAAAACCAAAGACCATGGGGATCCCGGCTCAGGTCCTTCATACGGTCCTGGTTTTTCATAGTCTATAACTAGTATAATATTCTCATCCAGGAACTCGAAATATATTTGTGGATAGTCATCTACAGCTTGATGAGCCAAATGATATGCCAATACACTTCCTTTGATTTCCTTCTGAGTGGTGTACTAAATATCGTATTTTTTGAATACCATTTTCCATCTTGCTATTCTTCCGGAGAGAGCGGGACTCTCGAATATGTATTTTATAGGATCCATTTTAGAGATCAACAAAGTAGTATGGGTTAACATATACTGTCTTAGTCAGCGAGCAGCCCATGCCAAAGTGAAACAAGTTTTCTCGAGCAATGGGTATCTTGTTTCTCAGTGGGTAAACTTTTTGCTAAGGTAGTATGTTGCATGGTCTTTTCGACCACACTCGTCATGTTTCCCCAGTACACACCCCATTGAGTTCTCTAACACTGTTAGGTACATGATCAGAGATCTTCCTTCAACTTGTGGCATCAGAATTGGAGGTTTATGGAGATACTCCTTGATTTTGTCAAAAGCTATCTGACAATCATCGTTCCACTTTACTACTTGATCTTTCTTCAGCAACTTGAAGATCGGCTCGCAAGTAGCGGTCAAATGAGAAATAAATCTGGAAATATAGTTTAATCATCTCGAGAAACCTCTGACATCCTTCTCAGTACAGGGAGTTTACTGATGACAATGAAACCTATGAGTTTACCGGATCTTACCCCAAAGATACACTTGTTTGGATTCAATCTCAGCTTGTACTTCTTCGATCTCTCAAACTGTTTGTGTAGGTGGTTGAGATGTTCTTCTTCAGTCTGAGATCTGGCTATCATATCATTGACATAAACCTGTATCTCGTGATGTATCAAATCATGGAACAAAGCTACCATAGCACGCTGATATGTTTCACCGACGTTCTTTAACCCAAAAGGCATAACCTTGTAGTAGAAAGTTCCCCACTGTGTGACAAAAGTAGTCTTCTCCATGTCTTCAGGTTCCATGTTGATTTGATTATAACCGGAGAAACCATCCATGAAGGAAAATACTTTATGCTTAGTGGTGTTGTCAACAAGAACATCAATATGTGGAAGTGGGAAGTCATTTTTGGGGCTTGCCCTATTCAGATCCTTGTAGTCTACACACATACGTACCTTACCATCCTTCTTCGGTACTAGAACCACATTTGTAACCCACTGAGGATAAGACGTAACAACCAAGAAACCTGCATTGAACTGCTTCATAACCTCAACTTTGATCTTTTTTGACATCTCGGGACGCATACGACGAACCTTCTGCTTTATTGGAGAATAACCTTCTTTCATCGGTAGACGGTGAACCACAATATAAATATCAAGCCATGGCATGTCTTTGTATGACCAAGCAAATATCTCAACATATTCGCGCAACATCTAGATTAATTTATTCTTGACAATATCTTTTATATTGACACCTATCTTGACTTCTTTCTTGTCTTCTTTAGTACCCAAGTTCACAACCTCGACTGCCTCTTCGTGCGGTTGTATGGATCTTTCATATTGCATTAACAGCCTAGGAAGCTCTCCAAGTACTTCACAATCTTCCTCACCTTCGTCCTCGGCTTGGTAAATCCGATTTTCAAAGTCATAATTGGAAATAGAATAATTCTTATCAATGGGATCAAGAGTGGATATGTGTGATACGGTGCCAGAACCGAATGTTAATACTGGTTTGCGTTTTTTGTTTGCAAATTCCGCTGTAAGCAAGAGTCGCCGTTGACTTTTATTTCATCCAACAAAGGAAAAGAAAAAAGAACAGAAAAAACCTTTTTCGAGATGTTTGAGTACGGGGGGGGGGGGGGGGGGGGGGGGGGTAGATTATAGAAACGGAAGGTATTAGCACCCTTTCTATAAGTGGTTTTCCACGGGCTCTTAGGTACTTGTTCATTTTGAAATTGCTTGTGTGTGTTTTCTTTGAAAAGTTTTGTTTTACTTCGTTGTAACCCTCGTTTCTGTCCTCAAGGGTGTTACAAAGTTGTTTTTGAAAACTTTGTTCTGGAAAGTGTTGGTGTGAAAAAGTTTTTGTTTGTTTGAGAAAGTACCTAGGAACTAATCTACCTACTCGAAAAAGGTCTGTTCGTTTTCCTTTTAGACAATGTTATCCCATTATTGAGAAATAGGTAGCATCGTCGTTGGAGTTTTTTAGGGACATTCGAAGGGACAAATACGATCGCAAAAGCAATGTCAGGAAATTTTAGTAATCATCCTAAAGCCTTAAAGATCTTTTTCCGAGGGCAACATCTGAATGGGTCATTTTAGATCTTTCGGGGATAGAGGACAACCACTAACAAACCTTATACTTCATGACCGTTTACCAAAGGCAACCAGAGTGGAGTAAACCCTAGGAGTGAGCATGTGCGAGTGTAATTTTCAGTTAATTCATCTTTGCACATTTAGGGTTTTCTACCGTATTAATTTTCAGTTAGTCTTTCCATACAATCCTATTAATATCTAGGCAGTTCATAGTTTGCAGAAATAAAATGCGGGAAAGTAAAAGTCCTAGCTATTACAAGGATTTTGCAGATACATAATTATTTTGGACTGAAAATAAAGATGCCGAATTGAAACCCTAATTATATTACAAACTCGGAGCAACTACAATAATAATAAGAAGGAAATCAAAAAAAATGTGTGCGGCGAATTAAATGCGAGAATGAATTGAGAAACCTAAAAATCTAATTGAAAAATATTTAGGTTATTTTTGAGAAAAAATTAATTAGGTTATTTTTTGAGAAAAGATTAAATCATATACAAATTAACCCTAATTTCTAATTATTTTAGATTATGTAAAAAGGGAATTAAATTGCCCTAAATAATTATTCTAATTAATTAAGGAAATAAAATATTTTTTATGAAAAAAATGATTTTTATGTTTTTTGTGATTTTTGATTTTATGATAAAAAATGATTTTGTGTTATTTTGTGAAAAAAGAAAATAAGTAAATAATAAAATAAGAAATAAAGGAAATAAAATTAAAAGAGAAAATAAATTGGGCATGTATAGAAGCAATCAGGGGGGTGTATGTGGAATTGGTTTAGGCCCAAAAGCTGAGCTCACTCCCACGCTTGATCTTGTGTAGCCACGATTGGAGGATACACCATAGTCTTTCATTGATGGGCGTTGGATCTGGATTGATGATGAATCCTATTGTTGAGATCAGGGTGTATGGTGGACGTCTTGGAATGAGTATGCATATAACCTGTTGTCAAATATTGAGAAAATAATAAAATGTTGGGGCCTGGGATCGAACCCAGGTCCTCTCTACTTTCCAACGCGCACTTCACCAATGGGCTACATGTTCTATTTGTTATAATATTGAAACAAGAATAATATGATAAAATATGAGTTAGTATGATAACAAAACGCGTGAAATTTGAATAAGCAAATGGTGGTCAGCAACAATATTGTCTCTTTCCGCAGGACTGTCGTTTTTGACACCAACTCTTTACCTACGGTCAAATTCGTCGTTGTATGCTATAGTGACGGTATTTTCCTGTAGATATAAACCTCTGAATATTTAAAAAGAAATTCAAGCAATATCAATTCCATTCAAGGGCATAAATCAAATGTATTTCCTCCCTTGAACATGAATAGGCCCTTAATTTGGCCCAATTTTCCCTCTAGCTAGGGTTCCCCAATTTGGAGCTCACAAACCCTAACTATGGAAATTAACTATTCCTGCGTCAAAACTTAAATCCAGGCTATCAAAAAGATTCCCAGCATGATCATGAACATGTATATGCAAGCAAATTGGATTAAAAGTACGTGAAACCAAAGGAAGAAGTTTGAGTTCAGAAGGTGAAAACCGTGAGGATTATGTGATGATTCTTGG
Source organism: Vicia faba (assembly GCA_948472305.1). Lineage (NCBI taxonomy): Eukaryota > Viridiplantae > Streptophyta > Magnoliopsida > Fabales > Fabaceae > Vicia > Vicia faba. The sequence goes on along the minus strand of OX451741.1, from coordinate 1,228,102,299 downwards.
CTTGTGGAAGCGTGAAACTGATTGTGTTAGCTTCAGAGAGGCTCCAGGAGATGATTGGGAGCGTTGAAATGCTTTGAATTTCCCTCTATGCTTGAAACCAATCCACCACTTTTTTGTCAAATTTTCAGTTTTGTTTCCATCTTTCACGACCTGCAATCCTTGTTCTTGCGCATTGGTTATGTTCTGTATATATAGTGGAACGAATTAGGGCAACAAAAACACTTTGTATCTTTGATAATCATGGAGATTTGATTTGATTTCTTTGTTATATGATATCTTTCCAAAAAAGTATAATCATGCCAATTTGCTCCAATTATCCCTTGATCTGATTTGATATGTTTTGGCCAACTTGATTAGATTGTGATTCCTACAAAAATCAGATCAAATTCAATCTTTTTGTATTTTTGCCATTTATTTGATTTAATTTGAATTTTAAATAATAAAAAATCAAAATAAAATAAATAAATAAGAAAATAAAGTGTGGATGCTAATTTGGGTCGTGGACTATGTCACAAACAAGATACAATCATGAAATGCTAGGCCCATTTGACAAAAAATGCACTTTTGAGCACATTTGACTTTTGGCAATTTTGCAAAAATGATCAACTTTGACAAGGCATATCTCCTCCAATTTTAACCATACAGAGGTGTTCTTGGACTTTTTAGAAAGCTTAGGATGTCCCCAAAACAACCCTTTTAGTTTCGTATAAATTGGGTCTTCCATGTTCATATAAGAAGCTTTGACCCAAAAGGTATTTTTGTTGACTTTTCAAAATGACCTATAATGTAGAAATTCATATCTTTTGATGAGTACATATTTTGAACTTGTGGGCTGATGATGAATTGTAGGGAATTGGATCCTCTTCAAAATGAGCCTTGGATGGAAATTTTTTTATAAAGTATGAAGAAGTTATGCTTGGTCAAAGTTTGGTTGACTTTTCCTAAGAAACCCTAATTTAGCAACTTTTTGGTTTTGATGAATTTGGGGCATTTCTTCAGGAATCATGATCAACCCTTGATCAAATGATGGATATCTCTTAAAAATGTTTATGTTGACCAAAAATCTTGAAGTTTTACTATATGTGGGCCACAATTGACTTTTGACCTAGTATAGTTGATTTTCAGGCATCTGGGCAATTGAGCAAACTTCTTGTGCAAGGCATGTAACTTGACATGGATGATCTTGAGATCATATTGGGACCATGGAAGGAATTTTGGACCTTTGGAGTTCCCACACCCGGATGAAAATGGAAACCCTAGTTTCAGGTGCATTGCCTTAGGAGAGAGTTTGTCTGGTCAACTCTTGGGCATCCTTGAGCCAGTTGAGGACCTCAATGGGCATGTGTTGAGTAAAATGAGAGGGAAAATTTTGTGGTACAACAATATGGATCTGCAATTTGTTGTGTGGGTGTGTGTAAGAACACATAGGTATTTTGAAATTAATAAAGTAAAAGAAAGACATAGAGCGCAAAATTTGAATGCAAACATCCAATGTTTTATTGAATGAAAATATGCAAATGAAATGACAACCCTAACAAATGGACCGTTGTGCCCCGGGTAAGGCACATCCTTAAAGTTATTGTTTTAAAAAATTACATAGCCAAAACTTGAAAGAAAAAAGAAACAATAAATAACATTTAGTCCTGACAAAAAGAGATCGGTATAACGTCTTTTATCTTCCAATTGCTGAGTTTGTTGCTGGTGGTAGGAAAGATCCAATTGTTTAGGTCATAGTCATTGTTAGTATCTTCTACCGCATTGACTCCATTATTGCTGATGCAGAATGATGGTCTTCCAGCACGAGCACGACGAAGAGCCCTCTGAGCCTCTGCAGTGAAACCCAAACCAAATTTATCAGATTTGTATGGAATGTCAGGAAGTTGGCCCCAAGTAGAAAAACCACATTATTATACCACAACTCTTGCATCCTTCATAGAAGCCATCCTGAGTGGAACCCTGGTAACTTTAGGAATAGCAAAAACGTCCTCATTAGCGGTAGTTTTCCGACGAATAACTTAAAAAGCCCGGAAGGGAGTCTCGATGAATTCTCCATCCATCTCAACATACTAGAATGAGTTCAAGTGACTTACCATGTACTCTTCTTCACCACAAACCATGAAAACCTTTCCTTTCTCGGGATATTTCATCTTTTGATGTAGAGTGGAGGTAACGGCGCCTGCCCCATGAATCCAAGGGCATCCAAGTAAACAGGATTAGGCCATTCGAATATCAATTACATATAAGGTAGAGTCGAATACCTATAAACCAACTCTGATTGGAAGATCCACCTCTCCGTGCATCATCCTTTTTGAACCATCAAAGGTCTGACCCTAATGTCATTGGGTTTCAACTAAACCCATTTATAATTACGCCTGTCTAGAGCACCCTTCTGTAGAACGTTCAGCGAGGAACCCGTGTCCAATAACACATGAGCTAAAGTAGTGCCCCTGCACTCAATAGAGACATACATGGCCTTGTTATGGTTTCTTTCTTCGGGATTTAAGTCAGCATCAGAAAAGCCTAGTCCATTACCAGTGGTCAGGCTAGCAACATAATTTTCAAATTGACCAGCAGGGATTTCTTGCGGTACATGAGCATATTTTAAGAATTTCACTAAAGCCTGAGCATGGGCTTCTGAGCACAACAATAGGGATAACATGGATATCTTGGAGGGAGTCTGCCCTAGCTTTTCAACAATCTTATAGTCACTTTTTCGGATGATTTTCAGTACCTCCTCCATTTCTTTCTTGGAGGTATCTTCATCATTAACCTCTTTTGGTGCTTCTGTCTGGGCAGGCTTATTCATTTGTCCCTTTCCTCGAGTCTCGGGAGTTGGATCAGTAGCAGTAACATGAACTGGTGTAGTAATAATCTTTAGAGAGATTTCTGGAGAGAAAACCCTTCCACTCTAGTAACCTTACTGGTTCCATAAATATTGTCAACATTGGGATCAGTAACTTCAGTATTTCAAGCTTTAACACTCAATGGTTCTTGCTTGATGCAATGGTTGTAGACGTCGGCCCTATAATTCAAAAGGACAACCTTGTCAGAGGATTATGGGATTGGTCTGGGTGTGGTGATTATCAGAGGAGAAACTCTAGGTTTAGCCTTAATTTTCATTTGGCCTTTGGCAGTGATCCTTATAGGATTACCAGAAACTACAGATACCTCTTCAAGCTCCAATTATTGAAACAAATTCTTAATAGACGAAGTTTTCTCAACTAGAATTATATGGTTATCCATCAGACGCTAAATACCTTCTTTCCCAGTTTGTAGCCATTGGATTGGGCTGCGCAGCAATAACATCTTTCAATGCAACCCGGAAATAAACCAGCTTGCAACAGATTCTTCTTAATAATCAGGAGGGGTGTAGTCAAGTCACTTACAGTTGAAACATATAAAACATCATCAATAGCACTAACGCCTTTGTCGTGCTTAGGCATAGGAGCGGTAATCAATTAGGGGTCTCAGGAGGATCAAATTCAATCTCTTTATTATCAATCATATCTTGAATTTTATTTTTCAAAGCCCAGTTGCTATTTGTGTCGTGTCCGGGACTATTGGAATGATAGGCGCATCTTACATTAGGATTATACTTAGGGGAGGAAGTGTTGGGATTCTGAGGCAGATCTCTTAACGTTATCAACTCTTCTTTAAATAGATGTTGTAATGCCTGAGTCAATGGCATGTTGATCTTAGTAAATTGTCTTCTGGGTGTATCTGTCCTATGCTGATTACCTTGTTGAGGTTGTTGTACTGGCGCATGATTAGAAATCAGCACAGACTAGTTGCAGTCATTTATAGCACGGCCCTTCTATCCATACACAACACTAGCTTTTTTTCCTGTTGAATGTCTTATTTATAGTACTCGAAGATGCAGCCACCTGAATTTTTTCACTCCTAATTCCAGCTTCAACTTGTTCCCCTGTTAATAATAGCTCGATGAATCCAGCTAAAGAGCTTTTGATCAGATGATTAAAGAAAGAACCTGTCAAAGTTCCCATAAACATATCAACCAACTCCCTATTAGATAAATAAGGTTGAACTCTCCCAGCTAGATCCCTCCATTTTTGGGCATACTCTTTGAAGCCTTCAATCGAGCCCATGGTCATACTTTGTAATTGCACACGAGTTAGTGCAAGATCAACATTGTACAGGTATTGTTTGTAAAAAGCAGCAGCCAAGTATTCCCAAGTACGGATATTGGTCCCTTCCAGCTGATAGAACCACTCCAATTGTGTTCTCGACAAGCTTTCTTGAAAGAACTGCACACATAACTTCCTGTCAGCAGTATGGGGTTGAATCTTCTGAACATACGACCTTAAATGAAGCTTTGGACAAGAAACACCATCATATTTTGCAAAAGTAGGGACCTTGAATTTGTGAGGAATAACCACTTCTGAGACAGCCCGGCTCTTCAAAATCCAACCCTGGCACTCTCTAGATCTCCAATATTGAGACGATCTTCCAGCTGTTTGTATTTGTCATTAGTCGGAGGATATTATTCATTTGAATAGTCTAATTCATCTGAACCATGGTTGTTATTCTCCTCATCTTTCACACTATTATCATCTACCTCTTGGTTATCACTTTTATTTGATGGGACCTCATAATCTAGAGCCCTCCTGACCAGACCTTTGAATCTTCTACCCATATTAAGGATGACAGTTGGTTTCTTAGTCTTTTTCTTCCTCTCTTTGGTGATGAGGGTATTCAACTCTTCTTTCCCCTTGGCTAAGTCCAGGAACATTTGTTGAAATTGAGCATTTTGAGCTTGCAGTTCTTTGACGGTTTTTTTAAGAGCCATATTTTACTGAAGTAAACAACAAGAAGATGATAAAACATGTCTTGGTAAATACCTGCTATGATATAATGTGTATGGTATAGATATGTATGTTTTCAAGGATCTCACTGGATAGACAAAAGTGAAATATTAGAAGTTGAGTATGGCTGCAGCTTTGACTGAAGAACTTTACGTCTTTGAACGTCCATCTATGAGAATCAAGCTCACCATGTCGAGTGGATCCTAACCTTTAACTCAAGGGAATGTACTTCGGTCTTTGACGGTATTCGGTTAGAGGAAAATAAATCCCCTTGCCCCTTGCTAACAATCTGGTACATGATAAACCTGCATCACAGGACCCTGAGATCCTTGAAATGGTTAGTGAAAATGCGATGTTATGATGTCGTGATGTCATGTTTAAACAGATAGAAAACATAAACAAAGCACACAAGAACCTTAGGTTTAAAGGCTTGCATGAGGTTAGTAGGTAAGTACCTTTTCTATAGAAGTTAAGTTGGCTCAACATGTCCTAAAAATAGTAACCAGGTTCTAGGGATCTCATATCACAGATCTTTCTCGAAGGTTTTATTTTAGTACAGCAACTGATTTTCCACAAAAACATCCCATGAGTCGAATCTCAATAAGTGTAGAATCGAGTATCAACCAACTCTGGACTGCACCAAAGCCGACTATCTCACTACCTTATAATGGCCAAGATGGGTCAATTAAAGTTCTAAAAGTCAGTTAATGCTTATGATACAACGCGAACGCCCAATTTTATCCTCGACTGACTCAATGAACATCGGTACAAACCAAAGTGTCACACTAATGTAGCCATCATTTCAACCATATCGGTCTACAACATATAGTTTCCATGATCTATTTCTACTTACCTAGGGTACCCTAGATCCGGGTGTAGGATCTTTGTAACAAATTAAACCCAAAAAAGTAAAAGTGATCTAAGACTCTAAGGTAACCCCTCTTTTTTAAGTAGTCCCCAACAGAGTCTCCAAATTTGTAATACGGTGAGAGAATTGGCTTGTTTTATGCTTTACCGCAAATGTTTAGGATAGCAAGAGTCGCCACTGACTTTTCTTTTATCCAATAAGGAAAGGGTGAAAAGAACAGGAAAGACCTTGAAGATTTTGAGTTCGCGAGGTAGGTTATGAAAAGGGAAGTTGTTAGCACCCTTTTCATCCGTAGTTATCTACGGGCTCTTAATCGCTAGCTCACTTTTGAAAATTTTATTTTTGTATGTGTTTGAAAATATTTTAAAGTTTGAACTTTGTAACGATTCTTGTATCGATCCTCAAGAATGCGTACAAAGTGTTATGAAAAATATCTTTGGAAGTGTTTGTGTAAAATGTTTTGTTTTTTTGTGAGCAAGTGATTAAAAGTTCTACCCATTCAAGTTGTTCTTGTACTTTTCCTTCTCCTCTAGATAGTGTTATCCATACCATTAGTTAATAGGAAGCCTTATCGTTGGAGTTGAAGGGACATGCGAAAGGTCATCGTATGGTCATCGAAGGAAACTTGTAAGGACCCTTTAGAAATTTTGCAAGGGACTAAATCATTTATCGAAAGGCAACTGCTATACCCTAATTTTTCCCCCTAAGATTCCTTTATCATCTCATACCATCACAATGCAACTAGATCACAAACTAAGATTTGAGGTTTTTCTCCTATTGCATCTTATCTTTAAGTTTTCTCTTGAGGGATCTCCAAGCACCTTAGTGGTATATTTTGTATATGTGTTGTCAACTAACTTCTAATCAAAATATAATAAATATTTGTCTTTGAATATTTGTGTTTTTTAGGTACCGAGTCAAAGCATCTGACAAATAAGGTTTTCCAATATTATTTCCCTAAAATATCTATTTGCAAAGAAAAAATAATTAAATATTTTTATTTTTTTCACTGTACAATTGATTGCTCTTAGAGTGCAATCGATTGCACATAGTGCATTTTGCATAATATTTGGAAAAAAACACTGATGCAATCGATTGCTCCCAGAGTGCAATCAATTTTAGAGTGAAATATTGAAACAAATCAGCAATTTCAAGCTTGTCAATTTTGGCTCCAATTTTTCTACATTTTTTGAAAGATATATCATTAATTCAAATTTTGGCTCCAATTTTTCTTCATTTTTTGAAAGATATATCATTAATTCAAATGTTGACTCCAAGAATTAATTACCAAGCCTAATTTCATTTCCCAAACCAAACTCCAAACCACCACTAATCCCAAGCCTAAACTCTATAAATAGAGCCCTCATTTCATTCAAATCTCAAGCTTTTGATAGCCAAATTCACTTTGCTAAAAAATCTCTCAATTCCCTCCATCTACCAAATTCACTCAAAGCTCCATTTTCAAAAAAAAAAAACTAGTAAGCTTTGCATTGAAGCTTACTAATCTTTGAGCTAAACCTTCATCCAAACACTTTTTCTTTATCAATTCTCTACATTCAAGCTTGGGAAATTGATTCTTGGGGCTGAATTGAAGCAAATTCTTGAAGTTGTTTTGATAATTCTCTAGATCTACCTTTGGTAAGTTGGATTTTTCATCTTTCACAATGTGATCTCTTGTTGATCTTTGGGTTTGATTCATTGAGAATTGTTTTATGATTACATTGGTGCTATTTTCTCATAATTTGATGGAATTTTCATGCTCAATTAAATCCATGATCATAAGGTATTTGATGGAAAGTTTGAACAAGAATTTGGCCTTTTGAAATGTTGATTTTTTGTTTTTCACAGGGTGCAATCGACTGCACTCATAGCACAATCGATTGTCACAGAAGAATTTTACGTTTTTTTGAAAAAAGGGACTGATGCAATTTATTTTTCCCATACTGCAATCGATTGTAACAATGACAAAATTCTTTTTCTGCCTTGTTTTGGGGCTGTTTTGATCCATCTATCTTTTTCTACTCATTCCTTTTGATTGTTGATTTGGATTGCAATTTTAAATGTCTGATTTCTCTTTAAATTCAATGGACTTTGGGTGTAGATGAAGTTGGATAAATGTCCATTAATTCAAATCTACCAAAGAGTGAATTATTTAATTCATTTTTGGTGCTTTTGATTAATGATATGTTTAGTACTTTAATCCATTGAGATGAGTGATTGAATTTAAAGATGAATGAAATTTTAGGTACTGATCCAAATTAGCTTATCATCCCCCTTCCTCTTCATCATATCCCTTTATTTTTTATTTGTGTTACATGTTATGGAATTATGATTTCTATATCATTAATCCAAACATGAAGTACATAGATTGCTATTGACCGACCTCAAAATAGGTGCGACTTCTACATAAGTCCACTTACGATTGCTTAACATAGCGCTAAATTTTGTCCCGTTTCGAAAAATGATCATTCGTGGCCTAAACCTATGTTTGCAAGCCCAAGTATGTTAATTTTAACCCTTTGATCCAATAACCTTCAGATTCATTGTTAGGAGGCTTTGGTTCTACCAATCCTCCAATGGATCCTCATCAATTTTGGTCAATGAGGATCACTTAAACATTATTGATCATTCAATGTTTCCTTGAGGATTCTTAAATGGATGATATACGTGACAAAAAGCAAATGCAACTTGTTGCTGAGAGGCTTTGGTTCTACCAATCCTCTAATGAGTTCCAAATGCAAGTTTCAAGATGGTCATCCAACTAACCATTAACTTCTAACAGTTGACTTTATTTTATGCTTTTATCTTATGCCATTTAGTTTATGCACCATTTTATTTTAGCGTTTACATTTCATGATATTTTCATCTTTGCTCACTTGAGCATTTACTTTTATGCCATTTTTATTTTGCTCACTTGAGCTTTTCTTTTTGAAGATACTTAATAATCAACATGAACCATAAAAAAAACTTTAATGATACTTGGACTATTTAGTTCCTATCCTTGGTGTTGTACCCCAAAATTTTCCCTCTCATTTATCAAATATTTTCTCACAAGATCTCCTTTGGTTCAAGACTGCACAAGGTTTCATCAGCTCAAGACACCTTCTTAAGCACTGATGACTAAAATTAGGGTTTGAGATTGCACAAGGATAATTGAACTTTAAATGCCTCATATGACTTTCATGGATCATTATGGACCCCCAAGATTTCTCATGTCAAGTTTCAAGTTTTGGATCATATTTTTGCTTAGTCAATTGATCAGTTGACCTAAAAATCAGTTGTATTGGGGAAAAAGTCAACAGTACACTAAAAAGTCAAATTTTGACTTTTTGGACAAAATAAAGTGTCAAAGATCACAATTCATCAAAACATGTCAAAATATGAAACTTGTTCATCGAGAAATCAAAAAAGTCAAGATTTCATTTTGAAAAGTCAATGTTTTCAAACTTAGGAATTTTTCTAAGTGTTGAAAACTTCATATTTTTTCACAACTTTGAGCCACTTTTTCACCATGATGCAAGATGATTCAAAAGAAACTTTCAACATGAAAGTTTTAGATCTCCATGATATCTAAAACATTGCCTTACACAAATTCTCCTATAAATGCTTGGATCTCTAGTTATAAATTCATGAAGTCAGGGCATTTTTGTATAAACACTTAAAGAAATTTTCAGCAGTTTTAGTCAGGTTTTTTGTCCCAACTTCTTGGCAAATTTTCATCGAGTTCCAGCTTGATTTAACAAAAGTAGAAAACATGAATGTTGTAGGGGAGATTCCAATATTTCCAAAAAGTCCAAGAACTCATTGAGATCATTCTTGACCTGAGAGAATCAAAGAGATGAAGTTATGGTTTCATTCTTGATTTACAAGGCAGAATTTGTGATGAACACTTGACTAAAATTCCAACCAAAGCTACAAGATCTCTCTTTTCAGGATATGTTCTCTCCAAATCTATGCATAATAAAGCAATTACACAAACCCAAAGTGTATTACACAAGCATTTTAAGCTTTGTCCAAGTCTTGATGCCATTTATGGTTAGAAATGCAAAAGCAACATTTCCATTTGCATAAAGCTTCACTTTTCCAACCACTCTCTTCTTTCAAAGCTTGAAACTTGTTCCAAAAATCACAGCAAATCCTTCAACATCAGAAGCAATCCAGAAGACCTGCAAACCATGGCTAATTTCCTTAATTCACTCCTTTCTTCATCATGAAGCAACTTGTCTTTATGAATTTGAAAAAGGTATAACAGGTTTTTTGTCAAGAAAATTTGAGTGTTTTTTTCAAGTCTCAAACCTTCTCTATAAATAGATAGGCCAATTGCAAGAGAAAGAGGTTAGAAAAAATAGAGAGAAAAGCAAGAAGTTTTGTTGATAAACCCTCAAAATCTCATATTCACAAAAGCCATAAAAATCCATAAAGCTTCCATTTCTTGAGCTTTGAAATCCAAATCCTAGAACTCTACATATCTTGCAAGTTCTGCCAAAACATCTAAGCACCTCACATACATCACCTAGAAGTTTTTCAAACTCAAGAACAACCTTCCAAAACACCTCTATTTTTTTCAAGTTCAAAGAACAGTCAAGACAACAACTCAAGCTCAGAGTATAAAATCCAGCTCCAAGGTAAGTTTGTTGACTTTAATTATTCATTTCAAGCATCATTAGTGATTCATTTTTGAAGACAAAATATAGTAATCATTGCCCTTGAAGCTAACCTTTTGTTTGTATTCCATTATTTTCATTTATGTGTTGAGAACTAACCCATGCATGCAGCAAAACAATGTTGAAGTAAAAAATGACAGTATGAGTCGACACATACCTATATGAGTCAACTCATATTAGTGAAAAAAGACAGTATGAGTCGACACATAGCCTTATGAGTCGATACATACTGCTATACAAGCCCAAAACAGAAGGAAAAACGAGTGTATGAGTCGACACAAAGCACGTATGAGTCGACACATGAAGTGTATGAGTCAATACATAACATTATGTATCGACTCATACTGAGTTGATTTGGCAATACAGGGGCAAGGAAAGTTATGTGTCGATGCATAGGAGCTTGTGTCGACACATAATAGTTCAAAAATGAAAATTTTCCTTCTTTTTACACTATTTTTATATTTCCTTCATTGTTATTCGATATGGTTGTAATATTTAAGTTCCTATTTCATCCCCATTTGTAAATTATAACCCCATCCCCTAAACGATGTAATAGCGTAAGACTTTATTTTCCGCAATTTAACGCTTTCAAATACAAATGTTAGTAACTAGGGTGTGTATGGCAAGATAAAAATCAATCTTATACAATCCTAATCCAATACCAAACAATGCATGAAAAATAAACACTTGCACACTTGCACCTCTAGGGTTAACTCCACTTGTTGCCTTATAAAATAACCATATTATACATGTGGGGTATCTTAGCAAAAACAAGCAAATATACAAGATCATAGTCCCTCGATGACGCTATCAAAGTTGCCTTTCAAAAATGATCCTAGTCCCTTAAAGAAAATTCTAAGATATCTTACAACATTTCTAATCATGGCTATATGATGACCCATGGTCGTCCCTTTTACATCTAAAGATAAGGTTTCTTACCAAATCAATGGTAAGATAACAATGTCAAAGGAAAGAGGAAATAAATAAGAAAGACTTTTGAGTAAGTAGAATGTTCCTAGTTGTTTGCTCAATTTCAAACCAAAGCATTCTTGCTATTTTCAAAACAAACACCAACACGTTCAAAACATATTTTAAACTTAAAACATTTTCAAAAGATCAATACTTTGTATACATTCTTACGAACGAGAATTATTACAAAGTTTGCCTAAAACAATGGCACCTTTACAAAATACTTTCAAAAACCACACAAAGCACATTTTCAAACAAAAGCAACTAATCTAGCAAGTAACTAATATCCCATGGAAAACCATGGATGAAAAGGGTGCTAATACCTTCCCTTTTCATAATATACCCCCCGAACTCAAGAAAACATCTCAAAGGTCTTTCCTATTCTTTTCAACCTTTCCTTTTTGATAAATTAAAAGTCGGTGGCGACTCTTGCTAACCGCAATATTTGCGATAAAACGCAAAACAACAAAGTTAGTTCTCTCACCGCGTCACAGAACTGGCGACTCTGCTGGGGACATACTTTAAAAGTGGGGCTACCTTAGGGCTAGATCACATTTATTTTCTTTCATTGTTTGACTTGTATGCTTTACATATTTGTTCTTTGTTTGGGTTTGAATCCTCTACCCGAATTTGGGATACCTTATAGGTAAGTAGCAATACATTGTGGAAACTGTGTGGGGTATACCGACATGGTCTAAGCAATAGCTACGTTAGTGTGACATATTTATGGGTACCGGTAGCCCTTGAGTAGTCAAGGAGAATACGGGGCCGTTGAGTGATGTCATGAAGAACTAACTAACTTCTAGAACCGTTACTTGACCAACTTGGCCATTAGGACGTAGTCAGATGATCGGCTTTGGTGCAGTCCGAAGTTGGTAAATACTCGACATTACACTCATTGAGGTTCAGGTTTTTGGGATATTTAGGTCGCCATTAAAGAGGCTTGCACTGAAACAATTCCCGAGAAAACAAACCAGTGATATTAAGCTTCTTTAGAACACGATTACTATTGCTAGGACAGGTTTGAGCCAACTAAACTTCAAGAGGGTACTTACCTATGAGACTCCAAGCAAGCCTAAACCTAAGGACTTGTTTGTTTTGTTTGTATATATTTAATTGCACATAACATCATAAACATCATAACATCATACTCATACTCACTAACCATTTCAAGGATTTCAGGATTTATCTTTGTTCTGTTTTGTAGGACATGGATTATATTCGCAGAAAAACCATTCAAGTCAATCTTCTAAGGATCCCTCCTCAACTTAAAGAGTTAGCATCAAGGGTTCCTGAGAATTTCTCCATTTACCGAAATACCTGGTCGCCTCCTAAACTTGGTTACCTCCAACACTGATGAGGACATGATGAAGGTGCTCTTCCAGTTCTTTGATCCTCTACACCATTGCTTCACATTTCCCGATTATCAACTTGTGCCAACTTTGGAAGAATTCTCCCAACTCTTGAGGATTTCCATTCTCAATCAACTACCTTTGAAAGGTACGGAAAGAGATCCAAAACTAGAAGAGATTACTCAAGCCCTACACTTTCAACCATCTGATGTCATAACTAAATGGGAAACAAAGAGTGGTGTCAAAGGTTTCTTAGCAAGGTTCTTGTTTGAGAAAGCCCAAAACTGCTGGGACTCTTTGGATTTGCAATATTTTGAAGAAATTGTGGCTCTCCTCATCTATGGTATGGTTTTGTTTCGAAATCCTAACCAACTCATAGATGTGAACATCGTCAAAATCTTCATGTCTCGTAACCCGGTGCCTACTTTGCTAGGTGACATTCTACATTCTTTTCACACGCGCACTATGAGGAAAAGAGGTATCCTTATGTGTTGTACCCCTCTCTTGGAAAGATGGTTTACTTTGCATCTTCCCCAATCTGTATTGAAGAACGAGCAAGGTTCAAGGTGGTCACATAGGTTAATGACAATCAAACATTCATACATTCATTGGTGTACCCAATCTATAGATAATGTTACCATTGTCGACCGCTGTGGAGAATTCCCTAATGTCCCTTTACTTGGCATTAGAGGAGGTATCACTTACAACCCCTGCTTGGCCTTAACTCAGTTTGGTTACGCCTAAAGGGATGGCCCACATGAGACGCTCATTCAAGGTTTGGTATTTGACTACGAGAACGACGATCAAGGTCACCGCCAGTGATTTATCCAAGCTTGGAGAATGTTGAACAAGGTAGATAGCAAGACATTGGGGCATAAGAATTCCATCCCTCTTAAGACTTACCTCAAATGGGTATGAGGTCGAGCTCAAAGTTTTATAATGCCTTACCCCTCCATTCTCCCGGTTATCATAGAGCCTGTTATGGAAGGAGGTGTTCCATACACTATCCTACATCCTGACATGCCCACCTCTCTTGAAGACTTACAAAGGGATTGGATACGGCTTAATAGGGAGAGAGACACTTTGGAGGCCCAATTCTACGCCAGCGAGAAGAAGGTTTTGGAACTCATTAAGCAACTTCATGAGGAGCGGAGCCTGAACGCCTACATCGCACCAAAGAGGATGCGTACAACTTTTTTATCTTAGAGTTTTTGTATTTCTTTTTAAGCCTAAAAGAGGAACGATGTATTCAAACTTTGATTTATTAATATAACGTGTGTTCCTTTTTTGGTCTAAAGCAAATTTAAATCTCTAATTTCCTTGAAATCATTGCATATGCATCTTCATTCATCATAACTTAAGCAGGTTTCTTACAACAAGTCTCCTCATCTTTCTACTATTTATTTCAGTAAGATGGATCTCGAGCAGACAGTAAAAGACCTACAAGCACAGAATGCTCAGTTTCAACAGATGTTCTTGATTCTAGCCAAAGGACAAGAGGATTTGAAAACTTTGCTGATTGAAGAAAAGAAGAAGAAAGCAACGAAAGCAACCAGTGTTCTAAATCTAGTAAGAAGGTTCCCAGGGGCATTCAAAAATATCTTAGACTTTGCAACATCATCTGGTGAAAAAGACAATCAAGAGGGGAAAGGCAAGGAAGCAACTGCCCAGCTAGAATCTGAAGAGGAAGATGAAGAGGATTACTCTGAAGAACAATATCCCCCGGCTGGCGACAAATACAAACATTTGGAAGAGTGTCTAAGTGCAATGGAAATTCATAAATTTCCTGTGCTGGACTTTGAAGAGCTGGGTTTAGTGTCTGGGATTGCTATTCCACCAAAATTCAAGGCACCAGTGTTCGCTAAGTACGACGGGGTTTCGTGTCCCAAGATGCATCTCCAATCTTATGTGAGGAAGATACAGCCTCACACTGCTGACAGAGATTTGTGGGTCCACTTCTTTCAAGACAGTCTATCTGGGACTCAGCTATATTGGTTCTATCAACTAGAGAGGGCCAATATCCATAATTGGGAGGACCTTACCGCTGATTTCTATAAACAATATCAGTACAACGCAGATCTTGCTCCCACCCGTACTCAACTTCAGAGTATGGCTATGATTTCAAATGAAGGTTTTAAAGACTACGCTTTGAAATGGAGGGACTTAGCAGGAAGAGTCCATCCTCCCCTATCTAAAAGATAATTAGTAGACATGTTTCTGGGTACCCTGCCCGACCCTTTATTTAATCATCTAATTGGAAGCTCTTCAGCAGGCTTCACAGAATTAATCTTGACCGGAGAAAGAGTGCAAGCTGGGATTAAGAATGGGAAGATTCAAAAGGATGCATCCTCCAGTGCCGTGAGAAAACCATTTATTGGGAAGAAAGAAGTTGGTGTTGTGTATCCTCAAAGGAATCAAGAAAGAACTGAACATCATACAATGGTGGGGGTTGTCATGATCCCTAAGCTTGCACCTACTCAACAAAGAAGCAACCAACGTAGAATAGAAAGACCGGTAAGACAATTTACCCCGATTAATATGACACTATCTCAAGTCCTTCCACATTTGTTGAGATCTAATCTGGTAACTTTGAAGGAAGCCCCAAAGAATCCCAACACAATCTCTCCTCATTACCATCCTAATGCTCGTTGTGCTTACCATTCAGAAAGTCCAGGCCATGATACTAACAACTGTTGGGCATTGAAAAACAAGGTGCAAGACCTTCTTGAAGAAAAAGAAATTGAATTTGATGCTCCTGAGATCCCAAATGTTATCATTACTCCTATACCCAAGCATGGTCGTGATATTAACGATGTTGAAGATGGTATGTTTGTTACTATTGTTGATGAACTGGTTACTCCTCTCTTGACCATCAAGAGGAACCTATTGAGGTCCGGTTTATTTTTGGGTTGTGACGAAAGCTGCCACTTCTGTTTATCCCTACCAACTGGTTGTCATTTATTGAAAACAGATGTCCAACGCCTAATGGATAACAAAGATATTTTGTTCGAAAAAACTCTCGTTCCAGCCATTTCTTACAATGATGTTTCAGTAGTAACCATTTCCACCAATCCTTCTAGGGTCTCCACCAAAAGACCCATTAGGATTACATCAGTTTCTAAAGTGACTCCATTGATAATTACTATGTCAGGAACAGTCCCGTACTCCTCAAATAAAACTGTCCCATGGAACTATGGAGGCAACGTCTACTATCACGGCGTCAAGCAAGATTGGCTGGCTGATGAAGACTTAACTTTTGAGAAGGTTGACCCCGACATTGACAACATTGTGGGAACCAGCAAGATAAACCTAAGTGGAAGAGTATTCTCTCCCGAGATTTCTCCTCTGAAAACTGTTACCGGTCCTGTGATCATCCCTACTTCTGTTCCTATTGACACTACTACTACTACAATCCCTATGGTTACCCCTACTGACACTCTTACCACTGAGTCGACCGAGACTCAGGGCAAAGGCATACTGGTTGAGCCTGTATGGATGAAATCGCAATCAGTATCTATCCTTGAGGCCTCCCAAAAGGAGATGGAAGAAATTCTGAAAATTATAAAGAGAAGCGACTACAACATATTCGAATAGTTTGCTAGACTTTTGCAACAAGAAGAAAGGGCTATTCTGCCCCATGAAGAGTTGTTAGAGACTATCAATTTGGGAACAGAAGAAGACAGAAAAGAGGTTAAAATGGGTGCCAACCTGGAGCCAAGTGTCAAAGAGTGCTTAGTTCAGCTGTTGAATGAATATGTTGAGATCTTCGCATGGTCCTATGAAGATATGTCGGGACTGGATACAAATATTATGGTTCATCGTCTCCCTACAAGAGAAGACTGTCCACCAATCAAACAAAAAGTCTGTCGAATAAGACCCGACATGTCCGAAAAGATCAAAGCTGAAGTGATGAAGCAGTTCAATGTTGGCTTTCTTGCTGTTACTTCCTATCCATAATGGGTTGCTAACATTGTGCCCGTGCCTAAGAAGGATGGAAAAGTCAGAATGTGCATGGATTACAGAGACTTGAATAGGGCTAGCCCTAAAGATGACTTTCCACTACCACACATTGACATCTTGGTCGACAACACAGCTCAACACAAGGTATTCTCTTTCATGGATGGATTTTCAGGGTACAACCAGATCAAAATGGCCCCCGAAGACATGGAAAAGACTACTTTTGTTACGCAGTGGGGTACCTTCTGCTATAAAGTGATGCCATTCAGACTGAAGAATGTCGGGGCAACCTATCAGCGAGCCATGGTAGCTTTGTTTCATGACATGATACATCATGATATCGAAGTCTATGTAGACGACATGATAGCCCGTTCACAAACAGAAGAAGAGCACCTCGACCATCTGCAAAAGTTGTTTATCAGGTTAAAGGAATACAAGCTCAGACTGAACCCTAGAAAGTGCACTTTCGGAGTCAGGTCTTGTAAACTTTTGGGATTCATCGTCAGTAACAAAGGCATCGAGGTTGATCTTCCAAAGTCAAAGCTATACAAGAAATGCCCGCCCCTCGCACTGAGAAGGAGGTCAGAGGTTTCTTAGGACGCCTAAACTACATTGCAAGGTTCATCTCTCACCTAACATCTACCTGTGAACGAATCTTCAAGCTGTTGAAGAAAGATCAGGTGGTTGAATGGATGATGACTGTCAAGCCGCTTTCGATAAGATCAAGTAGTATTTGCTGGAACCTCCTATCTGGATGCCACCCGTCGAAGGAAGACCTTTAATCATGTATCTGATTGTTTTGGATAATTCAATGGGGTGCGTATTGGGCCAACATGACGAGTCAGGCCGAAAAGAGCATGTCATTTATTACCTTAGCAAAAATTTTACGGACTGTGAGACTCGCTACTCACTACTCAAGAAAACTTGTTGCGCTTTGGTATGGGCTGCTCGCCGGCTAAGGCAGTATATGTTGACACATACCACTTTACTGATTTCTAAAATGGATCCGATCAAGTACATCTTCGAGAAGCCTGCCCTATCCGGAAGAATCGCTAGATGGTAGATAATCCTCACAGAGTTTGATATACATTACACGACCCAAAAAGCTATAAAGGGGAGTGTGCTAGCCGATCATCTGGCCCATCAAGCTATCGAAGATTACCAATCCATGAGGTTCGACTTCCCCGACGAGGATATCATGACTTTGAACAACATTGAAGAGAACAGACCGTATGATGAACCTGAACAAGGATCCTGATGGACTCTGTACTTTGATGGTGCCTCCAACGCACTTGGGAACGGTATCGGCGTGGTACTTATCTCTCCAGAAGGTTTCCATACACCTTTCACTTCTATACTCTGCTTCAGCTGCACCAACAATATGGCCGAGTATGAAGCTTGTATCTTTGGTCTCAAGGCTGCTATTGACTTGGGAATAAAATCTTTGATTGTATTTGGGGACTCAACTTTGGTTATCAGTCAAATCAAAGGAGAGTGGGATACTAAACATCCATACCACATCCCTTACAAAGAACATGTCCTGACATTGTTACCACATTTCGAGCAGATTACCTTCAAGCACTTCCCGCGAGAAGAGAATCAGCTAGCAGATGCGCTAGCTACAATGTCATCCATGTATAAATTTAACTGGGACAATGAGGCACCTCAAATCACCATTGAACGAATGGACGGACCTGCACATTATCACGAGATTAATACCGAATAAGTGGTGGACCGACCTTGGTTTGATGACATCAAAAGGTATCTCGAAGCACAAAAATACCCTGAAGGAGCTTCAGTCAACGACAAAAATTTCTTAAGGAGGTTCGCGGCCAAGTTCTTTCTGAGCAATGGTATCCTATACAAGCGCAATCTTGATTGTGTCCTACTCCGATGTGTGGACAAGGTTGAAGCGGAGCAGATTATGGCTGAACTACATAATGACACCTTTGGCACCCACTCAAGCGGTCATACGATGGCTAAGAAGATTCTACGAGCAGGCTACTACTGGTCTACCATGGAAGCTGATTGTCATCAACATTCTCGTACTTGTCACAAATGCCAAATCTATGATGACAAGGTACATATTCCCCCAGTTCCTCTCAATGTAATAACAGCTCCTTGGCCATTCGCGATGTGGGGAATCGACATGATTGGAGAGATCAAGCCTACAACATCCAATGGACACCGTTTCATCCTGGTGGACATTGATTACTTTACCAAGTGGGTCGAAGTAGCTTCTTTCGCCTCCGTTACAAAGAATGTGGTTGCCCGCTTCATCAAGCAGAACCTCATATGCCGATATGGTATCCCTGACAGGATCATTACTGACAACGGTACAAATTTGAACAACACTATGATCACCGCTTTATGCGAGCAGTTCAAGATTCAACATCACAATTCATCTCCCTATCGGCCAAAGATGAATGGTGTTGTCGAAGCTGCGAACAAAAATATCAAGAAGATCATACAAAAGATGACGGTCACCTACAAGGACTGGCATGAGATGTTACCGTTTTCTCTGCACGGGTACCGTACCACAGCACGTACATCAACTAGGGCAACACCCTATTCTTTGGTATACGGTATGGAAGCTGTTTTACCTATCGAGGTTCAGATTCCCTCCTTGAGAATTATGAAAGATGCTAGTTTGAGTGAAGACAATTGGATTCAGACCCGGCTTGATCAACTCAACTTGATTGACGAGAAGCGACTTACTGCTGTTTGCCATGGTCAGGCGTATCAAAAACGTATGATCAAGGCCTTCAACAAGAAAGTCAAGAGACAAGTATATCAAGTCGGGGACCTTGTAATCAAGCGAATCATCTTGCCGCAAAGTGATCCCAGGGGAAAATGGACTCCTACTTATGAAGGACCATTTGTGATAAAAAACATCTTTTCTGGTGGGGCAATGATTCTGACCACCATGGACGGCGATGACCTGCCGCACCCTGCGAACACAGACATAGTCAAAATATACTACACATAAACGACCCGACAAGTTGAAAACCCGAAAGGGCGACTTGGGAAAAAGTGGGCATCTCGGTGAATCGAAAACTCGAAAGGGCGGTTCAGGCAAAAGTTAGGGATAAATGAAAAAAAATCTGTACACCCGGCAAGTTGAAAACCCGAAAGGGCGACTTGGGCAAAAATGGGTTTCCCAGTGGATCGAAAACCCGAAGGGCGGTCTAGGTAAAAGTTATGGAATTAAAGCGTATGACTATGTCTCGTCGGATCACTTTAAGGATAATTTCTTCACAGACAAGCTCCAAGCTTCTGATCAATCCAATCATTTGCGGACGAAGCAACGAATGGACAAGATACTCAGAGTTATGAAGGCTATAGCAGAATGGGAACCCCATGGAATTGTTACACATAGCCATCTTTCTTTGTATAAATTTTTTTCTCTATTTTACGATAACATTCTCTTACTAGGATGTCTGTCTCCTTTGTACAAAATACTTACACAAAGTTAATACAAAGATACTTCAAAGTGCAGAAAAATTGTTTGCCTTTTCTTTCTTTTTACACTTATGTTTTATTTGAAAACGTCTAATGATTTATTAAATAAGCATATGCATTTGAATATAATCACTGCTTACAAATAAAACGAATTGAGAAAGGATAATTACTGATAGGTTAAAAGTATAGGAAAATGTCGTTAGGCTATTCTAGAAGAAATCCCCTGCAGTACATCATCCAGATCTTCGACAGAGCTAAAGCCTTGAAATACATATCCCCAGTGGAGTTAAGTTTCAAAATCCCCATCAGATTGGAGTTTCCAAACTCCCAATCCCTAGCGGAGCCAGAAAACTTTGAACTGGAAACCCTCAGTGAAGATGAAGCTTTCTTACCTAACGGAATCTAAAACTTCAACCTTTAAACCCCAGTAGAGATCATTCAGTTTCCTCCATTATCTCTGAAGAGTCACTTTAAAACCAGGTAATTCCCCAGAGAGTTATTCTTCCCCAGTGAAGTCGCCACGATCGAATTAGGACGCCATGAAGATCCCCAACAGAGATGAAACTTTGATCTACTAATCCCCAGTAGAAACCATCCAGTTTTCCCCTGATATCCCCAACTGAACAGAGATCCTCATTCTTGAAGTCCCCAGTAGATTGGCATACAACCCAAACTCCTGATCTCCCTAGCGGTATAGCTTCTCCCCATGGAGTTTGTCAAAGATCTTAAATCTCCAGCAGTGGTCTTGGATTTATTTTCCCCGACAGCGGTCAAAGATTTCATTATCTCCAGCTATCCAGGATTTATTTTCCTTAGCAAAACAGCTAATCGGCTTACATGCACATACATTACATTCATAAATCATAAACATTAATAAAACACATCTCATTGCATCATACATTTCATGCAACATAACTTTGTGTTTTCAGCTAACATTCTACCCTTTTCAGGATAAAATCAATAGCTATCTAAAATAGATATTCAAAACTCAGAAAACGGCTTAGAGATGCCCCAGACACAAACTCTCTCTTATTTGCTTATTCAAATCAAGGGGCAGATTCCTGGTCCAGTTATGAAGCCTGGATTCGACTAGATAATAATTTGACTATATTAAAGCACGGAGATCGACCGGAAAATAGTTGAATCCTATGCAAATCATTCAGAAGCCTGGATGTTGACCAGATAGGAAGAAAAGTATTGTGAAGCCTGGATGTTAACCAGATAGTAATACAAGACTGTGAAGCCTGGATGTTGACCAGATAACAGTAAGGTACACTGTGAAGCTTGGATGTTGACCAAATAACAGTTTACTCGGCCAATTACTTTGAAGCCCAGATTCAACCAGATATTAGTAGGCCTCAAATCAAAAGGGAAAACCGGATGCCACCGGATAACCATTTGATTTCCTTCTAAAGACTGGACATCGACCAGATAAGAAGCAAAGTATTGTGAAGCCTGGATATTGACTAGATAGCAATGCAAGACTGTGAAGCCTGGATGTTGACCAAATAACAGTAAGGTACACTGTGAATCTTGGATGTTGACCAAATAACAGTTTACTCGGCCAATTACTTTGAAGCCCGGATCCAACCGGATATTGGTAGGCCCTAAAATCAAAAGGAAAACCGAAGGCGACCAAATAACCACTTGATTTCCTTATGAAGCCTGGATGTTGACCAGATAGGAAGTACAAGACTGTAAAGCCTGGATGTTGACCAGATAACAGTTCATTGTCACCTCTCCAACCGAAAGATGACTCCCCAATAGAATAACAGACGACTGAAGTTCTATTTCTACAACAACAGAGACTAGCATTCCCCGGAATAGTACTCCTCAACAACAGGTGTATGTGCCCTCACAAAGGAATCTCTTATACGATTAATTTTTCTTGGATGGCATCTTTAAGCCCATCTCCGACAAGATTCTGTCACATCTCCAAATGGCATCTTTAAGCCCATTCCCTCAGCTATACTCTGACGAGCGCAAATTTACGGGCACTCTAGTGTCCAATCCTCTTTTAACTTCGAGTCACGAAAGGAAAACTCGCCAATCTAACTCTTCAGGTTCAAGAAGATTGAACAGGGGCAGCTGTTGTACCCCAAAATTTTCCCTCTCATTTTATTAAAATTTCTCATCACAAGGCTCTTTGAACTCAAGACCAGATTAGGGTTTTGCACTGCTCAAGACATCTCCTTGCATTGTTGACCTGAATTAGGGTTTGAGTTTGCACATGGATTTTTGGACTTTCAATGCTCAAAAATGACTTTCATACTTCATCTTGGATCCCCAAGATTTCCTCTACCAAGTTTCAAGCATTGAATCAATTTTTTGCCCAGTCAATTGGACAGTTGACCTAAAAGTCAACTATATTGGGGGAAAAGTCAACCATGGCCAATTTATAGTCAAACCTCATAAATTTTGATCCACATCAACATTATAGACTCATATGAACCATTTGATCAAGTTTGGACCACAACTCCTCAAGAAATTTGATCAGATCATCAAAAGGGCAAAATGGTCATTATTAGGGTTCAAGCATGGACTCAAGGACTCAATGGCATCATCTTGACCTATTCACAAGGTTTAAAAGATCTCAAAAGCATTGGATTGATAGATGAATTTTCCAGTCAACTGATCAAAATTTGACTGTACACTGAAAAGTTAAACTTTGACTTTTTGGTCAAAATCAAGTGCCAAGGGTCATTTTTCATCAAGATGTGTCAAAACATGAAACTTGTTCATCAAGAAACCCGATTTTGCAAATTAGGGTTTAAGTTTGAAAATTTTCATAACTTAGAATTTTTCTAAGTTATGAAATTTTCTTAATTTTTCCCAACTTTGCCCAACATTTTCACCATGATGCAATTGGATTCAAACAAAACTTCTAACATGAAAGTTGTAGTCCTCCACAAAGTCTACAACTTTTTTTCACAAATTTTTTCCAAAAGAAGCCTGTATCTCAGGTTATTATTTTTGGAACAAGGGTCCATGAAACTTTTAACTTAGTGAAATTTTGCCCTAGTTTAGGCAGGATTTTGACCTATCTTCATGGCCATTTTTCATATAGTTCCACTTGGAATCTCAAATTTCATTTCAAATATGGAATGTAGAGAACAGTGCAAGCTTTCCAAAATGTCCAATAACTCTCCAAACTCATTTGTGGTTAGGGAGAATCGAAGGCTTGAAGTTGGCAAAAACTCACTTTTTATCCATGGCATGTTCATATTGATACAAGTTGTAAACTTTAATCAGCCTTGCTTGCACTAGATTACAGGTCTCAAAACCCTTCCATACTCAATAATTAAATTCAAATCCATTGGTCTAAGGCTTTGTTTTGGTCATTAGAGGATTGCACAAAAGATTAATCCTTAAATAGAAAAAGGTACATTACCATTTTTGCCATAATCTTGCTTTATGTCAAACCACATCCCTTGAGCATTGAACCTATCTTGTGCAGCAAATCAAATCCACAAACTTGAGGGGCCAAGAGCATAGTGTCCAAGTTGATATATAGCCTGTACAGGCCTGCTTTTCATCACTTGTCCACTTTTGCTTCATATACAAGAAACATGTCAAAATTCACACAACTTGAACATCAGATACAACCAACTTTTGCAAGCACTTGAGACAAGTTTTTCACATCCCCTTGATCCAGAAACACGAGCCTTTGAGCCCTCAAACCTCCCATAGCACAAAATCATCTTCCATTGGCAAAACAGGGCACTCCCTGCAGTTTGATTTCCATAGCACAAATCCCTCGTGCGTTTTGCCCCAAACCTGTTCAAACATCTTCCATACAAGCTATCCAAACTATCCCAACCCTTGAACACTAACTGTAACTCCCTTTATAGGGTTTTCCATTTTTGATTTCAGCTTGTGCAGGTTGAGTTCTGTAGACTTGTTCAAGCACATTCAAGGCAAGCTAGGCATTGGGGAAGGTCAGAGGAAGTTCAAGCAAGCTCCCAAACACTTCAGGCCTCATTGAAAAGCTCCACATTGTCAGACACGATCTCAACTGAAACAGGTTTTTATCAACTTCCTATCTCTCTATTTAGGAATCATTAGGCTTAGGTTTGTGAATAAAAAATGTAGTATTCATAGCCATGAAGTTGTACATATGCTCAGTTTCCATTTAAATTAAGTGTGTTAAGAGAATTTGATCCATGAATTTCCTGAAAAAATTAGGTTAGGATTTAGGGCCAGAGAAATTCTCTCTGGTCTTTGAGAGTTAGAATGAGTTCTTTATATGGTTAGATTCGTCTTGAAAAATGCTACAACTTTGATGTTTTGAGTTTTTGTATTAGAGCACGTATGCAGGATCTGGCATTTGGTACAGGGCGCGTGCGTTTTTGAACCAAGGTTGAAGATGAAGTCTAGCTTTAGGCTGGGCTTTGGCTTTTTGTTTTTGACACCCCTCTTTTACTGATTGCACCCCCTGGCCTATTTCTTCATACTTTTGTATTTTTCCATTTTATTTTCATTTCTTATTTTATTTTCTTATTTTTCAAACATAAAAAATATCAAAAAATATTTTTATAAATTTTCACATTTATTTTGTATTTTATTTTTATTTTTTCTAACATGAAAATAATTTAATTAGTATATACTTTTATTTATTGAAAACTTGAAAATAATATATAATAACATTATACCTTTATTTTTATTCTTTATTTTATTTACACTCAAAAAATATTGTTCAAAATATATTTTTGTCTTGTATATATTTTATTTTATTTTTATTGTACATAACTAATATAATTAATATATATACGTACTTTTATTTTATTTAATAAATACTTGAGAATAAAAACATAAAAATATTATACTTTTGTTTTTTTTATTATTACTTATACTTAAATAAAACTTTTTCTAAATATATTTTATTTTTTGTATATACATTATTTTATTTTATTGTATAAAAATAGTATATTTAATATATTTACATTCTTAAAAGAAAATTAGGATTTTACCCTTAATAAAAAATAATAATAATCTTTTTTTATTTATTTCTTTCTTTTTGCATTAAATATTTTTTTTTACATACATAAAAAATAAACATAAACATTTTTGCATATTCATAATATTTTGTATATTTATTTAATTTGTTTATTTAAATATTATTCATTTATTATTTATGCCATTGATTCAATTTGGATGTAATAAGTAAAATTAGGGTTTTAATTTCTTGCCAAATAATCCCCATTCAAAAATTGTATCCCCCTCCCCATAATCATGTTGTAATAGTGGTATATTTACTTTTACGCATTTATGCTTCCAATTATGCCATGATTAGAGATTAGGGTTTGTATGCAAAAATCCAAAATCAAACAAATAGCTTGACCAATACAAAGACAAAAAGCATGTAAAATGAAAACACAATGCACACTTGCACCCTTAGGGTTTCATCCACTTGTTGCCTTTAAAAGTTGGTCATGTTATGCATGTTGAGTACTTTGGCAAAACAAAAACAAAACAAAAGATCATAGTCCCTCAATGACGCTATCTTGGCTGTCTATACAAAATGATCTAGTCCCTCAAAAATTTCTAAATATACTTGGCAATATTGCTATCATGGTCAATACGATGACCCGCGCCTGTCCCGTTTAACATCCTAATACAAGGTTATTTACCAAATGCAATCGTAAAACAACACTGTCAAAAGGGTTAAAAATGTGTAGGAAAGATATTTGAGTAAAATAGGGTAGATAACTCTTAGTTACTTGATCAAAACTTGCAAAACATCCTTGCTATTTTCAAACACACCTCACAACACAATTTCAAAACATTTTCCAAATGAAACTTTCAAACATTGAAAAATCTTTTCAAAAGACAATACACCTTTGTATACATTCAAACAAGAATCATTACAAAGGTTTCCACAACGATGGCCTCTTTTCAAAACATCTTTCAAAACCACACTCAAAGCACCATTTCAAACAATTGAAAAGCAAAAGCAAGTGATCTAAACAAGTAACTAAGAGCCCATGGATAACCATGGATGAAAAGGGTGCTTGCACCTTCCCTTTTCATAATCTACTCCTCGAACCCAAGAAAACATCTCAAAGGTCTTTCCTGTGCTTTTTGACCTTTCCTTTGGATAAAATAAAAAGTCGGTGGCGACTCTTGCTAAACCGAAACATTTGCGAACACAAACGCAAAATCCCAAGTCAGTTTTTCCACCGTATCACAAATCTGGAGACTCTGCTGGGGAATTGAGAATAAAAGTGGAGTAACCTTAGGGTTTAGATCACCTTTACATGCTTATCTTGTTTGCCTTGATTGCTTTACATTTGGTTCTTTTGTTTGGGTTTGAATCCTCCATCCGGATTTGGGAAACATTCATAGGTAAATAGCAATACATTATGGAAATTGTGCGGGGTATACCGACATGGTTGAAGCAATAGCTATATTAGTGCGACATATTTGTGGGTACCTGTAGCCTTAGAGTCAATCATAGAGAATACGGGGCCGCTGAGTGATGTCATGAAGCACTAATGAACTCTTAGAACCTTACTTGACCATCTTGGCCTTATTAGGGGTAGTGAGATGACCGGCTTTGGTGCAGTCCGAAGTTGGTAGATACTCGATACTACACTCATTAAGGGTTGTTTTCTTGGAATATTTCGGTCGCCAGTTAAGTGGCTAAACTGAAACAATGAACACAAAAAATAATCCAGTGATATTGAGCTCCTTAGAACCCGGTTACTATTTATAGGACAGGTTGAGCCAACTAACTTCAAGAGGGTACTTACCTATGAAACCCCATGCAAGCCTGAAACTACGATCTTGTGTGATTTGCTTGTACATATACTTGTGCATACATCATGAACATCATAAAGCATCATATGCATCCACTAACCATTTCAAGGGTTTGGACCTTCATCTTTGTTCCTGTTTTGTAGGTTATGGAATCACTCCGCAGAAAAACTATTCAGGTCAACCTTGTGAGAATCCCTCCTCAACTCAAGGAGCTTACTTCCAAGATTCCAGAGAATTCTCTCTTCAGTGAAAGACATGGTAGACTTCTCAACTTGGTCAACTCCAACATTGAAGAAGACATGGTGAAAGTTCTCTTCCAGTTCTTTGACCCCCTACACCACTGTTTCACATTCTCTTATTACCAACTAGTGCCTACTTTGGAGGAATTTCCTCAACTCCTGAGGATTCCTATTCTCCATCAGCTACCCTACAACGGTACGGAAAGAGAACCAAATCCTGAAGATGTTGCTCAAGCCCTACACTTGTAACCATCTGATATCAAAGGTCATTAGGAAACTAGGAGTGGTGTCAAGGGTTTCTTGGCAAAGTTTCTGTTTGAGAAGGCACAAGACTGCTGGAATTCTCTAGATCTGCAAGCTTTTAAGGAGATTGTAGCACTTCTCATCTATGGGTTGGTCTTGTTCCCAAACCCTGACCAGCTTATAGATGTAAATGCTGTCAAGATTTTCATATCTCGGAATCCTGTGCCTACATTGCTTGGGGACATCCTACACTCATTTCACACACGAACAATGAGGAAAAGAGGTGTTCTCATGTGTTGTACTCCTCTTCTAGCAAGGTGGTTTATTTCTCACCTTCCCCAGTTAGTCTTGAAGAATGAACAAGGCTTGAGGTGGTCGCAACGATTGATGACTCTTACACATTCTGATGTTCATTGGTGTTCTCGGTCCAGAGAAAATGTCATCATCATTGATCGTTATGGAGAATTCCCTAATGTTCCACTACTTGGCATTAGGGGAGGCATTACCTACAACCCCTGTTTAGCTCTGAGACAATTTGGGTATGCCGGAAGAGATGGCCCTCATGACATGCTGATTCCTGACTTAGTTTTTGACTTTGACAACGACACTCAAGGACTTCGACAAAGGTTTATCCGAGCTTGGAGGATGCCTAACAAAGTGGACAGTAAGACACTGGGGCACAAGAATTCCATCCCCCTTGAGCCTTACCTCAAGTGGGTACGAACCCGCGCCCAGAGTCTTATGATGCCTTACCCCTACATTCTCCCTATGATCAAAGAGCCTGTTATGGAAGGAGAGGTTCCATACACCCTCCTACATCCTGACATGCCAACATCATTGGAAGAATTTGAAAAGAGTTGGATACAACTCAAGGAAGAACGAAACACTTTTGAAGCCAGCTTCTACGCCAGTGAGAAGAAGGTTTTGGAGCTTACCCGTCGACTCCATGAAGAGCATAATCTCAACACCTACATCACGCCAAAGAGGATGTGCAACGTCTTTTTACATTAAGAATTTTGTAATATTTTTCCCATGGGGCATTTATGTACTAACAAATTTCTTCTTATTAATATGACGTATGTTCTTTTTGTTTGGAACAACTTTGAATTTCTGAATCCTTGAATGCATTACATGAATACATATCATTCATCATATGCATAAACAGGTCTTCACACCAGGTTTCCTTATCTTTTTGCTGTTTATTTCAGCAAGATGGATATAGAGCAGACGGTCAAAGATCTGCAAGCACAGAATTCTCAATTCCAACAACTCCTCATGACCTTGGCAAAGGGTCAAGAGGACCTTAAAGCACTATTAGAAAAGGAGAAAAAGAAAAGAAAAGAGTTGGTGTGGTCACTATGGGAAGAAGATTTAAGAATCAAGCTAGAAGAGTCCTGGATTTCCCCTCAACGTCTGATGAAGGGGTTGGTAAAGGAAAGGGAGTTGCAGTGCCCTCCGAGTCTGAGGAAGAAGAAGAAGAGGAAGAGGATGAAGATTATTCTGAGCAACAGTACCCTCCTGCGGACGATAAGTATAAAAATCTGGAAGATCGACTGGCAGCCATGGAGGTACAAAGAGTACCTGGGTTGGATTTCGAAGAACTAGGGTTGGTTGCTGGGATCATCATTCCCCCCAAGTTCAACGTGCCTACATTTTCTAAATACGACGGTTTGTCCTGTCCGAAGATGCATCTGCGGTCCTACGTCAGAAAGATCCAACCTCACTCTTCTGATAAGGATATGTGGGTCCACTTTTTTCAAGATAGCTTGTCTGGTACGTAATTGGACTGGTTCTATCAACTTGAGAGATCTGATGTTTATAAGTGGGAGGATCTGGTTGTTGCCTTCTATCGACAATATCAATACAACGCAGATTTAGCACCTACTCGTACTCAACTACAGAGTATAGGTATGGTCTATAATTAGGGCTTTAAGGAATATGCTCAGAAGTGGAGGGACTTGGCTCGAAGGGTGCAGCCACCATTGTCTGAAAGAGAGATGGTTGATATGTTTTTAGGGACGTTGTCTGGTCCATTCTTTAATCACCTGATAGGGAGTTCATCGGCGGGGTTTACCGAATTAATTCTGACTGGTGAACGAGTTGAAGCTGGCATCAAGAGTGGTAAGATTCAAAAAGACACATATGCTTCTGCCACTGTCAAAAAACCTTTTCCAGCCAAGAAGGAGGTGTCAGCCGTTTACTCTCAGAAAGGTCGAGGAAGAGTAGATCGCCGATCAACGGTGGGGGCTGTGATGATCCAAAAGACAGTAGCTGATCAACCTAGAAATGATCAACCAAGAGCCAACTAACAAAGAGGAGGAAGGCTTGTTAGGAGGTTCACCAAAATAAACATGACGTCTTCCCAGGTCCTCCCCCATCTCTTAAAGCTGAACCTTACAACCTTGTGAGATCCGCCACAAGATCCAAATACCTCTTCTCCCTACTATCATTCAAATGCAAAGTGTTCCTATCATTCGGACAGTGTGGGGCACGACACCAACAACTGTTGGGCCCTTAAAAACAAGATCCAAGATTTGATAGATGCCAAGGAGGTAGAGTTTGACGCACCTAAAAAACCTAATGTGATATCCGTTCCAATGCCAAAACATGGTCATAACGTCCATGCCATTGTGGAAGATCTTCATGTTACTGTTGTTGATGACTTAATGACTCCGTTGCCAATGATCAAGATAAATCTGTTGAAAGTCGGGATTTTTCCAGGCTGTGAAAAACATTGTTACCTATGTTCGACTTTGCAATCCAATTGTCCGCTGTTGAATTCAGGAATCCAACGCCTGATGGATACTCAAGAAATCCTCTTTCAGAAAACTCTTGTTACTCCTGTTATTCCAATCAATGATGTTGCTATAATCACCATTTCCGACAATCTTTCCAAGGTCTTCAAAACACCTGTTAAGATTACACCCGATCCAAAGTTTATACCGCTGAAGATTACTATGTCGGGACCTATCCCATACAAGTCCAATAAGACAATACCATGGAATTATGGAGAAGAGATCTTCTATCACGGTGTGAAACAGGTCGAATCAGTTGAAGAAAGTTCCGATGAAGAAACTCCTGACATAGGAAATATTGCGGGGACAAGTAAGATCACTCATAGAGGAAGAATCTTCTCTCCGGAGATTGCTCCTCCAAGGGCAATCTTCGGACCCTCAAGTGCTCCTGTGCCAGTCAAGATATTTGTGCGAAGTCCAGTGATTGAAGAAATTGTTACTCCCAAAGTTGTACTCTCTGCTGTTACTGCTGATAAAGGTATGGGAATCCAAGAAGCGCCCGTCAGGACGAGGGCTCAGACTTTGGTTATTCCCGAAACCACCCAAAAAGAAATGGAGGAGATTTAAAGATAATTAAGAAGAGCGACTATGATGTCGTAGAGCAGCTGGGGCAAACCCCTTCAAAAATCTCTATGCTAGCTCTATTGCTTTGCTCTGAGGCTCATGCCAAAGCCTTGATCAAATTCTTGAAGACGGCGCACGTGCCTCAAGAAACTTCTGCGGATTAGTTTCAAGAGTGTGTAGCCAGCCTTACAACCGACAATGGTCTTGGCTTCTCTGATGCCGATCTGATGTCTAAGGGAAGAAAGCATAATGATGCGCTGCATGTCTCAGTAGAGTGCATAGGAACTACACTTGCTCACGTTCTGGTTGATACCGGTTCATCTTTAAATGTCCTACCAAAGAAAGCATTGGACATACTGGACTATGAAGGTTTGGCCCTAAAGCCCAATAATATCGGATGGTTCACGGAGAAGTGGACATCCCAATTAAAGTAGGTACAGAAGTTTTCAACTCCACTTTTTATGTGATGGACATTCGACCTTCATATTCATGCTTGTTGGGAAGGTCGTGGATCCACAACACTGGGGCAGTCACTTCTTCTCTACACCAGATGCTCAAATACCCAGTCCAGGGTAAGATCATAACAGTTCATGATGAGGAGGAGTATATGATAAGCCACCTTAACTCTTTCCGCTACGTGGAGTTAGATGGTGAATTCATAGAAACACCTTTCCAACACTTTGAAGAGGTTTCTCCTGAAGTTGCGGTAGCCAAGACATTGACTGTTGTGCCCATCATTACCAAACCTGCGTCCCGGATGTCATCCCTTAAAGATGCAGAGGTTGTGATCAAGGAAGGAGGAATTACAGTGTGGGGTCAACTGCCGGATTTTCCTGTCAAGACAGATAATTTCAGTTTGGGTTTCACTGTTGCTAGTCAGAAAGTTGTGCGTCGCTCCCGGGCTGCAGGACCACCACTGAAAATCACTCATCATGGAGTTCATTCTTTAGAAGATGATGAAGAAGGAAGCAATTTTGAAGACTGGATCTTTCCAACCATTGAAGGAGGACTGAACAACTAGGAGGCGAAAGACTTCGTTCATATTACTTTCATCAATCAGTAATTTATCTTTTGAAAATTTCCTATTGGTCTGTAATAATTTTAAAACAATTCGTACACTTTTTGCCTTATGCCTTACCCGGGGCATATAGGTCCATTTGTAAGGGTTTTGATTCTTCATTTTCATATGCCATTTTTAATGAATCATGGACGTTTTCATCTATAAACTTTTGTGTTCATTGTCTTTCTTTTTGCATTTTATTTGTTTAAAGGTGGCTATCCCTTACACACACCCACACTCACAAAATGCAGGTACCCATCCACTCCGGATTCCATGAGTAACAATTCTACTATGGCCTTCAGTGACTCTGAAGATCTGGTCAATCATGCCAAATACGAAGGTGATGAAGACTGTGAAGTGCCTGGAGAGTTGGCTAGACTTTTGCAACAAGAAGAAATGGCTATTCTGCCCCATGAAGAGTTGTTAGAGACTATCAATTTGGGAACAGAGGAAGACAGAAAAGAGGTTAAAATGGGTGCCAACCTGGAGCCAAGTGTTAAAGAGCGCTTAGTTCAGTTGTTGAATGAATATGTTGAGATCTTCTCCTGGTCCTATGAAGATGTGTCGGGACTGGATACAGATATTGTGGTTCATCGTCTCCCTACAAGAGAAGACTGTCCACCAATCAAACAGAAAGTCCGCTGAATGAGACCCGACATGTCCGAAAAGATTAAAGCTGAAGTAATGAAGAAGTTCAATGTTGGCTTTCTTGCTGTTACTTCCTATCCACAATGGGTTGCTAACATTGTGCCCGTGCCTAAAAAGGACGGCAAAGTCAGAATGTGCATGGATTACAAAGACCTGAACAGGGCTAGCCCTAAAGATGACTTTCCACTACCACACATTGACATCTTGGTAGACAACACAGCTCAACACAAGGTATTCTCTTTCATGGATGGATTTTCATGGTACAACCAGATCAAAATGGCCCCCGAAGACATGGAAAAGACTACTTTTGTTATGCAGTGGGGTACCTTCTGCTATAAAGTGATGCCATTCGGACTGAAGAATGCTGGGGCAACCTATCAGCAAGCCATGGTAGCTTTGTTTCTTGACATGATCATCATGAGATCGAAGTCTACGTAGACGACATGATAGCCTGTTCACAAATAGAAGAAGAGCACCTCGACCATCTGCAAAAGCTGTTTGTCAGGTTAAAGGAATACAAGCTCAGACTGAACCCTAGCAAGTGCACTTTCGGAGTCAGGTCTGGTAAACTTTTGGGATTCATCGTCAGTAACAAAGGCATCAAGGTTGATCCTTCCAAAGTCAACGCTATACAAGAAATGCCAGCCCCTCGCACTGGGAATGAGGTCAGAGGTTTCTTGGGACGCCTAAACTATATTGCAAGGTTCATCTCTCACCTAACATCTAACTTTGAACCAATCTTCAAGCTGTTGAAGAAAGATCAGGTGGTTGAATGGAATGATGACTGTCAAGCTGCTTTCGATAAGATCAAGGAGTATTTGCTGGAACCTCCTATCTTGATGCCACCCGTCGAAGGAAGACCTTTAATCATGTATCTGATTGTTTTGGATAATTCAATGGGGTGCGTATTGGGCCAACATGACGAGTCTGGCCGAAAAGAGCATGCCATTTATTACCTTAGCAAAAAGTTTACCGACTGTGAGACTCGCTACTCAAGAAAACTTGATGCGCATTGGTATGGGCTGCTCGCCGGCTAAGGCAGTATATGTTGACACATACCACTTTACTTATTTCTAAAATGGATCCGATCAAGTACATCTTCGAGAAGCCTGCTCTATCCGGAAGAATCGCTAGATGGCAGATGATCCTCACAGAGTATGATATACAGTACACGACCCAAAAAGCTATAAAGGGGAGTGTGCTAGCCGATCATCTGGCACATCAAGTTGTCGAAGATTACCAATCCATGAGGTTTGACTTCCACGACGAGGATATCATGACTTTGAACAACATTGAAGAGAATAGACCGTATGATGAACCTGAACAAGGATCCCAATGGACTCTGTACTTTGATGGTGCCTCCAACGCACTTGGGAATGGTATCGGCGCGGTACTTATCTCTCCAGAAGGTTACCATACACCTTTCACTGCTAGACTCTGATTCAGCTGCACCAACAACATGGCCGAGTATGAAGCTTGTATCTTTGGTCTCAAGGCTGCTATTGACTTGGGAATCAAATCTTTGATTATATTTGGGGACTCAACTTTGGTTATCAGTCAAATCAAAGGAGAGTGGGATACTAAACATCCAAACCTCATCCCTTATAAATAACATGTCCTGACATTGTTACCACATTTCAAGCAGATTACCTTCGAGCACTTCCCGCGAGAAGAGAATAAGCTAGCAGATGCGCTAGCTATAATGTCATCCATGTTTAAACTTAACTGGGACAATGAGGCACCTCAAATCACCATTGAACGAATGGACAAACCTGCACATTGTCACGAGATTAATACCGGAAAAGTGGTGGACCGACCTTGGTTTCATGACATCAAAAGGTATCTCGAAGCACAAAAATACCCTTAAGGAGCTTCAGTCAACGACAAAAAGTTCTTAAGGAGGTTCGCGGCCAAGTTCTTTCTGAGCAATGGTATCATATACAAGCGCAATCTTGATTGTGTCCTACTCCGATGTGTGGACAAGGTTGAAGCGGAGCAGATTATGGATGAACTACATAATGGCACCTTTGGCACCCACTCAAGCTATCATACGATGGCTAAGAAGACTCTACGGGCAGGCTACTACTGGTCTACCATGGAAGCTGATTGTCATCAACATTCTCGTACTTGTCACAAATGCTAAATCTATGATGACAAGGTACATATTCCCCCAGTTCCTCTCAATGTCTTAACAGCTCCTTGGCCATTCGCGATGTGGGGAATCAACATGATTGGAGAGATCAAGCCTACAACATCTAATGGACACCGTTTCATCCTGGTGGCCATTGATTACTTTACCAAGTGGGTTGAAGCAGCTTCCTTCGCCTCCGTTACAAAGAATGTGGTTGCCCGCTTCATCAAGCAGAACCTCATATGCCGGTATGGTATCCCCGACAGGATCATTACTGACAATGATACAAATTTGAACAACACTATGATCACCGCTTTATGCGAGCAGTTCAAGATTCAACATCATAATTCATCTCCCTATCGGACAAAGATGAACGGTGTTGTCGAAGCTCCAAACAAAAATATCAAGAAGATCATACAAAAGATGACAGTCACCTACAAGGACTGGTATGAGATGTTACCGTCTTCTCTGCACGGGTACCGTACCACGGCACGTACATCAACTGAGGCAACACCCTATTCTTTGGTATACGACATGGAAGCTGTTTTACCTATCGAGGTTCAGATTCCCTCCTTGAGAATCATGAAAGATGTTGGTTTGAGTGAAGACAATTGGATTCAGACCCGGCTTGATAAACTCAACTTTATTTACGAGAAGCGACTTACTGTTGTTTTCCATGGTCAGGCGTATCAGAAATGTATGATCAAGGCCTTCAACAAGAAAGTCAAGAGACAAGTATATCAAGCCGGGGACCTTGTAATCAAGCGAATCATCTTGCTGCAAAGTGATCCCAGGGGAAAATGGACTCCTACTTACGAAGGACCATTTGTGATCAAAAACATCTTTTCTGGTGGGGCAATGATCCTGACCACCATGGACGGTGATGACCTGCTGCACCCTGCGAACGCAGACATAGTCAAAAGATAGTACGCATAAACGACCCGACAATATGAAAACTCGAAAGGGCGACTTGGGCAAAAGTGGGCATCCCGGTGAATCGAAAAACCGAAAGGGAAGTTCAGGCAAAAGTTAGGGATAAATGAAAACAAATATGTACACCCGGCAAGTTGAAAACCCGAAAGGGAGGTCTAGGTAAAATTTATGGAATTAAAGCGTATGACTATGTCTCGTCGGATCACTTTAAGGACAATTTCTTCACAGACAAGCTCCAAGCTTCTGATCAATCCAATCATCTTCGGACGAAGCAACGAATGGACAAGATACTCAAAGTTATGAAGGCTATAGCAGAATGGGAACCCCATGGAATTGTTACACATAGCCATCTTTCTTTGTATAAATTTTTTTCTCAATTTTATGACAACATTCTCTTACTAGGATGTATGTCTCCTTTGTACAAAATACTTACACAAAGTTAATACAAAGATACTTCAAAGTGCAGAAAAATTGTTTGCCTTTTCTTTCTTTTTTACACTTATGTTTTATTTGAAAACGTACAATGATTTATTAAATGAGCATATGTATTTGAATATAATCACTGCTTACAAATAAAACAAATTGAGAAAGGATAATTACTGAAAGGTTGAAAGTATAGGAAAACGTCTTTAGGATATTCCATAAGAAATCCCCTCCAGTACATCATCCAGATCTTCGACAGAGCTAAAGCCTTAAAATACATATCCCCAGCGGAGTTAAGTTTCAAAATCCCCATCAGATTAGAGTTTTCAAACTCCCAATCCCTAGCAGAGCCAGAAAACTTTGAACTGGAAACCCTCAGTGAAGATGAAGCTTTCTTCCCCAACGGAATCCAAAACTTCAACCATTAAACCCCAGTAGAGATCATTCAGTTTCCTCCATTGTCCATGAAGAGTCACTTTAAAACCAGGTAATTCCCCAGAGAGTTATTCTTCCCCAGTGAAGTCGCCACGATCGAATCAGGACGCCATGAAGATCCCCAGAAGAGATGAAACTTTGACCTACTAATCCCCAGCGGAAACCATCCAGTTTTCCCCTGATATCCCCAACAGAACGGAGATCTTCATTCTTGAAGTCCCCAGTAGATTGACATATAGCCCAAACTCCTGATCTCCCCAGCGGTATAGCTTCTCCCCACGGAGTTTTTCAAAGATCTTAAATCTCCAGCAGTGGTCTTGGATTTATTTTCCCCGACAGCGATCAAAGATTTCATTATCTCCAGCTATCCAGGATTTATTTTCCTCAGCAAAACAGCTAATCGGCTTACACGCACATACATTACATTCATAAATCATAAACATTGATAAAACACATCTCATTGCATCATACATTTCATGCAACATAACTTTGTGTTTTCAGCTAACATTCTACCCTTTTCAGGATAAAATCAATAGCTATCTAAAACAGATGTTCAAAACTCAGAAAACGGCTTAGAGATGCCCCAGACACAGACGCTCTCTTATTTGCTTATTCAAATCAAGGGGAAGATTCCTGGTCCAGTTATGAAGCCTGGATTCGACTAGATAATACTTTGACTATATTAAAGCCCGGAGATCGACCGGAAAATAGTTGATCCTTTGCAAATAATTCTGAAGCCTGGATGTTGACCAGATAGGAAGCAAAGTATTGTGAAGCCTGGATGTTGACCAGATAGCAATACAAGACTGTGAAGCCTGGATGTTGACCAGATAACAGTAAGGTACACTGTGAAGCTTGGATGTTGACCAAATAATAGTTTACTCGGCCAATTACTTTGAAGCCTAGATTCAACCGGATATTAGTAGGCCCCAAATCAAAAGGGAAAACCGGATGCGACCGGATAACCATTTGATTTCCTTCTAAAGACTGGACGTCGACCAGATAGGAAGCAAAGTATTATGAAGCCTGGATGTTGACCAGATAGCAATACAAGACTGTGAAGCCTGGATGTTGACCAAATAACAGTAAGGTACACTGTGAATCTTATATGTTGACCAAATAACAGTTTACTCGGCCAATTACTTTGAAGCCCGGATCCAACCGGATATTGGTAGGCCCCAAAATCAAAAGGAAAACCGGAGGCGACCGGATAACCACTTGATTTCCTTCTGAAGCCTGGATGTTGACCAGATAGGAAGTACAAGACTGTAAAGCCTAGATGTTGACCAGATAACAGTTCACTGTCACCTCTCCAACCTAAATATGACTCCCCAGTAGAATAACAGACGACTGAAGTTCTAGTTCTACCACAACAGAGACCAGCATTCCCCGGCATAGTACTCCTCAACAACAGGTGTATGTGCCCTCACAAAGGAATCTATTATACGATCAATTTTTCTTGGATGGCATCTTTAAGCCCATCTCCGACAATATTCTGTCACATCTCCAAATGGCATCTTTAAGCCCATTCCCTCAGCTATACTCTGACGAGCGCAAATTTACGGGCACTCTAGTGTCCAATCCTCTTTTACCTTCGAGTCACGAAAGGCAAACTCGCCAATTTAACTCTTCAGGTTCAAGAAGATTGAACAGGGGAAGTTGTTGTACCCCAAAATTTTCCCTCTCATTTTATCAAAATTTCTCATCACAAGGCTCTTTGAACTCAAGACCAGATTAGGGTTTTGCACTACTCAAGACATCTCCTTGCACTGTTGACCTCAATTAGAGTTTGAGTTTGCACAGGGATTTTTGGACTTTCAATGCTCAAAATGACTTTCATACTTCATCTTGGATACCCAAGATTGCCTCTACCAAGTTTCAAGCTTTGAATCAATTTTTTGCCCAGTCAATTGGACAGTTGACCTAATAGTCAATTGTATTGGGGAAAAAGTCAACCATGGCCAATTTACAGTCAAACCTCATAAATTTTGATCCACATCAACATTATAGACTCATATGAACCATTTGATCAAGTTTGGACCACAACTCCTCAAGAAATTTGATCAGATGATCAAAAGGGCAAAATGGTCATTTTCTGGGTTTTGACTGCACAAGGGAAATTTCTGATTTTTCACCTAGCCAATAGCAAAGTGGGTTCAAGCATGGACTCAAGGACTCAATGGCATCATCTTGACCTATTCACAAGGTTCAAAAGATCTCAAAAGCATTGGATTGACAGATGAATTTTCCAATCAACTGATCAAAATTTAACTGTACACTGAAAAGTCAAACTTTGACTTTTTGGTCAAAATCAAGTGTCAAGGGTCATTTTTCATCAAGATGTATCAAAACATGAAACTTGTTCATCAAGAAACCCAATTTTTCAAATTAGGGTTTAAGTTTGAAAATCTTCATAACTTAGAATTTTTCGAAGTTATGAAATTTTCTTAATTTTTCCCAACTTTGCCCAACATTTTCACCATGATGCAATTGGATTCAAACAAAACTTATAACGTGAAAGTTGTAGTCCTCCACAAATTCTACAACTTTTATTCACAAAGTTTTCCAAAAAGAAGCCTGGATCTCAAGTTATGATTTTTGGAACAAGGATCCATGAAACTTTTAACTTAGTGAAATTTTGCCCTATTTTAGGCAGGATTTT
Source organism: Vicia faba (assembly GCA_948472305.1). Taxonomy (NCBI): domain Eukaryota; kingdom Viridiplantae; phylum Streptophyta; class Magnoliopsida; order Fabales; family Fabaceae; genus Vicia; species Vicia faba. The sequence continues at coordinate 1,228,063,312 of OX451741.1, read as the reverse complement.
GACCTATCTTCATGGCCATTTTCACATAGTTCCACTTGGAAACTCAAATTTCATTTCAAATATGGAATGTAGAGCATGTTGCAAGCTTTCCAAAATGTCCCAGAACTCTCCAAACTCATTTGTGGTTAGGGAGAATCGAAGGCTTGAAGTTGGCAAAAACTCACTTTTTATCCATGGCATGTTCATATTGATACAAGTTGTAAACTTTAATCAGCCTTGCTTGCACTAGATTACAGGTCTCCAAACCCTTCCATACTAAATAATTAAATGCAAATCCATTTGTCTAAGGCTTTGTTTTGGTCATTAGAGGATTGCACAGAAGATTAATCCTTAAATAGAAAAAGGTACATTACCATTTATGCCATAATCTTGCTTTATGTCAAACCACATCCCTTGAGCATTGAACCATATCTTGTGCAGCAAATCAAATCCACAAACTTGAGGGGCCAAGAGCATAGTGTGCAAGATGATAGATAGCCTATACAGGCCTGCTATGCATCAGTTGTCCACTTTTGCTTCATATATAAGAAACTTGTCAAAATTCACACAACTTGAACATCAGATACAACCAACTTTTGCAAGCACTTGAGACAAGTTTTTCACATCCCCTTAAGCCAGAAACACGAGCCTTTGAGCCCTCAAACCTCCCATAGCACAAAATCATCTTCCATTGGCAAAACAGGGCACTCCCTGCAGTTTGATTTCCATAGCACAAATCCCTCGTGCGTTTTGCCCCAAACATGTTCAAACATCTTCCATACAACATATCCAAGCTATCCCAACCCTTGAACACTAACTGTAACTCCCTTTACAGGTTTGCCATTTTTGCTTTCAGCTCGTGCAAGTTGAGTTCTGTAGGCTTGTTCAAGCACATTAAAGGCAAGCTAGGCATTGGGGAAGGTCAGAGGAAGTTCAAGCAAGCTCCCAAACACCTCAGGCCTCATTGAAAAGCTCCACATTGTCAGACACGATCTCAACTGAAACAGGTTTTTATCAACTTCCTATATCTCTATTTAGGAATCATTAGGCTTAGGTTTGTGAATAAAAAATGTAGTATTCATAGCCATGAAGTTGTACATATGCTCAGTTTCCATTTAAATTAAGTGTGTTAAGAGAATTTGATCCATGAATTTCCTGAAAAAATTAGGTTAGGATTTAGGGCCAGAGAAATTCTCTCTGGTCTTTGAGAGTTAGAATGAGTTCTTTATATGGTTGGATTCGTCTTGAAAAATGCTACAACTTTGATGTTTTGAGTTTTTGCATTAGAGCATGTATGCAGGATCTGGCATTTGGTACAGGGCGCACGCGTTTTTGAACCAAGGTTGAAGATGAAGTCTGGCTTTGGGCTGGCTTTTGGTTTTGGTTTTTGACACCCCCCTTTTACTGATTGCACCCCCCTGGCCCATTTCTTCATACTATTATATTTTTCCATTTTATTTTCATTTCTGATTTTATTTTCTTATTTTTCAAACATAAAAAATATCAAAAAATATTTTTATAAAATTTCACATTTATTTTGTATTTTATTTTTATTTTTTCTAACATGAAAATAATTTAATTAGTATATACTTTTATTTATTGAAAACTTGAAAATAATATATAATAACATTAGACCTTTATTTTTATTCTTTATTTTATTTACACTCAAAAAATATTGTTCAAAATATATTTTTGTCTAGTATATATTTTATTTTATTTTTATTGTACATAACTAATATAATTAATATATATATATATATATATATATATATATATATATATATATATATATATATATATATATATATATATATACTTTTATTTTATTTAATAAATACTTGAGAATAAAAACATAAAAATATTATACTTTTATTTTTTTTATTATTATTTATACTTAAATAACACTTTTTCTAAATATATTTTATTTTTTGTATATACATTATTTTATTTTATTGTATATAAATAGTATATTTAATATATTTACATTCTTAAAAGAAAATTAGGGTTTAACCCTTAATAAAAAATAATAATAATATTTTTTTATTTATTTCTTTCTTTTTGCATTAAATTTTTTTTTTTACATACATAAAAAATAAACATAAACATTTTTGCATATTCATAATATTTTGTATATTTATTTAATTTGTTTATTTAAATATTATTCATTTATTATTTATGCCATTGATTCAATTTGGATGTAATAAGTAAAATTAAGGTTTTAATTTCTTGCCAAATAATCCTCATTCAAAAATTGTATCCCCCTCCCCATAATCATGTTGTAATAGTGGTAGATTTACTTTTACGCATTTATGCTTCCAATTATGCCATGATTAGAGATTAGGGTTTGTATGCAAAAATCCAAAATCAAACAAATAGCTTGACCAATACAAAGACAAAAAGCATGTAATGACAACACAATGCACACTTGCACCCTTAGGATTTCATCCACTTGTTGCCTTTAAAAGTTGGCCATGTTATGCATGTTGAGTACTTTGGCAAAACAAAAACAAAAAAAAAGATCATAGTCCCTCGATGATGCTATCTTGGTTGCCTATACAAAATGATCTAGTCCCTCAAAAATTGCTAAAGATACTTGGCAATATTGCTATCATGGTCAATACGATGACCCGCGCCTGTCCCGTTTAACATACTAATACAAGGTTGTTTACCAAATGCAATGGTAAAACAACACTGTCAAAAGGGTTAAAAATGTGTAGGAAAGATCTTTGAGTAAAATAGGGTAGATAACTCTTAGTTACTTGATCAAAACTTGCAAAACATCCTTGTTATTTTCAAACACACCTCACAACACAATTTCAAAACATTTCCCAAATCAAACTTTCAAACATTGAAAAATCTTTTCAAAAGACAATACACCTTTGTATACATTCAAACAAGAATCATTACAAAGGTTGCCACAACGATGACCTCTTTTCAAAACATCTTTCAAAACCACACTCAAAGCACCATTTCAAACAATTGAAAAGCAAAAGCAAGTGATCTAAACAAGTAACTAAGAGCCCATGGATAACCATGTATGAAAAGGGTGCTTGCACCTTCCCTTTTCATAATCTACTCCACGAACCCAAGAAAACATCTCAAAGGTCTTTCCTGTGCTTTTTGACCTTTCCTTTGGATAAAATAAAAAGTCGGTGGTGACTCTTACTAAACCGAAACATTTGCAAACACAAACGCAAAATCCCAAGTCAGTTCTCCCACCGTATCACATCAGGGGCACAACTTTGTCCCATGTCTTGGTTGATACCGGTTCGTATTTGAACGTGCTGCCTAAGAAGGCTCTTGATAGACTCGACTATGAAGGTTTAACCTTAAAACCCAACAACATAGTGGTAAGGGCCTTTGACGTTTCAAAGAGAATGGTGCATGGGGAGGTGGACATCCCCATAAAAGTTGGAACCCAAACCTTTGATTCAACTTTTTACGTGATGGACATTCGCCTTTCCTATTCCTGTTTATTGGGCTGACCATGGATTCACAATGCTGGTGCCGTTACCTCTACATTACATCAGATGCTGAAATACCCGACCAAGGCAAAAATCATTATTGTCCATGGAGAAGAAGAATATATGGTCAGTCACTTAAACTCCTTCAGATTCATGGAATTGGATGGTGAATTCATTGAGACTATGTTTCATCATTTCGAGGAAGTCCCACAAACAGTGGCAGTAACCAACACTATTTCCCAAGTCCTAAAGATTACAAGACCTTCGCTAAAGATGTCTTCTTTGAAAGATTCTAAGGTCGTAATTGAAAAAGGTGGGTGTACTATTTGGGGACAACTCCAAGATATCCCTTACAAATCTGAGAAATTTGGTTTGGGTTTCACTTTAGGAGCCCAGAAAGTTGTACGCCGTGCTCGTGCCGGGGGACCACCTTTGAAGATCAGCAACCACGGAGTCAACGCAGTGGATGATGATGAGGAGGACAATTGTGACCTAGAGGATTGGATTTTCCCAACTGTCAATGGAGGACTCAGCAACTGGGAAGCTAAAGACTTTGTCCCAATTACTTTTATCCAACAGTAATTGTCTTTAAATTTTTGTCGGACTTGTAATAACTAAACAATTCAGACTTTTAAAACCTTGTGTCTTACCCGAGGCACAATGGTCCATTTGTAAGGGTTGTTACCTCATTTTCATATGTCATCAATGAATCATGGACGTTTTTGCATACAAACTTTGTGCTCTTTGTCTTTCAGTTTCTAAATTTTTATTTCTTTCAAAGATAGTTATACTCTTACAAACACTCACATTCAAAATGCAGATCTACATCCAGTTTGGATCCCATGGGTAACGATTCTGCTATGGCCTTTTGTGACTCTAAAACTCTAATCCACCAAGCCGAAGATGAAGGTGAGGAAGATTGTGAAGTTCCAGGGGAACTTTCCAGGTTACTACAACAATAAGAAAGAACCATACAGCCCCACGAAGAACCAGTGGACACAGTTAACCTAGGTACCAAAGAGGACAAGAAAGAAGTCAAGGTGGTGCCAATCTGGAACCCAGTGTCAAGAAGTGTCTGACTTAGTTGCTACATGATTATGTTGAGGTCTTTGCCTAGTCGTACGAACACATGCCAGGAGTTGATGCTGATATCATGGTACATCGTCTACCAACAAAAGAAGACTGCCCTCCGGTAAAATAGAAATTTCGTCGCATGCGACCAGACATGTCAGATAAGATTAAGGCTGAAGTCATGAAACCATTCAACGCTGGTTTCTTAGCCGTTACCTCCTATCCACAATGGGTCGCCAATGTTATTCTAGTGCCTAAAAAGGACGGAAAAGTACGAATATGCATGGACTACAGACATTTGAATTGGGCAAGCCTTAAGGATGATTTCCCACTTCCCCATATTGATATTTTGGTTGATAACACCGCACAACATAAAGTGTTTTAATTTATAAATGTTTTCTCAGGCTACAACCCGATAAAAATGGCACCTAAGGACATGGAGAAAACGACCTTTGTCACACAGTGGGGCACATTCTGTTACAAGGTTATGCCATTCGGGTTGAAGAACGCTGGAGCAACCTATCAGCGTGCCATGGTAGCTCTATTTCACGACATGATACATCACGAAATAGAGGTTTATATGGACGACATGATAGCCAAATCTCAAACGGAAGAGGAACGTCTTGACAGTTTGTAGAAACTGTTTGAGAGACTAAAGAAATACAAGCTGAGGTTGAACCCGAATAAACGCACATTTGGGGTGAGGTCTAGTAAACTCCTAGGCTCTGTCGTCAGCGATAAAGGTATCGAAGTAGATCCTGCCAAGGTGAAAGAAATACAAGAAATGCCTGCTCCTCGTACTGAGAAGGAAGTCAGAGGATTCTTAGGGCGGCTAAACTATATTGCCAGATTCATTTCTCACTTAACAGCTACTTGTGAACCAATCTTCAAATTAATGAAGAAAGATCAAGTAGTCAAATGGAATGATGAGTGCCAAACTTCCTTCAAAAAGATCAAAGAGTACCTGTTGGCTCCTAAATTCGACACCTTTGTTTCAATTGATGACAGCCATTAAAAGCTGAAAGATGCTTTCGACTGGCTAAGCTTGTCGAAGTGACCGTCGAAAGATGGCCAAATACTTAGAAGATTTCTTCCAAGGAAGGAGGCTGATTGCCTTCGACGTCGAAGGAGTTTTCGTCGAAGACGTCTCTTGACGAACGTGTTCGATGGTCCAGAGTGGAGCAGTTTGAAATTCAAAGCTTTGGAGGGAAAACGGTTTCCAGCAGTTACTACGTGCGAACGTGCAAGGATCTGGGGCGTCGAGCATGGAGAACGTGACAAGTGGCTTGATCTCGAAGCAGTGTAACTGCCCGACGGTTACTTGGAATGTTTTTGTATAAATAGGAGTAGACGTGTAGTTTCTCGCGTGTGTTCACAATAAATACATAGTCACTCATTTAGATTCAAGTACCCAGTGTGAGCGAACGAATTGTTGAGAAATGTATGTGTGAAACACCAATTTAATCAATTCAAGTCATTTACTTTTTCAGTATTTTACATGCTTTTCCCTTTAAGATTCCTGTCGAACCTTTACATTCCAGCCTTGTTTATTTTACCAAGCCTTTTCCTTTATGCAATTTACTTTAACCAATTTACTTAAAGCCTTATCCACACTAATTAAACTTCAAAATCAACCTATGTCCATAGGATCAATCTGATCGATCCTGCGAGTAACCAAATAAGTAACCATTTGGAGGATCAGCGGTTGTTTACCAAATCCCCAGGTAAACAAATTGGCACACCTGGTGGGACTGTGTGTTGATTGTTGAAAAAATCTCATCTTTTCGAGTTGTATGTTATTGAGGAGTGGTAGAATATACACCAACCATAATAATACTGCCGGGAGAAGGGAAGAAATGGCGAATCCGCCAAACAACAATGAAATCCCACAAGCAAGTGTGGGAGCAACGGTTAATATGACCGTTAGCGAAGCGACGAATGCTGGTTCGATACCAGCGGTGTCAGTCACAACCACGGGGCCAACGACTTCGTTTGCAGGCCCCAGAATGACTTTGGGAACTCCCCCTCCAAGGGGAAATACTGGCCCAAGGCCAGTGGTTCCCCCAGGATTTATTCCATTCTATGGTATGCCAACTTCGGAATTGGCAAGCCTGACGAATGCTGCGTCCACTTATTCAGAACCTTTCGTGAGTGCCACTTCGCCACTCCAAGGCTCTGGAGTAGGCATGGCGAATAGAAATAGGACCCAACTCTTAGGAGGAACGGCCCAAGTAGCCCATGGCCTTACAAATGCCTCGACAGCAGTCTTGAGGCAACAGATGGACGAAAGCAACCATGATATGGTGCAAATGTTGGCACAAACTTTGAGTACAGTGCTAAATCCTCTAATACAAAATACTACTCAGTCGAATCAGCAAGTTACAGCGCAAATGACGCGTTTGGCTGACTTCTTTGGAGTACCCCCACCTATTCGACAGCCCCAAAGGGCGCAAACAAGAGGAAATCAGGGGATATTTGTGGAGGAGGAAACCACCATTAATCAGGCCCAACAGCCTGTAGAACAACCTGTCGAAGAACCTAGGGTAATAGCCCCAGAGGTTAGGTTAGTTAACAGAAACCAAAATGCTGACGAAGTGGTTCAGCATGTCCAATACCAAAACATGGGGTTGGAAAACAATCTGGCAACCATGATCGAAAGGATCATGACTCAGAATGGAATGAACATGGGCTTTCGAAGGCCCAACTTTACATCTCCATTGTCAGAATATGTGTTACAAACTGACTTACCCCCTAGAACCAAAGTCCCCAAATTCACTAAGTTCTCTGGGGACACGACAGAATCCACTGTCGAACATGTGGCTAGGTATTTGATCGAAGCAGGAGACATTTCAAATAATGAAAACCTAAGAATCAAATACTTCCCAAGTTCCTTAACCAAGAACGCTTTTACTTGGTTTACGACTCTCCCCCCCAATTCGATTCACCATTGGACCCAATTGGAAAGATTGTTCCATGAACAATTCTATATGGGGCAAACCAAGATAAGCCTGAAAGAACTGGCGAGTGTTAAGAGACGTTTCACTGAACCTATAGACGAATATCTAAATAGGTTTAGGTTGCTTAAGGCGAGATGTTTTACACAAGTGCCAGAACATGAGCTGGTCGAAATGGCCGCAGGCGGTTTAGACTATTCCATTAGGAAGAAGCTAGATACCCAGTACCTAAGAGACATGGCCCAACTGGCCGATAGAGTTCGACAAGTCGAACGCCTTAAAGCTGAAAAAGCTAAGGCAACAAAAACTCACAAGAGAGAGAGAATAGCTTACGTTGAGATGGATGACGAAGAGCTAGAATCCTTCGACGATACTTTAGCTGTCGAGGAAGGAGAGGTCGATTTAGCAGAACTGAAACAAGGGCCTCCATACTCTTGTAAACAGTTAGTCCCCTCAAATGGGAAAAATCCCATTGGTCCAGACAAGACCAACGATAGGTTCCCAAAAAAGACTTACAGTTTTGACATCACAAAATGTGATGAAATATTCGACTTGCTAGTTAAAGATGGCCAAATGATAGTACCCCCTGGGGTAAAAGTGCCTCCTCTTGATCAAAGAAAGAAGAGGGGTTTTTGCAAATATCATAATTTTCTGGGCCATAAAACTTCTCAATGTTTTCTTTTCAGGAATCTTGTCCAAGACGCTATTGAGGAAGGGAGATTAAAGTTTGCTGACAAATCCCCCATGGCTGTCGACTCCAACCCAATGAAGGCTGAAGCCCACTATGCAGAACCCTCTGAGGTGAACATGATAGAGGCTACCAAGATCCAGTCGAAGAAGCCAGGCATTAACATGGTCGAAGTATCTAAGGACCACATCAACATGCCAATCTTTGGCAGTTTTTCTGGAAACTTATCCAGGAAGACAATTGAGGCTGTCCAGAAAGCGGTCGAAGATCCAAAGTCGAAGGCTGCTGCAGTACAAACAACTGGACCAAAGCCCAGTTTCCAATTGGCCACTGTACAAGGCCAGACAGAGAAACTGGAAACACAAATGAAACAACTAACTCTTGCTACTAAGGATACCATGAACATCAACATGGTTGAACTTTCTGACCCTAAAGCTTCAGAAGAAGCCATAAGGCAAGAGCAGGCGAATAAAACGGCTTTCCCTAAGGAAAACGAAAACTTGGCAGATTTTTTACAAAGATGCCAGAAAAAGAAATCAGAGGTCATGCTATGTCCAAGATGTAGTTCCATCTTTGATAAAAAAGCTGCTGAGCACATCCAAGGAGTGAGAGCAGCGAACAAGAGAAGGGAGAATTCTGACCTTCGACATGATCCCAGAAGGGGTTCTAATCAAGACAAGAGGCCTTCGACTTTTAGGCCTCCAACAAATGTGCCAGTAGACACTTGGTACAAAACATCTGGCCGGAAAAGGCCAAGTGAAGAGAAATGGCATTCTTTCGAAGTGCCAAGAGGTTCCTCTTTAATCCAGAAGAAAGATCCTCAAGTTGCTGCACCCAAGGTTGCTCAAGTGTCCAGCAACTATAAGGGAAAAAATCCTATGTCGAGATCCCAATGGAGGAGGTATCAAAGAAGGCGAAAAGCTGAAAGAGAGGCTGCCACTGAACCTAAGGCTGAGACTAGTTCGAATGTGCCTCAAAGGAAACAAAGAAAGCCTCTTGAGAGAGAACCAGTTACCAACAGGCTAGTTTGGCCTAACCAGAGCGAGGTCGAAGACGAAGATGATGCTGAGTCCGATGATACCCTGGATATAATGGTGAACGTTGTCTCAATGCTGCCTAGGGAATTCAATCGACAAGTAGAAGTCGAAACCAGCGACTGGGAGATGGAACAAGAAATGGCCAGACACAGGCCAGTGTGCTATTTTGTCATGAACAATGGCACTACAGAAGAACAAAATGGCTTCTTCGAGCCACCCACAGAGGCGATGAAGAATCACCTCAAACCTTTGTTCATAAGGGCCAAGCTCGAAGAGACCACTGTGAACAAGATATTGGTCGACTGTGGGGCCACTATCAATATTATCCCTCATTCTGTGCTAATAAAGATTGGCAAAAGGGATGAAGAAATAAAACCTCACAATATGGTCCTGTCCAACTATGAGGGAGGCATTGGGACCACCATGGGAGTGATCCAGCTTGACATAAAAGTTGGGTCGATCCTTCGACCAACAATGTTCATGGTCATTTCAGCCAAACCTAACTACAACCTTTTGTTAGGTCGTGAGTGGATACATGGTGTAGGTGCTGTGCCCTCATCAATGCATCAAAGACTGCTTCTATGGCGCCCAGATGGGTTGGTCGAAAACATAGAGGCTGATCAGAGTTACTACCTTGGCGAAGTAAACCACTTGGGTGTAACAGATTTCGACAAAAACTTGGCTCACATAGGGCCATGTCCAGCTCCTGATTTCGACATGGCGCCAGCGCCAAACACCTTTTGTTCCCTATACCTGCATCCTGAGCATGGTTTCCAATGGGATAGAGAGGACGTGTCACACATAGAATTCAGTGGGCTAACTGGTATCCAACCAACTGGTTGGGGAAGTGAATTCAGTGATAATGACTGAGTCACAATCTCTGAAGCGAATTTCGGCCTATGTGGCTGAAACCAAGATGATAACGGCTCTTGAAGCCGAAGTAAAATATATGGCCACCAAGGCCAATGACCAAGTGCTACCTTCTGCAGGTCCTGGAAAAGATTTCGACCCAGAGCCACCAGATATAGGTCCGGGAAAAGATTTCGACCCAGAGCCACCAGATATAGGTCCTGGAAAAGATTTTGACCCAGAACCTCCTGACATCTCGACAGAAGGAATGCAGGAACAGAGGCTCGACGCGATCTATGACGATGAGCCTCTGGGCTTCGAAAAGGATCCCTTGGCGAACAACATTAAGATGTTAGCACAAGACCCTTTAGAAGAAATCAACTTAGGTGAAGGATCAGAGAATAGGCCAACCTACATCAGCGCCAGAATTGATCCAGAACTTAGGTTGGAAGTAATCCAATTGCTGAAAGAGTTTAAAGACTGTTTCGCATGGGATTATGACGAAATGCCTGGTCTCGACAGAGGATTGGTAGAACTTCAGTTGCCAATCAAACCTGGAAAGAAGCCAATCAAGCAAAATCCAAGACGCTTCGCTCCAGAAATTTTGTCGAAGATCAAAACGGAGGTCGAAAGACTTCTGAAATGCAAATTCATCCGTGTTACAAGGTATGTCGAATGGATTGCAAATATTGTGCCAGTAATTAAGAAAAATGGCACGTTAAGGGTGTGCATAGATTTCAGAGATCTGAATGCTGCCACCCCCAAAGATGAATATCCTATGCCTGTGGCGGAAATGCTAGTCGATTCTGCCGCTGGCTACGAATACCTGAGTATGCTCGATGGTTATTCAGGATATAATCAAATTTTCATTGCTGAAGAGGATGTGTCGAAAACAGCTTTTCGATGCCCTGGGGCCTTAGGCACTTACGAGTGGGTAGTGATGCCTTTTGGCCTAAAGAACGCTGGGGCAACGTACCAGCGAGCAATGAATACTATCTTCCATGATTTTATTAACACGTTTATGCAAGTTTATATTGACGATATTGTTATAAAATCTGTTTCCAGGAAGAGTCACATTGACCACCTTCGACAATCGTTCGAAAGAATGAGAGAACATGGTCTGAAGATGAACCCTTTGAAGTGTGCGTTCTGTGTAAAAGCTGGAGATTTCTTGGGCTTCGTTGTCCACAAGAAAGGGATCGAAATCAATCAGAACAAGACGAAGGCAATTTTGGAAGCGAAAGCGCCATCGAATAAGAAGGAGTTGCAATCTCTCTTAGGCAAGATAAATTTCTTGAGAAGGTTTATATCTAACCTAAGTGGGAAAGCTCAGGCCTTTTCACCCTTACTTCGACTGAATAAGGAGGGGTTCGAATGGGGGCAGGAGCAACAAGAAGCCTTCGACAAAATCAAAGGGTACCTCACTAAGCCACCTATTTTGGTGCCTCCTTGTAGCAATAGGAGTATGAGATTGTACATAGCTGCATCTGATAAAACTCTGGGAAGTATGTTAGCCCAAGAGGATGAGAATGGAGTCGAAAGACCCATTTATTATCTCAGTCGAGTTTTGAATGATGCAGAAACTAGATATAGCGAAGTTGAAAAATTGTGTCTATGTCTGTATTTTTCTTGTACAAAGCTCAACCAATATATAAAACCAGTTGATGTTTATGTTTCGTCTCATTCTGATGTTTTCAAATATATGTTGTCGAAACCTATCTTGCATAGTCGAATTGGCAAGTGGGCATTAGCATTGACTGAATACTCCTTGACCTTTATGCCTCTTAAGGCAGTAAAAGGACAAGTGGTTGCAGACTTCATAGTCGACCACTCTATTCAAGTCGAGAATATTAATTATGTGGAGATAGAACCTTGGAAATTCTACTTCGATGGTTCCAGCCATAAAAATGGAACAGGAGTAGGAGTCTTACTTATTTCTCCAGATAAAATTCCAACAACATTCAAGTACCAGATCGAAGGTTCTTGTTCGAACAATGAGGCTGAGTATGAAGCTCTAATTACTGGCCTTGAAATATTGTTGGAATTGGGGGCAACTCGAGTCGAAATAATGGGAGACTCAGAGTTAGTCATCAAGCAAGTCACAAAGGAGTATAAATGCATAAGAGAGAATCTCATTATGTACTTTGTGATTGCAAATCGTTTATTGAAACAATTTGAAAGTGTCAATATTCGACACATACCCAGAGTCGAAAATCAAATAGCCAATGACTTGGCACAGATTGCATCTGGGTATAAAATTTCAAAGACGAGATTACAAAGAGCAATCGAAGTTCGAGAGAAGATAAGAGCAACTTGTCTATCACCAACAGACTTGGAATCAACAAGGTTAGGATATGCTGATCACTCAAACTTCGAGATTTCGTTCATTGATAACTTGTCAGACCAGGATTGGAGGAAACCCATAGTGGACTATCTTCAAAATCCAGGAGCGTCGACAGAACGAAAGACAAAATACAGGGCGTTGAGTTTTGTACTCATGGGTAATGAGTTATTCAAGAAGACGCCTGAAGGGGTGTTGCTGAAATGTTTAAGTGAAACTGAAGCATACATAGCCCTTTCGACTACGCATGCTGGGGCATGTGGGGCTCACCAAGCAGGCCATAAGATGAAATGGTTGTTGTTTCGACAAGGACTATATTGGCCCACTATGCTGAAAGATTGTGTTGAGTTCGCCAAAGGTTGCCAAGAGTGTCAAGTTCATACAGGCATCCAGCATGTACCAGCAAGCGAACTTCACTCGATAGTGAAGCCTTGGCCCTTTCGAGGATGGGCGTTGGATCTTATTGGAGAGATTCGACCAGCATCATCAAAGAGCCAGAAATACATATTGGTAGGCATTGATTATTTTACTAAGTGGATCGAAGCAGTCCCTTTAGTCAATGTAGACCAAGAAAATGTCATTGAATTCATTCAAAAGAACATTATTTTTAGGTATGGAATCCCTGAGACAATAACAACTGATCAAGGTTCAGTTTTCACTGGTCGAAAGATGCAGGAATTTGCTCAGGAAACAGGTTTCAAACTCCTAACATCCACGCCTTACTATGCACAGGCGAATGGTCAAGTCGAAGCAGCTAACAAAGTGGTAATTGGCTTGATAAAGAAGCATGTTGGGAAGAAACCAAAGAATTGGCATAAGACGTTAGACCAGATTTTATGGGCTTGTCGAACGTCCCCAAAAGAAGCCACTGGTACAACACCATATAGGCTAACTTTTGGCCATGATGCAGTATTGCCAGCAGAAATTTGTCTTCAATCTGCAAGAGTTCAGAGGCATTGTGATATTCCTTCTGAGGTTTATTGGAACATGATGTTAGATGAATTGATAGATTTAGACGAAGAGAGATTACACGCTCTCGACTTGCTCAGACTTCAGAAGAAAAGAGTCGAAGACTCTTATAATAGAAAGGTAAAACCTAAGGCATTTTTGCCTGAAGATTTAGTTTGGAAGGTAATTCTTCCCATGGATCGACGGGATCGAAGCATGGGGAAGTGGTCACCCAAATGGGAAGGACCCTTCAGAGTTATCCAAACTTTTTCTGGTGGAGCCTATGAAGTCGAAGAGATAAGTGGTGATAAAAGGCTCTTGAGAGTAAATGGTAAATATTTGAAAAAATATAAGCCTATACTTCAAGAGATAAAAATAAAATAATAAACTAAGTTAATCATAGAAATGCCAAAATGGAAATTTTTATTAATCTCTGCCAAAATGGCAATTGTTGTCGAAAGCGATTACAATAGATGATTACAAAAGAGAATCAAAAAGAAAGAGAATTCTTCAGTCGAAGATACTTAGCATGCTGCAAATCCAACCTCTTCTTGCACCAAGATTTCTCTTGCTCCAATTTGGCAATTTGAGCATCGAAGCTTTGGGCCCTCTCAGCGAACTCCAGGCCTTGCTTAACCTCAGTCTGGCTCTCAGCGTCTGGGATGGTCGAAAGAATTTCCCCTTGGAGCACAGTGTTGGCGTTTATCTTCGCCTCTATTTCTGCAATTTGTGCTCTGAAGGAGACATTCTCTCGCTCAATAGCATCGAACCTTTCCTGTGCAGACGCTTTCTGCTTCGACAACTCGGCAATTCGAGAAGTCGAACTTGTGACAGCAGTCCACGCAGATAGGCTCTTGCCATGCAGCGTTTCGAGCTGACTGTTGAAAGTTCGTTGGCGCCGGTAATCCGCTGAGACTTGGTCAATCATAGAATGTAATTCCATGATTAAGTCAGAGATTTCTGGAGCTACAGCATCGAAATCAACAGCATTCAGAACCTCTTTCAAGCAAGATGGAGCAGTGGGGTCACCCTCTAAAGCCTTCATTAAATCTCTCTTGAAGAACTGGGCCTTGACCTTCGCCAATGCATCATCAAGAGGAGAAGTCTCAGTAGATTTCCCCGACAAAGTAGGAATTTCCTGACTGGTGTCGGAAGAACTCTTACTCTCAACGATTGCATTGAGGTAGCTGATAGGGTCAGTTCGCTTCAAGATTTCCAGGTCTTCTTTCGACCTATGCTTTGAGGAGGTGACCCTTGCCATAGCATTATCTTGGACTGGAGGCTGTTGAATGCTGAGTGCCTCGTTTGGTTGTTCTTCGACTCGAACTGAGGCGGTACTAGCGTCGACTCGTGGTTCTTCGTTAACTTCACCTTGGGGTCTTTCGCCAGCATCATTCTTTGGTTCTTCGCTGGCGTCATCCTGGTGTTCTTCGCCAGTACCACCTTCATGCTCTTCGTCGACAGCATCTTGACTCTTTTCGCCATTACCTTGGTCTCTTCCCTCAGGATTCTCTTCTGACGACAAGACCACCACAGGAACCGTTTTTGGCTGTGTTTCCTCCGCCATAGGTTCTTCAGTTGTCTTCTCCACTGTTTCAGCGTTGGCCTCATGCTCAGTGTGGGCTTCGTCATTACCCAAATCTTGCACCTGAGGCCTGCTAAGGTCAGCAGATTCCAGAGTTTCTGAAGTCCTTGGTGGGGAACTTCCAGTAGTTTCCTGAAAAAGAGGAAGAAGACAAATCTTCAGATGTCGAAAGAGATATAATCAATACTGGTATTTATGCCTAAGTTACAAGAAGGGTCAATAGATTACCTGTGGATTGGCTTCAGCCCCAGGGCTGGAATTATCACTTTCGACAGGATTGTTAACTAGAGCGTTCAGTTCCTCCTCAGTTGGTTCTTCGATGACCACTGCAGGTGGCCTAGGCTTTCTTGCACCAACCTTTATTCTGACGGTTCGACCTTCAGGAGCTGGAGTAGGAACAGGAGCGTCCTTCGTTAACTTTCTCCTCTTTAAGGGAGTAGGAGGGGCGTCGCTGTCGTCGTCACTCCCCGATTCGATCACCAAGGTTGCCCTTTTCTTGGGCGAAGGGGCCTATAAAACCAATAGGAATTCGATTGAATAATTACGTCGAAAATAAAAAATCGAAAGCCAGATTGCAAATGAAGAAAATCTGGTTACCGATGCAGGAGGCCTCATCGAAGAGCCTTCCCCCTGTTGGTTGCCTGTTGTCTTCGCCGGCGCTATAGTCTTCGCCGGCGGTGGAGGTTTGGTCGAAGGGACTCCTCCTTGTGGGCCTCCTGGAGCCTTCTTGACCAAAGGTTTTCGAACAACTGAAAGCGAAAGGGAAAGTTAACAAGCTAACAGTCGAAGAGAAAGATAAAAAGTAATGTGAGAGTATGAACTTACATTTCTTTACTTTGTCAAATACGAGGACAAAAGACTTCTGCAACTCTGCTGTGAAGTCCCTCTCGTCGAAGAAGTACTCAGCGTAATAGCTTCTCCACCATTCTTCAAAAGATGGCGAACAAAGGAAGTTAAGCTGGTAGTTGAACAGCGAGAGGATGGTTCGACCAGCATATCTTCCAATATGCTTGGTAGCAGCATCTTCTGTATAATCGTTGCAGAAGTACAACATGGACTTCTCTTTTTGGAAAATGGGAGAGGGCAGGGTTTGGATGATACCAAACTGGCGAGATACCAGGTTTGGTTGATAGGCCAGCAGACTCAGATGAGTCTTAGAACTTTTAAATCGAAGAGGCATAATCCTTGGGGTAAGGAATGCCTCCCACAGTATGGTGTGCTCATCAACATTGGGACCACTCGATTCCTTGGGATGTGGCCTTGTGAACCAAGCTGGCCCCACCTTTCGCTGAGCAAATGGAGCCATAGTCGAAACGAATTCCTTCCTTCGAGCGAACATCAGCACGAAGTTAGTGAAGGTTTGTTGGAACTCTAGCCCATCTTCCACGGGCGTCAGTAGAGCCAGCCTAATCCCTTCGATACGTCTGTTAGCTATCGCTGAGGCTTGTTCATTTATCGGAGCCTTCTTGGGTAAGAAAGACTCGAAAGTGGCGTTAAGCCACAGTTGAAGTAACCAGAAAGGCCCAGCGAGTAGCAGACTGTTCCTATCTTCGATATGCTTCAAAAGAGTAACCCCATTGCTGATGGAGTCATAAAGACTGGCCAGAATTAGTTCCGCCAGACAGATGTTCTGACGGTGATGCAGTTGGGTGGCCAGGGTGACCATCTTCTTGGTCACTTGCAGGGACTTCGAACAGAACACGAAGCGAGTTAGCCATAGGGCTAGAAACGCTATGTGTTCAACGTCGGACACTGTGTCTGTCGACTTGTCATGAAAGTGGTTGATAAAGGTGGTGAATGTTGGCTTCGTCTCAGCAAAGCCAATTTGGTCCTCCGACATCTCTTCCGGGTCGAAGTAATCTCCGGTTGGTCGAAGGCCAGTGATGGCTGCTATGTCGAAGAGTGTGGGAGTTAACATCCCACATGGAAGGTGAAAGGTGAAGTGAGAGTTATCCCAGAACAGCATTGAAGCTATAAGCATCTCTGGGGAGTAGCTTAAACCTGTCTTCGACAGCATTATTAGGTCAAAGATGCCCATCTCCTTCCAGACTGGAGTTTGATGTTTTTCCAGCTTTGTTAGCCAAGAAACGTAGTCCTGGGTGAGATTAGGGCAAGACCTAAAAACTCTAACACTTCTGTTGAAGAAACGAAGGTCAATCTTCTCGTGTGTGGGGTCTTCGTTGTCTTCTGGATCCTTCTTAGCACAAGCTACTGGCTTGAGCTTCTCGACAATGGGAAAGTAGCTCTTGATCTTCAGAGCTTCAGAGATGCTGGGGTTCATGGGTCCAGCCATGGCGAAGATTTGGTTGGAGTATCCAACCGGAATCATCAAGTGACGCGAGTAAGCGTCGCGGACGGAGATATCAGATGGCTCAGGGACCCTTCGTTTCCCTGTAGCGTTCACTACCGGAGCGGTTACAAAAACCTTGGGCCTAGCAATTTGTTCAGTTAGTGCGTTGGTCTTGGGGGCAGTTGAAACAGAAGCCATTGTTGAGGATGAAGATGAAGTTGGAAAGGGAAGAGTTTTTCTGCAAAGAGAAACAAGTTTGCAAGGAAACAAGGAAGTTTGAGAGATTGTTTGCGTGAAAAGTCCCACAATGGGATATTCACTACTATTTATAGTAGTGGGAGAAATTCCCAATAACGAGGGCATTAAATGTCATTTAATGCTGCAGGGAGTAGTGGGACGCGTGGCAGCATCCTGTTGTTTTGGCCGTTTCTGCAGAAACAGAGAGACGCAGCGTGCGTCCTCGTTTTTTGAATTTGTCATTATGACAAATTATGAAGTGATGTTTTGGCTCTGCACGCCGTACTGACAGTGACGTCCTAGGATCAAATCAATGATGGTTTCTTGGGATTGCCAATAGTTGGTAAAAAGCAACAAAAAGTGCACAAGTTAACTTGTGACTCAGCGTGGACAAACAGGTGTCGAATGGCGTTTTCAAAGAATGCCTTTTTCTTTTCAAGAGTCGAAATAAGGCATTCTTGGGGGGCAATTTGTTGGCTCCTAAATTCGACACCTTTGTTTCAATTGATGACAGCCATTAAAAGCTGAAAGATGCTTTCGACTGGCTAAGCTTGTCGAAGTGACCGTCGAAAGATGGCCAAATACTTAGAAGATTTCTTCCAAGGAAGGAGGCTGATTGCCTTCGACGTCGAAGGAGTTTTCGTCGAAGACGTCTCTTGACGAACGTGTTCGATGGTCCAGAGTGGAGCAGTTTGAAATTCAAAGCTTTGGAGGGAAAACGGTTTCCAGCAGTTACTACGTGCGAACGTGCAAGGATCTGGGGCGTCGAGCATGGAGAACGTGACAAGTGGCTTGATCTCGAAGCAGTGTAACTGCCCGACGGTTACTTGGAATGTTTTTGTATAAATAGGAGTAGACGTGTAGTTTCTCGCGTGTGTTCACAATAAATACATAGTCACTCATTTAGATTCAAGTACCCAGTGTGAGCGAACGAATTGTTGAGAAATGTATGTGTGAAACACCAATTTAATCAATTCAAGTCATTTACTTTTTCAGTATTTTACATGCTTTTCCCTTTAAGATTCCTGTCGAACCTTTACATTCCAGCCTTGTTTATTTTACCAAGCCTTTTCCTTTATGCAATTTACTTTAACCAATTTACTTAAAGCCTTATCCACACTAATTAAACTTCAAAATCAACCTATGTCCATAGGATCAATCTGATCGATCCTGCGAGTAACCAAATAAGTAACCATTTGGAGGATCAGCGGTTGTTTACCAAATCCCCAGGTAAACAGTACCTACAAGAGCCTCTTGTTTTAATGCCACCATTCGAGGGAAGACCCTTGATCATGTATCTAACTGTTTTGGAAAATTCAATGGGGTGTGTGTTGGGGCAGCATGACGAGTCTGGCCGAATAGAGCATGTTATTTACTACCTGAGCAAAAAGTTTACCGACTGTGAAACAAGATATTCACTTCTTGAGAAAAATTTCTGCGCTCTGGCATGGGCTGCTTGCCAGTTAAGATAATATATGCTGACCCATACTACCTTATTGATATCCAAGATGGATCCAATGAAATACATATTTGAGAAGCCTACCCTCTCTGGGAGAATAGCAAGATGGCAGATGATCCTGATGGAATATGACATTCAGTACACTACCCAGAAAGAAATAAAGGGCAGTGTGTTATCCGGTCACCTTGCTCATCAAGCTGTGGATGACTATCAGTCCATGAAGTTTGAATTCCCGGATGAAGACATCATGATGGTAAACAACTGTGAAGAATTCAGACCATATGACAGACCTGAACAAGGATTCCGATGGACCCTGGTTTTTGATGGGGCGTCCAACGCACTCGGAAATGGCATAGGTGTTATACTTATATCCCCTGAAGGATGTCACACTCCCTTCACTGCAAGACTCTGTTTCAACTGTACAGATAACATGGCAGAATACGAAGCATACATTTTTGGTCTCAAAGCTGCCATAGATTTGGGGATCAAGTCCTTAAGTGTATTCAGAGATTCATCCTTAGTCATCAGCCAGATCAAAGGAGAATGGGACACGAAGCACCCTAACCTTATCCCCTACAAAGAAAATGTGTTGACATTAATCCCATGTTTTGAGAGAATTACTTTCGAGCATTTCCCGTGAGAAGAAAATCAACTAGAGAATGCGCTAGCCACAATGTCATTCATGTTTAAATTCAAATGGGATAACGAGGCTCCCAGGGACACCATTGAACGGATGGATGAACCAGCTTACTGTCACGAGATCGATACTGAAGAAGTAGTGGACCAGACTTGGTTCCATGAAGTTAAGAGGTATCTTGAGGCTCAAGAGTATCCAGAAGGAGCTTCAGTCAATGATAAGAAGTGCTTGAGGAGATTCTCTGCTAAGTTCTTCATCAGTAATGGCATTCTCTACAAGCGCAACCATGACTTTGTTTTGCTTCGTTGCGTAGACAAGTTTGAGGCAGAAAAGATCATGGATGATCTACATGAAGGCACTTTTGGCACCCATTCCAGTGGGTATACGATGGCAAAGAAGATCCTATGGACAGGGTATTACTGGTCTACCATGGAAGCAGATTTCTATCAGCATTCACGAACATGTTACGAGTGTCAGATCTACACTGACAAAGTGCATATACCTCCAGTACCTCTAAACGTCCTGACTGCTACCTGTCCATTCTCTATGTGGGGTATCGACATGATTGGAGAAGTCAAACCTACAGCTTCTAATGGATACCACTTCATCTTAGTGGCCATTGACTATTTCACGAAGTGGGTTGAGGCAGCTTCTTTCGCTTCTGTTACCAAGAATATTGTGGCCCAGTTCATCAAACTAAATCTCATATGTCGGTATGGTATCCCAGAGAGAATCATCACAGACAATAGTACGAATCTCAACAATACCATAATCACTGCACTGTGCGTGCAATTCAAGATCTAGCACCATAATTCTTCTCCTTACCGGCCAAAGATGAATGGTGTTGTCGAAGCCGCAAATAAGAACATCAAGAAGATCATACAAAAAATGACAGTAACCTACAAGGACTGGCATGAGATGCTACCATTCGCTCTCCACGGTTACCGTACCACGGCCCGCACGTCAACAGGGGAAACTCCCTTTTCCTTGGTATACGACATGGAAGTTGTTCTACCAATCGAATTCCAAATACCTTCTCTGTGAATCATAAAGGATGCAGGGCTGAATGAAGATGATTGGATTCAAACCCGGCTTGACCAGTTGAACTTAATTGATGAGAAGAGGCTTACGGTTGTCTGCCACGGCCAGATGTACCAAAAACGCATGATCAAGCCTTTTAACAAGAAGGTCAGGCGTCAGGTATATTAGGTTGGTGACTTGGTAATCAAGCGTATCATATTACCACAAGGTGATCCCCGGGGAAAGTGGACTCCTACATACGAAGGACCATTTGTGATCAAAAGAATATTCTCTGGTGGAGCAATGATCTTAATCACTATGGATGGCGACGACCTTCTGCACCCTGTGAACGCGGATATAGTCTAAATATACTATGCATAAGATACTCGCTAGGTTGACACACCTAGGAAAAACAAGGGCATCTCGCCAAACCACAAAGGTTCGGGAAAAAATTAGGGATAAATTACAAAAAAATATGTACACCCGGCAAGCTGAAAACCCGAAAGGGAGGCTTGGGCAAAAAGGGGTATCACGGTGGACTGAAAACCCGAAAGGGCGATCCAGGAAAAAGTTAGGGAATTAAAGCGTATGACTATGTCCTATTGGATCACCTTACAGACGACCTCTAACATCGACTGACAAGCTCAAACGGTTCTAATCAATCCAATCAGCTTCGGACAAAGCGGCAAGTGGATGAGACACTCAGAGACATGAAGGCTATAGCAGAATGGGAACCCCATGGGATTATTTCACATATCTATCTTTTCTTTGTATCACTTTTCACTTTCTACGACGACATTCTCTTACTAGGATGTTCGTCTTATTGTACAAAAATACGTATTCAAGTTAATACAAAGATATCCCTTTGAAAGTGCAAAACTATCTATTTTTCTTTTTCCGTGTTTTGTTTGCGAAAACGTCCAATGATTTATTTTTGAACATGACTACTGTTTACAAATGAACAAAAAAGGAAGATAAAATAGAAAGACAATCACCATGGGCTTTAAGAAATAGGATAATATCTTTAGACTATTCCATAAAGTCCCCCGCAGATACTTTTCCGGCAAGAGAGGAAAATAGGACATCCCACTACAGGATCCCTAACATATCTCCATTATACAACTTAATGATATCAAGCTCTCTCACATCTCAGACAAAACAAAACTTCCAGTTATCAATCCTAAGATTCCCCAGTAAAAGTCGCCCAGTTTCTCAGGATTCCCCAACAGGATTTCACCAGGTCCATAAGCAATGCACGACGTTTCCCTTACACAACAGAGTTTATTTCTCTAAAAATTGGAAACTCATCAACACTTAAAAACATGAAGACTTGCACTCCTCATTCCCAGCAGTACTCAGGGATTTATTTTCCCTGACTCTAGCAATAATGTGGCATAACAATTAATTTATCCATACATTACATCCATACGTCATAACATTGACTACACAGATACATATGACACAGTCTCATTTATTTTGAGAACATCATTACACCATGCATTTCATACACCATGACATTACATACTGGTATACCCCAAAATGTACCCTCTTTATTTAGGCTTATGTTTCATCATGAATATCATATTGCATTGCATTCATACATTGTGATGGGATCAAGATACTTTGGTTATAAAGTTTTCCTCAAGCTTTGAAGGTTGAGTTCATTGACAAGTTGATCAAGTAGAACCTTATCATCCAAACCTCTGGATCTTTCAAGCTCAAAAGTTATTGCATATCTCAAGAATGTTTTATCCATCTCTTTGGATCATCAGAGGATTGAAGTTTGTGTTTGATTATAAGAGGAATCTCTCTTTTGATTCACCAGTCAATTTAGGGTTTTGCTTGATCAAGGTTATTGATCAATGTACAAGTCTTGATTTGGAATCTACAACATCTCATTGGTATTTTGAAAGTATTTGTACAAGAAATTGGCCAAGATGTCCAGAGAATTTGAAGTTTTGAAGATGATTCATCACTCTCCTTTGAGGAATCAGTCAAAATTAGGGTTTAGTCCAAGTTGAAGTAAGTGGGGTATAGATGATCCAATTCATGAAGCATCACTATCTTGTCATCATTAGAATCAAATTTAATCAAGGAGTCTCTCATGATACTCAGTAGAATTAGGGTTTTGAAGCTTGATCAAATATCTCATAGCACATGGTACAAAACTAGGGTTTTGGATTTAATCAATATTTCTTTGACTTTTTCACCCAAACTTGTTTCCATGATTCACCACATGTTATTAAGCATTTATTATTGAAAAATTGAAGTTCAATTTGGATTGGAAATGATTCAATTGATCAAAAGGGGGAAATTGGTCATTTTGACTAAAGTCAGTAAAATCAGGAGTTGACCAAGTGGACTTTTGGTCAGCCATCAATTTAAGCATCCTTTTTTCATATCCCATACCCAAATTCATCTTTGAATCATGAGAAATGGTGAATTTGAGTGTAACTTGTTCAAGAAGTAACTTGAAAAATTGAAAAAATTCTAAGTGCCAAGATGACTTCTCTTGGGCAAGCCACGCGCGTAATTTCATCAAACACTTGGCATGCCATTTTGAGGAATCAATTTCTTGTGACTCAAGCCTCAATTTGAAAAATTAAAAAGAGAATTTTGTTGTTTTCCATGAGGGCTTCCCATTGATCCTTGAATCATTCAATTTGGCTAAGAATTGAGTGAGTTATGATGCTTCAAAGTTGGTATCTCAAAGTTGGCTTCTTGCACACCATGCATGCCCATGCACGCGCACGGACCAGCCAGGCCAACTTGCATTTTTGCCTCAAGTTTGCAACATCTTTTCTCCATCAAGTCAGCATCAATTTGGAAAATTCAAAGCCCTATGATGTTCTATATTATGAGAACTTTTAAAAGGCCCGTCAAGCATCCAAAATGCACGAAGGAATTTCAAATGGCCTAAGCATAAAGTCAGCTAGCCAGATTATGGGAAAACCATGTCCATGTTGCAGATTTTTACACAAATCCAGTTTTGATTATTGTCAACAAAGCCAGCTCACCAAGTGCACATTCTTTGCTCAAAATTCCACTCAACATGACATCACCAAAACGACTTCTAGGCTGGGCATAGTAGAAACAAAACACATCACCATATGACACTCTTCATTTTTCTGTTTTTTTGCAAATCCTGCTTCTAACGGCCTTGTGTTTTCAAAGAACCTTCAACCCTCAGCAGTCACTCTATATAAGCCATATTTCACTCCCTTTCAAGGCATGCATTCATCCTCTCAAAAGAAATCAGAAGCTGCTATCTCTCTCAAGATTATTTTTTTTGCTTCGAAGCTTCTTCATTCTCCATTCTAGAGCTCGATTCATGACCATTTTCACTTCATTGGAGTATTAGAAGCAAGGGACAAGGGTTTTCACTTAGTTTCAGAGGCCATAGTTGAGTTTATTTCTCAACTCTAAAGGTACTTTCAGATCTCGATTCTCCATATTTCTGCTTGTTTCATATGATTTAAAGCTTGTGATCATGTTCATAGCTGGCTAGATCTTACATATGATGTATAAACTTGTTTTGATTTTGAAGCATATGCAATTTGGTGAACTTCTGGTTTTTCATGGTTTAATGATTTTCTCAATTTTCTTGCTCTGATTTCTACTTCCATGGTCGATCATTTTGAATTTTGTAAAAAGCATGATGTAGTTGGTAGTTTGAAATTTGATTTGTGATTTGAATCATTGATTTTGGTGGAGAAATAAGGGAGAAGCGTTGATCAGAACATAGGGGCATGAAACTGAAAAATGCGCATTAGGGCATTGTCTTGAGGAAGAAGACGATGGCGTGACTAGATTTGATTGGTCCATGTGATTTTTAATGCATTTTTCATATTTTTGATTCTATTTGATTTTCTGATTTTATTTTTGTGATCAAAACATTTTTAAAAATCATGAAAAAATTACCATAGGCCAATAATATTTTCTAGTAATTGTCATATTTTTTTTGACTTTTTTTTAAATGATTTGATTGGTCTAAAAATTCATAGGTTTAATTAATTAATTCTTCAAAGATTATTTTTATTTTAAGTGTTCCTTTGATTCAAAAATTCCACAAAAACTATTTTGGACTCATAAAATAATGTAAAATTTGATTCTGAAATTTGTTTAGCATTTTTTCTATTTTTGATTAGAAATTTAATTTCAAGAGTTTATTTGAAATATTTGTTTCTTAATTTTGGTTTTAATACATCCTTTAATTCAAAAATTCTCAAAAAAATCTTGCAAGCTTATCTTTAATCATAGAATATGATTATAATTTTATTTTGACTTTTCATGACTTTTGGCTAGGGTTTGAATTTTTGCCTTTAAATAATAGTTTAATTGTTAATTGTTTCTTTAATTTTTATTTTAATATTTCCTTTAATTCAAAAATTCCAAAAAAAATTAGAGATGTGTGTTTTTTAGTTCTAACATTTGAATATAATTTTGGTTGGACTTTTTTCTGATTTTGTTTAGAATTTTATTTTGAGATGTGGTTATTGGATTAATTGATTAATTGTTGGAATTCAATTTTATTTTTGACTTTTCTTTAATTCAAAAAATGTGAAAAAATATGTATTCTGACATTTAGGGTTTCCTTGTGATTTGCATAATCTTGGTTTGAATTGTTTGAGTTTTGATCTTACTTAATCAATATTTAAGATTAAAAGTAAAAAATTAGGGTTTTGTTGCTTATGGTGCAAGTTTCATTTTCAAAACCCTTATGCCCTGGATTTTCAATAGAATTCAAGTCTTAATTAGGGTTCATGAATGTGTTGAGGATCTGAAAACCATTTTTATTGAATTATTTCACTTGGTTTTACATGTTTCCACAAATTATTTTGAAAACTTGTCTAGTTTGGTAGTTTTGCTAACTAGTTTTGAACTTTGGGCCTCATTTGATCTCTTCCTCAATCATTCATGAACTTAAGGCTTGCTTTCTGACTTCTACACACTTCAAGGATGCTAATAAGTTTTTGGTTTGATTTATTGATCCTTGTTTCTATTTTTGATGTATTTTTGAAGTGAAGGTACCCAATTAATGTTGCATGCCTTGTTGCAATTTGTTTGATGGCCAATGAACTTGAGTGAGGGCTATAATTTGGAACCTAATGATCATGTTGGATATGTTTATCAAAAAAACTCAAGTCATTTCACTTATTTCCCTATGTTTCAATGTTTGAATGTTTGAACCTTTTGATGAATTGTGTGGAATTCCTCTGCTATTATGCTTGTGAACTATGATGAATTAATTGTGCATGATTGAATTATGTTTTCTACTGAACGCCATGGTCTTTGATTGTATTCTTATCAAGCTCCCATGATCCTTGATTGATATTCAATTGTCAACTCAATATGGTGATAAATAGGAGCAACATTCCTTTGATTCTTTTGTCCAAATTGTGCATATGCCTGCTTCCTTTTGTCTATCATGACTAATGTTTGATAATTGCTATCATGTTTTCTCATTTCATCATGGTGTCATCATCCATACCTTATGTGAATCATCATTCTATTTATGGGAATACTAACTTGGTTGTTGAATGTGCGAGGTACTTTGAGAAAGGTTTTCCAGTCTTGACTTGAGGTTATTGTGTTTCACTATATTTGTGGAACACAACATTTTATATTGGCACTGCTATTGTGTTTGGCATGTTTGATAGTCTATACAGAATATATACATGTGATTGTGAATGTTATACATTGCCCATGGGATCTGGTCATATCTGATTATCTCATTACTTACATCCCGATGGCGTAATTTCTGACTTGATTTATCTGCTGATGCCAGCTTGCTTGAAGTTCTCTGGGTTTCTTTTATTCTTGTTCAGTTGCTACAGATAGTTATCCGTTTGGTATTGCACTATTTCCTTTCTTCCATTTTCATTTTTTTCATAATCATATATTGCATGATGGGACCTCTGTTGCTGATATATGTCAGGAGGCCCTCTGGTTTTTTGTCTGATACATGTATTGTGTTTGCTTTTGATCGATGAGTCACTCAATTTAGAAATTGAGATCACGACTTCGCTCTCAGTGCATGTTCCCTATAGGGTGTTGTGATCGGTGGATCTGGAACTGACTGTTTAACGCTGGTTCGCGAAATGTCGCGGAAGCAAGAGTCGCCACCGTCTTTTATTTTCTCCAAATGGAAAGGACAAAAGCACAGAAAAATTCCTTATAGAGATTGCTCTCGGTTCGGGAGGTAGATTATAGAAAGGGAAGGTGTTAGCACCCTTTCTATCCATGGTTATCCATGGGCTCTTAGATACTTGCTCATTTGTGTTTTCAAAATGGTTTGTTTGCTTTTCAACTGTGGGTTTTTAAAAAAGTTCCTTTGAAAATTTCAGTTCGACTCTTGTATCAGTCCTCAAGAGTGTTTGAAAAGTTGCTTTCGAAAGCTTTTGAAAACGTGTTGGTGTGAAAAGTATTTTTTGAATTTTGTTTTGAAATTAGAGCAAGTATCTAGAGTCGTCTACCTACCCTAAGGAATTCGTCTGTGTAAATGTCCTTTAAAGTAATGCCATCCCACTATTGAGAGGTAGGTAGCACCACCGTTGGAGGTGTTCGGGTCAATTCGAGGTTCGGGACATGGTGATCACCAGAGCAATGGGAAGACACCTTAGAAGCTACCCTCATGCCAGGTTCCCGGATCATGAGGACTTACTAAGACATCCTCTACTCGACGATCCCCTTTCGAGGCAAGGCAACAGTGAGGCGTACCCTAGGGGTGGTGTGTGATTTGTGTGTCAGATTCATTTATTTTTGTCTTGTCAGGTTATTGGTGATCTAACGTTTTGTTTTTATTTTTGTCATTCATTCTTGCATGCATTTATTTAACAGTTAAAAAGTGCGGAAAGATAAAATTCCTAAACTATTACAAAGGCGCGGGTCCACATCGCCAAATTAAACCAGGACCCGATTTGACATAAAATAAAGAAATAAAATGCGGGAAATATAAAATGTCCGAGTTACATGGCTTGAGCAATTACATAATATTTGAAAGAAAATAAATGTGCGAAAGAAATAAAAATAGAACGTTCGAGGGCGTTGGACCCTTTAAAGAAATTAAATGAAATTAAAAATTAATTAATTATTTATTGAAATAAAAGAAGTGTTTTTTAGGTTTTTTTTTGTATTTGTGAAATAAGAAAATTAAAATTAAAATTAAAAGAAACCCTAATTCTAAATTATTTTTAATTATTTGAGAAAAATGTTAAAGTTTAACTTAATTTACTAAAGAATTTATGTACATGTTTATTTACAAAATAAATTAGTAGTTAATAATAATAATAATGATGAGAAAATTATTTATTAAAAAAAATGATGAAAAAGTTAAAAACCCTAATTTCTACATATTTAATTTATTAAGAAAAATATTAAAGTTTTGAAACCTAAATTAATCTAATTAATTGTTTAAAGTTTATTTACAAAAATAATAATAGTAAAATTAATATTAATAAAATAAACATTTTTTTTGATTTTTCTGTATTTTATATTTATTATGAAAATTATTTTATGGAATTAAAAGAAAACAATTAAAAAACAATTAAAAGAATAAAAAGGAAAAACAAATAAAAATTAAAAATTGAGCAAACCATAGGGGGTGTCTGGCCCAAGGGGAGGTTTTTTTGAAGTATTGACTCCTGAGTACCTGAGTACCGTGGTCTGCATTCTTTGGCCATTGGATTGAGTTTCATGCATAAGTTGTTCTACTTTGGCCATTTGGCTTTTGGCTTTTGGCTTTTGGCCATTTGTGTTCTGGCTTCAACGTTCCTTAATGTCTGGCTTAATGTCTGCCTCGCCATGTATTGGTGTCATGCATAAGTTTTTCTAGTCTGACCATTTGGCTTTTGGCTTTTGGCCATTTGGCTTTTGGCCTCAACGTTCCTTAATGAACCTGCCTGGGATCCTGTATTTTATATTTATTATGAAAATTATTTTATGGAATTAAAAGAAAACAATTAAAAAACAATTAAAAGAATAAAAAGGAAAAACAAATAAAAATTAAAAATTGAGCAAACCATAGGGGGTGTCTGGCCCAAGGGGAGGTTTTTTTGAAGTATTGACTCCTGAGTACCTGAGTACCGTGGTCTGCATTCTTTGGCCATTGGATTGAGTTTCATGCATAAGTTGTTCTACTTTGGCCATTTGGCTTTTGGCTTTTGGCTTTTGGCCATTTGTGTTCTGGCTTCAACGTTCCTTAATGTCTGGCTTAATGTCTGCCTCGCCATGTATTGGTGTCATGCATAAGTTTTTCTAGTCTGGCCATTTGGCTTTTGGCTTTTGGCCATTTGGCTTTTGGCCTCAACGTTCCTTAATGAACCTGCCTGGGATCCTGTCTAAGTGTTAAATCTCACAAACATATCAAATAAAATCATAAAATGCAAATAAAGCCAATATATGAAGAAATTTAATGTTTAGGCACAATATGGCATGTATGAATGATTATACCCTTTTGATCATGGAGATCAAATCAACCTTACCCTTACTGGAAAAGTAGTGACATGAATGCTTTTATGCCCTTTGGATCATGGAGATCAAGCCGGACTTACCCTTACTGAAGAAGTAATAAGATGTTGGTTTGTAACTGAGATGGTTTGTTTGTAGTGAGAGAGAGATTTGTAATAAGGATTTCAAGGTTTTAGGGTTCTTGAAAGAGTTTGATATTCCAACAGTGTTGTGGCAAAGTTTTTTCTCTCTTTTTCTCTTCTCTTTTTTTTTTCCTCTGGTTTGTGTGACAAGAAGGTGATTATATAGTGGAAATTAGGGTAAAGAAAATGGGCTTTGAATGTGCAATTGGGCCTCCAATATTCACTTGAATTCGTCACTTTCCAGGCTAAATCGCAGGGACTTAAGTGCATTTTTTGAAGTTGAAATGTGAAAACAAAATGTAGCCGACATCGCAAACTAACTCCTGTCTGAAAATCGACTCAATCGGATAAACGGTGAATTAGTTATGAATTTTTGAAGTTTCAGCTCAGACAAACTTATTTTGGGCTCCAGTGTCGGCTCTGACACGTTCTTCAATAAAAAACTGGTATTGATCGGTGCATAATTTGGTCTCGACTTTTGAAGCAAAGTTGTAGATCTATGAGTCAGTGACCTTGTGTAAAAATATGAGTCCAATCCGATAAAAATTGACCGAGTTATGAATTTTCGAAGTTTCGGCTCAGATGAAATAATATTCAGCATTCAGGATTTTCAGCGTGTCACGCACTCTGAGCAAAAAACGAAGGCCTTTTGAATACCGTTTGAACTCAATACCTTCTGTGAAAATGTAGCCAACTCAATTTGTGAAATCTTGGCACCGGAACCAGCTCGATACGATGAAAATCGACCAAGTTATGATTTTTTGAACATGACGCAAATAAACTTCTGTCACAAATTTTCTGCACGAAAATACTTGATAAATCCACATTTTTGAAGACCTTCTGATCGAAATTGGCTTCCAGCCGTGAGAGATGAAAACGTAGATAATGTCAAGACGGAATTTTGGCCACTGGAACGGGTTCAAAACGAGTCGCGATCTTCAAGTTATGAATTTTTTAGCGCGTAAAAACTGCACTTTCAGCACACTTTTTCACCATATTTCTTCGAGAAAACTCACACATTCGGATACCTTCTTTAAAGAATTGACTCTTGAGCCGAACCTGAATTTGAGAATACGTTATCAGAGATATCTTGGCGAAAGAACACCTGAATATGATGCGCCGGGTTGGACTTGTGAATTTTTCTTGAAATTTTTTTTGAGAAATATGGGAGGGCAAATTTTGGGGTACAACAGTTGCCCCTGTTCAATCTTCTTAAACCTGAGGATGTAGATTGGCTGACGTGCCTTTCGTAATCCGAGAGTGGAAGATGATTGAACACTAGAGTGCCCAGAAATTTGCGCTCACATAGTAGCAGTGCGATGATGGAATGGGCTTATAGATGCCATTTAGAGGTTGCTGGATAGGATGATGGACTTATAGATGCCATCTGGATGTTGATCGCGTAAGAGATTCCTTAGCGAGAACTTGCGTACCTGCAAAACAGAAAATGATTACCTGACATGTTGCAGGAGCTGATTTTCAGATGCTTGGTATAGACGTGTCCTGACTGGTTACAGGAGCTGGATCTGGAGTTTCAAAAGATGATGAACGAACCAGGGATGGTTACTACCTTAGCGTGAATGGTGAGAGAACCTTGAGTGATTTTAACTTCAACAACGCTCGTTGAGAAAAATCTTGGTGGGAATCACCATCTTCGCAGTATCGGGAAGAAAACCAAAGGAAATTATAATCTGAAAGGAATTATCACCTCACTCACCGTCGGAGAGGGAACCATCTGAAAAGGGGTTATCACCTCACTCACCGTCGGAGAGGGAACCATAGGAGACTATCACCTCACTCACCGTTGGAGAGGGAAACATCTGAAAAGGACTTACCACCTCACTCACCGTCGAAGAGGGAACCATAGGAGACTATCACCTCACTCACCGTCGGAGAGGGAAACATCTGAAAAGGACTTACCACCTCACTCACCGTCGGAGAGGGAACCATAGGAGATTATCACCTCACTCACCGTCGGAGAGGGAAACATCTGAAAAGGACTTACCACCTCACTCACCGTCGGAGAGGGAACCATAGGAGATTATCACCTCACTCACCGTTGGAGAGGGAAACATCTGAAAAGGACTTACCACCTCACTCACCGTCGGAGAGGGAACCATAGGAGACTATCACCTCACTCACCGTCGGAGAGGGAAACATCTGAAAAGGACTTACCACCTCACTCACCGTCGGAGAGGGAACCCAGGAGACTATCACCACACTCACCGTTGGAGAGGGAAACATCTGAAAAGGACTTACCACCTCACTCACTGTCGGAGAGGGAACCCAGGAGACTATCACCTCACTCACCGTCGGAGAGGGAAACATCTGAAAAGGACTTACCACCTCACTCACTGTCGGAGAGGGAACCATAGGAGACTATCACCTCACTCACCGTCGGAGAGGGAAACATCTGAAAAGGACTTACCACCTCACTCACCGTCGGAGAGGGAACCATAGGAGATTATCACCTCACTCACCGTCGGAGAGGGAAACATCTGAAAAGGAATTACCACCTCACTCACCGTCGGAGAGGGGACCATAGGAGACTATCACCTCACTCACCGTCGGAGAGGGAAACATCTGAAAAGGACTTACCACCTCACTCACCGTCGGAGAGGGAACCATAGGAGATTATCACCTCACTCACCGTCGGAGAGGGAAACATCTGAAAAGGAATTACCACCTCACTCACCGTCGGAGAGGGGACCAATAGGAAATTAATAACCTGGGATAACTTCTGCTGAGTCTTTATCAAAAAATCTGTTGGGAGTCGATTTAGCTGGACTAGAGAAGGCCTTGGACTGGATAGGAAATCTTCGAAGTCGATTAACTGAACCGGTCTAAGTCTTGAAATATGATTGAGAATTTCAACTGTATCTTTCCTGAAAGGTAAAGGTCAGTCATATGCAATGCATGATATGGATCAAGCAATGATGTTTTCAACATAAATGAGATTTGTATGGTATAATGCGTCTATGCATGCTATAATGATGTATGTGATGTTTTATGAATGTATGTTTTTGTCTAGGAAAGTAGATCCTTGACGGGCGCCGGGAAGTCATATCCTGGGCTGATGTTGAAGAATAGATTTTGCTTCCGCTGGGGATGATAACTGCAAGAATACCGGTAGAAGATGACTCCGTCGCGGAATAAACTTGGCAAATGGAAGATTCTGCGGGGAGAGAAGATACTCTAGTGACCATGCTGGGAAGCAATACTCTGTGGGAAGAGGCATGCCTTGCTGAGTGTTGATAATAATTTGTTGGGGATACCCTTGGTGTGCTGGAAGTGTTGATAGACTTCGCTGGGGTAAGAAGACTTCGTCGATGACGCTCTTTCCGTGGCTTTTGGCTGAGGATAACCCAGTTATATCCTGTTAAGGAAATAACTCTTTGAATAAAGCCGGACGACGCGTTCATACTCTGCGAGGGATAAGCTTCCAGAATCTACTGGGGATAAGCTTATTGCTTGGGGGTATGAATTCCAACCTTCCTGGGGAACTGGATTGGACTCTTCTGGGGAAGTCTTGATATGCTGGGGAAGTGATTCCTTTGAATGTCTGGTATACCGCCGGGGAACAATCTTTAGATCAAGACTGCCCGGGATGCTTGTTAAGAATGCATGTATGTTGCTGGGGAATGTTGGGATCTGCTGGAGGATACCCAACTTCCTTAAGATTGATGATAGCTTTGCTTGGGGAAGAATGCACTGTCTTGCTGGCTTACTCTCTAGGGAATTAGGATATCTGGTTATGTTCTTTAGCTGAGCCTACCTTGGTACCCTGGAGGACGGAAACAATCAGATTACTTAAACCACCCGTTATTGCCCCTGTTTCTATGGGGGAGGCACATGTGGGATGCTGATATTTGTTGAGGGTCAAACCTTCTTCTGGTAGACAAGTGACAAGATGATAGGACATAGTCGTACGCTTTGAACCCTAACTTTTGCCTGGACCGCCCTTTCGGGTTTTCAGTCCACCGGGATACCCATTTTGCCCAAGCCGCCTTTTTAGGTTTTCGACTTGCCGGGTGTACAGATTTTTTTCATTTCATCCCTTATTTTGCCCGAACCCTTTTGGTTCGCCGGGAAGCCCTTATTTTTGCCTAGGTGTGTCAACCTAGCGGGTCTTTGATTTTGTGTAGTATTTTTTCGACTATGTCCACGCTCTCAGGATGTAGGGAGGTGCCCCTGTCAGTAGTGTAGTGTTGCCATACCACCAGAAGATCTTCGTTTGATCGTCCAATGACCCAAGTGATCCAGATGGAGATTTGCCCCAGGCTATTTGGCCTTTGAGAGATTCTCCGAATCTTGATTGGATTGCCCTAGATGATGGACAATAGTCATGCCATGCCCCTTGATTGGAAGTACTTCTGTTCATTAGGCATTCGTCGTGCGAATTTCCTTGCTGTTCAAACAAAAAGTCATATACAAACAAAGTCATGTTAAAAATGCAAAGCTTATGTCTGTCTTGAAGATTTTGAAAATGCATTCTTTTTTTCATAAAACAAGTGATTGTTTGTAAAACGTGATGTCAACTCCGCATTTACCGTAAGCCTTAAGGAGTCAGGATACCTTTCGTAACAGTATGCTTTCGAACTAACCCATGCTTCAGCTAGGACTTTTAAGGGTTGTAACGTGGCCTGGTTCACGGTTTAAGAAACAAAAGATAAAGGCTCAAATTTTATTTGTACCCACCCGCTCTTCGTGATGTTCTCCAAACCTAAACTCAGTTGATCATACGTTAGACCTTGTTTGAGTCTTTGCTCTGATTTTCCGGTGATGATTCGGATGTTGATAACTTATTTTGAATAGGCAGTCATTCCCTTTTTTTGTTGATGGTTTGTAAGACCTCTTTCTTGATTTTTGTTATCCCTTTCTTTTTTGCCTGAACTGTTTCCTTTTTTGGAATTACAGTCAGCGGGATGCCCCAGTTTTGTAAGTCTCCTTCATAGGTTTTGACTTAATGGGTTTTTTATTTTTTGAGATAATGACTGCCTTTCTTTATTGATTATTCGGAACCATCACTGTCTTTCTTTGTTTTGTAAGGACTTCTTTGGTGCCATTTGTTATGCCCTTGGACCAACTGAGAGACTACCCTGCCCCAGGTTATAATAAAGGGTTTTAAATTTCGAAAAGAAAAACTCCTACTTCTTTGGCTCAGAGGGGTTGACGAGGGATTATCATCCTTATAACTCCAGTGTTTAGGGATTGAAACAATGCTTGTAGCTCATCAGCGGGGCCTGTTCAAAAGCATACTGTCAATTATGGTATCGTTTTCGTCATCCTCCCTCAAGAGGCTTAGCATTATTAACCAAGGGTTGATCATCAGAAAAAATATGAAAATAATTTGCGTATAGTGAATACGAATATATTGCTTCAAAACAGACATATGCGATGCATTAATGAAATAACAATGTTTAACATGAGTAAATGTTTGAACAAAAGAGAATTGCAACTTGAACATTCGAATGAACAAAAATTTCTCAATCCTAGCCATGTTTTGGCAAGGGAGCAGTGATAACGTGGGGAGTCTTGGGTACTTTAAACTGAATCTCTCCAGCATCGATCATGTCTTGAATCTTGTTTTTGAGAGGCCAGCGGTTGTCCGTAGTATGCC
Organism: Vicia faba; assembly: GCA_948472305.1. NCBI lineage: Eukaryota > Viridiplantae > Streptophyta > Magnoliopsida > Fabales > Fabaceae > Vicia > Vicia faba. The sequence goes on along the minus strand of OX451741.1, from coordinate 1,228,028,542 downwards.
CCGGGCTATCAGAATGATATGCGCACCTATCGTTGGGATGATAGTTTGGAGCCGAAGTGTTCGGATTCCGGAGCGGAGCCCTTAAGGTGATCAGCCCTGCCTTCAACATTTGTTGTAGTGCTTGATCCAGCGACATGTTGATCTTGGTGAACCTCCTTTTAGGCTTGTCTGGTTGACGCTGGTGGGGTTGATACTGAATTGGTCATACTGAAGCCATCTGAGGAGCTTTTCCCTTGTCTGCTTGTCTCAAGGGTGGTTGAATGATGACTGGCTCTTCAACCCTAGATGTTTGCCCTAGCTGGTTACCCCGAAGCAGTTGGTTGATGAGAACTCCGAACTCGTCTTGTCTTTGAGCTAACCTTTGAATGGCAGTCGCCTGCCCCAGCATCTGGACTTTCAATGCATTCATCTCAGCTTGCAGGTGTTTCAGTCTTTCATCCTCGGCATTGTTCTTGACAAAAGTCCCCATGAGAAGTGTCCTTAGCTCCTCCTGTCCCTTGGATAGATTCAGGAGTATTTTCCCGAACCTGGTCTCTTGAGCAAGAAAGTCCTGGTTGTCCTGTTGGGAAGCCATTGCTGAAATAAACAGCGGGAAAGGTAAGTGACCTGCAACAAGGATACCTGTTATGCAATGATGAGTATGACATGCATGCAATGTTTTCAAGGATCTCGCGGGGTAAACAAGAAAATTTGTTAGAATTTGGGTCCGGTAGCTTGATTGAAAGAACTTCGTGTTGCTGAGAGTCCTTCTTCAAGGGTCAAAGGCTCACCATATCCAGTGGGTCATAGCCCCTGACAACCTTGGCTAGGGCAACCTTCTTCAAGTGTCAAAGCTCACCATATCAAGTGGGTCATAGCCTCTGACAACTTTGTCTAGAGGAAAATAAATCCTCTTTGCCCCTTGCTGGGATAGTTGATTCACCATGACCTGCATCACAAGCCCTTGAGATCCTTGAAATGGGTTAGGATGTATGCAATGGTATGATGTTATGGTATGCATGGGGTAATGTGAGTAGCCCTGTTATGAGTCCCAATTAAGGACTACAAACCAAAACCTGCAAGAAACTTAGTAAATTCTGTTATAAGTCCTAATTAAGGACCACAAACAAAACCTGCAAGAATTTAGTAACCCTGTTATGAGTCCCAATTAAGGACTATAAACAGAACCTGCAAGTAGTTAGTACACCCTGTTATGAGTCCCAATTAAGGACTATAAACAAAACCTGCAAGTAGTTCATGTGTCAGATAGATAACAAGCATGCAAGTAGTCAAGTACGAAGGCACACAAGTCACACAAAAGAAACCCTTAGAGTTTGGGCCCGCATGGGGTCTGGGTATTACCCTCTTGAAGTTGGTGGGCTCAACCTGTCCTATTAGAAGTAACCGGGTTCTAAGGGTCCCAATATCACGGGATTGCTTTCATTGTTCATCGTTTCAATTTAGCCACTGAACTGGCGACCGAAATATTCCAGGAAAGCAACCCTCAATTGAGTGTAGTATCGAGTATCAACCAACCTCGGACTGCACCAAAGTCAGTTATCTCACTACCCTAAAGAGGCCAAGATAGTTCAATTAAGGTTCCTAAGGTCTGTTGATGCTTCATGACACCACGCGGAGGCCCCGTACTCTCCTTGACTGAACTCAAGGGTTACCGGTACACACCAAAGTGCCACATCAACGTAGCAGACTGTTTCAACCATGTCGGTATACCCCGCACAGTTCCCTCACAGCCTTGTTGCTACTTTCTAAGAAGGTATCCCCCAGATCCGGGTTAGGATCTATAGAACTCCCAAGACAGTCCCACAATTTAAAGCAAGCAAAGAAAGCAATTGAAAACACAATTATGAACTAACCCTAAGGTACACCTCACTTTAAGTTTCTATCCCCAGCAGAGTCGCCAGTTCTGTGATCGGTGGATCTGGAACTGACTGTTTAACGCTGGTTCGCGAAATGTCGCGGAAGCAAGAGTCGCCACCGTCTTTTATTTTCTCCAAATGGAAAGGACAAAAGCACAGAAAAATTCCTTATAGAGATTGCTCTCGGTTCGGGAGGTAGATTATAGAAAGGGAAGGTGTTAGCACCCTTTCTATCCATGGTTATCCATGGGCTCTTAGATACTTGCTCATTTGTGTTTTCAAAATGGTTTGTTTGCTTTTCAACTGTGGGTTTTTAAAAAAGTTCCTTTGAAAATTTCAGTTCGACTCTTGTGTCAGTCCTCAAGAGTGTTTGAAAAGTTGCTTTCGAAAGCTTTTTGAAAACGTGTTGGTGTGAAAAGTATTTTTTGAATTTTGTTTTGAAATTAGAGCAAGTATCTAGAGTCGTCTACCTACCCTAAGGAATTCGTCTGTGTAAATGTCCTTTAAAGTAATGCCATCCCACTATTGAGAGGTAGGTAGCACCACCGTTGGAGGTGTTCGGGTCAATTCGAGGTTCGGGACATGGTGATCACCAGAGCAATGGGAAGACACCTTAGAAGCTACCCTCATGCCAGGTTCCCGGATCATGAGGACTTACTAAGACATCCTCTACTCGACGATCCCCTTTCGAGGCAAGGCAACAGTGAGGCGTACCCTAGGGGTGGTGTGTGATTTGTGTGTCAGATTCATTTATTTTTGTCTTGTCAGGTTATTGGTGATCTAACGTTTTGTTTTTATTTTTGTCATTCATTCTTGCATGCATTTATTTAACAGTTAAAAAGTGCGGAAAGATAAAATTCCTAAACTATTACAAAGGCGCGGGTCCACATCGCCAAATTAAACCAGGACCCGATTTGACATAAAATAAAGAAATAAAATGCGGGAAATATAAAATGTCCGAGTTACATGGCTTGAGCAATTACATAATATTTGAAAGAAAATAAATGTGCGAAAGAAATAAAAATAGAACGTTCGAGGGCGTTGGACCCTTTAAAGAAATTAAATGAAATTAAAAATTAATTAATTATTTATTGAAATAAAAGAAGTGTTTTTTAGGTTTTTTTTTGTATTTATGAAATAAGAAAATTAAAATTAAAATTAAAAGAAACCCTAATTCTAAATTATTTTTAATTATTTGAGAAAAATGTTAAAGTTTAACTTAATTTACTAAAGAATTTATGTACATGTTTATTTACAAAATAAATTAGTAGTTAATAATAATAATAATGATGAGAAAATTATTTATTAAAAAAAATGATGAAAAAGTTAAAAACCCTAATTTCTACATATTTAATTTATTAAGAAAAATATTAAAGTTTTGAAACCTAAATTAATCTAATTAATTGTTTAAAGTTTATTTACAAAAATAATAATAGTAAAATTAATATTAATAAAATAAACATTTTTTTTGATTTTTCTGTATTTTATATTTATTATGAAAATTATTTTATGGAATTAAAAGAAAACAATTAAAAAACAATTAAAAGAATAAAAAGGAAAAACAAATAAAAATTAAAAATTGAGCAAACCATAGGGGGTGTCTGGCCCAAGGGGAGGTTTTTTTGAAGTATTGACTCCTGAGTACCTGAGTACCGTGGTCTGCATTCTTTGGCCATTGGATTGAGTTTCATGCATAAGTTGTTCTACTTTGGCCATTTGGCTTTTGGCTTTTGGCTTTTGGCCATTTGTGTTCTGGCTTCAACGTTCCTTAATGTCTGGCTTAATGTCTGCCTCGCCATGTATTGGTGTCATGCATAAGTTTTTCTAGTCTGGCCATTTGGCTTTTGGCTTTTGGTCATTTGGCTTTTGGCCTCAACGTTCCTTAATGAACCTGCCTGGGATCCTGTCTAAGTGTTGAATCTCACAAACATATCAAATAAAATCATAAAATGCAAATAAAGCCAATATATGAAGAAATTTAATGTTTAGGCACAATATGGCATGTATGAATGATTATACCCTTTTGATCATGGAGATCAAATCAACCTTACCCTTACTGGAAAAGTAGTGACATGAATGCTTTTATGCCCTTTGGATCATGGAGATCAAGCCGGCCTTACCCTTACTGAAGAAGTAATAAGATGTTGGTTTGTAACTGAGATGGCTTGTTTGTAGTGAGAGAGAGATTTGTAATAAGGATTTCAAGGTTTTAGGGTTCTTGAAAGAGTTTGATATTCCAACAGTGTTGTGGCAAGGTTTTTTCTCTCTTTTTCTCTTCTCTTTTTTTTTTCCTCTGGTTTGTGTGACAAGAAGGTGATTATATAGTGGAAATTAGGGTAAAGAAAATGGGCTTTGAATGTGCAATTGGGCCTCCAATATTCACTTGAATTCGTCACTTTCCAGGCTAAATCGCAGGGACTTAAGTGCATTTTTTGAAGTTGAAATGTGAAAACAAAATGTAGCCGACATCGCAAACTAACTCCTGTCTGAAAATCGACTCAATCGGATAAACGGTGAATTAGTTATGAATTTTTGAAGTTTCAGCTCAGACAAACTTATTTTGGGCTCCAGTGTCGGCTCTGACACGTTCTTCAATAAAAAACTGGTATTGATCGGTGCATAATTTGGTCTCGACTTTTGAAGCAAAGTTGTAGATCTATGAGTCAGTGACCTTGTGTAAAAATATGAGTCCAATCCGATAAAAATTGACCGAGTTATGAATTTTCGAAGTTTCGGCTCAGATGAAATAATATTCAGCATTCAGGATTTTCAGCGTGTCACGCACTCTGAGCAAAAAACGAAGGCCTTTTGAATACCGTTTGAACTCAATACCTTCTGTGAAAATGTAGCCAACTCAATTTGTGAAATCTTGGCACCGGAACCAGCTCGATACGATGAAAATCGACCAAGTTATGATTTTTTGAACATGACGCAAATAAACTTCTGTCACAAATTTTCTGCACGAAAATACTTGATAAATCCACATTTTTGAAGACCTTCTGATCGAAATTGGCTTCCAGCCGTGAGAGATGAAAACGTAGATAATGTCAAGACGGAATTTTGGCCACTGGAACGGGTTCAAAACGAGTCGCGATCTTCAAGTTATGAATTTTTTAGCGCGTAAAAACTGCACTTTCAGCACACTTTTTCACCATATTTCTTCGAGAAAACTCACACATTCGGATACCTTCTTTAAAGAATTGACTCTTGAGCCGAACCTAAATTTGAGAATACGTTATCAGAGATATCTTGGCGAAAGAACACCTGAATATGATGCGCCGGGTTGGACTTGTGAATTTTTCTTGAAATTTTTTTTGAGAAATATGGGAGGGCAAATTTTGGGGTACAACAGGTGTTTATTGTTTTTCTTCTTTAATTGTTTATTGATGAGTCATTCAATTTAGAAATTGAGATCACGACTTCGCTCTCATTGCATGTTCGCTATAGGATGTTGATTGTTTTTCTTCTTTAATTGTTGATCGATGAGTCACTCAATTTAGAAATTGAGATCACGACTTCTCTCTCATTGTATGTTCCCTATAGGATAGTTTTGTTAAGCTTCCTTTAACATGTTAATTAAGGTAGGATTTTCCTTTATCCTCAACCATTGTATGATAACATTAGGGATAGTGCTAGGCTAGTTTCCCTTAGTTGTTTTTTCATTCCTTTGCATTTTGCATATTAAAACAAAAATTGTTTTCTTGGAAAATCATAAGACATTTATAATAAACTCAAACCCTTCTTCAAGGTAAAAGATACAAATCAATCTTATTTGTTTATGCGCCTCTTGGATTTGTTTTTAAATCTCGTTTAGCCGATGTTTCGCCATCGCACATTTGTTTGAAGCCGATGTTTCGCTATTGCACATGTTTGTTATCCTACTTTGATTCTCAATATCATTGTTAGGTGTGATATTTTGCTATCCATTTCATTGATGTTTCACCATCTTTACCATGATATCTTGTTATCTGTTATAAGTCGATGTTTTTCCATTGCACATTTGTTTGAAGTCGATGTTTCTCCATCGCACATGTTTGTTATCCTACTTTGATTATTAATTTCATTGTTAGGTGTGATATTTTGTTATCCGTTTCATTGATGTTTCGCGATCTTTACCATGATATCTTGTTATCTGTTATAGCCGATGTTTCGCCATCGCACATTTGTTTGAAGCTGATGTTTCGCCATCGCACATGTTTGTTATCCTACTTTAATTATCAATGTCATTGTTAGGTGTGATATTTTTCTATACGTTTCATTGATGTTTCGCCATCTTTACCATGATATCTGGTTATCTGTTATAGCCGATGTTTTGCCATCGCACATTTGTTTGAAGTCGATGTTTCGCCATCGCACTTGTTTGTTATCCTACTTTGATTATCAATGTCATTGTTAGCTGTGATGTTTTTGTCATCCGATTTATTGATGTTTCTCCATCTTTGCCATGATACCTTGTTATTTTATAGCCGATGTTTCGCCATCGCACACTTGTTTGAAGATGATGTTTCGCCATCGCACATGTTTTTTATCCTACTTTGATTCTCAATGTCATTGTTAGGTGTGATGTTTCATTATTTGATGTTTCGCTGTCTTTGACATGTTACTTTGTTATTATTTAGCTGATGTTTACCATCTCATTTGTTTGTTGTTTTATTTGATGTTTTTCCATCTTAACTGCTTTTGTTGTCTTAACTAAAAAACACAAACCAACCAAAATATTTAAGCCGAACTATGGTTGCTCTGATTCTTTAAAAGGGATGTGTAGGCAAAGGGGTAGGGCCAAACCGAGCATAACAACTTTTATTTTCCCTACATTGTTTTCTTTTTTTTTCTTTCGCATGCAGTCCCTTTTAAGTTTTAAGCCATAGACATAGGTTTTGACCACACCCATTAGATTAGATAACAAGAGTGGATACCATAGAGTACTACGGGCATGTGGGGTGCTAATACCTTCCCCTCGCGTAACAGACTCCCTTACCCGATCTCTTGGTTGAAAGATCGTGATTTCTCTCTTTTCAGGTTTTCTCGATGTTTACCTTTCCCTTTCGGTGGGATAAAAGACGTTCGGTGGCGGCTTAATTGATGTTTCATTACATCCAGATGACATGTTCCGGCCGGGTGGTTTCAGCTGGCGACTTTACTGAAGAATGATTGACCTCTTGCTGGTTCATCCCTGAGTCGATCCTAGCTCTTGTTTGTTTTCTTTTTGGGTGTTTATTTTATCGCTTTGCATATTTATCTGTTTGCATTGCATCTTTGGTGCGCTTTACTTTCTGCATACTGGATTTGGCTGGACTATTTGGATTATGGATTTCTTGGTGGGTGGGTTGTTCCATGAAGTAAAAGGCCTCATACCCAGGCTATGAGTGAATTCCATAGGAACTAGGAATAGAATGGCCATGGCAGCTATGAGGCGGATGCTTTGTAGACCTGACCATGAGACCCATGACTTCAGAGGTAGTTCGGATAGGTTTTATTGTATGATAATACCGACAGTCGAGCTCTTGTACTCTGATTTGGCTTTTAACCTTACCTTGACCTAGACTACACCCATGAGAGGGGCGGGAAAACTTTTCTTACAGGTACAGGTACCGTTGGTGACTTTGTGTTGCGAAGGTGACTCAGGTTCCCATGATAGTTTTTGAAGCTTTGGGATTTTCTTTTGATCTTGAGTGGTGTTGTTTTGTAATGGTACAGTCATGATCCAGTGTGAAACTTTGATCCTGTCATGTTGCATCATACCATATTTATTTCTAAAAATATTATGAATAAAAAAATAACTAGCATGCGTGTGTCATCTTCCAGGGACATTCGAGAGTCTTCTTTCCATCAGAAATGGCTGGCCTCCCTTCAGTTGAGTTTGATTTAGTTCGTGTTAAAGAGCCCACCAGACATACATTCGTTTATCAGATTCCTACTATTGATGTCTCTGAATTGAAGAGGTTGATTTCTTATTTGAAGGGTGATGTTCTGAATAATTTCAACAAAAATTATGGCAATTTGTTACTAATCCTTAACACTCCAGTTGATCCAATGGATTTGATCACCCTCTTCCAGTTCTATGACAAGGAGTTACGGTGTTTTACTTTTCAAGATTATCAACTGGTTCCCACACTAGAAGAGTACGCGTACCTACTTAATATCAAGTTGTCCGATGAAGTTCCTTTGGTCCAAGTGCCGGAAAAGCCAAAGTTCGAAGTTATTGCTGAAATCCTTCATTTGAGTTGGAAAGAGGTGAAAGACAATTGGAAATCAAGTGAGGATACTACAGGGTTTTACTTGGAATTCTTAGTTAAGAAAGCTGAAGATTGGGCGGAGAAAGGGAATTGGAATGACTTCAGCACTCTGTTTGCTCTCATGATATACGGGATCATCCTCTTCCCTCGCAAGAGAAATTTTATAGATTTGACGGCTATTTGTGTTTTTAGAAACAAGAACCCGGTACCGACACTCTTGGCAGATACTCTTTACACCATTCATTCCAGGCATGGAAAAGGAGGTAATGTAAGTTTATGTCATTCGATGTTGTATCAATGGTTTAAATTGCACCTACCGGTAAGTGGACCTTTCATGGATACCAGGCATTCTCTTTGATGGTCATCAAGACTTGTCAACCTTACTTCATTTGATATCCGGTGGAATTATGACATGGGGGAAGTACGAAATATTATCACTAGCTGCGGAGATTTCCTTAATGTTCCCCTCATAGGAACTAAGGGATGTATCAACTATAATCCTGTGCTTACTTATCGTCAATTGAGATATGCAATGGATGGACCACCGAAGGTTGAGGAGGTGTCTGAATCAGTGTATTTTGTTAGAGGAAGTGATCCTGTGATGTTGAAAAGAATGGTAAGCGCTTGGAAGATAATTCACAGGAAGGATAGAACTACTTTGGGCAAGAAGGTTCCTATTGCTAGAGTTCCTTACTTGGAATGGATTAGAGCCAGGGTTAAGATTTTACGGTTACCATTTGTAAGGTCAGCTCCTATTATGTGAGCAACCTCCTACTGTTCTGAGTAACACGGTGCCTACCGAGATGTTCACCCAGGTTCATGTGGATAACATTCAGCTTCGTGCAAAGGACCGCGAGGCAGGAATGAAACTTTATTGGGTAGATTAAGAAAGGGCCGACTTAGCTCGCAAACTCAAAGAAGCTCAAGGGGAAACTTCTAATGCAGCCAGTTTTAGGAAGAGATCTCATGCTGAAATGGAAGAAGAGTTGAGAACGACCCAACAAGAGTGCCAGAAGCTTCAGGTATCTGAAAATAGCTACAGGAAGAAGATTCAAAACTTGGAGAAACAACTCAAAGACAAAGATGCTCAGCTTAAGAAGGAAGTAGCCAAGAAGTGTGTCGCAGAAGATCGGTTTCAAGAAAGCAAAGTGGTTGCATCATAACTTTTGAAGGAAAAAGCCAGGCTTGAAGAGTATTGTCAACACCTTGAAGAGTGTCTTGTGCCGGAGATTTAGTTTTTGTTACTTACCTTTGGTGTATTTGGTCACCCCCAGGATTGTTGGAGGGGACCATTTGTTTGTTTTTATTATTCAGTTTTTTTGTTAAGTTTACTTTGAAACACATATTTTGTTGTTTATCGTTACACTCTTAAAATGTCTGAAATCACTCGAACATCGTATTTTTGTTTGTAAATAATTGAAGTGTTTATCTTATTGTCCTTTTTTCCTTTGATTGTATGCTTGATGATTTTTGGTTGTGCGTCGTGACTGATGAATAAAAAGACTCTTGAATACCGGGAAATGACAAACACATCATGCATATCATGCATTTCATAACATTACAGGTTATCTCAAGACGATATTCTTATTCTTCTGCTTTTCTTATTCAGAATTCAAGACGACTACTCATTGGTATTCCAGCAGAAACAATTTTCCAAGACATATGGAACAAGTTCAAGCTGAAATCGCTGAAATGAGGGCCCAGATGGCTACACAGATGACCCAGTTCATGGAGGTCAACACCAATGTGAATCACCGACAAGAGGAACTGGCTGCCATTGTCAATAACCAGTGCCACTATCCAGGGGATGGTGGAAATCAATGGCTCTATTAGGACATTTCTATAGGATCGGGAGATGTGCAAGATCAGCCTGCTGGAAATTTTCACGGGATGCCTGGAAACGCTTTTGTGCGCAACATAGGGAAGTTTCCCCCGTCTTCGGGACCTCGTCTTGTGGGGAGCATAAGAGATAATCAAGGCAATGTAAGGAACTATCGGGGGTAGGATTATGACTTTGACCAGGATGAAGATCAATTTTCTTTTCGGCGTTCAGAGCCGAAGGTTCAGATTGAGGATAGGAAGTATCGGTTGTTGGAAGAACGTTTGAAGGCTGTGGAAGGGCAAGGAGTTCTTGGTATGGATGCTAATGATCTCGGGTTGGTGTCTGGGGTAAAATTTCCTCCAAAGTTCAAGCCTCATATATTTAAAAATTACAACGGAACGTCATGTCCTGTTACTCATGCAACTGCTTATTTCCAAAAGATGTCGGTACATACTGAAGATCAGGGGCTTTTGATTCACTTTTTCTAGGATATCCTATCTGGGGCATCCCTGGAGTGGTACATGAAGTTAGAGAAAACCCATATTCGTTGCTGGAATGATCTTGCTCAGGCATTTGTCAAACATTATCAGTACAATATGGATATGGATCCCAATCGCACTTAGTTACAAAATTTGTCACAGGGACCAAGAGAGTCTTTCAAGGAATACGCTCAGAAGTGGCGTGAGTTCGCTGCGAGGGTTCAACCTCCACTCATGGAGAGAGAACTCATTGATATGTTTATGAGTACCCTGCAAGGGACATTCTATGAGTACATGATAGGAAGTACTTCGGCAGGATTTGCAGACTTGGTTATGGCTGGTGAAAGAATTGAGGTAGGTTTGAAATTGGGGAAAATTCAGGTTAGAGGTTCTAGTGGCTCATCAGGGGGCAGTAAGAAACTATTCAGCACTTACCCTAAGAAAAGGGAAGGCGACACAAGTGCAGTTTACTCTCATAAAGGAAGAAGAGAGGATCGTCAACACCAACAAATCAATGCTATTTCTATTCCTGCTAATTCTCCTTCACAGCAGAGACCAAATAGAGTGCCTCAACAAGAAAGACAACAAGATGTTCCCCGTCAGTATAATAATCAACAACAGAGACAGCCCAGAAAATTTGAACCCTTGTCGGTATCTCTTACTAAAGCACTCCACCATTTGCTTGATTTGAAGTTGATCAGTTTGAGAAATATGCCACCACCACCCGCAAGACTTCCTCCTAACTATGATGCTAACGCAAGATGTGAATTTCATTCAGGCGGAGTTGGTCATTCTAATGACAATTGCTTTGCATTGAAGTGTAAAGTATAAGATTTTTTGGATGCTAAGGCAATTGAGTTTACTCCAATGACTGGTCTGAATGTCACTCAGAACCCAATGCCCAGGCATGGAGGGGGTGTTGTTAATATGATTGATGATAATGGTGAAGCGTTGAATTTAATCATGGATGTGGAACAAGTAACTACTCCGTTGTGTTATGTTAAGAGGTATTTTCTTGACAATTCTATTTTCTCGGGTTGTACTTTAGAGTGTGCCAAGTGTAGAGAGAAACCGAAGGGTTGTGATAATTTTAAAGCCGGTATCCAGTTGTTGATAAAGGAGGGTTCCCTGCAGTTTGATAAAAGACCGAGCTACCGTACGGTTATCAAAGAAGATGTTGATGTGGTATCTATTCCTTACACCCTTGTGCGCATTCCTACCCCATCTAGGGCACCTCCTTTGATGATTAAGGTACCTGGTTCCATGCCGTATACCAGTGAGAAGGCCATCCCATGGCATTACGGTGCCGATGTTTATTACCACGGGGTGAAGCAGGAAGTAAGTACCCATTCGTCTGAGGAAGAACATGCTAAAGGTAATGAAGAGGAAGTTCATAAATTTTCTGATGTGGGTCGAATGACTAGAAGCGGGAGAGTATTTGGTCCTTCCAATGTTCAAGATGCGGCAGATGCTTCTGCAAGAGAAAAAGGAAAACAACAGGTGATGATTGGTAATCCAAGGGTTACGCCAGCCAATGTAACTCAACCAATTCTGATACCAGAAGCTTCTTCAGTTCCCGATGAGGTTGAAGAGTTAATGCGAATTATCAGAAAGAGTGATTATAGCATAATTGATCATCTGAGCCATACTCCTTCCAAAATGTATATCTTGTCTCTGTTGATTTATTCAGAACCTCACAGAAATGCTTTGATGAAGTTGTTAAAGAATGCATTCGTGCCACATGAGATAACAGTCAATCAGTTTAAGAATGTTTATGCAAACATATCTGCCGGGAACGGTCTGGGCTTTACAAATTTTGATCTTCCTCTGGAGGGGCCAGACCATAACAAAGCGTTGCATATTTCAATGGAGTGCAGGGGCACTACTTTATCCCGGGTTTTGGTGGATACAGGATCGTCCTTGAATGTATTTCCTAAGTCAGCATTGATGAAGATTGATTATTCTGGACTGGAGCTGCGCCCTAGTGATTTGATGGTGAAGGCGTTTGACGGGTCTCGAAGGTCAGTGTTTGGGGAGGTGGAGTTACCAATCAAGGTTGGTCCTTGCACCTTCACGGCTACATTTTTTGTGATGGATATACAGCCAGCGTATTGTTGTTTGTTGGGGCGACTGTGGATTCATAGAGCAGGGGCAGTCACTTCTACTCTTCATCAGAAACTTAAGTATCCTGCAGAGGGAAAGGTGATAATTGTGTGCGGTGAGGAAGAGTACATCGTCAGTTATTTGACATCATTCTGTTATGTTGAAGTTGAAGGCGAGATACATGAGACTCTGTTACAGGCGTTTGAGACAGTTCATGCTGTCAATTTTCCTCCTCCAGAGCAGAAAAGAAAGCCTGATACTGTTATGTCATCTCTCAAGGATGCGAAAGCTGTGGTGGCAAATGGTAACCCTGAAGGTTGGGGTCAGGTGCTGGACTTTACCCCAAAATTTGATAAATTTGGTCTTGGTTTTAGCCCAGATCAGCAGAGTTCAACTCCCAGAGCATCTAGTTTATCTACTCCTGTGAAGTTTTCCCGTCCTTGTGCTACTTAGGAAGGACACGTCAATGCAGTTGGCGACGATAGGGTTGATGGCTATAATATCGAAGATTGGATTCGTCCGAGTATTCCAGGCCAGACACTCAACAATTGGACTTCTGTGGATGTTATCCAAGTTTTAAGCGCTGAGGAGTAATTTTCTTGTTTCTTTTATTATCATATCATAATTCCTACATTCTGCCCAAGGAGTAGTGGATCATTTGTGTAGGGCCACCATGTTTATTTTCAAGTTTATCATGAAATAAAGGATGTTTTTGCATTCAAAATTTTGCTCCATTTTCTTTTTTATTTAAATGGAGATGTTTTCTCTTTTCACACACTGCCACTAAAAAATGCCAAAATGCCATTCATGCAGATGCACTTCCACCACCAATCATATTGATAACGACTCTGCTATGGCTCATTATGACTTTGATACTCCTATTTATCAAGCTGAAGAAGAGGCATATAAGGATTGTGATCTTCCTGAGGAATTAGCAAGATTGTTAAAACAAGAGGAGAAGGTTATCCAGCCGAATCAGGATTCTATTGAGGTGGTGAATATTGGCACAGAAGAGGTAAGAAGAGAAGTCAAGATAGGGGCAGATCTCGAAGAAAGTATAAAGGTTAAATTGATTGAGCTACTCCGTGAGTATTCTGATATATTTGCTTGGTCTTATGAGGATATGCCTGGGTTGGATACAGACATAGTGGTGCATCGACTACTGCTAAAAGAAGGTTGTTCTCCTGTCAAGCAAAAGCTCCAAAGAACTCATCCTGAGATATCCAAGAAGATCAAAGAGGAAGTCAAGAAGCAGTTGGACACGAATTTCTTAAAGGTCATCAATTATCCACCATGGATTGCAAATATTGTTCCTGTGCCCAAAAAGGACGGTAAGGTCAGGATGTGCATGGATTATAGGGACTTGAACAGGGCCAGCCCTAAAGATGATTTCCCTCTTCCGCATATTGATGTGTTGGTCGATAACACTGCTCACTCCAAAGTGTTTTCGTTCATGGATGGTTTTTCGGGTTACAATCAAATTAAGATGGCTCCGGAGGATATGGAGAAGACAACATTAATCACGCCTTGGGGAACTTTCTGTTATAAAGTGACGCCGTTTGGTTTGAAACATGCCGAGGCAACATATAACCCCCCCCCCCCCCATGGTCACTCTCTTTCATGATTTGATTCACAAACAGATTGAGGTTTATGTAAACGATATGATTGCTAAGTCTAACACGGAAGAGGAGCATCTTGTTCATATGGAAAAGTTGTTCGAGAGACTGAGGCAATTCTTGCTAAGGTTGAATTTGAATAAGTGCACCTTCGGGGTACAGAATCGGCTGGATCAGTTGGAACTTATTAACGAGAAGAGGTTGACGGCTGTATGTCATGGTCAAGTATATCAACAAAGGATGAGGAAAGCTTTTGATAAGAGGGTACGACCTCAGTGTTACAAGCCAGGTGACCTTGTGCTAAAAAGGATAATTCTTCCCCCAGGGAGATCCCAGGGGAAAGTGGGTTCCGACTTATGAAGGTCCTTTCGTGGTCAAAAAAGTTTTCTCTGGAGGAGTGATGATGCTCACGACTATGGATGGAGAGAACTTCCCTCTCCCTGTGAATGCTGACGTAGTTAAAAAATACCTTGAAGAAAAAAAAAACCGCTAAACTGAAAACCCGAAAGGGTGGTTTAGGCAAAAAGAGGGTGTCCTGGTGAATCGAAAACCCGAAAGGGCGATTCAGGCAAAAGTTAGGTACTTAAAGCAAATAACTACTCTCGGCATGAGATCCTTTGTTTTTTCCTTCGTTCTGTCACCTGGCTTAAGCTCGAAGCTAATCCAAGAATGATCTGTCTGAAAGCAGGAAGATGAAAGCGTCAGAGCATAAGAGTCATAGCAGAGTCGGGACTTGATGGATATTCACATTCACATTTCCATTTGTAAACACTTGTTTGTTTTGATTTTGTAATTACTTGCTTCCAAATGTAAATGCCTTTTTCACAGGCTGATTTCTCAAAATCAATAGAATAGCTTCTTTCAAGTATACGTATACGTTTCTTTTCCCCCTTTTTACTATTTTGTTTGCACAAACGTCCAATATTTTGATAAGCATGTGCATATAAACTTCGTGGGCCTTACAAGGAAATGGTAATCTAAGTATTGGTTAGTTGATCGCTTGAAATACGGATAACAAGCACAACTACTACTATGCAAAGGGCATGTTTGGTTCTATGGTTGATGGATTTCTCTTTCACTTTGCTGGCGGATGCTTTGCCAATTTTGTTTCACCGCTCCGTGCTGTTGGTAAAGGTCATGGGTTAGAGTAATATCAAGATTACGGAAGGTCGGCGAGATCGGTGAACCTAGTTGGAGATATTTCTTCCCCATAATGGCTTTTATTACGTTTCTTTGCCGCACTTTCATGTGTTACCTTGATTGATTATTTTAGCATTGTCTGCATATAGGATTTTGTTTATAGTCGAGTGTTAGTCTTGATGCGTTGAATATTTTTGCCTTAAAAAAAAGAGAAATTGTTTTATTTTACTTAATCCATCCAGTATCACTCTTTAATTGTTTTTTCGGGCATTTTGATACCAACTGTGCCAATTCTTTTGCTTAAGCCAAGGGTTTGGAGGAAGGAGTTTAGCTAAAAACGATGACTGTAGTGGTATGCTTTTGAGTAGGACCCCATTTACGATGTACATGGATTTTTTTTCAATCCCCAAACACCGGAGATATAAGGGAGTTAGACCCTCGTTAACCCCTCTGAGCCTTCGAAGTAGGAGTTTCTTTTCTGTTAAAAAAAACCTTGTTTTTTAACCAGGGGTATGGTAGATGTTTAGTTGATTTGACCAAGCATTTAAATTTCAGAAGGAATGTCCCATCTGAGGATCACCACATTTTATCTTTTTCATCATTAGATCAGGAAAAATGTCTAAATCACAATGATCATTTCCTCACAAAGTCCTGAGGTCGAGATTGAATCGATACAATAATGGCTATCCCTCGCCGACCAAGGAATGAGGCATTTATTTTCTTCAAAAAAATAGAAAGAAATAAAAATTCAAAGACCTATAGTCGCATTGACTTTTTCGAAGTGGAAAGTATGGATAAGAAAGAAACAAAAAGCCCCTCTAAGTCGAAACTTGAAAACAAGTCGCTTAGGCAAAAGTTAGGGCATCCCGCTGGACTCCCAAATTTGAAATCCAAAAAGATTTTGTCCAGGAAAAAGTTAGGGAAAAGAAATCCTAAAAGGCCAAAACAAAAAAAGAGAGATTATCCAATAAGATTTTCACCAAAAGAAGAGGAACAATAAAAAAAACGCAGCAAAAGTTAAGTGACAATCATGTTGAAGAATTTGTCGTGATCACCCAACCATTTTGAATCCTTTTGAAAGATGAGTGCTTGTGATAAGTCAGTTGAACTTAGGACAGGAGAACATCACGAAGGGGGTGAGCACCAAATAACTTGAGCCTTGAAAAACTTTTTTCCAAAAAAAAACCTCGAACCAAGCCAAGTTACAACCTTTAAAAGTCCTAACTGACACAAGGGTTTAACTCAGAAGCATACTACGACAGGATAACGTTTCCTAAACTCCCAAATATGTGTTGCATACTCATGTTGGTATCTTATCACCCGCATCTTGACTCATTTTTTTTCAAAAAAAGGGAAGAAAAGTTTTGAAATTTTTGCACTCTAGCCAGTGACTCATTCACAACAGAGATGTGACACTTCGTTAAGATTTTCAACTTCAAGGCTTAAATAATCATTGCATCGGGTCTATCAGTATCAAAAATAAACATCTTCCTGCATGCAAAACATTTGTTTGACATCAAAAGAGAGTTTACACGTTGAACACCTGTAAAGAGCTTAGTGATTGTCAGGAAGGGAAATTCAGTTTTCTTCTGCTGGACAGGACCCGTGTATGTTTAGGACTTTACCTATCCCCAGTGAAGTTTATTATCCCCAATGAAGTTTCCTATCCCTAGTGAAGTTTCGTTTTTGCAGCGAAGTTTTGTTGGCCCTGGATTTTTCTTTTAAAAGCTTCATTCTGAGACTTCAAGTTTGGATATGTCGCATATCCCCAGTAGAGTTGTTTAAATGGGAACTCACATTCGGAAGAAGTTTTAAATCCCTAACAATTGCCAACAGAGAGCCCTCGCCATGACCTCTCATTTCTCAGTTGATCTGCTGACTGGGGAATCCTTATGTTAAGATCTTTCCTTATCCCCAGTAAGGTCAATACTGTGTGATTATCTACATGATCCATCCAATGGTTTCATTCTAAAATCTTCCTCCAACCAGAATCTTCAACAGAGTTCTGTCTCCCCGGTGAAGTCTCGTCTCCTCAGTAGAGCTTTGTTCCGCCAGCAAGGGTTTTTCACCCCTCACGTCGGGTTTATTGTCTTGGTGTCATCCTCAACACGGTTGTGCGCTGTCTTTTCCAGAGATTGCAATCCTGCCCTGATCTTCTCCCTCAATGTTTAATCTTCTCCAGAAGCTACAGTTTCGATCTAATCTTCTCTAGGAGTTTGCAATTTATTTTTGCAACTCCTCTCAATGTTTGTGGCTCGTTTCTACTGGTTTTTCGGTTGTTATTCCCCGCAAAGCTTCATCTCTTCGAGGGTCCCTCTCTAGCGGTTCCCCATATTTTGTCCTGTCATTTGGATTTTGCAATTTATTTTTGTAAGTCATGTCAGATTCTGATTTCTTGGTTATTGGCTTCCCAATTGGCCATTCCCCAGTGAAACTTTTAAACATGCATCATTACATTGCATCTACCAAAACGCGTAGCATTTCCATTATAAAGAGCATTGCGCTATATAAAAAGAATTCAAACATGCATCGGAACATAAGCCATTATTGTTTCTGTTGTCCCCAGTGAATTTGCTAAATACTTCGAATTAAATCCCCAGTGAGGTCTTCGTCCTCTTTATCTCAGTTTTCCCCTCATACCAATATCCTTTTTTATGTCAATCATTTGTTTGTTTGAGTGTCTAGTCTTGACTATAGTTCAGTTTTGCCCTGGCGCGGTCTTCTCGGGTTTAGTCTTCACTACCCTCTCTGGTTCATTCCAATGCCTATTGATGCACCTTTCAAATACTAGTTTCGTCCTGATATTCGCTTTCAACAGGTTTTTTAGGTGTACGCCCTAATCTCCTTGATTTGGGTCGAGCTCGAGTTTCGTCTCCTCACCTTGCACGTGAAATCCAGTTTCGTCATGGTACTCATCTAGTTTAGTTTCGCCTAACTAGTTATTGAGTCGAGTTTCGTCTCGTTCTTGCTTTTATACCTTGGACCCTTTGACGGTGTTCGTTTACCGAGTGCAGTGTTCGTACTGCGTCCCTGGTTTAAAATCAGTCTCTTTTTTTCCTTGGATCCTTCTATCAGTTTTCGTCACTGTTTATCCATTGACCTGAGACCAGCAGGTGCTCTGAGAAACATGCACTCTCATCACTCTCGCTTTGGGTCGAGTTTCGCCTCGTCTCCTGTGCATGAAATCCAGTTTCGTCCTGGTACTCATCTAGTTTAGTTTTGCCTAACTAGTTGTTGAGTCGGGTTTTGTGTCGTTCGTTTTTGCTTTCGTACCTTGGATCCTTTGATGGTGTTCGTTTACCGAGTGCAATGTTCGTACTGCGTCCCTGGTTTAAAATCAATCTCTTTTGTTCCTTGGATTTTTCAATCAGTTTTCGTCGCTGTTTATCCATTAATCTGAGACCAGCAGGTGCTTAGAGAAACATGCACTCTCATCACTTTGCTATGGGTCGAGTTTCGCCTCGTTACCCGTGCGTGAAATCCAGTTTCGTCCTGGTACTCATCTGGTTTAGTTTCGTCTAACTGGTTATTGAGTCGAGTTTCACCTCACTTTTGTTTCTCATTTCTGGGATTCTTTTAGTTCCTTCATACTGTCTATCTTAGTTGAGATTAGCAAGTGCTCCTAGAATCACACACTCTAGCCACTTTTGCTTTGGGTCGAGCTCAGAGTTTCGTCTCCTCGCCCGCGTAAGTTTACTTTTCCAGAGCTTAGTTTCACCTATACTATGTGGTTTTAGTTTTATCTCACCCTTTTTGAAGCCCAGTTTTGCCCTGGCACATTTGTCCGGAAGTTTAGTTGCGTCTACTCTTCTTTGTTTTTGTTCTGTTTCAACCTGCGTTACAACTTCATTTTGACGCATGTCTTGGGGGTTTTCTGCTTCTTTTTCTTTCTTCTTCAAGAGTGTAAATTTTCGGGTTCTTTTTTATTCAATCATCTTAAACTCTGAATGCTCAAAAGTTGTCACTTTTCTCACTTATCATATTGAATATGTTTAAATAAGGGCAGTTGTTGCACCCCAAAATTTACCCTCTTGATTTAGCCTTATGTTTCATTATGAATATCATATTGCATTGCATTCATACATTGTGATGGGATCAAGATACTTTGGTTATAAAGTTTTCCTCAAGCTTTGAAGGTTGACTGCATTGACAAGTTGCTCAAGTAGAACCTTATCATCCAAATGTATGGATCTTTCAAGCTCAAAAGTTATTGCATATATCAAGAATGTTTTATCCATCTCTTTAGATCATCAGAGGATTGAAGTTTGTGTTTGATTATAAGAGGAATCTCTCTTTTGATTCACCAGTCAATTTAGGGTTTTGCTTGATCAAGGTTATTGATCAATGTACAAGTCTTGACTTGGAAGCTACAACATCTCATTGGTATTTGTAAAGTCTTTGTACAAGCAATTGGCCAAGATGTCCAGAGAATTTGAAGTTTTGAAGATGATTCATCACTCTCCTTTGAGGAATCAGTCAAAATTAGGGTTTAGTCCAAGTTGAAGTAAGTGGGGTCTAGATGAGCCAATTCATGAAGAATCACTATCTTGTCATCATTAGAATCAAATTTGATCAAGGAGTCTCTCATGATACTCAGTGGAATTATGGTTTTGAAGCTTGATCAGCTATCTCCTAGCACATGGTACAAAACTAGGGTTTTGGATTTAATTATGATTTCTTTGACTTTTTCACCCAAATTTGTTTCCATGATTCACCGCATGTTATTAGGCATTTATGATTGAAAATTTAAAGTTCAATTTGGATTGGAAATGATTCAATTGATCAAAAGGGGCAAATTGGTCATTTTAACCAAAGTCAGTAAAATCAGGAGTTGACCAAGTGGACTTTTGGTCAGCCGTCAATTTAAGCATCCTTTTTTCATATCCCATACGCAAATTCATCTTTGAATCATGAGAAATGGTGAATTTGAGTGTAACTTGTTCAAGAAGTAACTTAAAAAATTGAAAAAATTCTAAGTGCCAAGATGACTTCTCTTGGGTAAGCCACGCGCGTAATTTCATCAAACACTTGGCATGCAATTTTGAGGAATCAATTTCTTGTGACTCAAGCCTCAATTTGAAAAATTAAAAAGAGCATTTTGTGGTTTTCCATGATGGATTCCCATTGAGCCTTGAATCATTCAATTTGGCCAAGAATTGAGTGAGTTATGATGCTTCAAAGTTGGTATCTCAAAGCTGGCTTCATGCACACCATGCATGCCCATGCACACGCGCGGACCAGGCAGGCCAACTTGCATTTTTGCCTCAAGTTTGCAACATATTTTCTCCATCAAGTCAGCATCAATTTGGAAAATTCAAAGCCCTATGATGTTTTATATTATGAGAACTTTTGAAAGGCCCCTCAAGCATCCAAAACACACGAAGGAATTTCAAATGGCCTAAGCATAAAGTCAGCTAGCCAGATTATGGGAAAACCATGCCCATGTTGCAAATTTTTGCACAAATCCAGTTTTGATTGTTTTCAACATAGCCAGCTCACCAAGTGCACATTCTTTGCTCAAAATTCCACTCAACTTGACATCACCAAAACGACTTCTATGTTGGGCATAGTAGAAACAAAACGCATCACCATATGACACTCTTCATTTTTTTGTTTTTTTGCAAATCTTGCTTCTAACGGCCTTGTGTTTTCAAATACCCTTCTACTTTCAGCAATCACTCTATATAAGCCATATTTCACACCCTTTCAAGGAACACATTCATCTTCTCAAAAGAAATCAGAAGCTGCTATCTCTCTCAAGATTTTTTTTTTGCTTCGAAGCTTCTTCATTCTCCATTCCGGAGCTCGATTCATGACCATTTTCACTTCATTGGAGCATTAGAAGTAAGGGACAAGGGTTTTCACTTTATTTCAGAGGCCATAGTTGAGTTTATTTCTCAACTCTAAAGGTACTTTCAGATCTCGATTCTCCATATTTCTACTTGTTTCATATGATTTAAAGCTTTTGATTATGTTCATAGCTGGCCAGATCTTACATCTGATGTATAAACTTGTTTGATTTTGAAGCATATGCGATTTGGTGAACTTCTGGTTTTTCATGGTTTAATGATTTTCTCAATTTTCTTGCTCTGATTTCTACTTCCATGGTCGATCATTTTGAATTTTGTAAAAAGCATGATGTAGTTGGTAGTTTGAACTTTGATTTGTGATTTGAATCATTGATTTTGGTGGAGAAATAAGGAAGAAGCGTTGATCAGAGCATAGGGGCATGAAACTGAAAAACGCGCGTTAGGGCATTGTCTTGAGGAAGAATACGATGGCGTGGCTGGATCTGATTGGTCCATGTGATTTTTAATGCATTTTTCATATTTTTGATTCTATTTGATTTTCTGATTTTATTTTTGTGATCAAAAGTTTTTTAAAAATCATATTTTTTTTGAATTTTTTTAAATGATTTGATTGGTCTAAAAATTCATAGGTTTAATTAATTAATTGTTCAAAGATTATTTTATTTTAATAGTTCCTTTGATTCAAAGATTCCACAAAAAATATTTTGGACTCATAAAATAATTTAGAATTTGATTCCTAAATTTATTTAGAATTTTTTCTATTTTTGATTAGAAATTTAATTTCAAGAGTTTATTAGAAATATTTGTTTCATAATTTTGGTTTTAATACATCCTTTAATTCAAAAATTCTCAAAAAAATCATGCAAGCTTATCTTTAATCATAGAATATGAATATAATTTTATTTTGACCTTTTCATGAATTTTGGCTAGCGTTTGCATTTTTGCCTTTAAATAATAGTTTAATTGTTAATTGTTTCTTTAATTTTTATTTTAATATTTCCTTTAATTAAAAAATTCCAAAAAAAATCAGAGATGTGTGTTTTTTAGTTCTAATATTTGAATATAATTTTGGTTGGACTTTTTTCTGATTTCGTATAGAATTTTATTTTGAGATATGGTTATTGGATTAATTGATTAATTGTTGGAATTTAATTTAATTTTTTACTTTTCTTTAATTCAAAAAAAGTGAAAAAATATGTATTCTGACATTTAACATTTCCTTGTGATTTTCATAATCTTGGTTTGAATTGTTTGAGTTTTGATCTTATGTAATCAATATTTAAGATTAAAAGTCAAAAATTAGGGTTTTGTTGCTTATGGTGCAAGTTTCATTTTCAAAACCCTTATGCCCTGGATTTTCAATAGAATTCAAGTCTTAATTAGGGTTCATGAATGTGTTGAGGATCTGAAAACCATTTTTCTTGAATTATTTCACTTGGTTTTACATTTTTCCACAAATTATTTTGAAAACTTGTCTAGTTTGGTAGTTTTGCCAACTAGTTTTGAACTTTGGGCCTCATTTGATCTCTTCCTCAATCATTCATGAACTTAAGGCTTGCTTTCTGACTTCTACACACTTCAAGGATGCTAAGACGTTTTTGGTTTGATTTATTGATCCTTGTTTCTATTTATGATGTATTTTTGAAGTGAAGGTACCCAATTAATGTTGCATGCCATGTTGCAATTTGTTTGATGGCCAATGAACTTGAGTGAGGCCTATAATTTGGAACCTAATGATCATGTTGGATATGTTTATTCAAATAAACTCAAGTCATTTCACCTATTACCCTATGTTTGAATGTTTGAACCTTTTGATGCATTGTGTGGAATTCCTCTGCTATTATGCTTGTGAACTATGATGAATTAATTGTGCATGATTGAATTATGTTTACTACTGACCTTCATGGGATCTGCTCATATCTGATTATCTCATTACTTACATCCTGATGGCGTAATTTCTGACTTGATTTATCTGCTGATGCCAGCTTGCTTGAAGTTCTCTGGGTTTCTTTTATTCTTGTTCAGTTGCTACGGATAATTATCCGTTTGGTATTGAACTATTTCCTTTCTTCCATTTTCATTTTTTTCATAATCATATATTGCATTATTGGACCTCTGTTGCTGATATATGTCAGGAGGCCCTCTGGTTTTTTGTCTGATACATGTTTTGTGTTTGCTTTTGATCGATGAGTCACTCAATTTAGAAATTGAGATCACGACTTCGCTCTTAGTGCATGTTCCCTATAGGGTGTTTATTTTTTTTCTTCTTTAATTGTTGATCGATGAGTCACTCAATTTAGAAATTGAGATCACTACTTCACTCTCATTGCATGTTCCCTATAGGATGTTAATTGTTTTTCTTCTTTAATTGTTGATCGATGAGTCACTCAATTTAGAAATTGAGATCATGACTTCGCTCTCATTGTATGTTCCCTATAGGATATTTTTGTTAAGCTTCCTTTAACATGTTAATTAAGGTAGGATTTTCCTTTATCCTCAACCTTAGGATCAACCATTGTATGATAACATTAAGGATAATGCTAGGCTAGTTTCCCTTAGTTGTTTTTTCCTTCCTTTGCATTTTGCATCTTAAAACAAAAATTATTTTCTTGGAAAATCATAAGACATTTCTAATAAACTCAAACCCTTCTTCAAGGTAAAAGATACAAATCAATCTTATTTGTTTGTGCGCCTCTTGGCTTTATTTTTAAATCTGGTTTAGCCGATGTTTCACCATCGCACATTTGTTTGAAGCCGATGTTTCGCCATCGCACATGTTTGTTATCCTACTTTGATTCTCAATGTCATTATTAGGTGTGATATTTTGCTATCCGTTTCATTGATGTTTCACCATCTTTACCATGATATCTTGTTATCTGTTATAAGCCGATGTTTCACCATCGCACATTTGTTTGAAGCCGATGTTTCGCCATTGCACATGTTTGTTATCCTACTTTGATTATCAATTTCATTGTTAGGTGTGATATTTTGCTATTCGTTTCATTGATGTTTCACCATCTTTACCATGATATCTTGTTATCTGTTATAGACGATGTTTCGCCATTGCACATTTGTTTAAAGCCGATGTTTCGCCATCGCACATGTTTGTTATCCTACTTTGATTATCAATGTCATTGTTAGGTGTGATATTTTGTTATCCGTTTCATTGATGTTTCGCCATCTTTACCATGATATCTTGTTATCTGTTATAGCCGATGTTTCACCATCGCACATTTGTTTGAAGCCGATGTTTCACCATCGCACATGTTTGTTATCCTACTTTGATTATCAATGTCATTGTTAGCTATGATGTTTTTGTCATCCGATTTATTAATGTTTTGCCATCTTTGCCATGATACCTTGTTATTTTATAGCCGATGTTTCGCCATCGCACACTTGTTTGAAGCCGATGTTTCGCCATCGCACATGTTTGTTATCCTACTTTGACTCTCAATATCATTGTTAGGTCTGATGTTTCATTATTTGATGTTTCGCCATCTTTAACATGTTACTTTGTTATTATTTAGCCGATGTTTACCATCTCATTTGTTTGTTGTTTTATTTGATGTTTTACCATCTTAACTGCTTTTGTTGTCTTAACTAAAAAACACAAACCAACCAAAATATTTAAGCCGAACTACGGCTGCTCTGATTCCTTAAAAGGGATATGTAGGCAAAGGGGTAGGGCCCAACCGAGCATAACAACTTTTATTTTCTCTACATTGTTTTATTTTTTTTCTTCTTTCGCATGCAATCCCTTTTCAGTTTTAAGCCATAGACATAGGTTTTGACCACACCCATTAGATTAGATAACAAGAGTGGATACCATAGAGTACTACAGGCGTGTGGGGTGCTAATACCTTCCCCTCGCGTAACAGACTCCCTTACCCGATCTCTCGGTTGAAAGACCGTGATTTCTCCCTTTTCAGGTTTTCTCGATGTTTACCTTTCCCTTTCGGCGGGATAAAAGATGTTCGGCGGCTGCTTCATTGATGTTTCATTACATCCAGATGACAGGTTCCGGCCGAGTGGTTTCACATACAACTAACTTTTCATCTTTTTCGGGAAAGATCAGTCAGCAAATGGCTATCATCAACAATTTGCAAAAAGTCATAGATTGATACCTGAAACAAGCCAGGAAAATTATCTACACGACCAGCTGAAGCAATCCTACACGGGCTTCTTCTCATACACTCTTGCATTTACAGTTCAGATACGTTCCAAATACGAATGCCATTCTGATACTCATTCAGATTCATCTTTCGGATACAGTTCAGATACGCTACAGATACAGATGCCATTCTGATACTCATTCATATTCATCTTTGAGATACAGTTCAGATACGCTCCAGATACGGATGCCATTCTGATACTCATTTAGATTCAGCTTTCAGATACAGTTCAGATACGCTCCAGATACGGATGCCATTCTGATACTCATTCAGATTCAGCTTTCAGATACAGTTCAGATACGCTCCAGATACGGATTCCATTCTGATACTTATTAAGATTCAGCTTTCAGATACAGTTCAGATATGCTCCATATACGGATGCCATTCTGATACTCATTCGGATTCACCTTTTAGATACAGTTCAGATACGCTCTAGATACGGACGTCATTCTGATACTCATTCAGATTCAGCTTTCAAATACGCTCCAAATACGGATGCCATTATGATACTCATTCAAGTTTCAGCTTTCAGGCATGAGTCAAATACAATCCATTTATGGATGTTATTCTGGTACTCAACCTAACACATCCTCTATTTCAGTATAAATCAACCAGAGATTTAATTTGACACTTCTTTCATTCCTGCCAACAATCATTTTTGGATGGCATCTGTAAGCCCATCTCCAACAACTTTCCATCATCTCTCCAAATGGCATATTTAAGCCCATTCCCTACACCATCAACCACCACATCATCGAGTGCAAATTTCTAGGCATTATAGTGTCCAATCATCTTTCACCTTCCAGTCACGAATGACGGATCCGCCAATCTAACGCTTCAGGTTTAAGAAGATTGAATAATGGAAGCTGTTGTATCCCAAAATTTTCCCTCTCATTTATCAAATATTTTCTCACAAGATCTCCTTTGGTTCAAGACTGCACAAGGTTTGATCAGCTCAAGACACCTCCTTAAGCACTGATTACTAAAATTAGGGTTTGAGATTGCACAAGGATAATTGAACTTTCAATGCCTCATATGACTTTCATAAATCATTATGGACCCCCAATATTTCTCATGTCAAGTTTCAAGTTTTGGATCATATTTTTTATCATTCAATTGATCAGTTGACCTAAAAATCAGCTGCATTGGCGAAAAAGTCAACTGTATACTGAAAAGTCAAACATTGACTTTTTGGTCAAAATCAAGTGTCAAAGATCACAATTTTCCAAAACATGTCAAAATATGAAAATTGTTCATCAAGAAATCAAAAAAGTCAAGATTTCATTTTGAAAAGTCAAAGTTTCCAAACTTAGAAATTTTTCTAAGTGTTGGAAACTTCGTATTTTTCACAACTTTGAGCGAATTTTTCACCATGATGCAAGATGATTCAAAAGACTCTTTCAACATGAAAGTTGTAGATATCCATGAGATCAAAAACATTGCTTTTACACAACTTCTCCTAGAAATTATTGGATCTCTAGTTATAAATTCATGAAGTCAGGGCATTTTTGTATAAACACTTAGAGAAATTTTCAGCAGTTTTAGTCAGGTTTTTTGTCCCAACTTCTTGGCCAATTTTCATCGAGTTCCAGCTTGATTTAACAAAAGTGGAAAACATGAAAGTTGTAGGGGAGATTCAAATATTTCCAAAAAGTCCAAGAACTCATTAAGATCATTCTTGAGCTGAGAGAATCGAAGAGATGAAGTTAGGGTTTCATTCTTGATTTACAAGGCAGAATTTGTGATGAACACTTGACTGAAATTCCAACCAAAGCTACAAGATCTCTCTTTTCAGGATATTTTCTCTCCAAATATATGCATAATCAAGCAATTACACAAACCCTAAGTGTATTACACAAGCATTTGAAGCTTTGTCCAAGTCTTGATGCCATTTATGGTTAGAAATGCAAAAGCAACATTTCCATTTGCATAAAGCTTCACTTTTCCAACCACTCTCTTCTTTCAAAGCTTGAAACTTGTTCCAAAGATCACAGTAAATCCCTCAACATCAGAAGCAATCCACAAGACCTGCAAAGCATGGCTAAGTTCCTTAATTCACTCCTTTCTTCATCATGAAGCAACTTGTCTTTATGAATTTGAAAAAGGCATAAAAGGTTTTTTGTCAAGAAAATCTGAGTGTTTTTTTCAAGTCTCAAACCTTCTCTATAAATAGAGAGGCCAATTGCAAGAGAAAGAGGTTAGAAAAAATAGAGAGAAAATCCCAAAGTTTTGTTATAAACCCTCAAAATCTCATATTCACAAAAGCCATAAAAATCCATAAAGCTTCCATTTCTTGAGCTTTGAAATCCAATTCCTAGAACTCTACATATCTTGCAAGTTCTGCCCAAACATCTAAGCACCTCACATACATCACCTAGAAGTTGTTCAAACTCAAGAACAAGCTTCTATAACACCTCTATTTTTTTTCAAGTTCAAGAAAAGTCAAGACAACAACTAAAGCTCAGAGTATAAAATCCAGCTCCAAGGTAAGTTTCTTGACTTTAACTATTCATTTCAAGCATCATTAGTGATCCATTTTTGAAGACAAAATGTAGTAATCATTTCCCTTGAAGATAACCTATTGTTTGTCTTCCATTATTTTCATTTATGTGTTGAGAACTAACCCATGCATGTAGCAAAACAATGTTGAAGTAAAAAATGACAGTATGAGTCGACACATATCTATATGAGTCGACTGATCTTAGTGAAAAAGGACAGTATGAGTCAACACATAGCCTTATGGTTCGATACGTACTTCTATATAAGCCTAAAATTGAAGGAAAAAAGAGTGTATGAGTCGACATAAAGCACTTATGAGTCGACACATGCAGTGTATGAGTCGACACATACCATTATGTATCGACTCATACTGAGTTGATTTGGCAATACAGGGGCAAGGAAAGTTATGTGTCGATGCATAGGAGCTTGTGTAGACACATAATAGTGCAAAAATGCAATGTTTCCTTCTTTTTACATTGTTTTTATATTTCCTTCATTGTTATTCGATATGGTTGTAATATTTAAGTTCCTATTTTATCCCCATTTGTAAATTGTACCCCCCATCCCCTTAACGATGTAATAGCGTAAGACTTTATTTTCCGTAATTTAACACTTTCAAATACAAATGTTAGTAACAAGGGTGTGTATGGAAAGATAAAAATCAATCTTATACAATCCAAATCCAAGACCAAACAATGCATGAAAAATAAACACTTGCACCTCTAGGGTTAACTCCACTTGTTGCCTTATAAAATATCCATATTATGCATGTGGGTATCTTAGCAAAAACTAGCAAAAATACAAGATCATAGTCCGTCGATGACACTATCAAAGTTGCCTTTCAAAAATGATCTTAGTCCCTTAAAGAAAATGCTAAGATATCTTACAACATTGCTAATCATGGCTATACGATGACCCATTCCCGTCCCTTTTACATCTAAAGATAGGGTTTCTTACCAAATCAATGGTAAGATAACAATGTCAAAGGAAAGAGGAAATAAACAAGAAAGACTTTTGAGTAAGTAGAATGTTCCTAGTTGCTTGCTCATTTTCAAACCAAAGCATCCTTTCTATTTTTAAAACAAACACCAACACTTTCAAAACATCTTTTAAACTTGAAACATTTTCAAAAGATCAATACTTTGTATACATTCTTACGAACGAGAATTATTACAAAGTTTGCCTAAAACAATGGCACCTTTAGAAAATACTTTCAAAAATCACACAAAGCACATTTTCAAATAAAAGTAAGTGATCTAGAAAGTAATTAAGAGCCCATGGAAAACCATGGATGAAAAGGGTTCTAATACCTTCCCTTTTCATAATCTACCCCCCGAACTCAAGAAAACATCTCAAAGGTCTTTCCTGTTCTTTTCAGCCTTTCCTTTTGGATAAAAGAAAATTCGGTGGCGACTCTTACTAACCGCAACATTTGCGATAAAGTGCAAAACAACCAAGTCAGTTCTCCCACCGCGTCACACTTGGAATTATGGAGTATTGGACTTCTTGGACTTAGGATTAGATACCTTGGCCTATGTTGGAGACCTTGTGACCTTAATTGATATTTTAATTGAAGTTCTTGGGGTTTACCTCAAGACATTGGGTTGCTTGTTTATTTTGTGTGCAGGTTATTGTGATTACCTACTTTGTCTGTAATCTGGAACTCACCCGTATACGGTCGTTACTCTGCCCAATTTTTGTGAACACTTAATACATTTGAGGTTTGGTCTTCTATAGAGGTATAGTATCTTTGCTTTCTTGGTTTCAATCCAAAGAATTAGAATTCTATCTTGACTCATAATGTCAAGTGTTGGCTTCTTGTTGGTTAGACGGTTCTCTTCCTTAGCTTTTACCTTATGCTTTAGGATAGTCCCTTCATCTCCTCCCATATTCTTTAATTTCAAAAGTCTTCTCCCTCCTTTTGAAAACTCTTCTTGTTTCTAAACTTGAACCACTTTCATAATAAACTTGGACTTAGGTCCATGCATTTTCAAAACATTTTCATAAATAAACTTCAATCAACTTAACAATACCTTGAAATTATTGTGAGAAGACTAAAAGTCAATCAATCTCATTCAAACCATTTTTCCATTTTGGCTATTATCTTTAAAATTTTCTCAAAAAGATTAGACTCTTGTCAATCCTTGTAGTAATGCAAATAACTATACTTCTACAATATGTAGTGAAGTGAGATATTTTCCACTTGGATGTTGAGTGAGGCATTGTTGATTTTAAAATTCAAGCCATATCCTCCATTTTGAGATGATGCAAATTCTCCTTTCTCGTGATTGTGCATAGTAAGTAAGTTTTCCACACGGGCAATGACGATGATGTCTTATCTCATAAAATTAACCAACGCACTTGTGTTTTAAATTTTTTTAAGAGGAACTATGTGTACCCTGATCCCCTATTGCACAGAAGGTGGTACATAGGAACTAAAGGTTCACAACCGCGGCGGGTGCAAAAATTATAAATAAAAAATATTTCTTTTCTCACCTCCACCATCTATTTTTATACAACATTTTATAGCCAAAATATACAGATTTTACAAAGAGGTTCCTGCGGAGTACCATAGATGTTTGGGGTGCTAATACCTTCCCTTTGCATAACCAACCCCCTTACCTTGAATATTTCCCCCTCTTTTTGGGTTATTCGCTCTTTTCCCATTCCTTTAGAAACAATAAAGCATGGTGGCGATTTTTATTTTGATATGTATAAGTCTAGTAAATCCAATGGCTTAGTCTTAAACATTTCTACCACTACAGAAAAAAATGGCGACTTCACTGGGGAAAGATTGACCTCTTGCTGGTTTATCCCTAAGTGGGTTAAACCTATGCTTTTTTATATCTGTATATGTGCTATTGTTTGTTATATGTTATATGTTGTATATATGTTTGTCTGGACTTTTCTGGTTTTCAGGGTGCTTTGTGATTACTCATGAGTCCTATACCCGGATGTCGTACCCCAAATTTATCCTACCTCGATGATTTTATTTTTCGAGATTAAGATAGAAGAAATATTTAATTAAGGATGGTACGTCAGTATCTGATGGCCCATCTTTATCTAAGACTAGGGGTGTATTTTAATTCGCGAAAATGGGTCTTTCTAAAGCAGAAAGACCCATGCATCCGTGAACCCATTCACGAAGCTAGTTGGCCCATGGCCCATGCGATTCTAAAATGGAAAATTATTTCCAAATTAATTATTAATCCACTTAGGTGTTAGGATTGTTAGTAAGAAGAAAAGGAGGTGCAATTACGAATAACAGGCCCATTGTGTTTTCTGTAGTCCGTTTGTTATTTTGATTTTAAGTTTTAATTCATAGGGCCTATTTGAAAATTTGTTGAAAAGAAGGGTGCGTAATTTACAAGCCCATTTAAGGTTTATTCACGGTTAGTAAAGAGAGGGGGCCAAATTTCAATTAAAGTCCCATTAAGGTTCTTGTTAAGAGAAGTTAGCCCTTTTCTTTTTTTTTTGTATTGAAAAAAGATTTGTTATAAGAAGTTTTTTTCTGTTATCATAAGGATGTTTAATTATATAACTGTTTTGTTATAAAAAAATAATAATAAGAAAGTTTTGGGGAAAAAGGATTTTGGATTAGATTGTTAAGGCCATTTAGGCCCAACTGAAAAAGGACTTTGTTGTTTCAATAAAAAAAATATACTTAGAAGTTGATTTTGCTGGGTAAGCAAAATTATCGAATTAGAGCTATTACTAATAAACTTTTTATTTATTAAAAAAAATTTATTATTAACTATAATTAAAAGTTATTAGACTATTGTTATTAAAGATATTTTTTAAGTTTCTTAGGCCCAGTCTAACAATAATAGCGTTGGAGAGGAGGAGATTAAACCCAAAGACCAGACAAAACTTAGAGAAAGGAACAACGGGAAGGGTAAACTGAGCTTTTTTTGTTTTCTTCTCTAGTCGTTGATTTGAGGTTTTGATTGAAGGGTTAGGTTTTGACGCTGTCGCGGTAGGGATAGGTTGTAGGATTAGAAGGGAAGAGGAATGGGATAAGGGTTGTGTCTGGTTAACGAGAGAGAGATAAATGGGTTCTAATGTAAAGAAGAGAAAGGGTGGTTTGCCAGTGCCGCCGGTAGCTAAATATTAGGGTTGAGAAAGGGGAATTTGGGGGGGGGGGGTGTACGAGAGAGAAGGTGAGATAATGGTGTCATCGTAACACAAACAATCATGTAAAATGAAATTAAAACAATATTAATCTATGTGATCCCATGCGACGCACCTATCTTGTCTATCGTACTCCCTCATTTTGCATCCATTAGATCATGATCAGACGGCCACTGGGCCAAGTCTGTGTTAGCTAGCGTACACCCTCACCGCACCTGATTGCGCCTGGCCTCAACTCCTAGTGTAATGGGCCTAAGCCCAATGATATTCACACCTCCCTTCTAATTATTAGCTAAGTTCAAAACAAAAACGCACCCCCTTGGTCTGAATAAATAATTAGGCCTAACGTTCCCTAATTCCTACTATTAACCGCACCCCCTGTTTTACTACTCAATTAGAATTTACACCCCCCTGAATTTATTTAATTTAATTTTATTTCTTTTTTTTATATAATTCAATAATTTTTTCCTATTTTTTATAAATATACACATATTATTTATTTATCATAATTATTATTATCAAATAATGATTTTTTGTTATTTTTATTATATTTTTATATAATTATTATATATTGTTGTAGTTACTTAAATTTTTTATTATTCTAATTATAGCTTATTATTTATAATCCCTTTTTTTATGTGAATATTATTATTAATATATTTACTATTTAAATATTATTATATGATCAAATAAATCTATTTTATTTAAAAAATACATATTATTTTATATATTATTTGCATTAAAATATCCCTAATCATGCATTAATCAAAGATCTTCGCAAATAATACGATTAAAAAACACAAACAAACAACAAACTATTTTCGCAATAAACTAAGCTAATCAACTGCTTTTTTCGCAAAAGGGTTTCAAACTAGTTTTGACGTACTACGCACTCAGTCAAAATCTCCGCAATCACTACTCGGACCGAGTGCGAAGTGATTCAAAATAGGTTCGCAAACCCCTAAAAAACACCAACCCATACGAACTACGAATTTGGACTCTGATTCCTCAAAAGAGGATACATAGGCATACAATCAAAAATCGTGGCGAGTCTTTCTATTTAAAACTTAATATCAAGTTTTACCCAAACCTAAACCTAGAGCCTAATATCTAAGTGAACAAGGTATATGAAAGGTGCCTAATACCTTCCTTTCGTCTAATTAAGTCTGAAACCTTGAATCTCTGTCTACGAATTAGGGTTTTCTGTTAGATTCCCTTCCTTAGGATAAAAACTAATAGTGGCGAATCTGATTAAAAAACTAGTTGCTACAGCTGGAGACTCTATTGGGGACTCTCCTTAACCCTAGGTTTAGGTATTTTTGGGTTTCTATTTTTATCTGCTTTATTTATTTATTTCATTTATCTACTTTATCGCATTTATTTATTTATTGTCAATTTCTCTTATCATCATATATTTACTGCGTGGCAGGATTTTTCTATCTAAAAAATATTTCCAATATAATCCTTAGAAAGAAGGTTCGTCTTAGCTTTGGGAGTACATCATCCCTGTGAGTTTATGTGATGACTTCGCCTAGAGTCGGTGAACTTCCGAAAAAGGAATACTTATCAAGAGATATCCTCTTGACGAGTAGGACTTTGGAAGGTCACCCATGACTTTTTGTAACAGCCTTAACCTAAAAACTCACGACGAGACCTTTCACGACTTTGAGACAAAAGTTTCAGTCCGTAAAGAGGCTCCACCTAAGGGAGGCCCTTATGCCTTTTCCCTCTGGTGTTATTCATGACACCCTTAAGGAAGCCACCTTTTGGGAGGGTAAAACAATTGTAGGTCAAAATTAAGAAACCTACATTCTAGGGGTACTTATCAAAAAATCCCGTCACTCAACCTTACACCCACGCATTCATACATTTCATGTATTCGTCATACATTCATCATATATTCGTCACCCGTTTCTTTGTCTTATTCACGGGGTACAAAAAAAATAGAGATCTCTGTGACTGTCTTTAAAAAATGGATACCAAAGGAAATAACTTGTCTGCGTTAACACGCCAAACATGCCTAAAATCAAGGCCACAAAAGGGAAATAACATGCTGAAGACTTTCTCAAGTTTTGTCCAATAACAGGGGATGGTTTCAAGATCAGATGTCTGCAGGCTCACCTAGAAGATTTATTTCATTTTTGCATGATTTCACGCAAATAAATTTTTGGCTTAAGATTGTAATATTTTTCAATATCTGAATTACATTACTTTCAATAAAGGCGTTTTGTTTCCACACATCGTTTGCGTATCTATTTTAAAATTAGTCGCCAAAAATAATAAGTAAAATATAAGCATGTACCCGAGTGAATAAGGCATTTAAAATAAGAAAACATTTCATGTTCATGCATTCGCACACATGCATTTATAAAACACCTGCATGTCATATCAAAACTCATTTTCTTTAAAAATATCTCCAGTTAAGCCATTGGTAAAAGAAGACCTCCACCTCCTTGGCCTCCATATCAAACAAGGGCTTATCAACAAAATGCAAGGGAGAAAATCAAGGAAACTCAGGCTGCATTCAGAGAGGATATTGACCAAGTAAAGGGTGATGTCACTTCAATAAAGGGAGATCTAAGTCAAGTTCTCCTAGATTTGAAGAACATTATTGACAGATAAGACCAGATACCCGGGGCAGCTTTCGAGGAAGTAGCCCAAACTATTGGTGCATCAAGTGGTAACCAACCAAGGAAAGAGCCAGAAGCAGGACCCCAAAAGTCCGTCATGGCCCAACAAGAAGCTGAAACCGAAGGGTTGGTCCCACCGCCGCCAAAATCAGGGGCATCTCGTACCCTACAAATTCCGACCAATGATGCAGATAATTACTTGGACCTGCAATACAGAGACCATGACCCAGAGGATGCCAACCAAGCGCCCTCAAAGACGACTAGTACTCATGATGTTTATAATCCATTAGTGATGAATCAGTACGAAGCCCTGGAAGAAAGATTAAAAGTTGTGGAGGGTTTCGACTTCTTCGAAGTAGACGCTCTCAAAATGGGCCTAGTTCCTGACGTGGTGATTCCACCAAATTTCAAAGTACCCGACTTTGAAAAATACAAGGGACTCACTTGCCCAAGAAATCATCTTCGCATGTATTGCAGGAGGATGCATGCCCATGCCCATGATCAGAAGTTGATGATTCACTATTTTCAAGATATCCTGAGTGGGGCATCTTCAGACTTGTATATGCAATTAGAGAGAACGCATATTCGAACCTTGGTAGATCTTACTAATGCTTTCCTAAAGCATTACAAATATAACCTGGACATGGCACCTACCCACATGCAACTCCAGAATTTTTCCCAGAAGAAAGAAGAGTCCTTCAAGGAGTGTTCTCAGAGATGGAGGGAATTGGCATCCCGTGTGCAACCACCACTGTTAGAGAAGGAGTTAGTAGACACGTTCATGGGAACTTTACACGGGCTGTATTATGAGATGATGGTGGGAAGCATCTCTTAGGGGTTCTCAGACCTAGTAACCATTGGAGAAAGAATCGAGACTGGGATAAGAAGTGGGAAGATATCAGGGGGACCATCAAATACTCCCTACAAATCAAAACGATCTGCTTTAAACTTTACCAAAGGAAAAGAGGGAGAAATTAATGTTGTAGCACCACAACCCAGGGTTCAACAACCATTAGTGATCCCCCTAGGGCAGCAGCAAGGCAAGAGGCCACCCAGGAAATTTGATCCACACCCTATGCCACCTAGCCAGTTATTGCAACAGCTAGTTAAGACATCCTTAGTGGAACTCAAGCCTCTAGCTCCTCCAGTCGGGCCACTCCCACGAAGATACAATGCCAACGCCAGATGCGAGTATCATGCTAATTCTCCTCGACATACCATAGAACAGTGCTGGCCTTTCAAACACAAAGTGCAGGAATTGTTGGATTCTCAAGACATCACTTTCGAGAAGCCCAATATCACATCAGACCCTACGTCGTTGCACGATGGGCTAATAATAAATGAAATTGAAGTAGTCACTGACTCTGGGGCAAGCAGACAAGCAAAAACCCTGATAAACTCGCTGAAAGAATATCTATTGGGATGCAAACTCCCGCTAGGACACAATGAAGCTTTTGAAAGAGCTCTACAAAGGATAGGGGACCAGGGGATAGTCTAGTTCGGACAAAACCCTGAAGAAAAATATAAAGATGCTCTGGATGGCGAAGCACATTTTCCTCCAATCCAAGAGACTTTTGTCAACAATGGAGTAGTATGTGGCGGACATGTGGCGAAAATATCCAACAAGGCCAACACCGAAGGGGTAATTGAATTCATCCGAGAATGCGCCCAAGATGGAGAACTCAAAAGATTGACCATCGTGGAGATTTTTGAGATGTTATTCTTTGCTAATTAATTTTTCTTGTTTTTGAAAGAACCTATGTCAAGCCCGAGGCATAGGAGTTGCTTGTAAGGGTTCCCCATTTTGTTTCAGACAATATTTACGATTAATAAAAGTTATATTTTGTTTTCAATTAAAATCCATGTCTGTCTCTTGCATTTATATCTTAAATTTAAAAATGGAAATACTTTCTCTGCATATGCATTTTCAAATGTTCATATATTAAATCAGCACCAAAACATGATAAAGGTGAAAATTCATGCCCAAAACCACCGATAATGCTACTGCTGCGATCCGAGATAATTTTGATGCTCCTATCAACCAAGCTAAAGAGGAAGATGATAAAGATCTTGAACTCTCTGAGAAAACGACGAGGGAAATAAAAAAGAAAAGCTAACAATACGAAACCATATCAAGAGGCTATTAGGACCATTAATCTGAACACAGGGGAAACCAAGCTAAGGGGAAATGTTAGAGCGGAGCCCCAAAGAACCTGATCCAGTTATTGCACATATCTACAGAAATAGGCCAAGGCCAAATACAGACAGTGCTGTAAAAATAAGAAATTACGAAATACCAAGATCTGAACAAAGAACCTGAGTCAGGGGAACATTGGGTATCCACGTTCGAAGAGGCTTCAAATGCATTGGGGCACGATATAAGGGAAATATTGACTTCTCCAATGAATGCTCACAAGCCATATACCAAGTCAATGGTGAACGGGATACTAAACATCCAAAACTAGTTTCGTATCAGGATCATGTTTTGAAAACCGACTGCGGAATTTGCAAAAATCGTTTTCAGTCACGTCCCACGAAAAGGAAATCAAATGACAGACGCCCTGGCAACTATATCGTCTATATTCAAAGTAACTTGGTCAAACCACGAATCGCGAATCACAAACAGACACAATCAAGAGCCCGCGCATTGCCTTGTATAAAAAAAAATAACAATATAACAAGCCTTGGTTTTACGACACCAAGAAAGGCCTCAAAAAACAAGAACATCCAGAAAATGCCTCAGGCATTGACAAGCAAACTCTATAAAAATTAGCCTCGAAATTCTTTCTGAGTAACAATATACTGTACAAGATGGACCACGACATGGTCTAGTACTCAAGAAGATTCTGCTACTTCGCCTCGACTCACATGGTAAACGGATCCCCAATTACGAAGGTCCATACATAGTCAAAACAACATTCTCTGGTGGTGGTCTTATCCTCACAACAATGGATGGGGAAGAACTATCGCACCTGGCAAAGTCAGACATAGTCAAAAATACTATGCATAAGAAGCTCGCTAAGCTAGAATCCTAAAATGGCAACTTAGGAAAAAAGGAGCGTCCCGGTGGATCGAAAACCCTAAAGGGTGATCCAGGCAAAAATTAGGGGCATATAAAGAAATTTATTATCCCGGTGGATTGAAAACCCGAAAGGGAAATCCAGGAAAAAGTTAGGGATTTCGTACAAAGAAATAAAGAACAAAAAGATTGCGATCTAAGAACTACGACTACGAACCACGAAGGGAGAGATAGATCTGAATCATACAATTCAGAAGCAAAGGAGGTAAGATCATTAAAAGGATATTGGAAAATAGCATAACAATTATCCTTTTTATTTTCCATTTACAGTTTTAAAACCTTCTGTAATTACCTCTTTCTAGGAATTGAATCTTGTATTCTTGCCTATTCAAAGGCATATCAATAAAACATTGCCTTTCTTCGCATCTTTCAAATTGCGCTTTTTCTCTTCTCAGACTTGTTTACAAAATACTACGATCATTACTTGTGAATATTGTTTTGAAATCATTTCGGGGGATTAACAAAATAAAAGCATTTGATGAAACATTGAAAAAAAAATTGGGTTAGAAAAATATCGAAAGAAAATCCACGTCTACATCCACGCACATGCCTACTCATGCGTCTACAATACAAGTTCTATACATATGTCCATGCCTGTGCCTATATCTATGCTCACGATGCAAGAAAGTCCACGCCCACACGTACATCTGTGCTTATGCTTGCACTCAACAATACCAAGTCTATGCCTACATCTATGTGTCTGCACAATGTTTACGTCCATGTCAGCACCTATTCATAACT
The DNA here is from genome assembly GCA_948472305.1 of Vicia faba. Classification (NCBI taxonomy): domain Eukaryota; kingdom Viridiplantae; phylum Streptophyta; class Magnoliopsida; order Fabales; family Fabaceae; genus Vicia; species Vicia faba. The sequence goes on along the minus strand of OX451741.1, from coordinate 1,227,990,228 downwards.
TTCCACACAAGGTCGACGTTCACACGCGTCCACGCACATGTGTACTCCTGCCACTTCTATACATACGTCTACGCTTACGCCTTCACTTACAACATACAAATCTACACATAGGCCATTACCTACGTCTACGCCTACACTTACGCTCATAATATAAAATCAATGTTCAAATTTTGCTGACATTGTCCTCTGTCTTTTGTTTCTTATGTAAATATTTATGAGCAACAATCATTTTCAAAGGCATATATCAAAAATAAATCATTGGACATTCTTTGCAAAACAAAACAAAAAGAAAAACCAGATTTAAGTTTCTTGTGAAAATGATTTGTATTGATTTTTGAAGTTGGCCTGTAATAGGCGTTTTGTACAAAGAGGTTGACGTCCTAGTAAGAGAGCACCACCGAAAGATAGAATTTATACAATTTGTGTAAAATAAAGAAAAAACATCTATGTGAAATAACCCCATTGGGTTCCAACTCTACTATTGCCTTTATATCTCCAAGCGTCTCATCACTTTGCTACTTGGCCGAAGGTTGATCAGATTGGTTGGTGCCTCCCGAGCTTGATAGTCGATACTAAAGTCTAGTCGCAAGATGATCCAATGAGACATAGTGATCCGCTTCAATCTCTAACTTTTTCCCGGATTTCCCTTTCGGTTTTTCAATCCACCGGGATACCCTTTTTTGCCCAATCATCCCTTTCGGGTTTTCGACTTGCCGAGTGTACAGATTTTTTCATTTTCATCCCTTATTTTTTCCCGAACCCTTTTGGTTCGCCGGGAAGCCCTTATTTTTGCCTAGGCCAGTTAACCTAGCGGGTCTTTGATTAGGCATAGTATCTTTTCACTATGTCTGCATTGACATGGTGAGGAAGGTCGTCACCATCCATGGTGGTTAGAATCATAGCTCCTCCCGAGAAAATGTTCTTGACCATAAATGGCCCTTCGTACGTGGGGGTCCATTTGCCTATGGGATCACCTTGCGGAAGTATGATGCATTTGATTACTAGATCCCCGACTTGATATTATTGGCGTCTGAATTTCTTATTAAAAGCCTTGATCATTCGCTTTTGATACGTCTGACCGTGGCAGATAGCAGTAAATCTCTTTTCATCGATTAGATTTAGATGATCAAGTCAGGTTTGGATCAAATCATCTTCGTTCAAACCTGCATCCTTCATAATCCTGAGAGAGGGTGTCTGGACTTTGATGGGTAGGACTGCCTCCATGCCATATACCAGAGAGTAGGGTGTTGCCCCTATCGACGTCCTTGCTGAGGTACGGTACCATGAAGAGCGAATGGTAACATCTTATGTCAATCTTTATATGTCACCTTCATCTTCTGTACAATCTTCTTGATGTTCTTGTTAGTTGCTTCAACAGCCCCATTCATCTTCGGCCGGTAGGGAGAAGAGTTATGATGTTGTATCTTGAACTGTTTACAGAGCTCGGAGATCATTGTGTGGTTGAGATTCGTACCATTTCAGTAATAATTCTCTTTTGTATACCATATCAACAGATCAGATTGTGTCGGATAAACCGTGCTACGACGTTCTTGGTTACTATAGCAAAGGAAGCTTCCTTAACCCACTTCGTGAAGTAATCAATGGCTACTAGGATGAAGCGATGTCTATTGGAAGCAGTAGGTCTGATCTTGCCAATCATGTCGATGCCCCACATCGCAAAGGGCCAAGGAGCTGTCAGGACATTTAAGGGGACCGGAGACACATGCACCTTATCAACGTAGATTTGGCACTTATGACAAGTTCGAGAGTGATGATAACAATTGGCTTCCATAGTGGACCAGTAGTATCCTGCCCGTAGGATCTTCCTAGCCATGGTATGTCCACTAGAATGGGTCCCGAAGGTGCCTTCATGTAGATCTGTCATGATCCTCTCTGCTTCGCTCTTGTCTACACAACGTAGTAGTGTGGAGTCATGGTTGCATTTATAGAGGACTCCATTACTGAGGAAGAACTTTGCAGTGAACCTTCTCAGAAACTTCTTATCATTGACAGATGCCCCTTCGGGATACTCCTGAGCCTCGAGATACCTTTTGAATTTGTGAAACCAGGGTTTGTCTGCCACTTCTTCGGTATCGATTTCACAGCAGTGTACTGGTTCATCCAACCTCTCAATGGTGATTTGGGGATCTTCATTGTCCCACCTAACTTTGAACATAGAAGACATGGTAGCTAGCACGTCCGCTAACTGGTTCTCCTCTCGTGGGAAATGTTCAAAAGTTACCTCCTCAAAGTGTGGGAGCAATGTCAGTACATACTCTTTGTAAGGAATGAGATTCGGGTTCTTCGTATCCCACTCGCCTTTGATCTGACTTATCACCAAAGAGGAATCCCCGAATACACTCAAAAACTTGATCCTTAAGTCGATAGCAGCTCGAAGGCCCATGATGCACGCTTCATACTCCGCCATGTTGTTGGTGCAATTGAAATATAATCGGGCAGTGAACGGAGTATGACAGCCCTCGAGAGATATGATTACAGTGCCAATGTCGTTACCCAGTGCGTTTGAGGCACCATCAAAATACATAGACCATCGGGATCCTGTTTACCTTGGGTTTTGGTAAACAACCGCTGATCCTCCAAATGGTTACTTATTTGGTTACTCGCAGGATCGATCAGATTGATCCTATGGACACAGGTTGATTTTGAAGTTTGATTAAATTGGATAAGGCTTTAAGTAAATTGTTTCAAGTAAATTGCATAAAGGAAAGGCTTGGTAAAATAAACAAGGCTTTAAAGTAAAGGTTCGACAGGAATTTAAAGGAGAAAAGCAAGTAAAATGCTGGAAAAGTAAATGAGTTTAATTGATAAAATTGGTGTTTCACACATACATTTCTCAACAATTCTTTCGCTCACACTGGGTACTTGAATCTAAATGAGTGACTATGTATATGATTGTGAACACACGCGAGAAACTACATGTCTACTCCTATTTATACTAAAACATTCCAAGTAACCGTCGGGCAGTTACACTGCTTCGAGATCAAGCCACTTGGCACGTTCTCCATGCTCGACGCTCCAGATCCTTGCACGTTTGCACGTAGTAACTGCTGGAAACCGTTTTCCCTCCAAAGCTTTTGAATTTCAAACTGCTCCACTCTGGACCATCGAACACTTTCATCAAGAGACGTCTTCGACAAAAACTCCTTCGACGTCGAAGGCAACCAGCCTTCTTCCTTGGAAGAAATCTTCTAAGTATTTTGCCATCTTTCGACGGGAACTTCGACAGGCTTAGCCAGTCGAAAGCATCTTTCAGCTTTTAATGGCTGACATCAATCAAAACAAAGGTGTCGAATTTAGGAGCCAACAAATTGCCCCCCAAGAATGCCTTATTTCGACTCTGAAAGAAAAAGGCATTCTTTGAAAACGCCATTCGACACCTGTTTTTCCACGCTTAGTCACAAGTTAACTTGTGCACTTTTTGTTGCTTTTTACCAACTATTGGCAATCCCAAGAAACCATCATTGATTTGATCCTAGGACGTCACTTTCAGTACGGCGTGCAGTACCAAAACGTCACTTCAGAATTTGTCATTATGACAATTCTCAAAAAACGAGGACGCACGCTGCGTCTCTCTACTTCTGCAGAAACGGCCAAAGCAACAAGGGGCTGCCACGCGTCCCACTAATTCCTGCAGCATTAAATGACATTTAATGTCCTCGTTATTGGGGATTTCTCCCACTACTATAAATAGTAGTGAACATCCCATTGTGGGACTTTTTACGCAAACTAGCCTTCAAACTTCCTTGTTTTCGTACAAGCTTGCTCTCTTTGCAGAAAAACTCTTCCTTTTTCATTTCATCTTCATCCTCAACAATGGCCTCTGCTTCTACTGCTTCCAAGACTAACGCACCAACTGAACAACATGTTAAACCCAAGGTCTTCGTTACTGCTCCGGTAGTAAACTCTACAGGGAAACGAAGGGTTCCTGAACCTTCTGACATCTCCGTTCGCGATGCTTACTCGCGCCACTTGATGATCCCGGTTGGATACTCCAACCAGATCTTCGCAATGTCTGGCCCCATGAATCCAAGCATCTCTGAAGCTCTGAAGATCAAGAGCTATTTCCCTATCGTCGAGAAACTCAAGCCAGTAGCATGCGCCAAGAAGGACGCAGAAGACAACGAAGACCCTACACGCGAAAAAATCGACCTCCGCTTCTTCAACAGAAGTGTTAGGGTCTTCAGGTCTTGCCCTAATCTGACTTCCGACTATGTTGCTTGGCTAACAAAGTTGGAGAAACATCAAACTCCAGTCTGGAAGGAAATGGGAATCTTCGACTTAGTGATGCTGTCGAAGACAGGCTTAAACTACTCCCCAGAAATGCTGATAGCTTCATTGTTGTTCTGGGATTACTCTCACTTCACTTTTCATCTTCCATGTGGGATGTTAACCCCCACACTCTTCGACGTAGCAGCTATTACTGGCCTTCGACCAACCGGAGATTATTTCGACCCGGAGGAGATGTCGGAGGACCAAATTGGCTTCTCTGAGACCAAGCCAACATACACTACCTTTATCAACCATTATCACGACAGGTCGACAGACGCGGTGTCGGATGTCGAACACATAGCGTTTCTAGCCTTATGGCTAACTCGCTTTGTGTTTTGCTCGAAGTCTCTACAAGTGACCAAAAAGATGGTCACTCTTGCTACCCAACTGCATCACCGCCAGAACATCTGTCTGGCAGAACTGATTCTGGCCAGTCTTTATGACTCGATCAGCAATGGGGTCACTCTTCTGAAACATGTCGAAGATAGGGCCAGCTTGCTACTCGCTGGGCCTTTCTGGCTACTTCAACTGTGGCTCAACGCCACTTTCGAATCTTTCTTACCAAAGAAGATTCAGATAAATGAACAAGCCCCAGCGATAGCTAATAGACGTATCGAAGGAATTAGGCTGGCTCTGCTGACACCTGTGGAAGATGGGCTGGAGTTTCAACAAACCTTCACTAACTTCGTTCTGATGTTCGCTCGAAGGAAGGAATTTGTTTCAACTATGGCTCCATTTGCTCAACGGAGGGTGGGGCCAGCATGGTTCACAAGGCCACATCCAAAGGAGTCGAGCGGTCCCAATGTCGATGAGCACACCATACTTTGGGAGGCGTTCCTGACACCCAGGATCATGCCTCTTCGATTTAAGAGTTCTAAGACTCATTTGAGTCTGCTTGCCTATCAACCAAATCTGGTATCTCGCCAGTTTGGTATCATCCAAACCCTGCCTTCTCCGATTTTTCAAAGAGAGAAGTCAATGTTGTACTTCTGCAACGATTATACAGAAGAAGCTGCCATCAAGCATATCGGAAGATATGCTGGTCGAACAATCCTCTCGCTGTTTGACTACCAGCTTAATTTCCTTTGCTCACCATCCTTCGAGGAGTGGTGGAGAAGCTATTATGCTGAGTACTTCTTCGACGAGAAGGACTTCATGGCAGAGTTGCAGAAATCTTTTGTCCTTGTGTTGGACAAAGTAAAGAAATGTAAGTTCATGCTCTCACATTACTTTTTGTCTTTCTCTTCGATTGCTAGCCTGTTAACCTTTTCTTTTTCTTTCAGTTGTTCGAAAACCTCTAGCCAAGAAGGCTATAGAAGGCCCACAAGGAGGAGGCCCTTCAACAAAACCTCCACCGCCGGCGAAGACTACAGCGCCGGCGAAGACCATAAGCAACCAACAGGGGGAAGGCTCTTCGAGGAAGCCTCCTGCATCGGTAACCAGATTTTCTTCATTTTTCTTCTGGCTTTCGATTTTTTGTTTTCGATGTAATTATTCAATCGAATTCCTATTGGTTTTCTAGGCCCCTTCGCCCAAGAAACGGGCAGCACTGGTGGTCGAATCAGGGAGTGATGACGAAAGTGATTCTCCTCCTGCCCCCTTAAAGAGGCGAAAGTTAACGAAGGACGCTTCTGTTCCTGCTCCTGCCCCTGAAGGTCGAACCGTCAGAATAAAGGTCGCTGTGAGAAAGCCTAGGCCACCTGCAGTGATCATAGAGGAGCCAACTGAGGAGGAACTGAACGCTCTTCTTACCAAGCCTGTCGAAAGTGACAATTCCAGCCCTGGAGCTGAAGTTAATCCACAGGTAATCTATTGGACCCTTTTTATAACTTAGGCATAGATACCAGTATTCGATTGTGTCTCTTTCGACATCTGAAGATTTGTCTTCTTTCTCTTTTTCAGGACACTACTGAAAGTTCTCCACCAAGGACTTCAGAAACTCTAGAATCTGCTGACCTTAGCAGGCCTCAGGAAAAAGATTTGGGCAATGACGAAGCCCATACTGAGAATGAGGCCAATGCTGAAACAGTGGAGAAAACAACAGAAGAACCTATGGTGGAGGAAACACAGCCAGAAACGGTTCATGTGGTGGACTTGTCGTCAGAAGAGAATCCTGAAGGAAGAGACCAAGGCAATGGCGAAGAGAATCAAGATGCTGTTGACGAAGAGCACCAAGGTGGTACTGGCGAAGGACACGCTAGCGAAGAGCCACAAAATGACGCTGGCGAAGGACCCCCGGGTGATGTTAACGAAGAACCACAAGTCGACGCTGGTACCGCCTCAGTCCAAGTCGAAGAACAACCAATCGAGGCACTCAGCATTCAACAGCCTCAAGTCCAAGATAATACTGTGGCAAGGGTTACCTCCTCAAAGCACAGGTCAAAAGAGGACTTGGAAATTTTGAAACAAACTGATCCGGTTAGCTACCTCAATGCCATCATTGAGAGTAAGAGTTCATCTGACACTAGTCAGGAAATTCCTACCCTGTCGGGGAAGTCTACTGAAACTTCTCCTCTTAATGATGCGTTGGCGAAGATTACGGCCCAGTTCTTCAAGAGAGATTTGATGAAGACTTTAGAGGGGGACCCCACTGCTCCATCATGCTTAAAGGAGGTCTTGAATGTTGTTGACTTCGAAGCTGTAGCCCCAGAAATCTCAGACTTGATCATGGAATTACATTCTATGATTGATCAAGTTTCAGCGGATTACAGGCGCCAACGAGGTTTTAACAGTCAGCTCGAAGTGCTGCATGGCAAAAGCTCATCTGCGTGGACTGCTGTCTCAGATTCGACTTCTCGAATTGCCGAGTTGTCGAAACAAAAAGCGTCTGCACAGGAAAGATTCGATGCCATTGAGCGAGAGAATGTCTCCTTCCGAGCACAAATCGCAGAGATAGAGGCGAAGATAAACGCCAACACTGTACTCCAGGAGGAAATTCTTTCGACCATCTCAGACACTGAGAGCCAGACTGAGATCAAGCAAGGCCTGGAATTCGCTGAGAGGGCCCAAAGCCTCGACGCTCAAATTGCCAAGCTAGTGCAGGAAAACTCTTGGTGCAAAAAGAGGTTGGAGCTGCAGCATGCCAAGTACCTTCGACTCAAGAATTCTCTTACCTTTTGATTGATTCTCTTTTGTAACCATCTTCTGTAATCGTTTTCGACAACAATTGCCATCTTGGCTGAAATTAATAAAAATTTCCATTTTGGCATTTTTTATGGTTAATTTAGTTTGTTCTTTTATTATTTTATTTTTATCTCTTGAAGTATAGGCTTATATTTTTTCAAATATTTACCATTTACTCTCAAGAGCCTTTTATCACCACTTATCTCTTCGACTTCATAGGCTCCACCAGAAAAAGTTTGGATAACTCTGAAGGGTCCTTCCCATTTGGGTGACCATTTCCCCATGCTTCGATCCCGTCGATCCATGGGAAGAATTACCTTCCAAACTAAATCTTCAGGCAAAAATACCTTAGGTTTTACCTTTCTATTATAAGAGTCTTCTACTCTTTTCTTCTGAAGCCTGAGTAAGTCGAGAGCGTGTAATCTCTCTTCGTCTAAATCCACCAATTCATCTAACATCATATTCCAATAAACCTCAGAAGGAATATCATAATGCCTCTGAACTCTTGCAGATTGAAGACAAATTTCTGCTGGCAATACTGCATCATGGCCAAAAGTTAGCCTATATGGTGTTGTACCAGTGGCTTCTTTTGGGGACGTTCGACAAGCCCATAAAATCTGGTCTAACGTCTTATGCCAATTCTTTGGTTTCTTCCCAACATGTTTCTTTATCAAGCCAATCACCACTTTGTTAGCTGCTTCGACTTGACCATTCGCCTGTGCATAGTAAGGCGTGGATGTTAGGAGTTTGAAACCTGTTTCCTGAGCAAATTCCTGCATCTTTCGACCAGTGAAAACTGACCCTTGATCAGTTGTTATTGTCTCAGGGATTCCATACCTAAATATAATGTTCTTTTGAATGAATTCAATGACATTTTCTTGGTCTACATTGACTAAAGGGACAGCTTTGATCCATTTAGTAAAATAATCAATGCCTACCAATATGTATTTCTGACTCTTTGATGATGCTGGTCGAATCTCTCCAATGAGATCCAACGCCCATCCTCGAAAGGGCCAAGGCTTCACTATCGAGTGAAGTTCGCTTGCTGGCACATGTTGGATACCTGTGTGAACTTGACACTCCTGGCAACCTTTGGCGAACTCAACACAATCTTTCAGCATAGTAGGCCAATATAGTCCTTGTCGAAACAACAACCATTTCATCTTATGGCCTGCTTGGTGAGCCCCACATGCCCCAGCATGCGTAGTCGAAAGGGCTATGTATGCTTCAGTTTCACTTAAACATTTCAGCAACACCCCTTCAGGCGTCTTCTTGAATAACTCATTACCCATGAGCACAAAACTCAACGCCCTGTATTTTGTTTTTCGTTCTGTCGAAACTCCTGGATTTTGGAGATAGTCTACAATGGGTTTCCTCCAATCTTGCTCTGACAAATTATCAATGAACGAAATCTCGAAATTTGAGTGATCAGCATAACCTAGCCTCGTCGATTCCAAGTCTGATGGTGATAGACAAGTTGCTTTTATCTTCTCTCGAACTTCGATTGCTCTTTGTAGTTTCGTTTTTGAAATCTTATACCCAGATGCAATTTGTGCCAAGTCATTGGCTATTTGATTTTCGACTCTGGGTATGTGTCGAATATTAACACTTTCAAATTGTTTCAATAAACGATTTGCTATCACAAAGTACATAATGAGATTCTCTCTTATGCATTTATATTCCTTTGTGACTTGCTTGATGACTAACTCTGAGTCTCCCATTATTTCGACTCGAGTTTCCCCCAATTCCAACAATATCTCAAGGCCAGTAATTAGAGCTTCATACTCAGCCTCATTGTTCGAACAAGAACCTTCTATTTGGTACTTGAATGTTGTTGGAATTTTATCTGGAGAAATAATCAAGACTCCTACTCCTGTTCCATTTTTATGGCTGGAACCATCGAAGCAGAATTTCCAAGGTTCTATCTCCACATAATTAATATCCTCGACTTGAATTGAGTGGTCGACTATGAAGTCTGCAACCACCTGTCCTTTTACTGCCTTAAGAGGCATAAAGGTCAAGGAGTATTCAGTCAATGCTAATGCCCACTTGCCAATTCGACTATGCAAGATAGGTTTCGACAACATATATTTGAAAACATCAAAATGAGACGAAACATAAACATCAACTGGTTTTATATATTGCTTGAGTTTTGTACAAGAGAAATACAGACATAGACACAATTTTTCAACTTCGCTATATCTAGTTTCTGCATCATTCAAAACTCGACTGAGATAATAAATGGGTCTTTCGACTCCATTCTCATCCTCTTGGGCTAACATACTTCCCAGAGTTTTGTCAGATGCAGCTATGTACAATCTCATACTCCTATTACTACAAGGAGGCACCAAAATAGGTGGCTTAGTGAGGTACCCTTTGATTCTGTCGAAGGCTTCTTGTTGCTCTTGCCCCCATTCGAACCCCTCTTTGTTCAGTCGAAGTAAGGGTGAAAAGGCCTGAGCTTTCCCACTTAGGTTAGATATAAACCTTCTCAAGAAATTTATCTTGCCTAAGAGAGATTGCAATTCCTTCTTATTCGATGGCGCTTTCGCTTCCAAAATTGCCTTCGTCTTGTTCTGATTGATTTCGATTCCTTTCTTGTGGACAACAAAGCCCAAGAAATCTCCAGCTTTCACACAGAACGCACACTTCAAAGGGTTCATCTTCAGACCATGTTCTCTCATTCTTTCGAATGATTGTCGAAGGTGGTCAATGTGACTCTTCCTGGAAACAGATTTTATAACAATATCATCAATATAAACTTGCATAAAAGTGTTAATAAAATCATGGAAGATAGTATTCATTGCTCGCTGGTACGTTGCCCCAGCGTTCTTTAGGCCAAAAGGCATCACTACCCATTCGTAAGTGCCTAAGGCCCCAGGGCATCGAAAAGCTGTTTTCGACACATCCTCTTCAGCAATGAATATTTGATTATATCCTGAATAACCATCGAGCATACTCAGGTATTCGTAGCCAGCGGCAGAATCGACTAGCATTTCCGCCACAGGCATAGGATATTCATCTTTGGGGGTGGTAGCATTCAAATCTCTGAAATCTATGCACACCCTTAATGTGCCATTTTTCTTAATTACTGGCACAATATTTGCAATCCATTCGACATACCTTGTAACACGGATGAATTTGCATTTCAGAAGTCTTTCGACCTCCGTTTTGATCTTCGACAATATTTCTGGAGCGAAGCGTCTTGGATTTTGCTTGATTGGCTTCTTTCCAGGTTTGATTGGCAACTGAAGTTCTACCAATCCTCTGTCGAGACCAGGCATTTCGTCATAATCCCATGCAAAATAGTCTTTAAACTCTTTCAGCAATTGGATTACTTCCAACCTAAGTTCTGGATCAATTTTGGCGCTGATGTAAGTTGGCCTATTCTCTGATCCTTCGCCTAAGTTGATTTCTTCTAAAGGGTCTTGCGCTAACATCTTAATGTTATTCGCCAAGGGATCCTTCTCAAAGCCCAAAGGCTCATCGTCATAGATAGCGTCGAGCCTCTGTTCCTGCAATTCTTCTGGCATGATATCAGGAGGTTTTGGATCGAAATCCTTTCCTGGGCCAACAGCAGATAATTGTTGATCATTGGCCTGTGTGGCCATGTACTTTACTTCGGCTTCGAGAGCCGTTATCATCTTGGTTTCGGCCACATAAGCCGAAATTCGCTTCAGAGATTGTGACTCAGTCATTATCACTGAATTCACTTCCCCAACCAGTTGGTTGGATATCAGTTAGCCCACTGAAGTCTATGTGGGACAAGTCTTCTCTGTCCCATTGGAAACCATGCTCAGGATGCAGGTATAGGGAACAAAAGGTGTTTGGCGCTGGCGCCATGTCGAAGTCAGGAGTTGGACATGGCCCTATGTGAGCCAAGTTTTTGTCGAAATCTGTTACACCCAAGTGATTCACTTCGCCAAGGTAGTAACTTTGATCTGCCTCTATGTTTTCGACCATCCCATCTGGACGCCATAGCAACAGTCTTTGATGCATCGATGAAGGCACAGTGCCAACACCATGAATCCACTCACGGCCTAACAAAAGGTTATAGTTAGGTTTGGCCGATATGACCATGAACATTGTTGGTCGAAGGATCGACCCCACTTTGATATCTAGCTGGATCACTCCCATGGTGGTCCCAATGCCGCCCTCATAGTTCGACAGGACCATATTGTGGGGTTTAATTTCCTCATCTCTTTTGCCAATCTTCCTTAGCATGGAGTGAGGGATAATATTTATAGTGGCCCCACGGTCGACCAATATTTTGTTCACAGTGGTCTCTTCGAGCTTAGCCCTTATGAACAAAGGTTTGAGGTGATTCTTCATCGCCTCTGTAGGTGGCTCGAAGAAGCCATTTTGTTCCTCTGTAGTGCCATTGTCCATGACAAAATAGCACACTGGCCTATGTTTGGCCATTTCTTGTTCCACCTCCCAGTCACTGGCTTCGACTTCTACCTGTCGATTGAATTCCCTAGGCAGTACTGAAATAATATTTACCATTATATCCAGAGTATCGTCGGACTCAGCATCATCTTCGTCTTCGACTTCACTTTGGTTAGGCCAAACTAGCCTGTTGGTAACTGGTTCTCTCTCAAGAGGCTTTCTTTGTTTCCTTTGAGGCACATTCGAACTAGTTTCTGCCTTAGGTTCGTTGGCAGCCTCCCTTTCAGCTTTTCGCCTCCTTTGATATCTCCTCCACTGAGATCGAGACATAGGATTTTTACCCTTGTAGTTGCTGGACACTTGAGCAACCTTAGGTACAGCAACTTGAGGCTCTTTCTTTTGAGTCAGAGAGGAACCTCTTGGCACATCGAAGGAATGCCACTTCTCTTCATTTGGCCTTTTTCGGCCAGAAGTTTTGTACCAAGTGTCTACTGGTACATTGGTTGGAGGCCTAAAAGTCACCGGCCTCTTGTCTTGATTAGAACCCCTTCTGGGATCATGTCGAAGGTCAGCATTCTCCCTTCTCTTGTTTGCTGCTCTCACACCTTGAATGTGCTCAGCAGCTTTTTTATCAAAGATCGAACTGCATCTTGGACATAGCATCACCTCTGATTTCTTCTTCTGGCATTTTTGTAAAAAATCTGCCAAGTTTTCGTTTTCCCGAGGGAAAGCCGTTTTATTAGCCTGCTCTTGCCTTATGGCCTCTTCTGATGCTTTAGGATCAGAAAGTTCAACCATGTTGATATTCATTGTATCTTTACTAGCAAGAGTTAGTTGCTTCATTTGTATTTCCAGATTCTCCGTCTGGCCTTGAACAGTGGCCAAGTGGGAACTGGGCTTTGGTCCAGTTTTTTGTGTTTCAGCAGTCTTCGACTTCGGGTCTTCGACCGCTTTCTGGACAGCCTCAATCGTCTTCCTGGATAAATTTCCAGAAAAACTGCCAAAGATTGGCATGTTGATGTGGTCCTTTGAGACTTCGACCATGGTAATTCCTGGCTTCTTCGACGGGATGCTGGTTGCCTCTATCATGTTCACCTCAGAGGGTTCTGCATAGTGGGCTTCAGCCTTCAGTGGATTGGAGTCGACAGCCATGGGGGATTTGTCAGCAAACTTTAATCTCCCTTCCTCAATAGCGTCTTGCACAAGATTCCTGAAAAGAAAACATTGAGAAGTTTTATGGCCCAGAAAATTATGATATTTGCAAAAACCTCTCTTCTTTCTTTGATCAAGAGGAGGCACTTTTACCCCAGGGGGTACTATCATTTGGCCATCTTTAACTAGCAAGTCGAATATTTCATCACATTTTGTGATGTCAAAACTATAAGTCTTCTTTGGGAACCTATCGTTGGTCCTGTCTGGACCAATGGGATTTTTCCCATTTGAGGGGACTAACTGTTTACAAGAGTATGGTGGCCCTTGTTTTAGTTTTGCTAAATCGACCTCTCCTTCTTCGACAGCTAAAGTATCGTCGAAGGATTCTAGATCTTCGTCATCCATCTCAACATACGCTATTCTTTCTCTCTTGTGAGTTTTCGTTGCCTTAGCTTTTTCAGCTTTGAGGCGTTCGACCTGTCGAACTCTGTCGGCCAGTTGGGCCATGTCTCTTAGGTACTGGGTATCTAGCTTCTTCCTAATGGAATAATCTAAACCGCCTGCGGCTATTTCGACCAACTCATGCTCTGGCACTTGTGTAAAACATCTCGCCTTAAGCAACCTAAACCTATTCAGATATTCGTCTATAGGTTCAGTGAAACGTCTCTTCACACTGGCCAGTTCTTTCAGGCTTATCTTGGTTTGCCCCATATAGAATTGTTCATGGAACAATCTTTCCAACTGGGTCCAATGATGGATCGAATTGGGGGGTAAAGTTGTGAACCAAGTAAAAGCGTTCTTGGTTAAAGAACTTGGGAAGTACTTGATCCTTAGGTTTTCATTATTTGAAATGTCTCCTGCTTCGATCAAATACCTCGCCACATGTTCGACAGTAGATTCTGTCGTGTCCCCAGAGAACTTAGTAAACTTGGGGACTTTGCTCCTAGGAGGTAAATCCGTTTGTAGCACATATTCTGACAATGGAGATGTAAAGTTGGGCCTTCGAAAGCCCATGTTCATTCCGTTCTGATTCATGATCCTTTCGATCATGTTTGCCAGATTATTTTCCAAACCCATGTTTTGGTATTGGATATGCTGAACTACTTCGTCAGCATTTTGGTTTCTGTTCACTAACCTTACCTCTGGGGCTATTACCCTAGGTTCTTCGACAGGTTGTTCGACAGGCTGTTGAGCCTGGTTAATGGTGGTTTCTTCCTCTACAAATATCCCCTGATTTCCCCTTATTTGCGCCCTTTGGGGCTGTCGAATAGGTGGGGGTACTCCAAAGAAGTCAGCCAAACGCGTCATTTGCGCTGTAACTTGCTGATTCGATTGAGTAGTATTTTGTATTAGAGGATTTAGCACTGTACTCAAAGTTTGTGCCAACATTTGCACCATATCATGGTTGCTTTCGTCCATCTGTTGCCTCAAGACTGCTGTCGAGGCATTTGTAAGGCCATGGGCTACTTGGGACGTTCCTCCTAAGAGTTGAGTCCTATTTCTATTCGCCATGCCTACTCCAGAGCCTTGGAGTGGCGAAGAAGCACTCACGAAAGGGTCTGAATAAGTGGACGCAGCATTCGTCAGGCTTGCCACTTCAGAAGTTGGCATACCATAGAATGGAATAAATCCTGGGGGAACCACTGGCCTTGTGCCAATATTTCCCCTTGGTGGGGGGGGTTCCCAAAGGTATTCTGGGGCCTGTAAACGAAGTTATTGGCCCCGTGGTTGTGACTGACACTGCTGGTGTCGAACCAACATTCGTCGCTTCACTCACGGTCATATTAACGGTTGCTCCCACACTCGTTTGTGGGATTTCGTTATTGTTTGGCGGATTCGCCATCTCTTCCCTTCTTCTGGCAGTATTGTTATTGTTAGTGTATATTCTACCACTCCTCAATAACATACAACTCGAAAAGATGAGATTATTTTCACCAATCAACACACTGTCCCACTGGGCGTGCCAATTTGTTTACCTTGGGTTTTGGTAAACAACCGCTGATCGTCCAAATGGTTACTTATTTGGTTACTCGCAGGATCGATCAGATTGATCCTATGGACACAGGTTGATTTTGAAGTTTGATTAAATTGGATAAGGCTTTAAGTAAATTGTTTCAAGTAAATTGCATAAAGGAAAGGCTTGGTAAAATAAACAAGGCTTTAAAGTAAAGGTTCGACAGGAATTTAAAGGAGAAAAGCAAGTAAAATGCTGGAAAAGTAAATGACTTTAATTGATAAAATTGGTGTTTCACACATACATTTCTCAACAATTCTTTCGCTCACACTGGGTACTTGAATCTAAATGAGTGACTATGTATATGATTGTGAACACACGCGAGAAACTACATGTCTACTCCTATTTATACTAAAACATTCCAAGTAACCGTCGGGCAGTTACACTGCTTCGAGATCAAGCCACTTGGCACGTTCTCCATGCTCGACGCTCCAGATCCTTGCACGTTTGCACGTAGTAACTGCTGGAAACCGTTTTCCCTCCAAAGCTTTTGAATTTCAAACTGCTCCACTCTGGACCATCGAACACTTTCATCAAGAGACGTCTTCGACGAAAACTCCTTCGACGTCGAAGGCAACCAGCCTTCTTCCTTGGAAGAAATCTTCTAAGTATTTTGCCATCTTTCGACGGGAACTTCGACAGGCTTAGCCAGTCGAAAGCATCTTTCAGCTTTTAATGGCTGACATCAATCAAAACAAAGGTGTCGAATTTAGGAGCCAACAGATCCTTCCTCAGGTCCTTCATCCCGTCCAGGTTCTTCGTAGTCAGTCACTAATAGGATATTCTCATTCGGGCACTCAAAATTCATGGACTGGTAGTCATCCATGGTCTGATGAGCCAAATTATCAGCCAATACACTTCCCTTGATTGCTTTTTGGGTTGTATATTTTATGTTGTACTCAGTTAAGATCATCTTCCACCTTTCTATCCTTCCGGAGAGAGCGGGCTTCTCGAAAATATACTTGATCGGGTCCATCTTTGATATCAACAAATTAGTGTGAGTCAGCATATACTATCTCGGTCGGCGAGCAGTCCATGCCAAAGCGCAACAAGTTTTCTCGAGAAATGAGTATCGTGTCTCACAGTCGGTAAACGTTTTTCTAAGGTAGTATATGGTGTGCTCTTTTCGACCAGACTCGTCATGCTGCCCCAACACACACCCCTTTGAATTGTCTAACACAGTCAAGTATAATATCAAAGGTCTTTCTTCAACCGGAGGCATCAAAATTGGTGGTTCTTGAAGGTATTCTTTGATTCTTTCGGAAGCGGTCTGGCATTCATCATTCCACTTTACCACCTGATCTTTCTTCAGAAGCTTGAAGATTGGCTCACAAGTAGCAGTCAAATGTGAAATGAACCTGGCGATGTAATTCAGATGTCCCAAGAAGCCTCTAACTTCCTTCTCTGTGCAGGGAACCGACATCTCTTGTATGGCCTTTACCTTCGCAGGGTCTACCTGAATACCCTTGTCACTGAAGATAAAACCCAGAAGCTTACAAGATCTTACCCCGAAGGTGCACTTGTTCGGATTCAACCTCAGCTTGTATGTCTTCAACCTGTCGAACAACTTCTGGAGATGATCAAGGTTCTCTTCCTCAGTCTGAGACATGGTTGTCATGTCGTCAACATAGACCTCGATCTCGTGGTGAATCATATCATGGAACAAAGCGACCATGGGGCGCTGATAGGTTGCCCCAACATTCTTTAACCCAAAAGGCATCACCTTGTAGCAGAAGTTGCCCCACTGTGTGATGAAGGTCGTCTTCTCATGTCTTTAGGAGCCATTTTTATCTGGTTGTAGCAAGAGAAACCATCCATGAAGGAGAAGATTTTATGCTGCACGGTGTTGTCGACCAGAACATCAATGTGAGGAATTGGGAAGTCATCTTTGGGGCTTACCCTGTTCAAATCTATGTAATCAACACAAATTCGTACCTTACCGTCCTTCTTAGGTACCGGAACAACGTTGGTGACCCACTGCGGATAAGAAGTGACAACTAAGAATCCTGTGTCAAACTATTTCATAACCTCTGCCTTGATCTTCTCTGACATTTCAGGATGCATACGGCGGACCTTCTGTTTAATCAGAGGGAAGTCTTCTTTAGTCGGTAGGAGATGTACCACAATATCAGTGTCCAAACTAGGCATGTCTTCATAGAACCAGGCGAAGATCTCAACGCAGTCGTGCAGCATCTGTATCAACCTCTGTTTGACTCTAAGCTCCAGATTTGCACCTATTTTAACCTCTTTTCTGTCTTCCTCAGTACCCAAATTCACTATCTCAACCGGCTCTTCATGATGTTGTATGGCTCTTTCTTCCTGTTGTAGTAGTCTAGCAAGTTCTCCAGGCACCTCACAATCATCCTCACCTTCGTCCTCGGCTTGGTTGATCGGATTTCCAAAGTCATAACTGGCAATAGCAAAGATTTTATCAATGGGATCCAGAGTGGATATGGCTCTGCATTATGATACGTGAGTGTGTGTAAGAGAATAATTGTTTTGATAAAGTGAAAAACATAAAAGAAAAACAGAGACCGCAAAATTCGTATGCAAGAAACGTCCAATGCTTTATTAATGATACATGAAATGACAAATAATAGCCCTCACAAGCAAAGCCAATGTGCCTCGGGCAAGGCACAGGGAGGTAAAGTTTTAAATTGTTTATTACAAATCTCAAAATAAGTAAGTCAATTACTACGGAGTAAAAGAAACAGGTACAAAGTCCCTAGCCGTCCAGTTACTCAGTCCAATATTGGTAGTTGGGTAGATCCAGCTGTCGATGTCTGAATCCTCTTCGTTGTCTTCAATGGCGTTAATTCCCCGATTGCTGATGCGTAGGGGAGGTCCTCCAGCCCGAGCGCGTCTAACAGCCCTTTGAGCCCCTGTAGTAAAGTCCAAACCAAATTTGTCAGTTTTCTGAGTGAAATCAGGGAGCTGATCCCAATTGGCACACCCACCTTCTTCAACCACAGCCCTAGCGTCCTTGAGAGAAGCCATCTTCAAAGGAGGTTTGTTGCTAGTAGTTTCAGTTGATGCTAGGATCTGAGGGACCTCTTCGAAGTTCGGACAAGGAGTTTCTATGAATTCCCCGTCCCTCTCTACGTAGCAGAAGAAATTGAGGTGGCTCACCATATACTCTTTTTCACCCTGCACTGTGACAATCTTTCCTTTCACTGGTAATTTCAGCATTTGGTGGAGTGTGGAAGTAACTGCCCCAGCCTTGTGGATCCAAGGACGACCCAACAAACATGAATATGACGGCCTGATATCCATCACATAGAATATGGACCCAAAAGTCTGAGAACCCACTTTGGCAGGGATGTCCACCTCCCCGTGCACCATTCTCTTCGATCCGTCAAAAGCCCTTACCACAATGTTACTAGGCTTTAGAGTTAAACCCTTGCAATCCAACCGGTCCAATGCCTTCTTCGGCAGAACATTCAGTGAAGACCCAGTATCTACCAGCACATGAGCCATAATGGTGCCCCTGCATTCAATCGAGACATGCAGAGAATCATTATGCTTCCTTCCCTTTGGTGTCAAATCTGCATCTGAAAAACCTAGCCCATTATCAGCAGTCAGGCTGGCCACACAGTCTTTAAACTGATCAGCTGAAGTCTCTTGCCGCACATGTGCAGTCTTGAGAAATGCAATCAAAGCCTTCGCATGGGCTTCAGAACACAACAGCAGAGACAACACGGATATCTTCGAGGGAGTCTGCCCCAAGTGCTCGACCACATTGTAGTCGCTCTTCTTAATGATTTTCAGTATTTCCTCTATTTCTTGCTTAGAGGCTTCCACAACAATTTTCTTAGGCGCCTCCGTCCGGGCAGGCTCACCTAAAATTTCCTTTCTGTGGGTATCAGACGATTCTCCGACAGGGGTAATAACTGGAGTAAGAACAGGAACAATAGTTGATGTACTAGCAGGAACAACAAATGGAATGATAATTGGCTTATTGACAGTCTTAGGGGAAATCTTGGGAGAGAAGACCCTTCCACTTCGGGTGATTTTACTGGTCCCGACAATATTACCAATATCAGGATCAACCTCTTCATCTTTCAAATCTTGTTTGATGCCATGATAGTACACATCGGCACCATAATGCCATGGGACAGCTTTGTCTGAGACATACGGGACATGACCAGGAATAGTGATTATCAGCAGAGCAATTCTTGGAGCAGATGTAATCCTAATAGGTCGTCTCGAGGGAACCATGGAAGTATTGGCGGAAATAGTTATAATGGCAACGTCTTTAATTGGAACAATATGAATCGTAGTCTTCTCGAACAAAATCTCTTTGCTATCTATCAGGCGTTGAACACTTAACTTCAGCAAATGGCAACCAGAAGGTAGAAGCGAACATATATGGCAACCTTCACCACAACCCGGAAATAAACCGGCCAGTAGCAAATTCTTCTTGAAAGTCGTGAGAGGAGTAGAAACTTCATCAACAGAGGTAACAAACAAATCAGTGTCAACAACATTAACTCCACGATCGTGTTTAGGCATGGGAGCAGTTATGAAGTTGGCTTTCTCCGGAGCATCAAAATCTATTTCCTTGGCTTCAATCAAGTCTTGTATTTTATTCCTCAGAGCCCAGCAATCATTTGTATCATCGCCAAGACTCTCAGAATGATAGGCACAACGGGCATTCGAATTATATCTGGGAGATGTAGTATTTGGATTCTTGGGAGCCTCTTTCAAGGTTTCCAAGTTGGATCTCAGCAGGTGAGGTAGCACTTCAGCCAATGTCATGTTGATGTGAGTAAACTGTCGTTATGGTCTTTCCACCCTTTGTTGATTGTTGCATTGTGGAGCAACTGTAGGTCTAGGTATCATCATGACACTTACTGTCTGACGATGTTCATCCCTATTTTGGCCCCTCGGGCTATAGACGGCACTAACTTCCTTCTTACCAGCGAAAGGCTTCTTTACTGAACTTGAAGAGGCATCCTTCTGTATCTTGCCGCTCCAAATCCCAGCTTCTACTCTCTCTCTCCAGTCAGGATCAACTCGGTGAAACCAACTGACGAGCTTCCAATCAAATGGTTAAAAAATGGACCAGACAGCGTCCCTCGAAACATATCAACCAACTCCCTATCAGACAATGGGGGTTGAACTCTTCCAGCCAAGTCCCTCCATTTTTGTGCATAGTCCTTAAAGCCTTCACTTGCACCCATGGACATACTCTAAAGTTGAGTACGAGTAGGAGCAAGGTCAGCGTTATATTGATACTGCTTGTAGAAAGAAACAGCCAGATCTTCCCAGTTTCGGATATTTGTTCCCTCTAGCTGGTAGAACCATTCAAGCTGAGTCCCTGACAGACTATCTTGAAAGAAATGAACCCACAAATTTCTATCAGCGGTGTGGGGTTGGATCTTTCTGACATAAGAACGGAGATGGAGCTTTGGACAGGACACCCCATCATACTTAGAAAAAACTAGAGCTTTGAACTTCTGCGGGATGACTACTCCCGACACCAATCCCAATTCTTTAAAATCCAGTCCAGGTATCCTCTGAACTTCCATGTCACTCAGACGATCTTTCAACTGTTTGTATCTATCCTCAGCAGGAGGATATTGCTCATCATTGTAATCAGTATCATTGTCAGAAACTGTAGGACTGGGGTCCTTCTCTTCTTCCTGATTTTCACCTTCCTTAGATGAAGAGGTCAAATCGACTTGTCGTTTCAACCGCTCTCCAAACCTTCTGCCCATATTCAGAATACCGGCAGCCTTCTTCTTTTTCTTCTTTTCTTTCAGGATGAGGGCTTTCAGATCTTCATGCCCTTTTGCCATACTTATGAACATTTGTTGGAAATGGGCGTTCTGTGCGTGAAGGTCCTTGATGTTTTGTTCGGAAGACATTTCTGCTGAAATAAACAGCAAAGAAGATGAGAAACCTGTAATGGTACCTGTAATGATGTGTATGATAACGGGATGTATATGCAATGATTTCAAAGACTTCGGGAAATTTAAATTTGCAAACTAAAATAAACAAAAACTTTATTAGTTGAATCTGAGGTTCAAATGCCTTTTAGGCGTTACAATTAAAAATAAATCTGAAACTATAAAAGACATCAAAATTCCCATGGATTCTTCCTCTTTGTGCCGAGATAGTCATTGAGTCCTTTTTCCTCATGGAGTTACTTTGTGAGCTCTAAAACCTTCCTCTCCTGAGCATGGAACCGATCCCTGTAAGTATCTCGCTCCTTTATCAACTGAATCCAAGACCTCTATAATTCCCCAAGATCAGTGGGCATATAAGGATAGAGAACCATGTAAGGAATGCCTTCTTCAGTAGTGGGTTCCACAGTCACTGGTAAGACGACCACATAGTGCATCATAAGCTTCTGGGCACGAGCTCGTACCCATTGGAGGTAAGGTTCCATAGAAATGGAAGTATTTGGCCCCAAAGTCTTGGCGCCAGATCTGTTCAACATGCCCAAGGCTCGTATGAACCTCCGACGATATTCTTTAACATCATCCTCATAGTTGAATACAATTCCCTTGATAAGTAACTCATGGGGACCATCCCTTCGAGCGTGACCAAATTGTCACAGAGCTAAACAAGAATTGTAGGTTATACCTCCTCTAATACCAAGAAATAGGACATTAGGGTACTCCCCGCAGCGGTCAATAATAGCAGTGTTTTCCATAGCTCGAGAACACCAAAGAATATCCATATGAGAGAGTGACATTATCCTTTGCGACCAACCCAAACCTTCTTCATTCTCAAGTATGGACTTAGGGAGGTGAGAAATAAACCACCTCGACAGCAATGGCATGCAACACATAAGAACCCCTCTTCTCTTCATGGTACGAGTATGAAGAGTGTGCAAAATATCTCTGATCAATGTTGGCACAGGTTTGTGGGAGAGGAAGATATTGATAGCATTTACATCTATGAATGAGTCTGGATTAGGGAATAAGACTAAGCCATAGATTAGAAGAGCCAAAACCTCCTCAAAAATCCTGAAAATCCATATCATCCTAAAACAATTGGGCCTTGTCTATTAGAAACTTAGCTAGAAAACCCTTGACTCCACTTCTTGTTTCCCAATTGGATACCATGTCGAGTCGTTTCAGATGCAAAGTTGAGGCAATGACTTCTGGCTTAGGAACTTCTTCTAGACCTGTGAAAGGTAATTGTTCAAGAATGGGTATATCCAACAGCTAAGAGAATTCTTCCAAGGTAGGTACCAACTGATAGTCTGGAAAGGTGAAGTAGTGGTGCTTGGGATCAAAGAACTGAAAAATTAAACTCATCATCTTTTCATCAAAGTTTGAAGTAACCAGGTTGAGAAGTTGACCATGTCTCTTAGTGAACGCAGAAGTTTTAGAAACCCTTGATACTAGCTCTTTGAGTTGGGAAGGTATCTTCATAAAGCTGATTCGGATAGTGTTTCTACAAGCGGAAGGCATGATCTGCAAAACAGAACAAAGATAAATTCCCTTGGTCTTTGAAATGGTTACTGCAATAAGAATGGATGTTATGTTATGATGCATGATGTCATGATAAAACACGGGTATAGAAAACACAGGTATAGCAAACACAGTCAAATAACACAAAGTCCTTAGGTTTAAGGATTGCATGAGGTTAAAGGTAATACCCTCTTGAAGTTTAGTTGGTTTCAAACCTGTCTTAAAAAGTAACTGGGTTCTAGAGGATCTCAATATCACTGACCATCCTTTATCGAGAATTGTCTCAGCTCAAGCAATCTTTTCTTGCAGCCAAAATATTTCGAAAGTTTGATCTCAATGAGTGTAGCATCGAGTATCAACCAATCCTCAGCTCTACACCGAGGCTGGCTATCTCATTACTTTCTAATGGCAAGGTTTGTTCAACTAAGGTTCTAAGGTCCGTTAGTGCTTCATGACACCACGCGGCGGCCCCGTATTCTCCTCGTTTCCCCACGAAGGATACCGGTACCAACCAAAGTTCCACACCAACACAGCCATCGCTTAAACCATATCGGTCTACACCATACAGTCTTCATGATCTATTGATGTTTACCTAAAAAGTGCCCCCAGATCCGGGTGTAGGATCTATAGTAACCCCAAACAAACCCTCAAAAGTAAAGCAGTCAAGACAATTAAGAGAAGCAATTTTATAGCCTAGATCCTAAGGTATACCCCACTTATTTTAATCCCCAGCAGAGTCTCTATTTCTTTGATATGGTGGCAGAACCGACTGTTATACTGGTTTACATTTTGCGTTTTTTGTTTGCAAAATGTCGCGGTAAGCAAGAGTCGCCACCGACTTTTATTTCATCCAATCATAGAAAAGGAAAAATAACAGGAAAAACCTTTTTTTGAGATATTCTGAGTATGTGGGGTAGATTATAGAAAGGGAAGGTGTTAGCACCCTTTCTATCCGTAGTTATCTACGGGCTCTTAGGTGCTTTCTCATTTTTCAAATTGCTTGTGTTTGTTTGTCTTGAAAATGTTTTACTTCGTGATAACCCTTGTATCAGTCCTCAAGGATGTGACGAAGTTTGTTTTGAAACTTTGTTTTGAAAGGTGTTTGTGTGAAAGGTTTTTATTGAGCAAGTACATAAGATTCTACCTACTCAAAAAAATATTGTTTGTTCTCGTTTCCTTTAGATAGTGCTATCCTACTATTAAGGAGTAGGTAGGACCTTCGTTGGAGTTGCAAGGGACATTCGAAAGGGACAAGTACAATCACTAAAGCAATAGTTAGAAAACTTTAGTATTAACCCTAGAGTCTTAAGATCTTTCCGAGGCAACATTTCCGAGGTAACATTTCTGATACAACATTCGAATGGGACAATTTGATCTCTTTAGAATGGAGGGAAACCACTAAAATCTCCTATTCTTAATGATTGTTTACCGAAGGCAACCGAAGTGAGGTAAACCCTAGGAGTGAAATATGTGCATATGATTTGTTTCTGTTATTTAATCTTTGCACATTAGGTGATCTACCGTTTTAATTTTCCAGACATTCTTTCCATACAATCCTATTAGCATACATCTAAACAGTTAAATATTTGTAGGAATTAAAAATGCGAAAAAATAAACCTAGCTATTACAAGGCTTCGGGGATGGGGATTAATTACATAACCCAAGAATCAGGGATTAAAGCAATAAATAAAACCCTAATTTAACTATTACAAACCATCGGTAGTTACAAAAATAATGGAAAAGAAATAATTAAATGCATGGCAAATTAAATACGAGGAGAAATTGAAAACCCTAATTGAGAAATAATTGAGTTATTTCTGAGAAAAGAATTGATTAAATTATGTACGACTGAAACCCTAATTCTAATCATTTTTTAATTATAAAAGAAATTGAAATTAAACTAATCTAAACAAAATTAAATAATTTCAAGAAAATAAAATGTTTTACAAAAAAATAAGATTTTGTGTATTTTTGGTTTTTTTTTATTTGAGAAAAGAAATATAATTGCACATTAATTAAAAACCCTAATTTCTAATTGCTTTTAATTATAAAAAAGAAATTAACTTAACCTATATTTCTAATTAAATTAAAATAAATATTTTATTAAAAAATGCTTTTTTTTGGTATTTTGTGATTTATTGACTTTATGATTAATAAAAAAGGGTAATTACTTTGGTGAAAAATAATCAAACAAAATAATTAAAATAAAAGAAATAAATAAAGAATAAGAATATGGGCCTGTATTGAATAGAAATTATGGGGGGTGTCATTCTGAATTTTCCAAGGCCCAAAATGCTCCAAGCCTGGTCAATATTGGGTTCTGTGTGATGTTGACCTGAACGTGCACCATAGTCCCTCATGGATGGAGCGTTAGATCTGATGGCATGCTTAATCAAATGGTTATACGCGAGTGTGCATGGTGGTCACTAGGAAGGATAATGTGCTGGATCTGTTGAATGAAAATAATATAAAGGAAATGTTGGGACTTGGGATCGAACCCATGTCCTTATAATCAATACCAATGCCTCATTGCCAACCGTGCTACGCGCTTTTGTTGTTAGTATAAGGAAAACAAAATATGTTATATAATAAATAAATGGATTAATGAGTAAACAAAAAAAACGCGCCAGCTTTCAAATGGTCCAATGATGCTTGGACACGTTATCTTCTTCTTCCTCATCCGTTGTTTTAGATCTACATACTTTTACCTACGGTCATCTTCCATGGCTAAAGACCTGTGCAATTTAAAAATTCACGAGACACAATATAAATGGAATTGGAGACATGGTTCGACCGGTCGTGATGTCCCGGTCATCCCAGTATCCATCTTATAGTCTAATTTTGCATGTAGCCAAAAGCCCTAAACTGCACACCCAAACCCTAGCAATAGCAAAGGCATGCATAGGCTCCAAAAAAGCAATTAAATCATTCAGTCAGTTTGCAAACATGATGAGGATTACAAATATATAACTTAAACATGCTAATGATGCAAGAATTATGATAATCGTTTCTGAAATTTTTTTGCAAACTATGTGACTGCTACACGATGATTCTGGACTTGGGGAGGCTTGCAATTGATTGGGATGGCTTCCTGAGACGTCCAACAATTGATTGGTAGTGCTAGGATGACTTGAGATGGCCTGTGGAGTGAAAACCGATTCACATTTTTCTTTGAATTTT
Organism: Vicia faba; assembly: GCA_948472305.1. Classification (NCBI taxonomy): domain Eukaryota; kingdom Viridiplantae; phylum Streptophyta; class Magnoliopsida; order Fabales; family Fabaceae; genus Vicia; species Vicia faba. Next base: position 1,227,964,653 of record OX451741.1, on the reverse strand, counting down.
TTGAAGTTTGTTCTGGCCTTTTTCATGACTGCAACCCCTGTTTTTTGCTTTGTTCTTGTCCAATATATACCCAGGGATGAATTAGGGTTACAAACTTGGATTAAATATTGAAGTTTGATGAGATTTGATTTGATTCTTTAGCCATACGCAAACTTGCTATTTTGAGCCAAATCTTCCCTTTCTTGTACCAATTATGCTTGATTCGTTTTGGCCTTGATAATTCAGCATATTTTGATTGCCAACCTGTCCAAAAACCAAATCAAATCATATATTTTCTATTATTCACCAATTATTTGATTTAATTCAATTTTTAATTAATAAAAATTCAAAATAAATTGCAAAATGAAGGAAATAATTTGTGGGTGAATATTTGAGTCATGGACCACATTATAAGCGAGGTTCAAGCATAAAAAATTATGCCCATTTAATAAAAAAATGCATTTTTGAGCACATTTGACTTTTGGCAATTTTTCAAAAAATGTCAACTTTGACAAGGCATATCTCTTCCAATTTTAACCCTAGATAGGTGTTCTTGTACTTTTTAAAAAGCTTAGGATATCCCCTAAGCAACTCTTTTGCTTTCATCTAAATTGAGTCTTCCATTTTCATGTAAGAAGCTTTGACCCAAAAGGTGTTTTTGTTGACTTTTCAAAATGACCCATAATGTAGAAATTCATATCTTTTTATGAGTGCACATTTTGAACTTGTGAGCTGAAGATGAACTGTAGGGAATTTCATCCTCTTCAAAATGAGCTTTGGATGGAAAATTTCTAATGAAGCATGTGGAAGTTATGCTTGGTCAAAGTTGGGTTGACTTTTACTAAGAAACCCTAATTTAACAACTTTTGGATTTTGATGAATTTGGAGCATTCCTTGAGGAATCATGATCAAACCTTGATCAAATGATGAAAGTCACTTCAAAATGTTAATGTTGAACAAAAATCTTGAAGTTTGACTGTATGTGGGTCACCGTTGACTTTTGACCTAATATAGTCGATTCTCAAGCATCTGAGTAGTTGACTGAGCAAACTTCTTGTGCAAGGCATGAAACTTGACATGTAGGATCTTGAGAACATATTAGGATCATGGAAAGCATATGAGGCCTTTGTGGTTCACTCATCTTGATGAAAATGGAAACCCTAATTTGAAGTACATTGTCTTAGGAGAGAGTTTGTCTGATCCACTCTTGGGTAACCTTGAGCAAATTGAAGATCTCAATGGACATGTGTTATACCCCAAAATTTGCCCTCCCATATTCCTCAAGAAATTGCCAAGCCAAGCTAGAAAATTCCCCAAGGGTTGTGCAGTGCAACAAGCTCCTATACATTCAAAATTAGGGTTTGGGTTCTGATCAAGAAAATGAAGTTTTCAAAGGGCCAATCAAGTCTCATATGCTTATAAACATGGTCAAGCATCCCCATATCAAGTTTCAAGGCATTCAGCTCAAGATTGCACAGTCAAAACCCTAAATTGCACTACAGTCAACTGTAGGGGCAAAATGGTCATTTGGCAGTCAAAAGTTCAAATTTTTGGTCAATATATCATTTTGAAGCCACAAACATCATTTGATCAATGCTTGATCATGATTCTCAAAATTTGGCTCAGAAATCATCAAAGATGCAAAAGTTGCTATATTTGGACAGCTGAAAAAGTCAACTGAAATTGACCAGGGCATAACTTTCACATGGATTATCAGAAAAATTCCATCCAAAGCTCATTTTGAAGAGAAAGACATTTCCTACAACTCATCTTCATATTCCAAGTCCAAGAAATGCTCTCACAAAAAGTTATCAATTTCAACATTATAGGTCATTTTCAAAAGTCAACAAAAAGGGACTTTAAGTCAAAGGCCATAACTTGAGATTGGTAAATCAAAATGACATGGGACCAAAGGCATTGGTTAAAGGACTCAAAGACCTTTCCAAAATGTCCAAGAACATGAGAAAATCTTAAAAATTGAGCAAGTTATGCCTTGTAGAAGTTGGGAAAATTTTGTGAAATGGCAAAAGTCAATTATCTTTGAAAATCCAATTTTGACAAAAGGGCCCCATTTTTCTCACTTTGTCCATCCTTGTCATGCCACACACGTGGCCCATGGTTGATTTCAAGACCAAATGTTGACTTTTTTATTTTATTTAATTTTTGATGATTTAATTCATTTTAATTCATTGAAAATTCAAATAAAATTTAAAAATCAATGAAATGGTGTCAAATGAATTTGGACAAGTTCTATACATCATGAACCAACTCAAAAATCAGGCCAAGGTTCATTTACACACTAGGTCTAGGTTTTGGCTAGAAAATAGGAAAAATGGTTAATGAATGAAACCCTAATGCCAATTCTTTCTCAAGCATGGATTAAGGTCAAATGGCAAGCCAAGTCTATTCCATAATGATCATTGAGTCAAACCCTAACCCTAGTGCAGCAAAAAACTCGTTCAAAAGGCATTTGGACATTTGAAATTTTGGACATAAAAGGCAAAACTGAAATCAATGCTAGGGATCTTCTCAAGCCATAATTTTTGTATCAATAGCTTCCTGAGACGATTTTGAACGTATCCCAAATCATAACATCTTCCAAAGCTCCTTGAACTGGTATCCACGAGTCCAACTGCTTCTTAAAAATTTTGAAATCATGTAGCACGATTCAAGCACATTCTTGCAGTTTTAATTACACATTCATACTCACAATGAAGTTTCTGAGCTAACCCTTGCATTTAATTTCATTTTTGTGCCATGAATAAGGAATTGCCATTTTCGAATCCTAGGGTTACAGCTTTCTCAAATTAGGGATTTTGCCTAGGGGAAAAATTAGAGTCCCTGACTGCCATGGCTGAACTCAGTACACCCAGACGAAGAAGAAGATGCCATCGCGAACAATTTATATAGCCTATATGGCTATTCGCTATTTTCTCATAGCATGTGTAAAACAACGTTTCAAAACCGTTGCCTTCTTTGTTTATGTTTCAGGAAATTGGAAGGGATGATGGCGTGTCACACGGAGACTGGGCAGTTTAAATTTGCGCGCGTTTTACATAACACTAACCATTTTCTTTTATATATTTTATTAACTATTATATGTTAAATGAATTCAAATGGCTCAGCTGGCAGGGACGCGCACTAGGGACTCTAATGACCTGGGTTCAAACCCCAGGTCTCACACATTTCCAATATTATTTTTCATTTCTAATTCCCATGCAGGCCTCACATTAAGACTCACCATGCGCTTCAGCATCAACTCATCCACGTGTCCCAGGAAACTTATCAAAGGGTCCAGAACGAGGGCATATGGTGGAGGCCAGTCAAACACGTCACACACAATCCAGAAAGTCAACAAATTCTCACAAAAATGGGCCAGGCCTTTCTAATTAACACCCTCCAAATTGGGGTTCCCTCACCCTGGTTTGCATACTTTGATTATTTTTTTTTATTTTTTATCTTTTTATTTATTATTTCAATTGTCATGTTTTATTGTTTTATTTAATTAATTCTTACAAAAATATAAAAAACACTAAAAATACAGAAAAGGACAAAAAATATATGATTAATTTTGATTCTTTTTTTTAATAAATTAAAATGTAACTCATTTAGTTTAATTAGGTTTTAATGTTAATTTTAATTCTTTTTTCATAATAAAAATCCAAAAAAATGTAGAATTAGGTTAATTATTAATTTTTATATCCTTTTTAATTTTTTCCCTTTTTCTCACAATTATCATTTATTATTTATTTTCTATAAATCAAAAATTGTACATAAATTAGTTTAGAATTTAATTAGGTTAGAAATTAAATCTTTTTTTAATAAACTTAAAAAAAAAACATTAGAACTAGGATTTTAATTTTAATTAACTTTTCTCTTTTTCTTTTAAACCTAAAAAACACAAAAACATCATTCTTCATTTAACTTTTAATTTCCTTGATTAATTTTAATTATTTGTTAAGGGGTCCAACGCCCTAATTTTGTTTAGTCTTTATTTCGCGCATTTATTTTATATTGTTTAAATACCTCTGTATATGCCCCAAAGCCATGTAATTGAAAAACTCTCGGACTTTTATTTATTCGCTTTATCTATTTTCAGTCAAATCGGGTTCGGTTTTTTTGGCGATGTGGACCCGCGCCAGTTGTAATAGTTAGATTTATTTTCTCGCGAATATAACTGTTAATAAATATGCATGAAAGAATGAATGCCCGAAAAATAAAATTGAATCGTTAGATCACCAATGCATGACAAGACAAACAATGAACTGAAAATGACACACAATTCGCACACACCACCCCTAGGGTACGCCTCACTGTTGCCTTTCGAAAGGTGGTCATCGAGTAGAAAACGTCTTAGTAAGTCCTCATGGTCCGGGAACCTGGCATGAGGGTAGCTTCTAAGGTGTCTTCCCATTGCTCTGGTGACCACCACGTCCCTAAAACTCGAATTGACCCGAACACCTCCTACGGTGGTGCTACCTACCTCTCAATGGTGGGATGGCACTACTTTAAAGGACATTTACACAGACAAATTCCTTAGGGTAGGTAGGTTCTCGTAGGTACTTGCTCTCTTCAAAAACAAAACAAATAATACTTTTCACCAACACATTTTCAAAAGCTTTCAAAGCAAATTTTTCAAACACTCTGACGTACGAGTCGAACTGAAATTTTTCAAAGAAACTTTTTTAAACCCACAATTGAAAAGCAAGCACACATTTTGAAAACACATTGAGCAAGTACCTAAGAGCCCATGGATAACCATGGATAGAAAGGGTGCTAATACCTTCCCTTTCTATAACCTACCTCCCGAACCGAGAGCAATCTCTTTAAAGGAATTTTTCTGTGCTTTTGTCCTTTCCTATTGGAGAAAATAAAAGACGGTGGCGACTCTTGCTTACCGCGACATTTCGCGAACCAGCTTTAAAACAGTCAGTTCCAGATCCACCGATCACAACATGTATTGAGTAAAATGAGAGGGAAAATTTTGGGGTACAATATTACCCATCTGGTTAGTTAACATATTAACCAACTATTGGTTGCTATCATCCATTTGATACCTTAATACTGCTACTGAAGTATTAGTAAGAGGCGGTACTAAAGGTTGAGAAGGTGCTACCCTATTTTGGTTGCCTCTATCATTTCCCCCTGGAACAGATCCTTGTAAAGGAGAGTTCAAATTTTGAACATTATCTGACACTACTGCTGTATTCGATGTCGACTGATATCCTGGCATCATGGAATACTACATTCCATAAGCAGGATCTACATTCCCAAAATGAGGCACATTAAGTATGATAGTTGTAATCATTACTGGTCTTGGGCTTCCTGGTGGAGCCTGAGACATTTGTACGGAAACTGCAGCAGTCGACCCTACTGGAGGAAAAAGTGTTACTTGTGAAACTACTGGAACGGTAGTGATTAAAGTCCGTGACGGTATTTCGTCTATGTTTGGATTATCAGGAATTTTCATTCTTGATATCTGCTTCCTAGATAATGCTTTATTATACTCTTTGGTTAACTTCCCATTTCTAAGTTGCATTCACTTATAAATACTTAAGACCAATTCTTAGCATTGTGTCCCACCGGGTGTGCCAATTTGTTTACTATGGAAAATGGTAAACAACCGCTTGTCCTCCCAGAGTCCTAAACTAAGGGTAACTTGCGAGATTGATCAGTTGATTTCAAGACGGGTACTAAGAGTTTTTGCTATCACACCTATTCTGTCGAAATATTAGTCAAGGAAAACGGTTTTCTTTTGTATGGGGAAACGGGTGTAATTGTCTTCCACACTATGATTTAATCGATTGACTGGTGACTCGTGACCGACAGAAGATATTCATACAAAAGCGAGACTCACTAAACTAACTGACTGGTGACTCGTGACCAACAAATAGTGTCGAATTGTTTATATGAAATAGAAGATAACGTATAGATCTTGCTTGACAGTAAAGAGAAAGCATATAAAGTACTCAAAAGATATAATTGAAAGATAAAGGATTTACATTGAAAATAAAAATGGTGATTCACATACATCAAGCACCCTTCACTCTTGATTTCTTGACGCTCGGAATGACAGAGTTTGACAAGTGATTTGAGAGTACAAGTGAGCACACACAAACTATACAAAATCTGCCTATTTATAGTGTTTACAAAGTAACTACCTAGATAAAATCTACGGCTAATATTAACATCTTGAGGTAACTGCTTCATTAGATATTGTCACATATTTGACGCTAAAACACATCGTGGATTGCTGGTAACTGCTCATGATTTTGAAGTTCCACCTATTTGACGCTTGAACACGTCGTGGGTTGCTGGTAATTGCCCACGATTCCTCTAAGCCTCTTGAACGTAAACTACTTCTGCCTTGCTTCAACACTTTCTTTCTGGCAAAGAATAATCACATTTCCTCTAAGTCCAAGAAACTCTTTTATGTCGACTAAAACCATTTTCGACCAAGTCCTTGTCTTTTACCCTTTGGTCGACTAAACCAATTTTAACCTCCTGACATATGTTCTTTTATTTCTTCCTAGTCGACATAGTTCAATTTCGACAGTTTCAATGTGACTCCTTTCAAGCATTAACTCTAACTTAATAAAACTAGCTTTTTACGCATTGACTCCAGTTTCCCAAAAAACCCTTATTTTGGAAGATGACTCTTAACTTATGAGAATGTCTTCATTTACCACATGTACTTGAATACTTTAAGATTTTCCAAGGTAACACAGGGCAATATATTGTGAATGGATGGTACTTAAGCTTATGCAAGGTTGCTTGATATAGATAATGATGCTAATGACTCTGAACTTTCTGCATAATTGAACCATGTGCTTGCTTCAATTTTCTTTAGCCTTGGTCTGGTTCTTTTGACAATATACTGAACTGATTTCTTGTTTGTCCAGGGCCGTTTGTGCATACAGATTGAATTATGACTTTTTAAGTATTACAAATTGGTTCTTTTCTAATTTTGTCATGACATTGATTTTTTATTTTTGAGGTTTTCAATGCATACTGAGCGAGCTGAGGAAACGCTACAAAGGAGGCCAAGCTTATGGACATGGTACCTCAAAATCTCAAGGATGCAATTTTGGAAATGGCGCCTAATGCTTCATGATTCAAATAAGGCTTGAATTGAATGAAATTCATCTCAAATGTCCTTAATATAGTACTTGGTATGAAACTTGCAGCAAAGTGATTTGAATGTGCACCTTTCAAAAGTAAAGTTTTCTTAACATTTATTTTGAATTCTAGCACAAATAAACTTTTAGCTTGGTCACAAAATTGACCGGATCATATCATGAAATTAAGACTCAATATTTTCAATAGCCCTTAAAATTCAAATCATCTTAGAATGAAGAAACGCAAAACGGTTATTTTTTCAATGTGAGTGAGACTTCATCATTGGAAGTGAATAACCATGCAAATTGATAGAAGTTGATTCACTAGTTACATGGACAAATTAGAAATCAAAGTTAATTGAAAAAAGTTAATACAATGCACCAAGCAGTGAACAATTACCAAGCTAGCTTCTAATGAACTCAAATTAAAGTAACCCTTCTATTATGCTAAATTGTAGGTATAGGTGTGACAAAATCTCAACTAGAGATGACAAAGAAGTTGTAGGTATAGGTGCGACAAAATCCCATCTAGAGATGATGAAGAAATTGTAGGTCAGTACATTTCAAGGGTAGTGGTGAATAGAAATTAAGACGCCGAACAAGTGCTTAGGAATGCTTAAAATAACTATCGGGGCCATCACAATATGTGGTCGAACAAATATTAGTTTAAAATGGCTTAAACATAGGATTACATAGGTCCAATTTCATTTTTCCATTATTGAAATATATTTGACAGACTGAATTACTTAGAAGTTGGAAATTCTCAATATTTATTAAGTATGTTGGTGACACAAACGAGTCTGCAGTCAAACATATTTCCCGGTATAAAACTGAGGCTGACGACATAACTAATAATGAGAATTTAAAGACGAATTACTTTTTAGATTATCTAACAAAAATACTTTTACTTGGTTCACCATACCCCTCCACATTCTCTACACTCATGAAGTCAGTTAGAGAGACAGTTACATGAACAATTTTACATAAGACAGTCGAAAATAAGTCTAAAAGAGATGGCAAGTGTGAGGCGAAGGAGCTTTGAGTCGATTGATGAATATCTAAAAGATTTCGACTTTTTAAGGCAAGATATTTTACATAAATTTCTGAACATGAGTTGGTCGAAATGACTGCAGGAGATTTGGATTATTCCATTAAAAAAAAATTAGACACTCAATACCTTAGGGACATGGCGCAGTTGGCCGGTAGAGTTCACCAAGTCGAACGTCTAAAATCTGAGAAAGCCAGAACAAATAAGTATCATAAAAAAGAGAAAGTTGCAATATGTGGCAACTAAAGAGTATGTATCTGACTTCGATGGCATGCTCGGTGAAAGTGAGGTTAACGTGGAATAACTTAAGCCAGGACCTTCATACGTTTGCAAATTGCTAAAGCCATCGGATGGGAAAAATCTCTTCGAGCCAAGGAAAAATGAAAAGTTTGCCATAAAAACATATACCTTCGATATAACTAAATGTGACGAAATTTTTAATTTGTTAGTAACTGACAGGAAGATAATAGTGCTTCCAGGCCTAGAGAATCCCCCATTAGAACAAAAGAAGAAAATGGTTTTGTAAATTCCATAGTTTTCTTGGTCATAAAACTTCTCAATGTGTACTTTTCAGGAATTTGGTGCAAAAAGCTCTAAAGGAGGGAATGCTCCAATTTGGCGAAATGCCAAAATCATCTATGCAGGTTGATGACAACCCCCTCCTTGTGGGAGAGGCAAACTATGTTAAGCCATTCAAAGTGTTTATGGTCGAGGCTACTGAAAGTCTTAATATGGAGGTCGAAGGAACTAAAACTCTTGCACTTGTCAATGGAGGGGTCCGTTCAGTTTACCCACATGCTAACGGAGGGTTGATTGATTTTCTACAAGATGCAAGTTGAATGACTCTGAAGTTGGGCTATGCCCGAGATACAATGCATTATATGATAAGGATGATGCAAAAGAATTTGGGTATACCAAAAGGTATGATCCCAAGAGGGGAAAGTCATCTCCTCGTTTCTTGTTTGACAAAAGGGGAGTTCCCCGCCGGAATGAGAATGATAGGAGGTAATTTCACAAGACTCAACAAAGGACTTTACGTTCTCCTGCAGACGCCCTAATATGGAAGTGGGTAAAGTCTGTTTTTCAAGGAAGAGAAAAACAACCTAAGTGGAAAGTTCTGGACCCAGAAGTAAGTGAGGTGGACCAGAGGAAAGGTAGTGGGTCGAAAGAGCACCCTTACGTGTCCCCAAATTATAAGGGGAAAATCCTATGACCAGGACGTAATGGAGGCATCATCAGAGAAAAAATAAGGCAGAGAAAGAAGCCTCAATGACACAACAAAAACGTGTTGAAACACATGCTCAGAAAAAGCCTTATTCAAGGAAGTTTAATGAGGAAGAGAAAAAGATATTTCACCATAGGCTATCTATAGGAGTGGCATATTCAGGATAGGACAGGTCTAATTCGACTAAAGTTCCTGAATATATCCCTCAGCATGAAAAGGGAGATCTTGAATATACCCCTTAACCTGAAGATAAAGATCCTGAATATGATCCCCTCCCAGAGGATGAGTTGGTAAAGGATAACTTCAATATTGGGTCAGAGGATGAATTGATAATTAATTATGGTATCGTGTCAATGTTACCGGCATAATATGATCGAGTGTTGGAAGTATTAGAGGCTAATGATGACTTTGTGCAAGACGAAGCATCAAGTGAGAAGCCTCTTGAAACTACGTGGCCGGAACCCGTCATCTGGATGTTAATGAAACATCAATGAAGTCGCCATTGAACGTCTTTTATCCCACCAAGAGGGAAAGGTGAACATCGAGAAAACCTGAAAAGTGAGAAATCACGGTCTTTCGACCGAGATATCGGGTAAAGGAGTTTGTTATGCGAGGGGAAGGTGTTAGCACCCCACACGCTCGTAGTACTCTACGGTATCCAATCTTGTTGTCTAATCTAATGGGTGCGGTCAAATCCTATGTCTATGGCTTAAAATTGAAAAGGGAATGCATGCGAAAGAAAAAGAAAATAATGTAGGGAAAATAAAAGATGTGCTTGGTTAGGCCCTACCCCAATGCCTACGTATCCCTTTTAAGGAATCAGAGCAGCTGTAGTTCGGCTTATATGTTTTGGTTGGTTTGTGTTTTTTAATTAAGACAAACAAAGATAGTCAAGATGGAAAAACATCGAATGAAACAACAAACAAATGAGGTGATCAAACATCGACTAAATAATAACAAAGTAACATGTCAAAGATGGAGAAACATCAAATGATAAAACAACACACCTAACAATGACATTGAGAGTCAAAGCAGGATAACAAACAAATGCGATGACGAGACATCGGCTTCAAATAAGTGTGCGATGGCGAAACATCGGATATGAGATAACAAGATATCATGGCAAAGATGGAGAAACATCAATAAATCGGATGACGAAACATCACACCTAACAATGATATTGAGAATCAAAGTAGGATAACAAACATGTGCGATGGCGAAACATCGGCTTCAGAAAAATGTGCGATGGCGAAACATCGGCTAAGAGATAACAAGATATCATGGCAAGGATGGCAACACATCAATGAAATAGATGACAAAATATTACACCTAACAATGATATTGAGAATCAATGTAGGATTACAAACATGTGCGATGGCGAAACATCGGCTTCAAGATAACACAAACAAGGCAAGATTGGTTTGTATCTTTTACTTTGAAGAAGGGTTTGATACAATGGTTGATCCTAAGGTTGAGGATAAGGGAAAATCCTGCCCTAATTTACATGTTAAAGGGAACTCAATAAAACTATCCTATAGGGAACATGCAATGAGAGCGAAGTCGTGATCTCAATTTCTAAATTGAGTGACTCATCAATCAACAATTAAAGAAGAAAAGCAATAAACATCCTATAGGGAACATGCAATGAGAGAAAAGTCGTGATCTCAATTTCTAAATTGAGTGACTCATCGATCGACAATTAAAGAAGAAAAGTAGTAAACATCCTATAGGGAACATGCAATGAGAGCGAAGTCGTGATCCTAATTTCTAAATTGAGTGACTCATCGATCAAAAACAAACAAAACACATGCATCAGACAAAAATCAGAGGGCCTCCTGACATGTATCAGCAACAGAGGTCCCATCATGCAGTCAGAGAATTATGCATAATGAAAATGGGAGAAAGGAAGTAGTACAATACCAAACAGATAACTATCTGTAACAATCAAGCAAGAATAAAAGAAACCTAGAGAAACTTCAAGCAAGCTGGCATCAGTAGACTAATCGAGTCACAAATTACACCATCAGGATGTAAGTAATTTATCATATATGAACAAGTCCCATGGGCAATGCATGACATTCACAATCATAGGTATGTATATCCTGCATAAACCATCAAACATGCCAAACACCAAAATAATGCCAATATAATAAATTGTGTTCCATAAATAAAGTGAAACACAAAAGCCTCGAGCCAAAAGTGGCAACTTTCTCAAAGTACCTCGCATATTCAACAACCAAGTTAGTATTCCATAAGGTAAAAAAGTGAGAACAACATGATGGCAATTATCAAACATTAGACATGATAGGCAAGAGGAAGCAAGCATATGCACTGATTAGGTCAAAAGAATCAGAGGAATGTTGCTCCTTTTTATCACCATGTTGAGTTGACAATTGAATATCAATCAAGGATCATAAGAGCTAGGGAATAATATGAACAAAGGCCATGAAGGTCAGTAGCAAACATATTTTAATCATGCACAATTAATTCAATCACAACTTCATGAACACAATAGGAGATGAAACCTACATAATGCATTAGAAGGTTCAAAACATTCAAACATGAGGCTTTTAAATGAAATGGCTTGAGCTAACATATACAATCAGAATCCAAATGATCATTAGGTTCCCAATTATAGGCCTCACTCAAGTTCATTGACCATCAAACAAATTGCAACAAGACATGCAAACATAATTGGGTACCTTCACTTCAAAATTACATCAAAAATGGAAATAAGGGTCCATAATTCAAACAAAAAAAAATAGCATATTTGAAAGGTATAGAAGTCAGAATGCAAGCCCTAAGTTCATGAATGATTGAGGAGGAGACCAAATGAAGTCCAAAGTTCAAGACTAGTTGGCAAAACTACCAAGCTAGACAAGTTTTCAACATAATTTGTGGAAAAAATGTCAAACCAAGTTAAAAAATCAAGATGGATGGTTTTAAGACCCTCAATACATTCATGAACCCTAATTAAGACTTGAATCCTATTAAAAATCCAGGGCATAGTGGTTTTGAAAATGAAACTTGCACCATAAACAACAAAACCTAATTTTTTACTTTTAATCTCAAATATTGATTAAGTGAGATCAAAATTCAAACAAATTAAACCAAGGTCATACAAACAATCAAGGAACCCTAAATGTCAGAAAATATATTTTTCATATTTTTTTTGAATTAAGGAGGAGCCAAAAATGAAATTAAATTCAAACAATTATTCAATTAACAAATATTCACATATCAAAACAATATTTAAATAAAAAAGTCAGAAAAATGCCCAACAAAAATTATATTCAAATATTAGAACTGAAAACACACACCCCTAATTTTTTGTGGAATTTTTGAATTAAAGGAAATACTAAAATAAAAAATAAACAAACAATTAATAATTGAATTATTATCTAAGGGCAAAAATGCAAACCCTAGCCAAAAATCATGAAAAGGTCAAAATAAAAAATATATTCAGATTCTATGATTAGAAACAAGATTACATGATTTTTTTTTGAATTTTTTGGATAAAGGGAAATATTAAAATAAAAATCAAACAAACAAATATTATAAATAACCTTTGAAATTAAATTTTAAATCAAAAATAAAGAAAATGATAAACCAAAGTCATAATCAATTTTTCCATTATTTTTTGAGTCTAAAAACAATTTTTGTGGATTTTTTAAATCAAAGGAACTATTAAAAAGAAAATAAAATTTGAAAAAAATTAACTAATTAAACCTATGAATTTTTTTAACCAATCAAACCATTTAAAAAAATCCAAAAAAATATGGCAAATACTAGAAAATAATATTGGCTTATAGTAATTTTTCCATGATTTTTAAAAATATTTTGATTAAGAAATAAAATCAAACAAAATATCAAATAAAACAAATAATTCAAATCAGATAAAAATTCAAACGGACCAATCATGCAATGCCACCACATCATGTTCAACCTTTGGACATCTCAAAAACACGCGCAATATTCAGGTTTAGGGCTCATGTTCAGATCAGCATAACATACTCAATTTCGCATCATTTTTCATGAAATCAAAGGCAAATCAAAGCTAGCATTTCATACTTCACATTGCAATTGGAATCAAATCAAAACATCAACCACATTGTTCACAATCAAGTCAGGAATATGAACAAAACCATTCTGAATCGTGAGTTTCAGAGTATCCAATCATGCATAATTCACCAAATCAAATGCTATAAAGCTTCAGAAACATTCCATTAACATCATTCAACACAAATCCAAGCTCAAACACCTCAATAAACAAGCGCATCTCAGAAATTAAAGTTTGGAATCATTACCTCAAGGAGAAAAGTGTTCTACTATCTCCTTCACTCCAAATGCAAACAAATGGTGCTAGCTTGATCTACTCACTTTGCTGAAGCTGAATCCACAAGAAATTTGAAGAAAACACCAAGGAATTGAGAGAATCGAATCAAGTTGCAAAAGAAGAAAGTAAATCTCAGATCTGAATTTCTTGCAAATGGCGCGTTCCCTTTTTCTCTATTTGCTTGCTTCCTCTTATATAGAGTTTGTAGAGAAGGTTAGAAAAGGAATTTGGTCTTCCAAGCTGTCCAAGGGCTTGATTGGAAAATTTTGGCAAAAATGAAGTGTGCATAGAATTGGATGTTTTGCTCGTGCATTCTTTGGCTTCTTAAGCATTTCGTGGGCCAAATAACTTCAGAAAATCATGCTTAGAATCTTGGCCCTTAATTCCATCTGATCAGAAAGTGTTGGAGTTTTTGCAAGTTTGAGCAATTTTTGTATTTTTCATTCAAGCAAACACCAAGGTCCATGGAACACGAGATGGCTGATATTATGGGCCTTAAAAAGTCACAAATAGGTCATGGGCTGGATTAGGAACAAAGAGAATGGCTGAAACCTGAGTTTCCATGAATTGGCCATTTTGCATATTTGCCAAATTTCAATAAAATGCTCCAAAATTCCAAAACTCATAACTTGCTCATACTTTTGAATTTTGGCACAAATGAGCATAATTTGGAAAGGTATTTAAAAGATATACAATCCCTTAATTTTGAGTTTTTGCAAATTAATCCATTAAGGTCCTCAAAATTTGGATTGGAATTCACTAATTTTAGAAAATGACCTATAATTTTGTGACTTCAAAAGACCATAACTCGTGATTCCTTTCCAATTTGGACATGAGACCAAAAGGAGGTGAAAAATAATTCTCTTAGCTTTCCAAGCATATTTCATTTGCATCTTCTTGATCAAGGGTGAATAAAATATGAATTTTTGAAATTAAGTCCTTATTTTCCAAAATTAGTAGCTTTTAGGGTTTCTTCAAGAACAAGTTTCAACCCAAACCTCAATCTCTTTGATCCAATGACCAAAATGGACTTTAAATATGAAAAGTACATCCTTGAATTGATGGTTGGCCTAAAATGCACTTGGTCAACGTTGACTTTGACCAAAATGACCATTTTGCCCCTCTGAATCAATTGATCCACTTCCCTTCAAAATTAATGATCAAAACTTCAAACATATGATCTTCCAAATATATAGAGGCCATGTACAAAGTTTCACTTCAAAATTCTCAAAGAAACCTGATAAAAACTCAAACCCTAGTTTTGGTCAACACCTCAAGAGACTGATGAATCATCTTCCAAACTTCAAATCCTTTGGGAATCATGACCAATTCCTTGTGAAAAGACCTCTTAGATACCAAAGGGATGTTATAGCTCCCTAAATCAAGACTTGTACATTGGCCAATAGCCTTGCTCAAACAAAACCCTAATTTGACTGGTGAATCCAAAGAGTGATTCCCCTTGTAATCAAACACAAACTTCAAACCTCTGATGATCCAAAGAAATGGGTGAAGTATCTTGAGATATGCCATAACCTTTGAGCTTAAAAGATCCAGAGGTTTAAATAATAAGATTCTACTTGAACAACTTATCAATGCAATCAACCTTCAAAGCTTGAGGAAGACTTGATAACCAAAGTACCTTGATCCCATCACAATGTATGAATGCAATGCACTATGATGTTCAAGATGAAACATAATCCAAAATCAAGAGGGTAAATTTTGGGGTGCAACAGCTGCCCCTATTCAAATATCTTCAACATGATAAGTGAGAAAAGTGATAACTTTGGAGCGTTCAGGGTTGAAGATGTTTGAATACGAAAGAACCCGAAAATTTACACTCTTGAAAGAAACAGAAACAAAAAACTCCCAAGACATGCGTCAGAATGAAGCTGCAACGCAGTTTGAGACAGAACGAAACCAAAAGAAGAGTAGGCGCAAGTAAACTTCCGGACAAATGTGCCAGGGAAAAACTGGGCTTCAAAAAGGGGTGAGACAAAATTCAATCCACAGAGTATGGGCGAAACTAAACTCTGTGAAAGAAAAACGTAAGCGGGTGGGGAGACAAAACTCTGAGCTCAACCCGAAGCAAAAGTGGCTAGAGTACATGATTCTAGGAACACTTGCTAATCTCAACTAGGATAGACAGTATGAAGGAACTGAGAAAATCCCAGAAATGAGGAACAAAAGCGAGATGAAACTCGACTCGACGACTAGTCAGATGAAACTAGACTAGATGAGTACCAGGACCAAACTGGATTTCACGCACGGGTAACGAGGCGAAACTCGGCCCAAAGCAAAGTGATGAGAGTGCATGTTTCTCAAAACACTTGTTGGTCTCAGATCAATGGATAAACAGTGACGAAAATTGATAGGAGAATCCAAGGAAAAAAGGAGACTGATTTCAAACCAGGGACGCAGCACGAACACTGCACTCATTAAATGAACACCATCAAAGAGTCCAAGGTAGGAAATAAAAAATGAGATGAAACTCGACTCAACAACTAGTTAGGAGAAACTAAACTAGATGAGTACCAGGACGAAACTGGATTTCATGCACAAGGTGAGGAGACGAAACCCTGAGCTCAACCCAAAGCAAGGAGATTAGGGCGTACACCTAAAAACATGCTGAAAGCAAATATCAGGACGAAACTGGTATTCGAAAGGTGCATCAATAGACATTGGAATGAACCGGAGAGGGTAGTGAAGACTAAACCCGAGAAGACCGCGCCAAGGTGAAACTGAACTATAGTCAATAGTAGACACTCAAATAAAAGATTAACGTCAAAAGGATATTGGTATGGGGCGGATAATGAGGACGAAGACCTCGCTGGGAATTAAATCCGAAGTATTAGCAAATCACAGGGGATGACGGAAATAATAATGGCTTATGTTCCGATGCATGTTTGAATTCTTTTTATATAGCGCAATGCTCCATATAATGGAAATGCTACGCGTTTTGGTAGATGCAATGTAATGATGCATGTTTAAAAGTTCTACTAGGGAATTGCCAATCGAGAAGCCAAAAATCAAGGAGTCAGCATCTGACATGACTTACAAAAATAAATTGCAGAATCCAAAGGAGAGGAGAAAATACGGGGAACTGTTGGAGGGGGAACCTCGAAGAGACGAAGCTTTGCGTAGAATAAAAAAAGGGCAACCAGTAGAAACGGGCCACAAACACTTGAGAGGAACTGCAAAAATAAATTGCGAATTCCTAGGGAAGATCAGGTCGACACTGTAGCTTCTGGAGAAGGACGCTTATCTGAAGATCGGACATTTGAGAGAGAGGATCAGGGTAAGACTGTAGTCTCTGGAAAAGACAGCACACGACCGTGTTGAGGACGAAACTAAGATAACAAACCTGACATGAAGGGTGAACACCCTTGCTGGGGGAACAAAGCTCTGCTGAAAAGGTGGGACTTCACCGGGGAGATAGAACTCTGTTGAAGATTATCTTGCTGGAGAGATATTCTCTTGGAATGCAACCAATGGATGAATCATGCAGATAGTCACACAGTAACGACCTTATTGGGGAATAAGAGAAGATCCTTAACATAAGGATGCCCCGGTCAACAGATCGGCTGGGAAATGAGAGGTCAAAGCGAGGGATCTCTATTGGCAATTCAATTGGGGAGTTGAAACTTCTTCAAAATGTGGGTTCCTACTTTACGACTCCACTGGGGATGGGCGACATATCCAAACTTGAAGTCCTAGAATGAAGCTTTTTGAAAGAAAATCCCTGAAGCAACAAACCTTTGCTGCGGAAGCGAAACTTCACTAGGGATAAGAAACTTCATAGGGGATAATCAGAGTCTTAATCATACACGGGCTCTGTCAAAATAGAAGAAAACCAAACATTCCCCTCTTGACAATCATTAATCTCTTTACAGGTGTTCAATGTGTAAATTATTTTTGATGTCAAGAAACTATTTTGCATACAAATAGATGTTTATTTTTGAGTATGACAGACCTGATGCAATGATTATTTAAATCTTGAAGAACTTAACAAAGTGTCGCATCTCTGTTGTGAATGAATCACTGGCTAGAGTGCAAAAATTTCAAAACTTTTCTTCCTTTTTGAAAAACGAGTCAAGATGCGGGTGTTAAGATACCAACATGGATGTGCAACACACATTTGGGGAGTTTAGGAACTTTTATCCTGTTGTAGTATGCTTTCGAGTTAAACCCTTGTTTCAGTTAGGACTTTTAGAGGTTGTAATGTGGCCTGGTTCGAGGTTCTTTCGAGAAAAAAAAAGTTTTTCAAGGCTCAAGTTATTTGGTGCCCACCCCCCTTCGTGATATTCTCCTGTCCTAAGTTCAGTTGACTTATGACAAGAATTCATCTTTCAAAAGGATTTATAATGGTTGAGTGATCACGACAAATTCTCCAACATGATTGTCACTTAACTTTTGCTGCTTTGGTTTTTGATATTGTTGTTCTTCTTTTGATGAAAATTTTATGGGATAATCTTTTTCGGCCTTTTAGGCTCTCTTTCCCCTAACTTTTTCCTGGAAAAACTCTTTTGAATTTTAATTCCCCTTTTTTGAGTCCAGCGGGACACCCTAACTTTTGCCTAAGCGACTTGTTTTCAAGTTTCGGCTTAGCGGGGCTTTTTGTTTCTTTCTTATTCATACTTTCCACTTTGAACAAGTCAATATGACTTTAGATTTTTTTTGAACTTTTTCTTTCTTTATTTTTTTGAAGAAAACAAATGCCTCATTCCTTGGTCGACGAGGGATAGCCATTATTGTATCGATTCGATCTCGACCTCAGGACTTTGTGAGGAAATAAACATCATGGTTTAGACATTTTTCCTGATCTCGTGATGTGAAAGATAACATGTGGTGATCCTCAGATGGGGCATTCCTTCTGAAATTTGAATGCTTGGTCAAATCAACTGAACATCTACCCTGCCCATGGTTTAAAAAAACAAGGTTCTTTTTCTTTTTTTGTTTGAACGGAAAAGAAACTCCTACTTCGAAGGCCCAAAGGGGTTAACGAGGGTCTAACTCCCTTATATCTCTAGTGTTTGGGGATTGAAACAATGCATGTACATCGTCAACGGGGTTTCACTCAAAAGCATACCACTACAGTCACTGTTTTTTAGCTAAACTCCTTCCTCCAAATTCTTGGCCATGCAAAAGAATTGGCACAGTTGGTATCAAAATGCCTGAAAAACGATTAAAGAGTGATATTGTATGAAAAAAAATTTCAATGCAAAAACATTCAACGTATCAAGACTGACATTCAGCTATAAACAAAATCATATATGAAGACAATGCTAAAACAATCAATCAAGATGACACATGAGAGTGCGGCAAATAAACGTAATAAAAGCCATTATGGGGAAACAGTATCTCCAACCAGGTACACCGGTCCCGCTGACCTGCCGTAACCTTGATATTACCCTGACCTATGATCTTTACCAACAACCCGGAGCTGTGAAACAAAACTGCAAGGCAAAATGCCTAATAGAGTGAAAGAGAAGTCCATCAAACAGAGAAACAAACATGCCCCTTGCACAGTAGTAGTGGTGTTTGTTATCCGTATTTTAAGCGATCAACTAACCATGACTTAAATTACCATATACGTGTAAGGGCCACGAAGTTTATATGCTCATGCTTATAAAAAAATATTGGACGTTTTTGCAAACAAAATAGTAAAAAGGGAGAAAAGAAAAGTATGCGTATACTTGAAAGAAGATATTCTATTGATTTTGATAAATCAGCCTGTGAAAAACGCATTTACATTTGGAAGCAAGTAATTACAAAATCAAAGCAAACAAGTGTTTATAAATGACAATGTGAATGTGAACATCCATCGAGTCCCAACTCTGCTATGACTCTTACGACTTTCATCTTCCTGCTTTCGGATAGATCAAACTTAGATTGGATTCGAACTTATGCCAGGTGACGAAACAAAGGAAAGAAACAAAGAATCTCATGCTGAGCGTAGTCATTTTCTTTAAGTCCCTAACTTTTTCCTGAATCGCCCTTTCGGGTTTTCGATTCACCAGGACACCCTTTTTTTTGCCTAAACCGCCCTTTCGGGTTTTCAGTTTAGCGGGTTTTATTATTTTTATGCAAAGTATTTTTTAACTACGTCAGCATTCACAGGGAGAGGGAAGTAATCTCCATCCATAGTCGTGAGCATCATCGCCCCTCCAGAGAAAACTTTTTTGACCACGAAAGGACCTTCATAAGTCGGAACCCACTTGCCCCTGGGATCCCCCTGAGGAAGAATTATCCTTTTGAGCAAAAGGTCACCTGGCTTGTAACATTGAGGTCGTACCCTCTTATCAAAAGCTTTCCTCATCCTTTGCTGATATACCTGACCATGACATACAACCGTCAATCTCTTTTCATCAATAAGTTCCAGCTAATCCAGCCGATTCTGTACCCATTCACTTTCATCTAGCTCAACATCTCTCATGACCCTAAGAGAAGGAACCTCTACTTCTACCGGCAATACTGCTTCCATGATGTAAACCAATGAAAATGGGGTTGCCCTAGTTGAAGTACGCACAGTGGTGCGATAACCATGCAAAGCAAAAGGCAGCATCTCATGCCAATCCTTATAGGTTACCACCATCTTCTGCATAATTTTTTTGGTATTCTTATTGGCCGCTTCGACAACACCGTTCATCTTTGGTCGGTATGGGGAAGGGTTATGATGCTTGATTTTCAAGGAATCACAAAGCTCCTTCATCATTTTGTTATTCAAATTAGACCCATTATCGGTAATGATCTTCTCAGGCACTCCGTAGCGATAGATAATATTGTGCTTAATGAACTGAGTTACCACCTGCTTGGTGACATTGGCATAGGATGCAGCTTCGACCCATTTCGTAAAATAATCGATGGCAACCAGAATGAAACGGTGCCTGTTGGACGCAGTCGGTTCAATTTTTCCGATCATATCAATTCCCCACATCGCAAACGACCAAGGGGAGGTCAAGACATTCAAAGGTACTTACGGAACATGCACCTTGTCAGCATAGACTTGACATTTGTAGCAAACCCGTGCATGATTGTAACAGTCAGTCTCCATGGTGGACCAATAATAACCTGCTCGCAATATCTTTTTAGCCATGGTATGCCCGTTGGAATGGGTCCCGAAGTCACCTCCATGTATCTCCTCGATGATTCTAGCTGTAAACCGTCATGATGCCTTCTATACAACACACCACCACTGAGAAAGAACTTGGCGGAAAATCTTCTCAAGAACTTCTTATCTGTGATGGATGCCTCTTCAGGGTACTCTTGTGTTTCCAGATATCGTTTAACATCATAAAACCAAGGGTTACCATCTGACTCCAAACTAGCCTCAAAACAGAAAGCTGGCTCACTCAAACTTCTGATAGTAATGGAAGGTGCTTCATTAGCCCACTTAACCTTGAACATGGAGGACAAAGTTGCCAGTGCATCAGCTAGATTGTTTTCTTCTCTGGGAATGTGTTCAAACATGATATCTTCGAAGTACGAAATCAACTTCATAACATGCTCATGATAGGGAATTAGGTTCTGATGGCGAGTCTCCCAATCTCCATTAATCTGGCTGATAACAAGATTGGAATCCCCGTAAACATTCAAAAATTTGATGCGCAGGTCGATCGCCGCTTCAATGCCATAAATGCAAGCCTCATACTCGACCATGTTGTTAGTGCAATCGAAATAAATACGAGTCGTGAAAGGAATGTGGTATCCCTCAGGAGATGTGATAATAGCTCCGATGCCATTACCCATGGCATTAGAGGCACCATAAAAAACAAGCGTCCAATGTGATCCCGGCTCGAGTCCTTCGTCTGGGTCTGGTATATTACAATCTCGAATATACACAATTTCCTCATCTGGGAAATCAAACTTCATCGGTTCATAATCATTCATGGGCTGATGATCAAGATGGTCGGCCAATACACTACCCTTAATTGCTTTCTGAGTAGTGTATTGGATATCATATTCGGTGAGTATCATCTGCCAACGGGCTATTCTGCCTGTAAGAGCTGGCTTCTCAAAAATGTACTTGATTGGATCCATTTTGGATATCAAGTAGGTGGTGTGAGTTAACATGTACTGCCTCAGATGTTTGGCGGCTCAGGCAAGCGCACAACAAGTCTTTTCCAGCGATGAGTACCTTGACTCGCATTCCGTAAAATTCTTACTCAAATAGTAAATAGCTTGTTCTTTCTTCCCTGTCTCGTCGTGCTGACCGAGGACACAACCCGTTGAGGTTTCCAACACAGTTAGATACATGATTAGTAGCCTTCCTTCCACTGGAGGCATGAGTATCGAAGGTTCTTGCAAATATTCTTTTATTTTGTCAAAGGCCTTCTGATAATCCTCATTCCACTTAACCGTCTGACTTTTCTTCAACAACTTGAACATAGGTTCACAGGTGGCTGTGAGATGAGAAATAAACCTAGAAATGTAGTTTAACCTTCCCAAGAAACCACGTACTTCCTTCTCTGTCCTTGGTTTAGGCATTTCCTGTATCGCTTTTACCTTGGTCGGGTATACCTCAATACCTTTTTCACTTACAATAAAACCCAACAGCTTGCCGGATCTCACCCCGAAGGTACACTTATTCGGATTCAACCTCAGTAAGAACTGCCTCAGTCTCTCGAACAATTTTTCCAGATGAACAAGGTGTTCCTATTCCGTTTCAGACTTAACAATCATATCGTCCACATATACCTCAATCTTTTTGTGATTCAAGTCATGAAAGAGAGTGACCATGGCGCGCTGATATGTTGCCCCGACATTTTTCAAACCAAACGGCATCACTTTATAATAGAAGGTTCCCCAAGGCTTGATGAATGTTGTCTTCTCCATATCCTCCAGAGCCATCTTAATTTGATTGTAACCTGAAAAGCCATCCATGAATGAGAACACCTTGGAATGAGCAGTATTGTCGACCAACACATCAATATGCGAGAGAAGGAAATCATCTTTAGGGATGTCCCTGTTCAAATCCCTATAATCCATGCACATCCTGACTTTACCATTTTTCTCGGGCACAAGCACAATATTTGCAATCCATGGCGAATAATTGACAACCTTTAAGAAATTTGCGTCCAACTGCTTCTGGACCTCCTCCTTGATTTTCTTGGACATCTCAGGATGAGTTCTTCAGAGCTTCTGCTTGACAGGAGAACAACCTTCTTTGAGCGGTAGTCGATGCACCACTATGTCTGTATCCAACCCAGGCATATCCTTATAAGACCAAGCGAAGATATCAGAATACTCACGGAGTAGCTCAATCAATCTGGCCTTTATACTTTCTTCGAGATCGGCCCCTATCTTGATTTCTCTTCTTACCTCTTCTGTGCCAATATCCACCACCTCAATTGAATCCTGATTCGGCTGGATAACCTTCTCCTCTTGTTTCAACAGTATTGCTAATTCCTTAGGAAGATCACAATCCTCATATGCTTCTTCTTCAACTTGATAAATAGTTGTATCAAAGTTATAATGAGCCATAGCAGAGTTGTTATCGATAGAATCAGTGGTGGAAGTGCATCTGCATGAATGACATTTTTGCGATTTTTAGTGACAGTGTGTGGAAATAGAAACATTGCCATTTAAAAGTAAAAAGAAAAAGGAAGCAAAATTTTGAATGCAAAAAAGTCCTTTATTTCATGATAAACTTGAAAATAAACATGGAGGCCCTACACAAATGATCCACTACGCCTTGGGCAGAGCGTAGGAATTATGATATGATAATAAAAGAAACAAGAAAATTACTCCTCAGTGCTTGAAACTTGGAAAACATCCACAGAAGTCCAATTGTTGAGTGTCTGGCCTGGAATACTCAGACGGATCCAATCTTCGATATTGCAGCCATCAGCCCTATCATCGCCAATTGCATTGACGTGTCCTTCTTGAGTAGCACAAGGACGGGAAAACTTCATCGGAGTAGATAAACTGGATGTTCTGGGAGTTGCACTCTGCTGACCTGGGCTAAAACCAAGACCAAATTTATCAAACTTCGGAGTAACGTCCAGCACTTGACCCGAACCTTCAGGGTTACCACCTTCCACCATAGCTTTTGCATCTTTGAGAGAAGACATAACAATTTCCAGTTTCTTTTTCTGCTCTGGAGGAGGAAAGTTGACAGCATGAACTGTCTCAAATGCCTGAAACTGAGTTTCATGTATCTAGCCTTCAACTTCAACATAGCGGAACGATGTCAAATGACTCACGATGTACTCTTCCTCACCGCATACAGTTATCACCTTTCCCTCTGCGGGATACTTGAGTTTCTGATGAAGAGTAGAAGTGATTGCTCTTGCTCTATGAATCCACGGCATCCCCAACAAGCAACAATATGCTGGTTGTATATCCATCACAAAAAAAGTAGCCGTGAAGGTGCGAGGACCAACCTTAATTGGTAACTCCACCTCCCCAAATACTGACCTTCGAGACCCATCAAACGCCTTCACCATTAAATCGCTAGGGCGCAACTCTAGTCTAGAATAATCAATTTTCATCAATGCTGACTTGGGCAATACATTTAAAGAAGATCCTGTTTCCACCAAGACCCGGGATAAAGTAGTGCCCCTGCACTCCATTGAAATATGCAATTCTTTGTTATGGTCTGGTCCCTCCGGAGGAAGATCAAAATCTGTGAAGCCCAAACCATTCCCGGCAGATATATTAGCACAAACATTCTAAAACTGATTGACTGTTATCTCATGGGCACGAACGCATTCTTTAACAACTTCATCAAAGCATTTCTGTAAGGTTCTGAATAAATCAACAGAGATAAGATATACATCTTAGAAGGAGTATGGCTCAGATGATCAATTATGCTATAATCACTCTTTCTGATAATTCGCATTAACTCTTCAACCTCATCGGGAACTGAAGAAGCTTCTGGTATTGGAATTGGTTGAGTCACATTGGCTGGCGTAACCCTTGGATTACCAATCATCGCCTGATGTTTTCCTTTTTCTCTTGCAGAAGCATCTGCCGCATCTTGGACATTGGAAGGACCAAATATTCTCCCGCTTCTAGTCATTCGACCCACACCAGAAAAGTTATGAACTTCCCCTTCATTATCTTCAACACGTTATTCCTCATACAAACGAGTACTTACTTCCTGCTTCACCCCATGGTAATAAACATCGGCACCATAATTCCATGGGATGGCCTTCTCACTGGTGTACGGCATGGGACCAGGTACCGTAATCATCAAAGGAGGCGCCCTAGATGGGGTAGGAATACGCACAGGGGTGTAAGGAATGGATATTATAGCAACATCCTCTTCAGTAACCTTGCGGTGGCTCGGTTTTCTATCAAACTGTAGGAAACCCTCCTTTATCAACAACTGGATACCTACTTTTAAATCATCACAGCCCTTCGGTTGCTCTCTTCACTTGTCACACTCTGAAGTACATCCTGGGAAAATAGAATTGTCAAGCAAATACCTCTTAACATACCACAACGGAGTAGTTACTTGTTCCACACTCATGATTAAGTTCAACATTTCACCATTATCATCAATCATATTAGCAACACCCCCTCCATGCCTAGGCATTGGGTTTTGAGTAACATTCGGACCAGTTACTGGGGTAAACTCAATTGCCTTAGCATCCAACAAGTCTTGTACCTTGCACTTTAACGCAAAACAATTATCATTAGAATGACCAACTCCGCCTGAATGGAATTCACATCTTGCCTTAGCATCATAATTAGGAGGAAGTCTTGCGGGAGGTGGCGGCATATTTCTCAAATTGATCAACTTCAAATCAAGCAAGTGGTGGAGCGCTTCAGTAAGAGTTACTGGCAAGGGATCAAATTTCCTTGGCTGTCTCTATTGTTGGTTATTATACTGACGGGGAGCATCTTGTTGCATTTGCTGTTGCGGCACTATATTTGGTCTCTGCTGCGGAGGAGCATTAATAGGAATAGAAACAACATTGATTTGTTGGTGCTGATGATCCTCTCTTCTTCCTCTATGAGAGTAAACCGCGCTTGCGTTGCCTTCCCTTTTTTTAGGGTAAGTGTTGAATGGTTTCTTACTGCCTCCTGATGAGCCACTAGAGCCTCCAATTTGAATTTTCCCCAATTTAAAACCCACCTCAATTCTTTCACCATCCATAACCAAGTCCGTAAATCCTGCTGAAGTACTTCGTATCATGTGCTCATAGAATGGCCCTTACAGGGTACTCATAAAAATATCAATGAGTTCTCTCTCCATGAGTGGAGGTTGAACCCTCGTAGCCAACTCACGCCACTTCTGAGCGTACTCCTTGAAAGATTCTTTTGGTCCTTGTGACATATTCTGTACCTAAGTGCGATTAGGCGCCATATCCATATTTTACTGATTATGTTTGACAAAAGCCCGAGCAAGATCATTCCAGCAACGAATATGAGTTTTCTCCAACTTCATGTACCACTCCAGGGATACCCCAGATAGGCTATCCTGGAAAAAATGAATCAAAATCCCTTGATCCTCAATATGTACCGACATCTTCCAGAAATAAGCAGTTGCATGAGTAATAGGACACGACGTTCTGTTGTACTTTTCAAATGTATGAGGCTTGAACTTTGGAGGAACTTTCACCCCAGACACCAACCTGAGATCATTAGCATCCATACCAAGGACTCCTTGCCCTTCCACAACCTTCAGACGCTCTTCCAATAAACGATACTTCATATCCTCAAACTGAACCCCCGACTATAAACGCCGAACAGAAAACTGATCTTCATCCTGGTCAAAGTCAAAATCCTGCTCCTGATAATTCCTTACACCGCCCTGATTAGCTCTTTTGTTCCCTACAAGACGAGGTCCAGGAGACGAAGGAAACTGCCCTACATTGCGCACAAAAGGGTTTCCGAGCATCCTGTGAGAATTTCCAGCAGGCTGATCTTGCACATCCCCCAATCCTACAGAAATGTCCTGATAGAGCCCTTGATTTCCACCATCCCCTGGATAACGGTGCTGGTTGTTGACAATGGCAACTAGTTCCTCCTGTCGGCGATCCACATTGGTGATGACCTCCATGAACTGAGTCATCTGAGTAACCATTTGGGCCCTTATTTCAGCGAGTTCAGCTTGAACCTGTTCCATCTGTCTTGGAAAATTATTTCTGGTGGAATACCGATGAGTTGTCGTCTTGAATTCTGAATAAGAAAGGCAGCAGAATAAGAAAATTGTCTTGAGATAACCTGTAATGTTGAAATTCATGATGTGTATGATATGTTTGTCATTTCCAGGTATCCAAGAGTCCTTTTATTCATCAGTCACGGCGTGCGACCATACAATCAAAAGAGAAAGGATAATAAGATGCACACTTCAAATATTTACAAACAAAAGAAACGATGTTCGAGTGACTTCGGACAATTAAGAGCATAATGATAAATAACTAAATACATGTCTTAACAACAAATCAAAAAGAACTGAATAATAATTACAATGAAAAGGTCCCTTCCAACAATTCTGGGGGTGACCAAATACACCAAGAGTAAATAACAGAACTAAATCTCTGGAACTAAACATGCTTCAAGATGTTGACAGTACTCTTCAAGTCTAGCTTTCTCCTTCAGGAGTTGAGATGCGACTATTTTACTTTCTTGGAACCGATCTTTTGCGACACGCTTCTGGGCCACTTCCTTCTCAAGCTGAGCATCTTTGTCTTTGAGTTGTTTCTCTAAGTTCTGAATCTTCTTTCTGTAGCTATTCTCAGATACCTTAAGCTTCCGACACTCTTGCTGAGTCTTACTCAATTCTTCTTCCATTTCAGCATGAGACCTCTTCCTAAAACTGGTTGCATCAGAAGTTTCCCCTTGAGCTTCTTTGAGTTTGTGAGCTAAGTCGGCCCTTTCTTGATCTGCCCAATAAAGTTTCATCCCCGCCTCGCGGTCTTTTGCACGAAGTTGAATGTTCTCAACATGAACTTGGGTGAACATCTCGGTAGGCACTATGTTACTTGGAACAGCAGAAGGTTTCTCGTATAAAGGAGCCGACCTTGCAAATGGTAACCACAAAATCTTGACCCTGGCTTTAATCCATTCCAAGTAATGAACTCTAGCAATAGGAACCTTCTTGCCCAAAGTAGTTCTATCCTTCTTGTGAATTCCCTTCCAAGCACTTGTCGCTCTCTTTAACATCCCAGGATCACTTCCTCTAGCGAAAAACACTGATTCAAACACCTCCTCAGCCTTTGGCGGTCCATCCATTGCATATCCCAATTGACGATAAGCAAGCACATGATTATAGTTGATACTACCCTTAGTTCCTATGAGGGGAACATTAGGGAAATCACTGCAACTAGTGACAATACTTCACACTTCCCCCATGTCATAATTCCACTGGATATCGAATGAAGTAAGGTTGACAAGCCTTATTGACCATTGGAGAGAATGCCTGGTATCCACGAAAGGGCCACTTACTGGTAGATGCAGCTGTGATCGGTGGAAATAGAACTGACTGTTTTAGAATGCTGGTTCGCGAAATGTCACGGTAAGCAAGAGTCACCACCGCCTTTTATGTTCTCCAACATGGAAAGGACAAAAGCACAACAAAATTCCTTCTTTGAGAATGTTTCTCGGTTCGGGAGGTAGATTTATAGAAAGGGAAGGTGTTAGCATCCTTTCTATCCATGGTTATCCATGGGCTCTTAGGTACTTGCTCTTATGTTTTCAAAAATTGTTTGCTTTTCAAGTGTGTGTGGGTTTTGAAAAAGTTTCGTTTGAAAAATTTCTAGGTAACTCTTGTATCTGTCCTCAAGAGTGTATGAAAAGTTTATTTGAAAACTTTTAGAAAGTGTAAGTGTGAAAAGATGTTTTTTGTTTTTAGAAAGAGAGCAAGTACCCAGGAGAATCTACCTACTCTAAGGAATTAGGCTGTGTAAGAGTCCTTTAGATAGTGCTATCCTACTATTGAGAAGTAGGTAGCACCGTCGTTGGAGGTATTCGGGTCAATTCGATTATAAGGGACAATGTGGTCACCGAAGCAATAGTAGGACACCTTAGAAGTAACCCTAATGTCCTAGATCCTTTTTATCCGAGGCAACCATTTCGAGGCGACTGGATCTTAGACAGGAGGGCGACCTCTAAAACACCCTATACTTGACGGCCACGTTCGAGGCAACCAGTGAGGCGTATCCTAGGAGTGGCATGTGCTTGTGTGTTGTTTTTCAGTTAATGTTTATCTTTGATCATGCATTTGTGAGCTACGGATTAATTTTATTTGGCATACAATCTTGCAGGCATAATTAACAGTAAAGAGCGCGGAAAATAAAGTGCGGAAATATGAATCTACATTATTACAAGGCACGGGTCTATACATCGCCAAAAACAAAAACCCATTTTGGAAAATAAATGCGGAAAGTAAAGGAAAGCGATAAACCCTAATTAACTATTACATCCTCGGAGCAGATACATAAATAATCAAAATAAGAATAATGCGCAAAAAGAAATAGAATCGGGACGTCCTTAGGGTTTTGACCCTTTTTGAGAAAAGAAAGTGAAATTGGTCCTTTTTTTGCAATTAATCAAATATTAAACCTAAAAACTAATTAATTATTTAATTATTTACAAGAAAAATGTTTTTTGTGTTTTTTATGTAAAATAAAACAAAAGGAATTAAAATTAAAAGTTAGTAAAACCTAATTCTAAGTTTATTTTATTTATTGTAAAAAAAAATTTAAAGTTAACTTAATTGAACTAATTAAATTAATTTACATTTTATTTACAAAGATAATAATTAATAAATTAGAATAATGATAATAAGAAAACATGATTGAAAATTGGCAAACCCTAATTCTACATGATTTTATTTATTTATGAAAAAAGATTAAAATTGACCTAATTTAAACTAAGTTAATTAATTAGTATTTTATTTACAAAAATAATTATTAGTGAATTTAATAAATAATAAGAATAACTAATATTTTAAGTTCCTGATTTTATTATGAAAATTAATTAATTGGTTAATTAAATAAATAATAATAATAATTAGTAATGAAATAATTAAAAGAAAACAAAATAAAATAAGAAGAAAAGAAGTAATTAACCAGGGGGTATTCTGGGCCCATGGGAGGTTTGTGTTGCAGATTTTAGGCCCAAGAAGCTTAAGCCTGTTGACTTTCTGGATTGGCTATGCACGCTTTGACTGGAGAACATGGTGGTCAACCATCCCTGGCCTTTGGATTGAGCTTCATGGCCACTTGGCAGGCTGGATGAGCAAGGTGCATGGTGGAACGCGTTTAGGAAGCTGCATGGGAACTTGTTAAAAAAAATAACATTGAGACTTGGGTGGACCTGGGAATCGAACCCAGGTCCCAACGATTGCCAGACACGTCCCTTTCCACTGAGCCAACTGGCTTTTGTTATAATAATGGACAATGAAATTAATGTATGAAAACAATAATTATGCTGGGAAATAAATGAAACGCGCGCTATTTATTCAAACCAGCCAATAGCACAGCCACACGTAATCGTCTTCTCCCTTTTTTTCCTGTAAAACAAAAGCAGTTAGCGGGGGTTTTAAACCCCCACAAAGTGAAACTGTCAATAATAGCGAATAGGAATCCAAGCCATATAAATATGGCGCGAGTTGTCCATTGTATTCGTCACGTTCAGTCGGTTTCAACCATGGGCATGGGAGGTTCCAATTTTGCTTGGTCAAGAAAGCCCTAAAATCAAAGCTTCAAAACCCTAGATTTCTTTAATGGTAGTTTTCGTTTCAGGGCACCATAATACAATTAATCTGTACCATTAGCTTCAAAATGATGTTAGCAATGCAAAGCAATAATCATAACATGTTAATGATGCATAAAACTTGAATTTCGATTATGGAAAAGAATGCTAAACCGTGTGACTGTTCTGGACGATTCTGATAGCTTTAAGGCTCGTTTTTTATTGCAAATTGTTTCTGAATGTCCCAGCAATGTATTGGAATCGTTCTAAGGCTTTGAATTATGCTGGAAGGTTGATTTCAGTTTTCAACTTTTTCTTGATTTTTTGGAATTTCGTTTATGGCTCTGTAGCAGCTTTTGCACCTGTAAGGCTTTAGGGTTTGCTTCAGTATTTGTATTGGAATGGAATTAGGGTTCAATCTTTGTCCAAGAATCCATGGCTTTATGATTTCAATATTTGATTTTAATCAAATCTTTTTCCAACTTTTTTGCTTGATAAAACTTGCTAAAATTGGATATTTGGTCCCCTTGAGTGATGCACGAAATCTTCAGCATGTGTTGACCTTATTTGCATCACAAAAAGATTTGAAAACCATATCTTTCGAATTTTCCTACAATTAAATGAATTAAATGAATTAATATTAATAAAAATTCAATTAATTAATTAAAAATAAGAAAATAAATCAATTTAAGTTCAATGGGTCGTGCATAGGCCTTGGGTAAATATTCAAGAAGGAATTTGAGGCCCATTAGCAAAAATGAGGTGTTTTGGGCAAAGTTGACTTTTGCAAATTCCCAAATATTTCCCAACTTCTCCAATGCATATCTTGCTCAATTTTGATCCTATGAACATGTTCTTGGACATTTTGGAAAGGTCTTGACGTCCTCTAACCAATGCCTTTGGTCCCATGGCATTTGGATTTACCAATCTCAAATTATGGTCTTTGACTTAAAGTGCCTTTTTGTTGGCTTTTGAAATTGACCTATAATGTTGAAATTGATAACTTTTTGTGAGAGCATTTCTTGGATTTGGAGTGTTAAGATTAGTTGTAGGAAATGTCATCCCCTTCAAAATGAGCATTGGATGGGATTTTTCTGATGAACCATGAAAAAGTTATGCCTTGGTCAAGTGATAGTTGACTTTTCAACTGTCCAAAAATAGCAACTTTTGCATCTTTGATGATTTTTGAGCCATGCTTGTGGAATCATGATCCAGACTTGATCAAATGATGATTGTGGCCTCAAAATAAGATGTTGATCAAATTTTTTGACTTTTGACTGTAAAATGACCATTTTGCCCCTACAGTTGATTGTGAACCAAATAGGGCTTTTGATTGTGCAACTTGGTGCTGTGGACCTTGAAGCTTGCCATGTAGATGCTTGACAATGTGTATAGGCCTATGGGACTTGATTGGGCCATTGAAAACCTCAACTTCCTTGCAAGAACCAAAACCCTAATTTTGACTGGCTTAGGAGGATGTTTGACTGTGCAACCCTTGAGAGATTTTGAAGAATATGGGAGGGAAAATTTTGGGGTACAATAGTTGCCCTGTTCAATCTTCTTAGACCTGAGGATATAGATTGGCTTACGTGCCTTTCGTGATCCGAAGGTGGAAGATGATTGAACACTAGAGGGCCCAGAAATTTGCACTCGCATAGTAGAATATCAGCAGTGTGATGTCGGGAATGGGCTTACAGATGCTATTTGGAGATATGATGGATGGGTAGGAGGATGGGCTTATAGATGCTGTGATCGGTGGATCTGGAACTGACTGTTTAACGCTGGTTCGCGAAATGTCGCGGAAGCAAGAGTCGCCACCGTCTTTTATTTTCTCCAATATGGAATGGACAAAAGCACAGAAAAATTCCTTATTGAGATATGCTCTCGGTACGTGAGGTAGATTTATAGAAAGGGAAGGTGTTAGCACCCTTTCTATCCATGGTTATCCATAGGCTCTTAGATACTTGCTCATTTGTGTTTTCAAAATTGTTTGTTTGCTTTTCAAGATGAGTGGGTTTGAAGAAGTTTCGTTTAAAATTTCAGTTCGACTCTTGTATCAGTCCTCAAGAGTGTTTGAAAAGTTGTTTTTGAAAGCTTTTTGCAAAGTGTCGGTGTGAAAAGAAGTTTTTGATTTGTTTTGAATTAGAGAAAGTATCTATGAGTCATCTACCTACCCTAAGGAATTAGTCTGTGTAAATGTCCTTAAGATAGTGCCATCCCACCATTGAGAAGTAGGTAGCACCACCGTTGGAGGTGTTCGGGTCAATTCGAGTTTAGGGACGGTGTGGTCACCAGAGCAATAGTAGGACACCTTAGAAGCTACCCCCATGCCATGTTCATGGACATGAGGACTTACTAAAACGTCCTCTACTCGACGACCACGTTTCGAGGGGCAAGGCAACAGTGAGGCGTACCCTAGGAGTGGTGTGTGAATTGTGTGTCATTTTCAGTTATTATTTGTCTTGTTCATGCATTGAGTGTTCTACGCTTTGATTTTATTTGAGCATACATTCTTTCATGTGATTAACAGTTCAAAAGTGCGGAAAATAAAAAGTCCTACGCTATTACAAGGCGCGGGTCTACATCGCCAAATTAAACAAAGACCCGATTTGAAATAAAATGCGGAAAGTAAATGTCCTAATTATCTATTACAAGGCTTCGAGGCAAATACATTATGCCCACAAAATAAAAATAAATGCGAAAAGAAATTAGAATCGAGTGCGAGGGCGTTGGACCCTTTAAAGAAATTAAATCAAAATTACAAATTAATTGAATTATTTAATAAGGAAAAGAACTTATTTTTGCTGTTTTTTTGTATTTATGAAATTAAAGAAAGTTAAATTGGAATTAAAAGTTAAATAACCCTAGTTCTACATTGTTTTTAATTTATTAAAGAAAAATGTTTAAGTTTGACCTAATTTAACCTAATTATTTAATGACAAGTTTATTTACAAAATTAATTAAGAATTAATAATAATGATGATGAGGTAATTTAATTATTTTAGAAAAAAAAGTAAAATGCTACAAAACCTAATTTTTATGTGTTTTAATTTATTTAAGAAAAATGTTAAAGTTAAAACCCTAATTTAAAACTAAATTAATTATCAAATTTATTTACAACAAAAAACATTAATGCATTAAATAATAAATAAATATATTTTTATTTTTGACTTTTCTGATTTTTTTGTATTTTTGTGTTATAAAATTTATTTTATGAATTAAAAGAAAATCATTAAATTAAAACAAATAAAAAAAAAGAAAAAGAATGAGAGAAAGAAATACAAACATAGGGGGTGTTGACCCAATTATGGAGGTTTGTTTAGAGCATTCTTGGCCCATTGAATCAGGCCTGGTTGACTTTTCTGGCGCGTGTGAGGAACAACTGACTAATGCATATGGTAGACTCCAGATCCTGACCTTTAGATTGACCCCTGGTGACATGTGGCGTGCCAAGGTGTTGGGTGTATGATGGACCCTGGGCAGGGAATTGTACCTGAACGCATTATGAATAAAATTATGAAGAATATGGGGGACCTAGGAATCGAACCCAGGTCCCAATGCTTGAAGGACACATCATTCACCAACCCAGCCAATGCGTTTCTTTGTTCATTCAGTGGAACATAATCAATATGAGAGAGAAACAGGTATTATGCTGGATAACAAAAAAATACGCCAATTATTTGAATTAACCAACCATAAACCAACAGCTCATCTTCTTCTCCCTGGCTTCTTCGTTTTTGCCTGAAACTAATATGAAATAGCGGGGGTTTTAAACCCCCACTAACCATAACATACAAAAATAGCGATTAGCATATAGTTGGAAAGAAAAAGGGCGCGAGGTGTGGAATTAGTTCGTATGAAGGTCACGAGTCCAATGGTGCTGGTCTTATGGCTTAATTTTTCCATATGAAAGAGTCCCTAATTTCCAACCTCTGAAACCCTAAAGAGCTCCCATGGTGGATTCTCACACAGGCCTTATTAATTCAATTAAAGCATGCTATCAGCTTCAGAATACTCACATTAGTCCAAATCCATGATTAAAAATAAAAAATATTGCATGAATGATGAAACACGAATATGAAAATTTTCAAAGAAAGTTAGACTTGGTTATACCGATTCCTTGCGTATGGAGGGTTGAATTTGATTGGAATGGCTTCCTGGATGTGTCAGGAGTGCAATGGAATAGTTCTTTTGCTTGGAAAAGTGCTTTTGATGTGAAAACAGTTTCAAGCTTTTTGGCAAAAAATTCCAATGTTGTTCTTGATCTTGGGCGCAGCCTCTATGTTCTTCTGATTAGGGTTGTGATCTGCTTATGTATGTGAACGATTTAGGTTAACAAAACAAGTCCAAAATCCATCCAATCAATGTTTCAATATTTGATTTTTCAAGCATCTTTTTTTCAATCTTTTTTCATCAAAACATTGCCAATCATGGGAGATTCTTTCCCTTTTGGATATGCACGAAATCTTGAGTGAATAAAGAGTACAAATGCTGCATAAAAAGATTCCAAAACATTTGTTTAGTATTTTTCTCATATTTAATTTTAATTAAATGAATTATTAGATTTAAAAATTCAATTAATAAATTAAAAATGAGAAAATAACTCCCCTTTGGGTCAATGGGTCGTGACTAACCTTTGGGTGATGATTCTTGGAAGAAATTGTGGCCCATTAGCAATTTTGAGGCATTTGAAGCAAAGTTGACTTTTCAAAATTCCCAAAAATTTGCCAACTTCCACAAGGCATATCTTGCTCAATATTTAAGCTTTGATCATGTTCTTGGACATTTTGGAAAGGTCTTGAAGTCCTCTAACCAATGCCTTTGGTCTCATGTCATTTTGATTTACCAATCCCAAGTTATGGTCCTTGACTTAAAGTGCCTTTTTGTTGACTTTTGAAAATGACCTATAATGTTGAGATTGATAACTTTTTGTGAGAGCATTTCTTGGACTTGAAGTGTGAAGATGAGTTGTAGGAAATGTCATTCTCTTCAAAATGAGCTTTGGATGGAATTTTTCTGATAAACCATGTGGAAGTTATGCCTTGGTCAATTTGCAGTTGACTTTTCCAACTGTCCAAAAATAGAAACTTTTGCATCTTGAGACTTTTTGAGCCATGCCTTGAGAATCATGATCAAGCATTGATCAAATGATTTTTGTGGCTTCAAAATAAGATGTTGACAAAAAATTTTGACTTTTGACTGTCAAATGACCATTTTGCCCCTACAGTTGACTGTTGAGCAATTAGGGTTTTGACTGTGCAATTTTGTGCTGTGAGTCTTGAAACTTGGCATAAGGATGCTTGACAATGTTTATGGGCATGTGGGACTTGTTTGGACCCTTGAAAACTTCAATTTCTTTTCCAGAACCAAAACCCTAACTTTTGACTGTTAGGAGGCAATTGGACTGTGCAACTCTTGGGAGATTTTGAAGCATGCTCTTTGCAAATCTTGAAGAATATGGGAGGGCAAATTTTGGGGTACAACAGTTACCCCTGTTTAATCTTCTTAGACCTGAGGATGTAGATTGGCTGACGTGCCTTTCGTAATCCGAAGGTGGAAGATGATTGAACACTAGAGTGCCCAGAAATTTGCGCTCACATGTAAAGTATGATGGTGGGAATGGGCTTACAGATGTCATTTGGATATTGATGGATAGGAAGATGGGATTACAGATGCCATGTTGAGAGGTGATGGATAGGTGGATGGGCTTATAGATGCCATCTGGTTGTCGATCGCGTAAGAGTTTCTTTAGCGAGAACTTGCGTACCTGAAAAAGAAAATGATTACCTGGCCTGTTACAGGAGCTGGTCTTCAGACTCTTTGTGTAGATGTGCCCTGACTGGTTACAGGAATTGAATCTTCAACCTCTTCAGACGTGCCCTGGCGAGATACAGGAATCGAGTCTGGAGTTTCGAAAGGTGATGAATGAATCAGGGATGGTTACTACCTCAACGGGACGATGAGAGAACCTGGGGCGATTACTACCTCAACAGTAACTGTTGTACCCCAAAATTTGCCCTCCCATATTCTTCAATATTTGCCTAGATCATGCTTCAAAATCTCCCAAAGGTTGCACAGTTCAATGGCCTCCTAACAGTCAAAAACTAGGGTTTTGGTTCTGACAAAGAAATTGAAGTTTCCAAGGGTCCAATCAAGTCCCACATGCCTATAAACATTGTCAAGCATCCATATGCCAAGTTTCAAGACTTACAGCACAAAATTGCACAGTCAAATGCCCTAATTGCCCTACAGTCAACTACAGGGGCAAAATGGTCATTTGACAGTCAAAAGTTCAAATTTTTGGTCAACATCTTATTTTGAAGCCACAAACATCATTTGATCAATTCTTGATCATGATTCTCAAGGCATGGCTCAAAAAATCTCAAGATGCAAAAGTTTCCATATTTGGACAGTTGAAAAAGTCAACTGTAACTTGACCAAGGCATAACTTCCACATGGTTTATCATAAAAATTCCATCCAAAGCTCATTTTGAAGAGAAAGACATTTCCTACAACTCATCTTCACACTTCAAGTCCAAGAAATGCTCTCACAAAAAGTTATCAATCTCAACATTATAGGTCATTTTCAAAAGTCAACAAAAAGGCACTTTAAGTCAAAGACCATAACTTGTGATTGGTAAATCAAAATGACATGGGACCAAAGGCATTGGTTAGAGGACTTCAATACCTTTCCAAAATGTCCACGAACATGATCAAAGCTTAAAAATTGAGCAAGCTATGCCTTGTGGAAGTTGGGAAATTTTTGGGAATTTTGAAAAGTCAACTTTGCTTCAAATGCCTCAAAATTGCTAATGGGCCACAATTTCTTCCAAGAATCATTATCCAAAAGCTATGCACGACCATTTGACCCAAAGGGGATTTATTTCATCATTTTTTATTATTTATTTGAATTTTTATCACCATTAATTCATTTAATTAAATAAAATATGACAAAAATACTCAAGCATGCATTTTAAATCTTTTTATGCAGCTAATAGGTCTATCATAACTCCAAGATTTCGTGCTCACTCAATTTGGAAAGATTTGGCCATGATTGATATCAAAAGGGCATGGAAAAGATTGAAAAAAGATCCATGGAAATCAAATCTCAAAAGCATTGAATACAAAGGTTTTTGGTTGAAATTTCTACCCTAATTCATTCCTCACATAAGTATAAACCTAAACCTAATGCTCAGGACCAAGGGGCTGCGCTCAGAAGAACATACAAACTTTGCATTTTTTCCAAATTTTCTCAAAACTGATTTCATAGCTAGGGTGAGTCTCAAGGCAAAAGAACGATTCCAAAGGCTTGCTGGGATAACTAGGAAGCTTTCTCAATCCTTTTTCACTCTTCTAACCTCAGGAATTGGTATATAGAAGTCAAACTTTCTCAAACTTTTTGCATATTCGTGTCTCATGATTCATGTCGTATTTTTGATTTCTAATACTGGATTCATACTAATTTGGTCATTCTAAAGCTAACAATGTTATTCAATTGAGTTTTTAATGCCTGTGCACGAATCCACCATGGGAGCTCTTTAGGGTTTCAGAGACTTTGAAAGGGGGCTTTGTTCCTCTGGAAAAATTAGGCTATAAGACCGGTACCATGGAATTCATGACCTTCATACGAATACAACAAGCACATCGCGCCTTTTTTATATGCTTGTATGGCCTAATCGCTATTTTCCAGTTTCAGGATTAGTGGGGGTTTAAAACCCCCGCTATTTGATTCTAGTTGCAGGTTTAACATGAAGAAGACGCATGCGTGGCTTAAGGTTATTGGGCTATTCAAAGTTGGCGCGTAATTTTTTGGTTCAGACCATTAACTTTTATCTTTTCTTATAATATTCACGTTCCATATAATTGACAAAGAAACGCGCCTGGCTGGTTGGTGGATACGTTGTCCTTTAAACATTGGGACCTGGGTTCGATTCCCAGGTCCCCCTCTCTTCCTCAATATTGTTTTGTTTAACGTATTTCCATGCATCGTTCCTTTCAGAAGTCCACCATGCACCCTACGCTCAAGATGGCCACGCGTCCCACAACATCAATCCAATGGCCATGATCTGGAGTCCACCATGGACATCAGTCAAACATGCCACACGCACGCTGAGAAAGTCAAACGAGGCCAAGCTTCAATGGGCCAAAACTGCTCAAACATACCTCCAAAAGGGCCAACAAACCCCCCATGTTTGCATTTTTCTCTCTTTTTATTTTTTCTCTTATTTATTTTAATTACATTATTTGTTTTATTTTAATTCCTTAAATTAATTTTTTTTTAATATAAAAATACCAAAAAATCAGAAATTCAAAAAATAAAAATATATTTTATTATTTAATTCACTAATGTTTTTATTTTGTAAATAAATGTAATAATTAATTTAGTTTTAATTCTAGGTTTAATTTTAATGTTTTTTCAATAAACTAAAAAATATAGAGATTAGGGTTTTAATGCTTTCCTTCTTTTTCTTTTCCTTTTACCATTATTAAGTATTAATTATTTTTGTAAATAAACATGCCATGTAAATAATTAATTAAAACTAGGTCAAACTTAAACATTTTTTTTAATATATTAAAAATAGTTTAGAATTAGGGTTTTATGTAACTTTTTAATTCCATTAATTTTCTTAATTTCATAAAGTACAAAAAATATCAAAAAAATAAGTCTTTTTCCTTTATTTAATTTAATTCATAATTTCAACTTAATTTCTTTAAAAGGGTCCAACGCCCTCGCTTTCGATTATAATTTCGTTTCGCGCGCTTATTTTATTTCTTTTTTTATACATTTCATGTAATTACCCCAAAGCCTTGTAATAGATTAATTAGGACATTTATTTTTCTGCATTCTATTTTATTCAAAATCGGGTCTTGGCTTAATTTGGCGATGTAGACCCGCGCCTTTGTAATAGCGTAGGACTTTTACCTTCTCGCATATTTTAACTGTTAATAACTTGCATGAAAGAATGAATGCCAAAAATAAAATCAATACGTAGATCACCAATGCATGGACAAGATAAACATAATTGAAAATGACACACAATTCACACACCACCCCTAGGGTACGCCTCACGGTTGCCTTGCATCTCGAAAAGTGGTCGTCGAGTAGAGGATGTTTTAGTAAGTCCTCATGTCCATGAACATGGCATGAGGGTAGCTTCTAAGGTGTCTTCCTATTGCTCTGGTGACCACACTGTCCCGAACCATCGAATTGACCCGAACACCTCCAACGGGGGTGCTACCTACCTCTCAATGGTGGGATGGCACTACTTTAAGGACATTTACACAGACGAATTCCTTAGGGTAGGTAGAGAACTCGTAGATACTTGCTCTAATTTCAAAACAAATCAAAAACTTCTTTTCACACCGACACCTTTCAAAAAGCTTTCAAAAGTAATTTTTCAAACACTCTTCAGGAC
Organism: Vicia faba; assembly: GCA_948472305.1. Lineage (NCBI taxonomy): Eukaryota > Viridiplantae > Streptophyta > Magnoliopsida > Fabales > Fabaceae > Vicia > Vicia faba. The sequence continues at coordinate 1,227,924,884 of OX451741.1, read as the reverse complement.
TGATACAAGAGTCGAACTGAAATTTTCAAAGAAACTTTTTCAAACCCACTCACCTTGAAAAGCAAACAAACATTTTTGAAAACATAAATGAGCAAGTATCTAAGAGCCCATGGATAAACATCGATAGAAAGGGTGCTAACACCTTCCCTTTCTATAAATCTACCTCCCGAACCGAGAGCAATCTGAATAAGGAATTTTTCTGTGCTTTTGTCCTTTCCATTTGGAGAAAATAAAAGACGGTGGCGACTCTTGCTTCCGCGACATTTCGCGAACCAGCGTTAAACAGTCAGTTCCAGATCCACCGATCACAGAACTGGCGACTGATCAATCACCATTTTTGTTAGTATTTCACCATTTAAAAAAGTAAGAATTCAGGTAAACTGTTTGATTTAACACGCGATTTTAAGTTATCTTTGTTCTTTTCAGTAAAAAGTACTTTGCTTAAGGCAATTTCTTTCTGGTTTCTTTTTACGCTCTTTTTGGTATAATTAGTGGTTTCAGGTTTATGAGCATGGATGTCAAAGTTTAGGAGCACAAAAGCTGGGACAAGCAAGAAAGGAAGAAAATCCAAGTCAAGGCAGCCCATACGCGTATGGCTCAATCAGCCACAAGTCCCATACGCATTCCTTAAAAGTCCAAGGCAAAAAACAAGTCTGATCATACGCGTATGGGAATGTCATACGCGTATGCCCCTAGCTGATACGCGTCTCATACGCGTTTTGTTGAAATCATGTGCAAAATTCACTCTGCCCATACGCGTATAGGGAGTATCATACGCGTATGAGGCCCAAAATGTTGCCCATCTCAGACCTATATAAATCAGTACTGCGAATTTCACGGGGAGAAGGATTTTTGACTGCAAAGACACGTTCAGAGCGCGGGAGAACTCAGAATTTGTAAAGGGTTTCACATCATTCAAGAGTTTACACAATTGAAGATTGATTCCTCGACAGATTTTGTAATGACAACAATTCTTTTCATTACTTTGTTTTCGATTATGAGTAGCTAAACCCCCTTTTGCTAGGGGGTGACCCTGATTCTGAATGTAATGAATTCGTATTTGTCAATGCATTAATTTCTGTTATTCATTGTTAAATTGATTTGTTCTTGTTATCGTTCTTAATGCGTAAACCGTCGGAAAAACGGATTATGAGTTTTTATAAATATTAAGCTGGACAGCTATTGTTTATCGACCTAAATAAGAACATTTGATAATAAATATTATCTAGGACTAGAAATATTTTATCTCGACCGGAAAAATCTCAATATCTGAATGCTTGATCATTTCCGTAATTGACTATGGACATAGAAGTTATGGTATGTGTTCAAAGATCTTCTGACTAAGGATTTAGGCTTAGATGCTCTAGAGAACCGGTAATCAATTGGTGTGAAGTACATTATTGCACTGATAAGTCGAAATTATTGCAGGCAGAATCATTCACCTACCCCTAGCATATTACTCATATCTGTTATTCGTTTAACTGATTTATTCGCTCTTTCTGAATTGCATATTTTAATCATTTTCTTATAAACCAAACCATTACCAGTGATCTTTTGTTTAATTGAAATCATATTCCAACTCTATATCCTCAAGCAGTCCTTGAGATCGACATTCAGAGAAAACTCCTTTTATCACTACAATAGGCAAACAAATAGTACACTTGCTATTTACCTATCAAGTTTTTGGCGCCGTTGCCGGGGACTGCCAAAGATTATAGAGTTAACAGAATTATTTCAATTAAAATTTTGTTGCTCCGCGACTAAAATTTTATTATTATAGTTACTTTTGTACTTTCATCATACTAACTTCTGTCTAATCTGTTTATGCGAGGTAAGGCCTCAGCTGACTTTCATTTTGACGCAGAACCCGAAAGATCTTTGCGTGCTAGACTCCGACAAGCTAAACGGGAAAGACTGGCAGAAGTAGAAAGAGAGGAAGAAATCATTGTTCAATCCGAACATTCAGATTCTGAGTCAGACATAGGTTCACAACCAGAAGTTCATATCATGGCTGACTTACCTCCTCCGGAAAGACTTTTGGGTGATTATGGCAGAGAAAATAATCCAGCAGTGAGATTGACAATAGTCAATCAACCGGTAAATGTGGCTCACTTCCAGTTGCACCCGTCAACCATTCGTCAGCTAGAAAGTAAACCTTTTTCAGGAAAAGTCAATGAAGATGCCAACAAGCACCTACAAAAGTTCCTGACAATGACCACATCATTAAAAATTGAGGGACACTCAGAAGAAGCAAAACGGTTGGTCATGTTCCCCTTCACCTTATCTGAGGACGCCGAAGAATGGTTTTATTCTCTACCTGCAGGAAATATTACTAATTGGCAACAAATGGAAACAGCATTTCTGAATGAGTATTTTCCAGCCTCTTTGTATATCCGCAAGAGGTATGACATTTTGAATTTTAAACCGAAGGATGGAGAGTCACTGGGAGATGCGTACAAAAGGTTTAAGAGGTGTTTAGTTGCATGTCCCACTCATAATCTGGACGCAACTGAACAAATGCAAAACTTTGTGAATGGGCTGAAATTGAAGACAAAGCAACTTATTGATACAGCTGCCGGTGGCTCAACTAATTTCTCAACAGCCACTGGTATTAAGAAGATTATTGAGGCTATTGCTGCTAATGAGCATTTGGAGCTCTATGATCATACTGTGAGTCAACCTGAAGGAAAAATTGATTTAAAACTGGAAAATCAGGTTGTGAACATGGAAGATCAAATTAAAGCTGAAGTGGAAAGAAGACTGAAAGGTATGAATTTAGGTACTCAGACGGTAGCTCAAGTTCAACCTGCTCAAGCGATGGTTTGTGAAATCTGTGCTGGACCACACTTTTCCATTCATTGTGTGGCTACTGCAGAACAAGTGGAGGCTATAAAGTTCTTGAGGCAAAATAACCCCTACTCCAACACTTATAATCCAGGGTGGAAGAATCATCCAAATTTTTCGTGGAAGGATCAACAGGGTAATGTCCAAAAGCAAGTTCCTCAACAACAACAGTACATGCCTCAACAACAACCACCTTACCAGCAACAATATCAGCCACCTCAGCAATCCTATCAACAACAAGGGCCGAAGAAAGCAGATTGGGAGATTGCCATTGAAAAAATGGCAGTGCAGAATGTTAAATTCCAGGAAGAGACAAGAAATAACCAAAGGCACACTAATGTTTCTATCAAAAATCTTGAACTTCAACTTGGGCAGATAGCACAGCAGATCACGAGTTCTCAAGCACCAAGTGCTTTACCAAGTGCAACTGTGACAAATCCAAGAGAGCATAATAATGTGAGTGCAGTAACTACAAGAAGTGGAAAAGCAAATGAAGTTCTTGAAAAGAACGTTGAGGAAGAAGATACACTACTTGAAGTGGATTTGGAAATCTTAGAAAATAAAACACCACTAACGGAAGAAGTCATATTGAAGCCAGCTGTGAAGGAAAAGTCCACTGAGCAAAAACCCATAATAAAGCTCCCATTCCCACAAAGGAACAAGAATCAGAAGCAGGACGAGAAAAATTTTCAGAAGTTTGTAGAAATGTTCAGAAAGTTAGAAATCAACATCCCATTCTCTGAGGCGCTCGAGCAAATGCCTATTTATGCCAAATTCATGAAGGACATCATATCCAAGAAGCTCACCACCGACACTGACTCTGTTATACTAACTGAAACTTGTAGTGCTATTTTGCAGGGTATGAAGATTCCAGCTAAAAAACCAGATAGAGGCTCGGTTACTATTCCTTGCACCATTGGAGATAGATCCTTTATAAGGGCTTTGATTGATTTGGGGGCTAGTGTGAGCCTTATGCCTTTGTCCATCTACAGGAAACTCGGGATTGGAAGAATTCAAGACACCAGAATGACACTTTAATTTGCCGATCACTCAGTGAAGAAACCCTTTGGGATTGTTGAAGATGTTCTGGTTAAAGTTGATAAATTTGTTTTTCCTGTTGATTTTGTAATTCTGGAAATGCCAGAAGATGAGGAGATACCCCTGGTCTTGGGTAGACCATTTTTAGAGACAAGTAGGTGTATTATAGACATTGAGAATGGTACTATGACTCTTAAGGTTTATGATGAGGAGATGAAAATTAATGTGAGAAGCACTATGAAGCACAAAGAGGATGTAGGTACAAATCACTCAGTAGAAGTGATTAATCAGATAGTAGCCGATAACATTCAGAGTAGTTTTCCCGAATCACCATTAGAAAGAGTTCTGTGCTTGTCAACTGAGGAGATGGAGGAGAGTGATAATGAGAAGGAAAAAGAAATTCTTGCTCTACTTGATGCACAACCACCTTGGTTGAAATCCAAACCACACCGGTGGGAGGATCTAAGAGGTTCACCAGAAACAGAAGATAAAAAGGAAAACAAAACAGGTACAAATTCTGAGTTAAAACAACTACCTGTTAATCTTAAATATGTTTTTCTAGAATCTGGAGAAAAATGTCCTGCTATTATCAATTCTGAGTTAAATGAAAAAGATGAAGAAAAGTTGATACAGGTACTTAAGAAGCATAAGAGTGCTATTGGTTGGACTATCGAGGATATAAAAGGAATTAGCCCCACGGTATGCATGCATAAAATACTGATGGAGGATAACCAGAAACCGGTTGTGCAACCTCAAAGGAGGTTAAACCCAGCAATGAAAGAGGTAGTGAGGAAAGAAGTGGTAAAGTTGTTGGATGCAGGATTAATTTATCCTATTTCAGATAGTTCTTGGGTGAGTCCAGTACATGTGGTACCAAAGAAAGGAGGAACCACAGTGATCTTGAATGAAAAAAATGAGTTGATTCCAACTCGCACAGTAACAGGGTGGCGAGTATGCATTGATTACAGAAGACTCAACACTGCGACAAGGAAGGATCATTTTCCTCTTCCTTTTATTGATCAGATGTTAGAGAGACTTGCAGGGTATGAGTATTATTGTTTTCTGGATGGATATTCGGGGTACAATCAGATTGCTGTAGCCCCAGAGGATCAGGAGAAGACTGCATTCACATGCCCTTATGGTATTTTTGCTTACAGACGGATGCCATTTGGGTTATGCAATTCCCCAGCTACATTTCAGAGATGTATGACATCTATATTTGCCGACATGCTTGAAAAGCATATGGAGGTGTTTATGGATGATTTTTCTGTTTTTGGTTCTTCTTTTGATATTTGTTTAGCTAACTTATCTCTTGTTTTGAAAAGGTGTCAGGAAACTAACCTTATTCTCAATTGGGAGAAATGCCATTTTATGGTGCAGGGAGGTATCGTGCTTGGCCACAAGGTTTCCCATAAAGGAATTGAAGTGGACAAAGCCAAAGTGGAGGTGATAGCTAATCTTCCACCCCCCGTGAATGAAAAGGGGATAAGGAGCTTTATAGGACATGCAGGCTTCTATCGTAGGTTTATCAGAGACTTCTCAAAAGTGGCCAAACCATTAACTGATTTGCTTGTTAAAGACAAGCCCTTTAATTTTGATAGTAATTGTTTGGCAGCTTTTGAGACTTTAAAGAGTAAGTTGAGTACTACAACTGTTGTAATAGCCCCCGATTGGTCATTACCTTTTGAAATAATGTGTGATGCTAGTGACATTGCTGTGGGGGCTGTTTTGGGACAAAGAAAGGACAAACTATTACATGTTATATATTATGCTAGTCATGTCCTTAATCCGGCCCAAATGAACTATGCAACTACCGAGAAGGAGTTGTTGGCCGTGGTTTATGCTTTTGACAAATTCAGGTCTTATTTGCTTGGGTCTAAAGTTATTGTTTATACTGATCATGCTGCTTTGAAGTATTTGTTTGCTAAGCAGGAATCCAAACCCAGACTTTTGAGATGGATACTTCTCCTTCAGGAATTCGATCTTGAAATCAAAGATAAAAAGGGGTGTGAGAATACAGTTGCAGATCACTTATCTCGCATGAACCCGATTAAGGAAACTGAAGAGGAGCATCCAATCCAAGACACATTTGCTGATGAGAGAATCCTAGCTGTGACTGGAACCCCATGGTTTGCTGACTATGCAAATTACTTGGTAGGTGGAGTTATACCTGATGATTTTAGTGCTAACCAAAAGAAAAAGTTTCTCCATGATTGCAGGTTTTATTTGTGGGATGACCCATTCCTATACAAAAGGGGAGTGGATGGCCTAATCAGAAGATGTATTCCCGAAGGAGAACAGAGAGATATACTGAAGGCTTGTCACGATTCCGAGTATGGAGGACACTTTAGTGGAGATAGAACAGCAGCAAAAGTCCTCCAATCCGGGTTCTATTGGCCTACACTATTCAAGGATGCATATTACTTGGTCCGAGAATGTGACAGATGCCAAAGAACAGGTAACATCACGAGGAGAAACCAGATGCCACAGAATTCAATGTTAGAGGTAGAGCTGTTTGATGTGTGGGGTATTGATTTTATGGGACCGTTTCCACCATCATTCGGAAAGAACTATATTTTGGTGGCAGTCGATTATGTGTCCAAGTGGGTAGAAGCTGTAGCATTAGCCACAAATGATGCTAAAGTAGTTGTGAGTTTTCTTAGGCACAATATATTTTCCCGGTTTGGGGTACCAAGAGCTTTGATTAGTGATGAAGGCACTCACTTTCTGAATAAGCTTATGGAGAGTTTGCTAAAAAAGTACAATGTGAAGCACAAGATTGCAACACCGTATCACCCTCAGACGAGTGGACAGGTAGAAGTGTCCAACAGGCAGATCAAGCAGATATTGGAAAAGACCGTTAATGCTTCTAGGAAAGACTGGGCTGCGAAATTGGATGACGCGCTCTGGGCTTACAGGACAGCATTCAAAACACCTATAGGTATGTCTCCGTATCAACTTGTTTATGGTAAAGCTTGTCATTTGCCGCTCGAACTCGAGCACAAGGCATTTTGGGCCACCAAATTTTTAAATCTCGATTCCAAAAAATCTGATGGTTCCCGAATTCTCCAACTCCATGAGTTAGAAGAATTTAGGAACTATGCGTATGAGAATGCCAAAATATATAAAGAAAACACAAAAAAATGGCATGATCAGAGGATCGAGAAGAAAGAATTTTGGGAAGGGCAGTTTGTTTTATTGTTTAACTCCAGGTTGAAGCTATTCCCTGGGAAATTAAAGTCAAGGTGGTCCGGACCGTTCGTGGTCACAAAAGTATTCCCTCATGGAGCAGTGGAGGTTAAAAACCCAAGTAACGGGGATGTTTTCAAAGTCAACGGACAGAGGTTAAAACCTTACCATCAAGTCCAAGAGGTAGGTTTGATTCAATATCTTCGTCTCACATCTTGATGTGGAGACCGTCGAGCCATGCGACGTTAAACGAAGCGCTGCTTGGGAGGCAACCCAAAGAAGGTACGAATTTTGTTTTACTGCAAATATCTTTAATTCAGTTAATAATATTTTGAAAAAGATGAAAAAAAAAATTTGGCTGCCCATACGCGTATGAGACCTAGTATACGCGTATGGGATGTTGGATTCTGAGGTTTTGAGCACTGGGCAAACGCGTATCATACGCGTATGGTAGGCATGATACGCATATGGTAGGCATGATACGCGTATGGATATTCATGATACGTGATCTGAAATTTTTCACTTTAAAAACGCCTCTGCCCATACGCGTATGCTGCGTATGATACGCGTATTGCCCGGTCATACGCACTGTTCTCGTATTGCTCTGATTTTATCTGCAGAAGTGTGGATCTTTTTTTTTGTGTGTCTGTGCCTCTGTTTTCAGGTTACATTGTTCGTCCTTCTCAAACATGGCCCCATATGATCGAAACAGATTCAGATCTGCTGCACATTTTGCAAAGTTTGAGAGTTTAGCCACCAGAAACATCATTGAAGAAAGATCCTGGACATTAACAACCGAGGAACTACCTGAAGTCCAAACTGTTCTTCAGGAACAAAAGTTAACATATTTGAATGAGCGGATTAAACCTGTTAGCAGAGTTTTGATCCAAGAATTTTATGCCAACGCCTTCAGAACAGACTCAGAGGTTGATCCAGTGTTGGAATCTCGAGTTCGGGGTAAAAGAATCAACTTTAGTGCTGATAAGATTAATCGGATTCTGAAATCAAAACCCCTCGAGGAACATTGTCCCTTTCAAGAGATGAAAATGTCCATGAGACGATTCTGGCCATTTGACGAGATGAAAAATTTGTTGCTTCAAGAAGGAAAGGACTGGCACCCTACTACAAGAGCCTCGCCTTCAAAGATGATGGTTGTGGATTTGGCCCCTATTCCAAAAGCTTGGGCTTTCTTTGTCCATCACACTCTGAGCACCAATCAAAGCGGCTCTGATTTAATTGTTGAAAGAGCAATGTTGTTATATTTTTTTCTGACCCACCGTCATGTGAACATTGGGCGGATCATCTCTTCCGATATTGACGACATAGCGCAATCTTCTTCCAAGAAAGCGCTCGGTCATGCTTCTGTGATTTATTTGTTGTGCAAGAAAGCAGGCGTTTCGGATCTTGATGGACCAGTGGTTAGACCAGCTAAATCATTAGGGTCGAGTTGGTTGTCCCTCGTTGCACCTCACAACACTCAAACTGAAGAACCTAGAGATGATGGTTCAGGACCGAGTGGCACAACGAGACCTGAGAACACCACATCCGCACCAGAGAGTACTACTGCTCCAAATACTTCTGCATCTGTTCCATCATCTTTGGCTGCAGATATGATGGATGAAAACTCTCGGTTGTATCGGTTTATGATGTCAGGTTGGTGTATGTGGCAAGACCAGTGTCTGCAGATGGGGATTCCAGCACGCTACATGTGTCACCAGACTGATTTGTGGAATGATGCTCAGCGTTTCCGTGATCGTTACTCTGGCACTTCAGATGATCCTTCTTTTGGGATCGTTCGCATTCCGGGATTCCCTGCACCATTTCAGATGGGGGGACCCTTTATCCCGCAACAACAGCAACATCAGCAAACCCCTAACCCGCAGCCGACTGTATCCCCACTAGATGCATTTGTTCAGGGGACACCTTTTGATATCGATGAGCACATCAGTTTTGATGCAGATATGCAGGACAGGGATGGAAGAACCGACGCATAGAGTTCTTTGTTATCTTCTAGTTCGTTTGTTAGTATCTTGTGTTATGATGTACTTTGTTTTCGTTGTTTTTGTTTTATTTTAAGTTTTATTTCTCTGTAATCGCCCATTGGGCATAACTTATTAATGAATCTGTTGTTTTATCATTCAGTATGAATTTCTTGTTTATAGAGATGGTGGTTCTGACTAAATGGGTGACATCGATTCTAGACTCCACAAATGTGTAAATCATCCAATCATGTTACCTCATTCATAGATACCTGTGACTCAAGATCGGACGCACTTCAGTCAACGTCATCCTGAAATCCTAACAGCTTTGTGACAACTTTAGTGAAGACGCACAATATGGAGAGCCATCAGGAGACCTATCAAAATCAACCTACCATGGTGAGTTCAGATATAGCCGATTATTCATTCATTTCCATGAGGGATATTCAGGTATGATTCTACTATTCAGAGTTTGCATGCGTCCTTTTCTGTTGTATACTGCATAATAACACACTGAGGCAAGTTTTTTTCTTTCACCCTAGAGCTTTTTGTAGTCACCTGAGCGTGATTATCCCTTGTTCCCCATTGTCGACCTTATAAAAAAAAACATATCTTTTCTTTCTCTCACTCCCTGGTTAAATGTCACCTTCCCCTGTTTCAAGTATGTAAATTACAATTGTGGGTTTATCGGCTTTTGTGTAAGATTGGGGTTGCTCATGGAATAGCAACGTGTAAGTGTGGGGTAGCTATGCAATGATATTCAAGAGATGAACTCACAATATGAGTACCTAAAAAAAAAAAAAAAAAAAAAAAAAAGAGAAAGCTTACAAAGAAAAGGTACTCATAAATATATGCATGGAACTACCCGAAGACTTTTCCAAGAGACCCAGCAGTAACCGTGTTTAGCAATGAGACGCATAGACACATACTTGAAACTTGTAACCTTCATCCTTTTGTTTTTATTCCACCTTAACCCGAGCCCCATTACATCCTTAAAGACCTCGAAAAAGTGTGTGACTTATGCATGTTAACAAGGATTAAGATTCATTCGAATTATTGAGTGAGTATTACATACCATGAATTTGAGTGTAAACACATGAACCCCTGAGAGAACTGGTGAGAGTGTGAAGGAAGCTGACAGGTCGAATGATGTTTCAAAATGGAAGTGTTTCTAAGCGATGGTGGCATAAAGTTGGAAGAATTAAAGGGTGGTCGCGAAATGAGGTGCGAAAGATTTCACAGGTATTGTGGTAAGAGTTTTGTTTCAAATAAGTTTGGGGTGATATGATTGGTCTTGATTTGAAGTTACTTGAGGACAAGCAACAATTTAAGTTTGGGGTTGTGATCAGTCACCATTTTTGTTAGTATTTCACCATTTAAAAAAGTAAGAATTCAGGTAAACTGTTTGATTTAACACGCGATTTTAAGTTATCTTTGTTCTTTTCAGTAAAAAGTACTTTGCTTAAGGCAATTTCTTTCTGGTTTCTTTTTACGCTCTTTTTGGTATAATTAGTGGTTTCAGGTTTATGAGCATGAATGTCAAAGTTTAGGAGCACAATAGCTAGGACAAGCAAGAAAGGAAGAAAATCCAAGTCAAGGCAGCCCATACGCGTATGGCCCTTCTGATACGCGTATGGCTCAATCAGCCACAAGTCCCATACGCATTCCTTAAAAGTCCAAGGCAAAAAACAAGTCTGATCATACGCGTATGGGAATGTCATACGCGTATGCCCCTAGCTGATACGCGTCTCATACGCGTTTTGTTTAAATCATGTGCAAAATTCACTCTGCCCATACGCGTATGAGGCCCAAAATGTTGCCCATCTCAGACCTATATAAATCAGTACTGCGAATTTCACGGGGAGAAGGATTTTTGACTGCAAAGACACGTTCAGAGCGCGGGAGAACTCAGAATTTGTAAAGGGTTTCACATCATTCAAGAGTTTACACAATTGAAGATTGATTCCTCGACAGATTTTGTAATGACAACAATTCTTTTCATTACTTTGTTTTCGATTATGAGTAGCTAAACCCCCTTTTGCTAGGGGGTGACCCTGATTCTGAATGTAATTAATTCGTATTTGTCAATGCATTAATTTCTGTTATTCATTGTTAAATTGATTTGTTCTTGTTATCGTTCTTAATGCGTAAACCGTCGGAAAAACGGATTATGAGTTTTTATAAATATTAAGCTGGACAGTTATTGTTTATCGACCTAAATAAGAACATTTGATAATAAATATTATCTAGGACTAGAAATATTTTATCTCGACCGGAAAATTCTCAATATCTGAATGCTTGATCATTTCCGTAATTGACTATGGACATAAAAGTTATGGTATGTGTTCAAAGATCTTCTGACTAAGGATTTAGGCTTAGATGCTCTAGAGAACCGGTAATCAATTGGTGTGAAGTACATTATTGCACTGATAAGTCGAAATTATTGCATGCAGAATCCTTCACCTACCCCTAGCATATTACTCATATCTGTTATTCGTTTAACTGCTTTATTCGCTCTTTCTGAATTGCATATTTTAATCATTTTCTTATAAACCAAACCATTACCAGTGATCTTTTGTTTAATTGAAATCATATTCCAACTCTATATCCTCAAGCAGTCCTTGAGATCGACATTCGGAGAAAACTCCTTTTATCACTACAATAGGCAAACAAATAGTACACTTGCTATTTAGCTATCAGCGACTCTGCTGGGGACTCTTATAAAGTGAGGTGTACCTTAGGATAGCTCATAACTGTGTTTTCAATTGTTTTGACTTGTTTGCTTTAAAATTGTGGGTTGCATGGGAGTTACATAGATCCTAACCCGGATCTGGGGATACCCTGTTTAGGTAGCATAAGCTGTGAGGGACCTGTCCGGCGTAGACCGACATGGGTGAAGCAGTGGCTACGTTGGTGTGGCACCTTGGTCTGTACCGATATCCCTTGTGTTGCAACGAGGAGAATATGGGTCTTCTGAGGAGTCATTAAGCACCAACAGACCTTAGAACCTTAAATGACACAACTTGGCCATTAGAACAGTAGCAGTATGCTACGCCCATTGAGGCTAAACTCTCGTGATGGTTCTGGCCGCAAGAAAAGATTGCGATGCTGGAGTTATGACCGATTGAGGGTAGTCAATGATATTGGGATCCTCTAAGAACCCGGTTACTTTTGATAGGACAGGTATGAACCAACAAACTGAAAGAGGGTAATACCTAGACCTCATGCTGGCCTAAACTTTAAGGGCTTGCCTTGTGTGACTTGTGTGCCTTACATGTGTGCCTTTGTAAATATTTGTGGTGTGCTTTATCATAACATCATAACATCATGAGCATTGCATGCATCCTGCATAGGGACTGACCATTTCAAAGACAAGAGGGTTTCACCTTTGCTCTATTTTATAGGATATCATGATGCCTGTGCGAAGGAATACTATCCGGTTCAACTTTGTTCACCCACCTGAATTGCTTAAAGAGTTGGTTAGCATGATTCCAAATACCACTTCCTTCATCCAGAGGCATGGTTCTCTTCTCAGTTTAGTCACTGCAAAGCGGGATCAACAGTTGATGAGTGTCCTGACCCAGTTCTATGACCCTCTGTACCAGTGCTTCACCTTTCAAGACTTCCAGCTGGTCCCTACCCTGGAAGATTTCTCTGATTTGCTTGGTATCCCTATCTTGGATCAGACTCCCTACACTGGTTGGGAAAGGACTCTCAGGCTTGAGGAGGTTGCTGCAGCTCTTCCCTTGACCCACCAAGAATTAATGGACAACTGGGTGACTAGAAGCGGAGTTAAGGGTTTCTTGGCCAAGTTTCTGATTGGTAAAGCTAACAGTTTCTGGAATGATTTGGACTTTAGGGCATATGAAGACATCTTGGCTCTCTTAATCTATGGGCTATTCTTGTTTCCTGATCCTGACAACTTCATCAATGTCACTGCCATAAGGATCTTCATGTCTCAGAATCCTGTGCCCACTCTCTTGGGTGACATCCTGCAACAACTCTACGCTCGTACTGCCCGAAGACGAGGAACTCTATGGTGTTGTATCCCTTTGTTGGTGAGGTGGTTTATTTCGCACCTCCCTAAGTTCGTACTGAAGAACCAAGAAGGAAGAGGTTGGGCTCATAGGTTAATGTCCCTCACTGATAAGGACATCATTTGGACTTTTAGAGGTTTGGATGAGGTAGCTGTTATTGATCGTTGCGGGGAATACCCTAATGTTCCTTTGATTGGTACTCAAGGAGGAATCTCTTACAATCCATGTCTAGCGCTCCGTCAGTTTGGAAGGGCCAGAAGAGCAGGGCCTCATGAGATGTTGGTGCCTCACATCAGTTTTGAGTTTCAGGTGGATAGTGACGAGCTGCGTCGTAGGTTCATCAAGGCTTGGGACAGAGTTCATAAAGCTGACCCACAAGAGTTGGGGCCAAAGAATTCTCTACCTATGGAAGCCTACTGCAAATGGGTTCGCATCCGTGCTCAGAAGTTAGGTATGCCATACGAAGCTATCAGACCCGTCATTCTTGAGTATTCTGACAAAGATGGGGCTCCTCTAACTGTCCTCCCTCCTCAGATACCTACTGATTATGAGACATTAAAGAGGTCTTGGTCGCAACTGCGAGAAGAACGGGATTCGTACCAGGAAAAGTTCAACGAGCAGGAATTAAAGATCCAGAAGCTGACAAAGCAGTTGGAGAATGAGCGAGCTCTGAATGACTACATTCGTACTGAGAAGAGGAGACCATGGGATCAATAAGGAGCTCTGGATGTTCTTTTACCATTTTATTTCCCTTTTCAGTATTTCCCTTTTGTGTAACGCCTAAGGGCAATCTGTTGAACAATTTAAGTTTCAAAGTTGAATCTAATGAAGTGTGTTCCTTTTTGTTTACAAAGTTGATTCCCGATTGTCTTTGAAAACATAAATCATACGCATTCCATTCATCATGTGCATAGCAGGTATTCTCCTTTTCAGGTTTCTTACTGTTCTTCGCTGTTTATTTCAGCATCATGAATCCTGACTCATCATCAACCGAGATGTCTATCAAGGCCCTTCAGGCGTAGAACGCGCAATTTCAGAAGCTGATCATGGGTTTGGCTCAAGGCCAAGAAGAGCTGAAGGCTTTACTTCTGAAGAAGGAGAAGAAGAAGAAGAAGAGAACTGTTCTTTTCAACTCGGGCCGGAGGTTTGGTAACACTCTGCAGAATGAAGAAGCTGGTTCTTCTGTAGGCAAAGGCAGTCCCCAGGGGAAAGGCTTCAAGTCCTGTAGTCTCTGACAACGAGACTGACTTTAATGAGGAACAATATCCTCCTGCTGAAGACCGATACAAGCAGTTGGAAGACAGACTGAATTCCATGGAGATCCAACAAGTGCCTGGGCTGGATTTCGGAGACTTGGGTTTATCTACTGGTGTGATCATCCCTCACAAGTTCAAGGCACCATCTTTCACCAAGTATGACGGGGCGTCTTGTCCCAAGCTACACCTCAGATATTATGTGCGGAAGATTCAACCGTACACAGTGGACAAGAACTTGTGGATCCACTTCTTCCAGGAGAGTCTTTCAGGGACTCATCTCGAATGGTTCTATCAGCTGGATGGGACCAAAATTCGTAACTGGGAGGAGTTGGCTACTGCTTTTTATAAGCAGTATCAATATAATGCCGACCTTGCTCCTACACGTACCCAACTCCAGGGTATGTCGCTAGGATCAAGCGAAGGTTTTAAAGAGTATGCACAGAAGTGGAGGGATCTGGCTGGCAGGGTGCAGCCTCCGTTAACTGACCACGAGCTGGTGGATATGTTCTCGGGGACCCTCTCCGGGCCATTTTTCAATCATCTTATCGGTAATTCGTCTGCAGGGTTTACTGATCTTATTCTGACTGGGGAGAGAATAGAGGCTGGAATGAAGTTCGGTAAAATTCAGAAAGGGGCATCTACAAGTTCTGAGAAGAAGCCCTTTAAGAAGGAGGCCAGTGCTGTATATGGGCCTAGGAGGCAAGAAAAACCAGAGCGCCGCCAGTCTGTCAACACGGTGATGATTGCCAAGCCTGCTGCCGCTCCTCGGCAAACCAATCCACAAAGGGCTGAAAGACCTAGAAGAGAGTTTACCCGGCTGAGTATGACTCTATCACAAATCTTGCCGCAGTTGCTGTCCACCAACCTAGTGACTGTTAGAGAGGCCCCGA
Source organism: Vicia faba (assembly GCA_948472305.1). NCBI lineage: Eukaryota > Viridiplantae > Streptophyta > Magnoliopsida > Fabales > Fabaceae > Vicia > Vicia faba. The sequence goes on along the minus strand of OX451741.1, from coordinate 1,227,909,651 downwards.
AGGTTGTAAACACTGCCTCTCCCAAGTACAATCCTAATGCCTGCTGTGCTTATCACTCCGATAGCCCGGGGCATTCCACTGATGACTGCTGGGCCTTAAGGAATAAGGTGCAAGACCTTATTGATGCAAAAGAGATACAATTTGAAGCGCCTGAGAGGCCAAATGTGGTGACTGCTCCTATGCCTCAGCATGGAGTGAATGTCGTTGATGAAGATGTGTATGCCGTTTCTGTGAATGATGTAGCTACTCCCTTGATGACTGTTAAGAGGAACCTACTGCTGGCCGGTTTATTTCCGGGTTGTAGCGAAGGTTGCCTTTTCTGTGTTGTTTCCCTTTCTGGTTGTCCTTTGCTGAAGTTGGGCATCCAAAGCCTGATGGACAACAAAGAGATTCTGTTCAAGAAGACCGTTGTTCCGTTTGTTCCTGTGGAAGAAGTTTCTGTTGTTACGATCTTTAATAATCCGCTCAAGGCTCTCCCGAAGAAGCCGGTTAAAATCATGACTGTCGCACCCATTGTGATTACTGTTCCGGGGCCTCTCCCCTATGAATCTGATAAGGCTGTCCCATGGCACTATGGGGTAGATGTATATGTACATGGTATAAAGCAAGAGTTCAACACTGGTACCAGCGTCAGCAATATCACTGGTCCAGCCAAAGTTACCCGCAGTGGCAGGCTCTTCTCGCCTGACATTGCGCCACCTACTGTTCAAAGACCTCTCACTATAACACCTACGAGTGTACCTGTTCCCGTTTCTGATCAAGTTTCTCCCCCTGCTGCCGAGTCATCTAATGCTCGGGGAAAAGGGATTAAAGATGAGCCTGCCCGGATGGAGGCACCAAAATCTGTGAATGCTGAGGCCTCCCAACAAGAAATGGAGGAAATTCTTAAAATAATCAAGAAGAGTGACTTTAATGTTATTGAGCAGTTGGGGCATACCCCCTCCAAGATCTCTATGCTCTCCTTGTTACTGTGCTCAGAGGCCCATGCTAAGGCCTTGATTTCATTTCTAAAGATGACCCATGTGCCACAGGAGACATCTGCAGTCCAGTTTACTGATTGCGTAGCCAATTTGACAGCCGACAATGGTTTGGGTTTCTCGGATGCTGACCTTACTGCCAAGGGAAAGGACCACAATGACGCCCTGCATGTATCTATTGAATGCAGGGGCACTACTCTTGCGCACGTGTTGGTGGACACTGGTTCTTCCCTGAATGTGCTACCCAAAAAGGCCTTAGACCGGTTGGATTGTGAGGGTCTGGAGCTGAAACCTAGCAACATCATCGTCAGAGCCTTTGACGGTTCTAAGAGGATGGTTCATGGAGAGGTAGAAATTCCTATTCGTGTGGGATCTTAAGTATTCGACTCCACTTTATATGTGATGGATATCCGTCCATCATATTCTTGTCTACTGGGTCGACCTTGGATTCACAAAGCTGGGGCAGTGACCTCTACCCTACACCAGAAGCTCAAGTACCCCGTCAGAGGGAAGATTGTCACTGTGCAGGGAGAGGAGGAGTATATGGTGAGCCATTTGAATTCCTTCAGGTATATTGAGATGGACGGGGAGTTTATTGAAACCCCCTTTCAGCATTTTGAAGAGGTACCTCCAACTTTGGCAGCAGCAGAAATAGTGGTTGAAGAGGACTTTCCCTTAAAGATGGCTTCCTTGAAGGACGCCCGGGCTGTAATCAAGAAAGGTGAATGTGCTAACTGGGGCAGGCTTCCTGATTTTACACCTAAAACTGACAAGTTTGGACTGGGTTTTACTGCAGAGGCTCAGAGGGCTGTGCGCAAGGCAAAGACCAGAAGACCTCCTGTGCTCATTACCAACCCAGGAGTGAATGCTATTGGGGATGAAGATGAAGTGGAAGAGTCAGAGTTTGATAGCTGGATCTACCCGATGAATGATGGTGGATTGACCAATTGGACTGCTAAAGATCATACTCCTGTTACTTTTGTGACGCAATAATAAACTCCTTTGTTTTCTTATCTGTAATAAACAATGATTTGAAACTCTATGGCCCGGTGTCTTACCGGGGGCACCGCGGCTTCATTTGTGAGGGCATATTAATTGTCATTTCATATATCATGAATAAAGACCTTGGACGTTTTCTCGCATTTCAAATCTTATGCTCCTTTTCTTTCTTTCCTTTCTTTATATATATTGCAAAATAGCTGTATTTACACACACTCACTCATACAGGTTTCAATCCACTCTGGATCTCACTGGTAACGACTCTGCTACTGCCAGTTATGACTTCGAAAATCCGATCAACTTAGCCGAAGACGAAGGTGAAGATGATTGCGAAGTGCCTGGCGAGCTTGCAAGACTGTTACTCCAGGAAGAGAGGGAAATCCAACCACACGAAGAGCCGGTGGAAACAATAAATCTGGGTACAGATACAGACAGAAAGGAGGTAAAGATTGGTACCAACCTAGAGCTCAGCGTGAAGCAACGGTTGACTCAGATGCTACATGATTACATGGAAATATTTGCCTGGTCCTACGAAGACATGCCCGGGTTGGATACCGACATTGTGGTCCATCATTTGCCTACCAAGGAAGACTGCCCTCCGGTCAAGCAAAAGGTCCGTCGTATGCGTCCAGAGATGTCTGAGAAGATCAAAGCCGAGGTTATGAAACAGTTTGATGTCGGGTTCCTTGCAGTGACTCCTTACCCTCAGTGGGTTGCTAATGTGGTCCCAGTACCAAAGAAAAATGGAAAGGTCAGAATGTGTGTCGACTACAGGGATCTGAACAGGGCCAACCCCAAGGATGACTTCCCTCTACCTCACATTGATGTCCTTGTTGACAATACTGCTCAGCATAAGGTGTTCTCTTTCATGGATGGTTTTTCAGGCTATAATCAGATCAAGATGGCACCTGAAGACATGGAAAAGACTACCTTTGTTACTCAGTGGGGCACCTTCTGCTACAAGGTCATGCCATTCGGGTTGAAAAATGTTGGGGCAACCTACCAACGTGCCATGGTTGCCTTATTTCATGACATGATCCATCATGAGATAGAAGTGTATGTTGACGACATGATTGCAAGGTCCCAAACGGAGGAAGAACACCTTGATCATCTGCAGAAATTGTTTGACCGTCTGAAGTTGTACAAGCTGAGGTTGAATCCGAACAAGTGCACCTTCGGGGTAAGATCTGGAAAGTTGCTAGGCTTCGTTGTGAGTGACAAGGGTATTCAAGTGGACCCTGCCAAGGTTAAAGCTATTCAAGAGATGCCAGTTCCTAAGACAGAGAAAGAGGTCAGAGGCTTTTTGGGACGCCTGAATTACATTGCTCGATTCATCTCGCACCTAACTGCTACCTGTGAGCCAATCTTCAAGCTGCTGAGGAAAGATCATGTAGTACGTTGGAATGATGAATGTCAGGCCGCTTTTGACAGAATCAAAGAGTATCTCCAAGAGCCACCCATCCTTATGCCACCGGTTGAAGGGAGACCTCTGATACTATACCTGACAGTACTAGACAACTCAATGGGGTATGTGCTGGGGCAGCATGACGAGTCTGGCCGAAAAGAGCATGCCATTTATTACCTTAGCAAAAAGTTTACCGACTGTGAGACCCGATACTCACTGCTTGAGAAAACTTGCTGCGCTTTGGTATGGGCTGCTCGCCGGCTGAGACAGTATATGCTGACTCACACTACCTTGTTGATCTCAAAGATGGATCCTATAAAATACATATTTGAAAAGCCTGCTCTGTCTAGGAGAATAGCAAGATGGCAGATGATCTTGACAGAATACGACATACAATACACGACTCAGAAAGCCATCAAAGGAAGTGTATTGGCATACCACTTGGCACATCAGGTAGTAGACGACTATCAGTCAATGAACTTCGAGTTTCCAGACGAGAGCATCATGATAGTGACTGATTGTGAAGTACCTGGACCGGATGAAGGACCTGAGGAAGGATCCCGATGGTCTATGCATTTTGACGGAGCCTCCAATGCTTTGGGTAACGGTATCGGTGCTGTAATCATATCCCCTCAAGGCACTCATACTCCACTCACTGCCCGACTATGTTTCAACTGTACCAACAACATGGCGGAGTATGAGGCGTGCATCATGGGTCTCCAAGCTGCGATCGACTTAAGGATCAAGTTTCTGAGTGTCTTCGGAGATTCCGCTCTCGTGATCAATCAGATCAAAATAGAGTGGGATACGAAACATCCGAATCTTATTCCTTACAGAGAATGTGTATTGACATTAATCCCCCACTTCACAGAGATAACTTTTGAACATTTCCCAAGAGAGGAGAATCAGTTAGCGGACGCGTTAGCTATGATGTCTTCTATGTTCAAAGTCAAATGGGACAATGAGGCTCCCCGGATCATCATCTGGAAACTGGACGAACCGACATACTGTTGTGATCTCGAGACTGAATTGGTGACTGAGAAGCCTTGGTACCATGAGGTGAAGAGATACTTGGAAGCTCAGGAATACCCTGAAGGTGCATCTGTCAACGATAAGAAGTTTCTGAGAAGGTTCGCAGCAAAATTCTTCCTTAGCAACGACATCCTGTACAAGCGAAACCATGATTCGACCTTACTGCGTTGTGTGGATAAGACTGAAGCAGAAAGGATCATGGAAGAGCTACATGAAGGTACCTTCGGAACACATTCCAGTGGACATAACATGGAAAAGAAGATCCTTCGGGCAGGGTATTTCTGGTCCACAATGGAAGCCGACTGCTACCAACATTCTCGGACATGCCATAAATGCCAGATTTATGCAGACAAGGTGCATGTTCCTCCAGTTCCTCTAAATGTTCTGACTGCGCCTTGGCCGTTTGCAATGTGGGGCATAGATATGATCGGCGAGATTAAACCTATAGCATCCAATGGGCATCGCTTCATCCTGGTAGCGATTGATTACTTCACGAAGTGGGTTGAAGCAGCTTCCTACGCTACGGTAACCAAGACTGTTGTGGCACGGTTCATTCGGCACAACCTGATCTGTCGATACGGCGTCCCAGAAAGAATCATTACAGACAACGGTACCAACCTCAATAACAAGATGATCACTGAGCTCTGCGAGCAGTTTAAGATATAGCACCACAACTCTTCTCCTTATTGACCGAAGATGAATGGGGCTGTAGAAGCAGCAAATAAAAATATCAAGAAAATCGTGCAGAAGATGACAGTGACTTATAAAGATTGGCACGAGATGTTACCGTTCACTCTACATGGGTATCGTACCTCAGCCAGGACGTCAACCGGGGCGACTCCTTTCTCCTTGGTCTACGGCATGGAAGCAGTCTTACCGATCGAAGTGCAAATACCCTCTCTCCGGATAATGAAGGATGCAGATCTGAGCGAAGATGATTGGATCCAGACACGACTTGATCAGTTAAATCTAATCGATGAAAAGAGACTTGCTGCTATTTGTCATGGTCAAACGTACCAAAAACGAATGATCAGGGCATTTAACAAAAAGGTCAGACCACAAGAATATCAAGTTGGGGATCTGGTAATCAAGCGTATCATTCTTCCTCAGAGTGATCCAAGGGGCAAATGGACCCCTACGTACGAAGGGCCATTTGTGGTTAAACATGTGTTCTCAGGAGGAGCCATGATTCTAACTAACATGGATGGTGACGACCTTCCTCACCCCGCCAATGCAGACATAGTAAAAAGATACTACGCATAAAAAGACCCGCTAGGTTGACATACCTAGGAAAAAATTAGGGCTTCCCGGCGAACCAAAAGGGTTCGGGCAAAATGAAGGGATCAAATAAAAAAAAATCTGTACACCCGGCAAGTCAAAAACCTGAAAAGGCGGCTTGGGCAAAAATGGGTATCCCGGTGGACTGAAAACCCGAAAGGGCGGTCCAGGCAAAAGTTAGGGATAAAGCGTAATACTATGTCTCATTGGATCACCTTGCATCCAGAATCCGGTATCAGCTACCAAGTTCAGACGACATCAATCAATCAGCTTCATCCTCGACTAGGTCATCAAGTGATGAGACGCTCGAAGATATAAAGGCGATAGCAGAGTTGAAACCCAGTGGGATCATGCTTTTCACACAGTTGTTTTATTTTCCTTTGTACAAATTGTATAAACTCTTTTGTTCGGCGGCGTTCTCTTACTAGGACGTCAGCCTCTTGTACATAAACGCCTATTTACAGGCAATTCAAAAATCAATACAAAAATCACTTTTCAGTTAAAATTGCCCATTGTTTTTCCTTTTCTGTTTTGTTTTGCGAAGAACGTCCAAGGTTCAATTTGTGATATATGCATTTGACACTAATTGCTAACTCATAAATATTTGCATACGAAACAAAGGATTAATTACGGGTAACATTAGAAACAGGGGCAATAAAGAGTTGTCTAAGCGATCTAATTGTTCGGTCCACCAAGGTACCAAGGTAGGTGCAGCTGAAGAACGCAACCAGCATATCTTAATTCCCCAGAGAGTGAGTCAACAAGTCATTACACTCTCCCCAAGCAAAACTATATTATCAGCCTTAAGGAAGTTGGGTATCTCCCGCAGATCTCAACATTCCTCAGCACATCATACAAATATTCTTAACAAGCATCCCCGGCAGTCTTGGTCTAAGACTGTTCCCCGGCGGTATACCAAACATCCAGCGGAGCCACTTCCCCAATATAGTTCAAAATATCCCCAGGAGAGTCCAATCAAGATTTCCCCAGGAAAGTTTGAATCCATCCTCCCAGCAGGAAGCTTATCCCCAGTAGATTCTGGAAGCTTGCCACCTACAGAGCACGAACGCGTCTCCCGGCCTTATTTAAAAGTTATTTCCCCTACCAGGATATAAATGGGTTATCCTCAGCCAAAAGCCACGAGAAGATCGTCTTCGGCAAAGTCTTCCCATCCCCAGCGGAGTCTATTAACACTTCCAACACAACAATGGTATCCCCAGCAAAGTTACCATCAATATCCCAACAAGGTATCTCTCTTCCCACAGAGTATTGTTCCCCAGCAAGATCGCTAGAATAATTTTCTCCCCGCAGAGTGTTCTATTCGCCAAGTTTATTCCCCAACAGAGTTATCCTCTCCTACCGGTATTCTTGCAACTATCTTTCCCAGCGGAAACAACAAAGCACTATTCTCCAACATCAGCCCAGGATGTAACTTCCCGGCACCCGTCAAGGATTTATTTTCCTAGACAAAAACATACCTTCATAAACATCGCATTTCCATACATTATAGCATGCATATACGCATCATATCTTACAAATCTCATTTATGTTGAGAACATCATCGCTTGATCCATATCATGCCTTGCATATGACTAACCTTTACCTTTCAGGAAAGATCCAGTTAAGTTCTCAGCTATATTTCAAGACTTTAGTCTGGTTCAGTTAAATCGACCCTAAGATTTTCCTGATTCTTATCCAGTCAAAGGCCTTCTCTGGTTCAGTCAGATCGACCCTAAGATCTCCCTGATTCTTATCTAGTTGAAGATTCCAAGACCTTCTCTGGTTCAGTCAGATCGACCCTAAGATCTCCCTGATTCTTATCCAGTTGAAGATTCCAAGACCTTGTCCGGTTCAGTTAAATCGACCCTAAGATTTTCCTGATTCTTATCCAGTCAAAGGCCTTCTCTGGTTCAGTCAGATCGACCCTAAGATCTCCCTGATTCTTATCCAGTTGAAGATTCCAAGACCTTGTCCGGTTCAGTTAAATCGACCCTAAGATTTTCCTGATTCTTATCCAGTCAAAGGCCTCCTCTGGTTCAGTCAGATCGACCCTAAGATCTCCCTGATTCTTATCCAGTTGAAGATTCCAAGACCTTGCCCGGTTCAGTTAAATCGACCCTAAGATTTTCCTGATTCTTATCCAGTCAAAGGCCTCCTCTGGTTCAGTCAGATCGATCCTAAGATCTCCCTGATTCTTATCCCAGTAGAAGACATCCAAGGTTCTCTCAGCGTTCCTGTTGAGGTAGTAATCGCCCAAGGTTCTCTCAGCGTTCCTGTTGAGGTAGTAATCGTCCAAGGTTCTCTCACCGTCCCGTTGAGGTAGTAACCATCCCTGGTTCCTTCATCACTTTTTGAAGCTCCAGATTCAATTCCTGTAACCAATCAGGGCGCATCTATACAAATAGTTTGAAGACTAGCTTCTGTAACAGGCCAGGTAATCATTTTCTTTTCAGGTACGCAAGTTCTCGCTAGGGAATCTCTTACGTGATCGACACCCAGATGGCATCTATAAGCCCATCCACCTTCCATCACCTCCCAACATGGCATCTGTAAGCCCATCTTCCTATCCGTCAATCTCCAAATGGCATCTGTAAGCCCATTCCCATCATCACACTACTATGTGAGCGCAAATTTCTGGGCACTCTAGTGTCCAATCATCTTCAACCCTCGGATTACGAAAGGCACGCCAGCCAATCTACATCCTCAGGTCTAAGAAGATTGAACAGGGGCAACTTTTGTACTCCAAAATTTGCCCTCCCATATTCTTCAAGATTTGCCTAGATCATGCTTCAAAATCTCCCAGAGGTTGCACAGTTCAATGGCCTCCTAACAGTCAAAAACTAGGGTTTTGGTTCTGACAAAGAAATTGAAGTTTCCAAGGGTCCAATCAAGTCCCACATGCCTATAAACATTGTCAAGCATCCATATGCCAAGTTTCAAGACTTACAACACAAAATTGCACAGTCAAATGCCCTAATTGCCCTACAGTCAACTGCAGGGGCAAAATGGTCATTTGACAGTCAAAAGTTCAAATTTTTGGTCAACATCTTATTTTGAAGCCATAAACATCATTTGATCAATTCTTGATCATGATTCTCAAGGCATGGCTCAAAAAATCTCAAGATGCAAAAGTTTCCATATTTGGACAATTGAAAAAGTCAACTGTAACTTGACCAAGGCATAACTTCCACATGGTTTATCAGAAAAATTCCATCCAAAGCTCATTTTGAAGAGAAAGACATTTCCTACAACTCATCTTCACACTTCAATTCCAAGAAATGCTCTCACAAAAAGTTATCAATCTCAACATTATAGGTCATTTTCAAAAGTCAACAAAAAGGCACTTTAAGTCAAAGACCATAACTTGATATTGGTAAATCAAAATGACATGGGACCAAAGGCATTGGTTAGAGGAATTCAAGACCTTTCCAAAATGTCCAAGAACATGATCAAAGCTTAAACATTTAGCAAGATATGCCTTGTGGAAGTTGGAAAATGTTTGGGAATTTTGAAAAGTCAACTTTGCTTCAAATGCCTCAAAATTGCTAATGGGCCACAATTTCTTCCAAGAATCATTATCCAAAAGCTATGCACGACCATTTGACCCAAAGGGGATTCATTTCATCATTTTTTATTATTTATTTGAATTTTTATCACCATTAATTCATTTAATTAAATGAAATATGACAAAAATACTCAAGCATGCATTTTAAATCTTTTTATGCAACTAATAGGTCTATCATATCTCCAAGATTTCGTGCTCACTCAATTTGGAAAGATTTGGCCATGATTGATATCAAAAGGGCATGGAAAAGATTGAAAAAATATCCATGGAAATCAAATCTCAAAAGCATTGAATGCAAAGGTTTTTGGTTGAAATTTCTACCCTAATTCATTCCTCACATAAGTATAAACCTAAACCTAATGCTCAGGACCAAGGGGCTGCGCTCAGAAGAACATACAAACTTTGCATTTTTTCCAAATTTTCTCAAAACTGATTTCATAGCTAGGGTGAGTCTCAAGGCAAAAGAACGATTCCAAAGGCTTGCTGGGATAACTAGGAAGCTTTCTCAATCCTTTTTCACTCTTCTAACCTCAGGAATTGGTATATTGAAGTCAAACTTTCTCAAACTTTTTGCATATTCGTGTCTCATGATTCATGTCGTATTTTTGATTTCTAATACTGGATTCATACTAATTTGATCATTCTAAAGCTAACAGTGTTATTCAATTGAGTTTTTAATGCCTGTGCATGAATCCACCATGGGAGCTCTTTAGGGTTTCAGAGACTTTGAAAGGGGGCTTTGTTCCTCTGGAAAAATTAGGCTATGAGACCGGTACCATGGAATTCATGACCTTCATACGAATACAACAAGCACATCGCGCCTTTTTTATATGCTTGTATGGCCTAATCGCTATTTTCCAGTTTCAGGATTAGTGGGGGTTTAAAACCCCCGCTATTTGATTCTAGTTGCAGGTTTAACATGAAGAAGACGCATGCGTGGCTTAAGGTTATTGGGCTATTCAAAGTTGGCGCGTAATTTTTTGGTTCAGACCATTAACTTTTATCTTTTCTTATAATATTCACGTTCCATATAATTGACAAAGAAACGCGCCTGGCTGGTTGGTGGATACGTTGTCCTTTAAACATTGGGACCCGGGTTCGATTCCCAGCCCCCCCTCTCTTCCTCAATATTGTTTTGTTTAACGTATTTCCATGCAACGTTCCTTTCAGAAGTCCACCATGCACCCTACGCTCAAGCTGGCCACACGTCCCACAACATCAATCCAATGGCCATGATCTGGAGTCCACCATGGACATCAGTCAAACATGCCACATGCGCGCTGAGAAAGTCAAACGAGGCCAAGCTTCAATGGGCCAAAACTGCTCAAACATACCTCCAAAATGGCCAAAAAACCCCCCATGTTTGCATTTTTCTCTCTTTTTATTTTTTCTCTTATTTATTTTAATTACATTATTTGTTTTATTTTAATTCCTTAAATTAATTTTTTTTTAATATAAAAATACCAAAAGATCATAAATTCAAAAAATAAAAATATATTTTATTATTTAATTCACTAATGTTTTTATTTTGTAAATAAATGTAATAATTAATTTAGTTTTAATTCTAGGTTTAATTTTAATGTTTTTTCAATAAACTAAAAAATATAGAGATTAGGGTTTTAATGCTTTCCTTCTTTTTCTTTTCCTTTTATCATTATTAAGTATTAATTATTTTTGTAAATAAACATGCCATGTAAATAATTAATTAAAACTAGGTCAAACTTAAACATTTTTTTTAATAAATTAAAAATAGTTTAGAATTAGGGTTTTATGTAACTTTTTAATTCCATTAATTTTCTTAATTTCATAAAGTACAAAAAATATCAAAAAAATAAGTCTTTTTCCTTTATTTAATTTAATTCATAATTTCAATTTAATTTCTTTAAAAGGGTCCAACGCCCTCGCTTTCGATTATAATTTCGTTTCGCGCGCTTATTTTATTTCTTTTTTTATACATTTCATGTAATTACCCCAAAGCCTTGTAATAGATTAATTAGGACATTTATCTTTCCGCATTCTATTTTATTCAAAATCGGGTCTTGGCTTAATTTGGCGATGTAGACCCGCGCTTTTGTAATAGCGTAGGTGTGATACGGTGGGAGAACTGATTGGGGTATTGCGTTTGTTTTCGCAAATGTTTCGGTTGAGCAAGAGTCGCCACCGACTTTTTATTTTATCCTAAGGAAAGGTTTAAAAAGCACAGCAAAAACCTTTGAGATTTTTCTTGGGTTCGGGGAGTAGATTATAGAAAGGGAAGGTATTAGCACCCTTTCTATCCATGGTTATCCATGGGCTCTTAGGTACTTGCTTAGATCAACTTGCCTTGGTTTTCAATTGTTTGAAATGGTGCTTGGTGTGTGGTTTTGAAAATGTTTTGAAAAGATGCCTTGTATAGGCTACCCTTGTAACAATTCTTTACTCGAATGTTTTACAAAAGGTGTTTTGTCTTTTGAAAAGATGTTTCAAGGTTTTTGAAAATTTGTTTTGAAAGTGTTTGTGAAGTGTGATTTGAAATTAGGCAAGTGTTTTCTTTGCTAATTGACAAGTACTTAAGAGTTATCTACCCTAAAGTTTTCTCAAAGATTTTTGTTATGTTTTGAACCTTTTGATAATTTTGTTCCACCATTGTATTTGGTGGACAATCTTGTATTAGGAGGTGAAAGGGACAGGCGCGGGTCATCGTTTAGACCATAATTGCAATAGTGTTAAATGTCTTTGGGCAATTTTTTCTTTAAAAGGGACTTGATCATTCATTTAGGCAACATTTTGAGGGACTATGATCATTTGATTGTTTGTTTTACCCAAAGAAATTCAACATGCAATATGGCCCAATTTTTTTGAAGGCAACAAAGTGGAATACCCTAGGGGTGCAAGTGTGGAATGTGTTGTCCATTTTCATGCTTATTTATCTTGAGATTATGTCCAACTATTTTGTTCGTTTTATTCGCATTCAAACCCTAATTCTAGCATGGTATGTTTAGAAAGCATTAAAAGTGCGAAATTTAAATTCCTACACTATTACAACACAATAATATGGGGAGGGGGGTACAATGTTTCAAATGGGGTATATTTAGACAAGAATTTAAACCTAACTATTACATCATTTTTCTTTGAATATTTACAAGACAAATAATTGTATAATTAAATGGAAATGAAATAAATATGCAAAAATGTAATAAGAAGAGAATTTTTATGTGTATGAAAAGAAAGAATATTATTTATGTAAATAAAAAGAGAAATAAAAGGGTATTATTTTTGGAGTATTTTCAAATTTAGGGCAAAACCCTAATTTTTAATCAAAAAGGGATATTAATCAATTAATTCATATAATAATAATTATTTACATACAAAAATAAAATAAAATATAGTATATTTGTAAAAAAGGTATTTTTTAGTATTAAATATTAAAAAATAAAATATGTACATTTTTTGGTATTTTTATCCTAAGTATATTAATATATACCTACATATTTATATTATTTACAAAATGTGTATTATATATATTAATTAATAATATTTAATATTTAAATAAAAAAGTATTTTTCTATAAAATATTTTCAGGAAGCAAAAACAAGATAAAAGTGTATAGAATATATTTGTGCTATTTTAATAGTTTAAACAAAAAAAGTATATATTTATTTATTTATGTACAAACTAAGAGAAAAAATCAAATAAATCCCTAATAAAAATAAAAAATGGTGAGAAAAAATATTTTTAAATTTTTAATATGCTGAGAAAAAATAAAGGAGTTAGTTAAAAAAAGAAAAAGTCAAAAAACATTAAAAATAAAGCAAATGGGCTCAGGGGGTGTAAAACCAATTGTAGGGTGCAAAAAGAAAACACAAAGCAAGCCCAGCCCAATGCCACCTTTCTTCAACCTCTGAACTGTGTCATTCAAAAAACACGCGCCCTGTTCTTGATCTTCTAACTCCTGATTCCTGGCTTATTAATGAAAACTCATAACATAAAAAATGTTCAGCATCAAGAGACGAATCCAACCATATGCAGAACTTGATCTAACTCTCTAAGATGAGGGAGAATTTCTTCTCCCTCAAATCCTAACCTAGATTTTCTGCCATTTTCAAACCTCAAATTCTCACAGCTCAAGTAAAAGAAATGAAAAGTAAAAACATGTACATGTTCAGTGGCATGAGTAGAACATTGTTTATTCACAAACTTAGAGCTAATGATGCTTGATAAGAGAGATAGAAGTTCACCAAGATACCTGTTCAGCTGAAGTTATATCTGGCAATGAGGAAGCTTTCAGTGCAAGGTGATGATTGGAAAAGCTTCCTTGAGGTCCAGGGATGCTATTCCAATGTTTACTTTGTCTTGAAAGCTTTTGAATTGTGCTAGAGCACTTCACCTGCAAAACAAGAAACTGAAAATGGTGGAAGTGGTTAGAGGGATTACAGGTCGTGCTTCAAGTCATGGTTAGCTTGCATAGGTGCTAGGGAATGTATGTGAACTGGTTTGGGCAAGAGAGCTTGAGGGAAATGGAAGATGGCACTCAAACTGCAGGCCTGACCCTGTTTTTGCAGTTTGAAGATGATTCTGAGATTGGGAGTGTATGAGAGGTGTTAGGGTCGTGCAATAGCTTGGTTGAGATGTCTTGAGTATGTTTTACAAGTTCACTTAAGGGTTTGTAAGCTGATATGAGAGTTGGTTTGAGTTATGATGTGTTTCTTACACTTTAAGCAAGCAATGGTTACTTTGTGCCTCTAGCCTGTACAGGCCCTCATACTATGCTGCATAATCCCTCCTTGATCAGTGTGATTAACACATAAACTTGTGCCAATTAGATATGGACTGTACTTCTTGGATTTGTAATTGGACATAAAGCTACCTTTTGCAAAAATGGAAGAAATGCTTTATCTATTTTGGGATTAATCCTTTATGCAATGCTAGAACACAAAGAACATGGCTTTGGCACAAAGAATATGCATTAAATTTATGAGTGTTGGATGGTTTAAGGACCTGTAATCAAGATATGCAAGCTGAGATTGAAATGGATAGTGTTATGAACATGTACATGGCCAAGAACAAAAGTGACTTTTTCCCATTTTGCAAAATTCGATTCTCCCTAACCATGAGGTTGTTTGAGAAGTTCTTTGACATTTTGGAAAGCTTGGAATGTGTACTACAATCCATCTTTGAAATGCAATTTGAAATTCCAAGTGGAAGTGTATGGAAAATGGCCTTGAAGTTGGGTAGAAAACCTTGTCAAAATAGGTTAAAATTTCACTAAGTTAAGAATGGTTTAGTGCCCTTATTCAAAAATTTGTAACTTGAGATACAAGCCTCAAATGGGAAAACTTTGTGAATCAAAGTTGTAGATTATGCAACAAGCTACAACTTTCATGTTTTGACTTTTGTTTGAATCCAAATGGATCTTGGTGAAAAAGTGGGGCAAAGTTGGGAAAAAATTAGGGTTTTTTATAACTTAGAAAAATTCTAAGTTATGAAAAATTCTAATTTCTAACCCTAATTTGCATTTTGTGATTTCTTGATGAACAAGTTTCATGATTTGGCATGTTTTGATGAAAAATGAATCTTGACTCTTGATTTTGACCAAAAAGTCAAAGTTTGACTTTTCAGTATACAGTCAAAATTGATCAATTGACTGGGAAATTCAACTGTCAATCTTGTGTACTTGGGATCTTTTGAGTTTGTTGAGCATGTCAAGATAATTCCATGGGGTCCTTGAGTCCATATATGATCTTGGTTTGCCATTGGCTAGGTCAAACAGTCAAAAATTGCCTTTGTGCAGTCAAAACCCTAAAAATGACCATTTTGCCCTTTTGGTGATCTGATCAAATTTCTTATGGAATTGTGATCCAAACTTGATCAAATGGTCCATATGAGTTCATAATGTTGATGTGGGTCAATTTTCATGAGGTTTGACTGTCAATTGGCCACAGTTGACTTTTTCCCCAATACAGCTGATTTCTAGGTCAACTGTCCAATTGACTGAGCAAAACTTGGAATCAAAGCTTGAAACTTGGTATGGATAAACTTGGGAGTCCAATATGAAGCATGAAAGTCATCTTAGGTACTTTAGGTCAAAACATCTTGGTGCAAATACAAACCCTAATCTGGGTCATCAGTGCAAGGATAAGTCTTGAGCAGATGAAACCCTAATTGGATCTTGGGCTTCAAAGGTTTTGTGATGAGAAATCATTGAGAAATGGGAGGGAAAATTTTGGGGTACAACAGTTGCCCCTGTTCAATCTTCTTGAATCCGAAGAGTTAGATTGGCAAGTTTGCCTTTCGTGACTCGAGGGTAAAAGGAGATTGGACACTAGAGTGCCCGGAAATTTGCACTCGTCAAAGAAATGAATGCGGGAATGGGCTTAGAGATGCCATTTGGAGATGGGCTTAGAGATGCCATCTTGAGAGGGTAACAGAGATCCTGTCGGGGATGGGCTTAGAGATGCCATCTGGAAGGGAATATCAGGAAGGTGTCCAAGCTTTGGACCATCTCTGAACTGGGGGTCTGAACAAGCAATAGATTGACATCCGTTGTTGGGAGGAATCCGTAAACTGTTTTCAGAAATTTGAGAAGAGTCTGAACAAGCGATAGGTTAACATCCGTTACTTGGAGAACCCGTGAACTGTTTTCAGAAATCTTGAAGTTGAATAAGCAATGGAGCAGCATCCGTTGTTGGGAAGCGTCTGTAAACTGTTTTCAGAAAGTTGCATCTGAACAAGTCGATAGATTAACATCCGTTGTTGGGAAGAATCCATAAACTGTTTTCAGAAGTTTTGAGGTTGAATAAGCAATAGAGCAGCATCCGTTGTTGGGAAGCGTCCGTAAGCTGTTTTCAGAAAGTTGCATCTGAACAAGTCGATAGATTAACATCCATTGTTGGGAAGAATCCATAAATTGTTTTCAGAAGTCTTGAGAAGAATCTGAACAAGTGATAGGTTAACATCCGTTGTTGGGAAGAATCCGTAAACTATTTTCAGAAATCTTGAAGTTGAATAAGCAATAGAGCAGCATCCGTTGTTGGGAAGCGTCCGTAAACTGTTTTCAAAAATTGCATCTGAACAAGTGATAGATTAACATCCGTTGTTGGGAAGAATCCATAAACTGTTTTCAGAAGTCTTGAAGTTTGAATAAGCAATAGAGCAGCATCCGTTGTTGGGAAGCGTCCGTAAACTGTTTTCAAAAGTTGCATCTGAACAAGTCGATAGATTAACATCCGTTGTTGGGAAGAATCCATAAACTATTTTCAGAAGTCTTGAGAAGAATCTGAACAAGTGATAGGTTAACATCCATTACTTGGAGAACCCGTGAACTGTTTTCAGAAATCTTGAGGTTGAATAAGCAATAGAGCAGCGTCCGTTGTTGGGAAGCGTCCGTAAGCTGTTTTCAACGGTTGAGAAGAGTCTGAACAAGTGATAGATTAACATCCGTTGTTGGGAAGAATTCGTAAACTATTTTCAGAAGTCTTGGATTTGAATAAGAACCGGTGTAGGGTTGCTTGATGATGAATCCGTGTAAAAATGCATCTGAAACTGTTAAGGATAGCTTTTTATTCTTATCCTGAAAAGGACAAAATGTCAGCTGAACACAAAATTATGTTGCATGAAATGTATGATGCAATATATGTTATATCAATGTTTATGATATGAATGTAATGAATGCGCATGTAAGCTGGTGAACTGTCTTGCTAGGGATAGATGAATCTTGGATGGCTGAAGATAAAAGCATCCTGACTGCTGCCGGGAAGAATAATTCCTTGGTTGTGACTGGGGAATAAGGAGCTTGGGTTGTATACCAAACCTCTGGGGAATTCCTGATGACTTCTACTGGGGAGCACCAATCTAGCAGACTTATGCTGGGGATACAAGACCGGGAATCTTCAGTTCGGTGGGAAGTGTCTCTGGCGACTTCACTGGGGAACTCAAGATTTATTCTCCTAAAACTCTGTGGGGAGAAGGTTCATTAGTCTGGCTCCGCTGGGGATTGATAATTTGAAGCTTTAGCTCGGCTGGGGACACTGAAACTTAAACTCTGAGGGGAATTGAATTCCGGAGGATTCTCTGGCTGGGGATTTGCAAAGATAAGTTACTGCTGAGGAATTTTGATGAACTCCGCTGGGGATAGGAAGAATTTTGGCGAGTGCGATCTTCCATGGTTGTTAGCTGAGGATAACCCAGTTATAAGGCCTTGTGAGGAATAACTTTGCATAAAACTCGGGAGAGACGTCCGTTCTCTGCGGGGAATAAGCTTCCAGAATCTACTGGGGATGAGCTTCAAGACTTGCTAGGGATATGGATTCCAAATCTCCCGGGGGTTTCCTTTGAAAGGGTATCAGGTTATCTAACGGTACCTTCGATTTATCAGTAATCCTCTTTCCCGACTCATAAGAGAATGATTATGTTTCAAATGCATATGCCTATTTAACAAAACACTGGACGTTTCTCAAAATAAAACAAATAGTGCAAGAGAAAAGAAAAGGAAATGACACAAATTTCTGGGAAAAGTATTTGTATTGATTTTCTTTGAGTATATTTGTACAAAGGAGACAATCATCCTAGTAAGAGGATTTTGTCGTAAATATTTGAAAGGTTTATACAAAATAAAGATGGCTATGTGAAATAATTCCATGGGATTCCATTCTGCTATAGCTTTCACAACCCTGAATATCTGTCCCTTCAATGCTTCGTTTGACGATGATTGGATTGATCAGAAGCCTGGAACCGGTTGATGAAGAGATTGTCTTTGAAGTGATCCGACGAGACATAGTCATACGCTTTAACTCCATAACTTTTTCCTGAATCGCCCTTTCGGGTTTTCGATCCACCGGGATACCCATTTTTGCCCAAGCTGCCCTTTCGGGTTTTCGACTTGCCGGGTGTACAGATTTTTTATATTTTTATCCCTAATTTTTGCCTGAACCACCCTTTCGGGTTTTCGGCTCACCGGGATGCCCATTTTTGCCCAAGCCGCCCTTTCGGGTTTTCGACTTGTCGGGTTATTTATGCATAGTATCTTTTGACTATGTCTGCGTTCGCAGGGTGTGGCAAATCGTCGCCGTCCATGGTGGTCAGAATCATTGCACCACCAGAAAATATGCTCTTGATCACAAATGGTCCTTCATATGTAGGGGTCCATTTGCCCCTGGGATCACTTTGCGGCAAGATAATATGCTTGATTACGAGATCTCCGACTTGATACACTTGACGTCTGACTTTCTTATCGAAGGCCTTGATCATCCGCTTTTGATACGTCTGACCATGGCATATAGCAGCAAGTCACTTCTCGTCGATTAGATTGAGTTGATCAAGTCGGGTCTGCATCCAATCATCTTCATTCAGACCTGCATCCTTCATAATCCTTAGAGAAGGGATCTGGACTTCCATAGGCAAAACAGCTTCCATGCCATAAACCAAAGAAAATGGGGTTGCCCCAGTTGAAGTACGTGTCGTTGTACGGTATCCATGCAGAGCAAACGGTAACATCTCATGCCATTCTTTGTAAGTGACTGTCATTTTCTGAATAATCTTCTTCATGTTTTTGTTCACAGCTTCAACAACACCGTTCATCTTCGGCCGATAGGGAGATGAATTGTGATGATAAATCTTGAACTATTCGCACAATGCAGTGATCATTGTGTTATTCAGATTTGTACCGTTGTCTGTGATGATCCTGTCTGGAACACCATACCGACATATGAGATTTTGCTTGATAAAGAGGGCAACCACATTTTTAGTAACAGAGGCGAAGGAAGCTGCTTCGACCCATTTGGTGAAATAGTCAATGGCAACCAGGATGAAGCAATGTCCGTTGGAAGCCGTGGGCTTGATCTCTCCAATCATATCAATGCCCCACATTGCAAAGGGCCACGGAGCAGTCAGGACGTTGAGAGGAACCGGAGGGATATGAACTTTGTCAGCATAGACTTGACACTTGTGGTAAGTACGGGAATGTTGATGGCAGTCAGCTTCCATGGTAGACAAGTAATAGCCTGCCCTCAGGATCTTCTTAGCCATTGTATGCCCGCTCAAGTGAGTGCCAAATGTGCCGCTGTGTATATCAGTCATGATCAACTCTGCTTCAGCTTTATCTATGCACCGGAGTAACACACAATCATGGCTTCGTTTGTAAAGGATGTTGTTGCTCAGGAAGAACTTAGCAGCGAATTTCCTTAAGAACTTCTTGTCATTTACGGAAGCTCCTTCAGGATAATCTCTAGTCTCGAGATACCTTTTGATCTCATGGAACCAGGGTTGTTCCACTACTTCTTCGGTATTAATCTCGTGACAATGCGCAGGTTCATCCATTCGCTCGATGGTGATTTGGGGAGCCTCGTTATCCCAGTTGAGTTTAAACATGGAGGACATTGTGGCTAGAGCATCTGCTAGCTGATTCTCTTCTCGCGGGAAATGCTCGAAGGTGATTTGCTCGAAATGAGGCAACAACGTTAGGACATGTTCTTTGTATGGGATAAGATTAGGATGTTTGGTATCCCACTCTCCTTTGATTTGACTGATAATCAAAGCCGAGTCCCCAAATACGATCAAAAATTTGATCCCCAAGTCTATAGCAGCCTTGAGACCAAAGATGCAAGCTTCATACTCAGCCATGTTGTTTGTGCAGCTGAAGCAAAGTCGGGCCGTGAAAGGTGTGTGACAACCTTCCGGAGAAATGAGTACCGCGCCGATACCGTTTCCAAGCGCATTTGAAGCACCATCAAAGTACAGGGTCCATCGGGATCCCTTTTCGGGTCCGTCATACGGTCCGTCACCTTCAATGTTGTCCAAATTCATGATGTCCTCGTCTGGGAAGTCAAATCTCATGGGTTGATAGTCTTCGATAGCTTGATGAGCCAGATGGTCAGCTAATACACTCCCTTTTATAGCTTTTTGGGTGGTGTACTGGATGTCATACTCAGTTAAGATCATTTGCCATCTAGCTATCCTTCCAGATAAAGCGGGCTTTTCGAAGATATACTTGATAGGATCCATTTTGGAAATCAACAAGGTAGTATGAGTCAACATATACTGTCTTAGTCGGCGAGCAGCCCATACCAAAGCGCAGCAAGTTTTCTCGAGCAGTGAGTAGCGAGTCTCACAGTCGGTAAACTTTTTGCTAAGGTAATAAATAGCATGCTCTTTTCGACCAGACTCGTCATGCTGGCCCAAAACACACCCCATTGAGTTATCCAAGACGGTCAAGTACATGATCAATGGTCTTCCTTCGACGGGTGGCATCAGAATAGGAGGTTCTAGCAAATACTCCTTGATTCTATCAAAAGCAGCTTGACAATCGTCGTTCCATTCCACTACCTGATCTTTTTTCAAGAGTTTGAAAATTGGCTCACAGGTAGAAGTCAGATGTGAGATGAATCTGGCAATATAGTTTAAGCGCCCCAAGAATCCTCTCACCTCCTTTTCAATACGGGGAGCAGGCATCTCTTGTATTGCTTTTACTTTTGCCGGATCGACTTCAATGCCTTTGTTGCTTACAATGAATCCCAGGAGTTTACCAGACCTAACTCCAAAAGTGCATTTACTTGGATTCAGCCTGAGCTTGTATTCTTTTAACCTGGCAAACAACTTTTCCAGATGTTCAAGGTGCTCTTCCTCTGTTTGTGACCGAGCTATCATATCGTCTACGTAAACTTCAATCTCATGATGGATCATATCATGAAATAAAGCTACCATGGCGCGTTGATAAGTTGCCCCTGCATTCTTCAGCCCGAACGACATCACTTTGTAACAGAAAGTGCCCCATTGTGTAACAAAAGTCGTTTTCTCCATATCCTTGGGAGCCATTTTGATTTGATTGTAGCCCGAGAATCCGTCCATGAAGGAAAACACTTTATGCTGAGCTGTATTGTCGATCAAGATGTCAATATGAGGTAGCGGGAAATCATCTTTAGGGCTGGCCCTATTCAAATCCCGGTAGTCCACACACATCCTGACTTTGCCATCTTTCTTAGGTACTGGCACGATGTTAGCGACCCATTGAGGATAGGACGTAACAGCCAGGAAGCCAGCGTCGAATTGCTTCATTACTTCTGCTTTGATCTTTTCAGACATGTCAGGCCTCATTCGGCGAACTTTTTGCTTGATCGGTGGACAATCCTCTCTTGTGGGGAGACGGTGAACCACGATGTTTGTGTCTAAACCCGGCATGTCTTCATAAGACCAAGCGAATATCTCAACATACTCATTCAACAACTGTACTAGGCGCTCCTTGACTCTTGGTTCCAGATTGGCACCCACTTGCACCTCCTTCCGGTCTTCCTCGGTCCCTAAGTTGACAGCTTCCAATGGCTCTTCGTGCGGTAAGATGGCCCTTTCCTCTTGTTGCAGAAGTCTGGCTAGTTCCCCGGGTACTTCACAACCTTCGTCATCTTCATACTTGGCTAGATTGACCACATCTTCAGAGTTGTTGGAAGATATAGCAGAATAGTCACCCATGGAATCCGGAGTGGATGGGTACCTGCATTGGTGAGTGTGGGTGTGTGTAAGGGATAGCCATCCTTAAACAAAAAATGCAAAAGGAAAGAAAATGAACATAAGCAGTTTATCAAATGAAAAACGTCCAATGAATCATTAAACATGGCATATGGATATGAAAAATAATCAAAACCCTTACAAACGGACCTACATGCCCCGGGCAAGGCATGAGGTGAAAAGATAGTGTACGGATTGTTTGAAAATAAATATTACAGACCAAATAAGAAATGTTTAATAGATAAATTACTGATGAATAAAAGTGATGGGGACAAATTCCTTTGCCTCCCAATTGCTCAATCCTCCTCCGACAGTTGGATAAATCCACTCTTCAATGTTGCTCTCTTTGTACTCATCCTCCAAAGCGTTGATTCCGTAGGGAGAAATTTTGACTGGTGCCCTTTCAATCTTCGACCGGCGCATAGCTTTCTGGCCAGCGGCTGTGAACCCTAATCCAAACTTGTCAGTCTTATGCGGAAAGTCGGGTAACTGCCCCCATGCTGAATTCTTCCCTTCTTTTATTGCGGCCCTTTCATCCTCCAGAGATGCCATCCTGGCCATCTGTCTCGGTGTCTCAGCCGTCAACTTCGCTACTGCTATTTCAGGAAGGACTTCTTCGAAATGTTGAAACGGTGTCTCAATGAACTCTCCTTCAACCTCCACATACCGGAAAGAATTTAAGTGGCTAATCATGTACTCTTCTTCGCCATGGACAGCGATGATCTTTCCCTTGACAGGATACTTCAACATCTGATGTAAGGAGGAGGTGACTGCCCCAGCATGGTGTATCCACAGCCTACCCAGCAAGCAAGAGTATGACGGACGGATGTCCATCACATAGAAAGTGGATTTAAACACCTCAGTGCCTATCTTGATGGGAATTTCAACCTCTCCATGGACCATTCTCTTCGAACCATCGAAAGCTCTGACAACAATATCACTCGGCTTCAATTCCAACCCTTCACAATCTATCCGGTCCAAGGCCTTTTTAGGCAAAACATTCAGCGACGAACCGGTATCAACCAAAACATGTGCAAGAGTGGTTCCGCGACACTCGATTGAAATATGCAAAGCATCATTGTGGTTTCTGCCTTTAGGGGTTAGGTCGGCATCAGAAAAACCTAGTCCATTGTCCGCAGTCAGGCTAGCCACGCAATTTTGAAATTGATCCGCAGAGATTTCCTGGGGCACATGGGCTGCCTTCAGGAATTTTATCAGAGCTTTAGCGTGCGCTTCCGAGCAAAGTAGTAGTGCCAGCATGGAGATCTTGGAGGGGGTTTGCCCCAACTGTTCCACCACATCGTAATCACTTCTCTTGATTATCCTCAAAATCTCGTCCATTTCCTTCTTGGAGGTTTCCGGGATAACCAAGGGTTGAGCCCTCGTCCTGACGGGCTCATCTTGGATTCCCTTACCTTTGTCAGCAGCAGTAGGAGAGACAGTACTAGGAACAACAACGTCTTCAATTAGAGGAGTTCTAGCAGAGAGTTTTATTGGTGCAGGGATGACTTCGTTAGCTGATGAGGGTCCAAAGACTGCCCTTGGAGGGGCAATCTCTGGAGAAAATATTCTCCCGCTCCTGGTGATTTTGCTGGTGCCCGCAATGTTACTAATGCTGGCTTCTTCATCATCCGAACTTTCTTCAATTACCTCGATTTGCTTGATACCATGGTAGTAGATGTCACCGCCATAGTTCCAAGGTATCGACTTCTCAGAAACATAGAGAACAGGCCCTGGCATTGTTATCTTCAAAGGAACAGATTTTGCAGCTGGTGTAATCTTAAAAGGCTTTTTGACGGCCTTGGAAAGATTGTCGTGAATGGTTATGATTGAGACATCTTCAGTATGAACTGGAACAACAGAAACTTTTTCAAACAAAATTTGTCGACTATCCATAAGGCCTTGGATGCCTTTCTTCAGTAGCGGACAATCAAACGGCAGAGAGTAGCAACAATAGCAGTCTTCTTTACATCCCGGGAAGATCCCGACCCTTAACAAATTCAACTTAATGGTTAGCAGTGGAGTGGTCATATCACTGACATCAGCAACATACAAATCTTCTTCAATGGCATTGACATTTCGGCCGTGCTTCGGCATAGGTGCAGATATCACATTAGGCTTCTCTGGAGCGTCAAACTCTACCTCCTTAGCCTCTATCAAGTCTTGGATTTTATGCTTGAGTGTCCAACAATCATTGGTGTCGTGTCCAACATTGTCTGAATGGTAGGCGCATTTAGCATTGGCATGATAATGCGGAGAGGACGTATTCACATTCTTTGGCGCCTCCTTGATGGTGGCAAGATTCAACTTCAATAGATGGGGAAGCACTTGCGCTGGAGTCATATTAATACGGGTGAACTTCCGTTGTGGCCGTTCCACTCGTTGCTGATTTGGTCTGGACTGGTTATAGCGAGGTTGCTCACTCGGAGTGTTTTGAATCATTACGGCCCCCACAGTTGGCCGACGCTCCATCTTCCCTGCTATCCTCTGAGAATATACCATAGTTGTCTCCTTCTTAAAAGGCTTCTTCTCAACATTTGCAGCAACACCCTTCTGAATCTTTCCTGACTTGATGCCAGCCTCTATTCTTTTGCCTGTTAAGATCAAATCGGTAAACCCCGCGGAAGAGTTACCGATTAGATGATTGAAAAATGGCCCAGATAGGGTCCCAAGAAACATATCAACGAGTTCACGATCGGTTAAAGGAGGCTGCACCCTGCCAGCCAAATCCCTCCATTTTTGCGCATATTCTTTGAATCCCTCACTTGTTCCTAGTGACATACCCTGAAGTTGGGTACGAGTAGGAGCAAGGTCAGAATTATACTGGTATTGTTTGTAGAAAGCGGTGGCCAAATCTTCCCAATTTCTGACACTGGTTCCTTCTAGCTGATAAAACCACTCCAACTGAGCTCCCGACAGGCTGTCTTGAAAGAAATGAATCCAGAGGTTTTTATCTGCCGTATAGGGTTGAATCTTTCTCACGTAGGACCTGAGATGCATTTTGGGGTAGGACAGCCCATCATACCTCACAAACACTGGCACTTTGAATTTTGGGGGAATCACAATCCCGACAACCAAACCCAAGTCTTCAAAATCCAAACCCGGTACTCTTTGTAATTCCATGGCAGCCAATCTATCTTCTAAACCCTTGTATTTATCATCAGTTGGAGGATATTGCTGGTCAGAATAATCGTCATCCTCTTCAACCTCTTCTTCTTCCGCATCTGACTCGGAAGGCACCGCGACTCCATCTCTTTTACTAGTCCCTTCATCAGAAGTAGGAGGAAATTCAAGCACTCTCCGAGCTTCTCTATCAAATCTTCTCCCCAAAGTAGCCACCCCAATCCTCTTTTTCTTCTTCTTCACTGGGTCCTTATTCCCCAATTGAGTCTTGATATCCTCCTGACTTTTAACCAAAGTCATCAGGAGTTGCTGGAACTGTGCATTCTGAGCTTGTAGGTCTTTGACTGTTTGCTCGAGATCCATCCTACTGAAATAAACAACAGACAGATAAGGAAACCTGGAGTGAGACATGCTCATGCACATGATGAATGGTATGCTTGTGTATGCAATGCATTCAAGGATTTAGAACATTCAAAGTTGTTTCAGACAAAGAAGAATGCAAGTCATATTAATAAGAAGAAATTTGTTAGTACATAAATGCCCCATGGGCCAAATATTACAAAATAAACTTCTTAAGGCAGAAAGACATTGCGCATCCTCTTTGGTGCGATGTAGGTGTTGAGAGCCTCTTGCTCGTGGAGTCGGCGGGTAAGCTCTAGAACCTTCTTTTCACTGGCGTAGTAGCTAGCTTCAAAAGTGTTCCGTTCCTCCTTGAGCTGAATCCAACTTTTCTGCATTTCCTCCCACGATGTAGGCATGTCTGGATGTAGGATGGTGTAGGGAACCTCTCCTTCATTGATGGGCTCTTTAATCACTGGGAGTACATGAGGATAAGGCATCATTAGACTTTGGGCTCGGACTCGTACCCACTTGAGATAGGGCTCAAGAGGGATGGAGTTCTTGTGTCCCAGAGTCTTGCTATCAACTTTGTTGAGTTTTCCCCAAGCTCTGATGAATCTTTGGCGAAGTCCTTGCGCATCGTTGTCGAAGTCAAAAACTAGGTTAAGAATCAACATGTCATGAGGGCCATCCCTCCGTGCATATCCAAATTGCCTCAAAGCTAGGCAAGGGTTGTAGGTGATACCTCCCCTGATTCCAAGTAAAGGAACATTAGGAAACTCTCCGCAACGATCGACGATGATGACATTTTCTCTGGACCGAGAACACCAATGCACATCAGAGTGAGTAAGAGTCATCAACCGTTGGGACCACCTTGAGCCTTGGTCATTCTTCAAGATAGATTGTGGAAGGTGCGAAATAAACCACCTTGCAAGGATAGGAGTACAACACATGAGAACACCCCTCTTTCTCATTGTTCGTGTGTAAAATGAGTGAAGGATGTCCCCAAGCAACGTTGGTATTGGATTTCTGGACAAGAAGATTTTGACGATGTTGACATCTACCAATTGGTCAGGATTTGGGAACAAGACCAACCCATAGATAAGGAGTGCCACAATTTCTTCAAAGGCTTGTAGGTCCAATGAATTCCAACATTCTTGTGCCTTCTCAAACAAGAATTTTGCTAAGAATCCTTTGACGCCACTTCTGGTTTCCCAATGCCCCTTGATGTCAGATGGTTGTAGATGTAATGCTCGAGCAACATCTTCCGGCTTTGGTTCCTTTTCCGTACTGTTGAAGGGTAGTTGATTAAGGATAGGGATTCTTAGGAGTTGAGAAAACTCCTCCAAAGTGGGTACCAACTCATAATCAGGGAAAGTGAAGCAGTGGTGAAGAGGGTCAAAGAACTGGAATAGCACTTTCATCATGTCTTCTTCAATGTTGGTGTTGACTAGGCTGAGCAGTCTACCATGTCTTTCACTGAAGGATGAATTTTCCGGAATTCTTGAGGTGAGCTCTTTGAGTTGAGGAGAAATTCTCACAAGGTTGACTTGAATGGTATTTCTGCGAGGAATTTCCATGACCTACAAAACAGGAACAAAGATGAAGATCCAAACCCTTGAAATGGTTAGTAAATGCATATGATGCTTCATGATGTTTATGATGTATGCACAAAACATATGTACAAGCAAATCACACCAAAACCCTAGTTTCAGGCTTGCATGGGGTTTCATAGGTAAGTACCCTCTTGAGTGTAGTTGGCTTAAAAACCTGTCCTATAAATAGTAACCGGGTTCTAAGGAGCTCAATATCACTGGATGGTTTTCAATGTTCATTGTTTTGGTTTAGCCACTTAACTAGCGACCAAAATATTCCAAGAAAACAACCCTCAATGAGTATAGTATCGAGTATCTACCAACTTCGGACTGCACCAAAGCCGGTCATCTCACTACCCCTAATAAAAGGCCAAGATGGTCAAGTAAGGTTCTAGGTCATTAGTGCTTAGTGACATCACTCAGCGGCCCCGTACTCTCCTTGATTGAACTCAAGGGTTACCGGTACTCACAAATATGTCGCACTAATATAGCTATTGCTTCGACCGTGTCGGTATACACCGCACAGTTTCCACAACGTATTGCTATCTATGAATGTTTCCCAAAATCCGGGTGTAGGATTGCAAACCCAAACAATAGAGCCAAGATATAAAGCAATCAATTCAAACAATTAGTCATGCAAGAGGGTGATCTAAGCCCTAAGGTTACTCCACTTTTAAATAAAATCCCCAGCAGAGTCGCCAGTTCTGTGATACGGTGGGAGAACTGACTAGGGTTTTGCGTTTGTTTTCGCAAATGTTTCGGTTGAGCAAGAGTCGCCACCGACTTTTTATTTTATCCTAAGGAAAGGATTAAAAAGCACAGCAAAAACCTTTGAGATTTTTCTTGGGTTCGGGGAGTAGATTATAGAAAGGGAAGGTATTAGCACCCTTTCTATCCATGGTTATCCATGGGCTCTTAGGTACTTGCTTAGATCAACTTGCCTTGGTTTTCAATTGTTTGAAATGGTGCTTGGTGTGTGGTTTTGAAAATGTTTTGAAAAGATGCCTTGTATAGGCTACCCTTGTAACAATTCTTTACTCGAATGTTTTACAAAAGGTGTTTTGTCTTTTGAAAAGATGTTTCAAGGTTTTTGAAAGTTTGTTTTGAAAGTGTTTGTGAAGTGTGATTTGAAATTAGGCAAGTGTTTTCTTTGCTAATTGACAAGTACTTAAGAGTTATCTACCCTAAAGTTTTCTCAAAGATTTTTGTTATGTTTTGAACCTTTTGACAATTTTGTTCCACCATTGTATTTGGTGGACAATCTTGTATTAGGAGGTGAAAGGGACGGGCGCGGGTCATCGTTTAGACCATAATTGCAATAGTGTTAAATGTCTTTGGGCAATTTTTTCTTTAAAAGGGACTTGATCATTCATTTAGGCAACATTTTGAAGGACTATGATCATTTGATTGTTTGTTTTACCCAAAGAAATTCAACATGCAATATGGCCCAATTTTTTTGAAGGCAACAAAGTGGAATACCCTAGGGGTGCAAGTGTGGAATGTGTTGTCCATTTTCATGCTTATTTATCTTGAGATTATGTCCAACTATTTTGTTCGTTTTATTCGCATTCAAACCCTAATTCTAGCATGGTATGTTTAGAAAGCATTAAAAGTGCGAAATTTAAATTCCTACACTATTACAACACAATAATATGGGGAGGGGGATACAATGTTTCAAATGGGGTATATTTAGACAAGAATTTAAACCTAACTATTACATCATTTTTCTTTGAATATTTACAAGACAAATAATTGTATAATTAAATGGAAATGAAATAAATATGCAAAAATGTAATAAGAAGAGAATTTTTATGTCTATGAAAAAAAAGAATATTATTTATGTAAATAAAAAGAGAAATAAAAGGGTATTATTTTTGGAGTATTTTCAAATTTAGGGCAAAACCCTAATTTTTAATCAAAAAGGGATATTAATCAATTAATTCATATAATAATTATTATTTACATACAAAAATAAAATAAAATATAGTATATTTGTAAAAAAGGTATTTTTTAGTATTAAATATTAAAAAATAAAATATGTACATTTTTTGGTATTTTTATCCTAAGTATATTAATATATACCTACATATTTATATTATTTACAAAATGTGTATTATATATATTAATTAATAATATTTAATATTTAAATAAAAAAGTATTTTTCTATAAAATATTTTCAGGAAGCAAAAATAAGATAAAAGTGTATAGAATATATTTGTGCTATTTTAATAGTTTAAACAAAAAAAGTATATATTTATTTATTTATGTACAAACTAAGAGAAAAAATCAAATAAATCCCTAATAAAAATCAAAAATGGTGAGAAAAAATATTTTTAAATTTTTAATATGCTGAGAAAAAATAAATGAGTTAGTTAAAAAAAGAAAAAGTCAAAAAACATTAAAAATAAAGCAAATGGGCTCAGGGGGTGTAAAACCAATTGTAGGGTGCAAAAAGAAAACACAAAGCAAGCCCAGCCCAATGCCACCTTTCTTCAACCTCTGAACTGTGTCATTCAAAAAACGCGCGCCCTGTTCTTGATCTTCTAACTCCTGATTCCTGGCTTATTAATGAAAACTCATAACATAAAAAATGTTCAGCATCAAGAGACGAATCCAACCATATGCAGAACTTGATCTAACTCTCTAAGATGAGGGAGAATTTCTTCTCCCCCAAATCCTAACCTAGATTTTCTGCCATTTTCAAACCTCAAATTCTCACAGCTCAAGTAAAAGAAATGAAAAGTAATAACATGTACATGTTCAATGGCATGAGTAGAACATTGTTTATTCACAAACTTAGAGCTAATGATGCTTGATAAGAGAGATAGAAGTTCACCAAGATACCTGTTCCGCTGAAGTTCTATCTGGCAATGAGGAAGCTTTCAGTGCAAGGTGATGATTGGAAAAGCTTCCTTGAGGTCCAGGGATGCTATTCCAATGTTTACTTTGTCTTGAAAGCTTTTGAATCGTGCTAGAGCACTTCACCTGCAAAACAAGAAACTGAAAATGGTGGAAGTGGTTAGAGGGATTACAGGTCGTGCTTCAAGTCATGGTTAGCTTGCATAGGTGCTAGGGAATGTATGTGAACTGGTTTGGGCAAGAGAGCTTGAGGGAAATGGAAGATGGCACTCAAACTGCAGGCCTGACCCTGTTTTTGCAGTTTGAAGATGATTCTGAGATTGGGAGTGTATGAGAGTTGTTAGGGTCGTGTAATAGCTTGGTTGAGATGTCTTGAGTATGTTTTACAAGTTCACTTAAGGGTTTGTAAGCTTATATGAGAGTTGGTTTGAGTTATGATGTGTTTCTTACACTTTAAGCAAGCAATGGTTACTTTGTTCCTCTAGCCTGTACAGGCCCTCATACTATGCTGCATAATCCCTCCTTGATCAGTGTGATTAACACATAAACTTGTGCCAATTAGATATGGACTGTACTTCTTGGATTTGTAATTGGACATAAAGCTACCTTTTGCAAAAATGGAAGAAATGCTTTATCTATTTTGGGATTAATCCTTTATGCAATGCTAGAACAAAAAGAACATGGCTTTGGCACAAAGAATATGCATTAAATTTATGAGTGTTGGATGGTTTAAGGACCTGTAATCAAGATATGCAAGCTGAGATTGAAATGCATAGTGTTATGAACATGTACATGGCCAAGAACAAAAGTGACTTTTTCCCATTTTGCAAAATTCGATTCTCCCTAACCATGAGTTTGTTTGAGAAGTTCTTTGACATTTTGGAAAGCTTGGAATGTGTACTACAATCCATCTTTGAAATGCAATTTGAAATTCCAAGTGGAAGTGTATGGAAAATGGCCTTGAAGTTGGGTAGAAAACCTTGTCAAAATAGGTTAAAATTTCACTAAGTTAAGAATGGTTTAGTGCCCTTATTCAAAAATTTGTAACTTGAGATACAAGCCTCAAATGGGAAAACTTTGTGAATCAAAGTTGTAGATTATGCAACAAGCTACAACTTTCATGTTTTTACTTTTGTTTGAATCCAAATGGATCTTGGTGAAAAAGTGGGGCAAAGTTGGGAAAAAATTAGGGTTTTTTATAACTTAGAAAAATTCTAAGTTATGAAAAATTCTAATTTCTAACCCTAATTTGCATTTTGTGATTTCTTGATGAACAAGTTTCATGATTTGGCATGTTTTGATGAAAAATGAATCTTGACTTTTGATTTTGACCAAAAAGTCAAAGTTTGACTTTTCAGTATACAATCAAAATTGATCAATTGATTGGGAAATTCAACTGTCAATCTTGTGTACTTGGGATCTTTTGAGTTTGTTGAGCATGTAAAGATAATTACATGGGGTCCTTGAGTTCATATATGAGCTTGGTTTGCCATTGGCTAGGTCAAACAGTCAAAAATTGCCTTTGTGCTGTCAAAACCCTAAAAATGACCATTTTGCCCTTTTGGTGATCTGATCAAATTTCTTATGGAATTGTGATCCAAACTTGATCAAATGGTCCATATGAGTTCATAATGTTGACGTGGGTCAATTTTCATGAGGTTTGACTGTCAATTGGCCACAGTTGACTTTTTCCCCAATACAGCTGATTTCTAGGTCAACTGTCTAATTGACTGAGCAAAACTTGGAATCAAAGCTTGAAACTTGGTATGGATAAACTTGGGAGTCCAATATGAAGCATGAAAGTCATCTTAGGTACTTTAGGTCAAAACATCTTGGTGCAAATACAAACCCTAATCTGGGTCATCAGTGCAAGGAGAAGTCTTGAGCAGATGAAACCCTAATTGGATCTTAGGCTTCAAAGGTTTTGTGATGAGAAATCATTGAGAAATGGGAGGGAAAATTTTGGGGTACAACAGTAGGACTTTTACCTTCTCGCATCTTTTAACTGTTAATAACTTGCATGAAAGAATGAATGCCAAAAATAAAATCAATACGTAGATCACCAATGCATGGACAAGATAAACATAATTGAAAATGACACACAATTCACACACCACCCCTAGGGTACGCCTCACTGTTGCCTTGCCCCTCGAAAAGTGGTCATCGAGTAGAGGATGTTTTAGTAAGTCCTCATGTCCATGAACATGGCATGAGGGTAGCTTCTAAGGTGTCTTCCTATTGCTCTGGTGACCACACTGTCCCAAACCCTCGAATTGACCCGAACACCTCCAACGGTGGTGCTACCTACCTCTCAATGGTGGGATGGCACCACTTTAAGGACATTTACACAGACGAATTCCTTAGGGTAGGTAGAGAACTCGTAGATTCTTGCTCTAATTTCAAAACAAATCAAAAACTTCTTTTCACACCGACACCTTTCAAAAAGTTTTCAAAAGCAATTTTTCAAACACTCTTGAGGACTGATACAAGAGTCGAACTGAAATTTTCAAAGAAACTTTTTCAAACCCACTCACCTTGAAAAGCAAACAAACATTTTTGAAAACACAAATGAGCAAGTATCTAAGAGCCCATGGATAACCATGGATAGAAAGGGTGCTAACACCTTCCCTTTCTATAAATCTACCTCCCGAACCGAGAGCAATCTCAATAAGAAATTTTTTTGTGCTTTTGTCCTTTCCATTTGGAGAAAATAAAAGACGGTGGCGACTCTTGCTTCCGCGACATTTCGCGAACCAGCGTTAAACAGTCAGTTCCAGATCCACCGATCACAGTAACGATGAGAGAATCTTGGACGATTACTACCTCAGCAGGATGATGAGAGAATCTTAGGCGACTACAACCTCAGCAGGATGATGAGAGAATCTTAGGCGACTATAACCTCAGCAGGATGATGAAGGAATCTTAGACGTCTTCTACTTCAAAAGGTAAAGACTTTTATCTGTTGATCGTTCTTTCCTGAAAAAGTAACGAGTTAGTTGTATGCAATGTCATAATGTATGACATGCATGATGTCATGATGTTCTAAAAAATAAATGAGATTGGGGTGATATGATTCGTGTATGCATGTATCATAATGTATGACAATGTGATGTTTATGAATGTATTTTCATCTAGGAAAATAAATCTTTGACGAATGCCGGGAGTTGAATCCTGGGATGATGTTGAAGAGAGTTCTTCGTTTTCACTGGGGATGATGGTTGCAAGAATACCGGTAGGAGAAGATGACTCCGTTGGGGAATAAACTTGGCGAATAGAATACTCTGCAGGGAATGCTCTGTGGGAAGAGATGTACTTTGCTGAGGTTTGATGATAACTCTGCTGGGGATACCATTATTGAGCTTTGTTGGAAGATTGGATGAACTCCGCTGGGGATAGGAAGACTTCGCCGGGGACGATCTTTCCGTGGCAATTGGCTGAGGATAACCCAGTTATATCCTAGTGGGGAAATAACCTTTGAATAAAGCCGGGGGAGAGCGTTCGTACTCTGCAGGTGATAAGCTTCCAGAATCTACTGGGGATAAGCTTCCTACTGGGGAGATTGATTCAACTTTCCTGGGGAGGCTTTTGAGACTGTATTGGGGAAGTGGCTCCACTGGATGTGAGGTATTCCGCCGGGGAACAATCTTAGATCAAGATTGCTGGGGATGCTTGTTAGGAATGTTTGTACACTCTGCTGGGGAATGTTGAGATCTTCGGGGAATAATCCAACTTCCTTAAGGCTGACAGTAAGCTAACTCTGCTTGGGGAGAGTGTTGCCGACTTGCTGGAGGTATGGGCCTTCTCAGGGATGATTGGAGACCCACTCTGCTTGGGGAGAATTGTTGGATCTTGTCTCACTCTCTGGGGAATTAAGGTATCTTGGTTACGTTCTTCAGCTGACCTTACCTTGGTGCCTGGAGGACAGAGCAGCTTGATCGTTCAGACCATTCTTATTGCCCCAGTTTCTGCGGGAGAGGAAGGCCTGTGAGGTGTTTGATACCTGCCGATTTACGAATCTTCTTCTGGTAGGCAAGGGACGAGATGACGAAACATAGTCGTATGCTGTGATCCCTAATTTTTGCCTGGACCGCCCTTTCGGGTTTTCGGTCCACCGGGATACCCATTTTTGCCCAAGCCGCCTTTGCAGGTTTTCGACTTGCCAGGTGTACAGATTTTTTCATATCCATCCCTTATTTTTGCCCGAACCCTTTTGGTTCGTCGGGAAGCCCTTATTTTTGCCTAGGTGTGTCAACCTAGCGGGTCTTTGATTTTGCGTAGTATTTTTTCGACTATGTCCACGTTCTCAGAATGTAGGGAGGTTCCCCTGTTGTTGTGTTGCCATGCCACCAGAAGATCTTTGTTTGATCGTCCAATGCCCCAAGTGACTTAGACGGAGATTAGCCCCAGGCTATTTGGCATTTGAGAGATTCTCTGAATCTTGACTTAACTGCCCCAGATGACGGACAATGATCATGTCATGCCCCTTGTTTGGGAGTGCTTTTGTTCATACGATATTCGTCGTGCGAGCTTCTATACTGTTCAAACAAATAGTCGTATGCAAACAAAGTTATGTTAAAAATGCAAAGCTTATGTCTGTTTCGAAGTTTTTGGAAATGCAGTTTTTTAATAAAACAAGTGAGTTCTTTTGTAAACTGTGATGTCAAACTCGTTATTTTACTGCGAGCCTTAAGGAGTCAGGATACCTTTGTAACAGTATGCTTTCAAACTAACCCATGCTTCAACTAGGACTTTTTAGGGTTATAACGTGGCCTAGTTCAGGTTTAAGAAACAAAAGATAAAGGCTCAAATTTTATTTGTACCCACCCGCTCTTCGTGATGTTCTTCAAACCTAAACTCAGCTAATCGTGCGTTAGACCTTGTTTGAGTCTTTGCTCTGATATTCCGGTGATGGTTCGGATATTGATAGTTCATTTGAATAGGAAGTCCTTTCCTTTTGTTGAGGATTTGTTGGACCTCTTTCTTTTTTATTTCATTATCCCTGTTTTTTGCCTGAACTGTTTCTTTTGGAATTACAGTCAGCGGGATGCCCCAGTTTTGTAAGTCTCCTTCATAGGTTTTGACTTATTGGGCTTTAGTTTTTTCTTTGAGATAACGACTTCCTGTCTTTATGATTGTTCGGAACCATCACTGTCTTTCCTTGTTTTGTAAGGACCTCTTTGGTGTCATTCGTTATGCACTTGGATCAACTGAGAGAACTACCCTGCCCCAGGTTATGATTAAGGGTTTTAAATTTCGAAAAGAAAAAACTCCTACTTCTTTGGTTCAAAGGGGTTGACGAGGGATTATCTTCCTTATAACTCCAGTGTTTAGGAATTGAAACAATGCCTGTACCTCATCAGTGGGGTCTGTTCAAAAGCATACTGTAAAGACCGTGGTATCGTTTTCGTCATCCTCCCTCAAGAGGTTTAGAATTGTTAACCGAGCGTTGAACATCACAAAAATATGAAATCAGTTTGAATATAGCGAATGCGAATATATTGCTTCAAAACAGACATATGCGATGCATTAATGAAATAACAACGTTTAACATGAATAAATGTTTGAACAGTCAAAAGAAAGTTACAACTTGAAAATTCTAATAAACAAAAGTCTTCTCATCTCAGGGCTTGTTACTTCAAATGGTGAATCCGGTAGGGATGGTAGAAACATTCAGCCTGACCCACTTGGGTGAAATCCACTGCTCCTTCATTAATCAGATCCTGGACTTTGTTCTTCAGAGCCCAGCAGTCAGCAGTGTCATGTCCAGGACTATCAGAGTGGTATGCACATCTTCTGTCGGGATGATAATTAGGAGCAGAGATGTTAGGGTTCCGGGGAGGAGCCCTTAGTGTAATCAGATTCAACCTCAACAGGTGTTGCAAGGCTTGAAACAGCGGCATGTTAAGCTGGGTGAATTGCCTCTTAGACCTGCTTGGCTTACTCTGATCCACCTGTTGCTCTGGGCGAGGTTGATGTTAGGCTTGTGAAGTGGTAGCAACTTGGAGGGGTCTGTTCTTCACCATACCAGACTCTTGTCCTCTTGGAAGCTGATCAAAGACCTGGTCCCTGACTCGGACTGGTTGCTTCATATTGGATCTGTCTTGGTGGAGTTGACTGATCATGGTCCTCAACTCTTCTTGCTCCCGAGCTAAACCTTGGATGAGAGCCCTTTGCCCCAGCATCTGGGTTTTCATTGTATCTACCTCAGTTTGTAGACGTTTCAGCCGTTTGTCCTTGTCATCTTCGGGACTTTTCTTTGCCAGATTCCCCATGAGGAGTGTCCTTAACTCCTCTTGCCCCTTGGATAGGCTTAGGAAGATCTCCCTGAACTGAATCTCTTGAGCCTGAAGATCCTGGTTATCTTGTTGGGAAGCCATTGCTGAAAGAAACAGCGGAGAAGGTAAGTGACCTGTAAAAAGGGTACCTGTAATGCAATGATATGTATGTATGCATGCAATTTTTTCAAGGATCTCGCGGGGTAAACAAGAAATTTGTTAGAGCTGGGATCCGGTAGCTTGATTGAAGGAACTTCCTGTTGTTGAGAGTCCTTCTTCAAGAGTCAAGGCTCACCATATCCAGTGGGTCATAGCCCCTGACAACCTCGGCTAGAGGAAAATAAATCCCCTTTTCCCTTTGCTAGACACTTTGATTCGTCATGACCTGCATCACAAGCCTTTGAGATCCTTGAAATGGATTAGTTATTATGCAGGATGTATGCAATGGTATGATGGTATGATGCTATGCTATGCGTGGAGTAATGTAGGTAAACCCTGTTATGAGTCCCGATTAAGGACTATAAACAAAACCTGCAAGAAACTCAAGTGTTAGATAACAAGTATGCAAATAGTCAAGTTTTAAGGCACACAAGTCACACAAAAGAGCCCCTTAGAGTTTAGGCCAGCATGGGGTCTAGGTATTACCCTCTTTCAGTTTGTTGGTTAAGACCTGTCCTATCAGAAATAACCGGGTTCTAGATGATCCCAATATCACTGACTACCCTCAATCGGTCATAACTCCAGCATCGCAATCTTTTCTAGCGGCCAGAACCATCACGAGAGTTTAGCCTCAATGGGCGTAGCATACTGCTACTGTTCTATTGGCCAAGTTGGGTCATTTAAGGTTCTAAGGTCAGTTGGTGCTTAATAACTCTTCAGAAGACCCATATTCTCCTCGTTGCGACACAAGGGATATCGGTACAGACCAAGGTGCCACACCAACGTAGCCACTGCTTCACCCATGTCGGTCTACGCCGGACAGGTCCCTCACAGCTTATGCTACCTAACAGGGTATCCCCAGATCCGGGTTAGGATCTATGTAACTCCGATGCAACCCACAATAATAAAGCAAACAAACACAGCAATTGAAAACACCAGTGATCTTAGTCCTAAGGTACACCTCACTTTAAAAGAGTCCCCAGCAGAGTCGCCAGTTCTGTGATCGGTGGATCTGGAACTGACTGTTTAACGCTGGTTCGCAAAATTTCACGGAAGCAAGAGTCGCCACCGTCTTTTATTTTCTCCAACATGGAAAGGACAAAAGCACAGAAAAATTCCTTATTGAGATATGCTCTCGGTTCGGGAGGTAGATTTATAGAAAGGAAAGGTGTTAGCACCCTTTCTATCCATGGTTATCCATGGGCTCTTAGATACTTGCTCATTTGTGTTTTCAAAATTGTTTGTTTTCTTTTCAAGATGAGTGGGTTTGAAGAAGTTTCGTTTAAAATTTCATTTCGACTCTTGTATCAGTCCTCAAGAGTGTTTGAAAAGTTATTTTTGAAAGCTTTTTGCAAAGTGTCGGTGTGAAAAGAAGTTTTTGATTTGTTTTGAATTAGAGCAAGTATCTATGAGTCATCTACCTACCCTAAGGAATTAGTCTGTGTAAATGTCCTTAAGATAGTGCCATCCCACCATTGAGAAGTAGGTAGCACCACCGTTGGAGGTGTTCGGGTCAATTCGAGTTTAGGGACGGTGTGGTCACCAGAGCAATAGTAGGACACCTTAGAAGCTACCCCCATGCCATGTTCATGGACATGAGGACTTACTAAAACGTCCTCTACTCGACGACCATGTTTCGAGGGGCAAGGCAACAGTGAGGCGTACCCTAGGAGTGGTGTGTGAATTGTGTGTCATTTTCAGTTATTATTTGTCTTGTTCATGCATTGAGTGTTCTACGCTTTGATTTTATTTGAGCATACATTCTTTCATGTGATTAACAGTTCAAAAGTGCGGAATTTAAAGTGCGGAAAATAAAAAGTCCTACGCTATTACAAGGCGCGGGTCTACATCGCCAAATTAAACAAAGACCCGATTTGAAATAAAATGCGGAAAGTAAATGTCCTAATTATCTATTACAAGGCTTCGGGGCAAATACATTATGTCCACAAAATAAAAATAAATGCGAAAAGAAATTAGAATCGAGTGCGAGGGCGTTGGACCCTTTAAAGAAATTAAATCAAAATTACAAATTAATTGAATTATTTAATAAGGAAAAGAACTTATTTTTTGCTGTTTTTTTGTATTTATGAAATTAAAGAAAGTTAAATTGGAATTAAAAGTTAAATAACCCTAGTTCTACATTGTTTTTAATTTATTAAAGAAAAATGTTTAAGTTTGACCTAATTTAGCCTAATTATTTAATGACAAGTTTATTTACAAAATTAATTAAGAATTAATAATAATGATGATGAGGTAATTTAATTATTTTGGAAAAAAAAGTAAAATGCTACAAAACCTAATTTTTATGTGTTTTAATTTATTTAAGAAAAATGTTAAAGTTAAAACCCTAATTTAAAACTAAATTAATTATCAAATTTATTTACAACAAAAAACATTAATGCATTAAATAATAAATAAATATATTTTTATTTTTGACTTTTCTGATTTTTTTGTATTTTTGTGTTATAAAATTTATTTTATGAATTAAAATAAAATCATTAAATTAAAACAAATAAAAAAAAGAAAAAGAATGAGAGAAAGAAATACAAACATAGGGGGTGTTGACCCAATTATGGAGGTTTGTTTAGAGCATTCTTGGCCCATTGAATCAGGCCTGGTTGACTTTTCTGGTGCGTGTGAGGAACAACTGACTAATGCATATGGTAGACTCCAGATCCTGACCTTTAGATTGACCCCTGGTGACATGTGGCGTGCCAAGGTGTTGGGTGTATGATGGACCCTGGGCAGGGAATTATACCTGAACGCATTATGAACAAAATTATGAAGAATATGGGGGACCTGGGAATCGAACCCAGGTCCCAATGCTTTAAGGACACATCATTCACCAACCCAGCCAGTGCGTTTCTTTGTTCATTCAGTGGAACATAATCAATATGAGAGAGAAATAGGTATTATGCTGGATAACAAAAAAAAGCGCCAATTATTTGAATTAACCAACCATAAACCAAGAACTCATCTTCTTCTCCCTGGCTTCTTCGTTTTTGCCTGAAACTAATATCAAATAGCGGGGGTTTTAAACCCCCACTATCCATAACATACAAAAATAGCGATTAGCATATAGTTGGAAAGAAAAAGGGCGCGAGGTGTGGAATTAGTTCGTATGAAGGTCACGAGTCCAATGGTGCTGGTCTTATGGCTTAATTTTTCCATATGAAAGAGTCCCTAATTTCGAACCTCTGAAACCCTAAAGAGCTCCCATGGTGGATTCTCACACAGGCCTTATTAATTCAATTAAAGCATGCTATCAGCTTCAGAATACTCACATTAGTCCAAATCCATGATTAAAAATAAAAAATATTGCATGAATGATGAAACATGAATATGAAAATTTTCAAAGAAAGTTAGACTTGGTTATACCGATTCCTTGCGTATGGAGGGTTGAATTTGATTGGAATGGCTTCCTGGATGTGTCAGGAGTGCAATGGAATAGTTCTTTTGCTTGGAAAAGTGCTTTTGATGTGAAAACAGTTTCAAGCTTTTTGGCAAAAAATTCCAATGTTGTTCTTGATCTTGGGCGCAGCCTCTATGTTCTTCTGATTAGGGTTGTGATCTGCTTATGTATGTGAACGATTTAGGTTAACAAAACAAGTCCAAAATCCATCCAATCAATGTTTCAATATTTGATTTTTCAAGCATCTTTTTTTCAATCTTTTTTCATCAAAACATTGCCAATCATGGGAGATTCTTTCCCTTTTGGATATGCACGAAATCTTGAGTGAATAAAGAGTACAAATGCTGCATAAAAAGATTCCAAAACATTTGTTTAGTATTTTTCTCATATTTAATTTTAATTAAATGAATTAATAGATTTAAAAATTCAATTAATAAATTAAAAATGAGAAAATAACTCCCCTTTGGGTCAATGGGTCGTGCCTAGCCTTTGGGTGATGATTCTTGGAAGAAATTGTGGCCCATTAGCAATTTTGAGGCATTTGAAGCAAAGTTGACTTTTCAAAATTCCCAAAAATTTCCCAACTTCCACAAGGCATATCTTGCTCAATTCTTAAGCTTTGATCATGTTCTTGGACATTTTGGAAAGGTCTTGAAGTCCTCTAACCAATGCCTTTGGTCCCATGTCATTTTGATTTACCAATCTCAAGTTATGTTCCTTGACTTAAAGTGCCTTTTTGTTGACTTTTGAAAATGACCTATAATGTTGAGATTGATAACTTTTTGTGAGAGCATTTCTTGGACTTGAAGTGTGAAGATGAGTTGTAGGAAATTTCATTCTCTTCAAAATGAGCTTTGGATGGAATTTTTCTGATAAACCATGTGGAAGTTATGCCTTGGTCAATTTGCAGTTGACTTTTCCAATTGTCCAAAAATAGAAACTTTTGCATCTTGAGACTTTTTGAGCCATGCCTTGAGAATCATGATCAAGCATTGATCAAATGATGTTTGTGGCTTCAAAATAAGATGTTGACCAAAATTTTTGACTTTTGACTGTCAAATGACCATTTTGCCCCTGCAGTTGACTGTTGAGCAATTAGGGTTTTGACTGTGCAATTTTGTGCTGTGAGTCTTGAAACTTGGCATAAGGATGCTTGAAAATGTTTATGGGCATGTGGGACTTGTTTGGACCCTTGAAAACTTCAATTTCTTTGCCAGAACCAAAACCCTAACTTTTGACTGTTAGGAGGCAATTGGACTGTGCAACTCTTGGGAGATTTTGAAGCATGCTCTTTGCAAATCTTGAAGAATATGGGAGGGCAAATTTTGGGGTATAACAGATGCCATCTGGAGATGTGACAGAATCTTGTCGGGAATGGGCTTATAGATGCCATTTGGAAATGTCATGGATAGTTGAATCTGGATAAGAAATAGAATAGCTTCCGGGTCTGGAGCGTATCTAAGTTGTCTTTAGAAGTTTGAATCTGAATAAGCAGTAGAATAGAGTCCGGGTCTGGAGCATCTCTAAGCTATCTCCGAAAGGAAACTCTGAATAAGCAAAAGAATAGCGTCCATATCTGGAGCATCTCTAAGCTATCTCTGGGAAGAAAACTGAATAAGCAATAGAATATCATCCGCGTCGGGAGCATCTCTAAGCTACCTCTGAAAGGAAACCAGAATAAGCAAAATAATAGAATCCATATCTGGAGCATTTCCAAGCTATCTCTGAAAGGAAAATCTGAATAAGCAAAAGAACAGCATCCATATCTGGAGCATTTCTAAGCTATATCTGAAAGGAAACTCTTGAATAAGCAAAAGAATAGCATCCATATCAGGAGCATTTCCAGGCCATTTCTGAAGAGAAAATCTGAATAAGCAAAAGAACAACATCCATATCTGGAGCATTTCCAAACTATCTCTGGGAAGAAACTCTGAATAAGAAAAAGAACAGCATCCAGGTCCGGAGCATCTCTAAGCTATCTCTGAGCAGAAACTTTAATGTAGATATGCCCTGGCTAGATACAGGTATCGAATCTGGAATTGCGACAGTTGATAGTAATCATCTTTGGATTGACCTTTTTCCTGAAAAGGCAAAACATCAGTTGTATGCAATGTCATGATGCATGAACTGCATGATTTTAAGATGTTCTCAAAAATAAGGGAGATCGTGCAGTATGCACTTTATCATGTATGTAAGCAGGATGTATGAAATGTGATATGTTTATGAATGTGTTTTCGTCTAGGAAAACAAATCCTTGACGAATGCCAGGAACTTGTTGAATCCTGTGCTGATGCTGAAGAGTAGAGTTCTTCATTTTCCGCTGGGGATGATGGTTGCAAGAATAAGCCTGTAGGAGAAGATGACTCCGTTGGGGAATAGACTTGATGAAGAAATTACTCTGCGGGGAATTACTCTGTGGGGAAGAGATACTTCGCTGAGATTTTGATGAGAACTCCGATGGGGATCCCGTTGATAAGCTCTGTTGGGGAATTTGATGAACTCCGCTGGGGATAGGAAGAACTTCGCCGAGGACGATCTTTCCGTGGCAATTAGCTCAGGATAACCCAGTTATAGGCCTTGGTGGGGAATAACCTTTGAATATGGTCGGGGAGAGATATGTGTACTCTGCAGGTGATAAGCTTCAAGAATCTATTGGGGATAAGCTTCCAGAATCTACTGGGGATAAGCTTCCAGAATCTACTGGGGAGGTTGATTCAACTTTCCTGGGGAAACTTTTGGATTGTACTGGAAAAGTGGCTCCACTGGGGTGTCTGTATTCCGCCGGGGAACAATCTTATATTAAGACTGTCGGGGATACTTGCTTAGGAACATCTGTATACTCCACTGGGGAATGTTGAGATCTTCTGGGGATACTCAACTTCCTTAAGGCTGACAGTAGACTAACTCTGCTTGGGGAGAGTATCGCTAACTTGCTGGAGATACTGTGTCTTTTTAGGGCTGAGGGGAGATCGACTCTGCCTGGGGTGAGCATTGCTGAATCTTGTCTTACTCTACAGGGAGTGAAGGTATCTTGGTCATGTTCCTCAGCTGAATCTACCTTTGTACTTGGTGAGCAAAGCAGCTGTAAAGTTTGGACAATTCTTACTGCCCCAGCTTCTGTGGGAGAAGGTACCTGTGGAGGTCCTTGATAACTGCCGATCGACAAATCTTCTTTTGGTAGGCGAGTGACGAGATGCCGGGACATAGTCGTACGCTGTGATCCCTAAATTTTTCCTGGACCTCCCTTTCGGGTTTTCAGTCCACCGGGATACCCTTTTTTGCCCAAGTCGCCCTTTCAGGTTTTTGACTTGCCGGGTGTACAGATTTTTTTCATTTCATCCCTTATTTTTTCCCGAACCCTTTTGGTTCACCGGGAAGCCCTTATTTTTGCCTAGGTGTGTCAACCTAGCGGGTCTTTGATTATGCGTAGTATTTTTTCGACTATGTCCATACTCTCATGATGTAGGGAGTTGTCACTGTCAGTAGTATTGTGTTGTCATACCACCAGAAGATCTTCGTTTGATCGTCCAATCCCCCAAGTGACCCAGATGGAGATTTGCCCCAAGCTGGTTGGCCTTTGAGAGATTCTCTGAATCTTGATTTGACTGCCCCCAGATGATAGACAATGATCATGTTGTGCCCCTGGATTTGGAGTGCTTTTTCTCACTAGATATTCTTCGTGCGAATTTCTCTGCTGTTCGAACAAATAATCATATGCAAACAATATCATATCAAGAATGCAAAGCCTACGTCTGTTTTAAAGTTTTTGAAAATGCATTTTTCCGTAAAACAAGCAAAATTTGTAAAAATGTGATGCCAACTCAGTATTTCACAGCAAGCCTTAAGGAGTCAGGATACCTTTCGTAACAGTATGCTTTCGAACTAAACCATGCTTCAGCTAGGACTTTTAAGGGTTGTAGCGTGGCCTGGTTCACGGTTTAAGAAACAAAGGATAAAGGCTCAAATTTTATTTGTACCCACCCTCTCTTCGTGATGTTCTTCAAACCTAAACTCAGCTAATCGTGCGTTAGACCTTGTTTGAGTCTTTGCTTTGATATTCCGGTGATGGTTCGGATATTGGCAGTTTATTTTGAATAGGCAATCATTTCTTTTTGTTGAGGGTTTGTAGGACCTCTTTCTTTTTGACTTCATTTATCCCTGTTTTTTGCCTGAACTGTTTCTTTTGTGATTACAGTCAGCGGGATGCCCCAGTTTTTGTAAGTCTCCTTCATAGGTTTTGACTTATTGGGCCTTTATTTTTTTTTTGGGGAAATAATGACTGCCCATCTTTTATGGTTATTCGGAACCATCATTGTCTTTTGTTTCAAAAGGACTTCTTTTGATGTCATTCGTTATGCACTTGGATCAACTGAGAGAACTACCCTGCCCCAGGTTATGATTAAGGGTTTTAATTTTTGAAAAGAAAAACTCCTACTTCTTTGGCTCGAAGGGGTTGACGAGGGACTATCTTCCTTATAACTCCGGTGTTTAGGAATTGAAACAATGCTTGTACCTCATCAGCGGGGTCTGTTCAAAAGCATACTGTAGATTGTGGTATCATTTTCGTCATCCTCCCTCAAGAGGCTTAGAATCATCAATCGAGAGTTGAACATCACAAAAAATGAAAGCAATTTTGAATATAATGAATACAAATAGATTAATTCAAACAGACATATGCGATGCATTAATGGAATAAACAAGTTTGCTATGACATTAATTGTTTGTATAAGCAAAGAAAAATACAACTCGGAAATTCAAATAAACAAAAGCCTTTAATGATTTGGCAAATGGGCAGTGATTATGTTTGGAGTCTCTGGTGCTTCAAACTGGATTCCTTAGCATCAATCATGTTTTGGACCTTGTTCTTCAGAGCCCAACAGTTGTCCGTAGTATGCCCCGGGCTATCAGAGTGATATGCGCACCTGTCATTGGGGTGATAGTTAGGAGCAGAAGTGTTTGGATTCTGGAGAGGAGCCCTTAAGGTAATCAGCCCTGCCTTCAACAACTGCTGTAGCGCTTGATCCAGTGACATGTTAATCTTGGTGAACTGTCGTGTGGGTGCGACCTCCTTACATTGATGCCCCTATCTTTGCTGAGCAGGCATAGGATTGGAGATCTGGGTTGCCCCTACCTGTTGATCATGACGACTCTTTTTACCGTGCACAACATTGGACTCCTTTTTCCCACGGTAAGGCTTTTTATCAGAAGGTGCAGCTTCTTGAATCTTTCCAGCCTTGATACCAGCTTCAATCCTCTCCCCGGTCAAGATCAAATCTGTAAACCCAGCAGAAGAATTCCCAATCAGATGGTTGAAGAACGGACCAGACAGGGTCCCCAAGAATAGGTCAACGAGCTCACGGTCGGTCAGAGGTGGTTGCACCCTGCCAGCCAGGTCTCTCCACTTCTGCGCATATTCCTTGAATCCTTCACCCGTCCCTAGTGACATACCCTGGAGTTGGGTACGCATAGGAGCAAGGTCGGAATCGTACT
This sequence comes from Vicia faba, assembly GCA_948472305.1. NCBI lineage: Eukaryota > Viridiplantae > Streptophyta > Magnoliopsida > Fabales > Fabaceae > Vicia > Vicia faba. The sequence continues at coordinate 1,227,864,669 of OX451741.1, read as the reverse complement.
GATACTGCTTGTAGAGTGCAGTAGCCAAGTCCTCCCAGTTACGAATACTGGCTCCATCCAGCTGATAAAACCATTCGAGTTGAGTCCCTGAAAGACTTTCCTGGAAGAAATGGATCCATAGATTCTTGTCAACAGTGTAAGGTTGGATCTTCCTTACATAGGATCTGAGATGCAGCTTAGGACAGGAAGCCCCATCGTACTTCGCAAAAGAAGGTGCTTTGAACTTAAGTGGGATCACCACCCCAGAGGATAGACCTAGATCTTCGAAGTCCAGGCCGAGCACTTTCTGTATCTCCATAGCACTTAGACGGTCTTCTAGCTGTTTGTACCTGTCCTCAGCTGGAGGGTACTGTTCATCATTGTAATCTGTCTCGTTGTCGGAGACCACGGGACTAGGAACCCTTCTCTCTTGGGGAATGTCTTTGCCCACAGATGAAGTAGTCAGCTCAGCCTCGTTCGGTAATCCATTCCCAGATCTGCGTCTAGGGTTGAACAAAACAGTCCTCTTCTTCTTCTTCTTCTTCTCTTTCAGAAGCAGAGTCTTCAAATCCTGTTGACCCCGGGCTAGGCTCATAACCATCTCTTGGAACTGGGCATTCTGGGCCTGGAGGGCCTTGATAGCTTGTTCATTGGATGATTCAGGATTCATGATGATTGCTGAAATAAACAGCAAAGAAGATAAGTGACCTGTCAAAAGGGTACCTGTAATGCAATGATATGTATGTATGCATGCGATGTTTTCAAGGATCTCGCGGGGTAAATAAGAAAATTGTTAGAATTTGGTAGCTTGATTGAAGGAACTTCCTATTTCTGAGAGTCCTTCTTCAAGAGTCAAGCTCACCATATCGAGTGGGTCATAGCCCCTGACTTAAGCTGTCATGTTTTGATCTCCAAACAACCTTGGCTAGAGGAAAATAAATCCCCTTTTCCCCTTGCTATACATTTGGTTCATTATGACCTGCACCACAAACCCTTGAGATCCTTGAAATGGGTTAGTCCTTATGCGGGATGTATGCAATGGTATGATGGTATGATGTTATGCTATGCGTGGAATGATGTAAGTAAACCCTGTTATAAGCCCCGATTAAGGACTGTAAACAACACCTGCAAGAAACTCATGTTGTCAGATAACAAGAATGCGCAAGTAGATTGAAGGCACACAAGTCACACAAAGGAGCCCTTAGATTTCAGGCTGACATGAAGTTTGGGGTACTACCCTCTTGAAGTTGGTGGGCTCAAAACCTGTCCTATCAAAAGTAACCGGGTTCTAAGGAGCTCAATATCATGGGGTTGTTTTCTATGTTCATTGTTTTGATTTAGCCACTGAACTGGCGATCAAAATATTCCAAGAAAACAACCCTCAATGAGTGTAGTATCGAGTATCTACCAACTTCGGACTGCACCAAAGTCGGTCATCTCACTACCCCTAAAGAGGCCAGGATGATCAAGTAAGGTTCCTAAGGTCAGTTGATGCTTCACGACACCATGCGGCGGCCCCGTACTCTCCTTGACTTGACTCAAGGGTTACCGGTACTCACCAAAGTGCCACATCAACGTAGCAAACTGCTTCAACCGTGTCGGCATACCCCGCACAGTTCCCTCACAGTTTGTTGCTACTTTCTAAAAGGTATCCCCCAGATCCGGGTTAGGATCTATGAAACTCCAAGACAGGCCCACAATTTTAAAGCAATCAAAGCAGGCAATTGAAAACACAAGTATGATCTAATCCTAAGGTACACCTCACTTTAAGTATCCCCAGCAGAGTCTCCAGTTCTGTGATCGGTGGAAATAGAACTGACTGTTTTGGAATGCTTGTTCGCGAAATGTCGCGGTAAGCAAGAGTCGCCACCGTCTTTTATGTTCTCCAACATGGAAAGGACAAAAGCACAGCAAAATTCCTTCTTTGAGAATGTTTCTCGGTTCGGGAGGTAGATTTATAGAAAGGGAAGGTGTTAGCACCCTTTCTATCCATGGTTATCCATGGGCTCTTAGGTACTTGCTCTTATGTTTTCAAAAATTGTTTGCTTTTCAAGTGTGTGTGGGTTTTGAAAAAGTTTCGTTTGAAAAATTTCTAGGTAACTCTTGTATCTGTCCTCAAGAGTGTATGAAAAGTTTGTTTGAAAACTTTTAGAAAGTGTAAGTGTAAAAAGATGTTTTTTGTTTTTAGAAAGAGAGCAAGTACCCAGGAGAATCTACCTACTCTAAGGAATTAGGCTGTGTAAGAGTCCTTTAGATAGTACTATCCCACTATTGAGAAGTAGGTAGCACCGTCGTTGGAGGTATTCGGGTCAATTCGATTATAAGGGACAATGTGGTCACTGAAGCAATAGTAGGACACCTTAGAAGTAACCCTAATGTCCTAGATCCTTTTTATCTGAGGCAACCATTTCGAGGCGACTGGATCTTAGATAGGAGGGCGACCTCTAAAACACCCTATACTTGACGACCACGTTCGAGGCAACCAGTGAGGCGTACCCTAGGAGTGGCATGTGCTTGTGTGTTGTTTTTCAGTTAATGTTTATCTTTGATCATGCATTTGTGAGCTACGGATTAATTTTATTTGGCATACAGTCTTGCAGGCATAATTAACAGTTAAGAGCGCGGAAAATAAAGTGCGGAAATATGAATCTACACTATTACAAGGCGCGGGTCTATACATCGCCAAAAACAAAAACCCGTTTTGGAAAATAAATGCGGAAAGTAAAGGAAAGCGATAAACCCTAATTAACTATTACATCCTCGGAGCAGATACATAAATAATCAAAATAAGAATAATGCGCAAAAAGAAATAGAATCGGGACGTCCTTAGGGTTTTGACCCTTTTTGAGAAAAGAAAGTGAAATTGGTCCTTTTTTTGCAATTAATCAAATATTAAACCTAAAAACTAATTAATTATTTAATTATTTACAAGAAAAATGTTTTTTGTGTTTTTTTATGTAAAATAAAACAAAAGGAATTAAAATTAAAAGTTAGTAAAACCTAATTCTAAGTTTATTTTATTTATTGTAAAAAAAAATTTAAATTTAACTTAATTGAACTAATTAAATTAATTTACATTTTATTTACAAAGATAATAATTAATAAATTAGAATAATGATAATAAGAAAACATGATTGAAAATTGTCAAACCCTAATTCTACATGATTTTATTTATTTATGAAAAAAGATTAAAATTGACCTAATTTAAACTAAGTTAATTAATTAGTATTTTATTTACAAAAATAATTATTAGTGAATTTAATAAATAATAAGAATAACTAATATTTTAAGTTCCTGATTTTATTATGAAAATTAATTAATTGGTTAATTAAATAAATAATAATAATAATTAGTAATGAAATAATTAAAAGAAAACAAAATAAAATAAGAAGAAAAGAAGTAATTAACCAGAGGGGGATTCTGGGCCCATGGGAGGTTTGTGTTGCAGATTTTAGGCCCAAGAAGCTTAAGCCTGTTGACTTTCTGGATTGGCTATGCACGCTTTGAATGGAGAACATGGTGGTCAACCATCCCTGGCCTTTGGATTGAGCTTCATGGCCACTTGGCAGGCTGGATGAGCAAGGTGCATGGTGGAACGCGTTTAGGAAGCTGCATGGGAACTTGTTAGAAAAAATAACATTGAGACTTGGGTGGACCTGGGAATCGAACCCAGGTCCCAACGATTTCCAGACACATCCCTTTCCACTGAGCCAACTGCACGCTTTTGTTATAATAATGGACAATGAAATTAATGTATGAAAATAATAACTATGCTGGGAAATAAATGAAACACGCGCTATTTATTCAAACCAGCCAATAGCACAGCCACACGTAATCGTCTTCTCCCTTTTTTTCCTGTAAAACAAAAGCAGTTAGCGGGGATTTTAAACCCCCACAAAGTGAAACTGTCAATAATAGCGAATAAGATTCCAAGCCATATAAATATGGCGTGAGGTGTCCATTGTATTCGTCACGTTCAGTCGGTTTCAACCATGGGCATGGGAGGTTCCAATTTTGCTTGGTCAAGAAAGCCCTAAAATCAAAGCTTCAAAACCCTAGATTTCTTTAATGGCAGTTTTTGTTTCAGGGAACCATAATACAATTAATCTGTACCATTAGCTTCAGAATGATGTTAGCAATGCAAAGCAATAATCATAACATGTTAATGATGCATAAAACTTGAATTTCGATTATGGAAAAGAATGCTAAACCGTGTGACTGTTCTGGAAGATTCTGATAGCTTCAATGCTCGTTTTTAATTGCAAATTGTTTCTGAATGTCCCAGCAATGTATTGGAATCGTTCTAAGGCTTTGAATTATGCTGGAAGGTTGATTTCAGTTTTCAACTTTTTCTTGATTTTTTGGAATTTTGTTTATGGCCCTGTAGCAGCTTTTGCACCTGTAAGGCTTTAGGGTTTGCTTCTGTATTTGTATTGGAATGGAATTAGGGTTCAATCTTTGTCAAAGAATCCATGGCTTTATGATTTCAATATTTGATTTTAATCAAATCTTTTTCCAACTTTTTTGATTGATAAAACTTTCTAAAATTGGATATTTGGTCCCCTTGAGTGATGCACGAAATCTTCAGCATGTGTTGACCTTATTTGCATCACAAAAAGATTTGAAAACCATATCTTTTGAATTTTCCTACAATTAAATGAATTAAATGAATTAATATTAATAAAAATTCAATTAATTAATTAAAAGTAAGAAAATAAATCAATTTAAGTTCAATGGGTCGTGCATAGGCCTTGGGTAAAGATTCAAGAAGGAATTTGAGGCCCATTAGCAAAAATGAGGTGTTTTGGGCAAAGTTGACTTTTGCAAATTCCCAAAAATTTCCCAACTTCTCCAATGTATATCTTGCTCAATTTTGATCCTATGAAAATGTTCTTGGACATTTTGGAAAGGTCTTGAAGTCCTCTAACCAATGCCTTTGATCCCATGTCATTTGGATTTACCAATCTCAAATTATGGTCTTTGACTTAAAGTGCCTTTTTGTTGGCTTTTGAAATTGACCTATAATGTAGAAATTGATAACTTTTTGTGAGAGCATTTCTTGGATTTGGAGTGTGAAGATGAGTTGTAGGAAATGTCATCCCCTTCAAAATTAGCATTGGATGGGATTTTTCTAATGAACCATGAAAAAGTTATGCCTTGGTCAAGTTACAGTTGACTTTTCAACAGTCCAAAAATAGCAACTTTTGCATCTTTGATGATTTTTGAGCCATGCTTGTGGAATCATGATCAAGACTTGATCAAATGATGATTATGGCCTCAAAATAAGATGTCGATCAAAAATTTTGACTTTTGACTGTAAAATGACCATTTTGCCCCTGCAGTTGATTGTGAACCAAATAGGGCTTTTGATTGTGCAACTTGGTGTTGTGGACCTTGAAGCTTGGCATGTAGATGCTTGACAATGTGTATAGGCCTATGGGACTTGATTGGGCCATTGAAAACCTCAACTTCCTTGCAAGAACCAAAACCCTAATTTTGACTGGCTTAGGAGGATGTTTGACTGTGCAACCCTTGAGAGATTTTGAAGAATATGGGAGGGCAAATTTTGGGGTACAACAGCAGCTTAAGCCATTGATACAACATCGAATGACATAAACCTACATTACCACCTTTTCCATGCCTGGAATGGATCGTATAAAGAGTATCTGCCAAGAGTGTCAGTATCGGGTTCTTGTTTCTAAAAACACAAATAGCCGCCAAATCCATAAAATTTCTCTTGTGAGGGAAAAGGACAATCCCGTATATCATGAGAGCAAACAGAGAGCTGAAGTCATTCCAATTCCCTTTCTTTGCCCAGTCTTCAGCTTTCTTCACTAGAAAGTCCAAATAAAACCCTGTAGTACCCTCACTGGACTTCCAATTGTCTTTCACCTCTTTCCAACTCAAATGATGAATTTCGGCAATAACTTCGAACTTCGGCTTTTCCGGCACTTGGACAAAAGGAACTTCATTGGACAACTTGATATTAAGTAGGTACACGTACTCTTCTAGGGTGGGAACCAGTTGATAATCTTGAAAAGTGAAACACCGTAATTCCTTGTCACAGAACTGGAAGAGAGTGATCAAAGCCATCGGGTCAACTGGAGTGTTAAGGACTAGTAACAAGTTGCCATAATCTTTGTTGAAATTATTCAGAACATCACCCTTCAAATAAGAACCCAACCTCTTCAATTCGGACACATCAATAGTTGGAATCTGATAAGAGTAAGTATTCCTGGTGAGCTCTTTAACACGAACTGAATCAAACTCAACTGGAGGGAGACCAGCCATTTCTGATGGAAAGAAGACTCTTGAATGTCCCTGGAAAATGACATGCGCATGCTAGTTATCATTTTTTATTATTTTTTTTAGAAATAAATATGCTATGATGCAACATGACAGGATCAAAGTTTCACACTAGATCATGGTTGGACCATTACGGAACAACACCACTCAAGATCAAAAGAAAATCCCAAAGCTTTAAAACTAACATGGGAACCTGAGTCACCTTCGCAACATAAAGTCACCAACAGTACCTGTACCTGTAAGAAAAGTTTCCCCGCCCCTCTCATGGATGTAGTCTAGGTCAAGGTAAGGTTAAAAGCCAAATCATAGTACGAGAGCTAGAATGTCGGTATCATCATACGATAACACCTATCCGAACTACCTCTGAAGTCATGGGTCTCATGGTCAGGTCTACAAAGCATCCGCCTCGTAGCTGCCATGGCCACTCTATTCTTGGTTCCTATGGAACTCACTCATAGCCTGGGTATGAGGCCTTTTACCTCATGGAACAACCCACCCACCAAGAAAATCCAGAATGCAAACAGTCCAGCCAAATCCAGTATGCAGAAAGTAAAGCGCACATAGGATGCAATGCAAACATATAAACATGCAAAACGGTAAAATATACACCCAAAAAGAAAACAAACAAGAGCTAGGATCGACTCTGGGATGGACCAGAAAGAAGTCAACCTTTCCCCAGTGAAGTCGCCAGCTGAAACTACGCGGCCGGAACCCGTCATCTAGATGTTAATGAAACATCAATGAAGTCGCCATCGAACATATTTTATCCCGTCGAGAGGGAAAGGTGAACATCCAGAAAACCTGAAAAGGGAGAAATCACGGTCTTTCGACCGAGAGATCGGGTAAGGGATTCTGTTACGCGAGGGGAAGGTGTTAGCACCCCACACGCCCGTAGTACTCTACGGTATGCACTCTTGTTGTCTAATCTAATGGGTGCGATCAAATCTTATGTCTATGGCTTAAAACTGAAAAGGGAATGCATACGAAAGAAAAAGAAAATAATGTAGGGAAAATAAAAGATGTGCTCGGTTGGGCCCTACCCCAATGCCTACGTATCCATTTTAAGGAATCGGAGCTGCCGTAGTTCGGCTTATGTGTTTTGGTTGGTTTGTGTTTTTTAATTAAGACAAACAAAGATAGTCAAGATGGAAAAACATCGAATGAAACAACAAACAAATGAGGTGATCAAACATCGACTAAATAATAACAAAGTAACATGTCAAAGATGGCGAAACATCAAATGATAAAACAACACACCTAACAATGACATTGAGAGTTAAAGCAGGATAACAAACAGATGCGATGACGAGACATCAACTTCAAATATGTGTGCGATGGCGAAACATCGGATAAGAGATAACAAGATATCATGGCAAATATGGTGAAACATCAATAAATCGGATGACGAAACATCACACCTAACAATGATATTAAGAATCAAATTAGGATAACAAACATGTGCGATGGAAAAACATAGGCTTCAGAAAAATGTGCGATGGTGAAACATCGACTAAGAGATAACAAGATATCATGGCAAGGATGGTAACACATCAATGAAATAGATGACGAAACATTAAACCTAACAATGATATTGAGAATCAATGTAGGATGACAAACATGTGCGATGGAGAAACATCGGCTTCAAGATAACACAGACAAGGCAAGATTGGTTTGTATCTTTTAATTTGAAGAAGGGTTTGAGTTCATTAGAAATTTCTTACGATTTGCCAAGAAAACAAATTTTTGTTTTAAGATGCAAAATGCAAAGAAAGGAAAAAACAACTAAGGGAAACTAGCTTAGCACTATCCCTAGTGTTATCATACAATGGTTGATCCTAAGGTTGAGGATAAGGGAAAATCCTGCCCTAATTTACATGTTAAAGGGAACTCAACAAAACTATCCTATAGGGAACATGCAATGAGAGCAAAGTCGTGATCTCAATTTCTAAATTGAGTGACTCATCAATCAACAATTAAAGAAGAAAAGCAATAAACACCCTATAGGGAACATGCAATAAGAGCGAAATCGTGATCTCAATTTCTAAGTTGAGTGACTCATCGATCAACAATTAAAGAAGAAAAGCAGTAAACATCCTATAGGGAACATGCAATGAGAGCGAAGTCGTGATCTCAATTTATAAATTGAGTGAGTCATCGATCAAAAACAAACACAACACATGCATCAGACAAAAACCAGAGGGCCTCCTGACATGTATCAGCAACAGAGGTCCCATCATGCAGTCAGAGAATTATGCAGAATGAAAATGGGAGAAAGGAAGTAGTACAATACCAAACAGATAACTATCTGTAGCAATCAAGCAAGAATAAAATAAATCCAGAGAAACTTCAAGCAAGCTGGCATCAGTAGACAAATCGAGTCAGAAACTACACCATACAGATGTAAGTAATTTATCAGATATGAACAAGTCCCATGGGAAGTGTATGGCATTCACAATCATAGGTATGTATATCCTTCATAAACCATCAAACATGCCAAACACCAAAATAATGCCAATATAATAAATTGTGTTCCACAAATAAAGTGAAACACAAAAGCCTCAAGCCTAAAGTGGCAACTTTCTCAAAGTACCTCGCATATTCAACAACCAAGTTAGTATTCCATAAGGTGAGAAAGTGAGAAAAACATGATGACAATTATCAAACATTAGACATGATAGGCAAGAGGAAGCAAGCATATGCACAGATTAGGTCAAAAGAATCAGAGGAATGTTGCTCCTTTTTATCACCATGTTGAATTGACAATTGAATATCAATCAAGGATCATAAGAGATAGGGAATAATATGAACAAAGGCCATGAAGGTCAGTAGCAAACATATTTTAATCATGCACAATTAATTCAATCACAACTTCATGAACACAATAGGAGATTAAACTTACATAATGCATTAGAAGGTTCAAAACATTCAAACATGAGGCTTTTAAATGAAATGGCTTGAGCTAACATGGACAATAAGAATCCACATGATCATTAGGTTCCCAATTATAGGCCTCACTCAAGTTCATTGGCCATCAAACAAATTGCAACAAGACATGCAAACATAATTGGGTACCTTCACTTCAAAATTACATCAAAAATGGAAATAAGGGTCCATAATTCAAACCAAAAAAAACAAATTAGCATATTTGAAAGGTATAGAAGTCAGAATGCAAGCCCTAAGTTCATGAATGATTGAGGAGGAGACCAAATGAAGTCCAAAGTTCAAGACTAGTTGGCAAAACTACCAAGCTAGACAAGTTTTCAACATAATTTGTGGAAAAATGTCAAACCAAGTTAAAAAATAAAGATGAATGGTTTTAAGACCCTCAATACATTCATGAACCCTAACTAAGACTTGAATCCTATTAAAAATCCAGGGCATAGTTGTTTTGAAAATGAAACTTTCCCCATAAGCAACAAAACCCTAATTTTTGACTTTTAATCTCAAATATTGATTAAGTGAGATCAAAATTCAAACAAATTAAACCAAGGTCATACAAATAATCAAGGAACCCTAAATGTCAGAAAATATATTTTTCATATTTTTTTTGAATTTAGGAGGAGCCAAAAATGAAATTAAATTCAAACAATTATTCAATTAACAAGTATTCACATATCAAAACAATATTTAAATCAAAAAGTCAGAAAAATGCCCAACAAAAAATATATTCAAATATTAGAACTTAAAACATACACCCTTGATTTTTTGTGGAATTTTTGAATTAAAGGAAATACTAAAATAAAAAAAAACAAACATTTAATAATTGAATTATTATCTAAGGGCAAAAATGCAAACCCTAGACAAAAATCATGAAAAGGTCAAAATAAAAAATATATTTAGATTCTATGATTAAAAACAAGATTACATGATTTTTTTGAATTTTTTGGATAAAGGGAAATATTAAAATAAAAATCAAACAAACAAATATTATAAATAACCTTTGAAATTAAATTTTAAATCAAAAATAAAGAAAATGATAAACCAAAGTCAGAATCAATTTTTCCATTATTTTGTGAGTCTAAAAACAATTTTTGTGGATTTTTTAGATCAAAGGAACTGTTAAAAAGAAAATAAAATTTGAAAAAATTAACTAATTAAACCTATGAATTTTTTTAACCAATCAAAACATTTAAAAAAAATCCAAAAAAAATATGGCAAATACTAGAAAATAATATTGGCTTATAGTAATTTTTCCATGATTTTTAAAATATTTTGATTAAGAAATAAAATCAAACAAAATATCAAATAAAACAAATAATTCAAATCAGACAAAAATTCAAACGGACCAATCATGCAATGCCACCACATCATCTTCAACCTTTGGACATCTCAAAAACGCGCGCAATATTAAGGTTTAGGGCTCATGTTCAGATCAGCATAACATACTCAATTTCGCATCATTTTTCATGAAATCAAAGGCACATCAAAGCTAGCATTTCATACTTCACATTGCAATTGGAATCAAATCAAAACATCAACCACATTGTTCACAATCAAGTCAGGAATATGAACAAAACCATTCTGAATCGCGAGTTTCAGAGTATCCAATCATGCATAGTTCACCAAATCAAATGCTATAAAGCTTCAGAAACATTCCATTAACATCATTCAACACAAATCCAAGGTCAAACACCTCAATAAACAAGCGCATCTCAGAAATTGAAGTTTGGAATCATTACCTCAAGGCGAAAAGTGTTCTACTGTCTCCTTCACTCCAGATGCAAACAAATGGTGCTAGCTTGATCTGCTCACTTTGCTGAAGCTGAATCCACAAGAAATTTGAAGAAAACACCACGGAATTGAGAGAATCGAATCAAGTTGCAAAAGAAGAAAGTAAATCTCAAATCTGAATTTCTTAAAAATGGCACGTTCCCTTTTTCTCTCTTTGCTTGCTTCCTCTTATATAGAGTTTGTAGAGAAGGTTAGAAAAGGAATTTGGTCTTCCAAGCTGTCCAAGGGCTTTATTGGAAAATTTTGGCAAAAATGAAGTGTGCACATAATTGGTTGTTTTGCTCGTGCATTCTTTGGCTTCTTAAGCATTTCATCGGCCAAATAACTTCAGAAAATCATGCTTAGAATCTTGGCCCTTAATTCCATCTGATCAGAAAGTGTTAGAGTTTTTGTAAGTTTGAGCAATTTTTGCATTTTTCATTCAAGCAAACACCAAGGTCCATGGAACACGAGATGGCTGATATTATGGGCCTTAACAAGTCACAAATAGGTCATGGGCTGGATTAGGAACAAAGAGAATGGCTGAAACCTGAGTTTCCATGAATTGGCCATTTTGCATATTTGCCAAATTTCAATAAAATACTCCAAAATTCCAAAACTCATAACTTGCTCATACTTCTGAATTTTAGCACAAATCAACACAATTTGGAAAGGTATTTGAAAATATATACAATCCCTTAGTTTTGAGTTTTTGCAAATTAATCCATTAAGGTCCTCAAAATTTGACTTGAAATTCACAAATTTTAGAAAATGACCTATAATGTTGTGACTTCAAAAGACCATAACTCTTGATTCCTTGCCAATTTGGACATGAGACCAAAAGGAGGTGAAAGATCATTCTCTTATCTTTCCAAGCATATTTCATTTGCATCTTCTTGATCAAGGGTGAATAAAATATGAATTTTTGAAATTAAGTCCTTATTTCTTCAAGAACAAGTTTCAACCCAAACCTCAATCTATTTGATCCAATGACCAAAATGGACTTGAAATATGAAAAGTACATCCTTGAATTGATGGTCGGCCTAAAATGCACTTGGTCAACCTTGACTTTGACTGATTTTGACCAAAATGACCATTTTTCCCCTTTGAATCAATTGATCCACTTCCTTTCAAAATTGATGATCAAAACTTCAAACATATGATCTTCCAAATATATAGAGGCAATGTACAAAGTTTCACTTCAAAATTCTTAAAGAAACCTGATAAAAACTCAAACCCTAGTTTTGGTCAACACCTCAGGAGACTGATGAATCATCTTCCAAACTTCAAATCCTTTGGGCATCATGACCAATTCCTTGTGCAAAGACATCTTAGATAACAAAGGGATGTAATAGCTCCCTAAATAAAGACTTGTACATTGGCCAATAGCCTTGCTCAAACAAAACCCTACTTTGACTAGTGAATCCAAAGAGTGATTCCCCTTGTAATCAAACACAAACTTCAAACCTCTGATGATCCAAAGAAATGGGTGAAGTATCTTGAGATATGCCATAACCTTTGAGCTTAAAAGATCCAAAGGTTTATATAATAAGATTCTACTTGAACAACTTATCAATGCAATCAACCTTCAAAGCTTGAGGTAGACTTGATAACCAAAGTACTTTGATCCCATCACAATGTATGAATGCAATGCACTATGATGTTCATGATGAAACATAAGCCAAAATCAAGAGGGTAAATTTTGGGGTGCAACACCTCTATGTTATTATGTCATGAGTAATGGAAGAATTGAAGAGCAAAAATCCATCTTCGAAAGACCTAGCCTAGGGATAATGCATCATTTAAAGCTATTATTAATAAGGGTGAAGGTGGAGGATGTAGTAGTTAATAAGGTTTTTGTAGATGAGGGGAAGCAGTGAACTTAATGCCTAACTCATTGTTGTACCCCAAAATTTTCCCTCTCATTTCATCAACATTTTCTCACCACAAGGCTCTTGGAGCTCAAGATCAAGTTAGGGTTTGCTCTGCTCAAGACTCCTCCTTGCACTGTTGACCCAAATTAGGGTTTGAGTTTGCACAAAGATGTTTTGACCTACAATGCCCAAAGTGACTTCCATGCTTCATGTTGGACTCTCAATTTTATCTATACCAAGTTTCAAGCCTTGATTCCAATCTTTGCCCAGTCAATTGGACAGTTGACCTAGAAATCAGCTGTATTGGGGAAAAAAGTCAACTGTGGCCAATTGACAGTCAAACTTCATAATTTTTGACCCACATCAACATTTTAAACTCATATGAACCATTTGATCAAGTTTGGATCACAATTCCATAAGAAATTTGATCAGATCATCAAAAGGGAAAAATGGTCATTTTTAGGGTTTTGACCGCACAAAGGCAATTTTTGACTGTTTGACCTAACCAATGGCAAACCAAGCTCACATATGGACTCAAGAACTCAATGGCATTGTCTTGACCCATTCAACAAGTTCAAAAGATCTCAAATACACAGGATTGACAGATGAATTTCCCAGTCAACTGATCAAAATTTGACTGTATACTGAAAAGTCAAACTTTGACTTTTTGGTCAAAATCAAGTGCCAAGATTCATTTTTCATCAAGACTTGTCAAATTATGAAACTTGTTCATCAAGAAATCCAAATTTGCAAATTAGGGTTTAAAATGAGAAAATTTCATAACTTAGAATTTTTCTAAGTTATGAAACTTCCTTATTTTTTCCTAACTTTGTCCCATTTTTTCACCAATATGCAAATGGATTCAAACAAAACTCAAAACATGAAAATTGTAGTCCATTGCAAAATCTACAACTTTGATTCACAAAGCTTTCTCAAAGGAAGCTTGTAGCTCAAGTTATCATTTTTGGAATAGGGGTGCAAAACATTTTTAACTTAGAGAAATTTTGACCTATTCTAGGCAGGATTTTTGTCCAACTTCTTGGCCATTTTTCACATGCTTCCACTTTTAATTTCAATTTTAATTACAAAGATGGATTGTAGTACACATTCCAAGCTTTCCAAATTGTCATGGAACTCATCAAACACCCTTGTGGTTAGGGAGAATCGAATTTGCAAAGTTGGGCAAAATTCACTTTTGTTCTTGGCCAAGGCATGTTCATACAAGTCTCATTTTCAAATCAGCATGCTTGGAACTTGTTTACAGGCCTCTAAACCAAGTTTGCACTCCATAATTAAATGCCTAACCTTTGTGTTCAAGCTTTGTTTTGTGCATTTATTCATTACAAAAAGAACTAATCCATAATTAGAAAAAGCAACTTTGCCATTTTTGTAAAGAAGTGCTTTATGTCAAATTCAAAATCCAAGAGGCATGGGCCAGATCTTTGAGGCTAGCATTTGTACATAAATCACTCTGATCAAGAACAAGAGGTGCCGCATAGATAGAGAGGATATACATGCCTGCATAAGGACTTGAACTTACTTACTTCAAAAACAAGCAAGATTGCAAAAACAACTCCAATCTCTCATTCCTGTAAAAACCAGCCAAAGCAAACTTTGCAAACATCTTTCACACTCCCTAACTGACCTAAAGCACGATTCCTTCATCACCAATACCTCCTCAAACACAAAAACATTCTCTTGCTGCAGAAACAGAGCAAGTTCTGCAACTTGACTTCCACAAACATTTCCACTCGTGCATTTTGGCTAAAAAGAGTTCAAACATGTTCCATATCATCCACTGAAGCTATCCCAAGCATTAGATCCAAGTTGTAACATCCTTAACATCGTTTTCCATTTTTGCTTTCAAGCTGTGCAGGTGGACTTCCATAGCACGATACAGGCAGTTTCAGAGCAAGCCAAGCATAGGAGAAGCATCCTTGGACTTCAGGCAAGCTGTACCAAAGCTCAAACTCCATTGAAGATACCTCCATTGCTGTACACGACTCAAGCTGAAACAGGTAAAAACATGGCTTAGGTTTAGGAAGAGTTAGGCTTAGGTTTGTGAATGAAACATGTTGAAACAGGTACACGACTCAATATAGGAAGAGTTAGGCTTAGGTTTGTGAATGAAACATGTTCTCCTCATAGCCCTGAAGCCATCCATATATTTACTTTTCATTTATATTGAGTATGCTGTGAGAATTTTGGCCATGAACATTGGAGAAAACTTAGGTCAAAAATTGGGGATGAAGAAATTCTCCCTCGTTTCTTGGAGTTAGGTCAAGTTTTTATATGTATGAATTCGTCTCTTGATGCTCTACATTATTTGTGTTGTGAGTTTTTGCTAAAAGTCAAAGAATCAGGAGTTTGTGTTGGACATGGTGAAGCGCACGTTTTCTGTTTGAAACAAGGCTGGAGGTTGAAGAAGGTTGACTTGGGCTGGGCCTGAGTTGTTTTTACTCTTTGCACACTCTTTTTTAACTTACACCCCCTGGCCCATTGTGTGAAATATTCATTATTTTTGCATTTTTCTTTTTGTTTCTGATTATATATTTTTATTCAAACATGAAAAAACACTAAAAATATTTTTTCTCACATTTTTGCATTTATTTGGTATTTATTTGTTTCATTTAGCATATGTATATAAATAAATGTAATACTTTTTATTTAAGATATTAAAAAATAATACAAAAATATATATATTTTCAGTCATTACTTTTTTATTTACATTTTGAAAACATTTTCCAAAATATACCATTTTTGTAAATAATTAATATTTTATTCTTGTATATATTTAGTATATTAAAATATATAATATAAATACTTGTATATTTATTAGAATATTTAGGATAAAAATATGAAAATAATACATTTTTATTTTTATTAATATATGACACTAAAAAAATACTCTTTTTTTTTACAATATACTTCTTTTTTTTTTATTTTTGTATAAACAAATATATAAATATTGTATATAATTAATAAATAATTGCTATTTATTTAGAAAACTAGGGTTTTGCCCTAAACCATAAAAATATTCAAAAATTGACTTTTTTATTTTTGTTTATATTTTACATTGAAAAATACTTTTACATACATAAAAAACCATTTTTGTGCATAATACATTTTGCATATTTATTGTATTTATTTAATTATTGTACAATTAAATAATTTGTATATTCGATATGGATGTAATAGTTTTAGATTTAATTTCTTGCTAAATATCCCCCCATTCAAACATTTGTACCCCCATCCCCATAATTATGTTGTAATAATTTAGGACTTTAAATTTCCGCATTTAAAAGCTTTCAAATTATGCCATGATAGACTTAGAGTTTTTATGCAAATCAAATAACAAATAGCTTGACCTAATTCAAAGACAAAAAGCATGAAAATGGACAACACAATGCACACTTGCACCCTTAGGGTTACTCCACTTATTGCCTTCAAAAATGGGCCACATTGCATGTTGAGTGTCTTTGGCAAAACAAAAACAAATCAAATGATCATAGTCCCTCGATGACGCTTTCTCAAGTTGCCTAAAAAATGATCAAGTCCCTTAAAGGAAAAATTGCCAAAGACACTTGGCATTATTGCATTCATGGTCTAAACGATGACCCGCGCCCGTCCCGTTAACATCCTAACACAAGATTGTCCACCAAATACAATGGTGGAACAATACTGTTAAAAGGGTTAAAACATAGGAAAGATCTTTGAGAAATTTAGGGTAGACAACTCTTAGTTACTTGATCAAACTTGCAAAACACACTTGCCTACTTTCAAAATACACTCCACAACACAAACTTTCAAAACAACTTTCAAAACATTGAAAACTTTTCAAAAGACAAATACACCTTTGTATACATTCAAACATGGATCATTACAAAGGTTGCCATAACAAATGGCCTCTTTTCAAAACATTTTTCAAAATCACACACAAAGCACCATTTCAAACAATTGAAAGCACCATTTCAAACAATTGAAAAGCAAAGGCAAGTGATCTAAGCAAGTAACTAAGAGCCCATGGATAACCATGGATAGAAAGGGTGCTAATACCTTCCCTTTCTATAATCTACTCCCCGAACCCACGAAAACATCTCAAAGGTTTTTCCTGTGCTTTTTAACCTTTCCTTTAGGATAAAATAAAAAGTCGGTGGCGACTCTTGCTAAACCGAAACATTTGCGAATACGAACGCAAAACCTCAAGTCAGTTCTCCCACCATATCACAGAACTGGCAACTCTGCTGGGGAAAACTTTAAAAGTGGAGTAACCTTAGGGCTTAGATCACCCTTTTGCATGACTAATTGTTTGTTTTGATTGCTTTACATTTTGGTTCTCTTGTTTGGGCTTGAAATCCTACACCCGGATTCGGAGAAACATTTATAGATAGCAATACATTGTGGAAACTGTGCGGGGTATACCGACACGGTTGAAGAAATAACTATATTAGTGCGACATATTTGTGAGTACCGGTAACCCTTGAGTTCAATCAAGGAGAGTACGGGGCCGCTGAGTGATGTCACTAAGCACTAATGACCTAGAACCTTACTTGACCATCTTGGCCTTTTATTAGGGGTAGTGAGATGACCGGCTTTGGTGCAGTCCGAAGTTGGTAGATACTCGATACTACACTCATTGAGGGTTGTTTTCTAAGAATATTTTGGTCGCTAGTTAAGTGGCTAAACCAAAACAATGAACATAGAAAACAATTCAATGATATTGAGCTCCTTAGAACCCGGTTACTATTTATAGGACATGTTTTTAAGCCAACTTCACTCAAGAGGGTACTCACCTATGAAACCTCATGCAAGCCTGAAACTAGGGTTTTGTGTGACTTGCTTGTACATATGTTTGTGCATACATCATGAACATCATAAAGCATCATATGCATCCACTAACCATTTCAAGGGTTTGGATCTTCATCTTTGTTCCTGTTTTGTAGGTCATGGAAATTCTTCGCAGGAAAACTATCCAAGTCAACCTTGTGAGAATCCCTCCTCAACTCAAGGAGCTTACATCCATAATTACATAAAGTTCTCTCTTAAGTGAAAGACATGGTAGACTGCTCAGCCTAGTCAACACCAGCATTGAAGAAGACATGGTGAAAGTGTTGTTCCAGTTCTTTGACCCCCTTCACCACTGTTTCACATTCCCCGACTACCAATTGGTGCCCACTTTGGAGGAATTTTCTCAACTCCTGAGAATTCCTATTCTTAATCAACTACCCTACAATGGTACAGAAAAAGAACCAAATCCTGAAGATGTTGCTCAAGAACTACACTTGCAACCATCTGACATCAAGGGGCATTGGGAAACTAGAAGTGGTATCAAGGGCTTCTTGGCAAAATTCTTGTTTGAGAAGGCACAAGAGTGTTGGAACTCCTTGGATCTGCAAGCCTTTGAAGAGATTGTGGCACTCCTTATTTATGGGTTGGTCTTGTTCCCAAATCCTGACCAACTTATAGATGTCAATGCTGTCAATATTTTCCTATCCAGGAATCCGATACCTACATTGCTTGTGGACATCCTCCACTCATTTTACACACGAACAATGAGAAAGAGAGGTGTTCTCATGTGCTGTACTCCTCTCCTTGCAAGGTGGTTTATTTCTCACCTTCCACAATCTGTTTTGAAGAATGAACAAGGCTTAAGGTGGTCACAACGGTTGATGACCCTCACACACTCTGATGTACATTGGTGTTCTCGGTCCAGAGAAAATGTCATCATCATCGATCGTTGTGGTGAATTCCCTAATGTTACACTACTTGGCATTAGGGGAGGCATTACCTACAACCCTTGTCTAGCTTTGAGACAATTTGGATATGCACGGAGGGATGGCCCTCATGACATGCTGATTCCTGACCTAGTTTTTGACTTTGATGCGCAAGGACTTCGCCAAAGATTCATCAGAGCTTGGAGGATGCCTAACAAGGTAGATAGCAAGAAACTGGGGCACAAGAACTCCATCCCTCTTGAGCCTTACCTCAAGTGGGTACGAACCCGAGCCCAGAATCTTATGATGCCTTACCCTCATATTCTCCCTTTGATTAAAGAGCTTGTTAAGGAAGGAGAGATTCCATACACCATCCTACGTCCTGACATGCCAACATCATGGGAGGAAATGCAAAAGAGTTGGATCCAACTCAAGGAGGAACAGAATACTTTTGAAGCCAGCTTCTACGCCAGTGAGAAGAAGGTTTTGGAGCTTACCCGCCGACTTCATGAGGAGGAGACCCTTAACACTTACATCGCACCAAAGAGGATGCGCAACGTCTTTTTACCTTAAGAAGTTTTTGTAATATTTGGCCCATGGGGCATTTATGTACTGACAAAATTTCTTCTTATTAATATGACGTGTGTTCTTTTTGTCTGCAACAATTTTGAATTTCTAAATCCTTGAATGCATTGCATGAATAAACATATCATTCATCATACGCATAAGCAGGTCTTCACACCAGGTTTCCTTATCTTTCTACTGTTTATCTCAGTAAGATGGATCTCGAACAGACGGTCAAAGATCTACAGGCACAAAACTCACAGTTTCAACAGCTCCTAATGACCTTAGCAAAGGGTCAGGAGGATCTTAAAGCATTGCTAGGGAATAAAGAGCAAGAAAAAGGAAAAAAGAAGAAGAAAAGAGTTGGGGTAGCTACACTGGGAAGAAGATTCGAGAATGAAGCTAGAAGAGTTCTTGAATTTCCCTCCACATCTAATGAGGGAACCGATAAAGGAAAAGGAGCTGCACTACCTTCTGAGTCCGAGGCTGAAGAGGAAGAGGTTGAGGAAGATGAAGACTATTCAGAGCAGCAATACCCGCCAGTGGACGACAAATACAAAATCCTGGAGGATAGACTGGAAGCTATGGAGCTGCAAAGGGTTCCTGGGTTAGATTTTGAAGAATTGGGTTTGATTGCTGGGATTGTGATCCCTCCAAAATTTAAGGTGCCAATTTTTGCAAAATACGACGGTCTGTCTTGCCCGAAGATGCACCTGAGGTCGTATGTCAGAAAAATTCAACCTCATTCATCCGACAGAAATCTTTGGGTACACTTCTTCCAGGATAGCCTGTATGGTACACAACTAGATTGGTTTTACCAGCTTGAGAGGTCAGAGGTGCATAGTTGGGAGGATTTGGTGGCTGCCTTTTATCGCCAGTATCAATATAATGCTGACTTGGCACCAACCCGTACTCAGCTACAAAGTATGGGAATGGCCTCAAATGAGGGATTCAAAGAATATGCCCAGAAATGGCGCGACTTGGCCGGGAGAGTGCAGCCACCTCTCTCAGATAGGGAACTAGTTGATATGTTCTTGGGGACCCTATCTGGACCTTTCTTCAACCATTTAATCGGGAGCTCTTCCGCAGGGTTTACTGAATTGATTCTGACTGGCGAACGGGTGGAAGCTGGTATTAAGAGCGGGAAGATTCAAAGGGATGCCTCTGCATCCACAACTGTGAAAAAGCCATTTCCAGCCAAGAAGGAGGCAGCTGTTGTGTACTCTCAAAAGGGATTGGGGAGAACTGAGCGCCGACCGACTGTAGGGGCCGTGATGATTCAAAATTCGTCAAATGATCAACCTCGTACCAATCAGTCTAGACCTAACCAGCAACGGGTAGAACAACCACAACGGTAGTTCACCCACATCAATATGACGCCTGCACAAGTTCTTCCCCATTTGTTAAAGTTGAATCTGACTGGTTTAAAGGAGGCACCGAAAAACCCTAACACCACATCTCCATACTATCATGCCAATGCCAAATGTGCCTACCATTCTGATAGCGCCGGACATGACACCAACAATTGTTGGGCGCTAAAGAATAAAATTCAAGACTTGATAGACGCAAAAGAGGTTGAGTTCGACGCCTCCGAGAAGCGAAACGTAATATCCTCTCCGATGCCAAAGCATGGCCATCATGTTCATTCCTTTGAAGAAGATCTGTATGTTTCAGCTGTTGATGATCTGGTAACTCCATTACTGACAATCAAGTTGAATCTGTTGAAAGCTGGGATTTTCCCAGGATGTAAAGAAGACTACTACTGTTGTTCCTCCCTACCAATCGATCGTCCATTGCTGAAGATAGGCATCCAAGGCCTAATGGACAGCCAACAAATTATTTTCGAAAAGATTCCTGCTACTCCAACTCCTATCGAAGATGTTTCAATAATCACCATTTCCACCAATCTTTCCAAGGTCCCTAAAAAGCCTGTTAAGATTACATCCACTACGAAGATTGTTCCTCTGAAAATAACCATGCCTGGGCCTGTCCCCTACAAATCTGACAAATCAATACCATGGAATTATGGTGGAGAAATCTACTACCATGGTGTTAAACAAGTTAAGATAACTGAAGAGAGCTCTGACGAAGAAAATGCCGACATTGGAAACATTGTCGGTACGAGCAAGATTACCTGAAGTGGGAGAATTTTCTCTCCAGAGATTGCCCCTCCAAAGGCAATCTTTGGACCCTCAGCTGCTGCCAAGGTTACCCCTGCACCGATAAAACTTTCTGCAAGAACTCCGTTGATTGAAGAAGTTGTTACTCCTGTGGTTGTTCCTCCTACTTCTGCTGATAAGGGGAAATGGATCCAAGATGAGCTCGTCAGGACGAGGGCTCAACCATTGGTCATCCCCGAAACCTCTAAGAAAGAAATGGAGGAGATTCTGAAAGTAATTAAGAAGAGTGATTATGATGTGGTAGAGCAACTAGGGAAAACCCCCTCGAAGATATCCATGTTATCATTGCTGCTTTGTTCAGATGCTCATGCCAAAGCATTAATAAGATTTCTAAAGACAGCCCATGTTCCCCAGGAAACCTCAGCCGATCAATTCCAGGATTATGTAGCCAGCCTTACTGCCGACAACAGCCTGGGTTTCTCTGATGTTGACCTGACTCCGAAAGGAAGAAAGCACAATGACACATTGCATGTGTCAGTTGAATGCCGAGGAACTACTCTTGCCCATGTTTTGGTCGACACTGGTTCTTCTCTGAACGTGCTGCCTAAGAAAGCTATGGATCGATTGGATTATGAAGGCTTGGAGTTGAAACCAAGTAATATCATTGTCAGGGCCTTTGACGGGTCTAAAAGGATGGTACATGGGGAGGTCGACATTCCCATCAAGGTGGGCACTGAAGTATTCCACTCAACTTTCTATGTGATGGACATCCGTCCGTCATACTCTTGCTTGCTAGGGAGACCATGGATACATAATGCTGGGGCAATCACTTCCTCCCTGCATCAGATGCTGAAATACCCTGTCAAGGGAAAAATCATAACTGTACACGGTGAAGAGGAGTACATGATCAGTCATCTGAACTCCTTTAGGTATGTGGAAGTGGAGGGCGAATTCATTGAAACACCGTTCCAACACTTCGAGGAAATTTCTCCCGAGGTTGCAGTAGCAAAGGTCGTAGCTGAGGTACCCAAGCAGGTGGTCAGGATGGCATCTCTGAAAGACGCACAGGCTGCAATGAAGGAGGGAAAGAGCTCAACATGGGGCCAGTTGCCTGAATTTCCTCACAAGACAGACAAATTTGGTTTGGGGTTCACCGCTGCGGGGCAAAAAGCTATGCGTCGCTCAAAAATTGAAAAGACACCCATCAAGATTTCTCCTCATGTAATCAATGCTTTGGAAGACGAAGAAGAAGAGGCCAACATTGAAGATTGGATCTTCCCAACCATCGGAGAGGGACTACACAACTGGGAGGCGAAAGACTTCGTCCCCATTACTTTCATTAATCAGTAACTTATCTTTCGAACATTTCCTGTTGGTCTCTAATAATTACTTTTAAACTATCTGCACACTACTTTTTCACCTCATGCCTTGCCCGGGGCATGTAGGTCCATTTGTAAGGGTTTTGATTCTCTTCATATTCATATGCCATGTTTAATGATTCATTGGACGTTGTTCATTTATAAATTGTTGTGTTCATTTTCTTTCCTTTTGCATTTTTGTTTGTTTAAGGATGGCTATCCCTTACACACACCCACACTCACAAATGCAGGTACCCATCCACTCTGGATTCTATGGGCGACTATTCTGTTGTATTCTTCAATAACTCTGAAGATTTGGTCAATCAGGCTGAATACGAAGATGACGAAGATTGTGAAGTACCAGGAGAGCTAGCCAGACTTCTGCAACAAGAAGAGAGGGTCATCTTACCTCATGAAGAGTTGTTGGAAACAGTCAACTTAGGAACAGAGGAAGACAGGAAAGAAGTATAAGTGGGTGCCAATCTGGAACCAAGTGTCAAGGAGCATTTGATATAGCTGTTAAATGAATATGTTGAAATCTTCGCTTGGTCTTATGAAGACATGCCGGGTTTAGACACAGATATCGTGGTTCACCGTCTCCCTACAAGAGAGGACTATCCACCGATCAAGCAAAAAGTCCGCCGAATGAGGCCCGACATGTCTGAGAAGATTAAAGCTGAAGTAATGAAGCAGTTCAATGCTGGCTTTCTGGCTGTTACATCCTATCCACAATGGGTTGTTAACATTGTGCCAGTACCTAAAAAAGACGGCAAGGTCAGAATGTGTGTGGACTACCGAGATTTGAACAGGGCTAGCTCTAAAGATGATTTTCCGCTACCGCATATCGACATTTTAATTGACAACACAGCTCAGCACAAGGTGTTTTCCTTCATGGACGGATTCTCGGACTACAACCAGATCAAAATGGCCCCCGAGGACATGGAGAAAACAAACTTTGTTACACAGTGGGGTACCTTCTGCTACAAGGTGATGCCGTTCGGACTGAAGAACGCAGGGGAAACTTATCAGCGCGCCATGGTAGCTTTGTTTCATGATATGATACATCATGAGATCGAAGTTTACGTAGACGACATGATAGCTCGATCACAAACAGAGGAGGAACACCTTGAACATCTGCAAAAGTTGTTTGCCCGATTGAAGGAATACAAACTCAGGCTGAATCCAAGTAAGTGCACTTTTGGAGTTAGGTCTGGTAAACTTCTAGGATTTATTGTCAGCAACAAAGGCATTGAGGTCGATCCAGCAAAAGTGAAGGCTATACAAGAAATGCCTGCCCCCCGTACTGAAAAGGAGGTTAGAGGGTTCTTGGGGCGCTTGAACTATATTGCCAGATTCATCTCTCATCTGACGTCTACCTGTGAGCCCATTTTTAAGCTATTGAAGAAAGATCAGGTAGTCGAATAGAACGACGATTGCCAAGCTGCTTTTGATAAGATCAAGGAGTATTTGCTAGAACCTCCTATTCTGATGCCACCCGTCGAAGGAAGGCCGCTGATCATGTATCTGACCGTTTTGGATAACTCAATGGGGTGCGTACTGGGCCAGCATGACGAGTCTGGTCGAAAAGAGCATGCCATTTATTACCTTAGCAAAAAGTTTACATACTGTGAGACTCGCTACTCACTGCTCGAGAAAACTTGCTGCGCTTTGGTATGGGCTGCTCGCCGACTAAGGCAGTATATGTTGACTCATACCACTCTGTTGATTTCCAAAATGGATCCTATAAAGTATATCTTCGAGAAGCCTGCTTTATCTGGAAGAATCGCTAGATGGCAAATGATCCTAACTGAGTATGACATCCAGTATACTACCCAAAAAGCTATAAAAGGGAGTGTACTAGCTGACTATCTAGCTCATCAAGCTATCGAAGATTATCAATCCATGAGATTCGACTTCTCGGACGAGGACATCATGACTTTGGACAACATTGAAGGTAACGGACCGTATGACGAACCTGAAAAAGGATCCCGATGGACCCTGTACTTTGATGGTGCTTCAAATGCACTTGGAAACGGCATCGGTGCGGTACTCATTTCCCCGGAAGTTTTTCACACACCTTTCACGGCCCGACTTTGCTTCAGCTGTACCAACAACATGGCTGAATATGAAGCTTGCATCTTTGGTCTCAAGGCTGCTATAGATTTGGGGATCAAATCTTTGATCGTATTTGGGGACTCGGCTTTGGTTATCAATCAAATCAAAGGAGAGTGGGATACCAAACATCCTAATCTTGTCCCATACAAAGAACATGTTTTGACATTGCTGCCTCATTTCAAGCAGATCACCTTCGAGCACTTCCCGCGAGAAGAAAATCAGCTTGCAGATGCTCTGGCAACAATGTCCTCCATGTTTAAACTCAACTGGGATAACAAGGCTCCCCAAATCACCATCGAGCGAATGGATGAACCTGCACATTGTCATGAGATTAATACCGAAGAAGTAGTGGAACAACCCTGGTTTCACGAAATCAAAAGGTATCTCCAGACTAGAGAATATCCCGAAGGAGCTTCCGTAAATGATAAGAAGTTCCTAAGGAGATTTTCTGCCAAGTTCTTCCTGAGCAACGACATCCTCTATAAACGCAGCCATGATTGTGTTTTACTTTGATGTGTAGACAAAGTTGAAGCAGAGTTGATCATGACTGAGATACACAGCGACACATTTGGCACCTACTTGAGCGAGCATACTATGGATAAGAAGATTCTAAGGGCAGGCTATTACTGGTCTACTATGGAAGCTGATTGCCATCAACATTCCTGTACTTGCCACAAATGTCAAGTCTACACTGACAAAATTCATATTCCTCCTGTTCCTCTCAATGTTCTGACAGCTCCTTGGCCATTCGCAATGTGGGGGATTGACATGATTGGAGAGATCAAACCCACAGCATCCAATGGACATCGCTTCATCCTGGTCGCCATTGACTATTTCACCAAGTGGGTCGAAGCAGCTTCCTTTGCCTCTATTACAAAAAATGTGGTTGCCCGCTTCATCAAGCAGAACCTCATATGCCGGTATGGTGTCCCCGACAGGATCATCACAGACAACGGTACTAATCTGAACAATACTATGATCACCTCTCTATGCGAACAATTCAAGATTTATCATCACAATTCATCTCCCTATCGACCGAAGATGAACGGTGTTGTTGAAGCTGCGAACAAAAACATCAAGAAGATCATTCAGAAAATGACAGTAACCTACAAGGACTGGCATGAGATGCTACCGTTTGCTCTGCATGGATACCGTACCACGGCACGTACTTCAACAGGGGCAACCCCATTTTCTTTGGTATATGGCATGGAAGTTGTCCTACCCATGGAAGTTCAGATTCCTTCTTTAAGGATTATGAAGGACTCTGGTTTGAATGAAGACGATTGGATTCAGACCCGACTTGATCAACTTAATTTGATCGACGAGAAGCGACTCACTGCTGTTTGCCATGGTCAGACGTACCAAAAACGGATGATCAAGGCTTTCAACAAGAAAGTCAGACATCAAGTATATCAAGTCGGAGATCTCGTAATCAAGTAGATTATCTTGCCACAAAGTGATCCCAGGGGCAAATGGACTCCTACTTATGAAGGACCATTTGTAATCAAGAGCATCTTTTCTGGTGGTGCAATGATTCTGACCACCATGGACGGCGACGATTTTCCGCACCCTGCGAACACAGACATAGTCAAAAGATACTACGCATAAAATAACCCGACAAGTCGAAAACCCGAAAGGGTGACTTGGGCAAAAATGGGCATCCCGGTGAACCGAAAAACCGAAAGAGCGGTTCAGGCAAAAATTAGGGATAAAACAAAAAATCTGTACACCCGGCAAGTTGAAAACCCGAAAGGGCGGCTTGGGCAAAAAAGGGTTTCCCGGTGGATCGAAAACCCGAAAGGGAGATTCAGGTAAAAGTCAGGGAATTAAAGCGTATGACTATGTCTCGTCGGATCACTTTAAGGACAATCTCTTCATCAACCAACTCCAAGCTTCTGATCAATCCAGTAATCGGCGGACGAAGCATTGAATGGAAAGATATTCAGAGTTGTGAAGGCTATAGTAGAATGGAATCCCATGGAATTGTTACACATAGCCATCTTTCTTTTGTATAAATTTTTCAATTTTTACGACAACATCCTCTTACTAGGATGCCTGTCTCCTTTGTACAAAGTTACTCATAGAAAGTTAATACAAATACTTTTCCAAATACAGAAATTTGCTTTGTCTTCCTTTTGCTTTTCTACACTTATGTTTTATTTGAGAAACGTCCAATGTTTTGTTAAATAGGCATATGCATTTGAACATAATCATTTCCTTACAAATCAATAAAGATGATTACTGATAAGTTGAAGGTACGGATAGATTATCTTGATGCCCTTTCAGAAGGAATCCCTAGCAGAATTAAATTCCAAATTCCTCAACAAAGTCAAAATCCAGAACTTATTTCCCCAAACAGAATTAAACTTCAGGATCCTCAGCAGAACAAAAGCTTTCTCAAAGCTGATTTCCCCAGCCAGAGAGCCTTCCAGAACTCAATTCCCCTCAGAGTTAAGTTTCAGTATCCCCAGTGGAGCCTTAAAAATCTGAAAATCCTCTCCCCAGTTGAAGTCAAAACTACCAATCCCCAGCGGAGCTAAATTTTCCAACTATCAATCCCCAACGGAACCAGACTAGTGAACCTTCTCCTCAGAGATACCTCCCATCAGATTGAAGATTCTCAGTCTCACTCCTCCAACATGAGTCTCCCAGGTTCTGAACACCCCAGTAGAGATCATCAGAATTCTCATTCCTCACAGATCACCAAGGAGTTCCAATCCCCAACGGTGGTCCTAAGATCCCTCAACAATTGAAGATCTTGTTCCCCGAGCAGTCAGCAGTCAACAAGGATATCTCAGCTTTAGCATTCAGAGATTCCTGCATTCCCCTACAGCAGTCAGTGATTCACTTTCCCCGGCAGCAGTCAAGATTCTCTCATCTCTGGCTATCCAGGATTCATCTATCCTCAATAAGACAACTCATCAGCTTACATGCGCATTCATTACATTCATATATCATAAACATTGATATAACATATATATTGCATCATACATATCATGCAACATAACTTTGTGTTTTAGCTAACATTTCATCCTTTTCAGGATAAGATTAAAAGGCTATCATTAACAATTATTCAGATACAGTGTGGATACACCCCAGACGCGGCGGTCATTCTATTGCTCATTCAGAATTTCAAGTCAGATACAGTACAGATACACCCCAGACACGGCGGTCATTCTACTACTCATTCAGACTACAACAATCAGATACAGACTAGATAGGCTCCAGACACGGCAGCCATTCTATCTCTCATTCAGATTCACTTATCCACCTCAAGGTTCAATGTATTCCAAGCACGGATACCATTCTGACCCTTACAACAGTAGTTTGATTCTCCCCAGTGCATTCGCCACGGAAGTCATTCTATCATTTATTTAGATCCCAGTTACAGTTTCAGATACACTCCAGACACTGAAGTCATTCTATTACTCATACGGATCTCAATCCCAGTTACAGTTTCAGATACAATCCAGACACGGAAGTCATTCTGCTACTCATACAAATCTCAACTTCAGATACAGTCCAGATACGCTCCAGACACGGTTGCCATTTTGTCACTCATTCAAAATTTGTCCCCAACACGCAATTGCTCTATGAACAGATGTTTCTCTGTTACCCAGATACAATACAGATACACTCCAGACACGGCAGTCATTCTGATATTCATTCTACATTCAAACACAGTTACAGCTCAGATACGCCCCAGATACGAAGGCCATTCTTTTGCTCATATAAACTCAGTCTCCATATATAGTTCAAATGCATTCCAAACACGGATACCATTTTGATCCTCATTTTTCTGATCTATCACATTACAGTTCAACAAACATTCCAGATGGCATATCTAAGCCCATCCTCCTACCAGTAATTTCCAGATGGCATCTCTAAGCCCATCCCCCTGTCACATCTCCAGATGGCATCTCTAAGCCCATCTCCAAATGGCATCTTTAAGCCCATTCCCGCACCCATGCTTTGACGAGTGCAAATTTACGGGCACTCTAGTGTCCAATCTCCTTTTACCTTCGAGACGCGAAAGGCAAACTTGCCAATCTAACTCTTCAGGTTCAAGAAGATTGAACAGGGGCAACTGTTGTACCCCAAAATTTGCCCTCTCATTTCATCAACATTTTCTCACTACAAGGCTCTTGGAGCTCAAGATCAAGTTAGGGTTTGCTCTGCTCAAGACTCCTCCTTGCACTGTTGACCCAAATTAGGGTTTGAGTTTGCACAAAGATGTTTTGACCTAAAATGCCCAAATTGACTTCCATGCTTCATGTTGGACTCTCAAGTTTATCCATACCAAGTTTCAAGCCTTGATTCCAATCTTTGCCCAGTCAATTGGACAGTTGACCTAGAAATCAGCTGTATTGGGGAAAAAAGTCAACTGTGGCCAATTGACAGTAAAACTTCATAATTTTTGACCCACATCAACATTTTAAACTCATATGAACCATTTGATCAAGTTTGGATCACAATTCCACAAGAAATTTGATCAGATCATCAAAAGGGCAAAATGGTCATTTTTAGGGTTTTGACTGCACAAAGGCAATTTTTGACTGTTTGACCTATCCAATGGCAAACCAAGCTCACATATGGACTCAAGAAATAAATGGCATTGTCTTGACCCATTCAACAAGTTCAAAAGATCTCAAATACACAAGATTGACAGATGAATTTCCCAGTCAACTGATCAAAATTTGACTGTATACTGAAAAGTCAAACTTTGACTTTTTGGTCAAAATCAAGTGCCAAGATTCATTTTTCATCAAGACTTGTCAAATTATGAAACTTGTTCATCAAGAAATCCAAATTTGCAAATTAGGGTTTAAAATGAGAAAATTTCATAACTTAGAATTTTTCTAAGTTATGAAACTTCCTTATTTTTCCCTAACTTTGTCTCATTTTTTCACCAAGATGCAAATGGATTCAAACAAACTCAAAACATTAAAGTTGTAGTCCATTGCAAAATCTACAACTTTGATTCACAAAGTTTTCTCAAAGGAAGCTTGTAGCTCAAGTTATGATTTTTGGAATAGGGGTGCAAAACATTTTTAACTTAGAGAAATTTTGACCTATTCTAGGCAGGATTTTTGTCCAACTTCTTGGCCATTTTTCACATTCTTCCACTTTGAATTTCAATTTGAATTACAAAGGTGGATTGTAGTACACATTCCAAGCTTTCCAAATTGTCATGGAACTCATCAAACACCCTTGTGGTTAGGGAGAATCGAATTTGCAAAGTTGGGCAAAATTCACTTTTGTTCTTGGCCAAGGCATGTTCATACAAGTCTCATTTTCAAATCAGCATGCTTGGAACTTTTTTGCAGGCCTCTAAACCAAGTTTTCACTCCATAATTAATTGCCTAACCTTTGTGTTCATGCTTTTTTTTGTGCATTTAGTCATTACACAAAGAACTAATCCATAATTAGAAAAAGCAACTTTGCCATTTTTGTAAAGTAGTGCTTTATGTCAAATTCAAAATCCAAGAGGCATGGGCCAGATCTTTGAGGCTAGCATTTGTACACAAATCACTCTGATCAATAACAAGAGGTGCGGCATAGATAGAGAGGATATACAGGCCTGCATAAGGACTTGAACTTACTTACTTCAAAAATAAGCAAGATTGCAAAAACAACTCC
Source organism: Vicia faba (assembly GCA_948472305.1). Classification (NCBI taxonomy): domain Eukaryota; kingdom Viridiplantae; phylum Streptophyta; class Magnoliopsida; order Fabales; family Fabaceae; genus Vicia; species Vicia faba. The sequence goes on along the minus strand of OX451741.1, from coordinate 1,227,834,289 downwards.
AATCTCTCATTCCTGTAAAAACCAGCCAAAGCAAACTTTGCAAACATCTTTCACACTCCCTAACTAACCTAAAGCACGATTCCTTCATCACCAATACCTCCTCAAACACAAAAACATCCTCTTGCTGCAGAAACAGAGCAAGTTCTGCAACTTGACTTCCACAAACATTTCCACTCGTGCATTTTGGCTAAAAAGAGTTCAAACATGTTCCATATCATCCACTGAAGCTATCCCAAGCATTAGATCCAAGCTGTAACATCCTTAACATCGTTTTCCATTTTTGCTTTCAAGCTGTGCAGGTGGACTTCCATAGCACGATACAGGCAGTTTCAGAGCAAGCCAAGCATAGGAGAAGCATCCTTGGACTTCAGGCAAGCTGTACCAAAGCTCAAACTCCATTGAAGATACCTCCATTGCTGTACACGACTCAAGCTGAAACAGGTAAAAACATGAACTTCTATCTCTCAATATAGGAAGAGTTAGGCTTAGGTTTGTGAATGAAACATGTTCTCCTCATAGCCCTGAAGCCATCCATATATTTACTTTTCATTTATATTGAGTATGCTGTGAGAATTTTGGCCATGAACATTGGAGAAAACTTAGGTCAGAAATTGGGGATGAAGAAATTCTCCCTCGTTTCTTAGAGTTAGGTCAAGTTTTTTATATGTATGAATTCGTCTCTTGATGCTCTACATTATTTGTGTTGTGAGTTTTTGCTAAAAGTCAAAGAATCAGGAGTTTATGTTGGACATGGTGAAGCGCGCGTTTTCTGTTTGAAACAAGGCTGGAGGTTGAAGAAGGTTGACTTGGGCTGGGCCTGAGTTGTTTTTACTCTTTGCACACTCTTTTTTAACTTACACCCCCCTGGCCCATTGTGTGAAATATTCATTATTTTTGCATTTTTCTTTTTGTTTCTGATTATAGATTTTTATTCAAACATGAAAAAACACTAAAAATATTTTTTCTCACATTTTTGCATTTATTTGGTATTTATTTGTTTCATTTAGCATATGTATATAAATAAATGTAATACTTTTTATTTAAGATATTAAAAAATAATACAAAAATATATATATTTTCAGCCATTATTTTTTTATTTACATTTTGAAAACATTTTCTAAAATATACCATTTTTGTAAATAATTAATATTTTATTCTTGTATATATTTAGTATATTAAAATATATAATATAAATACTTGTATATTTATTAGAATATTTAGGATAAAAATATGAAAATAATACATTTTTATTTTTATTAATATATGACACTAAAAAAATACTCCTTTTTTTACAATATACTTCTTTTTTTTATTTTTGTATAAACAAATATATAAATATTGTATATAATTAATAAATAATTGCTATTTATTTAGAAAACTAGGGTTTTGCCCTAAACCATAAAAATATTCAAAAATTGACTTTTTTATTTTTGTTTATATTTTACATTGAAAAATAATTTTACATACATAAAAAACCATTTTTGTGCATAATACATTTTGCATATTTATTGTATTTATTTAATTATTGTACAATTAAATAATTTGTATATTCGATATGGATGTAATAGTTATAGATTTAATTTCTTGCTAAATATCCCCCCATTCAAACATTTGTATCTCCATCCCCATAATTATGTTGTAATAATTTAGGACTTTAAATTTCCGCATTAAAAAGCTTTCAAATTATGCCATGATAGACTTAGAGTTTTTATGCAAATCAAATAACAAATAGCTTGACCTAATTCAAAGACAAAAAGCATGAAAATGGACAACACAATGCACACTTGCACCCTTAGGGTTACTCCACTTGTTGCCTTCAAAAATGGGCCGCATTGCATGTTGAGTGTCTTTGGCAAAACAAAAACAAATCAAATAATCATAGTCCCTCGATGACGCTTTCTCAAGTTGCCTAAAAAATGATCAAGTCCCTTAAAGGAAAAATTGCCAAAGACACTTGGCATTATTGCATTCATGGTCTAAACAATGACCCGCGCCCGTCCCGTTAACATCCTAACACAAGATTGTCCACCAAATACAATGGTGGAACAATACTGTTAAAAGGGTTAAAACATAGGAAAGATCTTTGAGAAATTTAGGGTAGACAACTCTTAGTACTTGATCAAACTTGCAAAACACACTTGCCTACTTTCAAAATACACTCTACAACACAAACTTTCAAAACAACTTTCAAAACATTGAAAACTTTTCAAAAGACAAATACACCTTTGTATACATTCAAACATGGATCATTACAAAGGTTGCCACAAAAAATGGCCTCTTTTCAAAACATTTTTCAAAATCACACACAAAGCACCATTTCAAACAATTGAAAGCACCATTTCAAACAATTGAAAAGCAAAGGCAAGTGATCTAAGCAAGTAACTAAGAGCCCATGGATAACCATGGATAGAAAGGGTGCTAATACCTTCCCTTTCTATAATCTACTCCCCGAACCCACGAAAACATCTCAAAGGTTTTTCCTGTGCTTTTTAACCTTTCCTTTAGGATAAAATAAAAAGTCGGTGGCGACTCTTGCTAAACCGAAACATTTGCGAATACGAACGCAAAACCTCAAGTCAGTTCTCCCACTGTATCACACTCATTATTCAAGAAATTGGGCAAATCAGATGCCGAGCTTCGTCCCTACAACATGGTTCTGTCAAATTATGATGGAAAAACCAATTACATACTTAGAATGATACAAGTTGATCTGGTATTAAGGACAACCACAAGGCCAACGTTGTTCATGGTGATCACATAAAATTCCAACTAAAATTTGTTATTGGGGCGTGAATGGATCCATGTCATTGGCGTTGTTCCATCGACTCTTCATAAGAGATTTGTCATATGGAATCCAAACAAAATGATTGAAAATATTGAAGCCGATCAAAGATACTAAAAAGTTGATGTAAAAAAAGTTGGAAGAAGGCACTTCAACCAACATTTAGCCAATATTGCGCCTTGTTATGAGGTTGAAGCAGTCTATACCACTGAGGAGAATGCTACCCATTTTCTAAACTTGCATCTAAATGATGGCTTCATGTGGGATAAAGAGGATGCAGTAGGTTCAATATCTGAAGATGGGGAAAACCCACATACGGGGTGGAGCCTAGTCGACATTGATGACCAATGAGTTTAAGTATATGGCTTGAATTTTCAGCCTATATTGCTGGAAATAGAATGAAATTGGCTTTAGAAGCTGAGAAATTACAAAATATGGTTTTAGAGGCCATGATTAACAATAATAAAGATGACCAATTTGGCCAAACAACAGCTTCAGAAATCCACAGGCTTGATTACATTTATGATGATGAGCCATTGGGGTTTGAAGACCCGTTAAATACTACAAAGAGAATGCAGGTTTAAGATCCACTTGAAGAGATAGATATGGGTGATGGGGAGATCAAAACACCAACTTACATTTCTATTACGAAATTGGATGGTTACTCATATTCAATACCAGGGGATTCTATAACAGTCGGATATGCCTTTGTATTGTATAGTAACTTGTTTAGCAACTCATATCGATTTTCCACAGTGTGGTTAGATACAATGCACCGACAGCCTCTGCATGTCAGGATGTGAATGAAGATAGACTTAGTATCATGCAACTTCCAGGCTATCAATTGTCTTGTCTATGAGGTGCTAGACAAAGTATTGTGTATAGAAAGAAGGAAGGGGATCGATTCACCATTGAGAGCATTAACCCTAAAAGGACGAATATTATGGTGTTCTAACAGCGACAAATTAAACAATAACTTGATGAGCGAAATCTGCTGACGGAAAAAGTGCAATTTTTTTCAATTCCGATGCTAACTTCTCCCCCCTCAACCCGTATCTTGTTTGTTCCGGAAACACGTCTTCCTATTCTATCTTTTCCCGAATCCCCTTTAAGGTATGAAATAAGCCTTTGTTCAATTGATATCAAAAGAAAGATGGATTCCGTTAAATAAATATATGCGAGAGATAACTTTTCCTTTCTTCACTCCTTATTGGATACTATAAGTGGAAAGCAGTCCAACTCCTCTGGAAATGACAGCCAACCAAGATAGGGAGTCTGGAACGAGCAAGCACTTAGGAGAGGAAGTTATATTTCTAAGCCTTATCTTCTCTCTTTAACTTGAGAGGTAGGTAAAGCTGAGTTTAGAGGCACCTCAATTCGGGATGTCAGAACACCAACCAAATCCTAAACTGACTTCGGAACATGTTCGAGAGTTTCTCGATCGAAAGCCTTTCCTATCTAGTGTCAGTTGATCCTTTAGCATGAAAAAGTCAAACCCGAAATGAAAATAAAATTAGTCAAATTGTTGAAAGAATAAATGGATTGCTTTGCATGGGATTATTACGAAATATCTGGTCTGAGTCAAAGCATGGTGGAATTGCAACTATTAATAGACATGGAAACAAAACATGTACCTGCGGGTACCCGTCTGAACTCTCCCCGAAGTTGACGGAGAAAACCTTCATTGACTGGGTTTAGGTTTTAGTTTTGGTTTTCCTCAATTATAAAATATGGGGACAGGTTGGGTAATGGGGACACTAGTACCCACCCCAAACCCCTCCCCGAATCCACCCCGTTTATTTCATTATGTACATTATTATTTATTTTTGATAATTTAGAATATTAAATATGTGGCCAATATTTTGATAATTTAATTTGTATTTATTATTTGAAATATTTGAAATATTTGAAGTGTACGTATGAAATTTTTTGAGCTTGTTTTATTTTATTATTTATAATGTAATTTAATTTTGAAAAAAATAAATAATTTTATTAAAAAAATTATTTTACTAAATGGATGGTGGCGGGGTAGGGATACCCGAACCCAACCCGAATCCGTTTAGGGACTGTTTGGGTTTTAATTCTCCATTCCCGTTTGGGTTTAGGGCTGGGAACGAGGATTGTTTAGGGATTTGGGAGAGGTAATAATCGTCTCCGACCTACCCAGTTGACATGTCTAACTATTAATTCGTCCAGGGAAAAAGCCAGTGAAGCATTAACCTCGAAGGTTCGCCCCATAAATAATGTTGAAGATAAAGTAGGAAATTAAAAGGCTTCCAAAAAGCAATTTCATTCGAACTGCCAGGTATGTCGAGTGGTTAACTAACATTGTCCATGTGATTAAGAAAAATGGGACTCTTTGAGTTTTTATAGCTTTTAGAGATTTGAATAATGCAACACCAAAAGATGAATATCCAATGCCTGTGGCAGAGATGTTGGTAGAATCATCCGCCTATTTCAAATATTTAAGTACGTTGGATGGTTATTCTGGATATAACCAAATTTTTTATAGCAGAAGAAGATGTGCCCAAAACGGAGTTTCGATGCCCAGGTGCTCTAGGGACCTATGAGTGGGTAGTGATGCCCTTTAGTCTAAAAAATGCAGGAGCAATTTATCAAAGGGCTGTGAATTCAATGTTTCATGACTTTATAGAAAATTTCATGTAGGTTTATACCGATGATATAGTTGTGAAATCTTCCTCTAAAAATGGTCACTTCGACCATCTTTGACAATCCTTTTGAAAGGATGAGGAAATATGGACTAAAAATGAATCCATTAAAATGTGCTTTTTGTGTCCATGCAGGAGATTTTCTAGGGTTTGTCGTGCACAAAAAATGCTTTGAGATCAATCAAAACAAGACCAAATCTATTTTGGACCTCAAGCCTCCTTCAATAAAGAAATAGCTTCAGTCTTTGTTAGGGAAAATAAATTTCTTGAGGAGATTTATATCCAATTTAAGTGGCAAGACGAAAGCTTTCTCGCTATTACTTCAACTCAAGAGTGAAGGTGAATTCCAATGGGGAAGCGAGCAATAAAAGGCCTTTAATAAGATCAAAGAATATTTTTCGAAGCCTCTAATTCAATTGATGCTGAAACTATGTATACCATAATATAAAAATTATGCCTATGTGTGATACGGTGAGAGAACTGACTTGAGGTTTTGTGTTTGTATTCGCACTCGTTCGGTTTAGCAAGAGTCGCCACCGACTTTTTATTTATCCTAAGGAAAGGTCAAAAAGCACAGGAAAGACCTTTGAGATGTTCTCGTGGGTTCGGGGGGTAGATTATGAAAAGGGAAGGTTCTAGCACCCTTTTCATCCATGGTTATTCATGGGCTCTTAGTTACTTGTTTTAGATCACTTGCCTTTGCTTTTCAATTGTGTGAAATGGTGCTTTGTGTGTGTGGTTCTGAAAATGTTTTGAAAAAGATGCCTTGTCTAGGCAACCATTGTAATAATTCTTTACTTGAATGTTTTACAAAGCCGTTTGTCTTTTTGAAAAGATGTTTCAATGTTTTGAAAGTTGTTTTGGAAATTGTGTTTGTGAAGTGTGTTTGAAAATGGCAAGTGCGTTTTGCAAGTTTGATCAAGTAACTAAGAGTTGTCTACCCTAATTTACTCAAAGATCTTTCTCATGTTTTAACCCTTTTAACAGTGTTGTTTCACCATTGTATTTGGTGAACAACCTTGTGTTAGGATGTTAACGGGACAGGCGCGTGGGTCATCGTATACAATCATTGAAGGCAACTTGTGAGACGCTCTAGCAATTTTTGTAAGGGACGAGATCATTTTATCGAAGGCAACATCGAGGGTCATTGAGGGACTACGATCTTTGTTTATTGAAGGGACGTTTACTAGAGTGTCTCATACTCGAGGGACATGATTGCATTTTTCCGAGGCAACAAGAGAGGTTACCCTAGAGGTGCAAGTGTGAATTGTGTATTGATTTTCATGAATTTGTCTTGTATTAGGTTATCTAGCGGTTGATTTTGAATCTTCGCATACAAACCCTAATTACTATACAGTATATAGAAAGCGATAAATTGCGGGAATTTAAAGTCTAAGCTATTACAAATAAGTATCCGGGGATGGGGGTACAAATGTTTACAAATGGGGATGAGTCTTATCAGAATAATGGTGTCCAAGTGTTATTTACAACCAAATCGAATCATCGCATTCTCAATGTAAAAATAGCAAGGTATAAGAATCAAAGAGAAATAAAAGTATTGTGCAATGTATGTGATTATTTACAAATGATCAAAGTGTTAACTTAATGTATTAAGTATTTTATTATTATTTTGTTTTTATTAATGTTAATTATAAATAAAAAGGGTTTTAAAGAGAAAAGTATTTAATTCAAAACAAACTAATTATTTATGTATTTTTTAAAATGTAATAAACATTAAAAATATTTTTGTACAAAAGTTTAATATTCTATTTTTATTTAACCAAAGAAAATAGGAATTAGATTATATAAAATAAGAAAATAAGGTAAGAAAAAAGTATTAGTTTGAAATAAATAAAAAAAGGGTAAGAGATTAAATGGGCTTGATGTTATATGTTTGGCCCAAACAAAAAAAAACAAGCAGATTCAAAGAAAGGGGGTGTACACGCTCAAAGAGGGGTATTGGGCTTAAGGGTTCATTTTGTTGGGGACAGGCCCAAATGCGTTCACAATGTTTTTTAGGGTTTCACTTTGTTTTGTTCAGAATAGGGTTTCAGTGTTTGTTGAGCGGCGCCGTTCCCTTTCTTCCTCATCGTTCTCTTCCTCGCTCTCAACAGAGCTTCTGATGTCCTCCGCTCGTCTTAGCCGCCGGACGCCACCTCCATCCTCCTCTCTTCACGGTCGTTCAGGCAATGATGAAAAAAAGGTAATAATTTCTGTTTTTCACGCTTTAGGGTTTCAAAACTCGTGCATGTTATTGATTTTACATATTCTGATCTTCTATGTTATTTATGTTTCTGTGAGGTGTAAAAAGAAAGAGGACAATACCTTTAGCGTTTGTTGTTGGGGAGGAGAATGAGAGTTTGGACAGGAGGCGTCTTAGGCGGCCAAGGCGTGGGAGCTTGTAATGTTGGCTTTTCTGGTAACCTCGTATCTTTCTTTTGAATGGTTTTATGATGATAGTGTCTCTGAAAACCCTAGGATACTTCACTTCTGCCTCTCTTCCTATCTGAATGCTTTCTTCTGAGTTGCTTATCTGCTTCTGAGTTGCTTATGTTTCTGAGTTGCTTTTGCTTCTTGTTTTTCTGATAACTTGATGATGTTGATGGTGTTGCCTTATTCTGAGAATGTCTTTTTGGCTATTGTGGATTGGATTTCTGTTTTGGCCTATGATGAACTTTGGTTCTGAGGCGCTTTGGCTTGAATGCTATGCAGTTTGTAAGTTTAACTCGTGTTTGACAGACTTCAGGGCTTATGCAGGCTTGAGGTAGGTTTCTGGTAGTTTGAAGGTTTTATTCTGGTTACAGGCTTGCTTGAAGCAGGTTTTTAGCAGGCAAGCTTCTGTAACAGTTTTGTGGGTTTTTTCTTGAAGGCAGCTTGTGCGTTTTGACAGGTTTTAGGAGGTTAGGAGGTTTGAAAGTCTGCTAGCTTGAAGGGTTTGCTGGTAACAGGTTTGCTTGATTTTGTAAGTTTGTTTCTGTAACAGGTTTGAGGCTTTGGCTTGAATGCTTGCCTCTGTAACAGGTTTGAGGCTTTGGCTTGAATGCTTGCCTCTGTAACAGGTTTGAAGGCAGGCTAGGCTGTACTTGAGGTGTTATGCAAGCTTGTGCTTGTATGCAGGCTTGTTTATGTTCTTGACACATGTTTGAAGTTGGTGTTTTTAGGCAGGCAAGCTTGGAGGTTGTGGTTATGTGTTTTCAGTTTTTGTGATATCTTTTTCTATGTCTTCCTGCCCCCTTTACAGTGTTGGACATCCTATTATGTTTATTGTCCTCTAAGCCTACAAACTGTAAGCCTCTACTTCTCTCTCTCTTCCTCTCTCCACCGAAAAAAGCATATTATATTGCTTAGAGTCCCTTTTTTCTGAAAAGGTGTTGGTTGGGAAATGATGAAAGTTTTGCTTGCATTTTAGCTTTTCTCTGCATATCTTCTTACCTCCAGATTTTCTGCCTTTTGTGTACTTTCTTCTGCATTGACAGTTTGATGGCTTCTTTGACAATTTGACAGCTTGGTTGACATTTTGAACTTGTGCAACTTGTTTGTTCAGTTTGAACTTTGGCATATTCAGTTTGTACATGTGCAGCTTGTTTGAATTTGTGCATCTTTGTGCATTTTTCTTAATATGCTGCCTTGTATTTAATTAATTCATGCTTGCAAACACTTTTTCTTTCCCTCTTTGTGAACCAAGGAGAGACATCTTCTTGCGATTTGCAGAGAGGATGAACAAACTGATTCCGACCAACACCTTTAATGATGAGTTTTTATGATTAATTGTCTGAAAAAATACTTTTCCAAATTAATCTGTGTTTGACTTCTCTTTTTCTTTTTGCAGGTAAATATCAGTTGAGTAAAGGATGCAACAGTAGAAGATGAAGACTTCAAGAGATTTAGGATATAGTTTTATTTTATTTCTAATCATTTGTAATAACATTATTGTAAACACTGTAAATAAATTTACAGTATTCAAATAATATTTGTAACAAACAATTAAAAATGAATAAAAAATCTTTTTTCAGTTAATTCTTTTAATTCTTCTGCAATTGCTTATTTAATTATTTAAATTTCTTGAGTCATAATAATTGGAAATTATCCCAATAATCTTAACTTAGAAATTATAAATAATCAACAAACGTCGCATTCTTCTAGCCTTGTATTAACCAACAATAAACCTGACGTTCCAATTAACCATATATATTGCACAGTTAAACAAACAAACGTCCATACGCCTTTCACTTCACTGCAAATTTTCAATCAGAAGCCTCAGCTTCTATCCCAGAGGTTCAGGTTTTGAGAAACAAACTGAAATCTTGAATAGGCGTCAAAGCAGTGTGACAACCAATTAAGACACTGTGGATTCAAATTCTTCTGAGAATGCTCGTGCAAACCCTAATTCTTGATTTATTGTCAAAGAAACGTCCGCCTGATCAAACCCTGAGCCAAACTCAACTAAATCACTAAAAACCCTAATAATCTGCTTGGACTGATTCAAAAGTTAATGGAAACCCTATTTTTGTTTGACTGATAGGAAAAGTTTGTTTGATCGATTCTTGAGCCAATTTGAAAAATCAGGAAAAGCCCGAAGCTGCGATTTCTTGTGAAAAAGGGAGGGCAAATTTTGGGGTACAACACTATGTTTGTATTTTTCTTGTACAAAGTTAAAACAATATATAAAGCCAGTTGATGTGTATGTTTCATCTCATTTTGATGTTATAAAACATATGTTGTCCAAACCTATTTTGCATAGTCAAATTGGAAAATAGGCGCTTGCATTAACTGAATACTCATTGACATATGCGCATTTAAAGGCCATGAAAGGACACATTATCACAGATTTTATTGTGGATCATGTGATAATTGAACCATCCCAAAACTTGATGGATGTGAAATATTATAAGTTATACTTTGATGGTTCAAGCCACAAGAATGAGATTGGTGTTGGGATTATAATAATTTCTCCTAGAGGGATCCCAATGAAATTTAAATGCAAATTCGAAGGATTTTACTCAAACAATGAGGAAGAATATGAAGCTTTGATCATTGATCTCAAAATCATGTTGGATCTGGGAGCAACAAGATTTGAAATTAAAGGTGAACCTAAATTGGTAATTAAAAAAATAACCAGAGAGTACAAGTGTATCGAGGAAAACTTGATAATATACTTTGAAATGGTGAATAGACTGTTAAAACATTTTGATTATGTCGATATCTAGCATGTGCCTCGTATGGAGAACCAAAAGGTCAGTTATCGTGGCAGGATTTTTGAGATTAAGCTATTGATTAACCTAACTCAGAAAAAATCAAAAGTCACCACCAAACTTTATTGTTTCCAAATAAATGAGAAAATATCGATATAATCTACAAAAAGAAAGATCTAGGTACGGGAGTCGGTTATGAAAAAGGAAGGTATTAGCACCCCTCACATTTGTTGTACTCAATAGGATCCACTCTAGTTGTTATAATCAAATGGTGTTATTATCTAAATCTTAAACTTGCTAATAATGCATGAATGAATTAATTGTGAAAAAGAACAAGGTTTTTATTATTGAGTTCATTCGAATTTTGCAACCTAGTGCCTAAGTATCCCAAAGGGAATCAGAACATCTATAGTTCTTTCTGAAAAAAGTTTATTTGTTGATTATTTTTAAATGAATAGACATGTCATCATATTCGAGTGCAAAACTTACTACCCAAATTATGAGGAAGGAGCATTTCCACCATCTTGATGGAGTATTTGCTTGGATTTAATCAACAAGGCAATTTCTCAACATTCAAGTGGAAAATGTCAATCACTTCACAACATATTGTAGAAGTATATTAGTTTTCATAACTACAAGAATCAATTATTGTATAATCTTTGAGAAAAGATTTTTAAATGGAAATGTGCACAAAGGGTACAAAAGGTTTTGAATGTGTTGATGTATTTTGTTAGGAGATACATCAAATGGTCCTCCAAAGCAGGGGATATTTGAGTAATCTTCCTTTAATTTTTGAAATGATTAAGTATTAGTACTAAAGAATATGAAATAAGGGCAAGTACTTTGTACGTACGAGCCAGGCGTTTCACGAACAAACTACTCTAAGAAGAGGTAAGGAAGGCTCTCGCTCATCTTTCCCCATTTCCTTAAGGCTCACGACATATTTATACGTATCATATTTATCAAGTATTTTGAATTTGATTAAGAAAAGATTTTGGTCTTTTAAAAGAAAAGGATTCAATGCAAAAAGAAAAGAAAAGAAAATGGGAACTTCAACCCTAATTTTTATCATGCATTGGTGGACCTAAGGGCCCCTATGTGTATGCTCCTCCCGCTATGGTTCAAAGAGATGTTAGTATGATGTTTGATGATTTCTATAATCATATGATTCCATAGGAAGCACGAATTATACCAACTCCTCAACCATGAAGTAGTGCATTAGGCTACATCTAATGGTATTTGTGATACGGTAGGAAAACTGACTTGAGGGTTTGCGTTTGTGTTCGGAATTGTGCGGTTTAGCAAGAGTCGCCATCGACTTTTTATTTTATCCAAAGGAAAGGTCAAAAAGAACAGGAAAGACCTTTGAGATGTTTTCATGGGTTCGGGGGGTAGATTATGAAAAGGGAAGGTGCAAGCACTCTTTTCATCCATGGTTATCCATGGGCTCTTAGTTACTTGTTTAGATCACTTGCTTTTGCTTTCCAATTGTTTGAAATGGTGCTTTGTGTGTGTGTGGTTTTGGAAATGCTTTGAAAAAGAGGCCTTGTCTAGGAAAACTTTGTAATGATTCTTGTTTGAATATATACAAAGGTGTTTGTCTTTTTGAAAATATATTTCAATGTTTTGAAAGTTTGTTTTGAAATTGTGTTGTGATGTGTGTTTGAAAGTAGCAAGGATGTTTTGCAAGCTTTTGATCAAGTAACTAAAAGTTGTCTACCCTATTTTACTCAAAGATTCTTCTTATGTTTTTAACCCTTTTGACAATGTTGTTTTACCATTGAGTTTGGTAGACAACCTTGTATTAGGATGTTAAACGGGACAGGCATGGGTCATCGTATAAACCATGATATCAATTGTGCTAAGTATCTTTTAGCAATTTTCCGGGGGACTAGATCATTTTGTATAGGCAACCAAGATAGCATCATCGAGGGACTATGATCTTTTGTTTTGTTTTGCCAATAGATACTCATCATGCATATCATGGCCATTTGTTTAGGCAACCAAGTGGAGATACCTTAGGGGTGTTTATGTGCAAGTGTGTTTTATTGCATGCAAGAGTTTATCTTGAATTAGGATTTTCTATTTCATTGATTTTATCTTTACATACATATCCTAATTACTAGCATTTACATTTGAAAGCAATAAAATGCGGAAATGTAAAATCCTACGCTATTACAGCATTTAGGGGATGGGGATACACATTTGTACATGGGGTGGTTCAACAAGAAAAATAGATAAGGAAATAAAATAACAAAGGGAAGATAGAGAGAAAGAGAGAGAGGGCTAGCGCGCTGCTGAGAGGAAGTCAGAAGTTCTGACCCAGGCCTATTTCCAGATTATCAACCTTTTGGTGAAAAGGTATGAGTCAAAACTTCTGACTCTGGCACCTGCAAACAGAAACCTGTTAGTGGGAATGTCAAAAGTTCTGACCCCCATGCGCTGCAAGATAAAAGTTTGTTAGTGGGGAAGTCAGAAGTTCTGACCATGTTGGAAATGCAATAATTCTCAGAAGTTCTGATATTATTGACAGCAAAACAGGCTTCAGATGTGCTAACGTCAAAGTCAGAACTTGGCTTCTCCCTGTGCTAGCCAGAACATCTGCAGTTTTATTATTTTTCCACAAAACAGAAAACATGCTTGGGATAACCTCAACAAATGTCAAAGTGTTTCAGGAGACAGAACCAACAAGGTCACAGGAAGGTTCTACACTAATTCACTTCCTACTTAAACATTCAGAGGTATAAAAATCCTCAGAACGCAAACAGCAGCAACATGATATTTACATTATGTTTTATTGAGTCTGCAAAGCTGATGATGCTTAGCAGCGTGATGAAAGTCAGCAGGTGCTTACCTGGCTGTTGAAAAATTCTGTGAGTGGGAGCTAGCTTTAGCTCTGATGGTGTTCTGGACAGGTTCTTTTTAGAATGGGTGGATGGAGAAGGTATGAGTATGTATGGTCAGAAATTGTATGGGTGTTCTTTGGTCATAAAGCAAACTGGGTATTAATGAAGTTTGGAGGTAGGAAGTTCAAAGTTTGTGAAAAATACCAGGGATTTTTTTGGACAAAGATTCACAAGGTTTTTCTTTTACTAGAGTTTTCTGTTTCTTCTCTAGCAATTTTGTTCTGGTTGTTTTTTCACGTCCCCCCTGTGATGGACAATGGTGTCCTATTTATAGGCAAGACTTTATGGATTTTTGAACGTTAAATGGCGCCAATATTATGCAGTAGAGGTTAACTTGTTTTTGAAGGAAGTTCATGAAAAGTTGTGATGATGGATAGCTTTTCAGCCTAGGCTGGAACAGTAGGAAAGGATTGAGGAGAAGTGACCTCTATATGTGAAAAGTGGCGCATAGACCCATGCCTAAACCTTCACAAAGGTGTTTACCAAGCCACACATGGAGAGACCCCTTGGATGAATGTTCAGGAGTGGTTGGGAGCATTAATGAGCATTAAATGGTGATGAGATTTATCAACATCAAAAATCTTGTAATAGGAGATTTTGCATCATTACCTAAAACTTGAGCCAGCTGTTCTGCTTCACCAAAAAAAATGTAAACCAAGCTCTAACCTTGGCCTCTTGCTGTCTCAGCAAGTTCTGAGAGTTTTCTAGTATGCTCCTTTGATATGCCTTTAAAGTTTCTGGACTTAGTGATCCTGCTTCAGTACTTTACCCAATCTGCTGATCCGATTATCTTCTGATCCCAGTACGTTCTGAAGGAGTTTCTGGCTTTGTTGCTTTTTCTAGCAAACTCTGATTAAACTTTTACGTAGCTGCTGAAAAAGCCATGTTCTGACTGAAGATCACGTGCTGAACCACGTTTACAATCTCTGACTGAGCTGGTGTAACTGCTGAAAGAGCCATGATCTGACTGAATGTTATGTGTTGAGCCAAGTTTGCATCTTCTGACCATTTTTGCCTGGAGGTTGGTGCAGAAGCTCTGAAGTTCCATTTTCTTCTTAAACACCCCCTTTTTTAGAGAGAAATTCCCAATGTTTAGAATTTAATTTTTCCAATTGTTTGCTTGGAAAGGAACGATAATGAAGGGCTTGGCTTTGTTTAAGAGAAAAACCTGAGAGTTCAGGATGAATTCCTGAAGGATGGGAGGGAAAATTTTGGGGTACAACAGTTGCCCCTGTTCAATCTTCTTGGACCCGAAGAGTTAGATTGGCGAATCTGCCTTTCATGACTCGAAGGTAAAAGAGGATTGGACACTAGAGTGCCCGTAAATTTGCACCTGTCCAAATATAGGTGAGGGAATGGGCTTAAAGATTCCATTTGGAGACGGTAGAATCTTGCTGGAGATGGGCTTAGAGATGCCATCCAAAACTTATTTGTTGAATATTAGTAGAATGAACATTAGGATGGTATCCGTATTCGGAACGTATCTGAGCTGTATCTGGAGATTGGGTTCGTATAAGCAAGGGAATGGCGTCCGTGTCTAGAGCGTATCCAAGCTGTAATTGTATTTGGTTCTTGAATAAATATCAGAATGAATGCCGTGTCTGGAGTGTATCTGTATTCTGAATGGGTAACAGAGAAACCTCTATGCAGGGAGCATCTATGTGCTGGGGATAAATTCCGAATGAGTGACGGAATGGCGACCGTGTCTGGCGCGTATCTGGACTGTATCTGAAGTTGAGACCTGTATGAGTAGCAGAATAACTCCCGTGTCTGGAGTGTATCTGTACTGTATCTGGGATCTAGACAAGTGACATAATGACTTTCGTGTCTGGAGTGTATCTGAACTTGAGGTTTGGTAGTTGAATCTGAATGAGAGATAGAATGGCTTCTGTGTCTGGAGCGTATCTAGTCTGTATCTGATATTGATATCTGTATGAGTAGCAGAATGACTTCTGTGTCTGGAGTTTATCTGTACTGTAACTGGGATCTGAATAAATGACAAAATGATTTCCGTGGTGACTGCACTAGGGAGAATCAAACTTCTGGTGTAAGGGCCAGAAAGGCATCCGTGTTTGGAGCGTATCTGAACTTGAAGTTGATAGTTGAATCTGAATGAGAGATAGAATGGCCACCGTGTCTGGAGCGTATCTAGTCTGTATCAGATTGCTGAAGTCTGAATGAGTAGTAGAATGACCGCCGTGTTTGGGGTGTATCTATACTGTATCTGAATAATTGTTAGCGATAGCCTTTTAATCTTATCTTGAAAAGGGTAAAATGTTAGCTAAAACACATAGTTATGTTGCATGATATGTATGATGCAATGCACTGTGTTTCATCAATGTTTATGATATATGAATGTAATGAATGCATGTAAGCTGATTAACCGTCTTGTTGAGGAAGATAAATCCTTGATAAGTGGAGATAATGGAATCTTTGACTGCTGCCGGGGAAGGTGAATCCTTGACCGATGTTGGGGATTCCAACAAAATCTTTGATTATTGAAGATGAGAAATCCTTGCTGACTGCTTGGGGATTAAAGATCTTTGATTGTTGAGAATGAGAAATCCTGGGGTCGCTGCTGGGGATTGAATATCCTCGGTGACTGGTGGGGATTTAACAAGAGCTTTGACAACCTCTGCGGGGAATGAGAATCCTTCATGACTTTCCTGGGAAGTAAGGAGAACTCTGAAGACCTCTACTGGGGAATTAGAACCTGGGAGGCTTCTGCTGGAGAAATGAGATCGAGAATCTTCGATCAGCTGGGAAATAAATCAGTGGGGAGAGTGTTTACTCGGCTGGGGAAATCAGGAGCTTGGGTGTATGCCAATCTACTGGGGAATCATCCTAGTTGGGCATAAGCCAAGAAGTTAACTGTTATCCGCTTGGTTCTCAGACTTTTAAGATAACCTGCTGGAGAATTTGGGGGAAGCTGAATGGTTCCCACCGGGGATTGATAGTTGGAAATTTTGACCTCACTGGGGAAGAAGATTTAGAATATTCTAGCTCCGCCGGGGATATGTATTTAAGGGTTTTCAGGCTCTACTGGGGATTAGGATTTTGGAGACTTAACTCTGATGGGAACTTTGAAACTTAACTCCACTGGGGAAGTAAAGTTTAGAATACACTGGCTCTGCTGGGGATCTGGAAATTTATCTCTGCTAGGGATGCATATTCCATGGTTTTAGCTTTGTTAAGGAGCTGAATGATGTACCGCAGGGGATTTCTTCTGGAATAGCCTAAAGATATCTTCCTACACCTTCAACCTACCAGTAATTATCCTTTCTCAATTTAGTTTTATTCGTAAGCAATGATGATATTCAAATGCATATGCCTATTTAATAAAACTTTGGACATTTTCAAATAAAACACAAGTGTAAAAAGAAAGGAAAGGTAAGCAAATTCTGCACTTTGAAGTATCTTTGTATTAACTTTTGTAAGTATTTTTATACAAAGGAGACAAACATCCTAGTAAGAGAATGTTGTCGTAAAATTGAGAAAAATTTTATACAAAAAGAAAGATGGCTATGTGTAATAATTCCATGGGGTTCCCATTTTGCTATAGCCTTCACAACTCTGAGTATCTTGTCCATTCCTTGCTTCGTCCTCCGATGATTGGATTGATCAGAAGCTTGGAGTTTGTTGGTGAAGAGATTATCCTTAAAGTGATCCGACGAGACATAGTCATACGCTTTAATTCCCTAATTTTTGCCTGGACTGCCCTTTTGGGTTTTCGATCCACCGGGAAACCCTTTTTTCCCCAAGTCGCCCTTTCGGGTTTTCAACTTACCGGGTGTACAGATTTTTTGGTTTATCCCTAATTTTTGCCTGAACCGCCCTTTCGGGTTTTCGATTCACCGGGATGCCCATTTTTGCCCAAGTCGCCCTTTCGGGTTTTCAACTTGTCGGGTCATTTTATGCGTAGTATCTTTTGACTATGTCTGCGTTCGCAGGGTGTGGCAAGTCGTCACCGTCCATGGTGGTCAAAATCATTGCCCCGCCAGAAAAGATGCTCTTGATCACAAATGGTCCTTTTTAAGTAGGAGTCCACTTGCCCCTGGGATCACTTTGCGGCAAGATGATCCGCTTGATTACAAGATCCCCGACTTGATATACTTGACGCCTGACTTTCTTGTTGAAAGCCTTGATCATCCGTTTATGATACGTCTGACCATGACAAACAGCAGTAAGTCGCTTCTCGTTGATCAAATTAAGTTGATTAAGCCGGGTCTGAATCCAATCGTCTTCACTCAAACCGACATCCTTCATAATCCTTAAGGAGGGAATCTGAACTTCCATAGGTAAAACAACTTCCATGCCATATACTAAAGAAAAGGGGGTTGCCCCTGTTGAAGTATGCGCCGTGGTACGATACCCGTGCAGAGCAAACAGTAACATCCCATGCCAGTCCTTGTAGGTGACTGTCATCTTTTAAATGATCTTCTTGATATTTTTGTTCGCGGCTTCAACAACGCCATTCATCTTTGGCCGATAGGGAGATGAATTATGATGATAAATCTTGAATTTCTCGCACAGAGCGGCGATCATAGTGTTATTCAAATTTGTACCGTTGTCTGTAATGATCCTGTCGGGGATACCATACCGGCATATGAGGTTCTGCTTAATGAAGCGGGCAACCATATTCTTTGTAACAGAGGCGTAGGAAGCTGCTTCGACCCACTTGGTAAAATAATCAATAGCCACCAGGATGAAGCGATGTCCATTGGATTCCGTAGGCTTGATCTCTCCAATCATATTGATTCCCCACATTGCGAATGGCCAAGGAGCTGTCAGAACGTTGAGAGGAACAGGAGGAATGTGTACCTTGTCTGCATAGACTTGGCATCTGTGGCAAGTACAAGAATGTTGATGACAATCAGCTTCCATGGTAGACCAGTAGTAGCCTGCCCTTAGAATCTTCTTAGCCATCGTATGTCCGCTTAAGTTGGAGCCAAAGGTGCCACTATGTATTTCGGTCATGATCAACTCTGCTTCAACCTTGTCCACACAATGAAGTAGAACACAATCATGGCTGCGCTTATAAAGGATACCATTGCTCAGGAAGAACTTGGCAGCAAATCTCCTTAAGAACTTTTTGTCATTGATTGAAGCTCCTTCAGGGTATTCTCGAGTCTGGAGATACCTTTTGATTTCATGAAACCAGGTTTGTTCCACTACTTCTTCGGTATTAATCTCAAGACAGTGCGCAGGTTCTTCCATTCGCTCGATGGTGATTTGGGGAGCCTCATTATCCCAATTGAGTTTAAACATGGAAGACATTGTAGCCAGAGCATCCGCTAGCTGATTTTCTTCTCGCGGGAAGTGTTCGAAAGTAATCTGCTAGAAATGAAGCAACAAAGTCAAGACATGTTCTTTGTATGGGATAAGATTAGGATGCTTAATGTCCCACTCTCCTTTGACTTGATTGATAACCAAAGCCGAGTCCCCAAATACGACCAAAGATTTGATTCCCAAGTCTATAGCAGCCTTGAGACCAAAGATGCAAGCTTCATATTCAGCCATGTTGTTGGTACAGCTGAAGCAAAGTCGGGCAGTGAAGGGTGTATGGCAACCTTCCGGAGAAATGAGTACTGCACCGATACCGTTGCCAAGTGCATTTGAAGCAACATCAAAGTACAGGGTCCATCGGGATCCTTGTTCAGGTCCGTCATATGGTCCGTTACCTCCAATGTTGTCCAATGTCATGATGTCTTCGTCAGGGAAGTCGAATCTCATAGACTGGTAATCTTCGACGGCTTGATAAGCTAGATGATCAGCTAGTACACTCCCCTATATAGCTTTTTGGGTAGTATACTGGATATCATACTCTGTCAGGATCATTTGCCATCTAGCGATTCTTCTAGATAAAGCAGGCTTTTCGAAGATATACTTGATCGGATCCATCTTGGAAATCAGCAAAGTGGTATGAGTCAACATATACTGTCTTAGCCGGCGAGCAACCCATACCAAAGCACAGCAAGTTTTCTCGAGCAGTGAGTAGTGAGTCTCACAGTCGGTAAACTTTTTGCTAAGGTAATAAATGGCATGCTCTTTTCGGCCAGACTCGTCATGTTGGCCCAGTACGCACCCCATTGAATTATCCAAAACAGTCAGATACATGATTAACGACCTTCCTTCGACGGGTGGAATCAAAATAGGAGGTTCCAGCAAATACTCCTTGATCTTATCAAAAGAAATTTGACAATCGTTGTTCCATTCAACTACCTGATCTTTCTTCAACAGCTTGAAGATTGGCTCACAGGTAGATGTTAGGTGAGAGATGAACCTTGCGATATAGTTTAAGCGTCCCAAGAAACCACTAACCTCCTTTTCAGTGCGGGGGGCAGTCATTTCTTGTATAGCCTTTACTTTAGCAGGATCAACCTCAATGCCTTTGTTACTGACAATAAATCCCAAAAGTTTACCAGACCTGACTCCAAAAGTGCACTTGCTCGGGTTCAGTCTGAGCTTATACTCCTTCAATCTGACAAACAGCTTTTGTAGATGATCAAGGTGTTCTTCTTCTGTCTGTGATCGGGCTATCATGTCGTCTACGTAAACTTCAATCTCATGATGTATCATGTCATGAAATAAAGCTACCATGGCGCGCTGATAGGTTGCCCCGGCATTCTTCAGTCCGAATGGCATCACTTTGTAGCAGAAGGTACCCCATTGCGTGACAAAAGTAGTTTTCTCCATGTCTTCGGGGGCCATTTTGATTTGGTTGTATCCCGAGAATCCATCCATCAAGTAAAATACCTTGTGTTGAGCTGTGTTGTCAACCAAGATGTCGATGTGTGGCAGTGGAAAATCATCTTTAGGGCTAGCCCTGTTTAAATCCCGATAGTCCACCCACATTCTGACTTTGCCGTCCTTCTTAGGTACGGGCACGATGTTAGCAACCCATTGTGGATAGGAAGTAACATCCAGAAAGCCAGCGTTGAATTGCTTCATTACCCCAGCTTTGATCTTCTCAAACATGTTGGGCCTCATTCGACGGACCTTTTGCTTGATCGGTGGACAGTCTTCTCTTGTAGGGAGATGGTGAACCACGATATCTGTGTCTAATCCCGGCATGTCTTCATAGGACCAGGCAAAGATCTCAACATATTCGTTCAACAACTGCACTAAGCGTTCTTTGACACTTGGTTCCAGGTTGGCACCCATCTTAACCTCTTTCTTGTCTTCCTCTGTTCCCAAGTTGATGGTTTCTAGCAACTCTTCATGGGGCAGAATAGCCATCTCTTCTTGTTGTAAAAGTATGGCTAGCTCACCAGGCACTTCACAGTCTTCCTCACCTTCATACTCAGCATGATTGACCAAATCTTCAGAGTCACCGAAGGCTAAAGCAGAATAGTCACCCATGGAATCCGGAGTGGATGGGTACCTGCATTTTGTGAGTGTGGGTGTGTGTAAGGGATAGCCATCCTTAAACAAAACAAGATGCAAAAAGGAAAGAAAATGAACACAACAGTTTATAGATGAAAACGTCCAATGATTAAAACATGGCATATGATAATGAAGAAATCAAGCCCTTACAAATGGACCTATATTCTCCGGGCAAGGCATAAGGTGAAAATAGTGTACGAATTGTTTAGTTATTACAGACCAAAATAGGAAATTGTTCAAAGATAAATTACTGGTTGATGAAAGTGATGGGAATAAAGTCCTTCGCTTCCCAGTTGCTTAATCCTCCTTCGATGGTAGGAAAGATCCAATCTTCAAAGTTATCTTCTTCATCATCATCTTCTAAGGCATTAGTTCCATGGTGAGTTATTTTTATGGGTGGCCCTCCAGTCCTGGAGCGACGCACAGCTTTCTGGCCAGCAGCAGTAAAACCTAGTCCGAACTTGTCCGTCTTGTGAGGAAAATCAGGCAGTTTCCCCCACACTGCACTCCTTCCTTTTTTGATTACGGCCTCTTCATCCTTGAGAGATGCCATCCTAGAAACAGGCTTGGAAACGATAGGCACATCAACCATTGTCTTTGCAACTACGACCTCAGGAGAAACTTCCTCAAAATGTTGAAAAGGTGTTTCTATGAATTCGCCATGCAACTCCACATAGCGGAAGGAGTTAAGGTGACTTATCATATACTCTTCCTCTCCGTGCACCATTATAATCTTACCCTGAACAGGATACTTTAGCATTTGGTGTAAAGAGGAGTTAACTGCCCCAACATAGTGGATCCACGGCCTTCCCAATAAGCACAAATATGAAGGACGGATGTCCATCACATAAAAGGTAGAGTTGAAGGTCTCGGTGCCCACTTTGATAGGAATGTCCACTTCTCCATGAACCATCCTCTTAGAACCGTCAAAGGCTCTAACAATGATGTTACTGGGTTTGAGGGTCAATCCTTCGCAGTCCAATCTGTCTAACGCTTTCTTCGGTAGTACATTCAAAGATGAACCAGTATCAACTAGGACATGGGTAAGTGTGGTTCCCCTGCATTCTACTGAGACATGCAGCGCGTTGTTGTGCTTCATTCCCTTGGGGGTCAAATCAGCATCGAAAAAACCAAGACCATTATCAGCAGTAAGGTTAGCCACGCACTCTTGAAACTGGTCAGCCGAAGTTTCTTGAGGCACGTGTGCCGTCTTTAAAAATTTGATCAAGGCCTTAGCATGGGCCTCAGAGCAGAGTAGAAGAGCCAACATGGAGATTTTGGAAGGGGTCTGCCCTAGCTGTTCCACGACATCGTAGTCACTCCTCTTGATTATCTTTAAGATTTCTTCCATCTCTTTCTGGGTGGTTTTGGGGATTACCACAATTTGAGCCTTCATCCTGACAGGCGCTTCTAGTATCCCCTTACCCTTATGGGTAGTATCAATAGAGGGTCTAACTTCAGGAGTATCCAATTCTTCAATTATCGGGCTTTGCACAAATTGCTTAACAGGCACAAAAGCTTTCGAGGGTCCGAAGACTTCTCGTGGAGGAGCAATCTCCGGAGAGAAAATCCTTCCGCTGCGAGTTATCTTGCTTGTTCCTGCAATGTTCCCTATATCAGGGGTTTCATCATCAGAATTCTCTTGGACTGATTCAATCTGTTTGATACCATGATAGAAGATTTCTCCTCCGTAGTTCCATGGTATCGTCTTGTTAGATTTATACGGGACAGGCCCCGGCAGGGTGATTTTCAACGGCACAAACTTAGGATCAGGTGTAATCTTGACAGGCTTTTTGCAAGCCTTGGGAAGATTGTCGAAGATGGTTATTATTGTAATGTCATTGGTTGAAGTAGCAAAAGTAGCAGGAGTAACAGGAGTGAAGGTATCAACAAGAGTCTTTTGGAAGAGTATATCTTGGGTATCCATCAGGCGTTGGATGCCTGATTTCAACATTGGGCAGTCAGCTCGTATGTTTAAACAAAAGTAACAGTCTTTTCCACAACCTGGGAATATCCCGGCTCTCATCAAATTCATTTTAATCACTGGTAAGGGAGTCAAAAGGTCAGCAACATTGGTAACATGAAGATCTTCCATAACGGCATGAACATTATGACCGTGCTTGGGCATCGGGGCAGATATCACATTCGGCTTTTCGGGCACATCAAATTCTACCTCCTTGGCGTCAATCAGGTCTTGGATTTTGTTCTTAAGAGCCCAACAATTGTTGGTATCATGCCCTACACTATCAGAGTGGTATACACACTTTGCATTAGAGTGGTAATATGGAGAAGAGGTATAAGGGTTCTTTGGCGCTTCTTTCAAATTGGTGAGATTCAGCTTTAACAAATGAGGGAGTACTTGAGCCGGTGTCATGTTGATTCGGGTGAACTGTCGTTGTGGCCTTTCTACCCTTTGCTGATTAGATCTTGGTTGACTGCTGCGAGGTTGATCATTTGAAGAGTTTTGGATCATCACAGCCCCCACAGTTGGTCGGTGCTTGGTTCTTCCTTGGCTTTTCTGAGAATAAACAGCAGAAGCATCCTTCTTAGCTGGGAAAGTCTTCTTAATAGCAGTAGACGCGGAGGCATCTTTCTGAATCTTACCACTTTTAATGCCATCCTCGACCCTTTCACCGGTCAAAATTAATTCAGTGAATCCTGAAGAGGAACTCCCGATTAAATGATTGAAGAAAGGGCCAGATAGGATCCCTAAAAACATGTCAACCAGCTCTCTATCCGATAATGGTGGCTGCAACCTTCCAGCCAGATCACACCACTTCTGGGCATACTCTTTAAATCCTTCATTAGAAGCCATACCCATACTCTGTAGTTGA
This sequence comes from Vicia faba, assembly GCA_948472305.1. Lineage (NCBI taxonomy): Eukaryota > Viridiplantae > Streptophyta > Magnoliopsida > Fabales > Fabaceae > Vicia > Vicia faba. Next base: position 1,227,810,520 of record OX451741.1, on the reverse strand, counting down.
GTACGAGTAGGGAATTTTTTTATTAATAACCATGTATTAAAAAAATATTTCGTAAATAACCGGGTTTCGGAAAAAATTACGCAAATAACCATGTTTCAGATGGCTCCACAAAGGAGGAGCCATCTCAATTGGCGCATGCACCTCCTTTTTTAAGGGAGGCGCCATCTCACTTGGCGCCTAAGTGCTTAGGGCATGCCCTAAGCCAAGTGAGATGGCGCCTATGTATAAATTTAGGGCAAAAATTTTTTTTTTAATTTTCTTTCCTGTGCGTTGCCTATTGGACAAAGATCAACAAAATGGACTTTTTATTAAAAAAAATAATAATTACATTCAACTGTATTACATTAAAAGAACAGTAAAAAAAATGGATACAAAAAATACTGGGAAAAAAAAAGATACATCAGTGATCCCCCGGAACCCGGTAAAGACCCCCGGTTCCGCATCCCCGTCCTCGCCTTTCTCTTGCTGGGTGCCGTCGCGTTTCCTGCTGCGGCAAGGTCGATGGCCCATCGAAGTCAATGCGATCCAAATCCATAAAATTAGTAAGATCTCCATATCTCGAAGATCCGCTCTGGTATAGTCGGTTACCCATACCCTCAAAGTTTGGTCGTGTTGGCGGTGGGTGGGGTTCCATGGTTGGTCGGTAGCATTGGTCGTCTGAGTATGGGGGGTAGAAAGGAAATGGATCTTGGGGTGTTTGGTATTGTGGATGTTGGGTTGTTTGGTGATATGGTGGTTGATGGTAGGTTTGGTCGGCTTAGTCATAATCTTCTGACATTCCCATATCAGGGCTAAGGCTGGATGTTGAGGGCGCCATATTGGGATATGTGGAAGACTGAAATTGTGTCTGGGGTATGTGGGTGTGCTGGTATTGGGGTTGGTATTGTGGTTGGGTTTGAGGCATATCCGGGTATTGGTAGTTTGGTGGTGATTGTGGTTGGTAGTACGGCATTTGATTGTAGTTGTGTTGTGGTGGGGAATGTGGTTGTGTGTTTGTTGGTCTGTTTCTTCTTGGGGGTTGGTTTGAGGTTGCTGGATTTTGGGTTTGTTGATGGGGAATCGAGGGTTGTGCCCATTGTGTGCGTGGGTCAACCAAGTACCTCGGATGAGACACGTGCATTTCTGGGTTACTAACCGACCTGTACCACGGCATATATTGATCAGTGGTCGCATGTTACCTTGCGTAAGGAAAACCGGGGATTGCAAGATGTAGCGGTGACGCCTTTGCCACATTTTACACCATTCCGGAGCAAAGTCTTTCCAGTTAGTAAGACCCCACTGGGCGTCGACCCTTTTAAGATGCCAGGGGGACAAATCTGTTGGATCACTTGGTATCTCTTGATGCATTCCGAACTGCATCTTCACACGGTCGCTGTGGTGCATCTCCATAATGTTGAACCGAATGAGTGCAGTCTTTGCAGTCCAAGTTGCTGCATCCTCTGGGTTTGGAGCATGGCCCAAACCCAAATATGGTCTCCAAACGAACTGTGATAAAATTTAAATCAGGTTAGCGCAAAAGTAATGTATAAATAGTTAAAATGAACAAAAGTTAAAAGCTACGACGTACGTCATCTGGGCCTAATTGATCCAAAAGATTCCGTTAGAGTGTGACATTGAATCTTGGATTCTTGCCGTAATCCATACCCCTCACGCAGTACCTAAAGGAAATGAGAAACATGTTATTTTTAGCATATATTTTGGAAAGAGCAGAATAGTTATAAATGCTATAACTTAATGACTTACTTTGTTGCGTACGGGAAACCAAAAGTGTTGTTGTTGATGGGGTTTAAGGACTCCATCCTCCACCAACCCCAGGCTTGTAGTAAAAATGCGCACCCATAAAATGTACATTTTTCCTTGACTGCGTTTTTGCACAAGGAACTGTACAGGTGGGCTAATACTGCAGAACCCCAACTATATTTTCTAGTTTTTTCAAAATTTGTTAGTAAATGTAAGTACATGAAATTTACACTATTTCCCGTACTTTCGGGAAATAAAAATGTACCAAAAAGTATCATAAGATACGTTCTGGATTTTACTACTCGGTCATTCTCTAAGGAATTTTCATTTAATTCCATACTTGCATAATGACGTTTCAGGTCAGTGAGTAGTATTCCCTGCCCTCTTGCTCCACCACCTTCTACCATATCCCTACCCAACAGTTCTTCACACTGTGAGTTGGGTTGTTGAACCGACCCGTTCACCGCCTTACCGTCGATAGGGAGGCCCAGTAGCATGTACACATCCTCGAGCGTGATGGTACATTCACTTATTGGTAGGTGAAATGTATGGGTCTCCGGTCTCCACCTTTCCAACATTGCAAGAATGAACTTTGAGTCAATGGTGCAGTTGGAGATCTTTATCACATGTCCAAAACCTGCATATTCCAGATAAGGGACGATAAATGGGTCGGGAGCCAGGTAGTTGTGCGAACGGATTCTGAATCTTTTTATGTCCTGAGATCATAATTAAACAAGTGTAAGATTAATTAAGATGAACAACACGTTATTTGAAGTATGAAAAATGTATAACCAAAGAAGAGACTTACAAATGCAGCAATGATTTCCCTTGTTCCTCTGTGAGTATCGCCCATTGTTAGAAGAGCCATTGTTCAGAATGCTTGAGAGTATGAAAGACTTAGGAAGAAATAGAGAGTATGATAGACTTAAGAAATATTTCGTAGCAGAGAGTGAGAGTTGTGTGGGTGTGAGAGATGTTTCATAAGGTATGTATTTATAGGCAAATAAGTTTGATGTAGTGGTTGCTTGTTCTTGCATGCCTGCGAAGTGTCACATTTGCATGCTTAGGGTGTTACACATATGCATGCATACATTTACAAAAAATGTAAGGTGTCACTCTTGCAGGCTAGGTGGCAGCCCATGCATGTATCACGATTGGACAGTAAGGGAGGCGCCATTGGACTTGGCGAAAGAGTACAAAAATGAATGGTGTCGCCACTCCTTTTGGCGAATAAGAGGTGTCATTTGTTACAGCATAGGCTCAGGCTACGTGACAGCCTTTGGGATTCCTTTCTTTGTTGCATGCAAGGCCATTGGAGTTGATGGGTAGAGTCTTACACAAAACATTTATGTGTGCAGAATAGGGCCAGGATAGGTGGTAGCCTATGGGGTTTCATAAGCCCATGCATGTATCACGATTGGAAAGTAAGGGAGGCTCCATTGGACTTGGCGAAAGAGTACAAAAATGAATGGTGTCGCCACCCCATTTGGCGAATAAGAGGTGTCATTTGTTACAGCATAGGCTCAGGCTACGTGACAACCTTTGGGATTCCTTTCTTTGTTGCATGCAAGGCCATTGGAGTTAATGGGTGGAGTCTTACACAAAACATTTATGTGTGCAGAATAGGGCTAGGATAGGTGGCAGCCTATGGGGTTTCATAAGCCCATGCATGTATCACGATTGGACAGTAAGGGAGGCGCCATTGGACTTGGCGAAAGAGTACAAAAATGAATGGTGTCGCCACCCCATTTGGCGAATAAGAGGTGTCATTTGTTACAGCATAGGCTCAGGCTACGTGACAACCTTTGGGATTCCTTTCTTTGTTGCATGCAAGGCCATTGGAGTTGATGGGTGGAGTCTTACACAAAACATTTATGTGTGCAGAATAGGGCCAGGATAGGTGGCAGCCTATGGGGTTTCATTATTGCATGTAATATTATTGGCAGCCTTGGGGGGTTGCATCCCTTACTTAATTGAAATTTTTTGCCTTACATTGAACATAACATTGATTCACATAATCTGTAAAATCTTCCAACCTTCGAATCAGTCATCAAACCTTCAAACATTCCAGCATTCATACCTTCATACAATCAATAAACCTCAAACATTCCAACCTTCAAACCTTAAAACAATTCTATGCAATGGCCTCTTCACCACAATTTGTTGTCAAAGCACATTTCAACGGTGAGACATACATTTGTCCCACAGTTGGGTTTTTGTTTAGAAACACCGACAACGTTCGATTTCTCTTAAACGGGAAAGCCAATTTCTCGTACTTCAAGAAAAGATTGGAGGCCAAACTTGAACGAGGCCCGGTATCCCAGATATTTTATCAGAATCCAGTTTTTTTGGAAACAACCAAGTAATTTTTTATAAGGTTGAAGTTCAAGATGACGAGGATCTCCAGAACATGATTTCCAGCCATGTCTATTCTGGATACGACTCTATTGAGTTGTACGTTTTGCTTCAAGAGCCTCCGGTGACACAGGAGGTAGAGCCTCCGGTGACACAGGAGGTTGATCCTTTGGAGAATGAACAAGATGAGGTAGATGCAGTTGATGATGAAGAAGAAGATAACGAGTTAGAGTTTGATGAAATGGTGAACGACGATTCTGACGATGATGGCATCCCAAGTATTCCTACTGACAAAATCTACACACCACCTCCGCACATGACAAACTTCAACATGGGCGGAGATGAACCTTCTACTGACTTGTTTTTCCAACCGTATATGCAGTCGGATGAAAATTTAAAAGAGAAGGACAAGTTTCGTAACAGAGAGGAATGCATCAGGGCCATCAAAAAATTTCACATGCTCAACTCGGTTGATTTTAAGGTGGATCGTGTCAACCCGGAAAGGTACAAGATCAAGTGTGTCCACCCTGACTATATGTTCAAGCTAACCGCATCATACAGATTAAGGGGTGACTGCTGGGTCATAGGTTCCATGACTACCCACACTTGTGTAAGTTCCACTCAATCACAAGACCACCGAAAACTCAACCATGATCTAATCTATCAAGAAATCCTACCCCTGGTCAGCAACGACCCATCTTTGAAGGTGAAAACAATCATCTCCCACATCACCACGGTTTTTAACTACACTCCGTCTTACCGTAAGGCGTGGTTAGCAAAGACTAAGGCGATTGAAAGGGTGTACGGAAACTGGGAGGAGTCATACCGAGAACTTCCCCGCTACCTAAATGCACTCAAGACATATTCTCCAGGTAGTGTTTATGTTCTGGAAACATTGCCAGCGTACGCCCAAGATGGTAGTCTACTGCATGGCAACGGAATATTCAGTCGCGTGTTTTGGGCATTTCAACCATGCATCACATGGTTTGCATCATGCAAACCAATTCTACAAATTGACGGGACTTGGTTGTATGGGAATTACAAAGGCACGCTATTGATGGCAGTTGCACAAGATGGCAACAATAACATTTTCCCCGTTGCGTTTGCCCTTGTCGAGGGGGAGATCGGTGGTGCTTGGAGCTTTTTCCTGAAAAATCTTCGTACACACGTGTCTCCTCAACCATATCTCTGTTTGATCTCGGATAGACATGCCTCCATTGAAAGTGCCTATAATAATCCAGCAAATGGTTGGCATGACCCTCCTTCTACGCATGTCTATTGCGTCAGGCATATCGTCCAGAATTTCTCGAGGGAGGTCAAGGACAAAACATTGAGGAAAGCGGTGATGAATGCGGGATATGCATTGACACAACCCACATTCAAATATTACCGTAACGAGATCCGTTTGTCTAATCCAGAAACCGGTACGTGGATCGACAATATACCGGTCGAAAAGTGGACTAGGTCATACGACAATGGCCAAAGATGGGGGCATATGACAACGAATCTTATTGAATCAATGAATGGGGTATTCAAGGGCATACGAAACCTCCCAATCAATGCCTTGGTAAAATCCATGTATTTTAGGATGGCTGCGTTATTTGCCAAAAGAGGTGAAATGTGGTATGCGGTCTTGCAATCAGGACAACTATGGAGTGAAAGCTGTATGAAATACATTAAGGCTGAAAGTGCTAAAGCCAACACTCACATGGTTACATGGTTTGACCGACACAGCCACAACTTCATTGTGAAAGAGACAATCGACCATAATGAAGGCCTGGCAAGACAAGAATACAGGGTCATTTTACCTTCTCAATGGTGCAATTGTGGCAGGTTTCAAGCATTTCGTATGCCTTGCTCTCATGTCATTGCCGCTTGTGCTCATACCCATCAAGACGCGCTTCAACTGCTCTCAAACATTTATAAATCTGAAACGTTGCTCACTGTTTACAACAACAACTTTCCTTTGGTGGCAAAACCGGACTATTGGCCTGAATACAACGGCGATATAGTTTGGCACAATGACCAAATGCGAAGGAACAAGAAGGGTCGTCCCAAAAGCAGGCGCATCACAACAGAAATGGACGATCTTGACAGGTTGGAAAGAAAGTGTGGTTTATGCCGTCAGGTCGGACACAATCGCAAAAACTGTCTGAATCGGGCGTCTGGCTCGACCACATAAATATTGTAATACAATAAATCTTTTCAATATTTGTGTTGTAAACATTAGGGTTTTCCGTTAATAAAACTGTTAACACAATTTAAGAAATTCAATATAGGAAATTACATTAGGGTTTTCGCGTACAACAATGATTAACGATATTCAATCTAGGAAATTACAACTGTTAACACAATTTCATCTGACCCATGCATCATCAGCATTACATCACTGTCTGTTTTGACTTCCTCCAACCACACATTAGGTCTTCCTGTCACATGCGAGGTTGTTGTTCGTTTTCGCTGGATCCTTTGAATTTTTTCCCCCTCCGCGATGTCTCCATCTAGCCACCGCATCAACTCCCGCTTCAGACGCTCCATGGAGTGAATGTGCCAGAATTTCATTTTCATCGCAGGTTTCGTGGCGGAGAATATAACGTAATCATCTCTGCTAAAAATCATAGGAGACGTCATTACGCAAATAACGGAGTACAAAATAAAAATACAGTGCGAGAAAGTGTGAGAAATTTCAAAGAAACGGACGAATTATTTATAAAACAGCATTTTGCCCTAGTTTTGCCCTAGGCGCCAAGTGAGATGGCGCCTCCTCTCATTTTTAAGGAGCATGCGCCATCTCACTTGGCTAAAAGCCAAGGGAGGCGCCAAGTGAGATGGCGCCTAGGGCAAAACCCTAGGTGCATGCGCCAATTGAGATGGATCCTCCTTTGTGGAGCCATCTGAAACATGGTTATTTGCGTAATTTTTTCCGAAACCCGGTTATTTGCGAAATATTTTTTTAATACATGGTTATTAATAAAAAAAATTCACGAGTAGGCGCTAAATCATCTTTGTATTGGTATTGCCGGTAGAAAGCAACAACTAAATCTTCCCAGTTATGAACCTCAGACCTCTCAAGTTGATAGAACCAGTCCAATTGTGTGCCTGACAAACTATCTTGGAAAAAATGGACCCAAAGATCCTTATCAGATGAGTGGGGTTGGATCTTTCTGACGTAGGATCTCAGATGCATCTTTGAGCAGGACAAACCGTCATACTTAGCAAATGTAGGTACTTTGAACTTGGGAGGAATGGCGATCCCAGCGACCAACCCTAGTTCTTCGAAATCTAAACCAGGTACCCTTTGCAACTCCATGGCTGCCAACCGATCCTCAAGATTTTTAAATTTATCATCCGCCTGGGGATATTGCTGTTCGGAGTAATCTTCGTCTTATTCCTCTTCCTCCTCTTCAACCTCAAATTCAGAAGGCATCGTTGTTCCTTTTCCTTTACCAGCCCCTTCATCAGACGTCGAGGGGAATTCGAGAACTTTTCTAGCATTGTTTTCAAACCCTCTTCCCATGATGACTACACCAGGTCTTTTCTTCTTTTTCTCTTTATCTTTCTCCAACAGTGCTTTAAGGTCCTCTTGACCCTTTGCTAAGGTCATGAGGAGTTGCTGGAATTGAGAGTTTTGTGCTTGCAGATCCTTAACCGTCTTCTCTAAATCCATCTTGCTGAAATAAACAGCAGAAAGATAAGGAAACCTGGTGTGAAGACCTGTTTATGCATATGATGAATGATATGTTATTCATGTAATGCATTCAAGGATTCAGAAACTCATATTTGTTGTAAACAAATAGAACACACGTCATATTAAGAAGAAATTTGTTAGTACATAAATGCCCCATGGGCAAAATATTACAAAATTCTTAATGTAAAAAGACATTGCGCATCCTCTTTGGTGCGATGTAAGTGTTGAGATTTTCCTCCTCATGAAGTCGGCGGGTAAGCTCCAGAACCTTCTTCTCACTGGCATAGAAGCTGGCTTCAAAAGTATTCCGTTCTTCTTTGAGTTGGATCCAACTCTTTTGTAATTCTTCCAATGATGTTGGCATGTCTGGATGTAGGAGGGTGTATGGAACTTCTCCTTCCATAACAGGCTCTTTGATCACGGGTAGAATGTGAGGGTATGGCATCATAAGATTCTGGGCGCGGGTTCGTACCCACTTGAGGTAAGGCTCAAGGGGGATGGAATTCTTGTGCCCCAGCGTCTTACTATCCACTTTGTTGGGCATCCTCCAAGCTCTGATGAACCTTTGTCGAAGTCCTTGCGCATCGTTGTCGAAGTCAAAAACTAGGTCAAGAATCAGCATATCATGAGGGCCATCCCTCCGAGCATATCCAAACTTCCTTAGCGCTAAACAGGGGTTATAGGTAATGCCTCCCCTAATTCCAAGTAGTTGGACATTAGGGAATTCCCCACAATGATCAATGATGATGACATTTTCTCTAGACCGAGAACACCAATGAACATCAGAATGTGTTAAGGTCATCAATCGTTGTGACCACCTTAAACCCTGCTCATTCTTCAAAACTGATTGGGGAAGGTGAGAAATAAACCACCTTGCTAGGAGAGGAGTACAGCACATGAGAACACCTCTTTTCCTCATTGTTCGTGTGTAAAATGAGTGTAGGATGTCCCCAAGCAATGTAGGCATAGGATTCCGAGATATGAAAATCTTGACAGCATTCACATCTATAAGTTGATCAGGGTTTGGGAACAAGACCAACCCATAGATGAGGAGTGTCACAATCTCCTCAAAAGCTCGTAGATCTAGAGAGTTCCAGCAGTCTTGTGCCTTCTCAAACAGAAACTTTGCCAAGAAACCCTTGACACCACTTATGGTTTCCCAATGTCCTTTGATATCATATGGTTGCAAGTGTAATGCTTGAGCAACATCTTCAGGCTTTGGTTCTTTTTCCGTACCGTTGTAGGGTAGTTGATGAAGAATAGGAATTCTCAGGAGGTGAGAAAATTCCTCCAAAGTAGGTACTAGTTGGTAATCAGGGAATGTGAAACAGTGGTTTAGGGGGTCAAAGAACTGGAAGAGAACTTTCACCATGTCTTCTTCATTGTTGGAGATGACCAAGCTGAGAAGCCTACCATGTCTTTCGCTGAAAGGAGAATTCTCTAGAATCTTGGAAGTAAGCTCCTTAAGTTGAGGAGGGATTCTCACAAGGTTGACTTGAATTGTTTTCCTGCGAAGAGATTCCATGACCTACAAAACAAGAACAAAGATGAAGATCCAAACCCTTTAAATGGTTATTGGATGCATATGATGCTTTATGATGTTCATGATGTATGCACAAGCACATGTACAAACAAGTCACACAAGATCCTAGTTTCAGGTTTGCATGAAGTTTCATAGGTAAGTACCCTCTTGAAGTTAGTTGGCTCAAACCTGTCCTATAAATAGTAATCGGGTTCTAAGGAGCTCAATATCACTGGATTATTTTGTGTTCATTGTTTTGGTTTAGCCACTTAACTGGCGACCAAAATATTCCAAGAAAACAACCCTCAATGAGTGTAGTATTGAGTATCTACCAACTTCGGACTGCACCAAAGCCGGTCATCTCACTACCCCTAATAAAAGGCCAAGATGGTCAAGTAAGGTTCTAAGAGTCCATTAGTGCTTCATGACATCACTCAGCGGCCCCGTATTCTCTTTGATTGACTCAAAGGCTACCGGTACTCACAAATATTTCGCACTAATATAAATATTGCTTCAACCAGGTCGGTATACCCCGTACAGTTTCCACAACATATTGTTATTTACCTATGAATGTTTCCCAAATCCGGGTAGAGGATTTCAAGACCAAACGAGAGAACCAAATGTAAAGCAATCAAAGCAATCAAGATAAGCATGCAAAGGTGATATAAGCCCTAAGGTTACTCCACTTTTAAAGTCATTCCCCAGCAGAGTCGCCCGTTCTGTGATACGGTGGGAGAGCTGACTTGAGGGTTTGCGTTTGTGTTTGCAATTATGCGGTTTAGCAAGAGTCGCCACCGACTTTTTATTTTATCCAAAGGAAAGGTCAAAAAGCATAGGAAAGACCTTTGAGATGTTTTCATGGGTTCGGGGGGTAGATTATGAAAAGGGAAGGTGCAAGCACCCTTTTCATCCATGGTTATCCATGGGCTCTTAGTTACTTGTTTAGATCACTTGCTTTTGCTTTTCAATTGTTTGAAATGGTGCTTTGTGTGTGTATGGTTTTGAAAATGCTTTGAAAAAGAGGCCTTGTCTAGGCAACCTTTGTAATGATTCTTGTTTGAATATATACAAAGGTGTTTGTCTTTTTGAAAAGATATTTCAATGTTTTGAAAGTTTGTTTTGAAATTGTGTTGTGATGTGTGTTTGAAAGTAGCAAGGATATTTTGCAAGCTTTTGATCAAGTAACTAAGAGTTGTCTACCCTATTTTACTCAAAGATTCTTCTTATGTTTTTAACCCTTTTGACAGTGTTGTTTTACCATTGAGTTTGGTAGATAACCTTGTATTAGGATGTTAAACGGGACAGGCACGGGTCATCGTATAGACCATGATAGCAATTGTGCTAAGTATCTTTTAGAAATTTTCCAAGGGACTAGATCATTTTGTATAGGCAACCAAGATAACATCATCGAGGGACTATGATCTTTTGTTTTGTTTTGCCAATAGATACTCATCATGCATATCATGGCCATTTGTTTAGGCAACCAAGTGGAGATACCTTAGGGGTGTTTATGTGCAAGTTTGTTTTATTGCATGCAAGACTTTATCTTGAATTAGGATTTTCTATTTCATTGATTTTATCTTGCCATACATATCCTAATTACTAGCATTTACATTTGAAAGCAATAAAATGCGGAAATGTAAAATCCTACGCTATTACAGCATTTAGGGGATGGGGATACACATTTGTACATGGGGGTGGTTCAACGAGAAAAATAGATAAGGAAATAAAATAACAAAGGGAAGATAGAGAGAAAGAGAGAGAGGGCTAGCGCGCTGCTGAGAGGAAGTCAGAAGTTCTGACCCAGGCCTGTTGCCAGATTATCAACCTTTTGGTGAAAATGTATGAGTCAAAACTTCTGACTCTGGCACCTGCAAAACAGAAACCTGTTAGTGGGAAGGTCAGAAGTTCTGACCCCCATGCGCTGCAAGACAAAAGTTTGTTAGTGGGGAAGTAAGAAGTTTTGACCCTGCTGGAAATGCAATAATTCTCAGAAGTTCTGATATTATTGACAGCAAAACGGGCTTCAGATGTGCTAACGTCAAAGTCAGAACTTGGCTTCTCCCTGTACTAGCCAGAACATCTGCAGTTTTATTATTTTTCCACAAAACAGAAAACATGCTTGGGATAACCTCAGCAAATGTCAAAGTGTTTCAGGAGACAGAACCAACAAGGTCACAGGCAGGTTCTACACTAATTCACTTCCTACTTAAACATTCAGAGGTATGAAAATCCTCAGAACGCAAACAGCAGCAACATGATATTTACATTATGTTTTATTGAGTCTGCAAAGCTGATGATGCTTAACAGCGTGATGAAAGTCAGCAGGTGCTTACCTGGCTGTTGAAAAAGTCTGTGAGTAGGAGCTAGCTTTAGCTCTGATGGTGTCCTGGACAGGTTCTTTTTAGAATGGGTGGATGGAGAAGGTATGAGTATGTATGGTCAGAAACTGTATGGGTGTTCTTTGGTCATAAAGCAAACTGGGTATTAATGAAGTTTGGAGGTAGGAAGTTCAAAGTTTGTGAAAAATACCAGGGATTTTTTTGGACAGAGATTCACAAGGTTTTTCTTTTACTAGAGTTTTCTGTTTCTTCTCTAGCAATTTTTTTCTGGATGTTTTTTCACGTCCCCCCTGTGATGGACAATGGTGTCCTATTTATAGGCAAGGCTTTGTGGATTTTTGAACGTTAAAAGGCGCCAATATTATGCAGTAGAGGTTAACTTGTTTTTGAAGGAAGTTCATGAAAAGTTGTGATGATGGACAGCTTTTCAGCCTAGGCTAGAACAGTAGGAAAGGATTGAGGAGAAGTGACCTCTATAGGCGAAAAGTGGAGCATAGACCCATGCCTAAACCTACACAAAGGTGTTTACCAAGCCACACGTGGAGAGACCCCTTGGATGAATGTTCAGGAGTGGTTGGGAGCATTAATGAGAATTAAATGGTGATGAGATTTATCAACATCAAAAATCTTGTAATAGGAGATTTTGCATCATTACCTAAAACCTGAGCCAGCAGTTCTGCTTCACCAAAAACAACGTAAACCAAGCTCTGACCTTGGCCTCTTGCTGTCTCAGCAAGTTCTGAGAGTTTTCCAGTATGCTCATTTGATCTGCCTTTAAAGTTTCTGGACTTAGTGATCCTGCTTCAGTACTTTACCCAATCTGTTGATCCTATTATCTTCTGATCCCAGTACGTTCTGAAGGAGTTTCTGGCTTTGTTTCTTTTTCTAGCAAACTCTGACTGAACTTTTACGTAGCTGCTAAAAAATCCATGTTCTGACTGAAGATCACGTGCTGAACCACGTTTACAATCTCTGACTGAGCTGGTGTAACTGCTGAAAGAGCCATGTTCTGACTGAATGTTATGTGCTGAGCCAACTTTGCAGCTTCTGACCGTTTCTTCCTGGAGGTTGGTGCAGAAGCTCTGAAGTGCCATTTTCTTCTTAAACACCCCCTTTTTTAGAGAAAAATTCCCAATGTTTAGAATTTAATATTTCCAACGTAAAAGCTTTGCCTTTAGAGCTTGCAAATGACCATTTTGCTCTTGTAAATTGTTTGCTTGGAAAGGAACGATAATGAAGGGCTTGGCTTTGTTTAAGAGAAAAACGTGAGAGTTCAGGATGAATTCCTGAAGGATGGGAGGGAAAATTTTGGGGTACAACAGTATTTATGAGCGTGATATTCTTACATGACACCAGATGCTCACGGAGATCCACCTAGGCTAGTTGGTCAAGAGATATTAAAGAAGGAGCAGGCTAGGGAAGATCATTTCGTTGAAGTTTTACCTGCATGTCGTCATATTAAGGATATTACGTGAGTGGGTATAAAGAGATGGGGGTTTACTGAAGGCTCAACTGTGCTGGCTACTATAAATGTCATTTTATCCGACGCATGAACGACATTACTATACAGAAAGCAAAGAATGAACAAGGGGTCGAATATACCCCATATTTCACTTTTGCTTCTATTTAGATAGTAGTTGTATTATATATTATAGATTATGGTTTGTAATTTGTAATTTTGGTAGTATTATAGATTCTAGATTTTTTCTAGTATATGTCATTTTACTAAATTATATCACTGTATAGTTTAATTGATAACAAATAAATTTTTGACAATGTACTTGGTATAAATTCCCTATAATATAAGATTTTAAAATAAATAAAAAATCAAATTTGTAACAATCTTGTTGTCAAACGATTATTACGGAAATATACTTTCATATTATTCTCTAATTTGTGAAATAAACACACTACAATGAGTTCAAAATATGTCTAGGATAGTGCACATGCAGACTCACCCTTCTATAAATACATAGATACATTTTTGAATTGTTTTTTTAGTAAAATGGAGCAGGTGGCTTACTTACGAATGGATATGGTGTAAGGGTACGTACGAAAGTATACTTCTGTACTATGGCATGAACATTTTTAGGTTTTATTAGGATGGATCTTCACCACTAAGGGTGAGAAGAAAAACTTAAAGTAAAATTTAGACCCAAACCAATATGTTTTTTCAAAAGATAACCCTAATTTATAAACCTATAAATTTTATTAGGCTTAAATAGTCTTTTGGTCCTTGTAAGTTAGCGTCTTTTTTTGTTCAAGTCCTTGTATGTTCATTTCTTGTTAGCGAGTTAGCATATTATTTATTTTATATTTTATTTTTAATATATTCCATATAGACCAATATATTATTATTTAATTATTTGATGGTTAAATGTTAAAGGCAAAAATTTCAAAATCTAGTCCAAGAAGGGTTTGAACCCCAGACCTATTTTTTACGACAAGGCTACCTCTCCACTAAGCCACTTGTGCGGTTTGTTTATTAATTCAATGCATGTGTATATATTGGATATTGGCAGAATAATTATTATAGTAGTAGCAAATTGTCTTTATTATAGTGATCTTACCGGTGATCAGAACCTGTAATGGGCTAGTAACTTCATCCGTAGTGCTGAGAATCAACGAAGGGGGGAGGGGGGGGGGGGTGAACTTGCAAGGCACTCTAATGCTCAAGTAATTAAGAGTTCATAGGTAAGTGAGAGAAAAAGGGTTAAGAGTTTAATACCTGACCCTCCTATGTAGAAGGGTATTTATAGTGCCTAAAGCACTGCACCAATGGTTCCCATTATGGGTCGAATATCTAGGCCCAAAAATAGGTAAGTTCAAGGATTTCTACGTGAAAGCATGGTCGAGAAACCCGTGCTCACCATTTTGGGGAGCTGCCCCGCGTCTCACAGGAAATGCATGAACTGACCGTCACCAAGGGCAGAAATATATACTTCTAGCTACACAAGATGTGCAGAATCAGTTGGCCACATATCCTCGGGAGAAGGGCAGGCAGGAGATGCACTTCCTTCCGGGCCTAATGGATTGGGCCAACGCTTATGGGTTGTCCTTAACACAAGGATGGATTGGGTCAATGCTCCTAGGCCGTCCTTGACACAAAGGTGGATTGGGCCAGCCACAGGCTCAATCTAGAACAAGAGTTCTTCCAAATCGTTGCTTATGGGCATATAAGTAACAACTTAGAGTCAACCTGTATGTCAAGGAGGAGCGAGATGCTCTGTGCAAAGATCCCTGATTGTGGTTCGTGGTTGCGAACATGTATGGTCGTCGATTGCGCCCGCCACTAGCGCTTTTCACTCGTGAGTTTATGCCCACGAGGACGGTATCCTGTTCGTAACATGTTGGTGTTTTCTTGCGAGGAAAGTGCATTTTACAGGGACTACGACTAACTGTTTTAGTAGGTGCTCGCGACGAGTGTTTGTTTTTGCTCGCGAGATTTTCTTGCTACTCGTAGATTTGTTTAGAGATTCTCCCAAGGTTGTGCTTATGAGGCTACACAAAAAGTTTGTCGTTTGTGTTCAATAGGGGACGCTCGACGTCCGAGGAACCAAAAGGTTGATAGATTTTGAAAATACGGCACATCACGTCTCCTCAAGCCACACGTCATATTAATTGTGTAATGATGGCTATTGAGCAGGGTTAATGATGAGTCGGAAATGGTGAAATGTTTCCCTAAGAGTTGGAATGTATGCTTGTGCTCTGAAAATGGCTTATAAATAGGGAAATCGAGGGAACATTTGCAAATTTCCCCCTATTATTCACTTTACTTGCTCCCAGTTTCTCAGAACTCCACCGCTGTCACTGTCTTACAGTTGCTCCCGAACTGCCTCTGACCAACGTCTATTCTCTATTAATCAAGTAAGCCCTTAACTTCCCCTTGATTTGCCTGTTTAAATTAGTCTGAATGCTAGTTTATGTTCTCCTTTTGACTTAGTTCTGTTGAGTGTTAGTGTTTGGAGGTGGCTAGGTCATTCTCCAAACGCCGACCGTCATGTTGTCCTTTCTGGTGGGTACTTCGGTGCCACCGTTTAGAGTGGAAAACAGGGTTTATGTAAGTTTTTATCGGTGAAATTCATGGATTTTATCATGAAGATCATGAGTTTCACGATGACTCTTATGAGTTTCCTGATGAACTTCATGTGAAGTTCATAGTTCATGTGTCGCGGAACATCTTCCTTGCGGAATTTATGGTTTCCCGTGTCAAGGAGGTTCTTCCCCGTGGAGATCATGGTTTTTTGTATCGAGGATATTCTTCTCTAGGGAATTCTTAGTTTTTCTAAAGGGTTGGTCGAGTCCCCAGTCGAGGTGTATTTCCTCGTGACTTTATTTTCATTGAATAAGGGCATTGGTCGAGGGCATTGTCCTCGTGCCTTACGCCATTTCACTTGATTTGTGGTGGAAGGGTAGATTTGATTTGACCATTGAATTCTCTATCGTCCTCTACTTTTCAAGTTTAAATGGCTCGTAGTACTCAGGGTATCCAATTGGTCGACACGATTTTTGCTCTCGAAATGGCTTAGGTCGGGCTGGAACCTCAAGGGATAGCCTCACACTTTACTGAGTTTCCACAAGAAGAATTTTACATCATAGAGGAAGACGCAGGCCAAACGAGGTTTGAGGAAAATTGGGGGGTTTACTAAACCATACAGGATGAACGGATATGCTCGTCCTTTATGAAGAATCAGTTCACGATGTACGAGTTTGTCTTTAAGGACTAGGATTGTGACTGCTTTTCAGCAATCTTCAAGTGGGTATTTTCAACCATTTGGAGTTGGCGCCTTCGAAACTGTATCCGAACTCGATTGCTTTTATTCGGGCTTTCGAGATATTTTTTTTGTTTTCTCGAGATTGACGCAATGATTCTGTTGCTTTTCGCTACTTCTGCCTGCAACTCGATTCCTCGAATGGGAAGCACAATTGGACCTCTCTCAAACAGCCGAGGAAATTCTTCAATATGTTCACAAACTCTATTCGTACACTTTAAGATAAGTATTTTCTGATCAAGCCTCGTTCGTTCGCGATCATTGATTCCATGTTTAACCAGGAGTTTATCACCGAGGAGGATGAGAGTGTGTGCCTTAACGAGCAAGGGAAAGAGAAGAAGCGCTTGGTACAAAGGTTTCCCTTTTATTGGAGTTACGACCACTTTGAGCAGGGTACATATTAATACACTACCAAGCCGAACCAGTTGGGTTTCTAGGACCAAGATGGTTATGACAAGCTCGTGACATTTGTTGATAGTTTTGCTCCCTCCCGGTGCGAGACTAGGAAAGGGGAGACTGTTTATGACGAACAGGGTGAGCCTATGTTCGAAGCTTAATTTATTAACACCAAAGAGCTCCTCGTGTATGGTACCTCCGAGGAGGATTTTTAGCTTTTAGGTAGTTTCTCTTTTGACTTGTTTGTGTGTTTGTCTTTCCTTAGTATATTAATTTGTGCTTGTTATTTGTCACTGGTAAGATGTCGAGCCTTTAGGATCGCGTGATTAAGATGTCGGCGTAGAATCAAGTGAAAATTGCAAAGAAGACTAGCAAGGTTCGTTTAACTGAAATCTCGGCCCAACCATCCACTGGATCAGGAACTTCTTCCTCTTCCCACACATGCGAGTAATATTCGTTGCGACAGGTTACCCCGAGCAAGAAACAACCTCGTGCAGAGGCTGAGCAAATAGATCTCATCAAGGATACTGCCGAGGATAAGTTCCAGTTTCCCCTACTTTATAAATAAGGGGTTCTTTAAGGGGGCCATCTTTGGCCGTGCATCAGGCGGAGTCTTTGCATATCCAGAACCTCGATGCTATGGGCAAGAGGAAAATACTAGCCTAAGATGCTGCCACCCTGATAAGAGTTATGGAAATGGAAGTGGTCTATACAGAGGAGGAGAATTTCTCTTCTAAGGAGGTTGGAAAGGAACGGGAAGCCAATGTGGTGCTTGAAGTAAAGGCGCTCAAGTTGGAGAGTGATTTTAATGATTACAAGGATAGGCACCAGATTTAGATCGAGATCATGATCAAACTAAACAAAAAGAAGGCAGAGTTGACCAAGATGATTGAGGACATGGTTAGTTTTATGCCCACTTATCGACAAGAAGAGTCTCGTGAAACAATTTGCCACCTTGAGGGTTGTCGAGGCTCCCGTCAAGGACGAGGCTGACGAGGTGAAGGCCCTGGGGACTCGCACTGAGCTAGTTTCCAAAATTCAGAGCTCGAGTAGGATTGTGTGGAGGCTTTCATAATGGGTTTTGATAACAAAGTGGCCTAACTTCAAGTGGTGAATCCTAGCCTCGAGCTTGTCACCTAAGGGATTCGGTTTCTGAAAA
This sequence comes from Vicia faba, assembly GCA_948472305.1. NCBI lineage: Eukaryota > Viridiplantae > Streptophyta > Magnoliopsida > Fabales > Fabaceae > Vicia > Vicia faba. Next base: position 1,227,792,546 of record OX451741.1, on the reverse strand, counting down.
CTGGTTAACAACCAAATAGTCGCTCCTGACGGTTTCCCTTGCAACGGGATGAAGAGGAAAGGGAAGGAGATCCCAATGGCGGTGAGCATATGCTTGATGATTGACCAAGTTTGATTTGTTTCTTTGTGCTTGTTCGACCTCTGCGCCATTTTCTTGTAATATTTGGATAATGAGCTTTACCCGACAGATGTAATATTTTAACATCTCCGGCCTTTGTGGTCGTAAATTTAATTACATTTTTAGTTCTCTCTAGCCTGCCCATGTATGTCTTTATTTTATTGCTTTTATTAAGTTGTGCCTATATGTATTCTCGTTGACTCGAGCTGTTTATTTCTCAAATTAATTGTTAAGTACTTAGGATTTTTTTTACAATATTAATGCTCGACAATGTGGAGAACTTGTCGAGTGGTCAAAGTTGGGTTCTGGGAAGGTAGCGGGGCTTAGATCTGTATTGGGATTTTATCCCCACAACATGAACTTCCCATCACGATTTGGGTGTTCTTCTATCATGGTATGTAAACGATGGAGCTCGATTGAGGTTTCCCCGTTTGGTCAAGAGTCTACTCATTAAAGAGTGAGACTTGCTTTTTTGTTTAAGTTTAGGATGTTGTGCTTGTACCTAAGCATGCCTCCATGTTTGGGATATACCTTGTTGTCTTCGAGAAGGGTACGACGATTTTCGGGCCTAGCTTTAATATTGTTTCAGCTTCTCAGTGTTCTATGGTCAAGCAAGTTCTTCCCCGTGTAAGTTGTCGAGGTAGTAGGTCCCATTTCTTGTTTTCGCTCGAACGCGATATGGGCCTTCCCAGTTTCCAGTGAGTTTTCCTTCGCGAGAGTCTTTGTGATTTCTCCTCAATACTAGGCTGCCAACTTCAAATTCTTGCCTTATGACTTTGGTGTCATGTCTTATGACTATCATTTGTTTTAGTGAGGCTTCACAAAGGGCTGCCCCTGATAGAATTTCTTCGACAAGGTCAATCTCCTTTCTTAGTACCTCGTCGTTCATCTCCTCGTCGAGGGGAGACTCAGTTCATATAGAAGGTTCTCTGATTTCCACCAGTATTACCGCTTCGGTCCCGTAGGCTATCCAAAATGGAGTTTCCCCGGTGGTCGAGTGTGGGGTTGTTCGGTAGGTCCAGAGCATGTTGTGTAGCTCCTTGACCCACTTCTTTTTGTTTTCGTCTAATCTTCGTTTCAGGCCTTGCAGGATTACCTTGTTTGCAGCTTCGGCTTTCCCATTTGTGTGAGGGTGCTGAACAGATGTAAAATGTTGTTTGGTGCCTAGCTTGGAAACAAATTCTTGGAAGTTTCTGTCAATAAACTGCGTCCCATTGTCGGTGATGAGTGTTTGCAGTACGCCAAATTGGGAAATTATGTTTCTCTTGTAGAAACTGAATATGTTTTGCGTCGTGATTTTGGCGATGGCTTCTTCCTCTATCCACTTTGTAAAATAATCCACACCGACTATTAGGTACCTATTATCATTTTACCTTGTGGTGAATGGCCCGAGGATGTCCATTCCCCACCACACTAAGGGCCACGGGGACAAGAAAGTTTTGAGCTCGTTGAGCGGTGCCAAGTGCATGTCTCCGTGGCGTTGGAATTTGTCACACTTTTTGACATGTTCTTTTGCGTCATGTAGCATGATGGGTGTTTTACCCCATAATTTTCCCTCCCAGTTTTCATTCAAGATATTCTCATAGGGTTCTCAAATGCTAAAGGTGGCTAAGGAATTGATCAGGAAAATTCTCCTCCTAAGAAATGGGTCCACAACTAGCGTTTGGTATTTCTCAAGAAATATTTGGTTTCCAAGGTCTCAAGTGGCTTTCATGGTTCTTCACATGTATTCAAGAATGCTCATATCAAATTTCATTCCTTGCATCACAAGTTCGCTCAGTCAATTGCTCGGATGACCGAAAATCAACTGTATTGACCAAAAAGTCAACATTTTCAAGATCAAGTTCAAATGATTGTAACTTCTTTATTATTTAATATTTTGGAGTGGTTCTTTTTGCGTATGACTCTCCTTGACGTCATCTCCAACTTCTCTTTACAAGTCAATAGCTGATTATGTGCGAAAGATCATCAAAAATTCGAATACTTTATAGGTTGCTTTGTGGGTTTTGACTTAATTTCAATTTTTGTTGTTGCTTGACTTCCAAGGATCATAACTTCTATAATATTCAGCATTTTGGGATGATTATTTTTTCATGTTGTCATAAGTGATGTCGTCTACAAGTTTTCCTCAAAGATCAAAGGAAAATTGTGCTTACAAGACCTTGAAAGTTATTTAATCGTTATAGGTCATTTCTCGACTTGGAATGTTCTTAACTCCTAGATTCAAACTCCATTCACATGGATAAAGTTGAGACATGTACCATAATTGATTCAATTTATCAAATTCATAGCCTATTTGCTTATCAAAGTTCTCAAGGCATGGAGTTTATTCCTAAAGACCAATTCAAGCATACAAAGACTTATTTATTTTCTTCATATTCAAGGTGTTGATGTCTCAAACTTCTTTGCAAGATATTTCTCATCATGGCCATCATACCAAAATGCACACTTTAGTCCATAACATAAATTTAAGATTTGCCTCATCAAAGCCATGCTCGAAACTTGCACATAACAAATAAACCATTTTAGTCCAAAAAACCTGCAAAAATTCTTCCCTGCACCATTACAAAACATCCCTGCTATTGCTGCCTACACCAGTCCAAAAAAACCTGCAAAAATTCTGCCATGCACCACCACAAACCGGCCTGCAAACTTGTCAAAACAGTTCAATAAATTACACAAATTCAGCACAACAAAGTTGCATCAGAAAAGCATAAAAAACAACATATCATATTTGTTCAAACCCAATCTTTTCTCCCCAAAAACTTTATTTTCCTTCCCTATAAAATGGACACTATAACACAAAAATTAATCAAGAATCCATTGAAAATACACTATCAAAAACTCTGCATACTCCCTCCATCTGTAACCTCACTCATCATACTCAACACCCTCTCAACCACATAACTCCATCACCCTTCATACAAACTTCAACCTTTTCATTCCACTAACCTACTGCAATAAACCCCAACATTCATAACCCATCTAAGAAACTTTAAACTCACCTCAAAAAACCTAAAAATCATAGTTCTGCCAAACCCTTATCTCTATCATAAACCAGCTTCACTCCTAAACACTTAACAATCACCTTATTCTAATCCAAAAAAACTCATTCAACACAAAACTACAGTAATCAACACACAAGCACTAAAAAGAGGAGAAAAGAGAGGTTATGTTGTCAAAGTTGCTGCAATAAATTTCCCCCCAAATATTAACTTTGATAACCTACAAGCACTGCAATATGTCAAAACTCAACAACGGCGCATACAAAAAGTTAAAACAGAAGTGAACAAATTCATGAACAGATTTAAACAGAGCAAGAAATTCAAAACCGTACATGTTTTATCAATGAAAGCTTCCTTGCTGTAGGTAACCTTTATCTCTTCTAATTTATGCTTTCTAATTGATTCTGTTAGTGCATTAAAAAGTAAATAATCGATTGTTGTCATATGGAACTGAGAGAGGGTTTGTGGTAATTGGGAGAGATGGTTTAAGACCGAAAGATGTCGTGAGAGATTTTTGTTTGTTTGTTCTCTGAATTTTTATTGGTGATTGAGAATTGCTGAAGTAGAGAGTGAAAATGAGTCGATGAAGAAGAAAAAGAGAGAAAAGGTTTTTTTGCGTTTGATCTGAAGAAAGAAGGGGTTTTTTGACTTATAGGGTTTCTCTTCGAACCCGTTTCATTTGAGTCAGTTGGACTCGGGTCCTCCTTGACCCGGTCAAAGCCCAGTCTGTTTTTTTTTCTTATTTTCTTAGCAGTTAGGCTATGTTGGGTCTTTGCACCACTCATCAGGGTTTCCCCCCATTTAAGCCCAATTCTGTTGTTGTTTTTTTAAAAGGCCAATACTAATCTATCTGACTTGGCACCCCCTTTTAGACTTAATTTTCAAATATTGTTTATTCTTAATTGTTTTGACTTGATTTTATAAAACACAAAGATAAATTTAGAATTTAAGTTATAATTTCTATTTGCTCCTAATATTTTCTTAACATTTATAAATAAAAAAAACCCAAAATATATGATTTAATTTCTTTTATTTTAAACAATCATTTTATTTTCTTTAAATAAAATAGGTTTTTATTTTTATTTCAAATTTCCTCACAAACAAAAATCTAAACATACAAAAAAAATTGTTTCATTATTTTTTTTATATTAAAATAACCAAATTTAATTAGGGTTCTTAATTTTATTAGTTTTAGTAAATAACTCATTTAGTAATATAATTAGTTAGTTAGGGTAATTACTAATCACTAACTTTTCACATATTCTGATTCTTTCCGATGCAATCTCGCTATCTCATAAAAAATTCACAATACACTGTATATAATTCACTAAGTCTCTAACAAAATAAAAATGCCAAAAATATTATAGTTATGACTTAATTTCCTCTTGTTCTTAATATTTCTTAGCTTGATAAAATCACAGAACAAACTCCCTTTTCTTTTCGTGTAATTTACCATTCTCGCATTTTTCGATTATTGTAACTGTTTACGGTTTGTAATAGTTTAACTAGGCTTTTACTTTTTCCCCTATTCATAAATTTGTACCCCCATTCCCGAAGTATTGTAATAGCGTAGAACTTTATTTTTCGTACTTTACCGCATCTACTTATCATTGTATAGTAACTAGGCGTGTATGGAAAGATTTAAAATCAACCTCTAGATAACCCTAATCAAGACAAATAAATTTGAAATCAAAACACTATTCGCACGCGCACCTCTAGGGTGACTCCACTTGTTGCCTCAGAAAAAAAGTCACGTACCTCGAATATGGGACGCTTTAGCAAAGACCCTCGATTATAAATATTGTAGTCCCTCGATGACCCTTCGATGTTGACTTTGGTAAAATGATCTTAGTCCCTTACGAAAATTGCTAAAGCATCTCACAAGTTGCCTTCTATGACTGTATGATGACCCACGCCTATCCCTCACATCGAATGATATGGCTTCCTACCAACCAATGGTAAAGTAGCACTATCTAAAGTAGGAGGAAAAGAACAAATTTTTTGAGTCGGTAGATTGCTCGTAATTGCTTGCTCATAAATTAAAACAATCTTTACACCTCAAACTTTCAAAACATCTTTCATACACTTTCCAAACAAATATTTTTAAAGCCAACACTTTGTATACATTCTCAACGATACGAGAATCATTACAATGTTTTCCGCATGAAGGCATTTCCAAAATATTTTCAAAAACTTACATAAAACATAAAGCATTTCAAAGTGAGCTAGCAATTAAGATCCCATAGATAACTACGAATGAAAAGGGTGCTAACACCTTCCCTTTTCATAACCTATCCCCCGAACTCAATAATATGTCTCAAAAGGTCTTTCCTGTTCTTTTCACCCTTCCTTTTATTGGATAAAAGAAAAGTCGATGGCGATTTTTGCTATCCAAAACATTTTTGATAAAACTCAAAACACCAAGTCAGTTCTCCCACCATATTAAAGAACTGGCGACTCTGCTGGGGATCATAACCAAAAGTGGTGTTACCTTAAGATCTAGATTACTTTTATTTCTTTATCTTATTTGCTTTACATTTGTGGGTTATGCTTGGGTTTATTACTTGTAAAGATCTTATATCCGGATCTAGGGAATTTTAGGTAAGTAGCAATAGATCATGGAGACTGTACGGTGTAGACCGTTATGGTTGAAGCGATGGCTATGTTAGTGTGACACATTTGTGGGTACCGGTGTCCGTTGAGTTAAATCAAGGAGAATACGGGGCCGCTGAGTAGTGTCATGAAGCACTAACTGACCGTAGAACCTTAGTTGAACAACTTGGCCATTAGAAAGTAGTGAGATAGCTAGCTTTGGTGCAGATTGTAGTTGGTTGATACTCGATACTACACTCATTGAGATCAGACTTTCGGGATATTTTAGCTGCAGTGGATGCTTGAGCTAAAACAATGCCCGATAAAGAAAGGTTAATGATATATAGATTCCTTAGAACCCGATTACTTCTTTTAGGACAGGTTGGACCAACTAAACTTCAAGAGGGTTCTTACCTATAAATCCCATGCAAGCCTAAACCTAAGGTCTTCGTGTGTTTTTCTTGTAATTAATTATTCATGACACCATTAACATCATGACATCATGCCATAGAATTTTTAATAACCATTTCAAGGATCTAGGGATTTATCTTTGTTCTGTTTTGTAGATTATGGCCTCCGCTCACAGAAATACCATCTGAATCAGCTTCGTAAGGGTGCCTCCTCAACTCAAAGAGTTAGCATCAAAGGTTCCTGAAGATTCTCCATTCATCAAAATATATGGTCGACTACTCAGTTTGGATACCTCAAGCTTTGAAGAAGATATGATGTGTGTTCTCTTTCAGTTCTTTGACACTGTACATCATTTTTTCACCTTTCCTGATTACCAATCGGTGCCCACAATGGAAGAATTCTCTCAATTGTTGGGAGTACCTATCCTTGATCAAATTCCATTCACGGGTTTAGAGGAAACTCCAAAGCCTGAAGTTATTGCCAAGGCCTTGAATTTGAAGAGGTCCGGCATTGTAGCTAATTAGGAAACAAGGAGTGGAGTCGAGGATTTTCTAGCTATGCTTCTGATGGAGAAGGCTCGACTGTTTCGGAAGGATATGGATTTTTAAGCTTTTGAAGAAGACTTGGCTCTTCTCATCTATGGGTTAGTACTGTTCTCTAACCCAGACCAACTCATAGATGTGAATGCTGTAAAAAATTTCCTCTCTCGTAACCTTATGCCTACTTTGCTTGGAGACATTCTACATTGTCTTCACACTCGCACTATGAGGAGGAGAGGAGATCTTATATGTTACATATCGTTGCTATCTAGGTGGTTTATTTCTAACTTTCCCCAATCAGTATTGAAGAATGAACAAGGCTTTAGGTTGTCTCAAAGGATGATGTCGCTCTCCCATTCAGATATTTATTGGTGTTCTCAGTCTCTAGAGGATGTTACTATCATTAACCACTATGGGGAATTCCCTAATGTTCCACTCCTTGGTATTATGGGAGGTATTACTTACAACCCTTCTCTTGCTCTGCGACAATTTGGTTATGCTCGAAGAGATGGTCCTATGACGCGCTTATCCAGTGTATTATATTCGACTATGAGAACGATGTTCAAGGTTATCGTAAAAGGTTTATACGAGCTTAGGGCATGGTAAACAAGGTTGATAGCAAGACTTTTGGACACAAGAACTCCATCCCTTTGGAGCCTTATCTTAAATGGGTGTGAGCTTGCGCTCAAAACCTCATGATGCCGTATCCAGTCATCCTACTGGTAATTATGGAGCCCATTGTCGAAGGGGAAATTCCTTATACCATTCTTCATCCAGACATGCCTACTGATTTTGAAGAATTGCAGAAGTTGTGGATTCAACTTAAAGGAGAACGAGACACCTTTGATGCTCGATTCTATGCAAGCAAGAAGAAAGTGTTGGAGCTCACCAAGAAACTTCACGAGGAGCAAAGCCTGAATACCTATATTGACACGAAGGGGAAGTGCCCGTGGAGACTTGAGTCTTTTGTTTTAGGAATTCATCTTGGTCTCTTTGAGACCTTTCGCTTTTTCCATTGTAAGCCCAAGGGGAAATTGTAATTTTTAAACCTATGAATGCAATTATTGTTTTTGTTTCCTTTCTTGGCTAGCAAATTAAATCTCCTGAGGTCCTTTAAAACCTTGCATCTGTATATCATGCATCATTTCATAATCATGTTTTCTGATACAAGTTTCCTTATCTATTTATTGTTTATTTCAGTATAAGACGGCTCTCGAGCAAACTGTCAAAGATCTGCAAACTCAACACGAATAGTTTCAAGAGACCCTCCTGAACCTAGCCAAAGGGAAACAAGAGTTGATGGTGTTCCTCGTCATAAAGAAGAAGACCAAGAAATGGGTTGTTATCAACATGGAAGAAGGTTCAAAGGTCCTGCACGACAGGCTCAAGCAAATGTTGTCTCCTCCGAATAAAACGACAATTAAGACGAGGATGTTAGAAGCACCAGGGCTGAGGGTTAAAATAACCAGATTTTTGAGCATGAAGACTATGCCGAAGAGCAGTACCCACCGGCTGATGAGAAATACAAACAACTAGAGGAACGACTTAAGGCTGTAGAGATCCAAACAATGCATGGTTTGGACTTTGGAGACTTAAGTCTGGTCCATGGGGTGGTCATTCCCTACAAATTCAAGGTCCCTGTCTTCACCAAATACGATGGGGTCTCCTGTCCCAAGATGTATCTGAGGTCTTACGTCCGTAAGATTCAACCGCACACCACCGATAGGAAGTTATGGATGCACTTCTTCCAAGAAAGCTTATCTGGGACACAGTTGGAATGGTTCTATCAACTAGAGGGGACTAATATCCATACATGGGAGGATCCGACTATTGCCTTCTATAGACAATACCAATACAATGCTGACCTCGCACCAACTCACATGCAATTACAAAGTATGACTATGGGCTCGAACGAAGGCTTTAAGGAGTATGCCCAGAAATGGAGGGACTTGGATGGAAGGGTGCAACCCCCTTTGGCTGACAGAGAACTAGTGGAGTAATCCCTCCAAGAATTTGAATTAATCCCTCCAACGATTGTTGTTGCTAAAGCTACTCTGGCTACTCCTAAAATTATCAAGGATTCACCAAGGATGGCCTCTCTGAAGGATGCTGGGGCTGTTATAGAAAATAGAGGTTGCACTATATGGGGACAACTTCCTGATATTCCCTACAAGTCTAACAAATTTTGATTGGGTTTCTCCTCCAAGGCTCAGAAATAGGTTCGGCGTGCTCGTGTTGGAGGACCACCTTTCCGTATTAGCAATAATGAAGTCAACACTTTGGAGGACACTGACAGTGATGGTGACCTAGACTACTGGATATTCCCAGCTACTGACGATGGAATCAACAACTGGAGGGCCAAAGACTTCATCTCAATCTCCTTCAGCTAGGAGTAATTGTTATTTCTTGTTTTATTACTTTAATAAGTTTGTCTGTATAATTTTTTTTAAACAATGACTTTAAACCATATGCCTTTCCTGAGGCACAATGGTCCATTTGTTAAGGGTTGTCATTTCATATATCATATGCTCATTTAATGAAAAAATTGGACAATTTTGCATTCAAATTTTGAGCTCCTTGTCTTTCTTTTACTTTACTGCATTTTCAAAATAGCCATGTGACCTTACACGCACACACACACACACACACACACATTTGCCGATCCACATCCACTCTGGATCTCATTGACAATAATTATGCTATTGTCGTTTATGACTTTGAAAATCCAATCTACCAAGCCGAAGACAAAGGTGAGGAAGATTGTGAAGTACCTGGAGAACTCGCCAGACTATTGAGTCAAGAGGAAAAGGTTATCCAACTGCACGGAGAGTCGATAGAAGTGATAAACTTGGGTACTGAGGCAGATAAGAAAGAAGTCAAGATTGGCGCCAACCTGGAAGATAGTGTCAAGAGCATATTGGTTCAGATGTTGCACGACTATGTTGAGGTATTTGCTTGGTCATATGAAGACACGCCAGGGCTCGATACTGATATCGTGGTTCATCGTCTGCTAATGAAAGAGGGTTGTTCTCTGATCAAACAAAAGGTTCGTCGCATGTGTCCTGATATGTCAGAGAAAATCAAGGCTGAGGTAATGAAACAGTTCAATGCAGGTTTTATACCCCAAAATTTGCCCTCTCATTTCTCAAAGGATCACCCTGAACCCTCAGGTTTGCTTCCATCCAATTCCAAGCCTTGAATTACAAATTTTCCAAGAAAGTCATTCACAAGGGTAAAATGGTCATTTGCATACTGAAAAGTCAAACTTTGACATTTGGATCAAAGTCAAGTTTCAAGAGTCATATTTCATCAAGACATGTTGAAATATGAAGTTTGTTTCATCAAGAAATTCAAAAGTCAAAATTACTTTGGAAAAGTCAAAATTCTAAATACTTAGAATTTTTCTACGTGTTTAAGAAATATGACAAGCTCAAAACTTCTGGCCAGATTATCACCATGATGCAAGCTGATTCTGGAAGAACTTCTAACACAAGAGTTTTAGATCTCAATGAGACCTAAAACATTACAGAACAGAACTTCTTCTAGAAATGATGGGATTTGAATTTATCAATCCTCAAAGTCACATCCCTGAAACTTAGTCACTTAGTAAATTCTGAGCATTGTCAAATCAGAAGTTGTCTACAACTTCTCGGCCAGTTTTCACGTAGTTTCAGTTAGAATTTGCAAGAGAAATTCAAAGAGGTCTTACAAAGCATGTTATAAGCTTTTTGTAAAGTCTGAAAACTCGCTCAGAACATGCTGGAGCAAAGAGATTAAAGGATCAGAAGTTGGATGTTGGTTCTAAATGAAGAAGTGAAAAATACAAGAAGTGGGGGGGGGGGGGGGGGGGGGGGGTGAATTGAAACTTAAAATCAAAAGCAACAAACACGATATTTTTTTTCCTGGTTCGTTTGATCTCAAACTACTCCAGTCCACTCGCCAAGGTGATTTCGCCTCTCTCCAACGAGGACTTAATTCACTAATCAAAATTGATTACAAACTACTTTGACAATTGTATAAGTCTTCTTGAGTAAGACCACAACCCGGTTTATCTCAAGGAACAATATCTTAATCAAAGGAAAATTGACTGTGTACTATATGTTTTTCGTTACAAAAACTGTATCACTATTGTGATGTATTACACAATTTGAGAGTATGAGAGAATATGAATATTTGCAGCGTTTTTAGATGTATGAGCAGTGGTTTGTAAAATCATAAACAATTTGTCCTTTAAGCTTGTTTATATAGGCGTGTAAATCTATCAAAAATAAAACGTGATAATGGACACTCAATGCACTTTCCATACTGAGAAGATTCTTGTCTGAATGGAGCCGTTGCATATGATACTGTCTTAATTGAAAAGTAACGCTTTAAAACTATAGGATCTTGCATGCTGCTTTTACTTTAGAACTTTGATGACTCAGAAATATGAGGATCTGTTGACGTATTAGACTTCTGTTTAGAGCCAGATTATCTTATACTTTAATGAAAATTCTGATCATCATTCTTCAGAACATTCTGATTAGCTCAGCTTGAAAGCTTCTGTGGCTTAACTTCTGATGTTGTTTCATTCAGAGCTTTTGTATAAAAAACAACACAAATTTAGAGTTCATATTTGTTCTTTGTGTTTGTTAACATAAAAACTCTAATTAAGGGTTGTAGAATCAAACTATGTTCTAACAATCTCCCCCTTTTTTATGATGACAAAAACTAGGATTTTCAATAAAAAATAGAGAACAAAAGGCTTAAAAGAGTCTCCCCTGAGTTGATTACTCAGATAAAGATGAGTTACTTCCCTGAAGTTTCTTTTCGTCAGAGCTTTTGATGCATCTCCTTTTGTCCTTATTAGAGTATGTTCTTGTTCAAGCTTACAAAAAATAAAATAGAAGTTAAGATATTCAGAATGTTTGAGACTTTGTCCCGGTATACTTTTATTGGAAATATCTTACGTTCTCCCCCTTTTTGCCATGTATCAAAAAGCAATATAATCAGAGTCAAAAAGATGATTTGTATTGAAAACAGAATGCAATGACATTTTTCAGAAACAAAAAGGATAAGATAAAGAATACAAATAATAAGTTAAAGAGAATCTAAGAAGAAGGGGGAAGTCGTGTGAACAACACTTCCAACAAGCTCTTAATCTGAGTGCTTGATTCTTCCTTCTTTCCCATAATGTCTTTAATTTCTTTTGTTGTATCTTCTTGTTTGTCCAATATATCCCTGATCTTTTTGTTTGTGTCTTCTTGCTTATCCAGTCTGGCATGGATTAAAGCATTCTCCTTCTTCAACTCTTCCAAAGTTTGCATGACTAGAGATGAAGCTAGAGTATCTTCAGGGGTTACATGTCGTTCAGAACACTCTGCAGCCTCTTCTGATTAAACAACTTCTTCTGTTGCAATTTCTTTTTCTTGAGTAGTAGTCAGAGGGTGACTATCAGAATCTGGTTCATTGGCTTCTGAACGTTGGTGCTCTTTCCAGCAGAAGAATTTCTTTCTTGTCCCAGTGACTTAGAACTTAATCTTTGAAGGCTTTCAGCTGATCATTGAAGTTCTGCTGAGCCATTCCATAGCTTAATTCTTTCAGCTTTTGGGATTCAGAGTTGAACCATTTTCTGAATCTATCCCATAGAGAATCAGAAGCAGCATGATTAGAATTCTCTTGACTTGCTTGCTTCAAAGAAGTAACCCATTCCTGTATTTCTGTTTCAAAAATCAACAAGTTCTTACCAACATCTGATTTGGTTAAGGTTGGTTTGGATAGGGAATGGCAATTTTATTTTAGGTGGAAGCTAGATGGTCCAGCGCTTCTAGATCAATGACAGTTCTGAGATGATCAACTGGACGGTTGATTGGTGAGGGAGTAGAGGAATCAAAAATCAGGATTAATGAGTGACGAGTGTTTGGTGGTGTGGATTCATATGGTGAAGGTATTTCTGGAATATCATGAATGGAGAGAGGTAAACGAACCGTAAGAGGTTTTGTTATTCCAGGAATTAGGGTAGTGGTATCAGAGTCTGAAATGGAGTCTTCTGATTGGTTTGCAGTAGCGTGTTAGATTTCTGGTTCAGGTGTTTCAGAAGTTGGATTTTCAGATTGAGGAGTGAGAGGGTTTTCATTTTCTGGTTGGGGTGAGTATGGTTGTGGATTTTCTGGTTGTTAAAACTGAATATTTGGATATTCTGGGATTGGTGAGTGAATGTATTGATCAAACAGTTCAATATCAGAGAGAACTCTTGCAAGTTCTGGTTGATTTTGTTCTGGATTTGGATTGGGGGAGTGAGATTCATTTAAGAAATTTCCAAGAGTTACAGATGGGTCAAACTCTATGTCAAAATCCTCAAATGTTTGTGGTGAAGGATTTTCTGTTGGTTGAGGGGGAATGGTTTCAGATGTTGGAACAACTATTGATTCTACAACAGAAACAAAAGATGTGTTACCTTTCTTTTTCACAGATTTGGGTGTCCTCTGAGAGGATCCTTCTCCTGCTGCCTTCCTCTTTCTGGATTTCTTTAGCACAACTTCAGGAGCTGGCTTGTGCAGGTCACAGATATTGATTTCTGGAATAGTCCCATCTTCCTTGCATGCTTCAAGGTATCTGACTATAATCTCTGGAGAAGCATCTATCTCAGAGAATAGTGGGAAATCCTTCAGAGGGATTCTCCTAGAAGTGATGACCTCATGAGAAGAAATTGTTGGTTCCTTCTTAATGCTTTCAATAATCTTCATTTTCTATAGATTCTTGGCATTCAGTGATTTCCCAGCAGTTGCTTCCAGAGTGCTGATTTCTTGAGCCTCTGTCAGATGTTCTATCAACCTGTTTTCCATCAGAATATCTGAAATTAATCTTTCTAGAGGAATCAAATTCCTCTTAGTTCTTTCATCTTCTCTTGTTTCTTTCACACTTGTTCTCAAATGGTTGAAGAGCAAATGTGGAAGATTTATTTTGGTCTTCTTTGTAATGAAGTATAACAGAAATTGCTGATCAATGTTGATGTAATCAGGAGAGCTTGTTGGCTTCCTGTGATTGATACATCCCAGAATAATTCTAGCCCAGATTCTGTAATGATCTTTCAAGTCTCTGATCTTGCTGGATGGCTGTCCAGAAGTGAAAACGACCCTAGCAATAGATTTTAGGTCGGAACACTTATCAGCCATATCAATGCATCTGACTCCGCCGCCATTGTATCCAATGAGTTTTCCAATCAAATCTTCTGTAATCACTATCTTCTTCCCCATAACATATGACATGACCTGGTGGTTGGATGAAGTAGCATGAATCCAAAACTATTTAACAAGAATGGGAAAATTTGGACCCGACAGACGATCAAAGTATCTGTTCCATCCCTGTGCAGTTACATCTTCATACAGATCAAACCCATTTTCCTGTAAACTTTCAAAGTCAATAATCAATTCGCATAGAACTTCTAGGTTGTCGACCGGAGTGAGCAGCATTCTAATGGGATCCTCATATTGTTATGTTGATGAAGAACCAAGAGCACTGTTGAGATTTTTGAGGCTTGATGAGGATGCCATTGTTCACACGGATTCTTTGAAGAAAACTGATAGAAAGGGTTTTTGAAAAACTAGAGCAATAGAGAATATTGAAGGTGGTAAAACGTGAATGAATGAAATAGTAAATTGAGTTTTATAAGCACTTTTGAAAACGTAATCAGTAAGAAAGAAAAAATAAGTAATGATTATACTGAATTAATGAAACCTGAAATTAGGGGATTTAGTGAGATATTGAACAGTTACCAATGACAAGTGTCTCAATGCATCCAATCAGAGCCTTGGACCCTTCAAAATTTGAACGCGTGTTTAGCCTCAGAAGGTAGCTTGTGAGAGGATGACAAATGTTTGATGGTGTGAACTGCACGCCTCTATCCTTGAAATGAAAAGTTTAGATCTTCATAGATAGATTCTGAGGCAACTGTACTCCTAACTTCTGAAGATAAGTTGATCAGATGTTCACAGAAAACAATAAAATTCTGAGGGTTAGAATATGCAAATAAAACATTTTATTCTGGACACAATTTCATGATGAGATGTTTCAGAATGAAATTGAATCTATCTTCAGAAAGGGGTTTTGTAAACACATCAGCCCGTTGATGGTCTGTGTCAATAAATTTTAATGTGAGAACTCCTTTCTGAATATAATCCCTAATAAAGTGATGTTTTATTTCTATATGCTTATCCCTAGAGTGCAAAATGGGATTTCTGGATAGACAGATGGCAGAAGTGTTATCACAGAAGATAGGGATGTTACTCTCAAATATGTTGAAGTCTTCAAGTTGACTTTTCATCCAGAGAATTTGTGTGCTACATCTAGCAGCTGCTATGTATTCAGCTTCTGCTATTGACAATGCTATTGTGGATTGTCTCTTGCTGGTCCATGAGATCAGATTATCTCCCAGAAACTGGCAGCTTCCAGAAGTGCTTTTACGCTCTACTCTGTCTCCTGCAAAGTCAGCATCTTAGTATCCTACTAAGCTGTTTTCATTGGATTTTCTATAAAACAAACCCAGGTTAGTAGTACCTTTCAGATACTTGAAAATTCGCTTAACTGCTATTAAGTGAGATTCTCTAGGATCTGATTGGAATCTAGCACATAAGCAAACACTGAATAAAATATCAGGTCTTGAAGCCGTCAGATAAGGAGATATCCAATCATACCTCTGTAGATCTTCTGTTCTACCTTTTTACTTACCTCTTCCTTTTCCAGAATGCACGTGGGATGCATTGGAGTCTTTGAGGGCTTACATTCTGAGAGGTCAAATTTCTTTAGAAGTTCTCTGACGTATTTGCTCTGGTGAATGTAAGTTCCTTCTGGAGTTTGGTTTATCTGAATTCTCAGAAAGAATTTAAGTTCTCCCATTAAGCTCATCTCAAACTTTGCCTGCATGCACTTAGCAAATTCTCTTCCCAGAGAAGGTTTAGTAGATCCAAAAATAATATCATCTACGTAAATCTTACAAACTAAAATTTCATTCTTAAATGTCTTACAGAACAAGGTTGTGTCCACTTTCCCTCTGGTGAATTCCTTTTCTAACAGAAAGTTACTTAGTCTTTCATACCAAGCTCTAGGAGCTTGTTTCAGACCATAAAGTGACTTCTTTAGTTTGAAAACATATTCTGGGTGTTTGGAGTTTTCAAACCCATGGGGTTGGTGCACATATACCTCTTGATCAGTGTAACCATTTAAGAATGCACTTTTGACATCCATCTGATACAGAGTGATGCCATTATTTACAGTAAAAGAGATTAAGAGTCTGATAGATTCTAACCTGGCGACTGGAGCAAAGGTTTCTATATAGTATATCCCCTCTTGCTGACTATAACCTTGTGCCACCAGTCGTGCCTTATTTCTAATGATTTCTCCTTGCTCATTCAATTTGTTTCTGAACACCCACTTTGTTCCAATGACGTTGAATCCTTTTGGTTTGGGAACCAGATCCCATACGTCATTTCTAGTGAACTGGTTTAACTCCTCCTACATTGCCAGAATTTAGTCATTGTCCAGAAGAGCTTCATCAATTGTTGTTAGTTCAATCAGTGAGACCACTCCCATGAGGGATTCTTCAGAGTTTCTGAATGTTAATCTTGTTCTGATTGGATCATCCTTCTTTTCCAGAATCTTATCTTCTGGGTGAGCTATGCTGCTTCTGGATGACTTTTTATGGAGTTGATCAATAAAATGTATTGGAACACTTGTGATATTTCCTTCTGAAGTTGTTGGAGTGTCTCTGTTGGGAACTTCTGATGGGTCGTATTCAGCACCTAGGAATTCAACTTCTATATCTGCAAAAGATTCATTCTGCTTTGACTTTTGAGGGTCAAGCTTATCATCAAATCTAACACTGATTGACTCTTCAACATTCTGTGTTTCTGTATTGTATACTCTGTACCCTCTTGAGCGTTCAGAGTATCCTAACATAATACACTTCTGTGCTTTAGAGTCAAACTTGTTCAGATGATCTTTAATATTCATAATAAAACATGTGCATCCAAAAGGATGGAAATAAGAAATGTTGGGATTTCTGTTCTTCCATAATTCATATGGAGTCTTTTCCAGGATAGGTCTTATAGAGATTCTATTCTAATTATATAACACGCTGTGTTAATTGCTTCTTCCTAGAAGATCTTAGCAATGTTAGTCTCATTGATCATGGTTCTGGCCATTTCTTGCAATGTTATGTTCTTTCGTTCTACAACTCCATTTTGTTGGGTAGTTCTAGGATAAGAGAAGTCATACGAAATGCCTTTTTCATTGAAAAATGTTTCAAATTTTTTATTTTCAAATTCTCCACCATGATCACTTCTGACTTTGACAATTCTAAGATCCTTTTCATTCTGAACTTGGTTACAGAAGACAAAGAACATAGAATATGGCTCGTCCTTGTGTCTTAAGAACTTTACCCATGTACATCTGCTACAGTCATCTACGATCTCTAACCCATACTTCTTGCCACTAACAGATGCAGTTTTCCATGGTCCAAATAGGTCTATGTACAAAAGTTCTAATGGCCTAGAGGCGGAAACAACATTTTTAGCTTTAAAAGCAGGTTTTGCAAATTTTCCTTTCTGACATGCTTCACACAGAGCATCTGAGTTGAACTTCAAATTAGGAAGTCCTCTTACCAGATTGAGTTTGTTAATCTGAGATATCTTCTCATACTAACATGCCCTAATTTTCTGTGCCAGACCCATTGCTCGTTGTGAACAGAAAGAAGGCATTTTACATTCTGACTTTTTAGTTCAGAAAGTTTTATCTTATAGATGTTGTTTTTCCTCTTTCCATTAAACAGGATAGTTCCATCTTTCTGACTAACAGCTTTGCATGAATTTTGATTAAAGATTATATCATAACTATTATCACTTAATTGACTTATGGATAACCGGTTATGCATCAATCCATCAACTAAAAGCACATTATTAATAGAAGGAAGATTACCATTACCTATTGTTCCAGAGCCAATGATCTTCCCTCTTTGGTTGCCTCCAAAGGCCACGTAGCCTCCAGGTTTAAGTTCCAGGCTTTGGAACATATGCTTTCTTCCCGTCATGTGTCGAGAGCATCCAGAGTCTAGGTACCATGACTAGTGTTTTAGCCTTGCTACTAAAGATAGCTGCTACATATATAATTTTGTCCTTAGGTACCCATATTCTTTTGGGTCCTGGTTTGTTAGTTTTACCAAAATTATGTTTGAATTTTGGTTTGGCAGAATAATCGTTACTAGTGTATTTCAGATCATGTGTGTGCCCATAAGTGAAGTGATATTTTAGTGGTGTGCGTTTAATTACTAGGTCCATGACTTTCTTAGGATGAGATACCTTACCTTGGTATCCTATTCCTTTTCTTCCATTTCTGCTAACTCCATAGATCATTGAAGCCATCTTGCTTCTACCTATGCTTTTAGCCAAAAACATCTGAAAGTTGTGATCATACTCTTTGATGATCTTATCAGCATTACTGGGAGTCTCTGAGATTATTTCCTTCTGAGAGTTTTGTAAATCATTTTCTAATGTTAAAATATTTTCTTTTAACTCAGAATTTTCTAATCTAAGACTCTCAGTTTCTTCAGAGTCAGAGACAAGATCCTTTTTCAGGTTCTTGAATTTGACACTGATCTGCTGATACCTTTCCAGAATTTCATTCAGACCTTCTGCTAGTTCAGCTTTAGTAAAATTTATAGTGGAATCAGGAAATACCTCTTCTGTGTCTGATTCTAAGTCTGAACCAGAAGCTTCGCTGTCTTCTGTCACATTTGCCATAAGAGCGATGTTTGCTCTTTCATCATCTGACTTTAAGTCTGCATCAGAAGTATCTGAATCGTCCCATGTTTCCATGATGATTTTCTTCTTCTCCTTGAAGAACTTCTTTTTGGGCTTCTCCTTCTGAAGCCTTGGACAGTCACTTTTATAGTGCCCTTGTTCATTGCACTCATAGTAGATGATGTCTTTGTTATTTGACTTTCTGTGACCGGAGGAAGCTTTAGATCTTCTGTTTCCAGAGGAGGACTTAGACTTTCTGTATCTGGAGGAGGATTCATTCTGATTCTCTGATCTTCTTGGGTTTCTAAATTTTCTTTGTCTCTGCTTCCACAGCTGATTGACCCTTCTGGAGAGAAGAGACAATTCGTCTTCTTCTGATGAGGATCCATCATAAGTTTCTTCCATAGCCTGCAAAACCATAGAATCAATTTTTTGTTAGATTTTAATGCTAAAGGCTTACCTTGTTTCCGAGGCTCGTCTTCTTCTAGCTTTATCTCATGACTTCTAAGGGAGCTAACAAGTTCCTCCAGAGATATCTTGTTGAGATATTTAGCCAACTTAAGTGCAGTGACCATTGGCCTCCATTGCTTTGGTAGACTTCTGATGATCTTCTTTACATGATCAGCAGTAGAATATCCTTTGTCAAGAACTTTCAGCCCAACAACAATAATCTGGAATCTTGAGAACATTGCTTCTATGGATTCACTGTCTTCCATCTTGAATGCTTTGTATTTCTGAATGAGCGCAAGGGCCTTGGTTTCTTTAACTTGTATGTTGCCTTCATGCGTCATTCTCAGAGAGTCAAACATGTTTTTGGATGTCTCTCTGTTTGAGATCTTCTCATATTCTAAGTATGAGATGGCACTGAGAAGTATTATTCTGGCTTTATGATGATTTCTGAAATCACGCTTTTATTGATCAGACATTCTTTTTTTATCTATCTTCTGACCACTTTCATCTACTGGATGCGTGTATCCATCAATTACCATATCCCATAGATCAGCATCATGAGCCAGAAAGAAGCTCTCCATTTTGTCTTTCCAGTAGTCAAAATTTTCTCCATCAAAGACTGGAGGTTTGCCGCTGATTTTGTCCTTGTCATCATGAAAGTCATTGCTGATCTTTTGGCTTGGTCCCACCATAGTGATTTTCTAAAGCTTGGATCTTGTACTGACACGGTTAAGTGTATGAACTCGGAACCAGGCGCTCTGATGCCAATTGAAGAAGTGAAAAACACAAGAAGGGGGGGTTTAATTGAAACTTAAAATCAAAAGCAATAGACACAACATTTTTATCCTGGTTCATTTGATCTCAAACTACTCCAGTCCACCCGCCAAAGTGATTTCGCCTCTCTCTAACAAGGACTTAATTCACTAATCAAAACTGATTACAAACTACTTTGACAACTGTCAAAGTCTTCTTGAGTAAGACCACAACCCAGTTTATCTCAAGGAACAGTATCTTAATCAAAGGACAATTGACAGTGTATTATATGTTTTTCGTTACAAAAACTATATCACTACTGTGATGTATTACACAATTTGAGAGTATGAGAGAATATGAATATTTGCAGTGTTTTTAGATGTATGAGCAGTGGTTTGTAAAATCGTAAACGATTTGTCCTTTAAGCTTATTTATATAGGCGTGGAAATTTGTCCAAAATAAAACGTGATAATGGACACTCAATGCACTTTCCATACAGAGAATATTCTTGTCTGAATGAAGTCGTTGCATATGATACTATCTTAATTGAAAAGTAACGCTGCAGAACTATAGGATCTTGCATGCTGCTTTTACTTCAGAACTTTGATGACTCAAATATGAGGATCTGTTGACGTATTAGACTTTTGTTCAGAGCCAGAGTATCTTATACTTTAACGCAAATTCTGATCATCATTCTTCAGAACATTCTGATTATCTCATCTTGAAAGCTTCTGTGGCTTAACTTCTGATGTTGTTTCTGTCAAAACTTCTATTTAAAAAACAACACAAATTTAGAGTGCATATTTGTTCTTTGTGTTTGTTATCATCAAAACTCTAATTAAGGGTTGTAGAATCAAACTATGTTCTAACACTAAGTTGCGCTGATGCTGAACTTCTGACCCAAAATTAAGCTATGATGCATAATCTCACATTGCAGGATTTCTGGTTTGATAAATCTCATCATCATTTAATGCTCACAACCATTTTTTAGTTTTTATCCAAAGGATTTCCCCACGTGTGACATAGAAGTACATTGTTGTCCTTGAAAAAGCAAACTTTTGTACAAGAGTATGTTGGGTCCATGCTTTGCTTTTGCTTCTGAGGGTAATTTTCCTTAATTCATGCTTACAAATCCATCTTAGGCACGACTAAAAGCTGCTAACCACCATACTTGTTTATCTTACTTCAAGAACAAGTCAGCACACTAGCATGATGTTGGTACTTTTGACTTCTCCAAGCTACAAAATTCTTGTCTATAAATTGAACTTCATTTGCAACTGTGAAAAGGGGTGAAAAAAATTAAAAAGAAAAAGCTTTGAAACTTTGCTAAAAATTCCACGAATCCGAAACTGCAAACACAAATACCAAACCTGCTAGTTTTTTATTCTTGCATTCAAACTCCAATTTCCCTCAAGTGTTTCTTGACCAAATCATCCATACAACTTCTGAATTTTTGAGCCATTCATAACCCAAGTTAAAGGTTGTTCCAGTCTGCTGAGCACGTGAGGAAGCTGATCAAAACATTACAAACAGTCAGAACCAAGCTCCAGTTCATAGGACCTTCACCAGCTGCAAGGTAAGCTTCTGCTGACTCTCATCATATCACTTAGGCATTATTAAATTTGCATGTCCAAAATACAATGTAGACATCCTGATTCCGATGTTATACATATTCTGAGGTTTCATCTATTTGTCTGCCTAAATAGGGAGAACATAAGTTCAGAACTTCTTAAGGAAACAATAATTAGCAGATACATGCTTGCTTCTGGTTTACAGTCTTGAAATTTTTTATGTTTCTGAAACCATGATAGAAACCTTCCATAATTGCTATGTTTGTGTTTTCTGTTCTGTTAAGAAATGACTAAGTTGCAGATGTTCTGATTAGCTTGAAGAAATAGATGGAATTTATCATCAGAGTCTATTTTGTAATACATGTTTATGTTATTGCTTCTAATACCGGATGTACAGCCACCCCAGTGGTAGACAATGTGTGCGCATAAGACATTAGTGCTACGGGTCCTGAGTTCTACCCCCAGAAGTATCTTTTTAGGTTTATTTAGTGACATTTTCACCCATTTATTTGTCAAACAATATTCCTAAATCAGAACTTCTAGACAACCTTACCCAACAACATTATCACCTCACTCTCTCAAATAGCTAGAACTTCTGATTTCCCAACGACATTAGAACTTCTAAATTCCCAACTGTATCAGAGTTCCTAGACCCCCTCAGCAATCAGAACTTCTAGGTTTTCCTTTATTCCCAGCAACCTCAGAGCTTGGTGTACCCAGGCCTAGAACATCTGACCCTCTACTTTCCTACTAACATTTTATCTCTTGCAGCGCATCAGAGTCAGAACTTCTGTTCCTTCTCGTTTCAACAATGTGTTGATTCTGACTCCTTTTTCTCTTATTTATCTTACTTTGGCTTTTAATAACCAAAAACACCAAAAATATTTCATATTCACATGTTTTGTTTTATTTCTTTGAGAACAAAAAGATCAAAATATTTTCTTAAGTAAACTTATTTCTTTACTTAAACAAAACAAATCCATTTTACATTTCTTGTATTTTATTTCAATATAGTTTTAATAGATAATTAGGACTTTTAATTTCTTGCAATCCCCATTTGTAAATTTGTACACCCCATCCCCTTAATGATGTAATAGTGTAGTACTTTACTTTTCCGCACTTTTATTGCTTTCATATATTATTAGTAATTAGGGTGTGTATGGCAAGACATGAAGTCTACAAATAGATAACCCTAATCAAGACTGAATGCATGCAATAAAACACACTTTGCACACATTCACCCCTTAGGGTAATCTCACTTGTTGCCTATCGGAAAAATAGTCATGATCCTCGAACATGGGCATTTTAGCAAAGACCCTCGATAAAAGATCGTAGTCCCTCTATGTCCCTCGATGTTGCCTTCGGTAAACGATCTAGTCCCAAAAATGACATTGCTAAATTGTCCCATAGGTTGCCTTTTATGACTATATAAACGTCCTACGCTCGTCCCTTCACAT
Organism: Vicia faba; assembly: GCA_948472305.1. Taxonomy (NCBI): domain Eukaryota; kingdom Viridiplantae; phylum Streptophyta; class Magnoliopsida; order Fabales; family Fabaceae; genus Vicia; species Vicia faba. The sequence goes on along the minus strand of OX451741.1, from coordinate 1,227,769,880 downwards.
CCATTGGTGGGGCTTCTTATCGAAACAATGGTGAGATAGTATCATCTAAAGGAGGAGGAAAATAACATTTAAGACCTTTTGAGTAGGTAGATTCGCTCCTAGTTGCTCGCTTGCTCACAACAAAAATAGTTGATACACCAACACACTCATTTGAAACATTTTCAAAAGACAACACTTTGTACGCGCTTTTATAGAAACGAGAGCCATTACAAAGGCACCTTTTCAAAATCACTTTCAAAAACACACTCCACAAACACCTCTTGGAACTATTTTCAAAACAACACTTTGTATGTGTTCTTATAGAAATGATAGCCATTACAAAGGCACCTTTTCAAAATCACTTTCAAAAACACACTCCACAAACACCTCTTTGAACTATTTTCAAAACAAAACTTTGTACGTGTTCTTATAGAAACAAGAACCATTACATAGTCACATTTTCAAAATACTTTCAAAACCCACACCACAAGCACACATTCAAACAAAAGCAAGTGATCTAGCAAGCAACTAAGAGCCCGTAGATAACTACGGATGAAAAGGGTGATAATACCTTCCCTTTTCATAATCTACCCCCCAAACTCAAGAAAACATATCTAAAGGTCTTTCCTGTTCTTTTCAACCTTTCCTTTTGGATAAAAGAAAAGTCGGTGACGACTCTTGCTATCCGCAACATTTACGATCAAACGTAAAACACCCAAGTCAGTTCTCTCACCGTATTACAGAACTGGCAACTCTACTGTGGAAATACCTTAAAGTGGGGTTACTTTAGGGTTAGATCACATTTACTTGCTTCCTTTGTTTGACTTGCATGCTTTACATTATGGTTCCTTGTTTGGGTTTTTTCTGATCCCCCACCCGGATCTATGGGAAACCTTTTAGGTAAGTAGCAATAGACCGTGGAAACTGTGTGGGGTATACCGACATGGTTAAAGCGATAGCTATGTTGATGCGACACTTTAGTTGGTACCGGTAGCCCTTGAGTTAATCAAGGAGAATATGGGGCTGCTACGTGGTGTCATAAAGCCTCAACTGACCTTAGAACATTTAAATGAACAACTTGGCCTTTAGGACGTAGTGAGATGGCCGTCTTTGGTGTATTCCCAAAGTCGAAAGATACTTGATGCTACACTCATTGATACTTGACTCCGGAGTTTTTATTTGGTTACGAGTCAATCACCTATCGAACGAAGCTTGTGGGAAAGTTTTGTGATATTGAGATCCCTTAGAACTCGGTTACTATTTATAGGACAGGTTGAACCAATCCAACTTCAAGAGGGTACTACTTTAAAACCCATGCAAGCCTTAAACCTAAGGTCTTTTGTGTGATTTGCTTGTGCTTGATATACTTGTGATTTCTTAGCATAATCATGAAATCATGACATGGAATATCATACTAACCATTTCAAGGATTTTTTAGGGTTTATCTTTGTATTTGTTTTGTAGGACATGACATCCACTCGCAGGAACACTATCCAAATCAACCTTGTGAAAGTACATCCTCAACTCAAGGAGTTAGAATCAAGGATTCCTGAAAGCTCTCCCTTCACTAAAAAACATGGTCGAATTCTCAACTTGGTCACTTCCACCCCTGATGAAGAATTGTTAAAGGTGCTCTTTCAGTTCTTTGACCCGGTGCACCACTGCTTCACTTTCCTGATTACCAGCTAGTGCCTACTATGGAGGAGTTTTCTCAGTTATTGGGGATACCTATCCTTAATCAGCTACCATTCAACGGTACAGAAAGAGACCTAAATCCTGAAGAGATTGGTCAAGCTCTGTCTTTACAACGGTCTGACATAGTGGCAAATTAGGAAACCATAAGAGGTGTCCAAGGATTTCCATCTAAGTTTCTATTTGAGAGAGCCCACTATTTTTAGGATAGCCTAGATTTACAAGCTTTTGAGGAGGTGTTGTCCCTTCTCATCTATGGGATGGTACTTTTCCCTAACACGGACCAAATCATAGACAGGAATGCAGTTAAGGTTTTTCTCTCACATAATCCAGTGCCTACCTTACTTGGGGATATTCTACACTCTCTGTATACACGCACTCTAAAGAGAAGAGGGACCCTTATGTGTTGCACTTCTCTTTTGGCTAGGTGGTTTATTTCGCACCTGCCTCGGTCTACTTTAAAGAATGAGCAGGGTTTGAAATGGTCTCGTAGGCTGATGTTCCTTACACATTCGGATATTCATTGGTGTTCACGATCCTCGAAGGATGTTACCATTATTGATCGCTATGGGGAATTCCCTAATGTCCCTCTCTTGGGCATTATGGGGGGGGATAACTTATAATCCATGTTTAGCATTGCAATAATTTGGATATTCTAGAAGGGATGGTCCTCATGATGCACTCGTCTAAGGAATCATCTTCGACTATGAGAATGATGTTCAGGGTTATCGCAAAAGGTTCGTTCGAGCTTGGGGTATGATAAACAGATTTAACATCAAGACACTGGAGCACAAGAATTGCATCCCTCTTGAGCCTTACCTCAAATGGGTGCGAGCTCGTGCTCAATGTCTTATGATGCCTTACCCCTCCATCTTACCTGTGATTATGGAGTCAGTTGTTGAGGGATACACTCCTTACATTGTTCCTCATCCTGATATGCCAACTGATTTTGAGGAGCTACAGAAATCCTGGATCCAAGTTAAAGAAGAGCAGGATACCTTCGAAGCCCAATTCTACGCCAGTGAGAGGAAAGTTCTGGAACTCACCAAGGAGCTTCATGAGGAGCGGAATCTGAATGCCTACATCACACCAAAGAGGACGCGTTAGACTTTTTTATCTTAGGAGTTTTGTAAACCCAAGATGGCATGATGTACTCAAACTTGGATTTATTAATATAACGCGTGTTCCTTTTTGTCTAAAGCAAATTTAAATCCCTAATTTCCTTGAAATCATTTGCATACGCATCTTCATTCATCATAACACAAACAGGTTTCTTACAACAGGTCTCCTTATCTTTCTACTGTTTATTTCAGTGAGATGGATATTGAACAGATAGCAAAAGATCTTCAAGCGCAGAACACTCAGTTTCAACAAATGTTATTGACTTTAGCAAAAGGGCAAGAGGAGATGAAGACTTTACTGATCAAAGAAAGAAGAAGAAAGCAAAGAAATCCGCCAGTGTTTTGAATCTGGGAAGAAGGTTCCAAGGACCAGCTAGAAGGACCCTAGACTTCACAACATCATCGGGTGAAGGGAATAATTAAGAAGGGAAAAACAAGGAAGTGACTAACCATCTAGAATCTGAAGAGGAAGAAGAGGTTGATTACTCTGGAGAGTAGTATCCTCCAGCTGACGATAAATACAAACAGTTGAAAGATCACCTAAATGCTATGGAGATCCAAAGGGTACCAGGTTTGGATTTTGAAGAGTTAAGACTTGTCTCAGGGGTTGTCATGCTACAGAAATTCAAGGTCCATACTTTTTCTAAATATGACGGTGTATCTTGTCCAAAGCTACATTTAAGGTCATACATCAGGAAAATTCAACCCCATACTGCCGATAGGGACCTATGGGTACATTTCTTCCAAGAAAGCTTGTCAGGGACACAATTGGATTAGTTCTATCAGTTGTAAGGAACCAATATTCGCAATTGGGAAGACTTGGCTGCCGCCTTTTACAAACAATACCAGTATAATGGTGACTTAGCTCCAACTCAGACACAATTGCAAGGCATGTCCATGGGTACAGGTGAAGGTTTCAAAACATATGCTCAAAAGTGGCGGGATCTCGCGTGAAGAGTCCAACCCCCCCTATCTGACAGAGAATTGGTGGATATGTTCTTAGGCACGCTATCTGGCCCTTTCATCAAACACCTGATCAGAAGCTCCTCGGTTGGATTCACTGAATTAATCATGACTAGAGAACAGGTAGAAACGGGTATAAGAAGTGGAAAAATTCAAAGAGATGCATCCTCGAGCACGTTGAGAAACCATTTTTTTAGAAGAAAGAGGTTGGTGCTGTGTACCATCAAAGGAATCAGGACAGAATTGAACACCGTCCAGCGGTAGGGGCTGTCATGATCTCTAAGCCTGCACCTACTCAACAAAGGAATAATCAGTCGAGAACAGAAAGACCGGTAAGAAACTTTACCCAGATAAATATGGTGATGTCTCAAGTCTTGTCACATTTGCTGAGATCTAATCTGGTAACCTTGCGGGAAGCTCTGAAGAATCCCAACACTGCCTCTCCCTGTTACAACCCAAATAGTCATTGTGCTTACCATTCAGAAAATCCAGGTCATGATACAAACGACTACTGGGCTTTGAAAAACAAGGTGAAAGACATTATCGAGGAAAAGGAAATTGAATTTGATGCCCCCGAGATCCCAAATGTTATCACTGCTCCTATGCCCAAGCACGGACGTAATGTTAACGCCATTGAAGATGATGTATTTGTTACTATTGTTGATGAACTTGTTACTCCTCTCCTAGCTGTCAAGAGGGACCTGTTGAAGACCAGTTTATTTCTGGGCTTTGGCGAAGGTTGCCACCTCTGTTTATCTCTACTGACTTGTTGTCATTTATTGAAGGCAGGTGTCCAGCGCTTGATGGATGACAAGGAGATTTTGTTTGAAAAGACTCCCGTTCCAACCATTTCTTACAAAGACATTTCAATAATAACCATTTCCGCCAATCCTCCCAGGGTCTCCACCAAAAGACCTGTCAGGATTACATCCGTTCCAAAGGCGACTCCACTGATAATTACTATGCCATGGCCAATCCCATACTTCTCAGATAAAACTAGTACCTAGAACTATGGGGGTGACGTCTACTACCACAACGTCAAGCAAGATTGGCTGGTTGATGAAGACTCAATATTTGAGAAGGTTGACCCTAATATTGGCAACATTGTGGGAACCAGCAAAATAACCAGAAGTTGAAGAGTGTTCTCCCCTGAGATTTCCCATCCGAAAGCTGTTACTGTTCCTTTGATCATTCCTACTTTTGTTCCTGCTGATACTACTACTACAGTTCTTGTGATTATCCCTGCTGACACCCCTATCACCGAGTCGACTGAGACTCGGGGCAAAGACATTTTGGTTGAGCCTATCCGGATGAAGGCGCAATTAGTATCTATCTCGGAGGCTTCCAAGAAGGAGATGGAAGAAAATTTGAAAATTATAAAGAGAAGCGACTACAATGTAGTCGAACAACTAGGGCAGACCCCTTTAAAGATTTCTATGCTAGCTTTACTGTTGTGCTCCGAATATTATGCGGAGGCTTTGGTGAAATTTCTTAAAACCGCCCATGTGCCACAGGAAACCTCTGCTGACTAATTCGAAGATTGTGTGGCTAGTCTGACAGCGGATAACTGTTTGGGCTTTTCTGATGCTGATTTGACACCCAGAGGGAGAAAACACAATGATGCGCTGCATGTTTATGTCGAATTCTGAGGCACTACCTTGGCCCATGTCCTGGTAGATACTGGTTCATCATTGAACGTGCTGCCTAAGAAGGCTCTGGATAAGCTAGACTGTGAAGGTTTGACCTTAAAACCCAACAACATAGTGGTAAGGGCCTTTGATGGTTCAAAGAGAATGGTGCACGGGGAGGTGAACATCCCCATCAAAATTAGTTCTCAGACCTTTGATTCAACTTTCTACGTAATGGATATCCGCCCTTCCTATTCTTGTTTGTTAGGCCGACCTTGGATCTATGGCGCTGGTGTCGTCACCTCTATGTTACATTAGATGTTGAAATACCCGATCAAGGGAAAGATCATCACTGTTCAAAGGGAGGAGGAATATATGGTTAGTCACCTGAACTCTTTCAGGTACATGGAAATGGATGGTGAGTTCATCGAAACTCCGTGTCAGCATTTCGAGGAGGTCCCACAAATAGTTGCAACAACCAAGACTGCTACCAAAACTCCAAGAGCTACCAGACCACCATTGAAAATGGCCTCGTTGAAGGATGCTAGAACATCAATTGAAGAAGGTGAATGCACCATCTAAGGTTAACTCCCAGATATTCCTTACAAATCCGATAAATTTGGTTTGGGCTTCACCTCGGAGGCACAAAGGGTTGTTCGACGGACTCACGTCGGGGGGCCACCTTTGCGTATCAGCAATCAGGGAGTCTACACGGTGGAAGACGGTGACAATGACTGTGACCTGGACGAGTGGATCTCCCCAACCGTCAGCGGAGGACTCAACAACTAGAAAGCCAAAGATTTTGTCCCTATTACTTTTCTTCAAGAGTAATTGTCTTTCAATTTTCGTCAGATTTGTAATAATTAAACAAATTAGACTTTTAAAACCTTGTGTCTTACCCGAGGCACAACGGTCCATTTGTGAGGGTTGTTACTTCATCTTCATATGTCATCAATAAATCATGTACGTTTTTGCATGAAAATTTTTATGCTTATTGTTTTTTCTCTTTTTAACTTTTATTGTTTTTCAAAGATAGCTATGCTTTTACACATGCTCACGTATCAAAATGCAGATCCACCTCCACTCAGGATCCCATGGGTAACGATTCTGCTATGGCCTATCATGACTTTGAAAATCCAATCTACCAAGCGAAAGACAAAGGTGAGGAAGATTGTGAGGTACCAGGGGAACTAGCCAGGTTATTGCAACAGGAAGAATTGACAATACAACCCCACGAAGAGCTAGTGGAAACAATTAACTTAGGTACTGAAGAGGACAAAAAAGAGGTCAAGGTAGGTGCCAACCTGGAGCCTAGCGTCAAGAAGCGCTTAGCTCAGTTACTACATGACTATGTTGAGGTATTTGCTTGGTCATATAAAGACATGCCAAGGCTCGACACTGACATTGTGGTTCATCGTCTGCCGACAAAAGAAGACTGCCCTCCAGTAAAATAGAAAGTCCGTCGCTTGAGGCCAGAAATGTCAATGAAAATTAAGAATGAAGTCATGAAGCAGCTCAATGCCGGATTTTTAGCTGTCACCTCATATCCATAATGGGTCTCCAATGTTGTTCTAGTGCCTAAAAAGGACGGTAAGGTACATATGTGCGTGGACTGCAGAGACTTGAATAGGGCAAGCCCCAAGGATGACTTCCCGCTTCCCCATATCGATATTCTGGTTGACAACACCGCACATCATAAAGTATTTTCTTTCATGGAAAGTTTCTCCGGATACAATCAGATCAAAAGGGCACCTGAGAACATGGAAAAAACGACCTTCGTCACACAGTGGGGTACATTCTGTTACAAGGTTATGCCATTCGGGTTGAAGAACGCAGGGGCAACCTATTAGCGTGCCTTGGTAGCTCTATTTCACGACATGACCCATCATGAAATAGAGGTCTATATGGATTACATGATAGCCAGATCTCAAACTGAAGAGGAGCATCTTGACCATTTGCAGAAACTATTTGAAAGACTAAAGAGATATAAACTAAGGCTGAATCTAAACAAATTCATTTTTGGAGTAAGCTCCGGTAAACTCTTAGGTTTCATTGTCAGCGACAAAGGTATCAAAGTGGACCCTGCAAAGGTAAAAGAAATACAGGAAATGCCCACTCCTCGCACTGAGAAGGAAATTAGGGGATTCTTAGAACGACTGAACTATATCTCCCGGTTCATTTCCCATATAACCACTACTTGTGAACCAATCTTATAATTACTGAAGAAAGATCAAGTGTTGGATTGGAATGACGACCGCCAGGCTACCTTCGACAGGATCAAAGAATATCTTCAAAAGCCTCCTATTTTGATGCCACCAGTCGATGGAAGACCTTTGGTCATGTATCTAACTATCTTGGAAAATTCAATGGGGTGTGTGCTGGGGCAACATGACGAGTTTGGCCGAAAAGAGCATGCAATATACTACCTGAGCTAAAAGTTTACCGACTATGAAACCATATATTCACTGCTCGAGAAAACTTGTTGCGCTCTGGCATGGGCTGCTCGCCGGCTAAGACAACATATATTGACCCATACTACCTTATTGATATCCAAGATGGATCCAATTAAATACATATTCGAGAAACCCGCCATCTCTGGGAGAATAGCAAGATGGAAGATGGTCCTGACTGAATACGATATTCAATACACTACCCAGAAAGCCATAAAGGGAAGTGTATTAGCCGATCACCTTTCTCATCAGGCTGTGGATGACTATCAGTCCATGAAGTTCGAGTTCCAAGATGAAGACATCATGCTGGTAGACAATTGTGAAGAACTAAGACCATATGACGGACCTGAACAAGGATCCTGATGGACCTTTGTTTTTGACGGAGCTTCAAACGCACTCGACAATGGCATAGGCGTTGTGATCATATCTTCTGAAGGATGTTATACTCCCTTCACCGCTAGATTGTGTTTCAACTGTACCAATAATATGGCAGAGTACGAAGCGTGTATTTTGGGTCTCAAAGCTGCCATAGATTTGGGAATCAAGTCCTTAAGTGTATTTGGAGATTCAGCCTTAGTCATCAGACAGATCAAAGGAGAATGGCACATGAGGTACCCTAATCTCATCCCTTACAAAGAACATGTGTTGACATTAATCCCACATTTGAGGAAATTACCTTTGAACATTTTCCACGAGAGAAAAATCAACTAGCAGACGCGTTGGCAACTATGTCATCCATGTTCAAAGTCAGATGGGATAATGAGGCTCCTCAGATCACCATCGAGAGAATGGACGAACCAGCTTATTGTCACGAGATCAATACTAATGAAGTAGTGGACAAGCCTTGGTTCCATGAAATTAAGAGCTATCTCGAGGCCTAAGAGTATCCGGAAGGAGCTTCAGTCAACGACAAGAAAGTCTTGAGAAGATTCTTTGCTAAGTTCTTCCTCAGTAATGGCATTCTCTACAAGCGCAACCATGACTCTACTTTGCTTTGTTGCGTAGACAAGAGTGAGGAAGACAAGATCATGGCTTATCTACATGAAGGCACTTTTGGAACCCATTCTAGTGGGCACACGATGGCTAAAGAGATCCTACGGGCAGGGTACTACTGGTCTACCATTGAAGCAGATTGTCATCAACATTCACGAACCTGTCACAAGTGTCAGATCCATGCTTACAAAGTACACGTTCCTCCAGTGCCTCTAAATTTCCTAACTTCTCCTTGGTCGTTCACGATGTGGGGCATCTACATGATTGGAGAAGTCAAACCTACAACTTCTAATGGACACCCTTCATCTTGGTTGTCATTGACTATTTCACGAAATGGGTGGAGGCAGTATCCTTTACTTCTGTAACTAAGAATGTTGTGGCCCGATTCATCAAGAAGAATCTTATCTATCGATATGGTATTCCAGAAAGAATCATCACATGTAATGGTACAAATCTCAACAATACTATGATCAGTGCACTATACGCGCAATTCAAGATCCAACATCATAACTCTTCTCCTTACCGGCCGAAGATGAATGGTGTTGTAGAAGCCGCTAATAAAAACATCAAGAAGATCATACAAAAAATGATAGTAACCTTTAAGGACTGACATGAGATGTTACCATTCGCTCTCCACGGTTACCGTACCATGGCGCACACATCAGCACGGCCAACCCCTTCTCCTTGGTATACGACATGGAAGTTGTTCTACCAATTGAAGTCCAAATCCCTTCTTTGAGAATCATAAAGAATGCGGGGTTGAGTGAAGATGATTGGATTCAAACTCGATTTGACCAATTGAACTTGATTGATGAGAAGAGGCTTATAGCTTTCTGCCATGGTCAGATATACCAAAAATGTATGACCAAAGCTTTCAACAAGAAGGTCAGACGTCAGGCATATCAGGCTGGTGACCTGGTAATCAAGCGTATCCTACTACCACAAGGTGATCCCAGGGGCAAATGGACTCCTACATACAAAGGACCCTTTGTGATCAAGAGCATATTTTCCAGTGGGGCAATGATCTAAACCACTATGGACGTCGAGGATCTTCCATACACTGTAAACGCGTAAATAGATAAAAGATACTACACATAAACAAAGACCCTTTTGGTCGACTGGCCTAGGAAAAAAATCAGGGCATCTCGGCGAACCAAAAGGGTTCGGGAAAAAGTTAGGGATAAAATAAAAAAAATTTGTACACCCGGCAAGCTGAAAACCTGAAAGGGCGGCTTGGGCAAAAAAGGGTATCCCGGTGGGCTGAAAACCCGAAAGGGCGGTCCAGGAAAAGTTAAGGATTCAAAGCATATGACTATGTCCCATTAGATTACCTTACGACCAATCTTCAACATCAATTGTAAAACTCAAACAGTACTAATCAATCCAATCAGCTTCGTACAAAGCGGAAAATGGACGAGACGCTCAGAGACATGAAGGCTATAGCAGAATGGGAATCCCATGGGATTATTTCACATAGCTACTCTTTTATTTGTATCAATTTTCATTTTTTACGACGACATTCTCTTACTAGGATGTTCGTCTCTTTGTACAAACACTTATTCAAGTTAATACAAAGATACCCCTTTGAAAATGCAAAAATATCTGTTTCTTCTTCTAATATTCATGTTTTGTGTACGAAAACGTCCAGTATTTATTTTTGAGTATATGCATTTAAATGCAATTACTGTTTATAAATGAACTCGTAAAAAAGAAAACTAAACCAGAAAGATAATTACTAATAGCTTTGAGAAATAGGACAACATCTGTGGACCATTCCATGAAATCTTCGCGGGTACTTTCTCCAGCAGAGGCAGAAGCACAAACATCTCGCTACATGATCTTCGTCATATCCCCAGCATGTAGCTTGTTGGTTCCTTTTACCTTCATATCCCCGAGGGGGCGAAACTTCCAGTTGCCACCTCAAAGATTCCCCAGCAAAAGTCATTCAGTTTCTCAAGATTTCTCAGCAGGATTTCATAAGGCCTACAATAAATACACGACGTCTCTCTTCCCCGACAGAATTTATATCTCTGGTTATGGAAACCCATCCATTAACACTTCAACTTCAAACAGAACATGAATATTTACACTCCTCATCCTCAGCAGCACTCAGGGATTTATTTTTCCAATCTGACAACACTACAACAGAACAACTTGCATGTGTGTACATCGCATCATACATCATAAGCATCGGTGACACAAATTCATATATCGCAATCTCATTGCACTATGCATTTCATACGTCATGGCATCTAATACAACTAACTCTTCACCTTTTTCAGGAAAGGCTAACCAATAGAAAAATATTATCGGATTTCCATAAGACTAGGCAAATATCTATGAAAAAATCAATTGTAGATTCCCTAATCAAGACGGGGTGACTATCTATATGACAGATACTTCCTCCATACCACTGTTGGTTCAGTTTAAATATCTCAACGGTTTATCCTGATTCTTTCCCGCAGATATCTCCTTTGGTTCAGATAAGTCGCTCCAAGATTTATTCTGCTTCTTCTCCAGACCACTGCTGGTTCAGTTTATATCTCCCAACAGTTTATTCTGATTCTTTCCCGCAGACATCTCCTCTGGTTCAGATAAGTCGCTCCAAGATTTATTCTGATTTTTCTCCATACCACTGTTGGTTCAATTTAAATCTCTCTACAGTTTTTCCTGATTCTTTCCCGTAGACATCTCCTCTGGTTCAGATAAGTTGCTCCAAGATTTATTCTGATTTTCCTCTAGACCACAGCTGGTTCAGTTTAAACCTCCCAACGGTTTATCCTGATTCTTTCCCACAGATATCTCCCTTGGTTCAGATAAGTCACTCCAAGATTTATTCTGATTCTTCTCCATACCACAGTTGGTTCAGTTTAAACCTCCCAACTGCTTTATCCTGATTCTTTCCTGCAACCATCTTCTCTGGTTCAGATAAGCCGCTCCAAGATTTATTTTGATTCTTCTCCAGACCACTGCTGGTTCAGTTTAAACCTCCAAATGGTTTATCCTGATTCTTTCCCGCAGTCATCTTCTCTGGTTCAAATACGTCGCTCCAAGATTTATTCTGATTCTTCTCCAGACCACTGTTGGTTCAGTTAAATCTCTCAATGGTTTATCCTGATTCTTTCCCGCATCCATCTTCTCTGGTTCAGATAAGTCGTTTCAAGATTTATTCTGATTCTTCTCCAGACCTCTATTGGTTCAGTTTAAATCTCTCAACGGTTTATCCTGATTCTTTCTGGTAGACATTTCTTCTGGTTCAGATAAATCACTCTAAGATTTATTCTGATTCTTTTTCAGGTGAAGTCAAGTTTAGACTTAGTCTAATTTCCATCAATAATCACCTTTGGATGGAATCTTTTAAGCCCATTCCCTACACAATCAACAATGACATCATCAAGTGCAAATTTTCGGGCACTCTAGTGTTCAATCATCTTCCACCTTCAAGTCACGAATGGCAGATTCGCCAATCTAACTCTTGAAGCGTAAGAAGATTGAACAGGGGCAGCTGTTATACCCCAAAATTTGCCCTATCATTTCTCAAAGGATCACCCTGGACCCTCAGGTTTTCTTCCATCCAATTCCAAGCCTTGAATTACAAATTTTCCAAGAAAGTCATTCACAAGGGAAAAATGGTCATTTGCATACTGAAAAGTCAAACTTTGACTTTTGGATCACAGTCAAGTTTCAATAGTCATATTTCATCAAGACATGTTGAAATATGAAGTTTGTTTCATCAAGAAATTCAAAAGTCAAAATTACTTTGGAAATGTCAAAATTCTAAATGCTTAGAATTTTTCTAGGTGTTTAAGAAATATGACAAGCTCAGAACTTCTGGCCAGATTATCACCATGAAGCAAGTTGATTCTGGAAGAACTTCTAACACAAGAGTTTTAGATCTCAATGAGACCTAAAACATTTAAGAACATAACTTCTTCTAGAAATGTTGGTATTTCAAGTTATACATCCTCAAAGTCACGTCCCTGAAACTTAGACACTTAGTAAATTTTGAGCAGTTTCAAATCAGAAGTTGTCTACAACTTCTGGGCCAGTTTTCACGTAGGTTCAGTTAGAATTTGCAAGAGAAATTCAAAGAGGGCTTACAAAGCATGTTATAAGATTTCTGGAAAGTCTGAAAACTCGCTCAGGATATGTTGGAGCAAAGAGATTAAAGGATCAGAAGTTGGATGTTGGTTCTAAGTTGCGCTGATGCTGAACTTCTGACCCAGAATTAAGCTATGATGCATAATCTCACATTGCAGGATTTCTGGTTTGATAAATCTCATCATCATTTAATGCTCACAACCACTTTTGAGTTTTTATCCAAAGGATTTCCCCATGTGTGACATAGAAGTACATTGTTGTCCTTGAAAAAGCAAACTTTTGTACAAGAGTATGCTGGGCCCATGCTTTGCTTTTGCTTCTGAGGGTACTTTTCCTTAATTCATGCTTACAAATCCAGCTTAGGCACGACTAAAAGTTTCTAACCACCATACTTGTTTATCTTGCTTCAAGAACAAGCCAGCACGCTAGCATGATGTTGGTACTTTTAACTTCTCCAAGCTACAAAATTCTTGCCTATAAATTGAACTTCATTTGCAACTGTGAAAAAGGGGGTGAAAAAAAATTGAAAAGGAAAAGCTTTGAAACTTTGCTAAAAATTCCAGGAATCTGAAACTGCAAACACAAATACAAAACCTGCTAGTTTTTTATTCTTGCATTCAAACTCCAATTTCCCTCAAGTGTTTCTTGACCAAATCATCCATACAACTTCTGAATTTTCCAGCCATTCATAACCCAAGTTAAAGGTTGTTCTAGTCTGATGAGCACGTGAGGAAGCTAATCAGAACATTACAAGAAGTTAGAACCAGGCTCCAGTTCATAGGACCTTCTCCAGCTGCAAGGTAAGCTCCTGCTGACTCTCATCATATCACTTAGGCATTATTAAATTTGCATGTCCAAAATACAATGTAGACATCCTGATTCTGATGCTGTACATATTCTGAGGTTTCATGTATTTGTCTGCTATTTGTTTTCCTAAATAGGGAGAACATCAGTTCAGAACTTCTTAAGGAAACTAAGATTAGTAGATACATGCTTGCTTCTAGTTTACAGTCTTGACATTTTTTATGTTTCTGAAACCATGACGGAAACCTGCCATAATTGCTATGTTTGTGTTTTATCTTCTTTTAAGAAATGACTAAGTTGCAGATGTTCTGATTAGCTTGAAGAAAGAGATGGAATTTATCATCAGAGTCTACTTTCTAATACATGTTTATGCTATTGCTTCTAATACCAGATGTACAACCACCCCAGTGGTAGACAGTGTGTGCGCATAAGACATTAGTGCTAGGGGTCCTGAGTTCTAGCCCCAGAAGTATCTTTTTAGGTATATTTAGTGAAATTTTCACCCATTTATCTGTCAAACAGTATTCCTAAATCAGAACTTCTAGACAACCTTACCCAACAACATTATCACCTCACTCTCTCAAATAGCTAGAAATTTTGATTTTCCAGCAACATTAGAACTTCTAAATTCCCAACTGTACCAGAGTTCCTAGACCCCCTCAGCAATCAGAACTTCTAGGTTTTCCTTTATTCCCATCAACCTCAGAGCTTGGTGTACCCAGGCCCAGAACTTCTGACCTTCTACATTCCTACTAACATTTTCTCTCTTGTAGTGCATCTGAGTCAGAACTTCTGTTCCTTCTCGTTTCAGCAATGTGTTGATTCTGACTCCTTTTTCTCTTATTTATCTTACTTTGGTTTTAATAACCAAAAACACCAAAAATATTTCATATTCACATGTTTTGTTTTATTTCTTTGAGAACAAAAAGATCAAAATATTTTCTTAAGTAAACTTATTTCTTTACTTAAACAAAACAAGTCCATTTTATATTTCTTGTATTTTATTTCATATGGTTATAGTAGATAATTAGGACTTTTAATTTCTTGCAATCCCCATTTGTAAATTTGTACACCCCATCCCCTTAATGATGTAATAGTGCAGGACTTTATTTTTAATCACTTTTATTGCTTTCATATATTATTAGTAATTAGGGTGTGTGTGGCAAGACATAAATTCGACAATTAGATAACCCTAATCAAGACTGAATGCATGCAATAAAACACACTTTGCACACATGCACCCCTTAGGGTAATCTCACTTGTTTCCTATCCGAAAAATAGTCATGTTCCTCGAACATGGGCATTTTAGCAAAGACCCTCGATAAAATATCGTAGTCCCTCGATGTCCCTTGATGTTGCTTTCGTTAAACAATCTAGTCCGAAAAACGACATTGCTAAAATGTCCCATAGGTTGCCTTCTATGACTATATAAACGTCCTACGCTCGTCCCTTCACATCCAATGGTGGGGCTTCTTACCGAAAAAATGGTGAGAAAGAATCATCTAAAGGAGGAGGAAAATAACATTTAAGACCTTTTGAGTAGGTAGGTTTGCTCCTAGTTGCTCGCTTGCTCACAACAAAAACATTTTATACACCAACGCACTCATTTGAAACATTTTCAAAAGACAACACTTTGTACGCGTTCTTATAGAAACGAGAGCCATTACAAAGGCACCTTTTCAAAATCACTTTCAAAAACACACTCCACAAACACCTCTTGGAACTATTTTCAAAACAACACTTTGTACGCGTTCTTATAGAAACGAGAGCCATTACAAAGGCACCTTTTCAAAATCAATTTCAAAAACACACTCCACAAACACCTCTTTGAACTATTTTCAAAACAACACTTTGTACGCGTTCTTATAGAAACGAGAACCATTACAAAGTCACATTTTCAAAATAATTTCAAAACCCACACCACAAGAACACATTCAAACAAAAGCAAGTGATCTAGCAAGCAACTAAGAGCCCATATATAACTATGAATGAAAAGGGTGCTAATACCTTCCGTTTTCATAATCTACCCCCCGAACTCAAGAAAACATCTCTAAAGGTCTTTCCTGTTCTTTTCAACCTTTCCTTTTGGATAAAAGAAAAGTCAGTGGCGACTCTTGCAATCCGCAACATTTGTGATTAAATGCAAAACACCCAAGTCAGTTCTCCCATTGTATGACAGCAGGTTTCTTGGCAGTAACGTCGTATCCCCAATGGATTGTAAATGTTGTTCCAGTTCCAGAGAAAGATTGTAAGGTTCGTATGTGTGTAGACTACAAGGATTTAAATAGGGCGAGCCCCAAAGACGACTTTCCACTACCATATATTGATGTCTTGGTAGACAACACTTCTCAACACAAGGTATTCTCCTTCATGGATGGCTTCTCCGGAACCAAATCCAAATGACGCCTGAGGACATGGAGAAAACTACCTTTGTCACACAGTGGGGCACCTTCTGTTATAAGGTCATGCCTTTTGGTCTGAAGAACGCAGGCGCAACTTATCAACAAGCTATGGTGGCTTTATTTCATGACATGATACACCATGAGATAGAAGTCTATGTCAATGATATGATAGCCAGGTCACAATATGAGGAAGAGAATCTTGACCATCTGCACAAGTTATTTGAAAGGATGAAGAAATACAAGTTGAGGCTGAATCCAAACAAGTGTACCTTCGGGGTAAGGTCTGGTAAGCTCCTAGGTTTTGTCGTCAGTGGAAAAGGTATTGAAGTTGATCCCGGAAAAAGTCAAAGCTATCCAAGAAATGCCAGCTCCCTGTACTGAGAAGGAGGTTAGAGGTTTCTTAGAACGACTAAACTACATCGCCAAATTCATTTCTCATTTGACTGCTACTTGTGATCCACTCTTCAAGTTGTTGAAGAAAGATCAAGTATTAAAATGGAATGACGACTGCCAAGTAGATTTTGATAAGACTAAAGAGTACTTTCAAGAACCTCCAATTCTGATGTCACCAGTTGAAGGAAGACCTCTGATCATGTACCTAACAGTGTTAGAGAGTTCAATGGGGTATGTGTTGGGGCAGCATGACGAGTCTGGTCGAAAAGAGCATGCAATATACTACCTCAACAAAAAGTTAACCGACTATGAAACAAGATATTCACTGCTCGAGAAAACTTGTTACGCTTTGGCATGGGCTGCTCGCCGACTAAGACAGTATATGCTGACCCATACTAATCTATTGATTTCTAAAATGGATCTCATCAAGTACATCTTCGAGAAGCCGACTCTCTACGGAAGAATAGCTCGATGGCAAATGATCTTAACTGAATACAACATCCACTACACCACTCAAAAAGAAATTAAAGGAAGTGTATTGGCAGATCATTTGGCGCATCAAGCTGTAGATGACTATCAATCTATGAACTTCGAATTCCTGGATGAGAACATCATGCTAGTAATAGACTGTGAAGAACATGGACCGTATGAAGGACCTGAGCAAGGTCGATGGACTATGGTTTTTGATGGGGCTTCCAATGCACTTGGCAACAGAATTGGTATTGTGATCATATCCCCCAAAGGTTTCCATACACCCTTTACTGCCATACTTTACTTTGATTGTACCAACAATATGGTTGAATATGAAGCGTGCATCTTAGGTCTTAAGGCTACTATATACTTAAGAATTAAATTCTTAGACGTGTATGGAGACCCAGCCTTGGTGGTCAGTCAAGTTAAAGGAGAGTGGGATACAAAACATCCCAATCGTATCCCTTACAAAGAACTTGTGCTAACCTTGATCCCATAATTTGAAGAGATTACCTTTGAACATATCCCAAAGGAGGAAAATCAATTGGTATATGCTTTAGCTACCATGTCATCTATGTTCAAGATTAGATGGGATAACGAAGCTCCCAAAATTACTATTGAAAGATTCGATGAACGGGCACACTGCTATGAAATTGATACCGATGGAGTAAAAGAGAAGCCTTGATTTCATGAAGTGAAAATATATCTTTAAGCATAAGAATGCCTTGAAGGAGCGTCAATCAACAACAAGAAATTCCTATGGAGATTCTCAGCCAAGTTCTTCCTGAGCAATAGGATTTTGTGCAAGCGCAACCATGATTCAATTCTGCTCCGTTGTATGGACAAGAAGGAAGCAGAGAAAATTATGGAGGATATGCACGAAGGCATCTTTGGTACTCACTCCAGTGGACACACTATGGCCAAGAATATTTTGAGAGCTGGTTACTATTGGTCAACCATGGAAACTGATTGTCATCACCACTCGAGGACTTGCCTCAAGTGCCAAATTTATGTTGACAAAGTTCACGTGCCTCCAATACCTTTAAATGTCATGACTACTCCTTGTCCATTCGCAATGTGGAGCATTGATATGATCGGGGAAATCAAGCCTACTGCTTCTAATGGACATCGTCTCATTCTCGTCGCCATTGACTACTTTACAAAATGGGTTGAAGCGGCTTCATTTGCCTCAGTTACCAAGAATATGGTGGCTCGACTCATCAAGCATAACCTCATATGTCGATATGGAATCCTTGAGAGAATTATCACTAACAATGGTACCAACCTAAACATTTCCATAATCCGTGAACTCTGCACACAGTTCAAGATCAAGCATTACAACTCTTCCCCATACAGACCTAAGATGAATGGCATAGTGGAGGCCGCCAACAAGAATATAAAGAAAATTATGCAAAAAATGGTGGTGAATTACAAAGACTGGCATGAGATGTTACCATTTTCTCTTTATGGCTATCGTACTTCGACGCAAACATCAATTGGGGAAACCCCATTCTCTTTGGTCTATGGCATGGAAGTTGTCATGCCTGTCGAAGTTCAGATTCCTTCTCTAAGGATTATGAAAGAAACATATTTAGATGAAGATGAATGGATTCAGACAATGTTGGATCAGTTGAATTTTAGTGACAAAAAGAGGCTTGCGGATTTCTGTTACGGTCAGATGTATCAGAAACGTATGATCAAAGCTTTCAACAAGAAGATCAAGCATCAGGTATATCACGCTGGTGACTTGGTAATAAAGCACATCATTATACCACAAGGCGATCCCAGGGGAAAATGGAATCCCACCTATGAAGGGCCATTTGTTGTCAAGAAATTATTCTCGGGTGGTGCTATGATACTGACCAGCATGGATGGTGAAGATTTCATGCACCCTGTAAATGCAGACATAGTCAAAAAATACTATGCATAAGAATGAACCTCTAGGTTGACATACCTAGGTAAAAATAAGGGCATCCCGACGAACCAAAAAGGTTCGGGAAAAAATTAGGGATATATACAAAAGATTGTACACCCGACAAGTTGAAAACCTGAAAGGGCGGCTTAGGTAAAAAAGGGTATCCTGGTGGACTGAAAACTCGATAGGACGGTCCAGGAAAAAGTTAGGGATTGAAAGTGTACGAATATGTCCCATTGGATCACTTACAAACAACTTTATTACCAAGGTCAAAAGTTCAAATGGTACAAGATCAGTTCAATCAACTTTCCGATAGCAAGGGATGAGATGTTCGAAGACATTGGGAAATAGCAGAGTTGGAACCCAATGAGATCACATCCACATGGCTATATATATTTGTTTTCACTTTGTACTCTTTTAATTTCACAACGAATTCCTCTTACTAGGATTTTCGTCTCTTTGTACAAAATCGCCTGTTTATAGGAAAATTATCAATACAAATACGCCTTAAAGTTCAAACTTTTTGTTTTTTATGTTTTGCTTCCAAAAACGTCCAATGACTAAATATAATGAACATATGCATACAAATACGATTAACTATTAACAAATAAATGCATAAAAACAGGAATAAGCATTTACTCAAAATTCTAGGAGTCGGACTAACATTCGAGTTGTCCATAAATCCCTGCAGAGTCACTTTCATAAGATTATCCCCACAGAGATACTACTATGAGATTACCCCAACAGAATAGTCTTCACAAATAAGGGTACATTCCCCACAATCTCACTGGAAAATCACTCCAGCAAATAAAGGAGTATAATCTCTTTCCCAACCTACAGAGTTTCCAATTAGTACACTTCATGGAAATTCTCTTCCCCAACTGAGTTTGGTCCTCCAAAACTGAAAAAAGAAACCTTGTAGATTTTTTCTATTTAGCAAAATCAATTGCCCCAAGAGAGTTGGTTTCCGCAGCAAAATATTTCTCCATCAATAAGGGTTTTTTTCCCCAACAACCTATAATTTCCCAGCTTAAGTCTATTCCTCAGATTACTACAAATCACAGACAAAAATTTTCTCCCCAGTAAAGTTGCCACTATTCCCAGAAAGTTGCTACAAAACCTGAAATCCAACCAGATACTAGTTAACTTTATCCTCCCCAGACGAGGTTGAAGGTTATCCATATCTTTTATCCCCAGTCAGGGTACATAAGAATTATCTTCCCCAAACGAGTCAGAAAGTTTAACCATCTCTTTTATCCCCAGTCAGGGTATATAAGAATTAAACTCCCCAGTAGAGCAATAGATGACCAATGTCCCCAAACTCTGCTCCCCAAACAGGAAGTCAACATTCCCATGTAGAGTTTCCTCAAACAAGTAAGCAGGAATCCCAAGCGAAAGTGTTCTAAATAAGATTGAAGATACACATACTTTTCATCCCCAACAATTGTCAGGGATTTATTTTCCCATACAAAGATGTTGCACGGGTTTACAATTACACTTCAACAACATTTCGCATTCATACATCACATCATATGCATACAAAACACATATAGCACAATCTCATTTATTTTGAGAACATCATTACGCAATGCATTTCATGCATCATGACATTGAATACAGCTTACTCTTTACATTTTCAGGAAAGATCAATCAACAAACAAATATCATCAACAATTCTCAAACGGGTCCAAGATTAATTCCCAAAACAGGACGGGGCAACTATCTACGAGACCAGGTCAGAGATTAATTCTCGAAACAAGACGGGGAAACTATCTCAATGGCCAACAAAAAGAAGGTTCCAGATTAATTCCCGAAACAAGACGGGGAAACTATCTTTCTTTCTCTTTTGTCAGATAAAGTTCAGTTCCCGAAACAGGACGGGGCGACTATCTTTATCACCAATGATATAAACTCCTGAAACAAGACGGGTTTACCAATAAACTGATTGTAGATTAATTCCTGAAACAAGACAGGGCGACTATCTACATGACGAACATTTATTTCAAGCTTCTGCTGGCTCAAACTAAATTGACCAGAATTTATTCTGATACTTCTTCCAGTTAAAGACAACAAGACTTCTTCCGGATCAGATTAAATCGACCAAAGATTTATTCTGATACTTCTCCCAGTTGAAGACGAGTACAATTATCTTCTGGATCAGATTAAATTGACCATAAATTTATCCTGATTCTTCTCCCAGTAGACTTTTCCGGGCTCAGTTTAAATCAAACTTAGATTTATTCTGATACCTCTTCAGATACAGTCGAGCGTAGACTCATTCTGACGCGCTTTATCAATAGTTACTTTGGATGGCATCTATAAGCCCATCTCCAACAATATTCTTTCACTATCCTGGATGGAATCTATAAGCCCATCTCCGAAGATTCTCAGTCATCTCTCCAAATGGCATCTTTAAGCCCATTCCCAATATAATCAACTAACAACATTACTTCTTGCACAAGCGAGTCCAAATTTCTAGGCACTTAAGTGTTCAATCATCTTCTACCTTCAAGTCATGAATGGCGAACATGCCAATCTAACTCTTCAGGTTTAATAAGATTGAACATAGGCAGTTGTTGTACCCCAAAATCTTTCCTCCGATTTTCATTCAAGATATTCTCCTAGGGTTCTCAAATGCTCAAGGTGGCTCAAGAATTGATCAGGAAAATTCTCCTTCTAAGAAATGGATCCACAACTAGGTTTTGGTATTTCTCAAGCAAGATTGGGTTTCCAAGGTCTCAAGTGGATTTCATGGTGCTTCACATGTATTCAAGAATGCTCATATCAAATTTCATGCCTTGCATCACAAGTTTGCTCAGTCAATTGCTAAGATGACCGAAAATCAACTGTATTGACCAAAAAGTCAACATTTTCAAGATCAAGTTCAAACGATTGTAACTTCTTCATTATTCAATATATTTTAGTGGTTCTTTTTGCGTATGACTCTCCTTAACTGAAGGAAAATTTTTGCGATCCAAAATGCAACGGAAAATTAAAATTTTCCTTTAGCTATCCTTACGAATGGGCGTGGTCAGTGATAGAAATCATTACCTCTTGTAATGATTCAGACCTTTGATGTTGTGATCACGAACGTTGATGAATAACAGCGTCTCTACTCAGTCCACACGAACAAATCAATTCCGGACAAAGTGCTAGCTGTTTACGAATGAATACTTTGAGTGAGAGAATGATACAAAATATACGGCTAGAAATCAAGACCGAATTTTCATTAAGTCAAATGCTTCAGCACAAGGGTTCTATTTATAGAACCACTTATATGGGCTGCAAGCTAAAAGCCCAATTAAGGCTGCAGGCTAAAAGCCCAATTAAGCATATGAGTATCATACCTTATGATATACCGTATATCACTTAAGCGCGTGGTACCTTACCATATTCCATATTTCACTTAAGTGCACCATACCTTATGATGTTCCTTATTTACTCTATCTCTCATCAACCTGTCCTTATGTGTGTGACCCTATAGGTTTTCGTGACGTTGACAATTATATTAAATTACACATTTAACATAATAAATAGTGAGCAGTATCTAGCAACTCATCACTGCTACCCAAGTCGTGAAAATGTCATGTGATCTGACAAAACCTTTATGTGATAATATTTGTGTGTATAATTACCCTTTTTCCCTTATGTCTATATTGAACACAAGGCATAAATCGTGTCACCCTTGTCCAATTCAATATTGGGCCCTTAGACATTTATCATGTTATGCAGGATGGACAAATTCCATCTAGGTCACTCATGTCCCTCAGCATGCTTTGTGAAGTACCCATCAACTGTCTTTATGGTCATCCAGTTGCAGATAACGTTTGATCAGCAATAAAGTACTTAACTCCACATCTAAGTTCCATAGTGGTTTCAGGTCGAAGAGTGGTATACACCATTATCACCATGAGAATAACTTATGACACCTTGCATAACATTCTATGTAGTATTCTCATACCTATGCCAAGACTTGATAACTCCTTATCCATGAGGTGTGATCATCAGTCTATCTTCATAATAATCTCAATGCTTTAATGTTATCCCACTTTGAAATAAAGCTCGACTATGGATATTTTAAGAATAGTGTTCTTATGTTTAATGGGATCTCATGATTAAGTCACACTTAATATTTCATTAAACAAGCGAACTATTCTAGAGACTCTATTATTTTGGAAAAGTAAACATAATAAAGAAATGCCTTTTATTATTAATAAATAATTTGATACAAGTAGCCGAAGTATTGGCCTCTAGGGCTTACACCAACATTGACGTCATCTCCAACTTCTCTTTACAAGTCAAGAGCTGATTATGTGTGAAAGATCATCAAAAATTCAAATACTTTAGAGGTCGCTTTGTGGGTTTTGACTTAATTTCAAGTTTTTTTTGTTGCTTGACTTCCAAGGATCGTGACTTCTACAATATTCAGAATTTTGGGATGATTATTTTAGCATGTTGTCATAAGAGATGACATCTACAAGTTTTCCTCAAGGATCGAAGGCAAATTGTGCTTACAAGACCTTGAAAGTTATTTAATCGTTATAGGTCATTTCTCGACTTGGAATGTTCTTAACTCCTAGATTCAAACTCCATTCACGTGGATAAAGTTAAGACATGTACCATAATTGATTCAATTTATCAAATGCATAGCCTATTTTTTTATCAAAGTTCTCAAGGCATGGAATTTATTCCTAAAGACCAATTCAAGCATACAAAGACTTATTGATTTTCTTCATATTCAAGGTGTTGATGTCTCAAACTTCTTTGCAAGTTATTTCTCATAATGACCATCATACCAAAATTCATACTTCAGTCCATAACATAAATTTAAGATTTGCCTCATCAAAGCCATGCTCGAAACCTACACATAATAAATAAATAATTTCAGTCCAAAAAACCTGTAAAATTTGTGTCCTGCACCACTACAAAACAACCCTGTTGTTGCTGCCTACACTAGTCCAAAAAAACCTGAAAAAATATGCCATGCACCACTATAAACCAACCTACAAACCTGTCAAAAACAGTCCAATAAATTACATAAATTCAGCACGACAAAGCTGCATCAGAAAAGTGTAAGCAACAACATATCATATTTGTTCAAACCCAATCCCCCCCCCCCCTAAAACTTTATTTTCATTCTATAAAACTAACACAATAACATAGAAAAATTCACCAAGAATCCATCTAAAATACACTATAAAAAACTATGCATACTCCATCTGTCTGTAACCTCACTCATCATACACAACACCCTCTCAACCACATAACTCCATCACCCTTCATACAACGTTCAACCTTTTTATTCCACTAACCTACTGCAATAAACCCCAACATTCAGAACATGTCTAAGAAACTTTAAGCTCATCTCGCAAAACCTCAAAATCGTAGTGCTTCTAAACCCTTATCTCTATCATAAACCAACTTCACTCCTAAACACTCGACAATCACCTTATTCTAATCCAAAAAACTCATTCAAGACAAAACTATAGTAATCAACACACAGACACTAAAAAAAATTAGAAAAGAGAGTTTATGCTGTCAAAGTTGCTGCAATAAATTTCCCCCTAAGTATCAATTTAGACAACCTGCAAGCACTGCAACATGTCGAAACTCAACACTGACGCACTCAAAAAGTTGAAACAGAAGTGAAAAAATTCACGAACGGATTGAAACAAAGCAATAAACTCAAAATGATACTTGTTTTACCGGCGAAAGCATCCTTGCCATAGGTAACCTTTATCTCTTCTGATTTATGCTTACTAATTGATTCTGTGAACGTATTGGAAAGTAAATAATCGGTTATTGTCGTGTGGAACTGAGAGAGGGTTTGCGGTAATTGTGAGAGAGGGTTTAAGACCGAAAGATGTCGCGAGAGATTTTTGTTTGTTTGTTCTCTGAATTTTTATTGGTGATTGAGAATTGTCGAAGCAGGGAGTGAAAATGAGTTGGTGAAGAAGAAAAAGAGAGAAAAGGTTTTTTGCGTTTGATCTGAAGAAAGAAGGGGCTGTTTGACTTTTAGGGTTTCTCTTCAAACCCGTTTCATTTGAGCCAGTTGGACTCAGGTCCTCCTTGACCCGGTCAAAGCCCAGTCTGTTTTCTTCTTCTTTTTTTCTTAGAAGTTAGGCTATGTTGGGTCTTTGCACCACTCATCCAGGTTTCCCCCCATTTAATCCCAATTCTATTGTTTTTTTAAAAGGCCAATATTAATCTATCTGACTTGGCACCCCCTTTTAGACTTCATTTTCAAATATTGTTTATTCTTAATTGTTTTGACTTGATTTTATAAAACACAAAGATAATTTTAGAATTTAGGTTATAATTTCCTTTTGCTCCTAATATTTTCTTAACATTTATAAAAAAAACCCAAAATATATGATTTAATTTCTTTTACTTTAATCAATCATTTTATTTTCTTAAAATATAATAGGTTTTTATTTTCTTTTCAAATTTCATCACAAACAAAAATATAAACATACAAAAAAATTGTTTCATTATTTTTTATTTATTAAAATAACCAAATTTTATTAAGGTACTTAATTTTATTAGTTTTAGTAAATAAATCATTTAGTAATATAATTAAGTAAGTTAGGGTAATCACTAACCACTAACTTTGTACATATTCTGATTCTCTCTGATGCAATCTCGCTATCTCGTAAGTAATTCACAATACATTGTACATAATTCACTAAGTCACTAACAAAATAAAAATGCCAAAAATATTATAGTTAGGTCTTAATTTGCTTTTGTTCTTAATATTTCTTAGCTTGATAAAATCACAAAACAAACTCCCTTTTCTTTTCGTGTAATTTACCATTTTCGCATTTTTTTTATTATTGTAACTGTTTACAATTTGTAATAGTTTAATTAGGCTTTTACTTTTTCCCCATTCATAAATTTGTAACCCCATTCCCAAATTATTGTAATAGCGTAGAACTTTATTTTTCGCACTTTACCATATTTACTTATCATTGTATAGTAATTAGGCGTGTATGGCAAGATCTAAAATTAACCGCTAGATAACCATAATTAAGACAAATAAATTGAAATCAAAACACTATTCACACGTGCACCTCTAGGGTGACTCCACTTGTTGCCTCGGAAAAATAGTCATGTCCCTCGAATATGGGACGCTTTAGCAAAGACCCTCGATTAAAAAGATCGTAGTCCCTCGACAACCCTTCGATATTGCCTTCGATAAACGATCTTAGTCCCTTACGAAAATTGCTAAAGCGTCCCACAAGTTGCCTTCTATGACTGTATGATGATCCACGCCTGTCCCTCACATCCAATGATATGGCTCCCTACCAACTAATGGTAAAGTATCACTATCTAAAGGAGGAGGAAAAGAACAAAGACTTTTTGAGTCGGTAGATTTCTCGTAATTGCTTGCTCATAAATCAAAACAATATTTACATCTCGCACTTTTAAAACATCTTTAAAACACTTTCCAAACAAATATTTTCAAAACCCACACTTTGTATACATTCTCAACGATACGAGAATCATTACAAAGTTTTCTGCACAAAAGCATTTTCAAAATATTTTCAAAAACTTACACAAAACACAAAGCATTTCAAAGTGAGCTAGAAATTAAGAGCCCATAGATAACTACGGATAAAAAGGGTGCTAACACCTTCCCTTTTCATAACCTACCCCCCCCCCCCCCCCCCCACCCCCCGAACTCAAGAAAATGTCTCAAAAGGTATTTCATGTTCTTTTCACCCTTTCCTTTATTAGATAAAAGAAAAGTTAGTCGCGACTCTTGCTATCCGCAACATTTGCGATAAAACGCAAAACACCAAGTCAGTTCTCCCACCGTATTACATTGGACTAGTAATACCTGCTCGTAGGGCCTTCCAAACAAGGGATCTTCCTCCGAGGTGTTGGGCACTGATTCCTTCATGGGTTTCACATACAATGTGGTTAATTTTTGATTCCCTGACGCACTTGAGGAGAGGGATGGAGAATCCTCGTATGTACAACTTATCCTCGACCAAGACGTAATTGCAGGCTCGACGTCTGACCATGTTGGCTTCCTTTTGATAAGAGGGTAACTCGCCTATAACGAGGTCATCCAATAATCATTGTTACTGATGGCGTTTTCGTTAAGTATCATCGGGAAATTTTCGATGCTCGATCGAGGAAGTATCTCTTGGATGACAAACTTGTTTCTGCTTTTCTCTTTGTGCTCACGAGCTTTGATATGATATTCGCTCGTGTGTTATGCTTGCGAGGGACGCATTTTGCTTCTTTGCATTCAAATTTTGTTATTATTTCTTGCACCAGGGATGAATACTCAGAGAGACTATCGTTCTTGACTTGATATTCCCCTATTACCTAAGAGGTTATGAGTTGAGAATCCGTGAAGATTTTCATTTCTTCAGCTCCAAAATCTTTGGACATACACAGTCCCGCAAGGAAGGTTTTGTACTCTGTCTGGTTATTTGAGGTTGGGAAGGATAAAGTAAGGGAGATTTCGATCAGGATTCCCTCCTTGTTTTCTAGGATGATGCCCGCTCTGCTTCTTGTCGCGCTGGATGCTTTGTCTACGAAGATGGTTCACTTATGGGTTTCATTTGTCGGGGAGGCCGGTGTGGCTATTTCTACCATAAAGTCAGCTAGTACTTGGGCTTTGAGAAACTTTTTGCTCTTGCATCCGATTTTGAACTCAGAGAGTTCTAATGACCATTAGAGCATTCTACCTACCATATTGGGACGACCAAGCAACTGCTTTACGGGCTGGTGAGTTCAACCACGATTATGTGAGCCAGAAAGTAGTGTCTCAATATTCTCTCCATGTTAATGAGGGTCAGAGCTACTTTATTTATTTGTTGGTATCTCAGTTTTAGGCCTTGTAGGGCCTTTCTAGTGAAGTATATGGGTTTCTTCCCCTCTGGAGTCTCACATATGAGAGTTGCGCTGACATCTTTGGCTACCACGACAAGGTAAAGGTAGAGGGTTTCACCATTATCTAGTCACAAAAGGACTAGCGATTGTGAAAGAGTTTGTTTGAGATGTATGAGGGATTGTTCGCACTCCTCGGTCTCCTTAAACGCCGCTTTCTTGCGAAGAAGTTTAAAAAGGGGAAGTGCGTGTTGGGAAGATTTTGCCATGAAATGGGATAACGAGGGGAGCATCCCATTTAGGGATTTGATTGATTTCTTCGAGTTTGGTGTTAGGAATTTAGAGATGGCTCTGCATTTTTCGGGGTTTGCTTAGATTCCTCGTTCAATTAGATATAATCCGAGGAACTTACCTGCTCGAACACAAAATGTGCATTTCTCTGGTTTAAATCACATATTGCATTTCCTTGATTGGTCGAAGACTCTCCTCAGGTGGAGTGTATGGTCGGTTTCCTCTTAGGATTTTACGATCATGTCGTCCATGTAAACTTCGAGCATGTCTCCAATCTCTCCTTGGAAGACTTTTTTCATCATCCTTTGATATGTAGTGTCAACATTTTTCAAGCCGAAGGGCATTACGTTATAGTAGTAGTTGCTCGACTTGGTCGTGAAAGTTGTGTATTTTTTGTCTCTCTTGGCCAGGGGAATTTGATTATACCCATAGTACGCATCCATAAAGGACAGTAATTTAAATCTCGCAAAATTATCAACTAGTCTATCTATGTTAGGTAAAGGATAGGCATCTTTATGGAAAGCCCTATTAAGATCAGTATAATCAACACATATTTTCCATTTTCCATTAAATTTTTTAACAAGTACAACGTTTGAAAGCCATGTTGTGTACTGGGCTTCAGAAATAAAATTTTCCTCTATGAGATCTTTTACAGCCTTTTCAACAGCCTTCGTCTTCTCGGGAGACTACTTACGCCTGCGTTGCACTACGGTCCTATCAGCAGGATCTATGGTCAGCTGGTGACAGGCCACTTCGGGGTCCAGTCTGAGTATCTCCATGGTGCTCCATCCAAGCAGGTCAACATTCTATATTAGGTAGGCTATCAATTGTTTCCTAGCTAGGTCGAGGAGACCGTTCCAGTCTTTACTCATTTGTTCAGATCGTTATCGAGGAGAATAACTTCGAACTCGCCGTTTGGATTAGGGCGCCTGGGGTGGATAGGCTTCTCGCTATCGGCTAGTGTCAAGGAGATTTATACTACTAGTATGGATTCTCTTTCGTTCTTCTTTTTATCTTTCGAGTCATCTTTGGTGATGCGGCTGTCGAGGTCAATCGAGTCGACAAGAGGTAATGGCTTTGGCTTTTCTAAGCTGCTGGGTCGCGCTAGTTTTCCGCCGAATTTGGGCAACGCGCTAATGGAATTCAGTACTTTTAAGGCTACTTCAAAGAATCTCCTCGCATCCTCTATGTCCCCGTGAAGAGTGACGATGAGTTCCTTGGATGTGCAGTACTTCATCTTTAAGTGAACGACGGAGGGAAAGACTATCAACTCGGCCAGAGGTGTCCTTCCCAGGATGCATTGGTATAGAGACAAGAAATATATTACCATGAAATAAACTTTTACTGGCCTAGTGTAATACGGTGGGAGAACTGACTTGGTTATTTTGCATTTGATCGTAATTTTTGCGGACAGCAAGAGTCGCCACCGACTTTTATTTTATCCAATAAGGAAAGGGTGAAAAGAATAGGAAAGACCTTTGAGATTATTTCTTGAGTTCGGGGGATAGGTTATGAAAAGGGAAGATGTTAGCACCTGAAACAACCGGCTGAAAATCATCAAATAATGAAGTCGCCATCGAACGTCTTTTATCCCACATGTAGGGAAAGGTAAACATCGAGAAAACCTGAGAAGGGAGAAGTCACGGTTTTGCGACCGAGAGATCGGATAAGGGAGTCTGTTACGCGAGGGGAAGGTATTAGCACCCCACACGCCCGTAGTACTCTACGGTATCCACTCTTGTTATCTATCTTATGGGTGTGTTTAATCTATGCTTACTGTTTATTATTGCTAAAGGGAGAATGCATGCAAAAGAAAGGAGAAAAGAATGTAGGGAAAATAAAATTGTGCTCGCCTGGGCCCTACCCCAATGCCTACGTATCCTTTTAAGGAATCAGAGCAGCTGTAGTTCGGCTCATATGTTTTTGTTTGTTTGTATTTTCTTTAACTGAACAATATTAATTTCGCCTTCTGCCGCAACTCGACCGTTGGAGACTTACGCGTCAGCACAGAAGTGAATTAACATGCCCTCTGGAAAAGTTTGGAAAGAAATGTGCCTGGGCGCACAAAAAAAGTTGAATTTGTTTGTTTTTTTTGTATGAACGATATTAATTTCGCCTTCTGCTGCAACTCGACCTTTGGAGACTTACGCGTCAGCACAGAAGTGAATTAATATGCTCTTTTGAAAAAGGTTTTTTTTTTAAAGGAAGGCCCGAAGGCAAAAAGAATTTTATTGGTTGATATTTTTGCTTGTAGAGAATGATTAGTTAATCTCAAGAGAGAGATTTTAGCCATGTCTCTACTTATTCATGAAATGAGTTTTTGAGACTTGTATCATGCCGAAGCTTAGAATAAGAGATCAATAAGGTCGAGAAGAGACCCGCTTATCGTCTCACATACTTAACGAAGATATGATTCTCGTCAGTAGATTTTTTTAGTATTTTTGAAGTTTGTGAGAAACAGAAGTTTTTTGTTTTAAATGCATATGCAAAAGGGGAAAGAAAGTCACATGAAGATTAGCCTATTTCTAAAACTAATTTTATCATGCGTTAGTGGACCTAAAGTTAGAATTTTGGAGGAATTCTACCTAATGTTGACATGCATATGGTTTGCGATAAAGAAATGCAATAAAGTGTGAAATGAGGGATAAAATAAGGCCACGATGATACCGAACAGAGAAGGTCTGGTGCCTCTTCAAAGCCATGCAAGCGATAAAATAAAAAATTCTACCGAAAGCCTCTTTGAATCCTCTTGATGAAGGTTGTGCCTTGAATTTATTTCGAAGCCTGTCGAAACTCTTAAACAATTATCATACGCAAACATCATATAATCATGCCAACATGTATCACAGATAAAATACCATTATCAGATGAAAATTGGATTAAGAATCCATCACAAGGCTTACAAATCAAATGAACATTCAATGAAACAAAACAATCTATTTTTATCGAGTTTATGAGATTTTTTTATGAACCTAACCACAAGCAAATAATTAATCAAGCAATTAAGGATCAGAACCCTGCATTAAACCCTTTATCCTGCCAAAGAAATTGTATCAATTGGAAAGAACCAACGAGAACATGTTAAAATCCTAGTTCCAAACATATTCAAAGATCAATTCCATTAAATCCTAAACTAATAGATACATCATGAAAAAAAATATTAACAAGTCGGGAATCAATATTTTTTATGTATACACAAAAAAAATTAACCAAAAATTATGAAAGAAACATAAAAATTAATTGCAAAAATTCAAAGAAACAAAGTAAAGTGAAGAGAAAAGTTAGGGAGTGCAATCAGGATCCAGGGGGTATGAATTGAGACATCCAACGATGGGCCCAGTCCAAGTTCTATGTGACCAAGTCTTTAATTTCAATATTATTTTCTGATTTATTAATATACAAAAAAAAAGAAATAATAATAAGAAATAATAATGCTGAGACAAAAGCAAAACGGTGTAGTTTCGATGGCTTAGGGTCAAAACCCAGCTTCGACTGTTCTTCTTCCTTACTCTCTCTTACCGGAGGCGCGACTTTTCCACAAATCTTCGTCTCCGATCATCTATGATCCCGTCACGGTGGTCGTTTAAATGCCTTGCTGTTTCAGTTTGCTTCCTCACACATCTGGTTTGTCTCAAATTTCGTCTGCCTCTGTTCGTGACTTCGACTCATGATGCAATAGCCTCACTATTTCAAACATTCTCTGGCGCCTCTTCAAAGCTTTAGCGAAACCAACAAGTTCAAATACACATCAGTAAGTCTTCCTGTCTTGCGCTTAATCTTTATTTCTTATCACTTTGTTCATGATTTTGTTTCTACTCGCTATGTTCACGATCTTGTTGTTGTGTGCGTGAAGCCGAGGGTAGGATGAAGAGCACGCGATAGAGAGTGGAGAGAGTTTCAGATTCTCTCAGTAGCGATTCTTCTGAGTTCTGAAGAGTGGTAAAGATGATGATGATAGAAGAATGAAGCTGAGAAAGGAGAGGATTTTTCTATGGATTTCCAGAGAGAGAGAAGACTCAAGGTTGAAGATATTTCTTGTGATTCTTCCAAAAGTTGAAGAATGAGATGATTGAGAGGTAATCTTTTTTTTGTGTTGAATATCCTATCTATTCTGTCCCTCCATTATGTATATATGCTAGAAGTTTTGTTGTAAAATAAGCCATGAGTTGGTTATGTGGTTAGTTAATTCTGTTAGGAAGTTAGGATGCAGTTTGTTATGCAGTTATAAGTGGTTAGAAGGTTTGAGAGTTTGTTATGAATTGGTTACTGAATGTTAGGTATACTGTAACTGTTTTTGGGTTAGTTAAGTTGGTTAATTGAGGTATGGTTTTGGATAGGAAGTTATGGTTAGAAAATTCTATTAGGGAATTTAGTTGGGGAATAGGTTGTAAGAAAGCTGGAAATTTGTTGTTTAGAAATTCTACTTTGGAAGTTGGTTAAGAAACGGTTAGGAATCTGTGAATTAGAAAGGTTGGTTGAAATTGTGTTAGTTATAAGTTAGAAGTCCTGTTTGGAATTGGTTGGAGTTAGAGGAGTTAGGCTGTTAGAGGAAGTTGTGTTACGGTAGTTAAGAGATGAGCTGGAAAATCTTTATGTGTTAGTTTTGGAATGAAGAGTAGCTAGGATACTGTTTAGTTATTTTTCTGCTGGACAGTTAGGGAATATGACAGTTTAGTAGCAAATTAGTTAGAAATTCTATTGTGAAAGGAGGTTAATGGATTTAGCTAAGTTTGTTGAAGGCAATTTTGTTATTAAGAGGTAATATGCTATGTGAAGAAGTTAGTAGTTGAACGAAAATGTTAGTTGGTGTTACCATGCTGTTGATTAGCAAGCATGCAATCTGTATTATTTGGAAGCAACTTGCATTGAATATTTAGATCAACATCTTCAGCAGTTGATTGCTTCTGCTTTTTGCATTTACGCCTCTTCCAACTACATGGCCTAGATCGCTTCCCAGTCCTAGTTGTAACACAATTCAAGTCTGGTTTCCCTTCTGACTCCGACTTCTTTGTAACGGTAGCAGCTCTAGTAGACTTAGGAGCTTCAGAGGCACTGGCATCATAGCTCCTGCTCTCATGATACCTATTCAATTGCATTGAAAGCTCATCCGTCAAACCTAGATTACTTGCAAAGCCAACGGGGTCATCGGCATTGCAAGAAATACGGCGCTTTCGTTTTTGTACTGTTGTGTCATCAATGTCAGCAGATCTTTTTCTCTTTCGTGCTTCGCATTTATAAAGTGAAGAATGCCGATGGTCAAATTTTGATGAACACTTCTTCAACTCGTTTACCAAGGAAGGGATCATTGAGAATTACTTCTTCACACTCCCTCATCTTCTTTTGAGCGCCATCAAAGTCATAGTTGATATAAACACAAGCCAGAAACTCGGTGATGGGGTCCTTGTATGAATTCTGCTCTTGTTGAATAACTTTTATAAAATCTTTGAATTGAGGCCTCCTGCGCTTGGGACTAATAATCATACTCTTGCTCACGGTTTGCTTAGGACTCATGCTTCGACTCCTAGATTTTCCAGGATTATCATCCATCACATCAGGCAGCCTCTCTTCGTATCTGTCAGATCTATGGTTGGCCCCAGTGTCGTTGCTACGCTGTGCTCCATTTTCCTTTGGGAATTCTCCATCCTCTACATTGCTCAGCCCCTCCCTCTTTTTAAGATTCATAGGAGATGATTCTTTCTCCAAAACTGAGGATGACTGGACTTTGGCATTTCTCTGAGTATCAAGACCTTGGCCATTGGAGCTATCATTACTCTTACTTGCACTATCTGCATCAGTTTGACTGTCTGATTCCCTCTTTGATTTATGTTTTGATCGCTTATCTAATTTCCTTCGCTTCTTTTCTCGCAGTTTATCTCTTCTTTTTCCATGTCTATGTTTATCTTTTCTATATCTCTTTCTCTTCTTCCGCATGTCATCACTAGAAGAGCTTGTGTAAGATGACGAGGACAAATCCAAGTCAGAGTCACTATCACTTTCTGAAGACTCTGTGTCTGAATCTGAGGAACTGTCTGATTCTGATGAGTAATGTTTTCTCTTTTTTCTTCTGTCTACTGAAGATTTTTTGTGTTTTCCCTTCCTCCGTGCTTCATGATTGATGGCTTCAGAAGATCCATTCCTTCCAATTTTTGACTTCTGTGTCTTCTTACCATCCTCGTTATGTTCACCACTATTAATTATTTTAACAGTTACGGATGGGAGTCCTTCATCGCCCACATCTTCAGTTTTCTTCAATACATCATACCCTAGCACAAGTTTGCCAAAAGCTACATGCTTCCTATCCAGATGGTGATCAGCTTTCAAAGTGATGATAAAATGTGAACCAGTAGTGTCACGATCAGCAATTGCCATAGATAGAATGCCTAGAGAATCATGCTTTAGCTTAGGAGACTCGTCTGGGAACTTGGGGTAAATGTTTTCTCCACCAGTCCCATTTCGATTGATAAAATCACCACCCTTCACAATGGAGCCTTTTATGATTTGATGGAAGAAAGAACCCTTGTAGTGCAGGGATTTTCCAGTATTAGGACTGACTCCTCTTTCTCCGGTACACAGTGCACGAAAATTTTCAGCAGTCTTTGGAGCAACATCATGGAAAAGCTCAAAAACCATTCTTTCAGCAGGATCCCCATCTATAGACACATCCATAAACACCATAGGGTTCTACTTCTTCGCCATAATGTTTCTTATCGATCAAAATCTGAACCACAAAAGAGAGAGAATAAGAGAATGAGAAGTGAAAATCTGGGTTTTGGTATATAAAATGAGTTTTTCATGTGTCAAGTAATTTGTATGAGCATGGGATATTTTGGCATGATTGCTTGTATTGACTTGGATTTTTTTGTATGAATGTGCAGGTCATGAACTGAAGATGAAGAACTTTGGCATGGCATGGAATTAGAAGTTTACTCATGGAATTTTAGCACCTTTAGGACTAAAGAATTTTGTTCAAGTGTATTTTGTAACAGTTTTTTTTCTTTGTAGAATATTGGTGTAATGGGATTGTAATGATTTTATAATGAATGTATGGTTTGGATGAACTTGAAATTTATAGTGTGAATTGTACATGACCTTTGAGCTTGAAATGTTGGGTTATGAATTTTAAGGACGGAGTTTAAATGACAAAGTCTTGAAAAAATGCTTGAAGACATGAAAGCATCAAATTTTCTTGTAAGGTATTGTTACACTTGAATGAAATTGAATAGAATTGGATAGTATTTTCTTGAACCATGAATGAGAATGAAATTGAATGGAATAACGATGAACATCTTTGTAATGCGTATGAACTCCGACTTGAAATAAGACCTTGCAGTCTGTATTTTACCTTCCAAGAAACTCATACGACCAATACTTAAAGCTCTTTGCCAACTTTAATCCAATCAAACACTTTCGAACATCTTGAACTCAAATCAAACTTCAAATCCAAATCACACTTGCATTCTCAATAAACTCCTAACTTCAATCTTGAACCCAAATCAACTTAAATGACAAATAATTTGAATAGTCAATAAGATCTTGATCCTAAAAAATTCACAACCTTGCCTTTTGTATCATGCCTCATATTCCACGATTCAATCCACAAGTCTCTTATCTTGACAAAGTCCTTCCCTAAATGACGACCTTAAATCATCAAAGATGGATGTAAATGATAATGAAAGAATATGATCAAGATTAATATGAAACCTTATTTCCTAATCTTCAATTACTTGAACTTTTATCAATGAATAGAAACCCTGATTTTTAATGAATTTTTTCTTTTCTGAACCAATATTTCTTTTCCTTTACCATACCATTCTTCAAAATGCAACTCGAATTCCCAACACATATTAGATGAAAATTCAAGGGAGACCTTGGTCCCAAAGTTAATTTTTCAAAGCTTACTTTAACCGAAGTCAACAGATCTTATCCACATATCTTTGAAATTGGCCCATGATTATGCATCTCAAGGTCTCATAAGAGCTTGTAAGCCCATCAACCAGGTATGCCATGTTGGTGACCTAATGAAATAGATGCAGATGGATGCAAAAGTCTAAGCCAAAATAAAAGAAATTAGGAGGGCAAATTTTGGGGTGCAACAGCTGCCCCTATTTAATCGTCTTCAACCTGAAGGTGAGATTGGCGTCAGCCTTTCGAACTTTATGGGTGGAGGAAGATTAAATACTAAAAGAACTCGAAAATTTGCGCTCCGGAGTCAATCAGGTATTATTATATCTTTGGTTTTTCTGTATATTTTGTATTATATTTTGTTTTGGTAAAAAGGATTATCGGGGTTAGATGTATGTTTAACCAGAGTTTGACACACCGAAGGATAACTTGGTTATCGAGGAACTTCTGTTGGGATTTAGTAACAAACACCTGTAAGAAAGATATCAAAAGATATATATGCATGAAGTCTGTAGTAGACATACGAGAAGAAGTATCAGAGACACATATCCGTGGTCGGTATCAGATACGTACAAAAGAGACATCATAGATACATATCAGTGGTCGGTATCGGATACGTAAGAAAGAGACATCAAAAGATACAAGAACATATGTCTGGGGTTGGTAGCAGACATATAAAACAAGTATCAAAAATACATATCAGTGGTCGGTATCGGATATGTAAGAAAGAGACATCAAAAGATACATATCCGTGGTCGGTATCGGATACGCACAAAAGAGATATCAAAGATACATATCCGTGGTCGGTATCGGATACGCACAAAAGAGATATCAAAGATACATATCCGTGGTCGGTATCAGATACGCACAAAAGAGACATCAAAGATACATATCCATGGTCGGTATCGGATACGCACAAAAGAGATATCAAAGATACATATCCGTGGTCGATATCGGATACGCACAAAAGAGATATCAAAGATACATATCCGTGGTCGGTATCGGATACGCACAAAAGAGATATCAAAGATACACATCCGTGGTCGATATCGGATGCGCACAAAAGAGACATCAAAGATACATATCCGTGGTCGGTATCGGATACGCACAAGAGAGATATCAAAGATACATATCCGTGGTCGGTATCGGATACGCACAAAAGAGATATCAAAGATACATATCCGTGGTCGGTATCGGATACGTACGAAAGAGACGTCAAAGATACAAGATCATATGTCTGAGGTTGGTAGCAGACATATGAAAAAAGTATTGAAAATACATATCCATGGTTGGTATCGGATACGTACGAAAGAGACATACCGAAGAAAGCTCTTGCAAAGAAACACCAATCGAAGGCGGACTTACTGAGGAAGGAGACCAAACGAATGGGACTCCGGACAAATGATGTCAATCGAAGGTGTATTTAAAAGAAACGACACCATCCGAAGCGGGATTTTGACAAAAGATACCTAGCCGAAGCGGGGTTTTGAAAGATACAGGTATGCATGTCTGGTCAGAGTTAGATACACAAGAGCGAAGTTGATCATCAAGAAACAAATGTTTAGAATTTCTAGCGAACACGGGAACGAGACTAACCAAAGAAAGCCCCAATAAAAAAGGCGCATTCGCCTAAATAAGGATGCTAGACAACTAGACTTTGAAAAGACACTGAAAGACTCTTAACATAAAAGATTAGCTAGGCTAACGAAAGAAGGACCCGACTAACGTGGATAAACTAAAACAAGGAACCGACTAAGCAGGACCTTCAAAGAGCACCGATCGAATGTGTACTCTACAAGAGAAAGGGACTGGTTCAAGCAGACTCTAATGAAGAAAAACATGTTAGGCTTTCGATAGGTTGCAAATACGCAAGAACTAAAAAATCCCTCAGGCCAAAGGCGGGGTGTAATTCTTCAAGAGTGGCAATCATCTGAATTACCACACACCAAGTATGGATACTCAAATACTTGAGAAATAAGAAAGGCTATATGCTGACTCTTACTCGCACTCTAACGACAAAGCAAACACGGGTAAAATAACCAAAGGCTTTCAAAGGCAAGTGCAAACCACAAACTTACTGGGGAGATGGAGGAATACCAAAGACGCGACTGATGGTGAATCAAAACAAACCCCGCTGGGGAAACACAATAGAGTCACCCTTAGGCTTGTTATGGAGATAAATCAAATCTGAGCGCATAACAATCTGGTTACCACAAGTGGACATAATTGGCTTATATTTATGCATGTTTGAATTTTTTATAGCGTAATGCTCCATGCAATGGAAATGATATGCATTTTAGTAGATGCGATGTAATGATGCAATGTAATGATGCATGTTTAGTAATGCACTGGGGAGACCACGTCAATAATCGGATGTTGGGAAGACAATGAACTTTCAAATGATTATTCTTGCACATCTAACCTTCTGTAGAGAACATGCAATATGAACTTCAGTAGGAAATCGAGATTCGAAACCATCAACCTCGAACGATTGATAACATTGAAGAAATAACTTCCTAGGTAGTAATACTGCAAAAAGTAAATTGCAGTTTGAGAGAAAATCTTGAATTTTGATCAAACTTCCAAATTCCTGGGGGATAGATACTTTATCTTCTGTTAGAATGGGGAGAGCTTCGCTGGGGATGGAAGCTTTCTCTTGCGCAGAACTTCTTTACGAAGATAGCTTCTACTGGGGAGTATAGAAATTCTTAAATAAATAGAATTCTACTCAGACCACACTGGGGATAACAACGTCGGGGGATAAAAATCTTCACTTGGGGAAGAACCAAAACATCCTAGGACAGAAACTCCACCGCTGACATCTCAACAAAATCTTTCATATTCCGGGATGAAGGAGTTATAATGGGTGCTCCCATGTGCACCGAAGATGACACTTGTTCTAGAAAGCATGCTCCATTAGGGAATGAAAGCTCGCTTCACTGGGGAAAATACTACAAAAATAAATTGCAGTTCAGGGAAATCTTCGAACTCTGATCCAACTCTCAACTTCTTAGGGAAAAATCCAACATCTCTGTCCAAGGATAAAGAGAATATTGCTGGGAATTGGGACCTTCCGATGTAAGTCTTCGATAGAAGTGACTTTGATTGGGGAATCACAAAAAAAAAAATTTTGGGTTTTTTTTTTGATAAAATAATTCTACCCAGGCCACACAGAGGATACTACTGTCGAGGGTAACAATCTTCACTTGAGGAAGAGAAGGTCATCTTTGAACCATAAGCTTGAGGTTTGGAAATCTTCCGAGGAAATATTTCATCCATATCCCCTCACTGGGATGAAAAAATTTTAAACGGCATTTGTCCATGTACTCTTCCCCAGAAAAAAATATAGGAGACCTGCTCTGCTGGGCATAACAAACATGTTAATCAAACATCTCTTCAAGAAAACTTGACTTGGGCAAAACTTCCCTAGGGAGAAAAGATACGAACTTCAGAGAGACGATGAACAGCAACCTCCCTAGGGAGATAAATACCTACCACGGAGATATATGGTACTGACTTCGAGAGGATATAACAAAGGTCTACAATCCAATGAAAAGATCTTTCCAGGATCTATCGAAGCTGAGTAGACTATGCTGAAGAAGAAGTTTATACAAAACTTGTTTAAATGCATTTATTCAGAGATAAGTCTTATGGGAGGGACAAACTCTTAAACAAACTCTCATTGAGAGTACTGACTTCAGTGGGG
The DNA here is from genome assembly GCA_948472305.1 of Vicia faba. Lineage (NCBI taxonomy): Eukaryota > Viridiplantae > Streptophyta > Magnoliopsida > Fabales > Fabaceae > Vicia > Vicia faba. The sequence goes on along the minus strand of OX451741.1, from coordinate 1,227,730,225 downwards.
ATTACGCACAGACATACTTTTAATGGAGATAAGGATTTATGTCTGGGAGAGAGTACGCCCTTATTGGGGATACATGATTCTGTCTTGAGAAGAAGTGAGTATTCACTCGGGAGATTGAATCCCATTCTACAGAAATCCTCATGTTGGTCACATGCAGACCTTTCTTGATTCACTTGCTGGTATGCTTCTTGTTATAAAAGACCAACAATACTTGCAAAATAGAAAATTGTGGCAATATGCCCCATGCGTGGAATGGAAAACTTCACTGATGAATAAGCAATTTGAACCACCAATCGATGGGTAAAGAAATGTGATGCAAGATTACAACGTCATCACGTCAACTCTGAGGAGGAATGCCACTGAAAAGTGGACTTTGGAGAAGATGCTGCAAAAATAAATTGCAGTCCACTGAAAATAAATCATCTTGACTTTAAACCACTTCTGAATTTCTAGGGAGAAGAACCAATCTCCTCCTGCAGAGAAATGAGGATGCTTTGCTGGGGAATAAAGATCTCAGAAGAGAAACCCTTTGGTAGACAGACTTTTGTCAAGTAGCAACGGATCTTTTACTGGGGAGAGGCGTCCTCCTATGAAATGACACTTTCGTCACGTCTTGTATGGGTAAACGATCTTCAAATGATCTTTACGTTACTGCTCGTATCCTACCGAGGATAACAATCCCGACTTCTTGACACGATTTTCGAACTCACGAGTCATTTAGCTTGTGTATGGACTTGGTCTGATCAACCCTTGAAGAGGAGAAAATGCCCCTGCATAATGCCTTGCCCCAGTCTATAAGGCTTTTGCAGAGAAATTGCCTCGAGAGGACTTTTTGAGATTTATACCACCAAGATAAACTGCCCCAGTGTTATGAACTTTGGAACATGATGTTCAGATAACCGAAATTTGAGAGGATTCCAACTATGTTTGAGCGAGTGCTCATACACCTTCAAATTCTGGGAAGATTCTCCTCTGATCAATGCATTCTTAGAGAGATTTGTCAAATCTCGACGTAACTGCCCCAGTTTGACTGTCCTTTGAGGGATGAAATCCCGACTTGAATGCCTCAGATTGGCTGAATACCTACTCAACGGAATATTCTACACACCTGCCCCTTGCTTAACAGAATCTCGATAAACCTTTTTCTTTTACCTCATGCTCATAGATGGATGAGAAATTTGAGTATTTTCAAAGGCAACGTAACCTTAGAGTGGTTGGCTCTTGAATATAGGTTACCTTATAACCATACTCTTCGACTTGAACTGCTTCAATCTCTAATCAGATACTTGAAGAAATATGTCCCTTGGGACCAACTGAAAGTAATGCACCACTGCTTATCAGAAACTTTGGGCGATCAACTTTTGCAATCTATTTAAGATCATTTCTCAGACTGGTATTCTTTTACTCGACGGAGTCGATAGAAGATTTGCCCCAGGTTAAGATCATTCCCACAAATGATTTACCTTTAAACGGTGTCTTGAAGCAATTTGTCCTTTGAGGTAATTAAATTCTCATCTGATGCTCATTATGCAAACTTACTCGATATTTAAGCACTTGCTCATATCCAAAGAATGTTTATTATAAGAATGATAATTGTAATGCAAAGCTCATGTTTGTCTTGAAGTTAAAAGATTTATATTTGAAACATCAAAAATTTGTACAAAAGATAGTAAAAAGACAGAGTGATACCAACTCAAAAGTTTTTGCAAGCCTTCCTAGGAGTCAGATTACCGTATTTCTTGTTACAGTGTGCTTTCGAATTAACCCTTGCTTCAGTTAGGACTTTTCAGGGTTGTAACGTGGCCTGGTTCACGGTTTAAAAAAAAATGGATTTAGGCTCAAAATATTTGGTGCCCACCCATTCTCCCTGATGTTCTCCAATCCTAAATTCAGTTAAACTAATACGAGCACTCATCCCTCAAAAGAGTTTACCATGGTTGAGAAGGATATGGAATTCACTCACCCTTTCATTATTGGTGTTTTGATCACACGACTTTATTTTTTGTGGAGAATCTTTATTTGGTAATCCCCTTTTTCTTTTTTCGCGCTTTTCGCTTTCTTTTTGTATTCCCTAACTTTTGCCTGGACAAATTCCTCTTGCATTTGATTTTGAAGTCCAGCGGGATACCCTGACTTTTGCCTAAGCGACTTGTTTTCCAAGTTTTGACTTAGCAAGGCCTTTTGTCTCTTTCTTTTACTATTTCTTTTAGTTTGAACCAGTCGTGTGATTTCGAGTCATTATTTGATTTGTTGAAAAAGGTGTGACTTCCTTGTTGTTTGGTTGACGGGAAATAGCCATTGTGGTATCGTCGCCTTTTGACTTTTCGATGTGCGAGAGATATCTATTAGGATATCATTATCATTGATGCACACTGCTGATATATAAGAGTTTAACCATTGTGGTTTTGTTCTTTCTCAACCTTCTGAAGGATAACCTTTGTTGTATCCTTTGATGTGCACTTTTAATGAGTTTTGAATGCCCAATCAGATTAACTGAAATCTACCCTGCCCCGGGTTAAATGTGAGGGTTTTTTTTGAAAAGCAAAGAAACTCCTACTTCAAGGCTCAAAGGGGTTGACGAGGGTCTATCTCCCTTATATCTCCGGTGTTTGGGAATTTGAAACAAGGCCTGTACATCGTCAGCAGGGTCCTACTTAAAAGCACACCGTTTGAAATTTTTGGTATATTACTCATCATCCTCCCTTCAGATTTTTTTATTTACTTAACAAGAGTTAAGTATCAAAAAGTAAAGAAAAAAAACATTAATGAGTGAATACGAATGGATTAATTCAAGACAAACATATTCAATGCATTATGATTAATATTCAAGAATCAACAAGTTTTGCATACAAGGAAGTACTGAACCAAAGCAAGAAAGATTACAAATGAGAATTGAAAATGAAACTAGAAATTACTACGTTGAGGAGACCAGTCTCGGTATGGACTTGTTGCGTCAGATGATGATCTGGCAATCTTGAAATTTACTGAGTCGAAGGGGACCTCAAATTCAACTGACCGGCCCGAAATTGATAGCCTTTGCATCAAGCAGGTCTTGCACATTTTCTTTGAAAGCCCAACAGTCTTCAATGGAATGACCTAGTGCCCCAGCATGGTAATCACACTGCACATTAGGATTGGAATCCATAGAACAAGGAGGAATGACAGGCTTCAGTGGCTTGGGTTCCACCAAGGAAAGCTTGAGTAACTGAGAGAACAGCTGGCCATAAGTCAAAGGAACAATGTCGAACACCCTATTAGGCTTCTTATTCTTTTGCTTACCTTGTTGCGTATGTCGTTGTTGATAGGTTTGTTGCCGAGTAGCACACTGAGCCAAGTGAACACGAGGAACATTCTGGTTTTGATTAACCAACTGATTTCCACAACTTACAAACGACTGCTGGTGAGAACTTTCTGGGATTATAGGTTGTGGATGACGTGACTCCGATCGTGAGATAGAACTTTAAAGAGGAGAAGGCGTAGCCTTATTCTTTGTAGTGGTTGGCATAAGATTGATTTGCACACTCAGACCTTCGGGAGTGAAGAGAATTGTCCCTGCATCAAGCAAGTCCTGGACTTGGTGCTTAAAAGCTACGCAATCTTCAGTATCATGACCAGGTGTCCTAGAATGAAAATCGCACCTAGCATTGTCGTCAAAGCCATAAGGGCGTTTTTCATGTGTAGTGAAAATTCGGAGTTTGACCAAATGTAATTCTAGCAGGGGAGGAAGCAATTGTGCATACAACATTGGAATAGGATCAAATTTTTGTTCAAGCTGTTTTGGCCTCTGCTGACGGGCTTTGCCTTTTGGATCCTCTCGGGAAGTGACAACTTGTTGCGGATGGGAGGGTCCTTGAATGCACGGTTGCGGAGGAGATACTCCCTAACCTACAAGAGTCCTCAGGTTATGGGGAGGAATGGTAACTCCTATTGTGGCAGGCATATAAACATCTTCTTTCTTCAACATTGTCCCTAAAATTTCCATAACCAAATTCAATTGTGTCTTCAACTGAGTGTTCTCTTCTTTCAGGAGTTCTTGTCCACGGACCAAATCCTGCATGTCTAATACCACGAATCCCATCTGTTCTTTCATCTCGTCCAATTCCCCACGAAGTTGTTCCATATCTTGAATCTGACCACGAAGCGACGAGAAGTCAAGATTTGTAGCTCTGAAAAGAAAATACCGAGCCTGAATAAGGATTCCCCATTTCTGAATACCTTCGGAGTACCTGCTATGGATGCATGAGGTGAATGAGCGGATGCAATGCCATGTTCAAACTTTTTTTTTTGCATATAATCTTTCACATTTCCTTTTTTGTGTAAAATAAACATGTTATGATGCAAGGTGCAATGACATAAGTTCAAAAGTTCAGCATAACAATTGTACAATCCTCTGGATAACTGCTGTATAAACCTGCTGAATAATATGGATATCACAGGATCAAAGGTTCAGAACCAAATTCAGCATACAATGGAACCAAGTACCATGATTAACCATTGTATAATCTCTGACCAAGTAAAATATATCAGGATCAAAGGTCTGGAACATAGCTAGATAACCATCCTGAATACCGAATCCAGAAAAAAATAAAATAAATCTGAGACCCATATAGTCACCAACAGAACAACAGTCACTATCAGAACATAGTCACCAACTGAGCACGAGTAACCATTTGAACATAGTCACCAACTGTACCTGTAATGATAAATCCCTCCCCACTCACGTGTGAAGACTAGGTCAGGGTGAGATAATGGTAACTCGAAAATCACGGGTCCGCCTGAAAGTAAAATCATCGCAACACAGACGTGCATGATGAAAGTACTTTCAATTGAACCTCATCCGAGCGTGGTATATGACATGACTGCACTAATCGGACCATGTCCCATAGCCTTCATGCCCCCACTCTATTCTTAGGTGTCCTAGTGCACTCTGGCCTGGGTACTGGGCCTTTTACCTCAAAAGTGACATCCCAACCACACATAGAGAACAAAGTTCAGCATAATAGATAACAGATATGGAAAGCCATAAAATGCAATGCAAACATGTACAAATGAGTAAACTGAAAGCATAAAAATAAACACCCAAAGAAAAGATAGTAAGAGCTAGGAGCGACTCCGGGATGGACCAGCATTTGGTCGACCTTTCCCCAGTGAAGTCGCCAGCTGAAACAACCGGCTGAAAATCATCAAACAATGAAGTCGCCATCGAACGTCTTTTATCCCACATGTAGGGAAAGGTAAACATCGAGAAAACCTGATAAGGGAGAAGTCACGGTTTTGCGACCGAGAGATCGGATAAGGGAGTCTGTTACGCGAGGGGAAGGTATTAGCACCCCACACGCCCGTAGTAATCTACGGTATCCACTCTTGTTATCTATCTTATGGGTGTGTTTAATCTATGCTTATTGTTTATTATTTCTAAAGGGAGAATGCATGCAAAAGAAAGGAGAAAAGAATGTAGGGAAAATAAAATTGTGCTCGCCTGGGCCCTACCCCAATGCCTACGTATCCTTTTAAGGAATCAGAGCAGTCGTAGTTCGGCTCATGTGTTTTTGTTTGTTTGTATTTTCTTTAACTGAACAATATTAATTTCGCCTTCTGCCGCAACTCGACCGTTGGAGACTTACGCGTCAGCACAGAAGTGAATTGACATGCCCTCTGGAAAAGTTTTGAAAGAAATGTGCCTGGGCGCACAAAAAAAGTTGAATTTGTTTGTTTTTTTTGTATGAACGATATTAATTTCGCCTTCTGCCGCAACTCGACCTTTGGAGACTTACGCGTCAGCACAGAAGTGAATTAATATTCTCTTTTGAAAAAGGTTTTTTTTTTAAAGGAAGGCCCGAAGGCAAAAAGAATTTTATTGGTTGATATTTTAGCTTGTAGAGAATGATTAGTTAATCTCAAGAGAGAGATTTTAGCCATGTCTCTACTTATTCATGAAATGAGTTTTTGAGACTTGAATCATGCCGAAGCTTAGAATAAGAGATCAATAAGGTCGAGAAGAGACCCGCTTATCGTCTCACATACTTAACGAAGATATGATTCTCGTCAGTAGATTTTTTTAGTATTTTTGAAGTTTGTGAGAAACAGAAGTTTTTTGTTTTAAATGCATATGCAAAAGGGGAAAGAAAGTCACATGAAGATTAGCCTATTTCTAAAACTAATTTTATCATGCGTTAGTGGACCTAAAGTTAGAATTTTGGAGGAATTCTACCTAATGTTGACATGCATATGGTTTGTGATAAAGAAATGCAATAAAGTGTGAAATGAGGGATAAAACAAGGCCACGATGATACCGAACAGAGAAGGTCTGGTGCCTCTTCAAAGCCATGCAAGCGATAAAATAAAAAATTCTACCGAAAGCCTCTTTGAATCCTCTTGATGAAGGTTGTGCCTTGAATTTATTTCGAAGCCTGTCGAAACTCTTCAACAATTATCATACGCAGACATCATATAATCATGCCAACATGTATCACAGATAAAATACCATTATCGGATGAAAATTGGATTAAGAATCCATCACAAGGCTTACAAATCAAATGAACATTCAATGAAACAAAACAATCTATTTTTATCGAGTTTATGAGATTTTTTTATGAACCTAACCACAAGCAAATAATTAATCAAGCAATTAAGGATCAGAACCCTGCATTAAACCCTTTATCCTGCCAAAGAAATTGTATCAATTGGAAAGAACCAACGAGCACATGTTAAAATCCTAGTTCCAAACATATTCAAAGATCAATTCCATTAAATCCTAAACTAATAGATACATCATGAAAAAAAAATATTAACAAGTCGGGAATCAATATTTTTTATGTATACACAAAAAAAAATTAACCAAAAATTATGAAAGAAACATAAAAATTAATTGCAAAAATTCAAAGAAACAAAGTAAAGTGAAGAGAAAAGTTAGGGAGTGCAATCAGGATCCAGGGGGTATGAATTGAGACATCCAACGATGGGACCAGTCCAAGTTCTATGTGACCAAGTCTTTAATTTCAATATTATTTTCTGATTTATTAATATACAAAAAAAAAGAAATAATAATAAGAAATAATAATGCTGAGACAAAAGCAAAACGGTGTAGTTTCGATGGTTTAGGGTCAAAACCCAGCTTCGACCGTTCTTCTTCCTTACTCTCTCTTACCGGCGGCGCGACTTTTCCACAAATCTTCGTCTCCGATCATCTATGATCCCGTCACGGTGGTCGTTTAAATGCCTTGCCGTTTCAGTTTGCTTCCTCACACATCTGGTTTGTCTCAAATTTCGTCTGCCTCTGTTCGTGACTTCGACTCATGATGCAATAGCCTCACTATTTCAAACATTGTCCGGCGCCTCTTCAAAGCTTTAGCGAAACCAACAAGTTCAAATACACATCAGTAAGTCTTCCTGTCTTGCGCTTAATATTTATTTCTTATCACTTTGTTCATGATTTTGTTTCTACTCGCTATGTTCACGATCTTGTTGTTGTGTGCGTGAAGCCGAGAGTAGGATGAAGAGCACGCGATAGAGAGTGGAGAGAGTTTCAGATTCTCTCAGTAGCGATTCTTCTGAGTTCTGAAGAGTGGTAAAGATGATGATGATAGAAGAATGAAGCTGAGAAAGGAGAGGATTTTTCTATGGATTTCCAGAGAGAGAGAAGACTCAAGGTTGAAGATATTTCTTGTGATTCTTCCAAAAGTTGAAGAATGAGATGATTGAGAGGTAATCTTTTTTTTGTGTTGAATATCCTATCTATTCTGTCCCTCCATTATGTATATATGCTAGAAGTTTTGTTGTAAAATAAGCCATGAGTTGGTTATGTGGTTAGTTAATTCTGTTAGGAAGTTAGGATGCAGTTTGTTATGCAGTTATAAGTGGTTAGAAGGTTTGAGAGTTTGTTATGAATTGGTTACTGAATGTTAGGTATACTGTAACTGTTTTTGGGTTAGTTAAGTTGGTTAATTGAGGTATGGTTTTGGATAGGAAGTTATGGTTAGAAAATTCTATTAGGGAATTTAGTTGGGGAATAGGTTGTAAGAAAGCTGGAAATTTGTTGTTTAGAAATTCTACTTTGGAAGTTGGTTAAGAAACGGTTAGGAATCTGTGAATTAGAAAGGTTGGTTGAAATTGTGTTAGTTATAAGTTAGAAGTCCTGTTTGGAATTGGTTGGAGTTAGAGGAGTTAGGCTGTTAGAGGAAGTTGTGTTACGGTAGTTAAGAGATGAGCTGGAAAATCTTTATGTGTTAGTTTTGGAATGAAGAGTAGCTAGGATACTGTTTAGTTATTTTTCTGCTGGACAGTTAGGGAATATGACAGTTTAGTAGCAAATTAGTTAGAAATTCTATTGTGAAAGGAGGTTAATGGATTTAGCTAAGTTTGTTGAAGGCAATTTTGTTATTAAGAGGTAATATGCTATGTGAAGAAGTTAGTAGTTGAACGAAAATGTTAGTTGGTGTTACCATGCTGTTGATTAGCAAGCATGCAATCTGTATTATTTGGAAGCAACTTGCATTGAATATTTAGATCAACATCTTCAGCAGTTGATTGCTTCTGCTTTTTGCATTTACGCCTCTTCCAACTACATGGCCTAGATCGCTTCCCAGTCCTAGTTGTAACACAATTCAAGTCTGGTTTCCCTTCTGACTCCGACTTCTTTGTAACAGTAGCAGCTCTAGTAGACTTAGGAGCTTCAGAGGCACTGGCATCATAGCTCCTGCTCTCATGATACCTATTCAATTGCATTGAAAGCTCATCCGTCAAACCTAGATTACTTGCAAAGCCAACGGGGTCATCGGCATTGCAAGAAATACGGCGCTTTCGTTTTTGTACTGTTGTGTCATCAATGTCAGCAGATCTTTTTCTCTTTCGTGCTTCGCATTTATAAAGTGAAGAATGCCGATGGTCAAATTTTGATGAACACTTCTTCAACTCGTTTACCAAGGAAGGGATCATTGAGAATTACTTCTTCACACTCCCTCATCTTCTTTTGAGCGCCATCAAAGTCATAGTTGATATAAACACAAGCCAGAAACTCGGTGATGGGGTCCTTGTATGAATTCTGCTCTTGTTGAATAACTTTTATAAAATCTTTGAATTGAGGCCTCCTGCGCTTGGGACTAATAATCATACTCTTGCTCACGGTTTGCTTAGGACTCATGCTTCGACTCCTAGATTTTCCAGGATTATCATCCATCACATCAGGCAGCCTCTCTTCGTATCTGTCAGATCTATGGTTGGCCCCAGTGCCGTTGCTACGCTGTGCTCCATTTTCCTTTGGGAATTCTCCATCCTCTACATTGCTCAGCCCCTCCCTCTTTTTAAGATCCATAGGAGATGATTCTTTCTCCAAAACTGAGGATGACTGGACTTTGGCATTTCTCTGAGTATCAAGACCTTGGCCATTGGAGCTATCATTACTCTTACTTGCACTATCTGCATCAGTTTGACTGTCTGATTCCCTCTTTGATTTATGTTTTGATCGCTTATCTAATTTCCTTCGCTTCTTTTCTCGCCGTTTATCTCTTCTTTTTCCATGTCTATGTTTATCTTTTCTATATCTCTTTCTCTTCTTCCGCATGTCATCACTAGAAGAGCTTGTGTAAGATGACGAGGACAAATCCAAGTCAGAGTCACTATCACTTTCTGAAGACTCTGTGTCTGAATCTGAGGAACTGTCTGATTCTGATGAGTAATGTTTTCTCTTTTTTCTTCTGTCTACTGAAGATTTTTTGTGTTTTCCCTTCCTCCGTGCTTCATGACTGATGGCTTCAGAAGATCCATTCCTTCCAATTTTTGACTTCTGTGTCTTCTTACCATCCTCGTTATGTTCACCACTATTAATTATTTTAACAGTTACGGATGGGAGTCCTTCATCGCCCACATCTTCAGTTTTCTTCAATACATCATACCCTAGCACAAGTTTGCCAAAAGCTACATGCTTCCTATCCAGATGGTGATCAGCTTTCAAAGTGATGATAAAATGTGAACCAGTAGTGTCACGATCAGCAATTGCCATAGATAGAATGCCTAGAGAATCATGCTTTAGCTTAGGAGACTCGTCTGGGAACTTGGGGTAAATGTTTTCTCCACCAGTCCCATTTCGATTGATAAAATCACCACCCTTCACAATGGAGCCTTTTATGATTTGATGGAAGAAAGAACCCTTGTAGTGCAGGGATTTTCCAGTATTAGGACTGACTCCTCTTTCTCCGGTACACAGTGCACGAAAATTTTCAGCAGTCTTTGGAGCAACATCATGGAAAAGCTCAAAAACCATTCTTTCAGCAGGATCCCCATCTATAGACACATCCATAAACACCATAGGGTTCTACTTCTTCGCCATAATGTTTCTTATCGATCAAAATCTGAACCACAAAAGAGAGAGAATAAGAGAATGAGAAGTGAAAATCTGGGTTTTGGTATATAAAATGAGTTTTTCACGTGTCAAGTAATTTGTATGAGCATGGGATATTTTGGCATGATTGCTTGTATTGACTTGGATTTTTTTGTATGAATGTGCAGGTCATGAACTGAAGATGAAGAACTTTGGCATGGCATGGAATTAGAAGTTTACTCATGGAATTTTAGCACCTTTAGGACTAAAGAATTTTGTTCAAGTGTATTTTGTAACAGTTTTTTTTCTTTGTAGAATATTGGTGTAATGGGATTGTAATGATTTTATAATGAATGTATGGTTTGGATGAACTTGAAATTTATAGTGTGAATTGTACATGACCTTTGAGCTTGAAATGTTGGGTTATGAATTTTAAGGACGGAGTTTAAATGACAAAGTCTTGAAAAAATGCTTGAAGACATGAAAGCATCAAATTTTCTTGTAAGGTATTGTTACACTTGAATGAAATTGAATAGAATTGGATAGTATTTTCTTGAACCATGAATGAGAATGAAATTGAATGGAATAACGATGAACATCTTTGTAATGCGTATGAACTCCGACTTGAAATAAGACCTTGCAGTCTGTATTTTACCTTCCAAGAAACTCATACGACCAATACTTAAAGCTCTTTGCCAACTTTAATCCAATCAAACACTTTCGAACATCTTGAACTCAAATAAAACTTCAAATCCAAATCACACTTGCATTCTCAATAAACTCCTAACTTCAATCTTGAACCCAAATCAAATTAAATGACAAATAATTTGAATAGTCAATAAGATCTTGATCCTAAAAAATTCACAACCTTGCCTTTTGTATCATGCCTCATGTTCCACGATTCAATCCACAAGTCTCTTATCTTGACAAAGTCCTTCCCTAAATGACGACCTTAAATCATCAAAGATGGATGTAAATGATAATGAAAGAATATGATCAAGATTAATATGAAACCTTATTTCCTAATCTTCAATTACTTGAACTTTTATCAATGAATAGAAACCCTGATTTTTAATGAATTTTTTCTTTTCTGAACCAATATTTCTTTTCCTTTACCATACCATTCTTCAAAATGCAACTCGAATTCCCAACACATATTAGATGAAAATTCAAGGGAGACCTTGGTCCCAAAGTTAATTTTTCAAAGCTTACTTTAACCGAAGTCAACAGATCTTATCCACATATCTTTGAAATTAGCCCATGATTATGCATCTCAAGGTCTCATAAGAGCTTGTAAGCCCATCAACCAGGTATGCCATGTTGGTGACCTAATGAAATAGATGCAGATGGATGCAAAAGTCTAAGCCAAAATAAAAGAAATTAGGAGGGCAAATTTTGGGGTGCAACAGCTGCCCCTATTTAATCGTCTTCAACCTGAAGGTGAGATTGGCGTCAGCCTTTCGAACTTTCAGGGTGGAGGAAGATTAAATACTAAAAGAACCCGAAAATTTGCGCTCCGGAGTCAGTCAGGTATTATTATATCTTTGGTTTTTCTGTATCTTTTGTATTATATTTTTTTTTTGGTAAAAAGGATTATCAGGGTTAGATGTATGTTTAACCAGAGTTTGACACACCGAAGGATAACTTGGTTATCGAGGAACTTCTGTTGGGATTTAGTAACAAACACCTGTAAGAAAGATATCAAAAGATATATATGCATGAAGTCTGTAGTAGACATACGAGAAGAAGTATCAGAGACACATATCCGTGGTCGGTATCGGATACGTACAAAAGAGACATCATAGATACATATCCGTGGTCGGTATCGGATACGTAAGAAAGAGACATCAAAAGATACAAGAACATATGTCTGGGGTTGGTAGCAGACATATAAAACAGGTATCAAAAATACATATTCGTGGTCGGTATCGGATACGTAAGAAAGAGACATCAAAAGATACATATCCGTGGTCGGTATCGGATACGCACAAAAGAGATATCAAAGATACATATCCGTGGTCGGTATCGGATACGCACAAAAGAGATATCAAAGATACATATCCGTGGTCGGTATCGGATACGCACAAAAGAGACATCAAAGATACATATCCGTGGTCGGTATCGGATACGCACAAAAGAGATATCAAAGATACATATCCGTGGTCGGTATCGGATACGCACAAAAGAGATATCAAAGATACATATCCGTGGTCGGTATCGGATACGCACAAAAGAGATATCAAAGATACATATCCGTGGTCGGTATCGGATGCGCACAAAAGAGACATCAAAGATACATATCTTAGTTGCTTTCTAGATCACTTACTTTATTTGAAAACATGCTTTGTGGTGGGTGTAAGTTTGAAAATATTTTGCAAAATTCCTTTTTTGCGGCTAACTTTGTAATGATTCTCGTCTCTATAAGAATGCGTACAAAGTGTTGGTTTTGAAAATAGTTCAAACAAATGTTCGTTTTTGAAGATGTTTTGAAAGTGTAAGTGTGGAAAATGGTTTTAGCTCAAGAGCAAGCAACTACGAGCGTCCTACCTACTCAAAAGGTCCATGTTCTTTTCCTCCTCCTTTAGATGTTGCTATCTTACCATTGATTTGATAAGAAGCCCCATCGTTGGATGTGAAGGGACGGGCGTGGGTCAATTATATAGTCATAGAAGGCAACTTATGAGACGTTTTAGCAATTTTCGTTAGGGACTGGATCTTTTACCCAAGGCAATATCGAGGGACATCGAAGGACTACGATCTTTTATCGAGGGTCTTTGCTAAAACTCCCATATTCGAGGGACATGACTATTTTCCGAGGCAACAAGTGAGATTACCCTAGAGGTGCATGTGTGTGAATGGTTTGTTTGATTGCATGCATTTAGTCTTGAATTTGGGGTTGTCTACTTGTTGATTTTATCTTTCCATACACAACCTAATTACTAGCATTTATGAAAGAAATAAAAATGTAGAAAATAAATGTCATATGTTTTTACATGTTTTTGGGGGATGGGGTATACAAGTTTACAAGTGGGGGTTGAAAAGAAATAAAAGTTCTAATTATTACAATCATATTGAATATCAAGAAAATGTAAATATATAGAAAACATAAAGACAAAAATAGTGTAAAAGAGAGAAAGAAAAGGAATCCTGGATCGAAGGATGTGCCTTTCGATTGCCATAATCTTTCCTTCTTTCGATTTGGGCTTGTACCTAGTGTGTATCGAAGTCTGTAACCTTCGATTCACACCACCTTCTTTTTTTGTTTGCAACTTTGAAGCAGTAAGGGGTGAAGCCTAAGACTTCGATTCATACAAACTTTTTTTCTTTCGTTTGGGCCTGTACACGTTAGTTCTTGCTTGAAGGAAAAATAAACCAAAAAGGCAGAAACGGAAAAATGCGCAAAAAGGTTATTTACATGCTTGAAACGAAAGGGTTAAAGTCAGGAGGACTTACCTTGGATCTGGCATTGGTGTTTCTGGACCTTGAGTGATTTCCCTAGATGCTCTGGGATTCAAAGGGAGAGAAATAAGTGTTTGTATTTCTTTGACTGGATTCGAAAACCAAGAAAAGTAGAGTTGTGTTTATAGTACTGGATTCGAAGGAAAAAAGACAAAGGTGTGGTCTTTAGTGCTGGATTCGAAAGAAAGAAACAAAGTGTTGGTTTTTTTATTCTGAGTTTGAGAATGTTTAAGTGTTTTCTCCTCTCTTTGCCTTGCTAACAAATTTCTCTCTAGCCACCAAAAAGCCCCCCTCCTATATGTGTTATGGAACATCCTATTTATAGAAGAATTTGGTTGAGATTTGAGGGGGAAAACAAATGAGATTTGAACAAATTGGGTATGTTGTTTTTGTAGCCTTTGAGGTGCAGTTTTTGTATGCTAATTTGGTGCAAATATGGAAGCAGCATTGTGGCCAATGCAGCAGGCTTAAACTTGGCAGCATATAGGAATCTGGCAAGCAAGCATCTTTGAATACTTCACCCTTTCGTTTTGACCACATAGGTCCAACCTTCGACCAGACTCCTCTTTAGACAACAATATTTGTTCCCAACTAATGTGTGTCCTTCGAATGGACCATTTGCAATTCTTTGAATGGGCCACCAATATTTGTCCTTCAAATGGGACACCCAGGTATGTCCTTCAAATCCACCAATGCATGTTGTTGTACCCCAAAATTTTCCCTCTCTTTCCTCAAGGCATTTCTCACAAGAGTTCTCAAAATTCAAGCTTGCACAAGTACAATTGGATTTTCCAGCATCAAGTTAAAGGGCAAACTGTTAATAAGGGCAAAACAGATAAAAATAATCTTTTTGACAAAATTGGAGAAAAAGCAAGTTTTCTTTGATTCACATCCTTCGATTGGATTTTTTGCCTTCTTCGATGCATGCTTGGCTTGCATCCTTCGATTGGGCGTTGGCCTCTGACACGCTGGCTTTGATTCACAAAGAAGGAGCTTCTTGCATGCAACCTTTCCTTTGCATCATTGGCCTCACATGGTTCACAATGTAATGGTGGCCTGTATGCCTGCTTCGATTGGACATTTGACGCCTGTATGCCTATGTTGATTAGACAAATAATTCCCCCCATGCTTGCTTTAAGTCACAAAGTGATGGCTAGCTGCAAACAACTTTCAATTGAGCCATAGCTTCCTTCTTGCATGGAAGATGCGCCCACCAGGCCAGTAGGCACAAGGCAAAAAGCCTCATGTAGCCTCCTTTGATTCCAAGGAAAAAAGCCTCCTGCTGATATCCTTCGATTGCAAGGAAAAAAGCCTCCTACTGATATCCTTCGATTGCACAATTTGCCTCCTGCATGCCTCTTTCATTTGGGCATTTTTGCTTTTTGCATGCCTTTTTCGTTTGGGCATGTGGCTCTTCTTTGATGCAAGCCTCACATGCCTCTTTCGTTTGGGCATGTGTCCCCCTTTGTTGCAAGCTTCATTTGGGCATTTAGACCTCAAGCATGCATCTTTCGTTTGGGGCGTGTGGCCCCCTTCAATGCAAGCTTTGGTTACACCATTTGTTTGGGCATGTGGCTTCCTTCAATGCAAGTTTTGGTTACACCTTTCGCTTGGACATGTGGATCCATTCATGCAAACTTTTGTTTGAGAAAAGACCTCTTGCGTGTTTGCTTGAAGTCACAAAAAAATGGCCTCCTGTAGCTCTCCTTCGACTCAGAAGCCATTGGTTTTCCATGTTTTCCTTTGACACCACAAAGCCAGGACTCCCTTTGGGCCAGAATGCACAAGGCAAAAATCGCCCCCATGGCTGGCACTCACAAGGCAATGGCACCCACAAAGCATTTGCTACTTTCACGCTAGTTTCGACTGAGAAGTATCTCCCTTGGAAACAGTTTATTTCGACACACACAATTTTTGCGCTATGACACTCACAACTGGCACATTCGAAGGAACATACAAAAGGCTTATTCGAAAGACACCTATTTGGGCCCATTTAAAGGATACATATATGAGCCATTCTAAGAACACTTTGATTTGAAAAGAAATGTTGTTGTCTGAAAAGAAGTCTGGTCGAAGGATAAGGCTAGGGGGTTAAAACAAAAGGTTGAGATATCCGAAGATACTTGCTGGCCAGAGTGCCATGTGCTACCAAGTACAGGCCTGATACACTGGCCATAACACTCCAAAACTGCTGCATAACAGTCCTGCAACACTGCCCTTATTCTTGCACCAATTTGGCATACGAATACTGCCCCTTGAAAGCTACAAGAACAGCATGCCCTTTTTGTTCAATTTTTTGTTTTCCCTCCTAAAACATCAGCCAAAATCATCTATAAATATGAGCCTCCACCACACATCTTAGGGACCCCGTGATAGTTTTAAGAAAACTCTTGTTGTGAAAAAAGTGATAAATCTCTCAAAAGACTCTCAAACACTATCCAATATTTTTTTAATACTCCAAACACTTCTAAAAAACTCAGATCCCTTCACACACTAAGTGAACCCTTCAATTCACTCCTCAAATTTCCACATAACCAACCTTCGACCCATTCCCAAACCTGCAATATAATAATCTTTTGATTCACTCCCTCACCTGTTATAGAGTAACCTTCAATTCACTCACATACCCTTCCTTCGATTCAGTGACTGCTCAAACAACTTAGTAACTGGACTAAGCCTCAGGAAGACTCCAACGAACTTCCATTCACCACCAAGGAAGTCACTTGAAGTTTCCTTCGATTTAAAGAGCTTCAAGAGGTAAGTTGTCTCTAAACTTGGAACTATTTCATTTAAATATCATGTGTACATACAAATAAAGATAAAATGTAGATATTTCATCTAAGGAGTTTGACCATTCTTTAACCTTCGATCCTGACTGCCTATATGTTGAAAGTCTCAACCGTGACTAGTTAGACTTTGGAATTTGAGACCCAATAATTTTGTGCTAACCCCTGGCCTGTAGTTTTCGAAAGTTACACTTGAATGTTGCATTTTTAAAAGTTTAAAATAGGTTCTATATCCTTCAATTGGCTAAATACTCAAGCCTTTCGAATCTAAACCTGAGGGCCTAGCATTCCTTCAGTCGAAGAAGGCAAAAAGAAGCTTGAAAAGGATGAAATCGAAAGGGGTGACCTCACTAATTCCAGGCCTAAATCGGAGGAATCCAGGAAGGGCAGAATCGAAGGGTGTCTCTTACTAGATCAAAAAGCTCATTTTTCTTCCTTTTATTTATGTTTTGTCTTTACATTTTCTTGCTATTCAACATGGTTGTAATAGTGCAGGATTTATTTTCTGCATTTTTTATTGCTTTTGTACAAATGTTAGTAATTAGGATGTATGGCAAGATAAAAACCAACAAGTAGATCACCCTAATCAAAGACTAAATACATACAAATCAAACATGTTATTCACACACATACACCTCTAGGATAATCTCACTTGTTGCCTCGGAAAAATATTCATGTCCCTCGAATATGGGTGTTTTAGCAGACACTCGATAAAAGATCGTAGTCCCTCGATGACCCTCGATGTTGCCTTCGGTAAACGATCTAGTCCCTAAACGAAAATTTCTAAAAACATCTCATAGGACTATACAAATGACCCACGCCCGTGCCTTCACATCCAATGATGGTGCTTCTTACCAAATCAATGGTAAGATAGAAACATCTAAAGGAGGAGGAAATGAACATAGACCTTTTGAGTAGGTAGGATCCTCATAGTTGATCGCTTGCTCACAACAAAAAACATTTTATACGCCAACACTTTCAAAATGAAACATTTTCAAAAGACAAAACTCTTTGTACGCATTCTTATAGAAACGAGAATCATTACAAAGACACTTTTCAAAATCACTTTCAAAAACACATTCCTCAAACACCTATTTGAACTATTTTCAAAACCAACACTTTGTACGCATTCTTATAGAAACAAGAATCATTACAAAGACGTTTCCAAAATAATTTCAAACCCACACCACAAGCATATTTTCAAACAAACACAAGTGATCTAGAAAGCAATTAAGAGCCCGTAGATAACTACAGATGAAAAGGTTGCTAACACCTTCCCTTTTCATAACCTGCCCCTCGAACTCAAGAAATAATTTCAAAAAGGTCTTTCCTGTTCTTTTCAACCTTTCCTTTTGCATAAAAGAAAAGTTGGTGGTGACTCTTGTTATCTGCAACTAGTGAGATCAAACGCAAAACACCCAAGTCAGTTCTCCCACCGTATTACAGAACTGGCGACTCTGCTGGTGAATCACTTAAAAGTGGGGTTACCTTAGGGCTAGATCACCTTTACTTGCTTTTCATTGTTTGACTTGATTGCTTTACATTATGGTTCCTTGTTTGGGCTTTTTTTGATCCTCTACCCAGATCTGGGGCACCTTTTAGGTAAGTATCAATAGATTGTGGAAATTGTACGACGTAGACCGATACGGTTTAAGCAATGGCTACGTTAGTGTGACGCATTTGTTGGTACCGGTATCCCTTATGTTGAATCGAGGAGAATATGGAGCCGCTGAGTGGCGTCATGAAGCACTAACTGACCTTAGAACCTAAATTGAACAACTTGGCCATTAGGAAGTAGTGAGATAGCCGGTTTCGGCGGAAAGCTAAAAATTGGTTGATACTCGATACTACACTCATTGAGATCAGACTTTTGGGATATCTCAGTTGCAACAAAAGATTGATTATGCTGATACAATGCCTAAAAGAAAGGTCAGTGATATTGAGATCCCCTAGAACCCGGTTAATTTCTAGGACAGGTTGAGTTAACTAAATTTCAAGAGGGTACTTACCTACAAACTCCATGCAAGCCTAAACCTAAGGACTTGTCTGCTTTATGTGTACATAACAACTTTCTTGCTTTGCATACTTGTACATAACATCATAAGCATCATAACATCATAAGAATTCTCACTAACCATTTCAAGGACTTAGGAATTTATCTTTGTTTTGTTTTGTAGGCCACGACTCCCATCTGAAGGAATACCATCCGAATCAACTTTGTGAAAGCACACCCTCAACTCCAAGAATTAGCATCAAGGGCGTCTGGAGATTCTCCCTTCACCAAGAAATATGGTCGACTTCTCATCTTGGCTACCTCCAATTTCCAAGAAGAAATTATGTGTGCGCTTTTTCAATTCTTTGATCTCATGCATCATTGCTTCACCTTTCCTGACTATCAGTTGGTGCCTACATTAGAAGAGTTCTCTCAACTGTTAGGAGTGCCAATACTTGATCAAATACCGTTCACCGATTTATAGGAGACTCCAAAGCCTGAAGTCATTGTTGAAGCCCTGCATCTGAAGAGAGCTAACATTGTAAGAAATTGGGAGACACGAAGCGGAGTTAAGGGTTTCCTAGCCAAGTTTCTATTGGAGAAGGCTCGTTCATTCTGGGAAGATATGGACTTTCAAGATTTTGAAGATGTCTTAGCCCTTCTAATCTATGGTTTGGTTCTATTTCCCAATTCGGATCAATTCATAGATGTGAATGCCATCAAGGTTTTCCTCTCTCGTAATCCTATACCTACTTTGCTTGGAGACATTTTACATTGTTTCCACACTTGCACCATGAAGAAAAGAGGTACTCTCTTGTGTTGCATTCCCCTACTCGCCGAGTGGTTTACTTCGCACCTACCTTGATCAACCTTAAAGAGCGAGCAAAGTTTGACATGGTCTCAAAGGATGATGTCCCTCACACACTCTGACATTTATTGGTGTTCTCGATCCTTAGAGGATACTACTGTCATTGACCGTTGTGGGTAATTCCCTAATGTCCCACTCTTAGGAATTAGGGGAGATATCACCTATAACTGTTCTCTTGAATTACGACAATTTGGATATGCACGAAGAGACGGTCCTCACGATGCACTCATCCAAGGTTTTGTATTCGACTATGAGGTCGACAACCAAGGATACTATCAAAGGTTCATACGAGCTTGGAGAATGGTAAACAAAGTGGATAGCAAGACATTGGGGCGTAAGAACTCCATTCCTTTGGAGTCTTATCTTAAGTGGGTATGAACTCGTGCTCAAAGACTCGGTATGCCATACCCTGCCATTTTTCCTATCATCATGGAGCCATTAGTTGTAGGAGATGTTCCATATGATATCCTTCATCCTACCATGCCTACTTCTCTTGAAGACTTACAAAGAGCTTGGATCCAGCTAAAGGAAGAACGAGACACCTTCGAAGCCCAATTCTACGCGAGTGAAAAGAAGGTTCTGGAGCTTAAAAGACAGCTTGATGAGGAGAGAAATCTGAACGCTTACATTGCGCCAAAGAGGATGCGTTCGACCTTTTTGTCTTAGGAGTCTATTTTGATTTATTTCCTCCACTGTAAGCCCAAGGGGCATGGTTGTAATCAATTTAAACTTATTAATACAATTGATGTTTGCTCCTTTTTTGTCTAAAACAAATTTAAATTTTCTAAGTCCTTGAAAACATTGCATCCACACACCATGCATCATATCATGACAGGCTTTTCCCACACAGGTCTCTCATCTGCTAACTGTTTATTTCAGTAGAGATTTCTCTAGAACAGACTATCAAGGACATTCAAACTTAAAATGCTCAACTTCAGGAAATGTTCTAGAACCTATCTGTTATATGGTGGCAGAACCGACTGTTTGAAATGATGGTTTGCTTTTTGCGTTTTGCATTTTGCGTTTGCAAAATGTCGCGGTAAGCAAGATTCGCCACCAACTTTTATTTCATCCAATCGGAAAAGAAAAAAGTACAGAAAAAAATCCTTTTTCAAGATGTTTCTGGTCACGGGGGGTAGATTATAGAAAGGGAATGTATAAGCACCCTTTCTATCCATGGTTTTCCATGGGCTCTTAGGTACTTGCTGATCTTTTTAAATTGCTTGTGTATGTGCTTTGTTTTTGTTTTAAAATGTTTGGCTTCGTGATAACCCTTGTATCAGTCCTCAAAGGTGTGACGAAGTTGTTTTGAAAATTTGTTTGAAATGTGTAAGTGTGGAGAGTTTTTTATTTGAGCAAGTACCTACTAGCATCTACCTACTCAAAAAAAAGATCGTTCCTATTCTCGTTTCCTTTAGACAGCACTATCCTACTATTGAGAAATAGGTAGCACCCTCGTTGGAGTTTGTAAGGGTCAATTTGAAAGGGACGTACGATCACTAAAGCAATATTAGGATACCTTAGTAATAACCCTAAAGTCTTAAGATCATATTCAAGGCAACATTTCCGAGGCAACCTTTCCGAGGCAACATTCCGAGGCAACATCCGAACGGGACATTTGATCTTTTTTAGACAGAAGGGTAACCACTAAGACACCCTACACATAATGATCATTTACCGAAGGCAACCGAAGTGAGAGCATACCCTAAGAGTGATATGTGCGAGTGATTTGTTTCAGTTATTTATCATTGCACATTAGGGTTTTCTAACTGTATTAAATTATCATGAAATCTTGTCATACAATCCTATTAACATACATCTAGACAGTTAAATATTTGCAGAAATTAAGATGCGAGAAAGTAAATATGCGCTATTACAAGGCTTTGGGGAGGGGGATTAATTACATAGTCAAAAATTTGGGGGAAAACGATAAGTAAAAGCCCTAAATTAACTATTACAAATCAGTGAGCAGTTACAAGATATTGCTAAAATAAATAACAGGCGCATGGGGAATTAAATACGAGACAATTATGGTTTTGACCCTCGATTAAACCTATTCGCGATTGATTAAAAAAATATGTTTTTTTTTATTTAGGAAAATAATGAAACAATTAAATTAAAAAAAGAAAATCTTAAGTTCTAATTAATTTTAAATTCAAGAAAATAAATTTATTCTAAACCTATTTTTTTGTATTCTTATTTATTTGAGAAAAAGAGCAAAAATAACATTTAAAAGTTAACCTAATTTCTACCTTAATTTTATTTATGAAATAAACAAATTACAATTTCTCTAAGTGAAAATCTAAATTAAATTAATTTTGATGAATAATAAAAAAAAAACTAATCTTAATTTTGTGAGATATTGATTTTATGTTTTTTTTGGTGAAAAAATAAATTAACTTGCCAATTAAATAAATAATGGAAAATAAAGAATAAAAAAGAAATAGGGAAAAAGAAATAAAGAAAAGTTAGTAAATGGGCATGCATTAGCAACTGGGGGGTGATGTTTGAGATTTGAGCCCAAAAAAATCTTGGCCTTTTTTACTTTGCCCAATCCCATGTACACGCTTGACTGGGGCGTATGGTGGTCCTCCAATGATGGCATGTTGATCTGAGGCGTTGATGAATTCGGTGGCCAGATCCTGAGGGTGTAAGGTGAACTCCTTGACTTGCTATGCACTGGATTACCTATGGAAAAATATTAGGAATAAAGGTTGGGACCTAGGAATCGAACTCAGGTCCTTTGCACTTTCCCTCTTCACGCTTACCAACTGAGCAAGTATTTTATTTGTATATATAATGAAAACAAAATATAATATATAGATAATGAAAAGCGCGCTAAATTCAAATGGCCTAACCCAGGGATGACACGCATCATCGTCTACCTCCCAATCGTCGTTTTAGGTAAACAAACTTTTACCTACAGACACTGGTTGTAGGTATATTCCTGTCCATCTCCAAAATCGTGTGCGCTCAAGATAAATGGCCATGGCTGGTACCATTCTACTCGTTTCATCCTCACGAGTCTCATGGTACCAGAATCAATACTCATTTTTGCCTATCCTGCAAAGCCCTAATCAAGAATACAAAACCCTAGATATGGTAACTTCCTATATAGGCGTTAGAAATGCAATTAAATGGTAACAATAGTTTGCAAACTCAATGACAAACACAAATATATCATCATAATATGCAACGGATGAGTAAATCAATGAAACCGAATTTGAATTTGGAAATAAGCCGTGATACCTATATCTCATAATTCAAGGCGTGAGAGAGCTTGCAAATGGTTGGAATTCCTTCTGGAGATGTCCAAGAACCTGTTGGTGTCGTGAGAATGGTATGAATTTGTCTCTAATGTGGAAATTGAATCACCATTTTTCTTGAAATTTTTTGAGTTTTGTTTCACCTCTGCACGACTGCTTCTAACCTCCTTAAGCCTTAATCTCTTTCTGTATATGTAATACAAACTATTAGGTTAACAAAAACGACCTCAATCTTGCTCATCATGGAGATTTGATTTGATCTTTCATAGCATATGATTCCTTTCCAATTTTACTCAAATCCAATCTTTTTCCAACCAAATTGACCTTGCACGAGTTGATCTTCAATTGACAGCATATAAGATCTTCTTTCAATGCAAAAATCATCCCTAAAATAAAATATATGATTTATTAGGATTTATTTGATTTTATTTGAATTTTAAATAAATAAAAATCAAAATAAATTAAATAGATTATTAATTAAAGCATGGAGGGTCCCATAGGTCGTGGACTATGTTAGGAATAAGATGCAAGCATAAAAAGTTGGGCCCATTTAGCAAAAGATGCAAATTTGAGCACATTTGACTTTTGACAATTTTGCAAAAAAGGTCAACTTGAACAATGCATAACTCTCTCAATTTTGACCCTAGATAGGTGTTCTGGGACTTTTTAGAAAGCTTAAGATGTCCTCTAAGCAACACTTTTGGTCTCATCTCAATTGGATCTTCCATGCTCATGTTTGAAGCTTTGACCCAAAAGGTGTTTTTGTTGACATTTCAAAATGACCTATAATGTTCAAATTAATATCTTTTTGTGATTGCATATTTAGAACTTGAGAGATGAGGATGAATTGTAGGGAATTTCATCCTCTTCAAAATGAGCTTTGGATGAGTCATTTTTGATAAAGAATGAGAAAGTTATGCTTGGTCAAAGTTGAGTTGACTTTTTCTGCAAAACCCTAATTTAGCAACTTTTGGGTTTTGATGAATTGTGAGCAATCCTTGAGGAATCATGATCAACCCTTGATCAAATGATGAATAATACTTCCAAATGAGGATTTTGACCAAAAATCTTGAAGTTTGACTGTATGTGGGCCACATTTGACTTTTGACCTAGCACAGTCGATTTTCAGGCATTTGAGCAATTGACTGAGCAAACTTCTTCTGCAAGGCTTGAAACCTAACATGGATTATCTTGAGAACATATTAGGACAATGGTGAGCATTTGGAATCCTTTGGACTCAAACATATTGATGCAAAATGAAACCCAAATTTGAGGTAGACTGGCTTAGGAGAGAGTTTATATGGTCAACTCTTGGACTTCCATGTGCAATTTGAGGACCTCACTTGACATGTATTGAGAAATATGGGAGGGAAAATTTTGGGGTACAACAGCTTCCCCTGTTCAATCTTCTTAAACTTGAGGATGTACATTGGCTCGCCTGCCTTTCGTGATCTGAAGGTGGGAGATGATTTAACACTAAAGTGCCCAGAAATTTGCACTCGCATGAAGTGATACTTGACTTGCGATATCGGGAATAGGCTTATAGATGCCATTTGGAAGCCGATGAAGGGAGATGGGTTTAAAGATGCCATCCGAAGAGGTGTCGATCACATAAGAGATTCTTTTGCGAGATCCTGTATACATGTTGTTGAGGAGGACTTCGTTGGGGAATGCTGGTCTCTTCCTTGAGAGAAATAGAGTTTTAGGAGCTTCAAATGTCCGTTACTCTACTGGGGAATAACTCTGGTTTGGGAAGCGGAAATAAATGGCGTGTTTGTTCATGGGAAACGTGAAATCAATCGTGTTTGATTGGGTCCCGGTCTTACAGTGTTGTGGACTGTTGTCTGGGGATATGGGAGGAAGAACCCGAATAGTAAGGTTATGAGAAGGAACCTGGATAGTAGGGTTACTTCGGTATGAAAGCCTGGATAGTAGGGTTGTGAGAAGGAACCTGGATAGTAGGGTTACTTCGATATGAAAGCCTGGATAGTAGGGATGTGAGAAGGAACCTGGATAGTAGGGTTACTTCGGTATGAAATCCTAGACAATAGGATTGTGAGAAGGAACCTGGATAGTAGGGTTACTTCGGTATGAAAGCCTGGATAGTAGGGCTGTGAGAAGGAACCTGGATAGTAGGGTTACTTTGGTATGAAAGCCTAGATAGTAGGGCTGTGAGAAGGAACCTGGATAGTAAGGTTACTTCGGTATGAAAACCTGGATAGTAGGGCTGTGAGAAGGAACCTGGATAGTAGGGTTACTTCGATATGAAAGCCTGGATAGTAGGGCTGTGAGAAGGAACCTGGATAATAGGGTCACTTCAGTATGAAAGCCTAGATAGTAGGGCTATGAGAAGGAACCTGGATAGTAGGGTTACTTCGGTATGAAAGCCTGGATAGTAGGGCTGTAAGAAGGAACCTGGATAGTAGGCTTACTTCGGTATGAAAGCCTGGATAGTAGGGATGTGAGAAGGAACCTGGATGTAGGGTTACTTCGGTATGAAAGCCTGGATAGTAGGGCTGTGAGAAGGAACCTGGGTTACTTCGGTATGAAAACCTGGGTAGTAGGGCTGTGAGAAGGAACCTGGATAGTAGGGTTACTTCGATATGAAATCCTGGATAGTAGGGTTGTGAGAAGGAACCTGGATAGTAGGGTTACTTTGATATGAAAGCCTGGATAGTATGGCTATGAGAAGGAACCTGGATAGTAGGGTTACTTCGGTATGAAAGCCTGGATAGTAGGGCTGTGAGAAGGAACCTGGATAGTAGGGTTACTTCGATATGAAAGCCTGGGTAGTAGGGCTGTGAGAAGGAACCTTGATAGTAGAGCTACTTCGATATGAAAGCCTGGTGATATGCAAGTTCTGTGATATGGTGGAAGAACCCTTTCTATCCATGGTTTTCCATGGGCTCTTAAGTACTTGCTCATCATTTTAAATTTGTTGTGTATGTGCTTTGTTTTTTATTTTTTTGAAAAGTTTGACTTCATGATAACCCTTGTATTAGTCCTCAAAGGTGTGACGAAGTTGTTTTGAAAATTTGTTTGAAATGTGTAACTGTGAAGAGTTTTTGATTTGAGCAAGTACCTACTAGCATCTGCCTACTCGAAAACAAAATCGTTCCTATTCTCGTTTCCTTTAGACAGCGTTATCCTACTATTGAGAAATAGGTAGCACCATCGTTGGAGTTTGTAAGGGTCAATTAGAAAGGGACATACGATCACTAAAGCAATATTAGGATACCTTAGTAATATCCCTAGAGTTTTAAGATCATATTCAAGGCAACCTTTCCGGGGCAACATTCTGAGGCAACATCCGAACGGGACATTTGATCTTTTTTAGACAGAAGGGTAACCACTAAGACACCCTACACTTAATGATCGTTTATCGAAGGCAATCAAAGTGAGAGCATACCCTAAGAGTGATATGTGCGAGTAATTTGTTTAAGTTATTTATCTCTGCACATTAGGGTTTTCTAATTGTATTAAATTATCATGCAATCTTGTCATACGTTCCTATTAACATACTTCTAGACAGTTAAATATTTGCAGAAATTAAGATGCGAGAAAGTAAATCTACGCTATTACAAGGCTTTAGGGAGGGGGATTAATTACATAGTCAAAAATCCGGGGAAAAACGGTAAGTAAAAGCCCTAAATAAACTATTACAAATCAGTGAGGAGTTACAAGATATTGATAAAATAAATAACAGGCGCACGATGAATTAAATACGAGACAATTAGGGTTTTGACCCTCGATTAAACCTATTCGCGATTGATTAAAAAATGATGTTTTTTGTTATTTAGGAAAATAATGAAACAATTAAATTAAAAAAAGAAAATCTTAAGTTCTAATTAATTTCAAATTCAAGAAAATAAATTTATTCTAAACCTATTTTTTGTATTTTTATTTATTTGAGAAAAAGAGCAAAAATAACATTTAAAAGTTAACCTAATTTCTACCTTAATTTTATTTATGAAATAAACAAATTACAATTTCTCTAAGTGAAAATCGAAATTAAATTAATTTTGATGAATAATAAAAAAAACTAATCTTAATTTTGTGAGATATTGATTTTATGTTTTTTTTTTTGTAAAAAAATAAATTAACTTGCCAATTAAATAAATAATGGAAAATAAAGAATAAAAAAGAAATAGGGAAAAAGAAATAAAGAAAAGTTAGTAAATGGGCCTACATTAGCAATTGGGGGATGTTGTTTGAGATTTGAGCCCAAAAAAATCCTGGCCTTTTTTACTTTGCCCAATCCCATGTACACGCTTGACTGGGGCGCATGGTGGTCCTCCAATGATGGCATGTTGATCTGAGGCATTGATGAATTGGGTGGCCAGATCTTAAGGGTGTAAGGTGAACTCCTTGACTTGCTATGCACTGGATTACCTATGGAAAAATATTAGGAATAAAGGTTGGGACCTGGGAATCGAACCCATGTCCTTTTCACTTTCCCTCTGCACGCTTACCAACTGAGCCAAGTGTTTTATTTGTAAATCCCTAACTTTTTCCTGGACCGCTCTTTCGGGTTTTCAGTCCACCGGGATACCCATTTTTGCCCAAGCCGCCTTTTCAGGTTTTCAACTTGCCGGGTGTACAGATTTTTTTTATCCCTAATTTTTGCCTAGGCTAGTCAACCTAGCGGGTCTTTTTCATGCGTAGTATCTTTTAACTATGTCCGCGTTTACAGGGTGCGGAAGGTCATCACCGTCTATAGTGGTTAAGATCATTGACCCACCAGAAAATGTGTTTTTTATCACAAATGGTCCTTCGTATGTAGGAGTCCATTTTCCCCTGGGATCACCTTGTGGCAGTATGATACGCTTGATTACCAAGTCACCAACCTGATATACCTGACGTTTGACCTTCTTGTTAAAAGCTTTAATCATACGTTTTTGGTACATCTGGCCATGGCAGACAGCCGTAAACCTCTTCTCATCAATCAAGTTCAACTGGTTAAGTCGAGTTTGAATCCATTCATCTTCATTCAACCCTGCATCCCCCATGATTCTCAAAGAAGGTATTTGGACTTCAATTGGCAGGACAACTTCCATGCCGTATACCAAAGAGAAAGGAGTTGCCCCTATTGACGTGCACGACGTGGTACAGTAACCGTGGAGAGCAAATGGTAACATCTCATGCCAGTCCTTATAGGTCACTGTCATTTTTTATATGATCTTCTTGATATTTTTATTAGCGGCTTCTACAGCACCATTCATCTTTGGTTGATAAGGAGAAGAGTTATGATGCTGGATCTTGAATTGCGCGCATAGTGCAGTGATCATAATATTGTTAAGATTGGTACCATTATTTGTAATGATTCTATGTGAAATACCATACGGACATATAAGATTCTGTTTAATGAATCGGGTCACAACGTTCTTGGTAACATAAGCGAATGAAGCTTCCTCAACTCACTTCATGAAGTAATCAATGGCAACCAAGAAGAAGCGGTGTCCATTAGAGGTTGTAGGTTTGATCTCTCCAATCATGTCAATTCCCCACATTGTGAATGTCTAAGGAGCAGTCAGGATGTTTAGAGGAACTAGAGGCACATGTACTTTGTCGGCGTAGATCTGGCACTTGTGACAGGTTCGTGAATGCAGATAATAATCTGCTTCCATGGTGGACCAATAGTATCCTGCCCGTAGGATCTTTTTATCCATCGTGTTCCCACTAGAATGGATGCCAAAGGAGCCTTCGTGTAAATCAGCCATGATCTTGTCTACCTCACTCTTGTCTACGCACTAAAGCAAAGTAGAGTCGTGGTTATGCTTATAGAGAACTCTGTTACTGAGGAAGAATTTAGCAGAAAACCTTCTCAGGAACTTCTTATCATTGACTGAAGCTCCCTCTGAATATTCTTAGGCCTCTAGATATCTCTTAATTTCATGGAACCAATGCTTGTCCACTACTTCTTCAGTATCAATCTCGTGACAGTAAGCTGGTTCGTCCACCTTCTCAATGGTGATATGAGGAGCCTCATTATTCCACCTGATTTTGAACATGGATGACTTAGTGGCTAGCGCGTCTGCTAGTTGATTTTCCTCTCGTGGAAAATGCTCAAAGGTAATTTCCTCAAAATATGGGATTAATGTCAACACATGTTCTTTGTAAGGGATGAGATTAGGATGCTTCGTGTCCCATTCTTCTTTGATCTGACTGATGACTAAGGCTGAGTCTCCAAATACATTTAAGGACTTGATTCCCAAATCTATGGTAGCTTTGAGACCCATAATACACGCTTCATATTCATCCATATTATTGGAACAGTTGAAACACAGCCTAGCAGTGAAGGGAGTATGACAACCTTCAAGGGATATGATTATGAAGATGTGAAAAACACAAGAGGGGGGGGGGGGGGGGGTTGAATTTTAAAACTTAAAACAAATGGCTTGACAACACAGTATTTTTATCCTGGTTCGTTTGATCTCAAACTACTCCAGTCCACCCATCAAGGTGATTTCTCCTCTCTCCAACGAGGTCTTAATTCACTATTCTCAAATAATTACAACAACTACTTTAACAACTGTTAAAGTCTTCTTGAGTACAACCATAATCCGGTTAATCTCAAGGAACTTCTTTTACAAATGAAATGAACAAGTGTGTTTTTGTTTTCTTACAAAATTGTATACCACAATTGTGATAATTACACTAAATAAGCTTGGAATAAAATGACTTTGCTTAAGCTTTGAATATGCGTGGTTTGGATAGCTTGGAAAAGTTAAGTGCGTACGTGCGTTCTTCTTTTCACAAGCAGTCCTGTTTATATAGGCAAGCAAGGATACATTGTCCATAAAGCAGGTTTAATGATAATAATGCACTTTCCTTTTGTAGAAGATCTTTGTATGAAGAAAGTCGTTAGCATTTAATTCGGTCTTGAAATACCAGTAATGCTTCAGAGTCTTCTTTGCTGTATCTACTGATAACGCTTCAGAGTGTTGATGACTTGGTAAAGATTTCTTTGATTAGAGTCAGAGTGTATTTGTTTAGGCGCAGATTCTGGTCATCAAACTTCAGTGTTTCAACGTGTACCGTAGGTTGTTGATCTTCTGATGCTGATTCCATTCTGATGCTGATTCCATCAGAACTTCTGCATATACAAAGCATAATTTTAAGGAGCATAATTGTTCTTTGTATATACCTTATAAATAATATTATTCTTTGTATTTTGTTATCATCAAAACTTTAATCAAGGGTTGTAGAATCAAACTATGTTATAACAATCTCCCCCTTTTTGATGATGACAAAAACCATATTTTTCAATAAAGAATAAAGAACAAAAGGTATAGAGTTATGTAGAAAAACTCCCCCTGAGTTGATTACTTACTTTTAATTCCATGACTCTTTGAGCATCAGAATCTTACTGTATCTTTCAACAAAGTTTTGTACCTGTTGTACTTGTTCAAGCTTTTAGAAGAGAGAATTTAAGTAGATTAGAATGTTTGAGACTTATGTCTCAGTAATCCGTTATTGAAAATATCTTTTTCTTTCTCCCCCTTTTTGTTAGTTATCAAAAAGAACAAATAATCAGAGCGAGAATGAGTTTATATTAAAATCAGAATCAACGATAAGTTCAGAGCTATGTAGAGAATATTATAGATAAACAAATTTTTAAACAGAGGAAAATCTAAGAGGGAGGAGGAAGACGCGTGAACAAAGCTTCCAACAAGCCCTTGATCTGGATGTTGGTTTCCTCTTGCTTGGTTAACATGCTCTTGATTTCCGAAATTTTGTTATCCTGTTTATCCATTCTTTCCTACATCAAAATATCAGATCTCTTCAGGTCTTCTAAAGTCTGCCTTTCATAGGAGGAAGCTTGAGGATCTTCAGCAACTGGATGCTTCTCAGAGCATTCTGCAATGTCCTCTTTTTGACCCAGTTCTTCAGCAGGAATCATCTGCTATGGAGTGTCAGTCAGATTGAGATCTTATGACTCTAGTTGAACTTTGTCTGCTAGACGATGTTCAGACCAGGGAGAATTGTCCAGAGGAAGAACTTCTTCCTTGAGTAGCTTGCTCAGAACTTGATCTTCAAAAACTTTTAGAAGGTTACTGAAGTTCTGTTGAACTTGTTCGTAGCTCTGTTCTTGCATTTTATGAGTTTCAGAACATACCCATTTTCTGAAACTTGTCCAAAGATAATCTGATACAGCAGGATCAATTAGCTCATGACTAGCTTGCTTCAGTGAAGTTATCCACTTCTGCATTTCTGTTTCAAATATCAATAAACTGGTACCAACATCTGGTGTAGGTTCAGATGGTTTTGGTTTTGGAATGGCTGTTTTGTTGGTTATGGCCGCCAGGCGTTCAAAAGCAGTTAAATCAATGACAGTTTTGGCGTTGTCATTAGGATTGATCTTTGTTGAGAAAGTGGGATAGTCTGGAATGATTATTGGACTTGTTGGGGAGTTTGGTGGAGTTGATTCTAGTGAAGAGGGAATTTGGGGAATATCCAAAATGGTCAGGGGTATACTGATGGTCAGAGGTTCAGTGATTCTAGGAATGAGAATGGGATCAGAATCAATAGTTTGGTTGGATTGATGGTGATGAAGTTCTGGTTCGCAGGATTCAGGAGGTTGGACCTCAGAAGTTTGCACTTCTGGTTGTAATGGTTCAGGTTGTGGAGAAGGTGGATGAGTTTCTGGTATAGGAGAGAGTGGAATTTCTGGTTGAGGTGCTTCTGAAATGGTTTCAGAGTTTGGATTTACTGGTATGGGAGCAGATATATGCTGGTCAAAGGTTTCAATATCTGATAGAACTTTTGCAAGTTCTTGTTGAGTTACTTCAATATTTGGATTTATAGGTAGGGAGTGAGATCCTCTAAGAGTTAAAGTTTTTGAGGGGTCAAATTCAATGTCAAAATCATCAAGTGTTTGTGGAGTAGGATTTGTTGATTGTGTGGGGATTGGTACAGATGTTGATACAGATACTGAATCTAAAACAGTTACAGAAGAAGGATTACCTCTCTTTTTAGCTGCTTAGGGAGTCCGCTGGGATGATCCTTCTGCTGCAGCCTTCCTTTTCTTGTTTTTCTTCAGCACAACTTCTGGAGCCTTCTGCTGCAGGTCCTGAATGTTTAAATCCGGTGTTGTACCATCTACCTTGCATGCATCTAGATATCTGACTATTATCTCAGGTTTGGAATCAATTTCTGAGAACATGGGAAAGTTATCCAGAGGGATTCTTCTGCTGGAGATGGTTGCAAAAGAAGTGACAATGGGTTCCTTCTTGATGTTCTCAATGATCTTCATCTTCTTCAGATTCTTTGCATTCAACTGTTTGCCAACAGTTGCTTCTAAAGTGCTGATTTCCTGTGCTTCTGTTAGATGATCTATCAGCTTATTCTCTGTTAGAATATCTGAAATGAGCCTTCCTAGGGGTATCCAATCAATTTTAGTGCGCTCCTCTTCTCTGTTCTCCTTAACACTAGTCCTTAGATGGTTGAACAGCAAATGAGCCTGATTCACCTTAATCTTCTGGGAGATGAAGTAGATCAGAAACTGCTGATCAATGTTGATGTAGTCAGGAGAGCTGGTTGGCTTCCTGTGGTTTATGCATCCCAGAATAATCTTAGCCCATATTCTGTGATGGTCTTTTAGATCCCTTATCTTGCTGGAGGGAAGACCCAGAGTGAAGATTTCTCTTGCAATTAGGGCGACATCAACACATCTTTCAGCCATGTCTATGCATCTTACACCACCACCACTGTAACCTATCAATCTTGCAATAAGGTCTTCAGTTATGACTATCTTCTTCCCCATTATGTACGAAGTAACTTGATGGTTGGAAGATGAAGCATGAATCCAAAATTCCTTCACAAGGATTGGGAACATTGGACCTACCAGACGGTCAAAATACCTGTTCCATCCTTGAGCCTTTACCTCTTCAGAGAGATTGAACTCGTTCTCTTGAAGACTGTTAAAGTCCACAATCAATTCTGAGAGTACTTCTAGATTTTTAATGGGCGTGAGGAGAGTTCCGAAAGGTTCTTCATATTGTTCTGAGGAATTTGTTCTCTGAGTACTGGAAGTTGGGTTGCTTAAGGAAGCC
The DNA here is from genome assembly GCA_948472305.1 of Vicia faba. NCBI lineage: Eukaryota > Viridiplantae > Streptophyta > Magnoliopsida > Fabales > Fabaceae > Vicia > Vicia faba. The sequence continues at coordinate 1,227,697,483 of OX451741.1, read as the reverse complement.
ATGTTCACACAGAAAGTTTTGAGAAGAAAGTGAAAGGGTTTTGAGAAAGATGCAAACTGAAATCAATTAGATTGTAGAGAGAGTGAAAGTGAAAGAGTGTAAAGAATGAGAAATGTGTTTAAATAGATTTTGAAAACGTAAACGACAAGATAGAGAAATAAATTATAATGATTATAAGCATTAATGACAGCTAATTTTGGGGGATTCAGAAATATAATGGAACGGTTACCCATGACATGTGTCTCAATGCATCCAATCAGCGCTTTTGTCCTTTCAAAAAAGTGAACGCGTGTTCAGCCTCGGAAAGTAGCTGATGAATGGATGACAACTGTTTGCTTGAGTGAACAGCACATTTCTATCCTTGAAATGAGGCGCTCAGATCTTCATGGATAGATTCTGATACAATCTGTACTTCTAAAGATCTGAAGGCAGGTTGATCAGTAGTTCACAGAAAATAACCAAAATTCTGAAGGTTAAGATATGAAAATAAAATTGTTTTATTCTGGGCAAAGCTTCATGCTGAGATGTTTCAGAATGAAGTTAAACTTATCTTCAGAAAGAGGTTTTTTAAAGACATCAGCCCATTGATGGTCTGTGTTAATAAATTTTAAATTGAGAATCCCTTTCTGAATATAGTCCCTAATAAAATGATGTTTTATTTCTATATGCTTAGCCCTAGAATGCAAGATAGGATTTTTACTGAGACAAATAGCAGAAGTGTTGTCACAGAGGATAGGGATGTTACTCTCAAATATATTGAAGTCCTCAAGTTGACTTTTCATCCAGAGTATTTGCGTGCTACATCCAGCTGCTGATATGTATTCAGCTTCTGTTGTTGATAGAGCTATTGTGGATTGTCTTTTGCTGGCCCATGAGATCAGATTTTCTCCCAGAAACTGGCAGCTTCCAGAAGTGCTTTTACGTTCTACTCTGTCTCCAGCAAAATCAGCATCACAGTATCCTACTAAGTTGTAATCACTTGATTTTCTATAAAACAAACCTAGATTAGTAGTACATTTCAGATACTTGAAAATTCGCTTAACTACTGTTAAGTGAGATTCTCTAGGATCAGATTGGAATCTAGCACAAATGCAAACACTGAATAGAATGTCAGGCCTTGAAGCCGTCAGATAGAGAAGAGAACCAATCATACCTCTGTAGACCTTCTGTTCTACCTTGTTACTCACCTCTTCTTTTTCCAGAATGCACGTGGGATGCATTGGAATCCTTGAGGGATTACATTCTGAGAGATCAATTTTTTTCAAAAGTTCTCGGACATATTTGCTCTGATGAATGTAGGTTCCTTTTGGATTTTGATTAATCTGAATGCCCGAAAAGAACTTTAGTTCCCCCATTAGGCTCATCTCAAATTCTGCCTGCATACATTTAGCAAACTCTCTTCCCAGAGAGGGTTTAGTGGATCCAAATATAATGTCATCGACATAAATCTGACATACTAAGATGTCATTCTTAACTGTCTTACTGAACAGGGTTGTGTCCACTTTCCCTCTGGTGAATTCCTTTTCTAATAGGAAGTTACTAAGTCTTTCATACCAAGCTCTGGGAGCTTGCTTCAGACCATAGAGTGACTTCTTTAGTTTGAAAACATATTCTGGATTTTTGGAACTTTCAAAACCAGGGGGTTGGTGCACATAAACCTCTTCTTCTATATATAGCCATTTAAGAATGCACTCTTGACATCCATCTGATACAGAGTGAAGCCTTTATTAACAGCAAATGAAATTAAAAATTTGATAGATTCTAACCTGGCGACTGGAGCAAAGGTTTATGTATAGTCTATCCCCTCTTGCTGACTATAACCTTGTGCTACCAGCCATGCTTTGTTTCTAATGACTTCACCTTGTTTGTTCAGTTTGTTTCTGAACACCCATTTTGTGCCTATGACGTTGAATCCTTTTGGTTTGGGAACCAGATCCCATACATCATTTCTTGTGAACTGATTTAGCTCCTCCTGCATTGCCAGAATCCAGTCATTGTCCAGAAGTGCTTCATCAATTGTTGTTGGTTCAATCAGAGAAACAAGTCCCATGAGGGATTCTTCATAGTTTATAAAGGTAGATCTTGTTCTGATTGGATCTTCCTTCCTTCCTAAGATTGTTTCTTCTGGGTGATCAATTCTTCTTCTGGATGGTCTTTTCTGGAGTTGATCAACAGAAGGTGCTGGGTTGCTTGTAGTGACTCTTTCTGATGTTGAGGGAGTGTCTCTGTTGAGAGCCTTTGAGTTATCTTTAGTACCTGTGAATTCAACTTCCATACCTGCAAGGAATTCATTCTGCTTTGACTTTTGAGAGTCAAGCTTATCATCAAACCGAACACTGATTGACTCTTCAACAATCTGTGTTATGTATTGTATACTCTGTACCCTCTTGAGCGTTCAGAGTATCCTAACATAATACGCTTTTGTGCTTTAGAGTCAAACTTGTTCAAATAATTTTTTGTATTCAAAATAAAACATGTACATCCAAATGGGTGAAAATAGGAAATGTTGGGTTTTCTATTCTTCCAAAATTCATATGGAGTCTTTTCAAGAATAGGTCTGATGGAGATTCTATTCTGAATGTAACACGTTGTGTTTATTTCTTCTGCCCAAAAGATCTTAGCAACATTAGTCTCGTTGATCATGGTTCTGGCCATTTCTTGCAATGTTCTGTTCTTTCGTTCTACAACTCCATTTTACTGGGGAGTTCTAGGACAAGAGAAGTCATGCAGAATGCCTTTTTCATTAAGGAATAATTCAAAGTCTTTATTTTCAAATTCTCCACTATGATCACTTCTGACTTTGATAATTCTAAGATCCTTTTCATTCTGAACTTGGTTGCAGAAGGTAACAAACACAGAGTGGGACTCGTCCTTGTGCCTTAAGAATTTACCCATGTCCATCTGCTATAGTCATCTACGATTACTAACCCATACTTCTTGCCACTGACTGAGGCAGTTTTTACTGGTCCAAATAAGTCAATATGTAGAAGTTCTAATGGCTTAGAGGTGGAAACAACATTTTTGGATTTGAAAGCAGGTTTTACAAACTTGCCTTTCTGACATGCTTCACACAGAGCACCTGAATTGAACTTCAAGTTAGGAAGTCCTCTGACCAGATTGAGTTTGTTAATCTGAGATATTCTTCTCATACTAACATGTCCCAATCTTCTGTGCCAGATCCATTGCTCGTTGTTAACAGACAGAAGACGTTTTAGATTCTGACTTTTCAGTTCAGAAAGTTTGATTTTATAAATGTTGTTTTTCCTCTTTCCATTAAATAGGATAGTCCCATCTTTCTGACTAACAGCTTTGCATGAATTTTGATTGAAGAATATATCATAACCGTTATCACTTAATTGACTTATGGGTAACAGGTTATGCATTAATCCATCAACTAATAAAACATTGCTAATAGAGGGAAGATTTCCATTACCTACAATTCCAGAGCCAATGATCTTTCCCCTCTGATTGCCTCCAAAACCTACATGGCCTCTAGGCTTAAGTTCCAGGCATTGGAACATATGCCTTCTTCCCGTCATGTGTCGTGAGCAGCCAGAGTCCAGGTACCATGACTGGTGTCTTTGCTTTGCTGCTAAAGATATCTGCCACATGTATTATTTTATCCTTAGGTACCCATATTTTCTTGGGTCCTAATTTGTTAGTTTTACCAAAACTCTGGTTGAATTTTGGTTTGAAAGAGTAATCACTACTTGTATATTTTATGTCATGTGTGTGCCCATATATAAAGTGTGAATCAAGTGGAGTACGCTATATAACTAAATCCATGGCATTTTTTGGTGTAGGAACCTTACCTTGATATCCTATCCCTTTTCTGCCATTTCTGCTAACCCCATAGATCATTGAAGCCATTTTGCTTCTGTCTATGTTTTTAGCTAGAAACTTCTGAAAGCTGTGATCATACTCTTTGATGATATTATCATCATTGCTGGGAGTTTCTAGGATTGTTTCCTTCTAAGAGTTTTGCAATTGATTTTCTAGTTTGGAAATTTTATCTTTTAACTCAGAATTCTCCAATTTGAGACTCTCAGTCTTATCAGAGTCAGAAGCAAGATTCCTTTTCAGGTTTCTGAATTTGACTCTGATTTGCTTATACCTTTCCAGAATTTCATTGAGGATTTCAACTAATTCAACCTTAGTAAAATTTATAGTGAAGTCAGGGAATACCTCTTTTGTATCTGATTCTGAATCTGAACCAGAAGCTTCACTGTCTTCAGAGATGTTTTCAATGAGAGCTATGTTTGCTCTTTCATCATCTGATTCTGAGTCAGCTTCAGATGTATCAGAATCATCCCATGTAGCCATGAGACTTTTCTTCTTTTCTTTGCCAAACTTCTTTTTGGGCTTCTCCTTCTGAAGCTTTGGGCAATCACTTTTGAAGTGCCCTTGCTCGCTACACTCATAGCAGATGATGTCTTTGTAGTTTGGCTTTTTGTATTCTGAATAGCCTTCTGATTTTTTGTGTCCAGAGGAGGATTCTAACCTTCTGTATCTGGAGGAAGATTCATTCTGATTTTCTGATCTTCTGGGATTCCTGAACTTCCTTTTCCTCTGTTTCCACAGTTTGTTCACCCTTCTGGAGAGAAGAGACAATTCATCTTCTTCTGATGAGGATCCATCAGAGAGCCTGCAACACTTTGGAGTCAAATTTTCTGTTAGATTTTAAAGCTAATGGCTTACCTTGCTTTTGAGGTTCATCTGCTTCTAGCTCTATCTCGTGACTTCTGAGGGAGCTGATGAGTTCCTCCAAAGAGATTTTGTTGAGATCCTTGGCTAGCTTAAGCGCTGTAACCATTGGCCTCCACTGTTTTGGCAAGCTCCTGATGATCTTCTTAACATGATCAACAGTGGAATATCCTTTGTCAAGAAATTTTAGACCAACAACAAGAATTTGAAATCTTGAAAACATAGCTTCTATTGATTCACTTTCTTCCATCTTGAATGCCTCATACTTCTGAATGAGCGCAAGGGCTTTTGTTTCTTTGAATTGAATGTTGCCTTCATGTGTCATTCTCAGAGAATCAAGCATATTCTTAGCAGTTTCTCTGTTTGATATTTTCTCATATTCTGAATATGAGATGGCGCTGAGAAGAATTGTTCTGGCCTTGTGATGATTTATGAACTCACGCTTTTGCTGATCAGACATCATTTTCCTGTCAATCTTCTGACCACGTCCATCCACTGGGTGCGTGTATCCATCAGTTACCATGTCCCACAGATCAGCATCATGGGCCAGAAAGAAACTCTCAATTCTGTCTTTCCAGTAGTCAAAGTTTTCTCCATCAAAGACTGGAGGTTTGCCACTGAATTTGTCCCTTTCTTCATTGTTGTCATTGCTGATGTTTTGACTTGGTCCTGCCATTGTCTTTTTCTGACGCTGGATCTTGTACTGACACGGTTAAGTGTTAAAGCTCAGAACCAGGCGCTCTGATGCCAATTGAAGATGTGAAAAACACAAGAAGGGGGGGTTGAATTGTAAAACTTAAAACAAATGGCTTGACAACACAGTATTTTTATCCTGGTTCGTTTGATCTCAAACTACTCCAGTCCACCCGTCAAGGTGATTTCGCCTCTCTCCAACGAGGTCTTAATTCACTATTCTCAAAGAATTACAACAGCTACTTTAACAACTGTTAAAGTCTTCTTGAGTACAACCACAATCCGGTTAATCTCAAGGAACTTCTTTTACAAATGAAATGAACAAGTGTGTTTTTGTTTTCTTACAAAACTGTATACCACAACTGTGATAATTACACTAAATAAGCTTGGAATAAAATGACTTTCCTTAAGCTTTGAATATGCGCGGTTTGGATAGCTTGGCAAAATTGAGTGCGTACGTGCGTGCTTCTTTTCACAAGCAGTCCTGTTTATATAGGCAAGTAAGGATACGATGTCCATAAAGAAGATTTAATGATAATAATGTACTTTTCTTTTGTAGAAGATCTTTGTCTGAAGAAAGCCGTTAGCATTTAATTCGGTCTTGAATAACCAGTAACGCTTCAGAGTCTTCTTTGTTGTATTTGTTGATAACGCTTCAGAGTGTTGATGACTTGGTAACGATGTATTTGATCAGAGTCAGAGTGTATTTGTTTAGGCGCAGATTCTGGTCATCAAACTTCGGTGTTTCAGTGTGTACCGTAGGTTGCTGATCTTCTGATGCTGATTCCATTCTGATGCCGATTCCATCAGAACTTCTGCATATACAAAGCATAATTTTAAGGAGCATAATTGTTCTTTATATATACCTTAGAAATGATATTATTCTTTGTATTTTCTTATCATCAAAACTTTAATCAAGGGTTGTAGAATCAAACTATGTTCTAACAGATTACAGTGCTGATGCCGTTGTCGAGTCCGTTGGAAGCACTGTAAAAAACTATGGTCATTCGGGATCCTTGTTCAGGTGCATCATACGGTCTGAGTTCTTCACAATTATTTACCAACATGATGTCTTCGTCCGGAAATTCGAAATTCATGGATTGATAATCATCCACAACCTGGTGAGCCAGGTGATCAGTTAGTACAATTCCCTTTATTGCTTTTTGGGTAGTGCACTAAATGTCGTATTCAGTCAGGACCATCTGCCATCTTGCTATTCTTCCAGAGAGGGAGGGCTTCTCGAATATGTATTTAATTGGATCCATCTTGGATATCAATAAGGTAGTGTAAGTCAGCATATATTGTCTTAGCAGGTAAGCAGCCCATGCCAGAGCGCAACAAGTTTTCTCGAGCAGTGAATATCTGGTTTCACAGTCGGTAAACTTTTTTCTCATGTAGTATATTGCATGCTCTTTTCGGCCAGACTCGTCATGCTGCCCCAGCACACACCCCATTGAATTTTCCAAGACTATTCGGTATATAATCAGAGGTTTTCCCTCAACTGGTGGCATCAAAATGGGAGGTTATTGAAGGTACTCTTTGATCCTATCAAAGGCATCCTGGCATTTGTCATTCCATTCCATCACTTGATCTTTCTTCAGTAATTTGAAGATTGGTTCACAAGTAGCGGTCAGATGTGAAATAAATCTGGCGATGTAGTTTAGTCGTCCTTAGAATCCCCTAACTTCCTTCTCAGTGCGAGGAGCAGGAATATCTTGTATTGCTTTTACCTTTGCAGGGTCCACTTCAATACCTTAACCACTGACAACAAAGCCTAAGAGCTTACCGGACCTCACTCCAAAAGTGCATTTATTCAGGTTCAGCCTTAGTTTGTATTTCTTCAGTCTTTCAAACAGTTTCTGCAGATGGTCAAGGTGTTCCTATTCAGTTTGAGATCTGGATATCATGTCATCAACGTAGACCTCTATTTCGTGATGGATCATATCATGAAACAAAGCTACCATGGCACGCTAATAGGTTGCCCTTATGTTCTTCATCCAAATGGCATAACTTTGTAACAGAAAGTGCCCCATTATGTGACAAAGGTCACTTTCTCCATGTCCTCAGGTGCCATTTTGATCTGGTTGTATCTGGAGAAACCGTCCATGAAGGATAATACTTTATATTATGCAATGTTGTCAACCAGAATATCGATATGGGGAAGCGGGAAGTCATCCTTGGGGCTTGCCCTATTCAAGTCTATGTAATCCACACACATACGTACCTTACCGTTCTTTTTAGGCACTGGAACAACATTGGTGACCCATTATGGATAGGAGGTGACTGCTAAGAATCCGTCATTGAACTGCTTCATGACTTCAGTCTTGATTTTCTATGACATTTCTGGCCGCATGCGACGGACCTTCTGTTTCACCGGAGGGCAGTCTTCTTTTTTCGGCAGAGGATGGAACACGATATCAGTGTCGAGTCCTGGCATGTCTTTGTATGACCAGGTGTTGTACCCCAAAATTTTCCCTCCCATTTTCATCAGTATTTTCTCACCACAAGACTCTTGGAGCTCAAGATCAAGTTAGGGTTTTTGCTCTACTCAAGACTCCTCCTTGCACTGTTGACCCAAATTAGAGTTTGAGTTTGCACAAAGATGTTTTGACCTAAAGTGCTCAAAATGACTTTCATGCTTCATGTTGGACTCTCAAGTTTACCCATACCAAGTTTCAAGCCTTGATTCCAATCTTTGCCCAGTCAATTGGACAGTTGACCTAGAAATCAGCTGTATTGGGGAAAAAGTCAATTGTGGTCAATTGATAGTCAAACCTCATGATTTTTGACCCACATCAACATTATGAACTCATTTGAACCATTTGATCAAGTTTGGATCACAATTCCACAAGAAATTTGATCAGATCACCAAAAGGGCAAAATGGTCATTTTTAGGGTTTTGACTGCACCAAGGCAATTTTTGACTGTTTGACCTAGCCAATGGCAAACCAAGCTCATATATGGACTCAATGACCCCATGGAATTGTCTTGACATGGTCGACAAATTCAAAAGATCCCAAATGCACAAGATTGACAGATGAATTTTCCAGTCAACTGAGCCAAAATTGATTGTATACTGAAAAGTCAAACTTTGACTTTTTGGTCAAAATCAAGTATCAAGATTCATTTTTCATCAAAACATGTCAAATTATGAAACTTGTTCATCAAGAAATCAAAAATCACAATTTAGGGTTTGAAATGAAGAATTTTCATAACAGAATTTTTCTAAGTTATGAAAATCCCTAATTTTTTCCTAACTTTTTCCCATCTTTTCACCAAGATGCATTTGGATTCAAACAAAAGTCAAAACATGAAAGTTGTAGTCCATTGCAAAATCTACAACTTTGATTCACAAAGTTTCCTCAAAAGAAGCTTGTAGCTCAAGTTACAATTTTTGGAATAGGGGTGCAAAACATTCTTAACTTAGAAAATTTTTGACCTATTCTAGGCAGGATTTTTGCCTAACTTCATGGCTACTTTTCACATGCTTCCATTTGGAATTTAAATTTTCATTACAAAGATGTATTGTAGTACACATTCCAAGCTTTCCAAAATGTCCAAGAACTCATCAAACAACCTTGTGGTTAGGGAGAATCGAATTTGGCAATATGAGCAAAAGTCACTTTGATTCATGGCCAAAGGCATGTTCATAACTTGTGCATTTTCAAACTCAGCATATGCAAGCTAGATTACAGGCCTCTAATCTCATTTACACTCATAAATTTAATGCCAATCCTTTGTGTTTAAGCCTTATCTTGTGTGTTTAACCATTGCATACAAGATTGAGCCATAAATGGAAAAAGCAATTTATCCATTTTTGAAAAGTTGAACTTTATGTCAAGATTGCAATTTTTGAAGTACAATACAAATCCTTTTGGCACAAGTTCAGAAGCATATCACACTGATCAAGAGGGATGGTTGCAGCACATTTGAGGGGCCTGCACAAGTCTAGAAACCAAGTTGACATTTTGTTGCTTAAGTGAGAAGAAACTTGGCATATTGATGGACAACTCTCATTTCTGCCAAGAGAAGCTTAGACAAACTTATTAGACACATCCCAAACAACATAACTGAGCTAAGGCACGACCAAAACACCTTCCAAACCTCATCATTCCTCAAAACACCATCCTACTGCAGAAAACAGAGTCACCTCTGCAGTTGGACTTCCATAACTCAATCCACTTGTGCTTTCTTGCTAAAACCAGTTCATACACACTCCATACCACATATACAAGCTATCCCAAGCATTGGACACGACCTGTAACACCTCTAACCAACTTCACCATTTTCACTTTTTCTGTTTTGCAGGTTGATTGCCATATCTTGATTCACTTGGTTTCAAAGCAAGCTAAAGGTTGGAATAGCATCCCTAGACTTCAAGCAAGCTGTACCAATCCTCACCTTGCCTTGAAAGTTCCTCCATTGCCAGACACGATCCAAGCTGAACAGGTAAGTTCATGGACTTCTATCTCTCAATCTAGGAAGAGTTAGCTTTAAGTTTATGAATGAAAAATGTTCTACTCATGGCCCTGAAGCTATACATATCCTCACTTTCCATTTATATTGCATATGCTGACAGAATTTAAGACCTAAACATTGACAAAAACTTAGGTTAAGAATTAGGGATGGAGAAATTCTCTCTCATTTCTGAGAGTTAAGTTAAGTTTTTTATATGTATGGAATCGTGGCTTGATGCTTGACATCTTTCATGTTATAAATTTGTGCTAAAAGTCCAGGAATCAGGATGTTTGAACCAGGAAGGAAAGGCGCGCGTTTTTGACATTTTTGTGCTGGAGGTTGAAGACAACCTCTATTGGGCTGGGCCTGTGACATTTTCCCTTTTTCCACCATGTTTTTACATTTGCACCTCCTTGGCCCATTGCATTTTATTTTCATTATTTTTGACTTTTGATTTTTGTTTCTGACTTATTTATTTTTGTTAAAGCATAAAAAATGTTAAAATTATTTTTTTCACCTTTTTTGCATTTTTAGGTATTTATTTGTTCTAACTTGATATATGTAAATAAATAAATATAAATACTTTTATTTTAAAATACAAAAAAAATAATACAAACACTCTTATTTTCTGATTCTTATTTTGTTTTATCTTTTGAAAACATTTTATAAAAATATACTTTTTTGTAAATTTTAAATATTTTATTTTTTGTACATATTTAATATTTTTTGTAAATAATATGAATACTTATATATTTATTGGTATATTTAGGTTAAAAAACACAAAATTAATACATTTTATTTTTTATTAATATTTAACTTAAAAAATCATTTTTGACAATATACTTCCTTTTTATTTATTTTTTGTACATAATTAATATATATTGCATATATTATATAATAAATACCTTTTATTTATAAAATTAGGGTTTTGCCCTAAATACATAAAAAATACCAAATTAGTTCATTTTATTTTTATTTATTTGACACATAAAAAATACCTTTTTACATACATATGAAAATCATTTTTGCATCTTGCATATTTATTTTATTTTATTTAATTATTGTGCAATTAAATACCTTGTAAAATTTCAATTTGAATGTAATAGTTTAGGTTTAAATTTCTTGCCAAAATATCCCCATTTGAACATTTGTACCCCCCATCTCATATTTGTGTTGTAATAACTTAGGACCTTTTATTTTTCGCATTTACAAGCTTTCTAATTATGCCATGTTAGAATTAGGGTTTTTGTATGCAAAATTAACCAAAAAATAGTTTGACCTAAATTTAAGATAAACAAGCATGAAAATGGACAACACTAACCACACTTGCACCCCTAGGGTATTCCACTTGTTGCCTTCAATAATGGGCCATATTGCATGTTAGGTATCTTTGGCAAAACAAAACAATCAAATGATCATAGTCCCTCGATGACGCTTTCAAAAGTTGCCTAAACATGATCAAGTCCCTTAAAGGAAAAGTTGCCAAAGATACTTGGCACCATTGCAATCATGGTCTAAACGATGACCCGCGCCCGTCCCGTTCACATCCTAACACAAGATTGTCCACCAAATACAATGGTGGAACAAAATTGTTAAAAGGGTTAAAACATAGCAAAGATCTTTGAGAAATTTAGGGTAGATAGCTCTTGGTTACTTGTCAACTTGAAAAACAAAAACACTTGCCTATTTTTTCAAAACCACACGTCACAACACACTTTCAAAACAACTTTCAAAACCTTGAAACATCTTTTCAAAAAGACAAATACCTTTTGTAAAACATTCGAGTAAAGAATTGTTACAAGGGTTGCCTAGGCAAGGCATCTTTTTTCAAAACATTTTCAAAACCACATACATAAAGCACCATTTCAAACAATTGAAAATCAAGGCAAGTTGATCTAAGCAAGTAACTAAGAGCCCATGGGATAACCATGGATAGAAAGGGTGCTAATACCTTCCCTTTCTATAATCTACTCCCCGAACCCAAGAAAACATCTCAAAGGTTTTTGCTGTGCTTTTTAACCTTTCCTTAGGATAAAATAAAAAGTCGGTGGAGACTCTTGCTCAACCGAAACATTTGCGAAAACAAACGCAAAACCCAAGTCAGTTCTCCCACCGTATCACAGAACTGGCGACTCTGCTGGGGAAAATTTTAAAGTGGAGTAACCTTAGGGCTTAGATCACCCTCTTGCATGACTAATTGTTTGTTTTGATTGCTTTCCTTCTTGGTTCTCTTGTTTGGGTTTGCAATCCTACACCCGGATTTGGGGAAACATTCATAGATAACAATACGTTGTGGAAACTGTGCGGGGTATACCAACACGGTTGAGGCAATAGCTATATTAGTGTGACATATTTGTGAGTACCGGTAACCCTTGAGTTCAATCAAGGAGAGTACGGGGCCGCTGAGTGATGTCACTAAGCACTAATGACCTAGAACCTTACTTGACCATCTTGGCCTTTCATTAGGGGTAGTGAGATGACCGGCTTTGGTACAGTCCGAAGTTGGTAGATACTCGATACTATACTCATTGATGGTTGTTTTCTTGGAATATTTTGGTCGCTAGTTAAGTGGCTAAACCAAAACAATGAACAATGAAAACAATCCAGTGATATTGAGCTCCTTAGAACCCGGTTACTATTTATAGGACAGGTTTTTAAGCCAACTACACTCAAGAGGGTACTTACCTATGAAACCCCATGCAAGCCTGAAACTAGGGTTTCGTGTGAATTGCTTGTACATATGTCTGTGCATACATCATGAGCATCATGAAGCATCATATGCATACACTAACTATTTCAAGGGTTTAGATCTTCATCTTTGTTCTTGTTTTGTAGGTCATGGAAATTCTCCGCAGGAAAACTATCCAAGTCAACCTTGTGAGAATCCCTCCTCAACTCAAGGAGCTCACATCCAGGATTCCGGAAAGCTCTCCCTTCAGTGAAAGACATGGTAGACTGCTCAGCCTAGTCAGCACCAACATTGAAGAGGACATGATGAAGGTGTTGTTCCAGTTCTTTGACCCCCTTCACCACTGTTTCACTTTCCCCGACTACCAATTGGTGCCCACTTTGGAGGAGTTTTCTCAACTCCTGAGAATTCCTATCCTTAATCAACTACCCTACAACGGTACGGAAAAGGAACCAAAGCCCAAAGATGTTGCTCAAGCACTACACTTGCAACCATCTGACATCAAGGGGCATTGGGAAACTAGAAGCGGTGTCAAAGGCTTCTTATCAAAATTCTTGTTTGAGAAGGCACAAGAGTGTTGGAATTCATTGGACCTACAAGCCTTTGAAGAAATTGTGGCACTTCTCATTTATGGGTTGGTCTTGTTCCCAAATCCTGACCAGCTTGTAGATATCAACGCCATCAAAATCTTCTTATCCAGAAATCCAGTACCAATATTGCTTGGGGATATTCTTCACTCATTTTACACACGAACAATGAGAAAGAGGGGTGTTCTCATGTGCTGTACTCCTCTCCTTACAAGGTGGTTTATTTCGCACCTTCCACAATCTGTCTTGAAGAATGACCAAGGCTTAAGGTGGTCACAACGGTTGATGACCCTTACTCACTCTGATGTACATTGGTGTTCTCGGTCCAGAGAAAATGTCATCATCGTCGATCGTTGTGGAGAGTTCCCTAATGTTCCATTACTTGGCATTAGAGGTGGCATTACCTACAACCCTTGTCTAGCTTTGAGACAATTTGGATATGCACGGAGGGATGGCCCTCATGACATGTTGATTCCTGACCTAGTTTTTGACTTCGACAACGATGCGCAAGGACTTCGCCAAAGGTTCATCAGAGCTTGGAGGATGCCAAACAAGGTAGACAGCAAGACACTGGGGCACAAGAACTCCATCCCTCTTGAGCCTTATCTCAAGTGGGTATGAACCCGAGCCCAGAGTCTAATGATGCCTTACCCTCATGTTCTCCCTGTGATTAAAGAGCCAGTTAAGGAAGGAGAGGTTCCCTACACCATCCTATATCCTGACATGCCAACATCATGGGAGGAGATGCAGAAGAGTTGGATCCTACTCAAGGAGGAACATAATACTTTTGAAGCCAGCTTCTACGCCAGTGAGAAGAAGGTTTTGGAGCTTACCCGCCGACTCCATGAGGAAGAGACCCTCAACACCTACATCGCACTAAAGAGGATGTGCAACGCCTTTTTACCTTGAGAAGTTTGTAATATTTGGCCCGTGGGGCATTTATGTACTGACAAAATTTCTTCTTATTAATATGACGTGTGTTCTTTTTGTTTACAACAAATTTTGAACTTTCTAAATCCTTGAATGCATTGCATACATAAGCATACCATTCATCATGTGCATAAGCAGGTCTCCACACCAGGTTTCCTTATCTTTCTGCTGTTTATTTCAGTAAGATGGATCTCGAACAGACGGTCAAGGACTTGCAGTCTCAAAATGCACAGTTTCAACAACTCCTGATGACCTTGGCTAAGGGTCAGGAGGATCTGAAGACCCTACTTGGGAACAAAGAGCGAGTGAAAAAGAAGAAGAAAAGAGTCGGGGTGGCTACCTTGGGGAGAAGGTTTGAGGGTGAAGCCAGAAGGGTTCTTGAATTTCCTTCCGCATCCGAAGAAGAAGCCAGTAAAGGGAAAGGGGTTGCGGTACCTTCCGAATCCGAAGCTGAAGAAGAAGAGGCTGAAGAAGATGAAGACTACTCAGAGCAATAATACCCGCCCGCCGATGATAAGTACAAAAACTTGGAAGATAGGTTGGCAGCCATGGAGCTGTAGAGAGTTCCCGGTTTGGATTTCGAAGACTTGGGACTAATTGCTGGAATTGTGATCCCCCCGAAATTCAAAGTGCCAATTTTTGCAAGATATGACGGGCTATCTTGCCCGAAGATGCATCTAAGGTCGTATGTCCGAAGAATCTAACCTCACACATCTGAAAGAAACCTTTGGGTACATTTCTTTCAAGATAGCCTGTCTGGCACTCAGCTAGACTGGTTTTACAAGCTGGAAAGGTCAGAGATACGTAGTTGGGAGGATCTGGAAGCTGCTTTTTATCGCCAATATCAGTATAACTCTGACTTGGCGCCAACCCGTACTCAGCTACAAAGTATGGGGATGGCCTCAGGTGAGGGATTTAAGGAGTACGCCCAGAAGTGGCGCGATCTTGCCGAAAGAGTGCAGCCGCCTCTTTCTGATAGAGAACTTGTTGATATGTTCCTCGGGACCCTGTCTGGTCCATTCTTTAATCATCTGATCGGTAGCTCTTCCTCGGGGTTTACTGAATTAATTCTGACTGGCGAGCGGGTAGAAGCCGGTATCAAGAATGGGAAGATTCAGAAGGATGCCTCTGCATCTACAATTGCTAAGAAATCATTTCCAGCGAAGAAAGAAACAGCTGCTGTGTATTCTCAGAGAAGAGCGGAGAAGACTGAGCGCCGGCTGACTGTGGGGGCCGTGATGATCCAAAATCCATCAAATGATCAGCCTCGTTATAACCAGTCCAGGCCAAATCAGCAACGGGTGGAACAGCCACAACGGAAGTTCACCCGCATCAATATGACACCGGCGCAAGTGCTTCCCCATCTGTTGAAGTTGAATCTCGCTACTATCAAGGAGGCACCAAAAAATGTGAACACTTCTTCTCCGCATTATCACCCCAATGCTAAATGCGCCTACCATTCTGACAGTGTCGGGCATGACACCAACGACTGCTGGGCACTTAAGCATAAAATCCAAGACTTGATAGAGGCGAAAGAGGTGGAGTTCGATGCTCCAGAGAAACCAAACATGATATCTGCTCCGATGCCGAAGCACGGTCGAAATGCCCATACTATTGAGGAAGATTTGTATGTTTCTAATGTCAATGACATGATAACTCCGCTGTTAACCATCAAGTTAAATCTGCTAAGGGCCGGGATTTTCCCGAGATGCAAAGAAGATTGCTACTGTTGTTACTCTCTACCAATTAACTGCCCATTACTGAAGAAAGGCATCCAAGGCCTGATGGACAGTCAACAAATTCTGTTTGAAAAAGTTCCTGCTATTCCAACCCCTACTGAAGATGTTTCAATTATCACCATTCACGCCAATCTTTCCAAGGGCGTCAAAAAGCCTGTTAAGATTACATCAGCTACAAAGTCTGTTCCTCTGAAGATAACTACGCCAGGGCCTGTCCCCTACAGTTCTGAAAAATCAATACCATGGAATTACGGTGGAGAAATCTACTACCAAGGTATTAAACAAGTTGAAGTAACCGAAGGAAGCTCTGATGAAGAAGATGCTAGCATTGGAAACATTGCCGGCATAAGCAAGATCACCCGAAGTGGGAGAATATTTTCTCCAGAGATTACCCCCCAAAGGAAATCTTTGGACCCTCATCTGCTGCCAAAGTTATTCCTGCACCAATAAAACTTTCCGCTAGAACTCCGTTGGTTGAAGATGATGTTGTTCCTGTTGTTGTCCCTCCTACTTCTGCTGATAAGGGTAAAGGGATCCAAGATGAGCTCGTCAGGACGAGGGCTCAACCTTTGGTCATCCCAGAAACCTCTAAGAAAGAGATGGAGGAGATCTTGAAGATAATTAAAAAAAGTGATTATGACGTGGTAGAGCAACTGGGGCAAACCCCCTCGAAAATCTCCATGTTAGCATTGCTACTTTGTTCGGAGGCGCACGCCAAAGCATTGATAAAGTTCTTGAAGACCGCTCATGTGCCCCAGGAAACCTCTGCCGACCAATTCCAAAATTGTGTAGCCAGTCTTACAGCAGACAACGGTTTAGGTTTCTCTGATGCTGACCTAACCTCAAAAGGAAGAAAACACAACGACACATTACATGTGTTAGTAGAATGCAAAGGAACTACCCTGGCCTATGTTCTAGTCGACACTGGTTCTTCCCTGAACGTGCTTCCTAAGAAGGCCCTCGATCGATTAGACTGTGAAGGCTTGGAGTTAAGGCCAAGTAATATCATTGTAAGGGCATTTGACGGGTCAAAGAGAATGGTACATGGGGAGGTGGACATTCCCATTAAGGTCGGCACAGAGGTGTTCCCCTCAACTTTCTATGTGATGGACATCCGTCCGTCGTACTCTTGCTTATTGGGGAGACCATGGATACACAATGCTGGGGCAGTCACCTCCTCCCTACATCAAATGTTGAAGTACCCTATCAAGGGAAAGATCATAACCGTCCACGGTGAAGAGGAGTATATGATCAGCCACCTGAACTCCTTTCGGTATGTGGAGGTAGAGGGTGAATTCATCAAGACACCATTCCATCACTTCGAGGAAGTTTCTCCTGAAGTAGAAGTAGAAAAAGTGGTAGCTGAGGTACCAAATCAGATGGCCAGGATGGCATCTCTAAAAGACGCGAAGGCCGCAATGAAGGAAGGAAAGAGCTCAACATGGGGGCAGTTTCCGGATATTCCTTACAAAACAGACAAGTTTGGTTTAGGATTCACTGCTGCGGGGCAGAAAGCTATGCGTCGCTCAAAGATTGAAAGAGCACCCATCAAGATCTCTCCTTATGGGATCAATGCTTTGGAAGGTGAAGACGAAGAGGCCAACATTGAAGATTGGATCTACCCAACCATCAAAGGGGGACTACGCAATTGGGAGGCTAAGGACTTTGTCCCCATTACTTTTATTAATCAGTAATTATCTGTCAAACATTTCCTATGGTCTATAATAATTACTTTTGAACAATCCGTACACTACTTTTTCACCTCATGCCTTGCCCGGGGCATGTAGGTCCATTTGTAAGGGTTTTGATTATCTTCATATCCATATGCCATGTTTAATGATTCATTGGACGTTTTTCATCGATAAACTGATGTGTTCATTTTCTTTCCTTTTTGCATTTTTTGTTTAAAGATGGCTATCCCTTACACACACCCATGCTCACAAATGCAGGTATCCATCCACTCTGGATTCTATGGGTGACTATTCTGCTATGTCCTTCAATAACTCTGAAGATCTGGTCAATCAGGCTGAGTATGAAGATGACGAAGGTTGTGAAGTACCAGGAGAGCTAGCCAGACTGTTACAGCAAGAGGAAAGGGCCATCTTACCTCACGAAGAGTTGTTGGAAACTATCAACCTAGGAACGGATGAAGACCGGAAGGAAGTACAAGTGGGTGCCAATCTGGAACCAAGTGTCAAGGAGCGCCTGATACAACTGTTGAATGAATACGTTGAAATCTTCGCCTGGTCTTATGAAGACATGCCGGGTTTAGACATAGACATCATGGTTCACCGTCTCCCCACGAGAGAGGATTGTCCACCGATCAAGCAAAAAGTCCGCCGAATGAGGCCCGACATGTCTGAGAAGATTAAAGCAGAAGTAATGAAACAATTCAACGCTGGCTTTCTGGCTGTTACATCCTATCCACAATGGGTTGCTAACATTGTGCCAGTTCCTAAAAGAGATGGCAAGGTCAGGATGTGTGTAGACTACCGGGATTTGAATAGGGCCAGCCCCAAAGATGATTTTCCGCTACCGCATATTGACATTTTGATCGACAACACAACTCAGCATAAAGTGTTTTCCTTCATGGATGGATTCTCGGGCTACAACCAGATTAAAATGGCCCCCGAGGACATGGAGAAAACAACCTTTGTTACATAATGGGGTACTTTCTGTTACAAGGTGATGTCGTTCGTACTGAAGAACGCAGGGGCAACTTATCAACGCGCCATGGTAGCTTTATTTCATGATATGATACATCATGAGATCGAAGTTTACATAGACGATATGATAGCTCGGTCACAAACGGAGGAGGAACACCTTGAAGATCTAGAAAAGTTGTTTGCCAGGTTGAAAGAGTACAAACTCAGGCTGAATCCAAGTAAGTGTACTTTTGGAGTTAGGTCTGGTAAACTTCTAGGGTTTATTGTCAGCAACAAAGGCATTGAGGTCGATCCAGCAAAAGTGAAAGCAATACAAGAGATGCCTGCTCCCCGTACTGAAAAGGAGGTTAGAGGGTTCTTGGGGCGCTTAAACTATATTGCCAGATTCATCTCTCATCTTACTTCTACCTGTGAGCCAATTTTCAAATTATTAAAGAAAGATCAGGTAGTCGAATGGAACGACGATTGCCAAGCTGCTTTTGATAAGATCAAGGAGTATTTGCTAGAACCTCCTATTCTGATGCCTCCCGTCGAAGGAAGACCATTGATCATGTATCTGACCGTCTTGGATAACTCAATGGGGTGTGTTTTGGGCCAGCATGACGAGTCTGGTCGAAAAGAGCATGCTATTTATTACCTTAGCAAAAAGTTTACCGACTGTGAGACTCGCTACTCACTGCTCGAGAAAACTTGCTGCGCTTTGGTATGGGCTGCTCGCCGAGTAAGGCAGTATATGCTGACTCATACCACTTTGTTGATTTCCAAAATGGATCCTATCAAGTATATCTTCGAGAAGCCTGCTTTATCTGGAAGAATAGCTAGATGGAAAATGATCCTAACTGAGTATGACATCCAGTACACCACCCAAAAAACTATAAAAAGGAGTGTACTAGCTGACCATCTAGCTCATCAAGCTATCGAAGATTATCAAACCATGATATTTGACTTCCCAGACGAGGACATCATGAGTTTGGACAACATTGAAGGTAACGGACTGTATGACGGACCCGAAAAGGGATCCCGATGGACCCTGTACTTTGATGGTGCTTCAAATGCACTTGGAAACGGTATCGGTGCGGTACTCATTTCCCCGGAAGGTTGTCACACTCCTTTCACGGCCCGGCTTTGCTTCAGCTGCACAAATAACATGGCTGAATATGAAGCTTGCATCTTTGGTCTTAAGGCCGCTATAGACTTGGGGATCAAATCTTTGATCGTATTTGGGGACTCGGCTTTGGTTATCAGTCATATCAAAGGAGAGTGGGATACCAAACATCCTAATCTTATCCCATACAAAGAACATGTCCTAACATTGTTGCCTCATTTCGAGCAAATTACCTTCGAGCATTTCCCGCGAGAAGAGAACCAGCTAGCAGATGCTCTGGCAACAATGTCTTCTATGTTTAAACTCAACTGGGATAACGAGGCTCCCCAAATCACCATCGAGCGAATGGATGAACCTGCGCATTGTCATGAGATTAATACCGAAGAAGTAGTGGAACAACCCTGGTTTCACGAAGTCAAAAGGTATCTCCAAACTAGAGAATATCCCGAAGGAGCTTCTGTAAATGACAAGAAGTTCCTAAGGAAATTTGCTGCCAAGTTCTTCCTGAGCAATGGCATCCTCTATAAGCGCAACCATGATTGTGTTTTACTCCGATGTGTTGACAAAGTCGAAGCGGAATTAATCATGACAGAGATGCACAACGGAACATTTGGCACCCATTTGAGCGGGCATACTATGGCTAAAAAGATCCTAAGGGCAGGCTATTACTGGTCTACCATGGAAGCAGATTGCCATCAGCACTCCCGTACTTGCCATAAGTGTCAAGTCTATGCTGACAAGATTCATATTCCTCCGGTTCCTCTCAACGTACTGACAGCTCCTTGGCCATTTGCAATGTGGGGCATTGACATGATTGGAGAGATCAAGCCCACGGCTTCCAACGGACATCGCTTCATCCTGGTTGTCATTGACTACTTCACCAAATGGGTCGAAGCAGCTTCTTTCTCCTCTGTCACTAAAAATGTGGTTGCCCGCTTCATCAAGCAAAACCTTATATGTCGGTATGGTGTTCCAGACAGGATCATCACAGACAACGGTACAAATCTGAATACTACTATGATCACCGCGTTGTGCGAACAGTTCAAGATTTATCATCATAATTCATCTCCTTATCGGCCGAAGATGAACGGTGTTGTTGAAGCTGCGAACAAAAACATTAAGAAGATCATTCAGAAAATGACAGTCACTTACAAGGACTGGCATGAGATGTTACCGTTTTCTCTGCATGGATACCGTACGACGACACGTAATTCAACCGGGGCAACCCCATTTTCTTTGGTATATGGCATGGAAGCTGTTTTTCCCATGGAAGTTCAGATTCCCTCTTTAAGGATTATGAAGGACTCTGGTTTGAGTGAAGATGATTGGATTCAGACCCGACTAGACCAACTCAATTTGATCGACGAAAAGCGACTCGCTGTTGTGTGCCATGGTCAAACGTATCAAAAACGGATGATCAAGGCTTTCAGTAAGAAAGTCAGATGTCAAGTATATCAAGTCGGAGATCTCGTAATCAAGCGGATTATCCTGCCGCAAAGCGATCCCAAGGGCAAATGGACTCCTACATACGAAGGACCATTTGTGATCAAGAGCATATTTTCTGGTGGTGCAATGATTCTGACCACCATGGACGGCGACGATTTTCCGCACCCTGCGAACGCAGACATAGTCAAAAGATACTACGCATAAAATAACCTGACAAGTCGAAAACCCGAAAGGGCGGCTTGGGCAAAAATGGGCATCCCGGTGGACCGAAAACCCGAAAGGGCGGTCCAGGCAAAAATTAGGGATAAAACCAAAAAAAATCTGTACACCCGGCAAGTTTAAAACCCGAAAGGGCAGCTTGGGCAAAAAGGGGTTTCCTGGTGAATCGAAAACCCGAAAGGGCGATTCAGGCAAAAGTTAGGGAATTAAAGCGTATGACTATGTCTCGTCGGATCACTTTAAGGACAATCTCTTCATCAACCAGCTCCAAGCTTCTGATCAATCCAGTCATCGGCAGACGAAGCATCGAATGGACAGATATTCAGAGTTATGAAGGCTACAGCAGAATGGAATCCCATGGAACTGTTTCACATAGCCATCTTTCTTTTGTATAAATTTTTCAATACTTATGACGACATCCTCTTACTAGGATGATTGTCTCCTTTGTACAAATATACTTATAGAAAGTTAATACAAATACTTTTCCAAATACAGAAATTTGTGTTGTCTTCCTTTTCTCTTTTCTTTTGCACTTATGTTTTATTTGAGAAACGTCCAATGTTTTGTTAAATAGGCATATGCATTTGAACATAATCATTTCCTTATGAATCAAGAAAGTTGATTACTGATAGGTTAAAGGTACGGATAGATATCTTGATGCCCTTTCAGGAGAAATCACCAGCAGATTTGAAATCCAAATTCCTCAGTCAGAACTTAATTCCTTAAACAGAATTAGACTTCAGGATCCCCAACAGAGAAGGTTTTCCCAACACTGATTTCCCCAGCCATGGAACCTTCCAGAACTTAATTCCCCTCAGAGTTAAGTTTCAGAATCCCCAGTGGAGCCTTAAAAATATGAAAATCCAATCCCCATTTGAACCAGGCTAGTGAAACTTTTCCCCACAGAGATACTTGCCACCAAACTGAAAGATTCTCAGTCTTACCTCTCCGGCACGAGTCTATTAAGTTCTGAACTCCCCAGTAGAGATCTTCAGAAATTCTCATTTCTCGCGAGTCACCAAGGAATGTCTGTTCCCCAGCAGTGGTTCTAGGATCACTCAACAATTGAAGATTTTGCATTTCCCCAAGCAAAGTGAAGACTCATTCCCAGTTCCTCACGGCATAATCAGATATTCCCCAGTGAAGATCTCCTCAAGACAAGAATCCCCAGAAGATTGGTATACAACTCAAGCTCCTATTTCTCTAGAAGTAGTCCACAGAGATGTCTCCTCTTCAGCAATCAAAGATTCTTTCCCTCCCCGGCAGCAATCAGGAATTATTTTCCCGGGCAGCAACCAAGATTCTTTTGTCTCCAGCCTTCCAGATTTCATTTATCCTCAGCAAGACAGCTCTTCAGCTTACATGCGCATGCATTTACATTCATATTATAAACATTGATATAACATATATTGCATCATACATTTCATGCAACATAGTTTTGTGTTTAGCTAAACATTTTGTCATTTTCAGGATAAGAATGAAAGGCTATCATTAACAATTATTCGAGATACGGTTTTACACAGACTCATCATCAAGAAACCTTACACCGGTTTCTTCTTCAACTTTTGAAAACAGTTTACGGACGCTTCCCAACAACGGATGTGGCTCTGTTGCTTATTCAACTTCAAGACTTCTGAAAATAGTTCACGGGTTCTCCAGTAACGGATGTTAACCTATCACTTGTTCAGATTCTTCTCAACTTTTGAAAACAGTTTACGGATGCTTCCCAACAACGGATGTGGCTCTATTGCTTATTCAACTCCAAGACTTCTGAAAACAGTTCACGGGTTCTCCAGTAACGGATGTTAACCTATCACTTGTTCAGATTCTTCTCAACTTTTGAAAACAGTTTACGGACGCTTCCCAACAACGAATGTTGCTCTATTGCTTATTCAACTTCAAGACTTCTGAAAACAGTTTATGGACGCTTCCCAACAACGGATGTTACTCTATTGCTTATTCAACTTCAAGACTTCTGAAAACAATTTATGGACGCTTCCCAACAACGGATGTGGCTCTATTGCTTATTCAACTTCAAGACTTCTGAAAACAGTTCACGGGTTCTCCAGTAACGGATGTTAACCTATCACTTGTTCAGATTCTTCTCAACTTTTGAAAACAGTTTACGGACGCTTCCCAATAACGGATGTTGCTCTATTGCTTATTCAACTTCAAGACTTCTGAAAACAGTTCACGGGTTCTCCAGTAACGGATGTTAACCTATCATTTGTTCAGATTCTTCTTCAACTTCTGAAAACAGTTTACAGATTCCTCCCAACAACGGATGTTAATCTATCGCTTGTTCAAACTCAACTTTTGAAAATAGTTTATGGATTCTCCAAACGCGGATATCAATACATTGCTTATTCAAAACCCCCAGTTCAGAGATGTTCCAAAACATGGACACCTTTCTGATACTCATTCGAGATGGCATCTTTAAGCCCATCCCCGACAAGATTCAGTCACCCCTTTAGATGGCATCTTTAAGCCCATCTCCAAATGGCATCTCTAAGCCCATTCCCGCATCCATCGTTCTGATGAGTGCAAATTTAAGGGCACTCTAGTGTCCAATCTCATTTTACCTTCGAGACGCGAAAGGCAAACCTGCCAATCTAACTCTTCAGGTGCAAGAAGATTGAACAGGGGCAACTGTTGTACCCCAAAATTTGCCCTCCCATTTTCATCAGTATTTTCTCACCACAAGACTCTTGGAGCTCAAGATCAAGTTAGGGTTTTTGCTCTGCTCAAGACTCCTACTTGCACTGTTGACCCAAATTAGGGTTTGAGTTTGCACAAAGATGTTTTGACCTAAAGTGCTCAAAATGACTTTCATGCTTCATGTTGGACTCTCAAGTTTACCCATACCAAGTTTCAAGCCTTGATTCCAATCTTTGCCCAGTCAATTGGACAGTTGACCTAGAAATCAGCTGTATTGGGGAAAAAGTCAATTGTGGTCAATTGATAGTCAAACCTCATGATTTTTGACCCACATCAACATTATGAACTCATTTGAACCATTTGATCAAGTTTGGATCACAATTCCACAAGAAATTTGATCAGATCACCAAAAGGGCAAAATGGTCATTTTTAGGGTTTTGACTGCACCAAGGCAATTTTTGATTGTTTGACCTAGCCAATGGCAAACCAAGCTCATATATGGACTCAATGACCCCATGTAATTGTCTTGACATGGTCAACAAATTCAAAAGATCCCAAATGCACAAGATTGACAGATGAATTTTCCAGTCAACTGAGCCAAAATTGACTGTATACTGAAAAGTCAAACTTTGACTTTTTGGTCAAAATCAAGTATCAAGATTCATTTTTCATCAAAACATTTCAAATTATGAAACTTGTTCATCAATAAATCAAAAATCACAAATTAGGGTTTGAAATGAAGAATTTTCATAACTTAGAATTTTTCTAAGTTATGAAAATCCCTAATTTTTTCCTAACTTTGTCCCATCTTTTCACCAAGATGCATTTGGATTCAAACAAAAGTCAAAACATGAAAGTTGTAGTCCATTTCAAAATCTACAACTTTGATTCACAAAGTTTCCTCAAAAGAAGCTTGTAGCTCAAGTTACAATTTTTGGAATAGGGGTGCAAAACATTCTTAACTTAGAAAATTTTTGACCTATTCTAGGCAGGATTTTTGCCTAACTTCATGGCTACTTTTCACATGCTTCCATTTGGAATTTAAATTTTCATTACAAAGATGGATTGTATTACACATTCCAAGCTTTCCAAAATGTCCAAGAACTCATCAAACAACCTTGTGGTTAGGGAGAATCGAATTTGGCAATATGAGCAAAAGTCACTTTGATTCATGGCCAAAGGCATGTTCATAACTTGTGCATTTTCAAACTCAGCATATGCAAGCTAGATTACAGGCCTCTAATCTCATTTACACTCATAAATTTAATGCCAATCCTTTGTGTTTAAGCCTTATCTTGTGTGTTTAACCATTGCATACAAGATTGAGCCATAAATGGAAAAAGCAATTTATCCATTTTTGAAAAGTTGAACTTTATGTCAAGATTGCAATCTTTGAAGTACAATGCAAATCCTTTTGGCACAAGTTCAGAAGCATATCACACTGATCAAGAGGGATGGTTGCAGCACATTTGAGGGGCCTGCACAAGTCTAGAAACCAAGTTGACATTTTGTTGCTTAAGTGAGAAGAAACTTGGCATATTGATGGACAACTCTCATTTCTGCCAAGAGAAGCTTAGACAAACTTATTAGACACATCCCAAACAACATAACTGAGCTAAGGCACGACCAAAACACCTTCCAAACCTCATCATTCCTCAAAACACCATCCTACTGCAGAAAACAGAGTCACCTCTGCAGTTGGACTTCCATAACTCAATCCACTCGTGCTTTCTTGCTAAAACCAGTTCATACACACTCCATACCACATATACAAGCTATCCCAAGCATTGGACACGACCTGTAACACCTCTAACCAACTTCATCATTTTCACTTTTTCTGTTTTGCAGGTTGATTGCCATAGCTTGATTCACTTGGTTTCAAAGCAAGCTAAAGGTTGGAATAGCATCCCTGGACTTCAAGCAAGCTGTACCAATCCTCACCTTGCCTTGAAAGTGCCTCCATTGCCAGACACAATCCAAGCTGAACAGGTAAGTTCATGGACTTCTATCTCTCAATCTAGGAAGAGTTAGCTTTAAGTTTATGAATGAAAAATGTTCTACTCATGGCCCTGAAGCTATACATATCCTCACTTTCCATTTATATTGCATATGCTGAGAGAATTTAAGACCTGAACATTGACAAAAACTTAGGTTAAGAATTAGGAATGGAGAAATTCTCTCTCATTTCTGAGAGTTAAGTTAAGTTTTTTATATGTATGGAATCGTGGCTTGATGCTTGACATCTTTCATGTTATAAGTTTGTGCTAAAAGTCTAGGAATCAGGATGTTTGAACCAGGAAGGAAAGGCGCGCGTTTTTGACATTTTTGTGCTGGAGGTTGAAGACAACCTCTATTGGGTTGGGCCTGTGACATTTTTCCTTTTTGCACCATGTTTTTACATTTGCACCTCCTTGGCCCATTGCATTTTATTTTCATTATTTTTGACTTTTGATTTTTGTTTCTGACTTATTTATTTTTGTTAAAGCATAAAAAATATTAAAATTATTTTTTTCACCTTTTTTGCATTTTTAGGTATTTATTTGTTCTAACTTGATATATGTAAATAAATAAATATAGATACTTTTATTTTAAAATACAAAAAAAAATAATACAAACACTCTTATTTTCTGATTTTTATTTTGTTTCATCTTTTGAAAACATTTTATAAAAATATACTTTTTTGTAAATTTTAAATATTTTATTTTTTGTACATATTTAATATTTTTTGTAAATAATATGAATACTTATATATTTATTGGTATATTTAGGTTAAAAAACACAAAATTAATACATTTTATTTTTTATTAATATTTAACTTAAAAAATCATTTTTGACAATATACTTCCTTTTTATTTATTTTTTGTACATAATTAATATATATTGCATATATTATATAATAAATACCTTTTATTTATAAAATTAGGGTTTTGCCCTAAATACATAAAAAATACCAAATTAGTTCATTTTATTTATATTTATTTGACACATAAAAAATACCTTTTTACATACATATGAAAATCATTTTTGCATCTTGCATATTTATTTTATTTTATTTAATTATTGTGCAATTAAATACCTTGTAAAATTTCAATTTGAATGTAATAGTTTAGGTTTAAATTTCTTGCCAAAATATCCCCATTTGAACATTTGTACCCCCCATCCCATATTTGTGTTGTAATAACTTAGGACCTTTTATTTTTCGCATTTACAAGCTTTCTAATTATGCCATGTTAGAATTAGGGTTTTTGTATGCAAAATTAACCAAAAAATAGTTTGACCTAAATTCAAGATAAACAAGCATGAAAATGGACAACACTAACCACACTTGCACCCCTAGGGTATTCCACTTGTTGCCTTCAATAATGGGCCATATTGCATGTTAGGTATCTTTGGTAAAACAAAACAATCAAATGATCATAGTCCCTCGATGACGCTTTCGAAAGTTGCCTAAACATGATCAAGTCCCTTAAAGGAAAAGTTGCCAAAGATACTTGGCACCATTGCAATCATGGTCTAAACGATGACCCGCGCCCGTCCCGTTCACATCCTAACACAAGATTGTCCACCAAATACAATGGTGGAACAAAATTGTTAAAAGGGTTAAAACATAGCAAAGATCTTTGAGAAATTTAGCGTAGATAGCTCTTGGTTACTTGCCAACTTGCAAAACAAAAACACTTGCCTATTTTTTCAAAACCACACATCACAACACACTTTCAAAACAAATTTCAAAACCTTGAAACATCTTTTCAAAAAGACAAATACCTTTTGTAAAACATTCGAGTAAAGAATTGTTACAAGGGTTGCCTAGACAAGGCATCTTTTTTCAAAACATTTTCAGAACCACATACACAAAGCACCATTTCAAACAATTGAAAATCAAGGCAAGTTGATCTAAGCAAGTAACTAAGAGCCCATGGGATAACCATGGATAGAAAGGGTGCTAATACCTTCCCTTTCTATAATCTACTCCCCGAACCCAAGAAAACATCTCAAAGGTTTTTGCTGTGCTTTTTAACCTTTCCTTAGGATAAAATAAAAAGTCGGTGGAGACTCTTGCTCAACCGAAACATTTGCGAAAACAAACGCAAAACCCAAGTCAGTTCTCCCACCGTATCACACCAGGAAAAGACCTTAACATAGTCATGTAGTAACTGAGTTAAGCGCTTCTTAACACGATGGTCCAGGTTTGCGCCTACCTTGACTTCTTTCTTGTCCTCTTCAGTTCCTAAGTTAACTGTTTCAACCGGCTCTTCATGGGGATGTATTGTCCTTTCTTCCTGTTTTAATAATCTGGAAAGTTCCCTTGGTACCTCACAATCTTCCTCACCTTCGTCTTCGGCTTGGTAGATTGGATTTTCAAAGTCATGATAAGCCATAGCAGAATCGATATCCATGGGATCCCGAGTGGACGTGGATCTGCATTTCGATATGTGAGTGTGTGTAAGAGCATAGCTATCTTTGATAAAATAAAAGGTAGAAAAAGAAAAACAAAGAGCGTAAAATTTGCATGCAAAAACATCCCTTGATTCATTAATGACATATTAAGATGAAGTAACAATCCTCACAGATGGACCATTGTGCCTCGGGTAAGACACAAGGTTTTAAAGTCTAAATAGTTTAAATATTACAAGTCCAAAAATTTTAAAATACAATTACTCTTGAATAAAGGTAATAGGAATAAAATCTTTGGCCTCCCAATTATTGAGTCATCTGTTGATGGTTGGAAAATAGACTCGTCCATGTCACAACTACTATCACTGTCTTCCAATGCATTGACTCCTTGATTTCTAATACATAAAGGTGGTCCCCCAGTGTGAGTACGTCGAACAGCTCTTTGGGCCTCTGAAGTAAAACCCAATCCAAATTTGTTGGATTTGTATGGAATATCCGGAAGTTGACCCCATATGGTACATCCACCTTCCTCAACTACTACCCCAGCATCCTTTAGAGAGGCCATTTTTAATGGAGGTCTGGTAACCTTCAGAGTCTTGGTAGTAGTCTTGGTCGCAACAACGGTCTGTGGAACCTCCTCAAAATTCTAACATGGGGTTTTAATGAACTCACCGTCCATTTCAACATACCTAAAAGAGTTCAGGTGGCTAACCATGTACTCCTCCTCCCCTTGGACTGTGATGATCTTTCCCTTGATTGGGTACTTCAACATCTGATGCAGGGTGGAAGTGACGGCACCAACCCCATGGATCTAGGGTCGACCCAACAAACAAGAATAGGATGGGCAGATATCCATCACATAGAAGGTTGAATCAAAAGTATGAGTTCCCACTTTGATAGGGATATCTACTTCTCCGTGCATTGTCCTTTTAGAACCATCGAAGGCCCTCACCGTAATGTTGTTGGGCTTTAATTCGAGTCCTTCACAATCTAACCCGTCAAGAGCATTCTTGGGTAAGACATTCAGCGACAAACCCGTATCCACCAGAACATGGGCTAATGTAGTGCCCCTACACTCAATGGATATGTGCAGTGCATTATCATTGTTGTACCCCAAAATTTTCCCTCTCATATTATCAAGATTTCCCCTCACAAGACTTCTTGGACTCAAGACCAGATTAGGGTTTGCTCAGCTCAAGACATCTCCTTGCACTGATAACCTGAAATTAAGGTTTGAGTTTGCACAAGGAATTTTGGACCATCAATGCTTCATGTAACTTTCATACACCATCTTGGACCCCTAAGATTGTTCATACCAAGTTTCAAGCCTTGAATCACATTTTTGCCCAGTCAATTGGACAGTTGGCTTAAAAATCAATTGTATTGAGGAAAAAGTCAACCATTGCCAATTTACAGTCAAACTTCATAATGTTTTATCCATAAAACCATTATAGGCTCATATGTACCATTTGATCAAGTTTGGACCACAACTCCTCAAGAAATTTGATCAGATCATCAAAAGGGCAAAATGGTCAAAATTAGGGTTTTTACTGTAGAAGGACAATTTCTGATTTTTGACCTAGCCAATGACCAATTGGTTTCAAGCATGATTTCAATGATCCAATGGCATCATCTTTACCTAATCACAAGGTTTAAAAGATCTCAAATGCATAGGATTAACAGATGAATTTTGCAGTCAACTGATCAAAAGTCAATTGTACACTGAAAAGTCAAACTTTGACTTTTTGGTCAAAATCAAGTGCCAAAGGTCATAATTCATCAAGATGTGTCAAAATGTGAAACTTCTTGACCAAGAAACCTAATTTTGAAAATTAGGGTTTTAATTTGAAATTTTTCATAACTTCGAATTTTTCTAAGTTATGGAAATTTCTTTTTTTTCCCCAACCTTTACCAACTTTTTCACCATGATGCAATTGGATTCAAAGAAAACTTCCAACATGAAAGTTTTAGTCCTCCATGAAATCTACAACTTTGATTCACAAAGTTTTCCAAAACGATGCTTGTATCTCAAGTTATGATTTTGTGAATAAGGGTCCATAAATTTTTTAACTTTGTGAAATTTTGCCCTAGTTTAGGCAGATTTTTGACCTAACTTCATGGCAACTTTTCACCTAGTTCCAAGAGGAATCTCAAAATTCATTTCAAAGATGTATTATATAGAATGTTACAAGATTTCCAAAATGTCAAAGAACTCTCCAAAATCATTCATGGTTAGGGAGAATCGAAGAAAGGAAAATGGCAATTTATTACTTTTGTTCAAGGCATTTTTCACAATGTTACAAGTTGCAAATCAGTTTCAAACATGCTTGTACTTGGTATTAAAGGTCCTAATCCCTTCTACACTCCATAATTGAATGCTAACACATTGGATATTGGCTTTATTCTGACCTATGGAGCTTTGCACAAAGAATTAATCCATTTATGGCATAAAGTTCTCAATACCATTTTCATAAAGCTAGCCTTTTTGCAACTTTGCATTCCTTGAGAATTGAACCTGTTTGTTTGTCACAAGCAAGGTCCACAGTTATCAGGAATGTTTACCAACTCTTATCAGCTAAGGAACTAGCAAGTACAAGCTTTTGGGCATTGTCACTTCAACTTTCTTCAAAAGCAAGTAAACTTGCAAAAGTCAATACAACTCATCCATCTGATAAAGGCAAGCCTTGGCCTAATTTCAAATGATCTCAGAACCTTGTAACAAGCCTAAGCACGAATTTCTAACATCCCAAACACCCTCAAGCACAAAAAAACCAATTTCTTCCCAAACAGGGCAACCTCTATAAATCACTTGCCAACTTGAAATTTGCTCGTGCGTTTTGCTTTGTAACACTTCAAACACATTCCACACCTCCTACCTAAACTATCCAAGCCTTTGTCTACCAATTGTAACCCCTGTTTCAAGCTTTACCATTTTCATTTTTTGAGTTTGCAGGTTGACTTCTACAAAGAGATTCAAGCATCTACAAGGCCAACTGAGCATTGTAGAAGCTTGAGGGAACTTCAAGGAAGCTCACACGATCCTCAGGCCTCACTCAAAGTTCCCACATTTCCATATCCAAACTCAACTGAACAAGGTATTTTTCAAAGTTCTATCTCCTTATTTAGGCATCCTTAAGCTTAGGTTTGTGAAGCAAAAATGTAGTCCTTAACATGCTTGAGTTGTACATATGCATACTTTCCATTTATATTAACTGAGTTAAGAGTATTTGGTTGTTGAACATGCTGAAAAAACTAGGTCAGAAATTAGGGCCATTAAAATTCTCCTTGGTCTTTTAGAGTTAGGTCACGTTTTTTATATCATTGGAATCGTGATAAAAAATGCTACAAGTTTTATGTTGCAAGATTTTGTTTTTGTGCAAAGAATAGAGAGTTGCAGGTTGAACTGAACCAGGCGCGTGAAGGAGACAAAGGTCAGGGATGAAGGCTGGCTTGGGCTTGGCGCGTTTGGGCCTGTTTGTTTTACTTCCCATACCCCCCATTTTACTTCTGCACCCCCTGACTTATTATTTTATCTTTTTTTATTTTCTTGCATATTTTTATTTTTTGTGATTGCATTCATTTTTTCCAAATGATAAAAAATACTCAAAAATATTTTCTTTATTTTTTGCATTTTATTATATTTATTTTTTTTTGCATAATAAATGGTTTATTAAGATTTTATACTTTATTTTCTTAAATAAAACTTGTAAATAATTTGAAAATACTATACATTTTATTTTATTATTTTTTCACATAAAAATAATTATTTTCATACATATTTTATTTTTTAAACATTTGTACATAATATTATTATTATTTTTCTTAAACAAAAATGGACAAATGAATATTAGAAATCAATATTTTCTATTAAATCAAAAATTAGGGTTTTCACCCCTTTCAAAAATAATCACAATATTTTTTTTCTTATTTTAGACTTAAATAATTTATTTTTCACATACATGAAAATAAATACAAAAACATTTTTTTGCATAAATATATGTTTTTGCATATTTGAATACTTGTTTATTTATTTATTGTACAACAAATTCAATTGGGTTGTAATAATGAATTAGGGTTTTATTTTGTGCAAATATCCCCATTCAAAAACTTGTATCCCCCCTCCCATAACATTGTTGTAATAGTTTATATTTACTTTATACAATTTATCGCATTATATGCATGTTTAGTAAATTAGGGTTTGTATGATAAGACAAAAAAATCAAACAAATAGCATGACCTAACACAAGACAAAAATGCATGAAAATGACAACACATTGCACACAAGCACCTCTAGGGTTTCACCCACTTGGTTGCCTTACAAAATGGCCATGGTATG
Source organism: Vicia faba (assembly GCA_948472305.1). Lineage (NCBI taxonomy): Eukaryota > Viridiplantae > Streptophyta > Magnoliopsida > Fabales > Fabaceae > Vicia > Vicia faba. The sequence goes on along the minus strand of OX451741.1, from coordinate 1,227,664,858 downwards.
CATGCTAGGTATCTTGGCAAAACAATACAAAACAAAAGATCATAGTCCCTCGATGACGCTATCAAAAGGTTGCCTAAACAAATGATCTTAGTCCCTCAAAAATGCTAAAGATACTTGACAACATTGCTATCATGGTCATACGATGATCTATGCCCGTCCCGTTTAACATCCAAGGATAGGGTTGTTTACCAATGCAATGGTAAAACAACAATGTCAAAGGAATAAAAAATGTGTAGGAAAGACTTTTGAGTAGGTAGATAAGCTTCTAGTTACTTGATCAATTTGCAAACAATCCTTGCTATTTTCAAAAACAAACACACACACAATTTCAAAACATTTTCAAACAACTTTCAAAACATTGAAACATTTTTCAAAAGACAAACATCTTTGTATACATTCTTACAAACAAGAATCATTACAAAGATTGCCAAAACAATAGCCTCTTTTCAAAATACTTTCAAAACCACACAAAGCACCATTTCAAACAATTGGAAAAGCAAAGCAAGTGATCTAAACAAGTAACTAAGAGCCCATGAAAAACCATGGATGAAAAGGGTGCTAGCACCTTCCCTTTTCATAATCTACCCCCCAAACTCAAGAAAACATCTCAAAGGTCTTTCCTATGCTTTTTTACCTTTCCTTTTGGATAAAATAAAATTCGGTGGCGACTCTTGCTAAACCGAAACATTTGCGACGAAACGCAAAACCTCAAGTTAGTTCTCCCACCGTATCACAATCGTGTTTCCTTCCTTTGGGAGTTAAATCAGTGTTAGAAAAACCGAGTCCATTATCAGCAGTTAGACTGGCCACGCAATTGTCGAATTGATCAATGGAAGTCTCTTGGGGCACGTGGGCGGTCTTCACAAATTTTACTAAGGCCTTAGCATGGGCCTCGGAGCACAAAAGTAAAGCCAACATTGATATTTTTGAGGGGGTCTTCCCCAACTGCTCTACGACGTTGTAGTCACTTTTCTTGATTATATTTTATATCTCTTCCATCTCCTTCTTAGAAGCCTCAGGAATGACTTATGGATGCGCCTTTCTCTGAACAAGCTCAAATAATACCTCTTTGCCCCTTGTCTCAGTAGCAGGGATAACAGTAGGACTATCAACAGGAGTATCACTGGGAATGCTGATAGGAGTGTTAGCGGGAATAATTACAGGAGTAGCAATGATCTTTGGAGAGTTCTCGGGGGAGAAAAACCTTCCACTTCTTGTTATCTTACTGGTCCCAACAATATTGTCGACGTCAGGATCAGTGCCTTTAGCAGCTTTGTCTTTGATAGCCAATAGATCTTGCTTGACGCCATGGTAATAGATGTCAGTCCCATAGTTCCATGGAACAGCTTTATCCGAAGAATATGGTATTAGCCTTGGCATGGTGATGATTAGGGGAGCAGACTTTGGAACAAATGTAATCCTGACGGGTCTTTTGGTGGATACCCTGGGAGGATTGTCAGAAATGGTGATTATTGAAACATCTTTACAGGAATTTTTAGCAAGAGGAACTTTCTCGAACAGGATTTCTTTGTTAACCATCAGGCGCTGGACGCCCATCTTCAGTAACAAATAGCCATCTGGTAGAGACATACATAAGCGACAATTTTTATCATAGCCCGGAAATAGACCGGCTTGCAATAGATTCCGTTTTACAGTCAAAAAGGGAGTAGTTAAATCATCCACGGAGGAAACAAAATAGCCATCATCAACAGCGTTGACACCTTGACCATGTTTGGGCATTGGCGCCGTTATTACATTAGGTGTTTATGGGGGTCAAACTCAATCTCTTTCGCCTCGATAAGGTGTTGTACCTTATTCTTCAAGGCCCAACAATCGTTTGTATCATGCCCCGGACTTTCAAAATGATAGGAACATCGAGCATTCGGGTTGTAGCAGGGAGAAGCAGTATTGGGGTTCTTGGGAGATTCCTTTAGAGTCACTAGATTGGACTTCAATAGATGTGGCAAAACTTGGGACAAGGTCATGTTGATCCGGGTGAATCGTCTTATGGGCGCCTTTGGCCTGCGTTGATAGTTTCGCGGTTGATTTGGTACAGGATTGGAAATCATAACAGCCCCTACCGTCGGGCGACGTTCAGTTTTATTTTGATTCCTAAGGTCATAAGCAATGTTGATCTCCTTCTTTTCGGTAAAGGGTTTCTTCATCGTGCTTGAGGATACATCCCTTTGAATTTTGCTACTCTTAATACCGGCTTTTACCCTCTCACCAGTCATGATTAGTTCAGTAAATCCAGCCGAAGAGCTTCCGATCAGATGGTTGAAAAATGGACCAGATAACGTGCCTAAGAACATATCCACCTATTCTCTGTCAGATAAAATGGGTTGGACTCTTCCCGCGAGATCCCTCCATTTTTTGGCATAAATTTTGAAAGCTTCACCAGCATTCATAGACATACCTTGCAGTTGGGTTTGAATGGAGCTAGGTCAGCATTATACTGATATTGCTTGTAAAAAGCAGCAGCCAAATCTTCCCAGTTGTGAATATTGGTTCCTTCCAACTGATAGAACCAATCCAACTGCGTTCCTGATAAAATTTCTTGGAAGAAATGTACCCATAGGTTCCTATCAGCAGTATGGGGTTGAATCTTCCTGACGTATGATCTTAAATGCAGCTTAGGACAAGAGACACTGTCATATTTAGCAAAATTGGGGACCTTGAATTTCTGCGGGATGAACACCCCTGAGACCAGTCCTAGCTCTTCAAAATCCAGCCCGGGTACCCTCTGGATCTCCATAGCATTGAGGCGATCCTCCAACTGCTTGTATTTATCATCAGCAGGAGGATACTATTCTTCATAGTAGTCAACTTCTTCTTCTTCTTCAGACTCTTGGTGGTCATTTCTTTCCTTGTTTTTTTCTTCTTGATTATCTCTTTCACCCGACGAGGTTGCGAAATCTAGAGTTCACCTGGATGTTCCTTTGAACCTTCTTCCCAGATTCAAAACACCAACTAGTTTCTTTGCCTTCTTCTTCTTATCTTTGATCATAAGAGCCTTAAAGTCTTCTTGTCCTTTAGATAGAGACAATAACATCTATTGGAATTAAGCGTTTTATGCTTGAAGATCCTTTACTGTCTGTTCAATATCCATCTCACTGAAATAAACAGTAAAAAGATAAGGAGACCTGTTGTAAGAAACTTGTTTGTGTTATGATGAATGAAAATGCATATGCAAATGATTTCAAGGAAATTAAAGATTTAAATTTGTTTAGACAAAAAGGAAACACATGTTGTATTAATAAATCCAAGTTCGAGTACATCATGCCTTCTCGGGCTTACAATGAAAGAAATACAATACAAAAACTTCTAAGACAAAAAGGTTGAACGCATCCTCTTCGGTGCGATGTAGGTTGTTGTACCCTAAAATTTGCCCTCTCGTTTTTCAAGGCTTTTCTCACAAGGATTCTCAAAGTTTAAGCTTGCACAAATACATTGGGATTTTCCAGTACCAAGATTAAAAGGAAATTGTCAAAAGGGGAGAAAATACATAAAAATAATATTTTGACAAAATTTGGAGAAAAACAAGTGTTCTTCGATTCAGCTCCTTCGATTGGCCTCTTTCGATGCAACTTTGGCTTGCATCTTTCGACTGGGTGTGGGCCTCTGGAACATTGGTATTGATTCACAAGGCACGAACCCCCCTGTAAGTCTCCTTCGATTCCAAGGAAAAAGGCTTCCTTTTAGAATCCTTCGATTTGCACTTTTTGCCCCCTATATGCCTCTTTCGAATCTAGACATTTTGGCCTCCTACATCACACCTTTCGTTTGGGCATGTTGTTTCCCTTCATGCAAGTTTTGTTCGAACAAAGATCTTTTTCATGTTGGCATGAAGTCACAAGGCAAAGAGCCTCCTGTAGCCTCCTTCGATTCCAAGGAAAAAAGCCTCCTTTTGGCATTCTTCGATTGCACATTTAAACTTTTTGCATGCATCTTTCATTTGGCTTTGTGGCCTCCTTCAATTGAAAGTTGGGGTTACGTACTTCATTTGGGCGGGAAATCTCCTTCGATGCAAGTTTAATCCATAAGCTTCTTTTGGGCATTTTGCTCCCTTCGAAGCAGTCTTCTTTAGTACATTGTTAGAACCCTTCGACACAAATCGAAAAAAGGATTTTGAAAGAACAATGATCAAATCTATGGGCCATGCTACATGATCTTACTTTATAGGCTTTAATGCTTGTATTTCACTCAATAATTAATTGCTTACATTTTGGATTAAGTTATTATCTAGGTGATTAAGCCTTTGTCCAAAAGTTTTTTTTTATGAAAGTGAACTTGCTAGTACAAATCATGTCCCAAGCCCATGCTTTGCTTAAATCCTATTTGTACTTCACCATAAGTCAGGGAAGTCAGCCCCTTTTAACTAACAACTTTAGTACTTCACCTTGGGATCTTGGAAAATCTGACATAGCTTAATATTCACGTTTCATCCAATCCACATCTTTGTTCAAACTCCCAAACCTTTTCTCTATAAATAGAGAAACCATTGACAAAGAAAGGGTCCCAATTTTTGCTAAGAGAGAAAAAAATCATAAAAATCCTCAAACTCTCCAATATTCTCAAACTCTCCAATATTCTCAAACTCTTCAACATTCCCAAACCTTCAAAAATCTAAGATTTTTTTTCACAAAAAAACCCTCAATAGTGTATCTTTCGGTTCACCTACCCCAAACTGTAGCGTAATAACCTTCGATTCACTCATCACCATCATATATTCTCTTTCGATTCAGTGACTTCCCAAACCAAACAATAACTGAACTAGCTTCAGGCAGATCTCAGCGAAGCTCCCTCCATCATCAAAGAAGTCACCCACAGCTCTTTCAATTAAGCACTTCAAGAGGTAAGTTCTCTCTAAACTTGGAACTCTTTCAATTAAATATCATGTGCACATGCCAATAAAGAAAAATGTAGATATTTCTAGACCATATTTTAGCTTTCGATTCTGACTGCCCATATGTTGAAAACTCAACCTTAATTAGTTATGCTTGGACTTTGAGACCCATTGGTTTCTGTGCTGACCCCTGGACTGTAGTTATGTTTGGATGTTGCATTTTAAAGAACTTAAGACAAGTTTGTTGTACCCTTCAATTGGCTAGCTGCACAAGCCTTTTGAATCACAATCTGAGGGCCTAGTATGCTTACAGGGAGTCAGCAAGGAGCCTGTGGCAAAGCCAAAACCTTGTTGTTTCCAAGCCTTAGACAAAAGACAAAACCTTGTTGTTTCCATGCCTCATACAAAAGACAGAACCTTGCTTCCGCCAACCCTCCAACGAAAGACAGAACTATGTTGACTTCCAGGCTCATACGAAAGGTGTGCCCACACTGATTCCAACCCCCAGCCGAAGGAGACAGAAAGGCAAATAGAAGGGCATGACTCCACTGACTCCAGATCCCAAATTGAAGGAAGCCAAAAAATGAAGAATCGAAGGGCGTTTCTACCTCAATCGAAAAACCCGTTTTTCTTGCTTTTATTTTATTTTTGCCTTTATATTTTCATGCTATTCAATATGGTTGTAATAATGTAGGATTTTGTCTTTTTGCATTTTTATTACTTTTGTATGCTTGCTAGAAAAATAGGGAATGTATGGAAAAATAAAATCAACAAGTAGATAATCCCTAATCAAAGACTAAATGCATGCAAATCAAATACACTATTCACACATGCACCCCTAGGGTAATTCCACTTGTTGCCTTATAAAAAAAATGGTCATGTTATGCATGTGAGATGTCTTAGCAAAAACAATCAAAATACAAGATCATAGTCCCTCGATGACGCTACAAATGTTGCATTACAAATGATCTTAGTCCCTCAAGAGAAATGCTAAGATATCTCACAACATTGATATCATGACTACACGGTGACCCACGCCCGTCCATTTTACATCCAAAGATAGGGTTACTTACCAAATCAATGGTAAGATAACAATGTCAAAGGAAAAAGGAAATAAACATGAAAGACTTTTGAGTAGGTAGAATGTTCCTAGTTAATTGCTCAATTTCAAACAAAACATCCTTGCTATTTTCAAAACAAGCACCTACATCTTACAAACTTGAAAATATTTTCAAAAGATCAAACACTTCGTATACATTCTTACGAACGAGAATCATTACAAAGTTTGCCTAAACAATGGCCTCTTTACAAAATACTTTCAAAAACCACACAAAGCACAATTTCAAACAAAAGTAAGTGATTTAGCAAGTAACTAAGAGCCCATGGAAAACCATGGATGAAAAGGGTGCTAATACCTTCCCTTTTCATAATCTACCCCCTGAACTCAAGAAACAATCTCAAAGGTATTTCCTGTGCTTTTTCACCTTTCCTTTTGGATAAAAGAAAAGTCGGTGGCGAATCTTGCTAATCGTAACATTTGAAATCAAATGCAAAACCCTCAAGTCAGTTCTCCCACCGTATCACAGAACTCGCGACTCTGCTGGGGATTATTCTAAAAATGGGGTTACCTTAGGGCTAGATCACATTTACTTGCTTTCTTTGTTTGACTTGTATGCTTTACATTATGATTCTTTGTTTGGGTTTGAAATCCTCCACCTGGATTTGGGATACCTTATAGGTAAGTTGTAATAGGTTGTAGAAACTGTGCGGGGTATACCGACATGGTCTAAGTAATAGCTACGTTAGTGCGACATATTTGTGGGTACCGGTAGCCCTTGAGTTAATCAAGGAGAATACGGGGCCGCTGAGTGATGTCATGAAGAACTAATGAACTTCTAGAACCTTTACTTGACCAACTTGGCCTTTAGGATGTAGTGAGATGACCGGCTTTGGTGCAGTCCGAAGTTGGTAGATACTCGATACTACACTCATTGAGGTTTGGTTTTTTGAGATATCTCGGTCGCCATTAAAGAGGCTTGTGCTAAGACAATACTCAAGGAAATAAACCAGTGATATTAAGCTCCTTAGAACCCGGTTACTATTACTAGGACAGGTTTGAGCCAACTAAACTTCAAGAGGGTACTTACCTATGAGACTCCATGAAAGCCTAAACCTAAGGACTTGTTTGCTTTGTTTGTACATATATTACTTGTACATAACATCATGAACATCATAACATCATACACATTCACTAACTATTTCAAGGATCTTGGGATTTATCTTTGTTCTGTTTTGTAGGATATGGATTCTCTTCGCAGGAAAACTATTCAAGTCAACCTTGTAAGGATCCCTCCACAACTTAGGGAACTAGCTTCAAGGATTCTAGAAAACTCTCCATTCACCGAGAGGCATGGTCGCCTACTCAACTTGGTAACCTCCAACACAGATGAGTACATGATGAAGGTGCTCTTTCAGTTCTTTGATCCTTTACACTATTGCTTCATATTTCCCGACTATCAACTTGTGCCTACTTTGGAAGAATTCTCCTGACTCTTGAGGACTCCCATTCTCAATCAACTACCTTTCAACGGTACAGAAAGAGACCCAAATCTAGAAGAGATTGCTCAAGATCTACACTTGCACTCATCTGATGTCACAACCAATTGGGAAACAAGGAGTGGTGTCAAAGGTTTCCTAGCAAAGTTCTTGTTTGAGAAAGCCCAAAATTGTTGGAATTCCTTGGATTTACAAGCCTTTGAGGAAATTGTGGCTCTCCTCATCTATGGGATGATTTTGTTTCCAAATCTTGACCAACTCATAGATGTGAACACCGTCAAAATCTTCATATCCCGCAACTAGGTGCCTACATTGCTAGGGGACATCCTACATTCTTTTCACACTCGCACAATGAGGAAAAGAGGTGTACTTATGTGTTGCACTCCTCTCTTGGCAAGATGGTTTATTTCGCATCTTCCCCAATCTGTATTGAAGAACGAGCAAGGTTCAAGGTGGTCACAAAGGTTGATGACCTCAAACATTCAGACGTTCATTGGTGCTCCTGATCCATAGAGAATGTTACTATTGTCGGCCGTTATGGAGAATTTCCTAATGTCCCTTTACTTGGCATTAGGGGAGGTATCACCTACAACCCCTGCTTAGCCTTAAGACAGTTTGGTTACGCCCCAAGGGATGGCCCTCATGAGATGTTGATTCAAGGTTTGGTATTTGACTACGACAACGACGATCAAGGTCTTCGCCATAGATTTATCCGAGCATGGAGGATGTTGAACAAGGTGGATAGCAAGACTTTGGGGCATAATAATTCCATCCCTTTTGAGCCTTACCTCAAATGGGTACAAACTCGTGCTCAGAGTCTTATGATGCCTTACCCTCCATTCTCCCGATAATCATTGAGCCAGTCATGGAAGGAGATGTTCCATACACTATCCTACATCCTGACATGCCCAGCTCTCTTGAAGAATTACAAAGAGATTGGATACAACTCAAGGGGGAGCGAGATACTTTCGAAGCCCAATTCTATGCAAGCGAGAAGAAGGTTTTGGAACTCACTAAGCAACTTCATAAGGAGAGGAACCTGAATGCCTACATTGCACCAAAGAGGATGCGTACTACCTTTCTATCTTAGAGTTTTTGTATTCGTTTTGACCAAGGAGGCACTGATGTACTCAAGCTTTAATTTATTAATATAACGTGTGTATCCTTTTTTGTCTAAAACAAATTTGAATCTTAAAATCCTTGAAATAATTGCATATGCATTCACCATTCATCATAACATAAGCAGGTTTCTTGCAACAAGTCTCCTCATCTTTCTACTGTTTATTTCAGTAAGATGGATCTCGAGCAAAAGGTGAAGGATCTCCAAGCTCAGAATGCACAATTTCAACAGATGTTCTTAACTCTATCCAAAGGACAAGAAGAGTTGAAGACCTTGTTGGTTGAAGAGAAAAAGAAGAAGACGAAGAAAATAACCGGAGTTCTAAACATGGGAAGAAGATTCCAAGGGCAAACAAGAAGGGCCTTAGACTTTTCAACAACATCCGGTGAGAAAGACAATCAAGATGGGAAAGTCAAAGAAACAGTTGTTCAGTCTGATTCATAAGAGGAATAGGAAGAAGAAGACTATTCTGAAGAACAATATCCTTCATCCGATGACAAGTATAAGCATCTAGAAGAGCGGTTGAGCGCAATGGAAATCCAAAAAGTGCCTGGATTAGACTTTTAGGAGTTGGGATTAGTATCAGGGATTGATTTTCCTCCAAAATTCAAAGCACCGGTGTTCTCCAAATATGACGGAGTCTCATGCCCCAAAATGCATCTTCGGTCCTATGTGAGGAAAATTCAGCCTCATACCGCTGACAAGGATTTATGGGTACACTTCTTCCAAGACAGTCTGTCTAGAACTCAACTTGACTGGTTTTATCAACTAGAAAGAGCCAATGTTCATAATTGGGAAGATCCGGCTGCTGCCTTTTATAAACAACACCAATACAACGCTGATCTTGCGCCTACCAATACTCAACTCCAGAGTATGGCCATGGTTTCAAGTGAAGGCTTCAAGGACTATGCGCAAAAATGGAGGGACTTAGCCGGAAGAGTCCAACCTCCCCTATCTGAAAGAGAGTTGGTAGACATGTTTTTGGGCACCTTGTCTAGTCCCTTTTTTAATCACTTAATTTGGAGTTCATCGGCAGGTTTTACTAAATTGATATTGACCAGAAAAAGGGTGGAAGCCGGCATAAAGAATGGAAAGATTCAAAAAGATGCATCCTCTGCTGCGTAAGAAAACCATTCATTGGAAAGAAAGAAGTGGTTATTGTATATCTTCAGAGAAATCAAGATAGGGCCGAACACTGTCCAATGGTGGGGGCTGTTATAATTCCTAAACCTGCGCCTGATCAACAAAGAAACCATCAGCCAAGAATGGAAAGACAAGTCAGACAGTTCACCAGAATTAACATGACACTATCTCAAGTATTTCCGCATTTGTTAAGATCCAATCTAATGACCTTAAAAGAAGCTCCAAAGAACCCTAACACAACCTCTCCTTATTATCATCCTAATGCCCGCTGTGCATACCACTCTGAGAGTCTCGTCCATGACACTAACAACTGTTGGGCTCTGAAGAACAAAGTACAAGACCTCCTTGAAGCCAAAGAGATTGAATTCGATGCGCTAGAGAAGCCCAATGTCATTTCTGCCCCTATTCCCAAACATGGCCATAATGCCAACGCCATTGAAGAAGATATGTTTGTTGCTTTAGTTGATGAACTTATGACCTCACTCCTGACTATCAAAAAGAACTTGTTGAACGCCGGTGTTTTCTCAGGCTGTGATGAAAGTTGTCACTTATGTTTTTCCTCACTAACCAGTTGTCCTTTGTTAAAAGCGGGCGTTTAGTGCCTAATAGATAACAAAGAAATTTTATTCGAGAAGAATTCTATTCCAATTATTTCTTATAATGATGTTTCCATCATTACCATTTCCGACAATTCTTCCACGGTCTCCACCAAAACACCCGTTAGAATTACATCAGTTCCTAAAGTAGCTCCTTTGATAATTACAATGCCTGGACCAATCCCGTATTCATCAGACAAAACCGTACCATGGAATTATGGAGGGGATGTTTACAACCACGGTATCAAGCAAGATTGGCCAGCTGCCAAAGATTCAAATTCTGAGAAAGTTGACTCCGATGTCAGAAATATTGCAGGGACTAGTAAGATAACCCGAAGCGGAAGGATATTCTCTCTAGAAATTGCTCCCCTAAAAGCAGTTCTGGACCCGTAATCATTCTTGTTGTTGTTTCTCCCCCAAAGTCTTTTCCCAGTCCTACAATCATCTCTGCTAGTACTCCTGCTGACAAAACTGTTACAACCCATGTTATCACCCCAACTGACATTCCTACTGCTGAGTCAACCAAAACTCGAGGTAAAGGTATTCTGGTTGAGCCTATCCAGACGAAGGCACAATCATTGGCTATCCCTGATGTGATACGGTGGCAGAACCGACTGTTTTGGAAAATGCTGGTTTGCGTTTTGCGTTTGTGTTTGCAAAATGTCGCGGTAAGCAAGAGTCGCCACCGACTTTTATTTTATCCAACTGGAAAGGAAAAAAGCACAGAAAAAATTCTTTTTCGAGATTTTGAGTACGGGGGGTAGATTATAGAAATGGAAGGTATTAGCACGCTTTCTATCCGTAGTTTTCTACAGGCTCTTAGGTACTTGCTCATCTTTTAAAATTGCTTGTGTGTTTCTGTTTTGAAAAGTTTTTGTTTTACTTCGTTTTAACCCTTGTTTCTGTCCTCAAGAGTGTTACAAAGTTGTTTTTTAAAAACTTTGTTTGGAAAGTGTAAGTGTGAAAAAGGTTATTTTTGAGAAAGTACCTACTAGCATCTACCTACTCGAAAAAATATTATTTTTGTACTCATTTCCCTTAGACAATGATATCCTACTATTGAGAAATAGGTAGCACCGTCGTTGGATTTGTAAGGGTCAATTCGTAAGGGACGTACGATCACTGAAGCAATGTTAGAACATCTTAGTAATAACCCTAATGTCTTAAGATCATATTCGAGGCAACATTTCCAAACGGGACATTTGATCTTTGTTTAGACAAGAGGGCCACCACTAAAACACCCTATACTTAATGATCGTTTATCTAAGGCAACTGAAGTGAGAGTATACCCTAGGAGTGCGCATGTGCGAGTGATTTGATTTCAGTTATTATCTTTGCACATTAGGGTTTTCTAGGCATTTTAAGTTATCATGCAATCTTGTCATACAATCCTATTAACATACATCTAACAGTTAATATTTGCGAGAATTTAAAATGCGAGAAATAAAACCTACGCTATTACAAGGCTTCGGGGTAGGGGATTAACTACATAGCCAAAAACCCGTAAAATGATAAATAAAAGAAAATCCTAATTAAACTATTACATACCGTAAGTAGTTACATTAATATTGCAAAATCAATAAGCGCGTGCGATGAATTGAATGAAAAGGAATTAGGGTTTTGACCTCATCTAAACCTAATTGTTATTCAAAAGAAAGAATCATTTTTTGTTGTTTTTGATTGTCTTGTGAAAATGAGATTTTAATAAATAAAAGCTAATAACTAATTAATTTAAAATTTAAGAAAAATAATTAAATCAACCTATTTTTGTATTTTTGGTTTTGAGAAAAGAAAATAAAAATTAAATCAAGAACAAACCCTAATTTTTCTAATTAGTTTGAAATATATGAAAAAGTTAGAATTAATCCTAAATTAAATTTTACTAATATTAAATTAAATTTGATAAAATAAATAAAAACCTAATTCTAAATTTTGTGAAAATTGGTTTTATGATTTTTTGTGGGTAAAAAAAAGGTAATTTTGTTGTTGATAAAAAAAGCATAATAACTAAAGAAAGGTAAATTAGAGAAAAATAAGAAATAACCCAAGGGCCTGCTGTCAGCGGCTCTGATCAAAGGATGATGGTCCAGAGGATGGTGGTCCAGAGGATGATGGTCCAGAGGATGGTGATTAGAGGATGATGGTACTGGGCCTGTTCCTGGCTGGTGGACTCAACAAATCATGACCAGAGGGTGCTTGATCTGGTCCTGGTTGATGGTTCCAGAAGATGATCCTTAGAAAGTGCAGGCGCTGGATCTGGTGAATACAAAGGGGGAAAATGCCAAAAGGTCACGCCTGGGATCGAATCCATAATCATGAACTTCTAACTTCCTTCTTCTGACCAACTACGCTGGGTGTTAGTTTATCAATACAATAGAAATAAATAAATAGATCAGAACTATAGGCTTCTGGCCAGAATAAACGCGCCAACATTTAAACCGGCCAATAAAGTTGTGACACGCCATCGTCTTCTTCCCTGGATCTGTCGTTTAAAACTCTGAACCTTTACCTACAGACATGGCGTTGTGGCTATAACCCTGTGCATTTCAGAAACTGCATACAAGCAATATAAATAAGATTCAAGACCATGGATCAACTGGGTTTAACCCGCTGATCACAATGGTCTCCTCCATTAGGGCCAATTGTTCCTGTATGAAAAATCCCTAAAAAATGAACCATGAACCCTAGCCATGGCAACTTGCTGTATAGTTAATGAAAACACAATTAAATATGACCATTATCTTGCGAACATCATAAGGTTCAAAAATATATCACTGAATCATGCTAAATGTGCCCGAATTATGATATACGAATTTAAAAAAAAGAGAGGAACTGCGTGACTCTTACAGTGTGTTTCAAGGCTTGAGGAATCTTGCTAATGATTGAATCTTGATCCTTGGATGTCCAACAAGTGATTGTGATGACTAGAATGCTTTGAATTGGTCTGGAACCTGGAAATTGATTCACAACTTTTGTTGAATTTTTTCAAGTTTGCTTTCTGTCCTTTACGCCTCTGATCCCCTTATTTTTGATCTGCAATTGTTCTCTATATACCCTAGAATGAATTAGGGTTACAAACTTGTATCAAATCTTCTCCAATTATGATGATTGAATCATGATTTGATCCTTATGAAAATATTTCCAAATCAATAAAAATGCAATCTTTTTGTGTCCAAATTAACCTTGCACGATTTGATCTCACTTCCAGCTGTGTAATAGTCCTAAACATGCACAATATCTCAAGATTTGATTAGTTTTTCATATTTTCATGATTTTATTTTGATTTTATTTGATTTAATTGAAATAAAATCAAAATAAATGACGAAATTAAAATAATGACCAGTGGGAAGGATCATGGATCGTGGGTCATGTTACAAACTCAATGCAAGCATAAAAAGTTGGGCCCATTTAGCAAAAATTGCATTTTTGGACACATTTGACTTTTGGCAATTTTGAAAAAATGGCCAACTTGGACAATGCATAACTCCCTCAATTTTGACCCTAGAGAGGTGTTCTTGGACTTTTTAGAAAGATTAAGATGTCCTCTAAGCAAACCTTTTGGTTTCATCTCAATTGAGTCTTCCATGCTCATGTATGAAGCTTTGACCCAAAAGGTGTTTTTGTTGACTTTCCAAAATGACCTATAATGTCCAAATTCATATCTTCCTGTGAGTGCATATTTTGAACTTGGGAGCTGAAGATGAATTATAGGGAATTCCATCCTCTTCAAAATGAGCTTTGGATGGGTCATGTTTTATAAAGTATGAGAAATTTATGCTTGGTCAAAGTTGAGTTGACTTTTCCTACAAAACCCTAATTTAGCAACTTTTGGGTTTTGATGAATTGTGAGCAATCCTTGAGAAATCATGATCAACCCTTGATCAAATGATGAATAATACTTCAAAATGAGAATGTTGACCAAAAATCTTGAAGTTTTACTGTATGTAGGCCACAGTTGACTTTTGCCCTAGCACAGTCGATTTTCAGGTCTTTGAGCAATTGACTGAGCAAAATTCCTCTGCAAGGCTTGAAACTTGACATGAATGATCTTGTGAACATATTAGGACAATGGTGAGAATTTGGGATCCTTTGTACTTAAGCATCTTGATGCAAACTGAAACCCTAATTTGAGGTAGACTGCCTTAGGAGAGAGTTTGTTTGGTCAACCCTTGGGCTTCCTTGAGCAATTTGAGGACCTCACTTGAAATGTACTGAGAAATATGGGAGGGAAAATTTTGGGGTACAACAGCTTCCCCTGTTCAATCTTCTTAAACTTAAGGATGTAGATTGATTTGTCTGCCTTTCGTGATCCGAAGGTGGAAGATGATTGAACATTAGAGTGCCTAGAAATTTGCACTCGCATGAAGTGGTACTCGTCTTGCGATGTCGGGAATGGGCTTATAGATTCCATTTGGAGATTGATGTCAGAAGATGGGCTTAAAGATGCCATCAAATGAAGTGTTGATCGCATAAGAGATTCCTTTGTGAGAACACATATACCTGTTGTTGAGGAGGACTTCACTAGGGAATATTGGTCTCTGTCTTAAGAGAAATAGAGTTTTAGGAGCTTCAGTTGTCCGTTACTCTATTGGGGAATCATCTCTTAGTCGATGAGGTGAAAATAAACTTCTATATGGTCGTGCTCCAGGTTTCACAGTGATTTGCTGAGGAAAATAAGATCGACTGCTATCTGGTCGTGCTCCAGGCTTCATAGTGACTTATTAGGGAGATGAGATTAAACTTGTTATCTGGTCGTTCTCCAGGCTTCGCAATTTCTCACTTCTTATCTGGCCGTACTCTAGGCTTCAGAAGGAATCAAGTTGTTATCCGGTCGCATCCGGGCTTCAACTTGAATTTAAGGCATACTAATATCTGGTCGATTCCGGGCTTCTTAGTAATTGGCCGGGTAAACTGATATTTGGTCGAATTCCAAGCTTCACAATACCTTATACTGTTATCTGGTCATGTCTGAGGCTTTAATATCCTTTTCCGCTATCTGGTCGTGATCTTGGCTTCACGGTGTCTTATACCATTATCTGGTCGAGTCCAGGCTTCATGGTATCTTGTATTTCTATTTGGTCGATTTCCAGGCTTCACAATAACTTGCTGAGGGTTAAGCTATTTTCCGGTCGATTTATGGGCTTCATAGCTTGTATTTAAGATATACCACTATCTGGTCGCTTCCAGGCTTCGTAGTATTTTGGAGATATCAAGATATTATCCGGTCGAATCTTGGCTTCATAGCTTGAACTGGAATAGAAATCTTAGTGGCGATTTGACTGAACCAGAAAAACTTATGAGAACTTGATTGTATCTTTCCCTGAAAGGTAAAGAGTTAGTCGTATGCAATATCATGATGAATGAAATGTATGGAGTAATGATGTTCTCAAAATAGATGATATTGTGTTGCATGATGCGCATGCGCATGCCATGATGTATGGATATGCAATGTTCTTGTGATGTTCTCTAGCTGGGGAAAATAAATCTCGGACTGCTGTTGGAGAATATAAGGAGTTAAGTTCCTCGTTCTCGCTGGGGATAGTGACCAAAGATGTTTAGCCAGAAACTTGTGTCTGTGCTGCTTAAGAATATTCCGCCGGGAGAGACTCCGTGGGGAAGAAAGATATTCTGCTGGACGATTTGCTGACTTGGAGAAACAACTCATCTGGGGATGAATTACCATTGCTGGTGATGATGAACTTTGTCGGGGATTGAATTTATGCGTGTGGGAGAAACAAACTCCACTGATGGTGAACTTCTATTGTTGGGGATAGATAAACTCTTCTTGGGGAGAATTTTGCTGACTTATTCGTGATTATGAACCTCAGCTGGGGAGAGCTAACACCTGTTTTTAGATACTTCCTACTCTGCGGTGAGTGTACGTATCTTTAGTCATATTCTCAAGTTGGCTCTATCCCTGTACCTGGTGGGTAGAGCAACTGTAAGGTTTGGACACTTCTTGTTTGCCCCTATTCCTGGAATTACGAGTACTTGTCTTTTGTTTCTTGTGTAAATATTTATGAGCAGCAATTATTTTCAAATGCATATATCAAAAATGAATCATTGGACGTTCTTGCAAAATAAAACAAAAAAAGAAAAAACAAGTTGAAATTTTTGAAAATGAATTGTATTGATTTTTGAAGTTGGCCTGTAACAGGCATTTTGTACAAGAGGCTGACGTCCTAGTAAGAGAACGCCGCCAAAAGAACAGAGTTTATACAATTTGTATAAAAGAAAAATAGTTATGTGAAACAATCCCATCGGGTTCCAACTCTGCTATTTCCTTTATATCTTTGAGCGTCTCATCACTTTGCTACTAGGTCGAAGGTAGATCAGATTGATTGGCGCAGTCCGCGCTTGATAGTCGATACCGAAGTCTGGTCGCAAGATAATCCAATGAGTCATAGTGTTATGCTTTGATCCCTAATTTTTTCCTGGACCGCCCTTTCGGGTTTTTAGTCCACCGGGATACCCTTTTTTGCCCAAGCCGCCTTTTCAGGTTTTCGACTTGCCGGGTGTACAGTTTTTTTCATTTTCATCCCTTACTTTTGCCCGAACCCTTTTGGTTTGCCGGGAAGCCCTTATTTTTGCCTAGGCCAGTCGACCATCCATGGTGGTTAGAATCATAGCTCCTCTTGAGAAGATGTTCTTAACCACAAATGGCCCTTCGTATGTGGGGGTCCATTTTCCCCTGGGATCACCCTGCGGTAGTATGATGCGCTTGATCACCAAATCCCCGACTTGATATTCTTGACGTCTGACTTTCTTGTTAAAAGCCTTGATCATTCACTTTTGGTACGTCTGACCATGAAAAATAGAAGTAAGTCTCTTTTCATCGATTAGATTCAGCTGATCAAGTCGGGTATGGATCCAATCGTCCTCGTTTAAACCCGCATCCTTCATAATCCGGAGAGAGGGTATCTGGACTTCAATGGGTAGGACTGCTTCCATGCCATATACCAGAGAGTAGGGTGTTTCCCTTTTCGAAGTCCACAATGAGGTACGGTACCCATGAAGAGCAAACGGTAACATCTCATGCCAGTCTTTGTATGTCAATGTCATCTTCTGCACAATCTTCTTGATGTTCTTATTTGTTGTTTCAACAGCCCCATTCATATTCGGCCAGTAGGGATAAGAGTTATGATGTTGTATCTTGAACTGTTTGCAGAGCTCAGCGATCATTGTATTGTTGAGATTTATACCATTGTCTGTAATGATCCTCTCTGGTACTCCATATCAATAGATCAGATTATGTCGGATGAACCGTGCCACAACGTTCTTGGTTACTGTAGCAAAGGAAGCTGCCTCGACCCACTTTGTAAAGTAATCATTTCTACCATAATGAAGTGATGTCCATTGGACGCAGTAGGCCTGATCTCGCCAATCATATCGATGCCCCACATTGCAAAGGGCCAGGGATCTGTCAAAACATTCAGAGGAACTGGAGGTATATGCACCTTATCAGCAAAGACTTGGCACTTATGACAGGTTCGAGAATGCTGATAACAATCGGCTTCCATAGTAGACCAATAATATCTAGCCTGTAGCATCTTCTTCGCCATGGTATGTCCACTGGAATGAGTCTCGAAGGTACCTTCATGTAATTCTTCCATGATCCTTTCTGCCTCGCTTTTTTCAACACATTGCAGTAAGTTTGAATCATTGTTACGCTTGTAAAGGATCCCATTATTGATGAAGAACTTCGCAGCAAACCTTCTCAAGAACTTCTTATCATTAACAGATGCACCCTCGGGGTACTCTTGAGCCTTAAGATACCTCTTTACCTCGTGGAACCAGGGTTTATTTGCTACCTCTTCAGTCTCAATGTCACAGCAATGTGCGGGTTCATCCAACCTCTCAATGGTAATCTGGGGAGCTTCATTGTCCCACATGACTTTGAACATAGAAGACATGGTAGCTAGCGTGTCCGCTAATTGATTCTCCTCTCTTGGGAAGTGTTCAAAGGTTATCTCCTCAAAGTGTGGGAGCAACGTCAATACATACTCTTTGTAAGGAATAAGATTTGGGTGCTTCGTATCCCACTCGCCTTTCATCTGACTGATCACTAGAGTAGAATCTCTGAATAAACTCAAGAACTTAATCCTTAGGTCAATAGCAGCTCGTATACCTAGGATACATGCTTCACACTCCTCCATATTATTGGTGCAGTTAAAACATAATCGGGCGGTGAACGGAGTATGACAACCTTCAGGAGATATAATCCCAGCGCCAATTCCATTACCCAACGTGTTTGAGGCTCCATCAAAATACATAGACCATCGGGATCCTTCCTCAGGTCCTTCCTCCGGTCCAGGTTCTTCACAGTCGGTCACCATCATGATGTTCTCATCCGGGAACTCAAAGTTCATGGATTGGTAGTCATCCACCGCCTGATGTGCCAAATGATCCGCCAATACACTCCCCTTGATTGCTTTTTGGGTTATGTATTGAATATCATACTCAATTAAGATCATCTGCCATCTTGCTATTCTTCCGGATAAGGCGGGCTTTTCAAAGATATACTTGATTGGATCCATTTTTGATATCAATAGGGTAGTGTGAGTCAGCATATACTGTCTCAGCCGGCGAGCAGCCCATGCCAAAGCGCATCATGTTTTCTCGAGCAGTGAGTATCGGGTCTCACATTTGGTAAACTTTTTCCTAAGGTAGTAAATAGCGTACTCTTTTCGGCCAGACTCGTCATGCTGCCCCAGCAAACACCCCATTGAATTATCCAGTATTGTTAAGTGTAAGATCAAAGGTCTTCCTTCAACTGGAGGCATCAGAATTGGTGGCTCTTTGAGGTATTCCTTGATCCTTTCGAAAGCGGTCTGACATTCATCATTCCATTTTACCACTTGATCTTTCTTCAGCAGCTTGAAGATTGGCTCACAAGTAGCAGTAAGATGTGAAATGAATCGGGAAATGTAGTTCAGACGTCCCAAAAAGCCTCTAACTTCCTTTTCTGTGTGGGGAGCCGGCATCTCCTGTATGTATTTTACCTTGGCAGGGTCCACCTGAATACCCTTATCACTAACGATGAAACCCAGCAGCTTACCAGACCTTACCCCGAAGGTGCACTTGTTCGGGTTCAACCTCAGCTTATACGTTTTCAACCTGTCAAATAGTTTATGTAGATGGTCAAGGTGCTCTTCCTCAGTCTGGGACCTTGCTATCATATCATCAACATAAACCTCAATCTCATGGTGAATCATGTCGTGGAGCAAAGCGACCATGGTGCGCTGATAAGTTGCCCCAGCATTCTTTAACCCGAAAGGCATTACCTTGTAGCAAAAGGTGCCCTATTGTGTAATGAAGTTTGTCTTCTCCGTTTCCTCGGCAACCATCTTGATCTGATTGTAACCAGAAAAACCGTCCATGAAGGAGAAGATCTTATGTTGCGCGGTGTTGTCGACCAGAACATCGATGTGGGGAAGTGGGAAGTAATCCTTGGGGCTTTCCCTATTCAGATCTCTATAGTCCACACACATCCGGACCTTACCGTTCTTCTAGGGTACTGGAACAACGTTGGCAACCCACTGCGGGTAAGAAGTGACAGCTAAAAATCCCGCGTCAAACTGTTTCATGACCTCAGCTTTGATTTTCTCAGACATCTCAGGGCGCATATGGCGAACCTTCTGCTTTACCAGAGGACAGTCTTCTCTAGTTGGTAAGCGATGAACCACAATATCGGTGTCCAAACCAGGCATATCTTTGTAAGACCAAGCGAAGATCTCAACATAGTCTCGTAGCATCTGTATCAACCGTTGCTTGACACTAGGCTCCAGATTCGCACCTATCTTGACCTCTTTCTTGTCTTCCTCTATACCCAAATTTACTAATTCGACTGGCTCTTCATGAGGCTGTATGGCCCTTTCTTCCTGCAGTAACAGTCTAGCAAGTTCCCCAAGCACCTCACAATCATCCTCACCTTCGTCCTCGGCTTGGTTGATCGGATTTTCGAAGTCATAACTGGAAGTAGAAGAGTTGTTATCAATGGGATCCAGAGTGGATATGGATCTGCATTATGATACATGAGTGTGTGTAAGAGAATAGCTATTATTGATAAAGCGAGGAAAAGAAAAAGAAAGACAAGGAGCGCAAAATTTGTAATGCAAGAAACATCCAATGCTTTATTGATGATATATGAAAATGACAAATAATAAGCCCTCACAAGCAAAGCCAAGGTGAATCGGGTAAGGCACCGGGCCGTAAAGTTTCAAACTGTTTATTACAATCCTTAAAACAAATGTCAATTACTGTGGAATAAAAGAAAGATGTACGAAGTCCTTCGCAATCCAGTTGTTCAATCCACCATTGGTTGTCGGGTAGATCCAGCTGTCAATATATGAATCTTCTTCACCATCTTCAATTGCATTAACTCCTTGATTGATGATATGCATAGGAGGTCTTCCAATCCGTGCGCGCCTAATAGCCCTTTGAGCCCCCTGTATTAAAGCCCAAACCAAATTTGTCAGTTTTGTGCATGAAATCAAGGAGCTGGCCCCAATTTGTACACCCACCTTCTTCAATTACAGCCCTGGAATCCTTGAGGGAATCCATCTTCATCAGAGGTTTGTCAAGAGCAACTTCAGTCGATGCCAAAGTCTGGGGGACCTCTTCAAAGTTCTGACAAGAGGTTTCGATGAACTCCCCATCCATCTCCACATAGCAAAAGGCATTTAGATGACTCACCATGTACTCCTTTTCACCTTGTACCGTGACAATCTTCCCCTTTACCAAATATTTCAACATTTGGTAGAGCGTGGAAGTCACTGCCACAGCCTTATGAATCCAAGGGCGACCCAGTAAGCAAGAATATGATGGTCTGATATCCATCATGTAGAAAGTAGATGAAAAAGTCTGAGAGCCAACTTTAATAGGGACATACACCTCCCCGTGCACCATCCTTTTTAACCCGTCGAAAGCCCTTACCACAATATTGCTCGGCTTCAGAATCAAACCTTCACAGTCCAGACGATCTAATGCTTTCTTTGGCAAAACATTTAATGAGGACCCGATATCCACTAGTACATGGGACATAGTAGTACCCCTGCACTCAATCGAGACATACAGAGCATCATTGTGATTTCTTCCTTTAGCAGTCAGATCTGCATCTGAGAAACCCAACCCATTGTCGGCAGTCAAACTAGCTACGAAGTCTTTGAATTGATCGGCTGAATTTTCCTGCGGCACATGCACAGTCTTGAGGAAAGCAATTAAAGCCTTTGAATGGGCTTCAGAACACAATAACAAGGACATCATGGAGATTTTTGATGGGGTCTGCCCCAGCTGCTCGACTACGTTGTAGTCGCTCTTCTTGATAATCTTTAGAATTTCCTTTATCTCTTGTTTCGAGGTTTCTACAATGATCTTCTTAGGTGCCTCCGTCCGGGCAGGCTCACCTGTGATTTCTTTGCCCCGAGTCCCAGATGGCTCGGCGATAGGGGTGATAACTAGAATAGGAACTGGGATAGTAGCTGATGTACTAGCAGATGGAATGACAACAGGTTTGTGGACGGTCGGAGGAGAAACTCAGGAGAAAAGAGTCTTCCGCTTCTTGTGACCTTGTTAGCCCCGACAATATTGCTGATATCAGCGTCAGCTTCCTCATTTTTAAAGTCTTGTTTAACTCCATGGTAATACACATCGTCCCCATAATGCCAAGGGGCATCCTTATCCGAAGTGTAAGGGATAGGACCAGGGACAGTAATTATTAACGGAGCAATTCTTGGGACAGATGTAATCCTAACAGGCTTTCTCGAAGAAACCTGGGAAGGATTGGCGGAAATGGTTATGATGGAAACATCTTAAATTGGAACCAACAGAATCATAGTCTTTTCAAACAGGATCTCTTTGTTATCCATCAGGCGTTGAACACCTGATTTCAATAAGTGGCAACCAGCAGGCAGAATTGAACATATGTGGCAACCTTCGCCACATCCCGGAAATAAACCGGACAATAACAAATTCTTCTTAACTATCATCAAAGGAGTAGAAATTTCTTCCATGGAGGTCACAAATAAATCATCGTCCACAGCATTCACTCAATGACCATGTTTGGGCATAGGAGCAGTTATGACGTTAGGCTTCTCCGGAGCGTCAAACTCAATCTCTTTGGCTTCGATCAAGTCTTGCACCTTATTCTTTAAGGCCCAACAGTTGTTTGTATCATGACCTGGGTCGTCGGAGTGATAGGCGCAGCGGGCATTTGGGTTATATTGAGGAGAAGTGGTGTTGGGGTTCTCTGGGGCTTCCCGTAGAGTTATCAGATTGGTCTTCAATAATTGTGGTAGAATTTGAGACAAGGTCATGTTGAGACGAGTGTACTGCCTCTGTGGTATTTCCACCCTTTGTTGATTGTTGCATTGTGGAGCAACTGTGGGTCTTGATATCACTACAACATTCACTGCTTAACGGTGTTCATGTCTGCTTCGGCCTGTCGGGTCGTAGACTGCACTAGCTTCTTTCTTACCGGTGAAAGGCTTCTTCACTGCACTTGATGAAGTATCCTTCTGTATCTTACCACTTCGGATTCCAGATTCTACTCTCTCTCTAGTCAAGATCAACTCAGTAAACCCAGATGACGAACTACCGATCAGATGAATGAAAAATGGACCAGACAGCGTCCCTAGAAACATGTCAACCAAATCCCTATCAGACAAAGGGGGTTAGACTCTTCCAGATAAGTCTCTCCACTTTTGAGCATAGTCCTTAAAATATTCACTTGCACCCATAGACATACCCTGAAGCTGAGTACGAGTGGGAGCAAGGTCGGTGTTGTACTGATACTGCCTGTAAAAAGCAGCAGCAAGGTCTTCCCAGTTTCGGACCTTGGCTCCTTCCAATTGATAAAACCATTCAAGTTGAGTCCCTGACAGACTATCTTGAAATAAGTGCACCCACAAATTTCTATCAGCAGTGTGGCGTAGGATTTTTCGGACATACGAGCGGAGATGGAGTTTTGGACAGGATACTCCATCGTATTTGGCAAAAATAGGAGCTTTGAACTTATGAGGGATCACCACTCCTGACACCAGTCTTAGTTCTCCGAAATCCAAACCAGGGATCTTCTGAATCTCCATAGCACTCAGACGGTCTTCTAGTTACTTGTACCTATCCTCGGCAGGAGGATATTGCTCATCATCAAAATCAGTATCATTATCAGAGATTACAGGACTGGGGCCTTTTTCTTCTTCTTGGTTCTCCCCTTCCTTGGATGAAAAGGACAGATCAGATTGTTGTTTCAACCTATCCCCAAACCTTTTGCCCATACTCAGAAGAACGACCTTCTTCTTCTTCTTCTTCTTCTTCTTCTCTTTCTCTTTCAGAATGAGAGCTTTCAAATCCTCTTGCCCTTTAGCCAAGCTCAAGAACATCTCTTGGAATTGGGCATTTTGTGCCTGAAGATCTTTGATAGCTTGATCGGAAGACATTTCTGCTGAAATAAACAGTGAAGAAGATGAGAAATCTGTAATGGTACCTGTGATGATGTGCATGATAATGGGATGTGTATGTAATGATTTCAAAGACTTTGGGAGATTTAAATTTTCAAACCAAAAATAAAACAAAACTTTATTAGATTAATTTGTAAAAAGGTTCAACAATGCCTTTGAGGCGTTACAAAGAAATAAACAGAAAATAAATCTAAACTAGAAAAAGCAAAATCATAAATCCCATGGACGCTTCCCCTTTGTGCTGATGTAGTCATTGATCGTTCTTTCATTCTCGAGTTGCCTAGTGAGCTTCAAGATCTTCCTTTCTTTCTCATGGTACTTTTCCCGATAAGTATCCCTTTCCTCTTTCAGCTGAATCCAAGACCTCTTCAATGCCCCAGGATCAGTGGGCATGTAAGGATAAAGGACTGTGTAAGGAATGCCTTCTTCATTTGTGGGCTCCACAATCACTGGTAACAGTGCTTCATAAGGCATCCCAAGTTTCTGGGCTCGAGCTTGGACCCACTGGAGATAAGGCTGCATAGGAAGGGAAGTCCTTGGTCCCAGCTTTTGGGGGTCAGATTTGTTCACCATGCCTCAAGCTCGTATAAACCTCTGGCGATGCTCGTCAATATCTTCCTTGTAGTCAAATGCAATATCCGTAAGAAGTAACTCATGGGGACCGCCTCTCCGATCACAACCAAAATGTCGCAGAGATAGACAAGGATTGTAGGTTATCCCTCCTCTGATTCCAAGCAATGGGACATTAGGGTATCCCCCACAATGATCAATGACAGTAATGCTTTCCATAACCCGAGAGCTCCAAAGAATGTTTGTATGGGCAAGTGACATTATCCTGTAAGACCATCCCAAACCTTCTTCATTCCTTAACACGGACTTAGGGAGGTGCAAAGTAAACCACCTCGCCAACAAAGGCATGCAACACATGAGAGTCCCTCTTTTATGCACAGTACGAGTATAGAGGGCGTGCAAAATATCACCCAGTAGAGTAGGCACGGCATTGCAAGACAGGAAGATCTTAATCGCATTCACATCTATAAAGGAATCTGGATTCGGGAAGAGAACCAAACCGTAGATAAGGAGAGCCAAGATATCTTCGAAAGCCTGAAAGTCCAAACTGTCCCAGAATAGCCAAGCTTGATCTATCAGAAATTTGGCTAAGAAACCTTCAACCCCGCTTCGTGTTTCCCAATTGGATACTACATCGGCCCTTTTTAGATGCAGAGCTGAAACAATATCTTCTGGTCTAGGAGTCTCTTCCATACCTGTGAAGGGAATCTGCTCAAGGATGGATATGCCCAGTAAGTGAGAAAACTCTTCCAAAGTGGGAACTAGCTGATAATCTGGGAAAGTGAAGCAATGATGCACAGGATCGAAGAACTGGAAAAGCACACTCATCATATGCTCATCAAACTTTGAGGTAACCAGGCTAAGAAGCTGACCATGTCTCTTAATGAATGAAGAGGTCTCAGAAACTCTTGAGACTAACTCTTTGAGTTGAGCAGGTATTTGCACAAATTTAAATCGGATGGTGTTTCTGCGCACGGAAGCCATAATCTGCAAAACAGAACAAAGATAAATCCCCTCGGTCTTTGAAATGGTTAGTATAATGAAGTATGCATGCTATGTTATGATGCATGATGTCATGATAAAAACAACACAGGTATAGCAGATAATAGGCATGGCAAAGGCAAACAAGTCACACAAAAGCCCTTAAGTTTAAGGCTTGCATGGGGTCAAAGGTATTACCCTCTTGAAGTTCAGTTGGTTTCAACCTGTTCTAGCAAAAGTAACCGGGTTCTAGAGGTTCTCAATATCACTGACCATCCTCCATCGGTCATGGTTTTAGCTCACGCAATCTTTTCTTGCAGCCGGAACTATCTCGAGAGTATGGTCTCAATGAGTGTAGCATCGAGTATCAACTAGTTCTCAGCTTTACACCGAGGCCGGTTATCTTACTACTTCCTAATGGCCAAGTTGGTCAATTACAGGTTTTAAGGTCAGTTGATGCTTAACGACACACATAGCCGCCCCGTATTCTCCTTGTTTCTCCACAAGGGATATCGGTACCAACCGATGTGCCCCATCAACGTAGCTACTGCTTCAACCGTATCGGTCTATGCCGTATAGTTCCCTCATAGTTTATTGCTACTTACCTAAAAGGTGTCCCCCAGATCTGGGTTAGGATCTATAGTAACTCCCAATACAAAACCTTTAAAAGTAAAGCAACCAAAACAAACAAGAGAAGTAATTTATAATGACCTAAATCCTAAGGTATACCCCACTTATTTTTCCCCAGCAGAGTCGCCAGTTCTGTGATACGGTGGCAGAACCGACTGTTTTTGAAAATGTTGTTTTGCGTTTGTGTTCGCAAAATGTCGCGGTAAGCAAGATTCGCCACTGACTTTTATTATATCCAACTAGAAAGGAAAAAAGCACAGAAAAATTCCTTTTTCGAGATTTTGAGTACGGGGGATAGATTATAGAAAGGGAAGGTATTAGCACCCTTTATATCCGTAGTTTTCTATGGGCTCTTAGGTACTTGCTCATCTTTTAAAATTGCTTGT
This sequence comes from Vicia faba, assembly GCA_948472305.1. Taxonomy (NCBI): domain Eukaryota; kingdom Viridiplantae; phylum Streptophyta; class Magnoliopsida; order Fabales; family Fabaceae; genus Vicia; species Vicia faba. Next base: position 1,227,638,573 of record OX451741.1, on the reverse strand, counting down.
GTATTTGTGTTTTGAAAAGTTATTGTTTTACTTCCTTTTAATCCTTGTTTCTGTCCTCAAGAGTGTTACGAAGTTGTTTTTGAAAAACTTTGTTTGGAAAGTGTAAGTGTGAAAAAGTTTATATTTGAGCAAGTACCTACTAGCATCTACCTACTCGAAAAAAGATTGTTTCTATACTCATTTCCTTTAGACAATGATATCCTACTATTGAGAAATAGGTAGCACCGTCGTTGGATTTGTAAGGGTCAATTTGTAAGGGACGTACGATCACTGAAGCAATGTTAGAACGTCTTAGTAATAACCCTAATATCTTAAGATCATATTCGTGGCAAGATTTCCAAGGCAACCTTTCCGAGGCAACCTTTCTGAGGCAACATTTTCGAACGGGACATTTGATCTTTGTTTAGACAAGAGGGCCACCACTAAAACACCCTATACTTAATGATCATTTATCGAAGGCAATTGAAGTGAGAGTATACCCTATGAGTGCGCATGTGCGAGTGATTTGATTTCAGTTATTATCTTTGCACATTAGGGTTTGCTAGCCATTTTAAGTTATCATGCAATCTTGCCATACAATCCTATTAACATACATCTAACAGTTAATATTTGCGAGAATTTAAAATGCGAGAAATAAAACCTAAGCTATTACAAGGCTTCGGGGTAGGGAATTAATTACATAGCCAAAAACCTGTAAAATGATAAATATAAGAAAATCCTAATTAAATTATTACATATCGTAAGCAGTTACATTAATATTGCAAAAATAATAAGTGCGCGCGATGAATTGAATGAAAAGTAATTAGGGTTTTGACCCCATCTAAACCTAATTGTTATTCAAAAGAAAGAATCAATTTTTGGTTGTTTTTTATTGTCTTGTGAAAATTAGATTTTAATAAATAAAACCTAATAACTAATTAATTAAAATTTAAGAAAAATAATTAAATCAACCTATTTTTGTATTTTTGGTTTTGAGAAAATAAAATAAAATTTAAATCAAGAACAAACCCTAATTTTTCTAATTAGTTTTAAATATATGAAAAAGTTAGAATTAATCCTAAATTAAATTAGACTAATATTAAATTAAATTTGATAAAATAAATAAAAACCTAATTCTAAATTTTGTGAAAATTGATTTTATGATTTTTTGTAGGTAAAAAAAGGTAATTTTGGTGTTGATAAAAAAAGCAGAATAACTAAAGAAAGGTAAATTAGAGAAAAATAAGAAATAACCCAAGGGCCTACTGTCAGCAGCTCTAGTCAGAGGATGGTGGTCCAGAGGATGATGGTCCAGAGGATGGTGGTCCAGAGGATGATGGTCCAGAGGATGGTGATTAGAGGATGATGGTACTGGGCATGTTCCTGGCTGGTGGACCCAGCAGATCATGACCAGAGGGTGTTTGATCTGGTCCTGGTTGATGGGTCCAGAAGATGTTCCTGAGAAAGTGCAGGCGCTGGATCTGGTGAATACAACGGGTAAAAATGCCAAAAGGTCACGCCTGGGATCGAATCCAGAATCATGAACTTCTGACTTCCTTCTTCTGACCAACTGCGCTGGGTGTTAGTTTATCAATACAATAGAAACAAACAAATAGATCATAACTATAGGCTTCTGGCCAGAATAAACGCACCAGCATTTAAACCGGCCAATAAAGTTGTGACACGCCATCGTCTACTTCTCTGGATCTGTCGTTTAAAACTTTGAACCTTTACCTACAGACATGGCGTTGTGGCTATAACCCTGTGCATTTAAGAAACTGCATACAAGCAATATAAATAAGATTCAAGACCATTGATCAACTGGGTTTAACCCTCTAATCACAATGGTCTCCTCCATTAGGGCCAATTGTTCCTGTATGAAAAATCCCTAAAAAACGAACCATGAACCCTAGCCATGGCAACTTGTTGTATAGTTAATGAAAACACAATTAAATATGACCATTAGCTTGCAAACATCATAAGGTTCAAGAATATATCACTGAATCGTGCTAAATGTGCCCAAATTATGATATACAAATTAAAAAAAAAAAGAGGAACCGCGTGACTCTTATAGTGTGTTTCAAGGCTTGAGGAATCTTGCTAATGATTGAATCTTGATCCTTGGATGTCCAACAAGTGATTGGGATGACTAGAATGCTTTGAATTGGTCTGGAACCTGGAAATTGATTCACAACTTTTGTTGAATTTTTGCAAGTTTTCTTTTTGTCCTTTACGCCTCTGATCCCCTTATTTTTGATTTGCAATTGTTCTCTATGTACCCTAGAATGAATTAGGGTTGCAAACTTGTATCAAATCTTCTCCAATTATGATGATTGAATCATGATTTGATCCTTATGCAAATCTTTCCAAATCAAGAATAATGCAATCTTTTTGTGTCCAAATTAGCCTTGCACAATTTGATCTCACTTCAGGCTGTGTAATAGACCTAAACATGCACAAAATCTCAAGATTTGATTAGTTTTTGATATTTTCATTATTTTATTTTGATTTTATTTGATTTAATTGAAATAAAATTAAAATAAATGACAAAAATAAAATAATGACCAGTGGGAAGGATCATGGATCGTGGGTCATGTTACAAACTCAATGCAAGCATAAAAAGCATGGCCCATTTAGCAAAAATTCCAATTTTGGACACATTTGACTTTTGGCAAATTTGCAAAAAGGGTCAACTTGGCCAATGCATAACTCCCTCAATTTTGACCCTAGAGAGGTGTTCTTTGACTTTTTAGAAAGCTTAATATGTCCTCTAAGCAAAACGTTTAGTTTCATCTCAATTGAGTCTTCCATGCTCATGTATGAAGCTTTGACCCAAAAGGTGTTTTTGTTGAATTTCCAAAATGACCTATAATGTCCATATTCATATCTTCCTGTGAGTGCATATTTTGAACTTGGGAGATGAAGATGAATTATAGTGAATTACATCCTATTAAAAATGAGCTTTGGATGGGTCATTTTTTATAAAGTATGAGAAAGTTATGCTTGGTCAAAGTTGAGTTGACTTTTCCTGCAAAACCCTAATTTAGCAACTTTTAGGTTTTGATGAATTGTGAGAAATCCTTGAGGAATCATGATCAACAATTTATCAAATGATGAATAATACTTCAAAATGAGAATGTTGACCAAAAATCTTGAAGTTTGACTGTATGTAGGCCACAGTTGACTTTTTCCCTAGCACAATCAATTTTCGGGTCTTTGAGCAATTGACTGAGCAAATTTCCTCTACAAGGCTTGAAACTTGACATGAATGATCTTGTGAACATATTAGGACAATGGTGAGAATTTTGGATCCTTTGGACTCAAGCATCTTGATGCAAACTGAAACCCTAATTTGAGGTAGACTGCCTTAGGAGAGAGTTTGTCTGGTCAACCCTTGGGCTTCCTTGAGCAATTTGAGGACCTCACTTGAAATGTATTGAAAAATATGGGAGGGAAAATTTTGGGGTACAACACTTGAAACCTCCCGGAAAGAGATGGAGGAAATTCTAAAGATCATAAAAAGAAGCAACTACAATGTAGTTGAGCAACTGGGGAAAACTCCATCTAAAATTTCCATGTTGGCTTTATTATTATGTTCTGAGGCACATGCAAAGGCCTTGGTAATATTCCTGAAAACTACCCATGTACCCCTGTAGCGATAAAAAATGTAGCAGGGTAAATCGGAGATCGAACTATTAATTAATTCGTCTCACAAAAGCAAGAGTCGCCACCGCGCTTTATTATTTCCAAGGGAAAAGGGAAAAGAGCGAAATAAAACCCTAAAATATGCAATGTAAAATAATACTTTAAAAGTAATGAAAATACAAGGCGTTTTGAAAAGAGGTCTTGAGTTCGGGTGTTGGTTATACAATGGTAAGGTATTAGCACCCAATGTATCTATAGTATTCTATAGGAACCTTTTGAAATATCTGTTTATTAAAATGTTTGTTTGATTAAAAATAAATTGTTTTGGCCAAAAATGGGTATGGACGAGTTTTTTTTGAAGATACGACGACCTAATGTCGAAGTTTTGACTTAAAAGGTGTGAGTTTTGAAAAAATTGGATATTTGGGAAAATTATCTTAAGTTTTTAAAATAATAAATGGAGGATGAATGAGGGTATTCGCACAATGTTTTTTTGATGACATGAAGTCGACCAAAATTAACAATTCCCTTGGATTTTGCAAGCAACAGGAAGATTAAAAAATAAAAGTATAAACACTCCAAGATTTTAAAGAAAACCAAAAGAGAAGCCATGGAATCGAAATTATCACAAACTCAACCAACATGTATCATGGGAGGAACATCATAAGGGGGGATAAATTCAAAGAGATAACTTACAAACTTATCAATAAAAGACTAGTTAAAAAACTAACAAAATTAACTAACATACTGACCAAATGAAATATCAAGATTTAAATAAATTATAAAACTAAACTAATTAATTGGGTTATAAACTGAAATCGAAATAAAGGTCCAGCATGGGACTGAAAACGAAATCGAACAACGCTTCCTTCGAACTCTCTTTTTTTTTCTCTTCGAACTCCCTCTTTCGAACTCTCTCTTTTCTCTTCGAACTCCCTCTTTCGAACTCTGTTTTTCTTTCTTTGAACTCCCTCTTTCGAATTCTGCTTTTCTTTCTTCGAACTCTGCCTGTCTCTCTTCGAACTCCCTCTTTCGAACTCTGCTTTTTCTCTTTGAACTCCCTCTTTCGAACTCTGCTTTTCTCTATTCGAACTCCCTCTTTCGAACTCTTCTTTTCTCTCTTCGAACTCCCTCTTTCGAACTCTCTCTTTCGAACTCTTCTAAAACGAAATCGAACAACACCAACAACGAATCCTGCTCCATCAATTCGAACTCTTCTCACTCTCTAGATCAAAAAACGAACAACAACACTGCTTCTGGTTTCGAACTCTTCCTAAATCAAAATGAACAACACCACTTCTACTAGTTTCTAACTCGAACAACAACACTGCTACTGGTTTCAAATTCTTTCTAAATCAGAACGAACAACACCACTGTTTCTAGTTCGAACTCTTCCTAAATAAAAAACGAACAACAACAATGTTTCTAGTTTTTTCATGCAGTTAAACATCAAATCAACAAGGTAACAAACATTCATGGCAAGAGAAACAACAATAACAAACTCAAAGGGTTCTGATTTTTTGAAACATCAACAACAAAAAATGCAGCAACAACAACTAGTTCACAACATATATCACTATAACAAGCATGGCAGCAGATTTTGAGAAAAAAAGTAGTAAGGAAACTTACAAGATCAGAGCAAGTCTGATGGTTTCGATTGATGAAATAATAGAGAAATCCAGAGATGAGGTAATATGCTTTTTTTTAATTCCTCCTGCTTCCAGAAACTGACTCGAAAATGTTGGTGTTGTTGAGTTTGTTGTTATGATTGGAGCTTGGTTCGAAATAGGCTTTAAGTTTGTGGTTGTGCCTGCAGTTCGAAACAGGCTTTGAGTTTGTGGGCTTGGAGGTTTTTTTACTGGTTTTAGGCAGGTTGGAGGAGCTTCTGTTTACAGTTTGTGGTTTTGGTAAGGAAGGCAGGCTTTGGTTTATGCAGGTTAGTGCTTGGTTCGAAACAGGTTTTGCAAGTGTGAGGAGGTTTCGATGCAGATTTGTGCTTCTGCAAGTTCGAAACAACTTTGAGTTATGCAGGTTTGACAAACTTGCAGGTTTTTGCTTGCAGTTTTGTGTTTTTCTCTTTTGTGAACTATCTCTTTTTCACGCTCTCTCTCTATGAACTGAACTTTTTCGATTGCCTACTGCCTGTTTATATAGTGAAACAAGAATGGGGTTTTGGGAGGGAATTTTGGTGAGTTTGAACAAATAGAATAATCGGATTTGATGCTTTTCTGATACAGTTTTGGTATGTGCCATTTGAGGCAATTCCTGGACTGATGTGCACAGGTTGTTGGTGGTGGAGGCAGCAGAGGATATGTCCGTTAGTCTTGGAATTACTTGCAGGGACCATGCAGTTTGGACGGATGTTGCGCAGCATGAGGACAGATTTGGACATATTTATAATAATCATAATATTAATAATAACAGCAATGACAATAATAATAAAATAACTGTTAGTAAAACTAATTGAAAATATAAGAGTGAAATAAAAAGATATTAAAATTTTTGAGTTTTTTCAAATAAAGTGATGCAAAATGTAAATTATATGTAACTGAGATTTTTTTTGATAATTTTAAATTAACATAAAGAACTTGGAAAATAAAATAAAAGAATGTTAAATTACTATTTTTTGAGATTTTTTTACTAAATTAAATCTAAAAGACTATAATTTTAACTTAAATGATACAAGAACAAAAAACTAAATGAAACTTAAGGAAACTAATTTTTTTTTGTATTTTGAATATTTTGAATAAAAAACATAAATAAAATGAAGATAGCATGAACTAAATATTTTTTTAGGATTTTCTCTTTATGAAAATAAGAATAAAAGAAAGATGATAAAAAATGAAAAAAAAAACATGATTTAATAAAGTCAGACAAAAAACCAGTTAAATTTCACTAAATTCACAATAATTTCTAACGTTCTATTTTTGCTGGATTTTCAAAGCATAATCATCTCTTGACTTGAAAAGAAAAGTTGTAGTTGTTGCAGAGGAGAATCATATGTAAAATAACCACTAAAAAATGTCGAAATTTGAAGAAGTTATGAATTTTTGAAATCTGACTCGAGAATTGGCAAAAATAGATCGAAACGCTTGTGAACGCTTGCTATGTAATAATGCAGATGGGAGGTGGTATCTTAGGTCAAAATTTGTGGTATGACAATTGCCCCTATTTAAGTTTCTTCTATCCGGAGATATGAAGATTAAAATCTTCGTCTCGACGAGATTGAAGGTACTTAAATACATAATACGCAAATTTTGCCCTAAGATTCCGCCATTATGTTTGTGATATGAATGTAGTATTTAAATTCACAGAGAATGATATTGTATCAGACAAGATAATGCTGGAGAAACCAAACACCAACAAAACACAGGAACATAGATTATACACTACTGGGGAAATGAGCCATCGACTTCAAATGATAGACTCTTGACGGCGAATAAAAATTTGAGAGAATACGACCTCTGACCCTAACAAAGAAAGCATCTTGCATAGGCCACAAAACAGATTATTGACCCAAAATAACAGTGAGTTCACAACTCAAGCTCAAAGATAGACAAAAGATGTACCAAGTTTGCTGATAATGGATTACCGACTTCCGAAGGTAAAGATTCATAACAAACTTCTCTGCGAGATTTCCCGAGAGATACCAATTAATGCTGAAACAATAATATGGTTGTAGATACACAAGCTGCTCAAATAAAGAAGCTGCCACTTGCTATCTTCCAAAAAATACCATGACATACAAGCTGCTCAAATAAAGAAGCTGCCACTTGCTGTCTTCCAAAAAAAACTATGACATACAAGCTGCTCAAATAAAGAAGTTGCCACTTGCTCTCTTCCAAAAATACTATGACATACAAGCTGCTCAAATAAAGAAGTTGCCACTTGTTGTCTTCCAAAAAAACTATGACATACAAGCTGCTCAAATAAAGAAGCTGCCACTTGCTGTCTTCCAAAAAAAACTATGACATACAAGTTGCTCAAATAAAGAAGCTGCCACTTGCTGTATTCCAAAAATAACCAATAACATACAAGCTGCTCAAATAAAGAAGCCGCCACTTGCTGTTTTCCGGAGAGAAAAAATAACGCACAAGCTGCTCATAAAGAGTTGCCACTTGTCGTTTTCCAAAAGAATAATAACGCACAAGCTGCTCATGAAGAGCTGCCACTTGCCGTTTTCTGAAGAAAAAATAACGCACAAGCTGCTCATGAAGAGCTGCCGCATGTCGTTTTCCGAAGGAATAATAACGCACAAGCTGCTCATGAAGAGCTGCCACTTGTCATTTTCCGAAGAATAATAACGCACAAGCTGCTCATGAAGAGCTGCCACTTGTCGTTTTCCAAGAGAATAATAACGCACGAGCTGCTCATGAAGAGCTGCCACTTGTCATTTTCCGAAGAAAAATAACGTACAAGTTGCTCATGAAGAGATGCCACCTGTCGTTTTCCAAAAGTTAATTCAGAAGAAAATTGCGATAAAATTTCCAGAGAATAAAATCTTCGTCAAAGGGAACCATGAATAGATCCTTCCCGAGGAGATCAAATACTTAAATGTGCAAAATAAATGCACCATTCGTCTAGGTTGCCTAGCTTGGAGAAAATCCCGAGATAGCCTATGCAAGAGACAACAACTCCCTCCAGGAATAAACTACAGAGAAGGAAGGCTAAATCAAAAAATTCGTCCACGAGGATTAGCTCAGTTGGGGAATTTAGAAAGGAAGCACATTTTCTGCCTAAGCTAACATTCTATTTGGAAAGAACATGTACATGGTCTTAATAAACATAAACAAGGTATACGACCCAAAATCAACGACAAATATGCATGCGTGATATAAGTGTAAATGAATGAATGAATGTTATGCTGATGAGACAGGAAGACGGAATATCTTGAAGATGATAAGATATCACAAAATAATAGATACTCGGCCAATCTTAAAGAGACGGAAGATAACTGGAACTGGAACCACAAAGCAACGTCAGAGCGTATCACGCTACAAGGTTCAAATCTTCTGGGGAGAAAAGTATTGAATCCAATCTTCTAACACCAATAGACCACTGGCATGAGACAAAGCGTACCACACTTCAGAAATCTGCTCAAACCAAAACAACACTTAACTGGAAAAGCTGGGGAGTCACCAAGCTTAGTACCCCTAGAAACAAAAGTTTACACTACCAACACCTCGTGACGATCTTGAAAGAAAACATGTTCATCATGTAAGGATAAATTGTTTTGCATTTCATGGCTTGACCAACCTCGGAACAACTGTTAATATTCCTTTCAGTATTCACGACACATTTTTTTAAAATAAGAATATTTTAAATAACTTTGTTTCAAATATTGCCATAAAATTAAAATTTTGCCCACAAAAGGTAAATGCTCAAATTTCATTAATAAGATGGTAGTCCGCTAACAACACGACTCCAACGGTTTACAAAAGTTTGGGAAATAGTACATGAAAGAAAGGGTTACACAAAAACAATGATCACTATTCTCCCTAACAACTTCGAATTCCGAAATGTGTTCAAATGCCACAACCGGTGTTACCAAAAGCCTGCCTAAGCGGCCCCTTCGGGTTTTCAACTTAGCAAACTGTCAACTCAAAACTAGGCGAAATACTTCTTGACTGCATCGGAGTTCACGGAGCGCGGGAGCTCTTCACCGTCCATATTTGTGAGAATCATGGCACCTCCAGAGAAAACTTTCATAACGACATATGATCCTTCATAATTCGGAGCCCACTTTCCCCTAGAATCAGGTTGGAAAGATAATATCTTCTTGAGCACAAGGTCACCTTCTCTGAACTCGCATGGTCGAACCTTCTTATCAAAAGCCTTCTTCATTCTCTGCTGATATAATTGACCGTGACACAACGCTGTCAATCTCTTCTCTTCAATTAAATTCAACTGATCATATCTACTTTGACACCATTCAGCTTCAGAAAGTTTAGCTTCCATCAAAACTCTCATGGACGGAATCCCAACCTCCACGGGGAGTACTGCTTCCATACCATAAACTAGGGAAAATGGGGTTGCACATGTTGAAGTTCGAACTGAAGTACGGTATCCATGTAAAGAAAACGGAAGCATTTCATGCCAATCTTTATAAGTTACCACCATCTTCTGGACAATCTTTTTAATGTTCTTGTTAGCAGCTTCAACTGCCCCATTCATCTTCGGCCTGTAAGGAGAAGAATTATGATGTTCAATCTTGAACTCTTCACAAAGCTCTTTCATCATCTTGTTATTCAAATTCGAGCCATTATCAGTGATGATCTTGCTCGGGATGCCGTATCGACAAATAATCTGATTCTTGATAAATCTGACTACCACCTGTCTGGTAAAATTAGCATAAGATGCTGCCTCCACCCATTTAGTAAAATAATCAATCGCTACAAAGATGAAACGATGACCATTTGAAGCTTTGGGTTCAATCATTCCAATCATATCAATGCCCCACATAGAGAAAGTCCAAGGTGAAGAGATAACATTGAGGAGGGTCGGTGGCACATGTATCTTGTCCGCATAAATCTGGCACTTATGACATTTCTTCACATATTTGCAGCAATCAGATTCCATTGTCATCCAATAGTAACCAGCTCTCAACATCTTTTTAGCCATTGCATGTCCGTTGGCAGGAGTACCAAAGGATCCTTCATGTACTTCTTGCATCAGCATGTCTGCTTCATGTCGGCCTACACATCTGAGTAGGACCATATCGTAATTCCTCTTATACAACACTTCTTCATTGAGGAAGAAACTGCTTGCCAATCTCCTCAACGTCTTCCTATCTTTATTGGATGCCCCAGGCGGTTACTCTTGAGTTTGAAGAACATGTTTAGTGTCATAGAACCATGGTTTGTCGTTGGTGACCTCTTCTACTAAGAACACATGAGCAGGTCTATCGAGGCGCATAACTCTGATTGTAGGCACATCGTTCCAACCATTCACTTGAAACATTGAAGACAAAGTAGCTAAAGCATCAGCCATTTGGTTTTCATCTCTAGGGATATGATGTAACTCCACTTTGTTGAAAAAGGTTAACAATCTTCTAGCATAATCTCTGTAAGGGATCAAACCAGGATGACGAGTCTCCCATTCTCCTTTAATTTGATTAATTACCAATGTCGGGTCTCCGTAAATATCAAGAATCTTAATCCTTATATCCACTGCTTCTTCGAGACCCATAATACATGCCTCATATAGCCATGTTATTCGTACAGTCGAACTTCAATCTCGCCGTGAACGGGATATGAGTACCTCGGGGAGTGATAATGATTGCCCCAATTCCATTTCCATAAGAATTCACAGCTCCGTCAAATATCAAACCCCAACGGGATTCAGGATCAGGTCCTTCTTCAAGTAACGGCTCTTCACAATCTTTAGCTTTCAAGTACATAACATCTTCATCCGGGAAGTCAAACTTGATGGATTGATAATCTTCAATTGGTTGGTGAGCCAAATGATCGGCTAAAATACTCCCTTTGATTGCTTTCTGAGTGTGATACTCAATGTCATATTCAGATAACAACATCTTCCAGCGGGCTATTCTTCCAGATAAGGCGGGCTTCTCAAAGATATACTTGATCGGATCCATTTTGGAGATCAACCAAGTGGTGTGGTTAATTATATACTGGTGCAGACGGCGAGCAGCCCAAGCTAAAGCACAACAGGTCTTCTCAAGCATTGAGTATCGAGACTCACAGTCTATGAATTTCTTACTCAGATAATATATGGCATGTTCCTTTCTTCCAGTCTCATCTTTTTGACCAAGCACACATCCCATGGAATCTTCCAATATGGTCAGGTACATAATCAAAGGTCTTCCTTCCACCAAAGGAATCGAAATAGGAGGTTCAAGTAAATATTCCTTGATGCTATCAAAAGCTCTCTGACAATCCTCTGTCCACACACATCCTTGGTTCTTTCGGAGAAGCTTGAAAATCGGCCCACAGGTAGCAGTCATATGAGATATAAATCTAGAAATATAGTTCAGTCTCCCAAGGAATCCTCTTACTTTTTTTTCCGTCTTGGGTGTGGGAATTTCCTGAATAGCTTTGAATTTATCAGGATCTACCTCAATACCTTTCTGACTGACAATGAAACCCAAAAGTCTTCCAGAACGAACACCAAAAGTGCACTTGTTGGGATTCAGACGGAGTTTATACTTTCTCAAACGCTGGAATAACTTCAATAAATGTTCCAAATGATCCTCTTCAGTTTGCGATTTGGCAATCATGTCATCTACATATACTTCTATCTCTTTATGCATCATATCATGGAACAAAGCAGTCGTGGCCCTTTGGTATGTTGCACCAGCATTCTTCAAACCAAACGACATTACCCGATAACAAAATGTTCCCCAAGGTGTAATGAAAGTTGTCTTCTCCATATCTTCTGGTGCCATCTTGATTTGATTATAACCAGAGAAACCATCCATGAAATAAAAGACTTTGAACTTTGCATTACTTTCGACCAATACATCAATGTGTGGTAATGGGAAGTCATCCTTTGGGCTAGCTCTATTCAGATCTCTATAGTCTACACACATCCGAACTTTGCCATCCTTCTTAGCAACAGGCACTATATTGGCTAACCATTGAGGATAGACCGATGTAACAAGGAAGCCTGCATTAATTTGCTTTTGAACTTCTTCTTTGATTTTGTCAGCCATATCAAGACGAGTCCTTCTCAACTTCTGCTAAATCGGCGGACATTCAGGTCTCAACGGTAAACGATGCTCCACAATATTGTTATCCAAACCTGGCATATCTTGGTAGGACCAAGCAAACACGTCAAAATACTCTCTGAGAAGCTCCAACATTTTCTCTTTGACTTCTGGGATAAGCAATGCTCCGACCTTAACTTCCTTTCTATCTTCTTCATCACCCAAATTGATCACCTCTATAGGCTCTTCAAACGGCTGAAAAGTCTTTTCATCATGCTCAAGCAAACGGGAAATTTCATCAGGAACTTCTTCACTATCTTTTTCCTCGGCTCTGAACACAGGGAATTCAAAGTTGGGAGGGGGCATAGGATCATTGTTTTCAATGGTTAAGTCATGGATTAATCTGCACATATGATTGTGCTTTATTTTAGAAATCGATTTGTTCAAATAAAACAAAAAGTTATTATATTTTCCTATTACTACTAATTAATTTTCATTACTATTTCCCAGAAAAAGTGAAAAATAAAACAGTAGTGGACAAAATAACATTTTTATTCATGATTGGCAATACTTGAAACAAAGAGCCCATACATTTTCTCTTTTGCCTTGGGCAGAGCAAAAGGATTTATTTTCAACATAGCCCGACACAAATACTCTTCGCCTTGGGCAGAGCGAAAGTTTTTTTCAAAAATAAAACAAAACATTACTCAGAAATGTGCATCACAACAGGAACATCAACAGCAATCCAGTTCTGGCAAACCACTCCATGCGTTACAAAGTCTAGTTCTAGAAAACATGTGAAATGGAATGTTGGATGATGCATGATATGCGATGCAAATGATCGTTCATTTTGATAGTTTTTCAAGGAACTTCAATAATTTTGCACACATCAATGGTAAAGGAATTTGGAACAACAAAGACTTATTTCATTAATCAAAAGAGGTAAATTACAACTTACAACTTTGGAACAGCAAAACAATAAATTACAACCTTGGGACAACAACCCAATAATAAAAGCAGTAAATTACAACTTTGGAACATGAAGCCCATAATAAAGTAATAAATTACAACTTTGGAACATGAAGCCCTTTTACAGAGTTTTACAAAATGACATCAGTAAAAATAAAACTAAGAACTAAAGATCACTCAGAATCAACTTCAAGTGTTTCTTCTTCCAAACTCCATAGTACCTGAGATATCTGCAAAAATAATTCTTAAGTTCCTTGAAAAACAATTTTTTTACAAAAAATGTTGATGGATGCATGGATGAATGATAATGCAACAGTTACACACAGGTTCACAAACATGGGGTTCAAAGGTTCAACGTTTCGTGCATGGGGTCAAGGGTAGAGCCCCCCAAAGGTATGTACTAATGGTTTAATCACACCTGTAAGATAAGGTTCTAAGAGTTCCCGGAGTCTACGTTCCTCCTTCGGATATTACCAACGTCTTGATTACTCAATAATTAGCAATATTCTCAAGAGAAACTCATCCGAGCGTAGCATCGCGTAACAACTACTTCCGGATTACTCCGTTATAATCTCCGCGCTACACCTAAAAGGCCAAGATGGGTTAGGGTTCTACGGTTCTCAGCTTCTCTGGCTCCCAGGTCGAAAATAATAATGTCTTCCCGATTACTAGGTAAACAAGTATTACGTTCAAAAGGGCCTTCCACTGAGTGGGGGATTTAATGCCTCCTTCTTCGGGATTACTCCCTCAAAGTTAACATGACTATACCGCCCGTCCTATTCTTAAGTGTAACTTAATCCGCGTATAGGATTCGTCCTTTGCAAAAAACCCAAACAACCCCAATACAAACACATAATCAAACAAATCAAATAATAATCAAACAGATAAAACAAACTAGGCTTAACCTACTTAGGGATGGACCAGCAAGAGGTCAATCTGTCCCCAGCAGAGTCGCCAATTCTGTAGCGATAAAAAATGTAGCGGGGTAAATCGGAGATCGAACTATTAATTAATTCGTCTCACAAAAGCAAGAGTCTCCACCGCGCTTTATTATTTCCAAGGGAAAAGGGAAAAGAGCGAAATAAAACCCTAAAATATGCAATGTAAAATAATACTTTAAAAGTAATGAAAATACAAGGCGTTTTAAAAAGAGGTCTTGAGTTCGGGGGTTGGTTATACAATGGGAAGGTATTAGCACCCAATGTATCTATAGTATTCTATAGGAACCTTTTGAAATATCTGTTTATTAAAATGTTTGTTTGATTAAAAATAAATTGTTTTGGCCAAAAATGGGTATGGACGAGTTTTTTTTGAAGATACGACGACCTAATGTCGAAGTTTTGACTTAAAAGGTGTGAGTTTTGAAAAAATTGGATATTTGGGAAAATTATCTTAAGTTTTTAAAATAATAAATGGAGGATGAATGAGGGTATTCGCACAATGTTTTTTTGATGACATGAAGTCGACAAAAATTAACAATTCCCTTGGATTTTGCAAGCAACATGAAGATTAAAAAATAAAAGTATAAACACTCCAAGATTTTAAAGAAAACCAAAAGAGAAGCCATGGAATCGAAATTATCACAAACTCAACCAACATGTATCATGGGAGGAACATCATAAGGGGGGATAAATTCAAAGAGATAACTTACAAACTTATCAATAAAAGACTAGTTAAAAAACTAACAAAATTAACTAACATACTGACCAAACGAAATATCAAGATTTAAATAAATTATAAAACTAAACTAATTAATTGGGTTATAAACTGAAAATGAAATAAAGGTCCAGCATGGGACTGAAAATGAAATCGAACAACGCTTCCTTTGAACTCTCTTTTTTTTATCTTCGAACTCCCTCTTTCGAACTCTCTCTTTTCTCTTTGAACTCCCTCTTTCGAACTCTGATTTTCTTTCTTTGAACTCCCTCTTTCGAACTCTGCTTTTCTTTCTTCGAACTCTGCTTTTCTCTCTTCGAACTCCCTCTTTCGAACTCTGCTTTTTCTCTTTGAACTCCCTCTTTCGAACTCTGCTTTTCTCTCTTCGAACTCCCTCTTTCGAACTCTGCTTTTCTCTCTTCGAACTCCCTCTTTCGAACTCCCTCTTTCGAACTCTGCTTTTCTCTCTTCGAACTCCCTCTTTCGAACTCTCTCTTTCGAACTCTTCTAAAACGAAATCGAACAACACCAACAACGAATCCTGCTCCATCAATTCGAACTCTTCTCACTCTCTAGATCAAAAAACGAACAACAACACTGCTTCTGGTTTCGAACTCTTCCTAAATCAAAATGAACAACACCACTTCTACTGGTTTCTAACTCGAACAACAGCACTGCTACTGGTTTCGAACTCTTTCTAAATCAGAATGAACAACACCATTATTTCTAGTTCGAACTCTTCCTAAATCAAAAACGAACAACAACACTGTTTCTAGTTTTTTCATGCAGTTAAACATCAAATCAACAAGGTGACAAACATTCATGGCAATAGAAACAACAATAACAAACTCAAAGGGTTCTGATTTTTTGAAACATCAACAACAAAAAATGCAGCAACAACAACTAGTTCACAGCATATATCATTATAACAAGCATGGCAGCAGATTTTGAGAAAAAAAGTAGTAAGGAAACTTACAAGATCAGAGCAAGTCTGATGGTTTCGATTGATGAAATAATATAGAAATCAAGAGATGAGGTAATATGATTTTTTTTTAATTCCTCCTGCTTCCAGAAACTGACTCGAAAATGTTGGTGTTGTTGAGTTTGCTTTTATGATTGGAGCTTGGTTCGAAATAGGCTTTAAGTTTGTGGTTGTGCCTGCAGTTCGAAACAGGCTTTGAGTTTGTGGGCTTGGAGGTTTTTTTACTGGTTTTAGGCAGGTTGGAGGAGCTTCTGTTTACAGTTTGTGGTTTTGGTAAGGAAGGCAGGCTTTGGTTTATGCAGGTTAGTGCTTGGTTCGAAACAGGTTTTGCAAGTGTGAGGAGGTTTCGATGCAGATTTGTGCTTCTGCAAGTTCGAAACAACTTTGAGTTATGCAGGTTTGACAAACTTGCAGGTTTTTGCTTGCAGTTTTGTTTTTTTATCTTTTGTGAACTATCTCTTTTTCATGCTTCCCTCTATGAACTGAACTTTTTCGATTGCCTACTGCCTGTTTATATAGTGAAACAAGAATGAGGTTTTGGGAGGGAATTTTGGTGAGTTTGAACAAATAGAATAATCTTATTTAATGCTTTTCTGATAGTTTTGGTATGTGCCATTTGAGGCAATTCCTGGACTGATGTGCATAGGTTGTTGGTGGTGGAGGCAGCAGAGGATATATCCGTTAGTCTTGGCATTACTTGCAGGGACCATGCAGTTTGGACGGATGTTGCGCAGCATGAGGACAGATTTGGACATATTTATAATAATCATAATATTAATAATAACAGCAATGACAATAATAATAAAATAACTGTTAGTAAAACTAATTGAAAATATAAGAGTGAAATAAAAAGATATTAAAATTTTTGAGTTTTTTCAAATAAAGTGATGCAAAATGTAAATTATATGTAACTAAGATTTTTTTGATAATTTTAAATTAACATAAAGAACTTGCAAAATAAAATAAAAGAATGTGAAATTACTATTTTTTGAGATTTTTTTACTAAATTAAATCTAAAAGACTATAATTTTAACTTAAATGATACAAGAACAAAAAACTAAATGAAACTTAAGGAAACTAATTTTTTTTTTGTATTTTGAATATTTTGAATAAAAACATAAATAAAATGAAGATAGCATGAACTAAATATTTTTTTAGGATTTTCTCTTTATGAAAATAAGAATAAAAGAAAGATGATAAAAAATGAAAAAAAACATGATTTAATAAAGTCAGACAAAAAACCAGTTAAATTTCACTAAATTCACAACAATTTCTAACGTTCTATTTTTGGTGGATTTTAAAAGCATAATCATCTCTTGACTTGTAAAGAAAAGTTGTAGTTGTTGCAGAGGAGAATCATATGTAAAAGAACCACTAAAAAAATGTCGAAATTTGAAGAAGTTATGAATTTTTGAAATCTGACTCGAGAATTGGCAAAAATAGATCGAAACGCTTGTGAACGCTTGCTATGTAACAATGCA
Source organism: Vicia faba (assembly GCA_948472305.1). Lineage (NCBI taxonomy): Eukaryota > Viridiplantae > Streptophyta > Magnoliopsida > Fabales > Fabaceae > Vicia > Vicia faba. The sequence continues at coordinate 1,227,621,193 of OX451741.1, read as the reverse complement.
GATGGGAGGTGGTATCTTAGGTCAAAATTTGGGGTATGACAACCCCAAGAAACATTTGTCGATCAGTTCTAAGACTATGTAGCCAGCTCGACTGCAGATAATGGTTTTGGTTTCTCAGATGCTGATTTAACGCCAAGAGGGAGGAAACATAATGAAGCATTGCATATCTCAGTGGAATGCAGGGGCACAACCTTGGCTCATGTTTTGGTGGACATCGGTTCGTCTCTGAATGTATTGCCTAAAAAGGCTCTTGATAGGCTTGACTGTGAGGGATTGACTTTGAAACCAAGCAACATAGTAGTGAGGGCCTTTGACGGCTCAAAAAGGATGGTGCATGGGGAAGTGGACATCCCCATAAAGGTTGGAACCCAAACATTTGATTCAACTTTTTATGTAATGGATATTCGCCCTTCATATTCCTACTTGCTAGGCCGAACATGGATTCATAATGTCGGCGTCGTTAGTTCTATGTTGCACCAAATGCTGAAATATCCGGTTCAAGGGAAGATCATCACTGTTCACGGAGAAGAAGATTATATGGTCAGCCATCTAAATTCCTTCAAATATGTGGAGTTAAATGGTGAATTTACTGAAACTCCATTCCAACACTTTGAAGAAGTCCCGCAAGATATGGTAGTTACCAAGGTTGTGTCTCAAGTTCCCAAAATCACAAGGCCTCCACTCAAGATGTCATCTTTGAAGGATGCCAAGGCAGTGATAGAAGAAGGTGGGTGCACTATTTGGGGACAACTCCTAGATATCCCATACAAATCTGACAAATTTGGTCTGGGTTTCACTTCATGTGCCCAGAAGGTTGTACGTCGCGCTCGTGTCAGAGGACAACCCTTGAAGATTAGCAACCACCAAGTCCACATCGTGGAGGATGATGAAGACAGCTACAACCTAGAGGATTGGATTTTCCCAGCTGTCAGTGGAGGGCTCAGCAACTTGGAGGCTAGATACTTTATCCCAATCACTTTTATCCCACAGTAATTTGTCTTTACATTTTGTTGGATATGTAATATTAAAACAATTCATACTTTTAAAACCTTGTGTCTTATCTGAGGCACAATGGTCCTTTTGTAAGGGTTATTATCTCATTTCCATATGACATCAATGAATCATGGACGTTTTTGCATACAAACTTTGTGCTCATTGTTTTTCTTTTTTACATTTTCATTTCTTTCAAAGATAGCTATACTCTTACACACACTCACACTCACAATGCAGGTCTACATCCATTCGGGATCCCATAGGTAACGATTCTGCTATGGCGTTTTGTGACTCTAAAAATCTAATCTACCAAGCCGAAGACGAAGGTGAGGAAGATTGTGAAGTACCAGGGGAACTCGCCAGGTTACTGCAACAAGAAGAGAGGACCATCCAGCCCCACGAAGAACTGGTGGATACAATCAACCTAGGTACCAAAGAAGACAAAAGGGAAGTCAAGGTGGGTGCCAATCTGGAACCCAGTGTCAAAGAGCATTTGATTCAGTTTCTACACAAGTATGTGGAGTCTTTTCCTGGTCGTATGAAGACATGCCGAGACTTGATGCAGATATTGTGGTACATCGTCTACCAACAAAAGAAGATTTCCCACCGGTGAAACAAAAGGTCTGTCGTATGAGACCAGATATGTCGAAGAAGATTAAAGCAGAAGTCATGAAACAATTCAACGCTGGATTCTTGGTCGTCACTTCCTATCCGCAGTGGGTTGCCAATGTTGTTCCCATGCCCAAAAAGACGGCAAGGTACGAATGTGCGTGGACTATAGATATTTGAATAAGGCAAGCCCTAAGGATGATTTCCCACTTCCCCACATTGACATCCTAGTTGACAATACGGCATAGCACAAAGTGTTTTCCTTCATGGACGGTTTCTCAGGTTACAACCAAATCAAAATGGCGCCTGAGGACATGGAGAAAACAACCTTTGTCACCCCGTGGGGCACATTCTGCTACAAGGTTATGCCATCCGGACTGAAGAATGATGGGGCAACCTATCAGTGTGCCATGGTAGCTCTATTTCACGACATGATACATCACGAAATAGAGGTCTATATGAACAACATGATAGCTAGATCTCAAACAGAAGAAGAGAATCTTGATCACTTATAGAAACTGTTTGAGAGACTAAAGAAATACAAGCTGAGGTTGACCCGAATAAGTGCATATTTGGGGTGAGGTCTGGTAAACTCCTAGGTTTTATTATCAGCAATAAAGGTATTGAAGTAGATCCCGCCAAGGTGAAAGTGATGCAAGAGATGCCTGCTCCTCGTACTGAGAAGGAAGTCAGAGGATTCTTGGGACGTTTGAACTACATTGCCAGATTCATTTCTCACCTAACAGCTACTTGTGAACCAATCTTCAAATTGCTGAAGAAGGATCAAGTAGTCAAATGGAATGATGAGTGCCAAACTGCCTTCGACAAGATCAAGGAGTACCTACAAGAGCCTCCTGTTTTGATGCCACCAGTCGAGGGAAGACCATTGATCATGTATCTAACTGTCTTGGAAAATTCAATGGAGTGTGTGTTGGGGCAGCATGACGAGTCTGGCCGAAAAGAGCATGATATTTATTACCTGAGCAAAAAGTTTACCGACTGTGAAACAAGATATTCATTACTCGAGAAAACTCGATGTGCTCTGGCATGGACTGCTCGTCGGCTAAGACAGTATATGCTGACTCATACTACCTTGTTGATATCTAAAATGGATCTAATAAAATACATCTTCAAGAAACCTTCCCTCTCTGGGAGAATAGCAAGATGGCAGATGATCCTGACAGAATATGACATACAGTATACTACCCAGAAAGTAATAAAGGGCAGTGCACTAGCTGATCACCTTGCTCACCAAGTTGTAGAAGACTACCAGTCCATGAAGTTCGAATTCCCGGATGAAGACATCATGATGGTAAACACCTGTGAAGAATTCAGGCCATTTGACAGACCTGAACAAAGATCCCGATGGACCCTGGTGCACTCAGCAATGGTATTGGTGTTGTACTCATATCTCCTGAAGGATGTCACATTCCCTTTACGGCAAGACTCTACTTCAACTGTACAAACAACATGGCAGAATGTGAAGCATGCATCTTTGGTCTCAAAGCTGCCATAGATTTGGGGATCAAATCCTTGAATGTATTCGGAGATTCAAGTTTGGTCATTAGCCAGATCAAAAGGGAACGGGACACCAAACACCCTAACCTTATCCCTTACAAAGAACATGTGTTGACATTAATCCCACACTTTGATAAGATTACCTTCGAGCATTTCCCGCGAGAAGAAAATCAGCTAGCAGACGCGCTAGCCACAATGTCATCCATGTTTAAACTCAAATGGGATAACAAGGCTCCCCAGATGACCATTAAACAAAGGGATGAACCAGCTCACTGTCACGAGATTAATACTGAAGAAGTAGTGGACCAGCCTTAGTTTCACGAAGTCAAGAGGTATCTCGAGGTTCAAGAATATCCTGAAGGAACTTCAGTCAATGATAAGAAGTTCTTAAGGAGATTCTCTACTAAGTTCTTCCTTAGTAATGGAATTATCTAGAAACGCAACCATGACTCTGTGTTACTTCGGTGCATAGACAAGGTTGAAGCGGAAAAGATCATGGTTGATCTACATGAAGGCACTTTGGGCACCCATTCCAGTGGGTATACAATGGAAAAGAAAATCCTACGGGTGGGCTATTACTGGTGTACCATGAAAGCATATTGCTATCAACACTCTCGAACTTGACATAAGTGTCAGATCTATGCTGACAAGGTGCACATACCTCCGGTTCCTATGAATGTCTTGACGACTCCTTGGCCCTTTACTATGTGGGGCATCGATATGATTGGGGAAATCAAACCAACAACCTCCAACCGCTTCATCCTAATGGCCATTGACTATTTTACAAAGTGGGTTGAGGCAGCCTCCTTCGCTTCCGTCACCAAGAATGTGGTAGCCCGTTTCGTCAAGCAGAATCTCATCTGCCGGTACAGTATCCCGGAGAGGATCATCACAGGCAATGGTACGAATCTAAACAATACTATAATCACCGCCCTGTGCGAGCAATTCAAGATCCAGAATCACAATTCTTATCCTTACCGGCCAAAGATGAACGGTGTTGTCGAAGCAGCAAATAAGAACGATAAAAAGATCATACAAAAAATGACAGTCACATATAAAGACTGGCATGAGATGCTACCATTCGCTCTCCACGGGTATCGTACCATAGCTCGCACATCAACCGGGGCAACACCCTACTCTCTGGTATATGGCATGGAGGTTGTCTTGCCGATTGAGGTCCAGATCCCCTCTCTGAGAATTGTGAAGGATGCAGGGCTGAACGAAGAAGATTGGATCCAGACTCGACTTGATCAACTAAACTTGATTGATGAGAAAAGGCTTACTGTTGTCTGTCATGGTCAAATGTATCAAAAACGGATGATCAAGGCTTTCAACAAAAAGGTCAGACGCCAAGTATATCAAGTCGTGGATTTAGTGATCAAGTGTATCATATTTCCGCAAGGTGATCCCAGGGGCAAATGGACTCCTACATACGAAGGACAATTTGTGATCAAAAACATATTCTCTGGTGGAGCAATGATATTGACCACCATGGATGGCGACGATCTGCCACACCCTGCGAACGCAAACATAGTCAAAAGATACTACACATAAGAGACCCGCTAGGTTGACACACCTAGGAAAAACAAGGGCATCTCGGCGAACCAAAAGGTTCAGGCAAAAATTAGGGATAAAACAAAAAAAATATGTACACCCGGCAAGTTGAAAACCCGAAAGGGCAGCTTGGGTAAAAAAGGGTTTCCCGGTGGACCGAAAACCCGAAAGGGAGGTCTAGGAAATAGTTAGGGAATTAAAGCGTATGACTATGTCCCGTTGGATCACCTTATGGGAAACCTGACAAACTCAGAGGTTCTGATCAATTCAATCAGTTTCGGACAAGGAAACAAACAGACAAGATGCTCAGAGATACGAAGGCTATAGCGTAATGGGAACCCCATGGGACTATTTCACATATCTATCTTTTCTTTGTATCAAATTTTCATTTTTTTTACGATGGCATTCTCTTACTAGAATGTTTGTCTCGTTGTACAAAAATACTTACTCAAAGTCAATACAAAGATATTCCTTTGGAGGTGCAAAACTACCTGTTTTTCTTTACTCTTGTGTTTTGTTTACAAAAACGTACAATGATTTATTTTTGAACATGTGCATTTGAACATAATGACTGTTTACAAATGAACAAAATAGAAAGACAATCACTGATGGCTTTAAGAGATAGGGAAATCTCTCTAAGATATTTCCATAAATCCCCCACAGTGTGCAGATTAATCCCCAGCGGAATGAAGCCTCCAGCTATCAATCCCCAGTAGAAGTCGAACAATTTCTCAGGATTCCCCAACAGACTTTTACAAGCAGTACACAGCATTTCCCTTGCAACAGAGTTTATTTCTCTAAACAGAAATTCATCAACACTTTGACTTCACTACATGAAGACTTACACTCCATGTTCCTCAGCAGCAGTCAGGGATTTATTTTCCCCAAGCCAACAATCGTGCAGCAAATTAGCTCATATACGCATACATCGCATCCATATATAATAAACATTCATAACACGAATGCATTATACCATGCATTTCATACCACGTGACTTTGCATTTTAGCTAACATTTTACCCTTTGCGGGATAGGGTTAACAGCTACCATTAACAATGTTCAAAGTTTTCAAATACAGTTCAGATACACTTCAGACACGGATGCCATTCTGATACTCATTCAGAATGCACTCTCCAGATACAGTTCAGATACGTTCCAGACACGGACGCCATTCTGATACTCATTCAGATTCAGCTTTCAGATACAGTTCAGATACGCTCCAGATATGGACGCCATTCTGATACTCATTCAGATTCAGCTTTCAGATACAGTTCAGATACGGATGCCATTCTGATACTCATTCAGATTCAGCTGTCAAATATAGTTCAGATACGCTCCAGACACGGACGCTATTCTGATACTCATTCAGCTTCAGCTTTCAGATATAGTTCAGATACGCTCTAGATACAGACGCCATTCTGATACTCATTCAGATTCAGCTTTCAGATACAGTTCAGATACGCTTCAGATATGGACGACATTCTGATACTCATTCAGATTCATCTTTCAGATAAAGTTCAGATACGCTCCAGAGACTAACGCTATTCTGATATTCATTCAGATTCAGCTTTCAGATACAGTTCAGATACACTCCATACACGGACACCATTCTGATACTCATTTAGATTCTCTTTCAGATTCAGCAATCACTTTTGGATGGCATCTACAAGCCCATCTCCAACAAATTTCGATCATCCCTCTAAATGGCATCTTTAAGCCCATTATCTACACAGTCAGCTAACATATCATCGAGTGCAAATTTCTGGGCACTTTAGTGTTCAATCATCTTCCACCTTCAAGTCATGAATGGCAGGCTTTCCAATCTAACTCTTCAGGTTTAAGAAGATTGAACAGGGGCAGCTGTTGTACCCCAAAATTTGCCCTCTCATTTTTCAAGGCTTTTCTCACAAGGATTCTGAAAGTTTAAGCTTGCACAAATACATTGGGATTTTTCAGTACCAAGATTAAAAGGAAACTGTCAAAAAGGGAGAAATCACATAAAAATAATATTTTGACAAAATTTGGAGAAATACAAGTGTTCTTCGATTCAGCTCCTTCGATTGGCCTTTTAGCCTCTTTTTATGCAACTTTGGCTTGCATCTTTCAATTTGGTGTGGGCCTCTGGCACATTGGTTTGGATTCACAAGGCACAAATCCCCCTGTAAGTCTCCTTCGATTCCAAGTCAAAAGTCTTCCTTTTAGCATCCTTCGATTTGCACTTTTGCCCCATATATGCCTCTTTCGAATCTGGACATTTTGGCCTCCTACATCACACCTTTCGTTTGGGCATTTTGTTTCCCTTCATGCAAGTTTTGTTTAAACAAAGATCTTTTGCATGTTGGCATGAAGTCACAAGGCAAAGAGCCTCCTTCGATTCCAAGGGAAAAAGCCTCCTTTTGGCATCCTTCGATTTCACATTTAAACTTCTTGCATGCATCTTTCATTTGGCTTTGTGGCCTACTTCAATAGTAAGTTGGGGTTACGTACTTCATTTGGGCAGGAAATCTCCTTCAATGCAAGTTTAATCCATAAGCTTCGTTTGGGCATTTTGCTCCCTTCGAAGCAGTCTTCTTTAGTACATTGCTAGAACCCTTCGACACAAATGGCAAAAAGAATTTTGAAAGAACACTGACCAAATCTATGGGCCATGCTACATGATCTTACTTTATAGGATTTAATGCTTGTACTTCACTCCATGATTAATTGCTTACATTTTGGATTAAGTTATTATCCAGGTGATTAAGCCTTTGCCCAAAAGTTGTTTTTTATGAAAGTGAACTTGCTAGTACAAATCCTGTTTCAAGCCCATGCTTTGCTTAAATCCTGTTTGTGCTTCACCATAAGTCAGGGAAGTTAGCCCCTTTTAACTAACAACTTTAGTACTTCACCTTGGGATCTTGGAAAATCTGACATAGCTTAATATTCACGTTTTAGCCAAGCCACATCTTTGTTCAAACTCCCAAACCTTTTCTCTATAAATAGAGAAACCATTAACAAAGAAATGGTCTAGACTTTTGCTAAGAGAGAAAAAAATCATAAAAATCCTCAAGCACTCAAACTCTCCAATATTCTCAAACTCTTCAACATTCCCAAACCTTCAAAAATATAAGATTTGTTTTCACAAAAAAAACCTCAGTAGTGTACCTCTCGATTTACTTCCCCCAAACTGTAGCGTAATAACCTTCAATTCACTTATCACCATCATATATTCTCTTTCGATTCAGTGACTGCCCAAACCAAGCAGTATATGAACTAGCTTCAAGAATATCCCAACGAAGCTCCCTACATCATCAAAGAAGTCACCCATAGCTCTTTCAATTAAGCACTTCAAGAGATAAGTTCTCTCTAAACTTGGAACTCTTTCATTTAAATATCATGTGCACATGCCAATAAAAAAATGTAGATATTTCTAGACCATGTTTTAGCTTTCGATTCTGACTGCCCATATGCTGAAAACTCAACCTTAATTAGTTATGCTTGGACTTTGAGACCCATTGGTTTCTGTGTTAACCCCTGGACTGTAGTTATGTTTGGATGTTGCATTTTAAAGAACTTAAGACAAGTTTGTTGTACCCTTCGATTGGCTAGCTGCACAAGCCTTTCGAATCATAATCTGAGGGCCTAGTATGCTTACAAGGAGTCAGCAAGGAGCATGTGGCAAAGCCAGAACCTTGTTGTTTCTAAGCCTCAGACGAAAGACAGAACCTTGTTGTTTCCAGGCCTCAGACAAAAGACAGAACCTTGCTTCCTCCAAGCCTCAAACGAAAGACGGAACTATGCTGACTTCCAGGCCCAGACAAAAGGCGTTCCCACACTAATTCCAACCCCCAGTCGAAGGAGACAGAAAGTTAAATCGAAGGGCATGACTCCACTGACTCCAGGCCCCAAATTGAAGTAAGCCAAAAAACAAAGAATCGAAGGGCGTTTTTGCCTGAATCAAAAGACCCATTTTTCTTACTTTTATTTTATTTTTGCCTTTATATTTTCATGCTATTCAATATGGTTGTAATAATGTAGGATTTTGTATTTTTGCATTTTTATTACTTTTGTAAGCTTGCTAGAAAAATAGGGAATGTATGGCAAGATAAAATCAACAAGTAGACAATCCCTAATCAAAGACTAAATGCATGCAAATCAAATACACTATTCACACATGCACCCCTAGGGTAATTCCACTTGTTGTCTTATAAAAGAAATGGTCATGTTATGCATGTGAGATGTCTTAGCAAAAACAATCAAAATACAAGATCATAGTCCCTCGATGACGCTACAAATGTTGCCTTACAATTGATCTTAGTCCCTCAAGATAAATGCTAAGATATCTCACAACATTGCTATCATGACTACACGATGACCCACGCCCGTCCCTTTTACATCCAAAGATAGGGTTACTTACCAAATCAATGGTAAGATAACAATGTCAAAGGAAAAAGGAAATAAACATGAAAGACTTTTGAGTAGGTAGAATGTTCCTAGTTACTTGCTCAATTTCAAACAAAACATCCTTGCTATTTTTAAAACAAGCACCTACGTCTTACAAACTTGAAAAAATTTTCAAAATATCAAACACTTTGTATACATTCTTATGAACGAGAATCATTACAAAGTTTTCCTAAATAATGGCCTCTTTACAAATTACTTTCAAAAACCACACAAAGCAAAATTTCAAACAAAAGCAAGTGATCTAGCAAGTAACTAAGAGCCCGTGGAAAACCATGGATGAAAAGGATGTTAATACCTTCCCTTTTCATAATCTACCCCCCCCCCCCGAACTCAAGAAACAATCTCAAAGGTCTTTCCTGTGCTTTTTCACCTTTCCTTTTGGATAAAAGAAAAGTCGGTGGCGACTCTTGATAACCGCAACATTTGCGATCAAATGAAAAACCCTTAAGTCAGTTCTCCCACCGTATCACATAGGCGTTCAAACTCTGCTCTTTATGAAGCTGCTTGGTGAGTTCCATAACTTTCTTCTCACTGGCGTAGAATTGGGCTTCGAAAGTGTCTCTCTCTTCCTTTAGCTGAATCTAATCCTTTTGCAAGTCTTCAAGATAAGTAGGCATGTTGGGATAACGGACAGTATACAGGACATCTTCTTCAGCAGCAGGCTCCATGATAACGGGTAGGATGGAGGGGTAAGGAATTACGAGACTCTGGGAACGAGCTCGTACCCACTTAAGGTAAGGCTCAAGGGGAATAGAATTTTTGTGTCCCAATGTCTTACTATCCACTTTGTTTACGATCCTCTAAGCTCGTATAAACCTCTAACAGTAGCCTTGATCATCGCTCTCGTAGTCGAACACCACACCTTGGATTAGTGCATCATGTGGACCATCTTTTTGTGCGTGCTCAAATTGTCGCAGAGCTAAGCAAGGGTTATAAGTGATACCTCCCCTAATGCCAAGCAGAGGGACATTAGGGAATTCCCCACAATGGTAGATGATAGTAATGTCCTCCAAGGATCGAGAACATCAGTGGATATTTGAATGTTTGAGTGACATCAACCTATTGGACCATCTCAAGCCTTTCTCGTTCTTCATAACAGATCGGGGGAGGTGCGAAACAAACCACCTAGCCAATAGAGGAGTGCAACACATGGGGGCTCCTCTTCTCTTCATGGTGTGAGAGTGGAGAGAATGCAAGATATCTCCCAACAAAGTAGGCACTGGATTGCGAGATATGAAGATTTTGATAGCATTCACATCTATAAGTTGGTCAGGATTTGGAAATAGTACCATCTCATAGATGAGAAGAGCCAAGATTTCTCCAAAAGCTTGTAAATCCCGAGTGTTCCAACAGTCTTGAGATTTTTCCAATAGGAACTTTTCTAGGAACCCTTTAACACCACTTCTTGTTTCCCAATTAGCTGTGACGTCGGATTGTTACAAGTGTAAAGCTTGGGCAATATCTTCAGGGCTTGGGTGTCTTTCAATACCGTTGAAAGGTAATTGATTGAGAATGGTAATTCCCAAGAGTTGAGAGAATTCTTCCATGGTAGGCACGAGCTGGTAATCGGGGAAGGTAAAGCAATGGTGCAAAGGGTCGAAGAACTGGAAAAACACCTTCATCATGTCTTCATCAAAGCTTGAGGTAACCAGGTTGAGAAGTCGTCCATGCCTTTTGGTAAACAGAGAATTCTCAGCGACCCTTGATGCTAATTCTTTGAGCTAAAAAGGTAATCGTACGAGATTGACTTGGATTGTATTCCTGCAAGCGGGAGTCATGTCCTACAAAACAGAACAAAGATGAATCTCAAAATCCTTGAAATGGTTAGTCTAAAATGCTATGGTATGATGCCATGATGTTATGTACAAGCATATGCACAAGTTAATCAAACAAGTCCTTAGGTTTAGGCTTGCATGAGGTTCATAGGTAAGTACCCTCTTGAAGTTTAGTTGGTTCAACTTGTCCTAGAAAGTAAACGGGTTCTAGGGAATCTCAATATCACTAATATTTCTTCATTGGGCATTGTTTCAGCGCAAGCCTCTTTATTGGCGACCGAAATATCCTGAAAGTCTGATCTCAATGAGCGTAGTATCGAGTATCAACCAACTTCAGACTGCACCAAAGTCGGCTACCTCACTCCTTCCTAATGACCAAGTTGTTCAAGTAAGGTTTTAAAGTCAATTAGTGCTTCATGACACCACACAGCGGCCCCGTGTTCTCCTTGACTACTCAAGGGCTACCAGTACCAACAAATGTGTCACACTAACATAGATATTGCTTAGACCATGTCGGTATACCCCACACAGTTTCCATAACTTATTGCTACTTACCTAAAAAGGTGCCCCAGATCCAGGTAGAGGATCAAAATAAACCCAAACAAGGACCGTAATATAAAGCAAACAAATCAAACAATTAAAAGCAAGTAAAGGTGATCTAGCCCTAAGGTAACCCCACTTTTAAGTAGTCCTCAGCAGAGTCGCCAATTCTGTAATACGGTGGGAGAACTGACTTAGGTGTTTTGTGTTTGATCGCATTTGTCGCAGATAGTAAGAGTCGCCACCGGCTTTTCTTTTATCCAATAAGGAAAGGGTGAAAAGAACAGGAAAGACCTTTGATATTATTTTCTTGAGTTCGGGAGGTAGGTTATGAAAAGGGAAGGTGTTAGTACCCTTTTCATCCGTAGTTATCTACGGGATCTTAGTTGCTTGCTATATCATTTTCTTTTGTTTGAAATTGTGCTTGTGGTGTGGGTTTTGAAAGTATTTTGAAAAGTGTCTTTGTAATGGTTCTCGTTTCAATAAATACGCGTACAAAGTGTTTTGTCTTTTGAAAATGTTTCAAAGTGAAATTGTGGGTGTATAAAATGTTTTTGTTGTGAGCAAGCGAGCAACCAGGAGCATCCTACTTACTCAAAAGGTCTAGTATTCTTTTCCTCCTCCTTTAGATGTTGTTATCTTACCATTGATTTGGTAAGAAGCCCCATCATTGAATGTGAAGGGACGGGCGTCGGACATTTGTATAGTCATAGAAGGCATCCTATGGGACATTTTAGCAATGTCGTTTAGGGACTAGATCGTTTACCGAAGGCATCATTAAGGGTCATCGAGGGACTACGATCTTTTATCGAGGGTCTTTCCTAAAACGCCCATATTCGAGGGACATGACTATTTTTCCGAGACAACAAGTGAGATAACCCTAAGGGTGCATGTATATGAATAGTGTGTTAGATTTGCATGCATTTAGTCTTTGATTAGGGGTTGTCTACTTGTTGATTTTATCTTATCATACATCCTAATTACTAACATTTATACAAAAGCAACAAAAAATGCAAAAATAAATCCTACACTATTACAACCATATTGAAATAACAAGAAAATATAAAGAAAAAATAAAAATAAAAAGAAGAAAAATGAGCTCCTTCGATTCAGGCAGAAGCATCCTTCGATTTTGCACTTTTTTATCTCTTTCAATTTGGGCCTGGAGTCAGCAAGGTTCTGTCCTTCGATTGGGAGCTGGAAGTCAGCAAGGCTTTGTCCTTCGATTGGGAGCTGGAAGTCAGCAAGACCACCTTTCTGGTTACTTCCTTCGTTTGAGGGTTGGAGGCAGGGTGAGATGCATTCTACTGGCTACTTCCTTCATTTGAGGGTTGGAGGAAGTGTGAGATGTATTCTACTGGCTACTTCCTTCATTTGAGGCCTGGAGTCAGTGTGAAGTGCATTCTTTGCCTCAGGCCCCTTGTTGACTCCTTTGATTGTAAGCATGCTAGGCCCACAGGTTGAGATTCAAAAGGCTTGAGCAGTTAGCCAATCGAAGGGTATAGTGAACCTGTCTTAAATTCTTAAAATGCAACATTCAAGTGTAACTACAGGCCAGGGGTTAGCACAAAATCTTTGGGTCTCAAAGTCCAATACCTAACTAGTCAGAGTTGATATTTTCAGCATATGAGCAGTCAGAATCGAAGGTTAAAACATGGTCAATCTCCCTATATGAAATATCTACATTTCTATTTATTGGCATGTGCACATGATATTTAAATAAAATAGATTCAAGTTTAAAAGGGAAATTACCTCTTTAAGTTCTTGAATCGAAAGAAACTACAAGTGTCTTCCTGGGTGGTGAATGGAAGTTCGTTGGGGCCTTCCTGAGACTAATCCAGTTACTACTTTGTGTAAGACGTCACTGAATCGAGTGAGGGTGTGTGAGTGGATCGAAGGTTCTTTTTATAACAAGTAATGGAATCAATCAAAGGGTTACTGTATTGTAGTTAGGGGAGTGGGTTGAAGGCTAGTTAGATGGTCACTTGGGGGGTGAATCGAAGGATTCACTTAGTGTACCAAGGGGGTTGAGTTTTTAGAATTGTTTGGAAAAAAATGTTGGGAAGTGTTTGAGAGTTTTGGGAATTTTCACAAGTGTTCTATTGCAATTCTTTAGGCGCCCCTAACATGTGTGGTGGATGCCCATATTTATAGATTGCTTGGGCTGATGTTTTAGGAGGGAAAACAAAAGGTTTAAACAAAAAAGGCATGTTATGTTTATAGCTTTCGAGGGGCAGTGTTTGTATGCCATTTTGGTGCAAGAAATAAGGCAGTGTTGCAGGACTGATGTGAAGTAGTTTTGGAGTTTTATGGCCAGTGTATCAGGTCTGAACCTGGTAGCGCATGGGACTTGGTCAACAAGTACCTTTAGGCATCTCAACCTTTTGTCTTGACCCCCTATCCCTATCCTTCGACCAGACTCTTCAGCAATCATTTCTTTTTTTAAAATCAAAGTGTCCTTCGAATGGCTCATGTGGGTATCCTTTGAAGGGGCCCAAATAAGTGTCTTTCAACCAGGCCCTTCATGGGTTCCTTCGAATGGTCCAACCACCTGCTCCTGAAGTGGGTCAGCAAAACATGTCATTCGATTGGGACATTCATACATTTCTGGAAAGTCCTTCGAATGTGCCACCATGGTACTTCTTTCGCATGAGACAATGGCATAGTGTAGAATTTTGTGTGTTGAAGCAAGCCATTTCCAAGGGAAATACTGCCCACTTAAACTTTCCTGCAAGGGGTCATATGGCCAAACGAAAGGGTGTATGTAGGAAGTCCCTGCTTTGTGACTTCAGCAAACATGTGATAGATCCTTGCTCAAACGAAGGCTTGTATGAAGGGAACTATATGCCCAAATGAAAAGTGTGACCAAAAACTTGTACTGAAGGATTCACACACCCCAAACAAAGAGTGCATGCAGAGGATGAAGGGAACAATCGAAGCTTGCAACATAGAGAAAGCCATATGCCCCAAACAAAGGAGGCCTGCATGAGGCAAGATGTGTAATCAAAAGAGACCAGAAGAGAGGCTTTTGCCTCCTGAATCGAAGGACATCACCAGGAGACTTTTTGCCTTGTGAATTGAAGCTATTGAAGATAAGTGTTTCCCTGTCGAAGCTTGTAACAAGTTGTTTCAAAGGGTGATTTTAGCCTTGTGCATGCTAGCATGGTAAGGAATTCTACCTTTTGAATCTTGGTTAACACACAAGAAAGATACTATATGGCCAAACGAAAGATTTGCACTAAGAGAATACAACGTTCAAATGAAGTCCAATGCCCCAACGAAGATGAAAATAAACTTGCCCAAAAGGAGTCCAGCGCCTAAACAAAGGATGCAACCATGCCTACAAGGAAGGAGCCAAAGTATCCAATCGAAGGATGTAAAATCGAAGAGAATTTGTTTTTATTTTAATTTTGTCAAAAAGAGCATTTTCATCTTCTTTTCCCTTTTTAAGAATTTCGTCTTTAATCTTGATGCTGAAAAATCCAAATATATTTGTGTAAGGTTGAATTTTGGGAGTCCCTTGTGAGAAATGTCTTGAGAAATGAGAGGGAAAATTTTAGGGTACATCAAATATGTTTGTCTTGAATTAATCCATTCATTTTCACTCTATTTAAACTATGACTTTTTACTCCCTTTATGATATTCAACTCTTGTTTCAAAAAGTTGCAAACCTTTAGAAGGAGGATAACAAAAACAATGTCATAATCTCATACAGTATACTTTTGGACAGACCTTGGTGATGATGTACAGGCGTTTGTTTCAATTCCTAAACACTGGAGTTATGAGGAAGATAATTCCTAGTCAACCCCTTTGAGCCAAATAAGTAGGAGTTTTCTTTTTTTCACACAAATTGAAACCTTTAATCAAAACCTGGGGCAGGGTAGTTTCTCAGTTAACTCAAGTGCGCATTTAGTCACAAACTTTCACCTCGTATACAATAAGTGATATAAAAAAGTCCTCCTGAATAAAAAAAACGGTGATGGTTCCCTATCAAATAGGAAGTCATTATCTCCCAAGAGAAAAGCCCACTAAGTCAAAACCTATGAAGGAGACTTAATAAAAGCTAGGGCATCCCATTGACTTTAATCTCAAAACAAGAACAGTCAGGCAAAAAAAATCAGGGATACAAACACGAAAAGAGGACACTACAAATCCTCGACAACACGTAAAACGTTGCAAAAATGACTGCCTTCCAACAAACTTAACTTGTCTAAACCATCACCAAAACGCCATTTCAGACCCAATTGGAATTCAAACGCACAATTAACTGAGTTTAGGACTAAAGAACATCACGAAGAACGGGCGGGTACAAATACACTTTGAGCCTTGTCCTTTGTTTCTTAAATTGTGAACCAAGCCACGTTATAACCCTTCAAAAGTCCTAATTGAAGCATGGGTTAGTTCAAAAGCATATTGTTACAAAAGGTATCTAGACTCCTGTAAGGTTTACTCTAAATCCTGAGTTGAATTCACATTCTTACAAAATTCCTTTATCTGCTAAAACGCATTTTCAAAACTTCAAGACAAACATAAACTTTACATTATTTGAATATCGTTGTTTGCATATCGCTAATTTTTTGACAGTGGAGAAATTCACATGATGAATATCCAGCGAACAAAAGCTCTCTCAATAAACAGAACCACTTCAAATGGGAAGACACTTCCAATGATAGATCTCCTACAAGAAAGGGGGCATGACATGTCACTGTCCACCACATCTGGGGGCAGTCAAGTCGAGGTTCTAGGAAATCTCTCAAGAAATGTTGAATAACCAGGAGCAGGTCTGCATCTTAATCATTTGGGGCATTGAACATGAATCCCAACAAAGGGGCACATACAGCCGAGCAAACAATTCCTGGAAGTGCTATAAACACTTGTTACTTGGGGAAGTGACAAATTCCCACAAAGTCTATTTTATATGATGACCCCCAATCGAGTCCCCACAGAGTTGGATCTAGGAAACTCCCACCCAGAGTTTCAATCTCTAGAAAACCTTCTTCCCAGCTGAGTTGGTCTCAACAAGAATCCTCAAGGAGTTCTGCCAAAAGAAAACACCTCTCCAGCACATTGGCAACAGGGTTTATTTCCCCAACAAACGGCAAGTTTCCCAGCTTGAATTTGCCTCTCAGACTATTACAAATTAAGGGACCACAACTCCTCTTCCCCAGTAGACTGCTCTACAATCCCCAGTGAGTTGCTGCAAAACCTGGGAGATAACCAGATCACAGTTAACTTATTTATCCACAACAAGTGGTTAACTCCCTTTCTCTTCCATCAAGAGATAGCTCCCCAGTAAAGCAACGGAAAACTAAAACTCCTAAACTCTTTTCCCCAAGCAGGAATCAAAACTCTCCAGAGTTTTTCCTCAAGCAAAGTCAACATCCCCCAGCGGAGTTCTCCTTAAACAACAAAAAACAGGAATCCCCAGTGGAAACATTCTAAGCAAGGTTTGAATATGGGCATACTCTTCATCCCCAACAGCAATCCAAGAATCAACTTCCAAAAACTCCCCAACATTTGTCAAGGATTTATTTTCCAAGACAAAAATATATTCCAACAACATTTCACATTTCATGCACATATTACATACATGATAAATGCATACAGCATTATCTCATTTATTTTGAGAACGTCATCAAGCCATGCATACATCTGCATGCAACTAACCCTCTTCCTTGCAGGGAAAAGTCAATCAACAAAACTCCTTTTTGGCAAATACCAGAACCATTTTCAAAAGGTCAGAGATTAATACCTGAAACCAGACAGGACAACTATCTCAACGACCGACAAAAAAACAATTTCCAGATTAATACCTGAAACAAGCCAAGAAAACTATCTGTGGACGAGTGATTGTAGATTAATACCTGTAACAAGCCGGGAAAACTATATACATGAAGATATTGAATATTAATACATGCAATAAGCCAGGAAAACTATCTTTCTTTCTCAGGTCAGAGGTTAATACCTGAAACCAGACAGGACAACTATCTCAATGATCGACAAAAACAAGTTCTATATTAATACCTGTAACAAGCCAGGAAAACTATCTGCAAACAACTGATTGTAGATTAATACATGTAACAAGCCAGGAAAACTATCTACATGAAGAGATTAAAGATTAATACCTGTAACAAGCCAGGAAAACTATCTTTATTTATCAGGTCAGAGATTAATACCTGAAACCAGACAGGACAACTATATCAACGACCGACAAAAAAACAAGTTCCATATTAATACCTATAACAAGCCAGGAAAACTATCTGCGAACGACTAATTGTAGATTAATACCTGTAACAAGATAGGAAAACTATCTTTCTTTCTCAGGTCAGAGATTAATACTTGGAACCATACAGGATAACTATCTCAACGACCGAAAAAAACAAGTTCTAGATTAATACCTATAACAAGCCAGGAAAACAATATGCGAACGACTGATTGTAGATTAATACCTGTAACAAGCCAGGAAAAATATCTACATGAAGAGATTGAAGATTAATACCTATAACAAGCTAGGAAAACTATCTTTATTTCTCAGGTAAGAGATTAATACCTGAAACAAGACAGGACAACTATCTCAACGACCAACAAAAACAAGTTCCAGAATAATACCTATAACAAGCCAGGAAAACTATCTGTGGACGACTGATTGTAGATAATACCTATAACAAGCCAGGAAAACTATCTACATGAAGAGATTGAATATTAATACTTGTAACAAGCCAGGAAAACTATCTTTCTTTCTCGGGTAAGAGATTAATACCTGAAACCAGACAAATCAACTATCTCAACGACCAATAAAAACAAGTTCCGAATTAATACCTGAAACCAGAGAAGAAAACTATTTGTGAGCGACTGTTTGTAGATTAATTCCTGAAATAAGCCAGGAAAATTATCTACACGACCAGCTGAATTAATCCTACACGGGCTCCTTCTGATACACTCTTCTAGAAACAGTTCAGATGCGACCCAGATACGGTTGACATTCTGATACTTATCCCAGGTTCTCTTCTAGAAATATTTCAGATGTGATCCAGATACGGCTGACATTCTGATACTTATTCCAGTCTTCCTCTAGAAACGGTTCAGGTACAATCTAGAGACGGATGTCATCCTGATACTTATTCCAGATTCTCCTCTAGAAATGGTGCAGATACGATCTAGAAACGGGTGTCATTCTGACACTTATTCCAGATTTTTTTTCAAATACAGTCCAGATACAATCCAAATATGGATGTCATTCTGACACTCATTCAACACACCTTTCAAATACAGTCCAGATACGATCCAGATACGGATGTCATTCTGACACTTATTCAGCACATTCCTCAATTACAGTCCAGATACGGACGTCATTCTGACGCTCATTCAGTACATATTTCATATATGAATCAGATACAATCCATTTATGGATATTATTATAATACTCATCCCACTACATCTATTGTTTCAGTATAAATCAACCAGATATTTATTCTGATACTTCAGTCTAATTTCTGCCAACAATCACCTTTGGATGGCATCTATAAGCCCATCTCCGACAACTCTCCATCATCTCTCCAAATGGCATCTTTAAGCCCATTCCCTACACAATCAACCACCACATCATCAAGTGCAAATTTCTGGGCACTCTAGTGTTTAATCATCTTTAACCTGTAAGTCACGAATGTCAGACTCGCCAATCTAACTCTTCAGGTTTAAGAAGATTGAATAGGGGTAGCTGTTGTACCCCAATATTTGCCCTTTTATTTCCTCAAGGAATTTCTCACAAGAGTTCTCAAAATTCAAGCTTGCACAAGTACAATTAGATTTTCTAGCATCAAGTTAAAGGGGAAACTGTTAAAAAGGGAAAAACAGATAAAAATAACCTTTTTGACAAAATTGGAGAAAAATCAAGTTTTCTTTGATTCACATCCTTCGATTGGATTTTTAGCCTTCTTCGATGCAAGCTTGGCTTGCATCCTTCGATTGGGCGTTGGCCTCTGACACGCTGTCTTTGATTCACAAAGCACGAGCTTCCTGCATGCAACCTTTGTTTGCATCATTGGCCTCACATGGTTCACAATGTAATGGTGGCCTACATGCCTGCTTCGATTGGACATTTGACGCCCGTATGCCTATGTTGATTAGACAAATAATTTCGTCCTTGCTTGCTTTGATTCATAAAGTGATGGCTAGCTGCATATAGCTTTCGATTGAGCCATATCTTCCTTCTTGAATGCAAGAGGCGTCCACCAGGCCAGCAGGCACAAGGCAAAAAGCCTCCTGTAGCCTCCTTTGGTTCCAAGGAAAAAAGCCTTTTGCTGATATCCTTCGATTCTAAGGAAAAAAGCCTTCTGCTGATATCCTTCAATTGCACAATTTTCCTCCTACATGCCTTTTTCGTCTGGGCATTTTTTCTTCCTGCATGCCTCTTTCGGTTGGGCATGTGGCTCTCCTTTGATGCAAGCCTCACATGCCTCTTTCGTTTGGGCATGTGGCCCCCTTTGTTGCCAGCTTCGTTTGGGCATTTAGACCCCATGCATGCATCTTTCGTTTGGGGCATGTGGCCCCCTTCAATGCAAGCTTTGGTTACAGCCTTCGTTTGGGCATGTGGCTTCCTTCAATGCAAGTTTTGGTTACACCTTTCTTTTGGACATGTGGCTCCCTTCATGCAAGCATTCGTTTGAGCAAAGATCTCTTGCGTGTTTGCTTGATGTCACAAAGCAATGGCCTCCTGCAGCTCTCCTTTGAATCATAAGCTATTGGTTTTCCATGTTTTCCTTTGACACCACAAAGCCAGGACTCCCTTTGAGCCATAATGCACAAGGAAAAAAGCTCCCCCATGGCTGGCACTCACAAGGCAATGGCGCCCACAAAGCATTGGCTACTTTCACGGTAGTTTCGACTGAGCAGTATCTCCCTTGGAAACAGTTGTTTCGATATACACAGTTTTTACGCTATGACACTCACAACTGGCACATTCGAAGGAACATACAAAAGGTCTATTCTAAAGACACCTATTTAGGCCCCTTCAAAGGATACACATATGAGCCATTCGAAGAACACTTTTATTTGAAAAGAAATCTTGTTTTCTGAAAAGAAGTCTGGTCGAAGGATAAGGCTAGGGGGTTAAAACAAAAGGTTGAGATATCCAAAGATACTTGCTAGCCAGAGTCCCATGTGTTGCCAAGTTCAGGCTTGATACACTGGCCATAACACTCCAAAATTGTAACGCCCGTAATTTAATTAATTATTTAATTAAATTATTTTTGGAATATTTGAGAAGATGTGTTATGATTAGTTGGATTTATTTATTTTATTAAGTCGTGAAATAATATTAGAAGTATAATATTATTTGATGTGGGCTTGTTTTTAAGGAATGGAAGTAGTAATAAGGGGGTGTATTAGTTTTAAGCCCAATAAGGAGTTAAAAGAATAATAGGTTATTTTATTGTTACTAGAAAAGAATAGAAAAGAGGAGGCAGTAGAAGAATAAGGATTGAGAAGAAGAACGTGAAGCTGCTGGAAAAAAAGGAAAAACGGCAGAACGAGGTTTCAACTGGAAGTTATAGAGCGACCTTCAATCCAAAGTAAGGGTCGGGTTCTGAACCTATAATTGGGTTCATGATAATTGGTATGTGGGGTTAGAGGTGATTGTTTCCTTGTTCATGAATTGAATGTACATGATGTTGTATGATGAAATTGATGAATTTTAGATGAATAACGATGTTCCGATGCTGTTTAATTGACGTAGAATTATAGGATAATTGTAAGTGATGATTATCTATGATTAGATTAAGTTTTTAGGGCTTAAAATATGAAACCTGTAGTGAAAACCAGAGAAAATTGCAGAATTTATGCAGGATGTAACAGGATGCGTCGACCTCAAATGCTATGTGTCGATACAAGGAAGTTTAGAGACTCAGGATGAGTCGACACGAAGAGGTTTTACGTCGATACATGAGTGCTTTTAGACTCAGGATGAGTCGATCCATAGGAGCATGTGTCAATACATGCTGTGTGTAAGACTCAGGATGATTCGTTACAAGATAGGATGCATCGGCTCATGTTGCAAATTCAGTGCAGTACGCGTCGATCCAACGAGTTATGCATCGATCCATGTTGCCTGATTTTTGGCAGAATCAGTTTAAGAATGTTGTAACTTGAGTTTTCGGACTCCGTTTGAGGTGTCGTTCGAAGCATTGAATAGCTAATGTGATGAGCTTTATTCTTAAGGGATAAAATGAAGATAGGAAGGATAACCATGGGATTTGAATTATTTACCGTGTAGATCGCTGTGTTGGTTTTTATGCAGAATGATGAAGATGAGATGCTTATAGGTTGTTGTTTGATTTGTAACAGTAGGAATAATAATAATGATGTAATATTACAGAATAGTAGTATGTAGAGATTTAGTGATTTAGAAGTAATCCTTAGTTGGTTAATTAATTATAGGAAATATCTTGTATAGGCCTATGGCCAACGTGGTGAAATTGATGAGTTACTGTCGAATTAAAGTACAACTGAGTTGTTGATGAGAGGTTGTTAATGAGAGTTTGTTTTGATGAATTATGATGTATAAATGATGATTGATGATTTATGATGATAAACGATGTGGATGAAGAGATGTTGAGATGCTTTTGAGATGCAGTCCTTTGGCCAACGATGATGTTGTATTGAGATGTTGTTAATTGTGGTGTTGTTATTACATTCATGATTGTGTCGCATACATTGCATTTTGAGATGGACCTTATGCTCGTTGAGATGGCTTGTATTGGCGAATATTGAGATGAAGGCTTATGCCTTGTTGATGCCTCTATTAATTGGAAAAATTTTGAGATGGGAGTTCTGCTCCAAATGGTACCACGTGCATTTGCATAGTATTGAGTCGCATTATATGACTGCATAAAGAAGTGTGTATTGATGTGGTGAATGTGTATTATTATTGTTGATTATGAGATGAGAAGTGGTGATGTTATGTGATTTAATTTAATATATTAATTATCATGCGCTTTATTATATTGTTAGATATATCACCCCTTCTGTTTGAATGTTGCCCTTATGTTAGTAACGTGCAGGTAATCGAGAGTGAAGGTTGTATACCTTCTGTAGCTCGAGTCGGTGTCATTGCTCTGATATGTAACACTCAGAGGGATGAACGCTTGTTGCTTTTGATTGTTGATTATTCAGTTGTTGAACTTTAACTTGATTGTTATTAAATTGAGTTGTTTTGAAGTTGTTGTAATGATGACAGAGATGTTATTAAGAATTTCCATTGCGTAGATGTTGAATTATTTAATTAAAGATGTCATGACGATGTTTCATCCGATGTTATAAAAGTGTTATATTTCCATGATGAATGCAATGAATTTTGATAGAAGAATTTGTGGCATCCCGATTCGTTTGCATGAATGATTTTTATAACTCTGATTTATTTATATAATTTTCCGAGGTAGAATTGGGGTGTTACAAAAACTGTTGCACAGCAGTCCTGCAACACTGCCCTTATTCTTGCACCAATTCGGCATACGAATATTGCCCCTCAAAAGCTACAAGAACAGCGTGCCCTTTTTGTTCAATTTTTTTGTTTTCCCTCCTAAAACATCAGCCAAAACCATTTATAAATATGAGCCTCCACCACACATCTTAGGGTCCCCGGGATAGTTGTAAGAAAACTCTTGTTGTGAGAAAAGTGATAAATCTCTCAAAAGACTCTCAAACACTATCCAACATTTTTCTTTAATACTCCAAACACTTCTAAAAAACTCAGACCCCTTCACACACTAAGTGAACCCTTCGTTCACTCCTCAAATTTCCAGATAACTAACCTTCGACCCATTCCCCCAACTGCAATATAATAATCTTTTGATTCACTCCCTCACATGTTATAGAGTAACCTTCGATTCACTCACATACCCTTCTTTCGATTTAGTGACTGCTCAATCAAGGTAGTGAAGATGTGAAAAACACAAGAAGGGGGGTTGAATTGTAAAACTTAAAACAAAAAGCTTAAACAACACTGTATTTTTATCCTGGTTCGTTTGATCTCAAACTACTCCAGTCCACCCGTCAAGGTGATTTCGCCTCTCTCCAACGAGTTCTTAATCCACTATATTCAAAGGAATACACAACTACTTTAACAACTGTTAAAGCCTTCTTGAGTATAACCACAAACCGGTTTATCTCAAGGAAATCTCTTTACAAATAATTGAACAATATTGTGTTTGATGTTTTCTAATAAAACAGTATACCACAACTGTGATAATACACAAATTTAAGCTTAGAATGAAACTGGATTGCTAAAGCGTTTGAATGAGCGTGGTTTGAAGGCTTAGCAAATTGTATGAGTGCGTGCGTGTAGATTAGAGTTTTCTTTTCTCACACAGTCTTGTTTATATAGCCAACGCAAAGATACGTTGTTGTCCATAAATCACTTTCAATGATAATAATGTTCTTTCCTTTTTTAGAAGATCTTGTCTTGAAGAGAGCCGTTAGCAATTAATCTGTCTTGAATACTTAGTAACGCTTCAGAGTCTTCTTTATGATAATCAGAGTGTTCTTTACTTTAACTTATGCTGACGCTTATGAGTGCTGATGACTTGGTAAGGATCTTGATCAGAGTCAGAGTGTTTTATGCGCCGATTTTGTTCATTAAGCTTCAGCGTATGATCTGGTAGCTTCAGCGTGTAGCACATGTTATTGATCTTCTGATGCTTACGTATTACTTATCTTTTGATGCTTCTGATGCTGATTCCATCAGAACTTCTGTAAATACAAAACATAATTTTAAGTAGCATATTTGTTCTATATATATATATATATATATATATATATATATATATATATATATATATATATATATATATATATATATATCTTTGAATTTATTTATTCTTGTATTTTGTTATCATCAAAACTCTAATTAAGGGTTGTAGAATCAAACTATGTTCTAACAATCTCCCCCTTTTTGATGATGACAAAAACCAGATTTTTTTTCAATTAAAAATAGAATAAAAGGTATTAGAGCTAAGAGGAGAAAACTCTCCCTGAGTTGATTACTTCCCTTTAATTCCATGAGTCTTTGAGCATCAGAACTTTACTGTACTTTACTGTATCTTTCGTCAGAATTTTGTACCTGTTCAAGCTTTTCAAAAGAAAGAAATTCAAATGGATCAGAATGTCAGAATGTTTGAGACTTATGTCTCAGTAATCCGTTATTGAAAAATATCATTCTTTCTCCCCCTTTTTGTCAGTTATCAAAAAGCACAAATAATCAGAGTCAAAAATGCATTTATATTGAAAACAGAAGCAATGATAAGTTCAGAACATTGTAAAAATATTACAGATAAACAAGTTATAAAAACAAGGAAATTCTAAGAAGGAGGAGGAAGTCGTGTGAACAAAGCCTCCAACATGATCTTGATTTGGGTGTTGGTTTCCTGTTGCTGGGTTAACATGTTTGCTATTGCATCAATTTTGTTGTCCTGCTTATCCATTCTTTCCTGCATCAACATATCAGATCTTTTCAAGTCTTCAAGAGTCTGCCTGTCAATGGAGGAAGCCTGAGGATCTTCAGAAACATGATGCTTCTCAGAGCTTTCTGCAATATCTTCTTCTTGAACCAGTGCTTCAGCAGGAACCATCAGATCTTGAGTATCAGGTTGAACTTTGGATGTTGGACGATGTTCAGACCAGGGAGCAATGTCCAGAGGGAGAACTTCTTCTTTAAGCAGCTTGCTCAGAACTGGACCTTCAATTTCTTTCAGCAGATTACTGAAGTTCTGTTGAGCTTGTCCGTAGCTCTGTTCTTGCAGCTTAAAGGTTTCAGAGCATACCCATCTTTTGAACTTTGTCCAAAGGTAGTCTGATGCAGCAGGATCAACCAGCTCAAGACTAGCTTGTTTCAAAGAAGTGATCCACTTCTGTACTTCTGTTTCAAAGTTCAATATGCTGGTACCAACATCTGGATGTTTTGGTCTCGGGATAGAAGTTTTGTGGTTGATGGCAGCAAGACGTTCAAGAACTGTTAAGTCAATGACAGTCTTGATGTTATCTTTTGGATTGTCTTTTGGTGAGGGAGTGGAAGAGTCAGGAATTATGATTGGACTTGATGGGGAATTTGGTGGAGTTAATTCTGGTGAGGAGGGAAGTTGGGGAAAATTCACAATGGTGCCAAAGGGCAAATGAATGGCCAGAGGTTATGTGATTCCAGGAATAGGAATGGTATCAGAATCAACAGTTTGGTTTGGTTCTGGTTCTGGTTTTGGTTCTGAAGGTTGAGTTTCAGAAGTTTGAACTTCTGGTTGAAATGGTTCTGGTTGTGGAAAAGGTGGATTAATTTCTGGTTGAGGAGATGAAGGTAGTGGGATTTCTGGTTCTGGAGAGAGTGGAATTTCTGGTTGTGGTGAGATGGGAATTTTTGGTTGTGGTTCTGTGGTGGTTTCAGGATTTGGATTTTCTGGAGTGGGAGCAGAAGTATGTTGGTCTATATCAGAAAGAACTTTTGCAAGTTCTTGTTGGGTTTCAACAATATTTGGATTTTGAGGTTGGGAGCGAGATCTTCTTAGAGTTAATGATTCAGAGGGGTCAAAGTCAAGGTCAAAATCATCGAAAGTTTGAGGTGTCGGGTTTTCAGATGGAGTGGGAATTGGTATAGATGTTGATACAGAAATTGAATCTAAAACAGTTACAGAAGAAGGATTACCTATCT
Organism: Vicia faba; assembly: GCA_948472305.1. NCBI lineage: Eukaryota > Viridiplantae > Streptophyta > Magnoliopsida > Fabales > Fabaceae > Vicia > Vicia faba. The sequence continues at coordinate 1,227,595,073 of OX451741.1, read as the reverse complement.
TTTTAGGAGTCTGCTGGGAGGATCCTTCTGCTGCAGCTTTCCTTTTCTTGGTTTTCTTCAGCACAACTTCTGGAGCCTTCTGCTGAAGATCTTGAATATTCAGATTTGATGTTGTACCATCAGCCTTGCAAGCATCTAGATATCTGAGTATTATATCTGGTTTAGAATCAATCTCTGAGAACAGAGGGAAGTTGTCCAGAGGGACTCTTCTGCTGGAGATTGCAGCAAAAGGAGTGACGCTAGGTTCCTTCTTAATGTTCTCAATCAACTTCATCTTCTTCAGATTCTTAGCATTCAGCTGTTTGCCAACAGTAGCTTCCAAAGAGCTGATTTCTTGAGCCTCTGTAAGATGATCGATCAGCTTATTCTCTATTAGAATATCTGATATAAGTCTTCCTAGGGGTATCCAATCCCTTTTTGTGCGCTCCTCTTCTCTTGTTTCTTTAACACTTGTCCTGAGATGGTTGAACAGCAGATGAGCCAGATTTATCTTGACCTTCTGAGAGATGAAGTAGATCAGAAATTGCTGATCAATATTGATGTAATCAGGAGAGCTGGTAGGCTTCCTGTGGGTTATGCACCCCAGAATGATCTTGGCCCAAATTCTGGGTTAGGGCAGCATCAGCACACCTTTCTGCCATGTCAATGCAACGAACACCACCACCACTGTAGCCTATTAAGCGTGCAATGAGGTCTTCAGTAATAACAATCTTCTTCCCCATAATGTAAGACGTGACTTGATGATTGGAAGAAGAAGCGTGAATCCAAAATTCCTTTACCAAAATAGGGAATGTTGGACCCACCAGACGGTCAAAATACTTTTCCCAGCCTTGGGCCTTAACTTCTTCAGAGAGATCAAACCCATTCTCTTGAAGACTGTTGAAATCCACGATTAATTCTGACAGAACTTCAAGATTTTTGATTGGTGTGAGAAGCGTTCTGTAGGGTTCTTCGTATTGTTCAGATGAAACAGTTTTCTGAGAACTTGCAGTAGGAATGCTGGAAGAAGCCATGTTCACACGAAGGTTTTGTGAAAAAGATTGAAAGGGTTTTGAGAAAGTATGTAAACTGAAATCAGTGAGTTTGAGAGAAAATGAAAGTGAAGGTAAAAGTGTGTAAATGGTGAGAAGTGTGTTTAAATAGATTTCTAAACAATTTTGAAAACATAAACGGCAAGAGAGAGAAATTAAATAATGATTATTAGCATTTAATGATAGCTGATTTTAGGGGATTCAGAAAGATATTTGGAACGGTTACCCATGACATCTGTCTCAATGCATCCAATCAGCGCTTTTGCCTTTTCACAAACGTGAACGCGTGTTCAGCCTCAGAAAATAGCTGATGACTGGATGACACTTGTTTGCTTGAGTGAACAACACATTTCTATCCTTGAAATGAAGCGCTCAGATCTTCATGGATAGATTCTGATACAATCTGTACTTCTAAAGATCTGAAGAAAGATTGATCAGTAGTTCACGAAAAATAAACAAAGTTCTAAAGGTTAATATATGGAATCAAAACAATTTTATTTTGGGCAGAGCTTCATGCTGAGATGTTTCAGAATGAAGTTGAACCTATCTTCAGAAAGAGGTTTTGTGAAAATATCAGCCCATTGATGGTCTGTGTTAATAAATTTTAAATTTAAAATCCCTTTCTGAATATAGTCCCTAATAAAATGATGTTTTATTTCTATATTCTTAGCCCTAGAATGCAGAATTGGATTTTTACTAAGACAAATAGCAGAAGTATTGTCACATAGGATAGGAATGTTACTCTCAAATATCTGGAAGTCCTCAAGTTGACTTTTCATCCAGAGCATTTGTGTGCTGCATCCAGCAGCTGTTATGTATTCAGCTTCTGCTGTTGATAGAGAAATTGTGGATTGTCTTTTGCTAGACCAAGAGATCAGGTTTTCTCCCAGAAACTGGAAGCTTCCAGAAGTTCTTTTATGTTCTACTATGTCTCCAGCAAAATCAGCATCACAGTATCCTACTAAGCTGTAATCACTTGATTTTATATAAAACAAACCCAGATTAGTAGTACCTTTCAGATACTTGAAAATTCGCTTAACTGTTGTTAAGTGAGATTCTCTAGTATCTGATTGGAATCTAGCACAAATGCAAACACTGAATAAAATGTCAGGCCTTGAAGCCGTCAGATATAGAAGAGAACCAATCATACCTCTGTAGACCTTCTGTTCTACCTTTTTACTTACCTCTTCTCTTTCCAGAATGCACGTGGGATGCATTGGAATCTTTGATGGCTTACATTCTGAGAGATCAAATTTCTTCAGAAGTTCTCTGACATATTTGCTCTGATGAATGTAAGTTCCTTCTGGGGTTTGATTAATCTGAATGCCCAGAAAGAATTTTAGTTCCCCCATTAGGCTCATCTCATATTCTGCCTGCATACACTTAGCAAACTTTCTTCCCAGAGAGGGTTTAGTAGATCCAAATATGATGTCATCAACATAAATCTGACATACTAAAATGTCATTCTTAATTGTCTTACAGAACAAGGTTGTGTCCACTTTCCCTCTGGTGAATTCCTTTTCTAACAGGAAGTTACTTAGTCTTTCATACCAAGCTCTGGGAGCTTGTTTCAGACCATAGAGTGACTTCTTTAGTTTGAAAACATATTCTGGATTTTTGGAACTTTCAAAACCAGGGGGTTGGTGCACATATACCTCTTCTTCTATATAGCCATTTAAGAATGCACTCTTTACATCCATCTGATATAGAGTGATGCCTTTATTAACAACAAATAAGATTAAGAGTCTGATAGATTCTAACTTGGCAATTGGAGCAAAGGTTTCTGTATAGTCTATCCCCTCTTGCTGACTATAACCTTGTGCCACCAGTCGTGCTTTGTTTCTGATGACTTCACCTTGTTCATTCAGTTTGTTTCTGAACACCCATTTTGTACCAATGACGTTGAATCCTTTTGGTTTGGGAACTAGATCACATATGTCATTCCTTGTGAATTGATTTAGCTCCTCTTGCATTGCTAGAATCCAGTTATTGTCCAGAAGTGCTTCATCAATTGTTGATGGTTCAATTAGAGAAACAAGTCCCATGAGGGATTCTTCAGAGTTTCTGAAGCTAGATCTTGTTCTGATTGGATCTTCCTTTCTTCCTAAGATTGTTTCTTCTGGGTGATCCATGCTGCTTCTGGATAGTCTTTTCTGAAGTTGATCAACAGAAGGTGCTGGATTGCTTGCAGTGCCTCTTTCTGATGTTGAGGGAGTGTCTCTGTTAAGAGCTTATGATGACTTGTCTTTAGTACCTGTAAATTCAACTTCTATACCTGCAAGTAATTCATTCTGCTTTGACTTTTGAGAGTCAAGCTTATCATCAAAACGAACACTGATTGACTCTTCCACAATCTGTGTTTCTGTATTGTATACTCTGTACCCTCTTGAGCGTTCAGAGTATCCTAACATAATACACTTTTGTGCTTTAGAGTCAAACTTGTTCAAATATTTTTTTGTATTCAAAATAAAGCATGTACATCCAAATGGGTGAAAATAAGAAATGTTGGGATTTATGTTCTTCCACAATTCATATGGAGTCTTTTCCAGAATAAGTCTTATGGAGATTCTATTCTGAATGTAACACGCTGTGTTTATTTCCTCTGCCCAGAAGATCTTAGCAACGTTAGTCTCGTTGATCATGGTTCTGGCCATTTCTTGCAATGTTTTGTTCTTTCGTTCTACAACTCCATTTTGCTGGGGAGTTCTAAGACAAGAGAAATCATGCAGAATGCCTTTTTCATTAAAGAGTAACTCAAAATCTTTGTTTTCAAATTCTCCACCATGATTACTTCTGACTTTGACGATTCTAAGATCCTTTTCATTCTGAACTTGGTTGCAGAAGGTGACAAACAGAGTGTGACTCGTCCTTGTGTCTTAAGAACTTTACCCATGTCCATCTGCTATAGTCATCTACAATTAATAACCCATACTTCTTGCCACTGACTGAAGCAGTTTTAACTGGTCCAAATAGGTCAATGTGCAGAAGTTCTAATGGCTTGGAGTTAGAAACAACGTTTTTAGATTTGAAAGCTGGTTTTGTAAACTTGCCTTTCTGACATGCTTCACACAGAGCATCTGAATTGAACTTCAGGTTAGGAAGTCCTCTGACCAGATTGAGTTTGTTAATCTGAGATATTCTTCTCATACTAACATGTCTCAATCTTCTGTGCCAGATCCATTGCTCGTTATTAACAGACAGAAGACACTTTACATTCTGACTTTTTAGTTCAGAAATTTTTATTTTATAAATGTTGTTTCTCCTCTTTCCATTAAATAGGATAGTCCCATCTTTCTGACTAACAGCTTTGCATGAATCTTGATTGAAGATTATATCATAACCGTTATCACTTAATTGACTTATGGATAACAGGTTATGCATTAATCCATCTACTAATAAAACATTACTTATAGAGGGAAGATTTCCATTACCTACTGTTCCAGAGCCAATGATATTTCCTCTTTGATTGCCTCCAAAACCTACGTGGCCACCAGGCTTAAGTTCCAGGCTTTGGAACATATGCCTTCTTCCTGTCATGTGTCGTGAGCAGCCAGAGTCCAGGTACCATGACTGGTGTTTTTGCTTTGCTGCTAAAGATATCTGCCACATGTATTATTTTATCCTTAGGTACCCATATTTTCTTGGGTCCTGATTTGTTAGTTTTACCAAAACTCTGGTTGAATTTTGGTTTGACAGAGTAATCACTACTTGTATATTTTATGTCATGTGTGTGCCCATATATAAAGTGTGAATCAAGTGGAGTGCGTCTTATAACTAAATCTATGGCATTTTTTGGTGTAGGTACCTTACCTTGATATCCTATCCCTTTTCTGCCATTTCTGCTAACTCCATAGATCATTGAAGCCATTTTGCTTCTATCTATGTTTTTAGCTAGAAACTTCTGAAAAGCTGTGATCATACTCCTTAATGATCTCATCGGCATTGTTGGGAGTTTCAGGGATTATTTCCTTCTGAGAGTTTTGCAATTGGTTTTCTAATTTTGAAATTTTATCTTTTAACTCAGAATTCTCCAATTTGAGACTCTCAGTCTTATCAGAGTCAGAAGCAAGATTCCTTTTCAGGTTTCTGAATTTGACTCTGATCTGCTGATATTTTTCCAGAATTTCATTAAGGCTTTTAGCTAGTTCAGCCTTAGTAAAGTTTATAGAAAAGTGAGGGAATACCTCTTCTGTATCTGATTCAGAGTCTGACTCAGAAGCTTCACTGTCTTCTGTTATGTTTTCCATGAGAGCTATGTTTGCTCTTTCATCATCTGATTCTGAGTCAGCTTCAGATGTGTCAGAATCATCCCATGTAGCCATGAGACTTTTCTTCTTTTCCTTGCCAAACTTCTTTTTGGGCTTTTCCTTCTAAAGCTTTGGGAAATCACTTTTGTAGTGCCCTTGCTCGTTACATTCATAGCAGATGATGTCTTTTTTGTTTGGATTTCTGTTTCCTGAAGAACCTTCAGATCTTCTGTGTCCAGAGGAGGATTCTGACCTTCTGTATCTGGAGAAAGATTCATTCTGATTTTCTGATCTTCTTGGATTCCTGAACTTCCTTTGCCTCTGCTTCCATAATTGGTTCACCCTTCTGGAGAGGAGAGACAGTTCATCTTCTTCTGATGAGGACCCATCAGAGGTTTCTTCTACAGCCTGCAAAACTTTGGAGTCAGATTTTCTGTTAGATTTTAAAGCTAATGGCTTACCTTGCTTTTGAGGTTCATCTGCTTATATCTCTATCTCGTGACTTCTGACAAGTTCCTCCAGAGAGATTTTGTTGAGATCCTTGGCTAGCTTAAGCGCTGTGACCATTGGCCTCCATTGTTTTGGCAAGCTTCTGATAATCTTCTTAACATGATCAGCAGTAGAATACCCTTTGTCAAGAACTTTGAGACCAGCAACAAGAATTTGAAATCTTGAAAACATAGTTTCTATTGATTCACTCTCTTCCATCTTGAATGCTTCATACTTCTGAATGAGAGCAAGAGCTTTGGTTTCTTTGACTTGAATGTTGCCTTCATGCGTCATTCTCATAGAGTCAAACATATTCTTTGCAGTGTCTCTGTTTGATATCTTTTCATATTCTGAATAAGAGATGGCGCTGAGAAGAATTGTTCTGGCCTTGTGATGATTTCTGAACTCACGCTTTTGCAGATCAGACATTGTTTTCCTGTCAATCTTCTGACCACTTCCATCCACTGGGTGCGTGTATCCATCAGTCACCATGTCCCACAGATCAGCATCATGGGTCAGAAAGAAACTCTCAATTCTGTCTTTCCAGTAGTCAAAGTTCTCTCCATCAAAGACTGGAGGTTTGCCACGGAATCTGTCTCTTTCTTCATTGTTGTCATTGCTGATGTTTTGATTTGGTCCTGCCATTGTGTTTTTCTGACGCTGGATCTTGTACTGACACGGTTAAGTGTTATAAGCTCAGAACCAGGCGCTCTGGTGCCAATTGAAAATGTGAAAAACACAAGAAGGGGGGTTGAATTGTAAAACTTAAAACAAACAGCTTAAACAACACTGTATTTTTATCCTGGTTCGTTTGATCTCAAACTACTCCAGTCCACCCGTCAAGGTGATTTCGCCTCTCTCCAACGAGGTCTTAATCCACTATATTTAAAGGAATACACAACTACTTTAACAATTGTTAAAGCCTTCTTGAGTATAACCACAAACCAGTTTATCTCAAGGAAATCTCTTTACAAATAATTGAACAATATTGTGTTTGATGTTTTCTAATAAAACAGTATACCACAACTGTGATAATACACAAATTTAAGCTTAGAATGAAACTGGACTGCTAAAGCGTTTGAATGAGCGTGGTTTGAAGGCTTAGCAAATTGTATGAGTGCGTGCGTGTAGATTAGCGTTTTCTTTTCTCACACAGTCTTGTTTATATAGCCAAGGCAAAGATACGTTGTTGTCCATAAATCACTTTCAATGATAATAACGTTCTTTCCTTTTTGAGAAGATCTTGTCTTGAAGAGAGTCGTTAGCAATTAATCTGTCTTGAATACTTAGTAACGCTTCAGAGTCTTCTTTATGATAATCAGAGTGTTCTTTACTTTAACTTATGCTGACGCTTCTGAGTGCTGATGACTTGGTAAGGATCTTGATCAGAATCAGAGTGTTTTATGCGCAGATTCTGTTCATCAAGCTTCAGCGTATGATCTGGTAGCTTCAGCGTGTAGCACATGTTATTGATCTTCTGATGCTTACGTATTACTTATCTTCCGATGCCTCTGATGCTGATTCCATCAGAACTTCTATAAATACAAAACATAATTTTAAGTAGCATATTTGTTCTATATATATATATATATATATCTTTGAATTTATTTATTCTTGTATTTTGTTATCATCAAAACTCTAATTAAGGGTTGTAGAATCAAACTATGTTCTAACATGTAGTAACTGGACTAAGCCTCAGGAAGACTTCAACGAACTTCCATTCACCACCAAGGAAGTAACTAGAAGTTTCCTTCGATTTAAAGCGCTTCAAGAGGTAAGTCCTCTCTAAACTTGGAACTATTTCATTTAAGTATCATGTGTACATACCAATAAAGAGAAAATGTAGATATTTCATCTAGGGAGTTTGACCATGCTTTAACCTTCGATCTTGACTGCCTATATGTTGAAAGTTTCAACCCTGACTAGTTAGACTTTGGACTTTGAGACCCAATAATTTTGTGCTAACCCCTGGCCTGTAGCTTTCGAAAGTTACACTTGAATGTTGCATTTTAAAAGTTTAAAACAGGTTCTATATCCTTCGATTGCCTAAATATCAAGCCTTTCGAATCTCAACCTGAGGGCCTAGCATTCCTGCAGTCGAAGAAGGCAACAAGAAGCTTGAGGAAAAGAGTGTACCTCGCGTTGACTCCAGGCCCCAATCGAAAGAGGCAGGAAAAGGATGAAATCAAAAAGGGTGACCTCAGTGATTCCAGGCCCAAATCGAAGGAAGCTAGGAAGGGCAGAATCGAAGGGTGTCTCTGCCTAGGTCAAAAAGCTCATTTTTCTTCCTTTTATTTTTGTTGTCTTTACATTTTCTTGCTATTCAATATGGTTGTAATAGTGTAGGATTTATTTTTTGCATTTTTTATTACTTTTATAAAAATGTTAGTAATTAGGATGTATGGCAAGATACAAACCAACAAGTAGATCACCCTAATCAAAGACTAAATACATGCAAATCAAACACATTATTCACACACATATACCTCTAGGGTAATCTCATTTGTTGCCTCGGAAAAATAGTCATGTCCCTCGAATATGGGCGTTTTAGCAAAGACCCTCGATAAAAGATCGTAGTCCCTCGATGACCCTCAATGTTTCCTTTGGAAAACGATCTAGTCCCTAAACGGAAATTTCTAAAAACATCTCATAGGACTATACAAACGACTCACGCTCGTCCCTTCACATCCAATGATGGGGCTTCTTACCAAATCAATGGTAAGATAGCAACATCTAAAGGAGGGGGAAATGAACATAGACCTTTTGAGTAGGTAGGATGCTCATAGTTGCTCGCTTGCTCACAACAAAAAACATTTTATATGCCAACACTTTCAAATTGAAACATTTTCAAAAGACAAAACTCTTTGTACGCATTCTTATATAAACGAGAATCATTACAAAGACACTTTTTAAAATCACTTTCAAAAACACATTCCACAAACACCTCTTTGAACTATTTTCAAAACCAACACTTTGTACGCATTCTTATAGAAACGATAATTATTACAAAGACGTTTTTCAAAATACTTTCAAACCCACACCACAAGCATATTTTCAAATAAAATCAAGTGATCTAGCAAGCAACTAAGATCCCGTAGATAACTACGGATGAAAAGGGTGCTAACATATTCCCTTTTCATAACCTATCCCCTGAACTCAAGAAATAATATCAAAAAGGTCTTTCCTATTCTTTTCAACCTTTCCTTTTGGATAAAAGAAAATCCGGTGGTGACTCTTGCTATCCGCAAGAATTGCGATCAAACACAAAACACCCAAGTCAGTTCTCCCACCGTATTACACATGTCCTTCGAATGGGACACTCATGTACGTCCTTCAAATCCACCAATGTATGTCCTTCAAATGGGATACCCATGGTGTGTCATAGTGTAGAAACTATGTGTGTTGAAGATTTTAAACGTGGAATCGAAGCAAGTTGTTTCAAAGGGAGCCACTGCCCAGTAAATCGAAACACACATGAAAGAAGCCAACTGTTTTGTGGGTGCTAAGATGAAGGGAAGCTATTTCCTTGTGCATTGAAGGTAAGCACAGAGGAAGCCATTTACTTGTGGGTCGAAAGCAAGCACAGAGGAGGCACTTGTCTTGTGGATCAAAAGCAGGCATGACGGAAGTACTTGCCTTGCAGGCATGAAGGAAGTACTGCTTGTGAATCAAAAAAAGCATGCAGGATGCTAATGCTTGTGAATTGAAGGATGCATGTAGGAGGCTACTGCTTGTGAATTGAAGGATGCATGTAGGAGGCTACTGCTTATGAATCAAAGGATGTAGGTAGGAGGTTGCTGCTTGTGAATCAAAGGATGCATGTAGGAGGCCACTACTTGAATGAAGCTTGTGGACCAAAGCTCACTCGAAGGGGACCAAATTCTCAATCGAAACTTATGAGCTAAGCCTGCTCGAAGGAAGCTAGATGTCTAATCAAAGCTTAAGAATCAAGCCTGCTCAAAGGAAGCTAAATGCCTAATCAAAGCTTATGAATCAAATAAAACTTGCTCTTCTTCGATTTGATGTTTGAAAGCCCAATATGATTCCATGGAAACTTGTGCAGTCTTGACCCAGTAGAGATTTTGTGAGAAAAATCTTGAGAATTGAGAGGGAAATTTTTGGGGTACAACACCTAGCTGTCACGACCGTTCTGAAAGTGACAATCATCTCACCATAGCCCCATAGCTTTGTGATCACATTGTTGAAGCCCTGTAGATATGAGCCCACGTATGGTTTCAAGTGTGTTTCATAGATTTGAAGCATAGAGAATAGATGAGAGTACATGATGTCGACTGAACTTCCTTAGTCGACCAGTATGCAGTGAACGTCAAAGTTATCCATCCGCGCTCTCACGAGCAAGGGGATGCTGGGATTGGGGGATCCTTTGCGACGCTGCCGCAAAAAATACCGATGCAAACAGAGTCGCCATTGAACGTTATTTATCCCAATAAAGGGAAAGGAAAACATCGAGTAAACCTCAAGTGAGAAAGAATAAGGTCTCGCAACAAAGAACATGATAAGGAAGTAGATTACGCGAGGGGATGGTATTAACACCCATCGTGTCTGTTGTACTCAACAAGATCCACTCGAGTTGTTCTAAACAAAGGGTGTATTATATCTAATGCTTACTTGCTACGGGAATGCATGAATGAATTGTTAACGAACAAAAAGAAATTTTTTATTATTGCACTCGCCTCAGTTTTACAACCATGTGCATATGTATCTCGAAAGAATCAGAGCACTGTAGTTCTTCTTAAAAAAATTGATTTGTTGTATCTTTATTAGTGAATGGTGTTAAGTTTTGCATTCTACTGCCGCTCGATCTTTGGAGACTCACGAATGATTATTTTGTGTAGAAAGGAACTAACATGTTCTTACCTGAAAAGGTTTTCAAAAGAAAAGCCTGAAGGAATAAAAAGTTTTAATTGGTTGTGTGTTTTATTGGGATCATAGGAAATAGATCTCAATGGAGGGACACTTACTACTTCTCCACTTAATTGTGAAAATATTTAAGTATGATTAAGATGTTTTGAGTTTTTGATCAAGAAAGAAAGTTTTTGTTTTAAATGCAAATGCAAAAGAAGAAACAAAAGGACTAAGGGAAGCTAAGCATAATGTTGTCATGCAATGGCAGTCTTAAGCTTAGGGTATAGGGAGATTTACCTGAAAGTTGTAAAGCTTGGTTTGGAACCTAAAGTCTATTTTAATTCAACTTAATCAAGGATCAAAATTGAATTAAAAATTCCTAAGGGGGCATGTGAGCATAAGCAATCAACAAAGAAAACAAGAAGAAGGATGTCATGATCTCAACTAGGATGCAATCCTGAGTGACTCCTCGTTCACAACTAAATCAAACAAAAGAATGATGTCATGATCTCAGTAAGGGTACAAGACTGAGTGACTCTTCCGTCACAACAAAGCAAACAAAAGAATGATGTCATGATCTCGAACAGGGTACAAGACTGAGTGACTTTTTGTTCACAACAAAGTATGACAAAATGGTAACAAACAAAACCAAGGTGTCAATTGGAAATGGCATACAAGCTAACATACAACTAAGAGTTAAGACTAATCAATCAACAAACAAGTTGCAAACATCAATGCTAAACCTTAAGCATGCTTCCATTCATCAACAACAACAAGAATGTGTCAAAGTAAACACTTATTCACACATACAAGTCCCTAAGGGTCATGCTCATAAGGTTTTAACATTAGGGTCTTGGAACCTAAGAAAACACAAACAATAAATACATAAGCATTCATGAATTAGGTATCAACCAAACATCACCACTTAGCATATAAAAGATGACTTGAATCAAGCAAATAAAGACTAATACAAGTCAGCAACTTAAGCACAATATACTCAATTCAAACACATTTCAAACATTGAGAAAGAACCACAAAAGGATCAAACATGCATTAGGTTAATAACTAGCCATCATTAACAACTAATTCCCTAAGGAAAAAACAACAAATGGTCAAAGCATTGCATGATTAGATCATGGCAACATGGTGAAGTTACAATCTAATCAAGAAACTCAAGTTCAAACATATCTCAAAGTCACAAGATACTTCATCAAGTATCATCAACAAAGATCAAGATAACAAGCAACAATCATCCCCTTAAGGCATCAACAAATAACATGTCATACAAAGCATCTAATAAACAAGAGTTCGAAACCCTATGGCATGACAAGGCAGTAGCATGTACAAAAAATTCAACTCTAAACATAGATCATGGTCATAAAAAGTTTCATTAAGCATAAAAACTAAAACTATGATTAACAACTAGACAAACATCAATCACAATCATCATCACAAAAAATCATCTATTTATAAAAAGTAAATGACCAAATGATCAAGAAGTTTAGACACTGAGACATGACAAGGAAGTAGCTTATGCAAGACATTTTATCATACAAGACTCACAAGCATCAAGAAGTTTCACCAAGCATCATGCTCAAAAATTAGGTCACAAGTTAGGAAAACATTTCCTTAAGGTATCATCAAGTTGATTCATCAATTCAAGGCACATAAATGACCAATTAATCATGATATTATGGATTTAACTCATGGCAATAGACTCTACTTTGTGAGAGGAGAAACCCCAAAAAGTTGCACAAGTGTACTCTCTAAAACCAATCATCAACACAAGCTAGTATCTCAAAAAGTAAGCATGAAACAAAGCTCATTAAAACCACTTAACAAATGATCCAAATCTCAACCAAAATACACCAAACTATAACTTAAACTATATTTTTGTGGATTTTTCACGACCAATGAAAATTATAACACTCTCTACCCCCACATAGACATAAATAACATAATCAGAGTAAATTAGAACACATTTGAAAGAGGGCACTACAAATGACTTCACAAAACGATAAAGAAAATTCAAACGTGCATACTGGTCATGATCATAACACGTACTCAAATTCACGTTTCATACACCAATACAAAATATGAATCTCGCAGCGGAATAGTTATCTCAACATAAATATATAAATGATTGAAATCCCATACTGGCAATCATATCATAAGTACTAGGAACTGAGGCCAAACATCACATAATCTCATACATATCCAAATAAAAGAGAGTAATAACAAATATATCTCAAAACAAATCAAACATGAGTTCGAATATCCACTGTATTACATAGACCAGAGTAATGACTCACTATCTAGCAATAAGAAGATAAATAAGGATATATCTCCTTCTCTAATCCTGGCAAGAAGCTCCACTATCTCCGATACCTGAGCGATATTGTATAAAACATCATTCCAATAGAAGAGTGAGAATTCATATCATTATGAAAATATATAAATATAAGTAATGTAAAACATACATACACCAATATGAATTCATCACTCTTCATAAAAACACATTTTAGGCCTAACATAATCCAATATACCAATCCAGATATACAACATATCTCATCAATTCATATTCCAAATGAAATTCAATTCCAATTACCACAATTGTACAATTAAATCAACTATCATATATTGCACATCAAAACACCACATTCACACTAATATTACATAGTGAGTGATAATGCAACCATTCACATCGAGACATGTGACATCAATGCAACTCAAATGCATTATGCATGTGGTACCAATGTTATCTTTACTGGTCCTGCCGGGTCCACATCTCCAAAACAGATAACCACCAACAAAAGCCTGATTCATCCTTAAGCTTTCAAACCCTATTCAGCGTTTGGTTTAGGACAAGTCAATAGTTCCCACAAAATTACCAAACCTTGCCTCTTGAAACAAATTATGCATGTACATGTGCAATCTCAACAAATCATCACAACAAATCATCACAACAACTCATCACATAATTCAACATATTTTGAATTATCTTCACAGCATTACACAACATACATCTTTCATGCCAATAAAACACATATACACAATTTGATAGTATAAATCATCTCAACACATCATTATAACATGTAGCAATTAGATACAAATCATGCTATATTCAAACATCATCAAATTCCAACACTTACATACACAATTCAAGTATTAAGTTTCTCATCAAAATGCTTCCAAAGCCAATTTGAATCAAGTCAAATAAATTGTTAAAATGCATGTAAATCCATGATAAGTCATAATATACAAGATCCCAATATCATTCATGCATAAAATAATTTTTCAATTTGCAGCCACCTGCGCTAAGTGTCCCCTGCGAAAACCAGAAAAATTTCTGCGAACAACATTTTGTCCATACACAAAAATCCACATTTAGACATGTTCAAGTGCCCATTTTTCATCAAATAAACACATTATAATATGTATACATCATAGGGAACCTATTTATATCATAAAAACTAGATTTTAAAAACCTAATTTCCAAATCCCTAAATCAATTTGGGTGATTCAAAACCTAGAAATTCACATACCCAATCCTATTAAATGTTACTACCCATCATATACTCCCATAATAACATAGATTCTCACCCTTACCTTGAGTGTAGAGTCTTTAGGGATTCCTCTTTATTTTTCCTCTTTTCTCCTCTTTCTCCTCTTCTTTTCTCTTCTCTTCTTTGTTTTTGTTTTATGACAACACTAATTCTAATCCCTCTTCTTACTACTTTATTTCATTAACGGGCCTAACTCACTTACTCATTTTATTATGACATAAAGCTCAGTTCTAATTATTTTATATTCTTACTCATAAATCCAATTATTCAAATAACACATATATTCAAATAATTCAAATATTCACCAAATCACATAATTAAATTAATTACTATATAATATACTAATTAATAAAATAATTAATAATACTAAATAAAAATGGGGATTTTATAACTCTCTCCCACTTAAAAGATTTTCGTCCTCGACAATTACCTCAAACGAACAACTGAGAATATGAATCCTTCATCTGACTGTCCAACTCCCAAGTCACATTACCATCTGTCGGTCCTCCCCAAACCACTTTCACTAAAGCGATCTCTTTACCTCGGAGTCTATTCGTTTCTCTATACTCTATTCACATAGGTGATGTCTCAACATTAAAATTATCTCTTACTTACACATCATCTAATTGGACAACATGAGACGGATCCGCAATGTATTTCCTCAATTGAGACACTGGAACACGTCATGGAGATTAGCAAGTGACGGTGGAAAAGCAATCTGATATGCCACTTCACCTACTTTCTCGGAAATCTAATATGCCACTTTTCCTCCCATTTTTTAAATACAATTGATTCAAGATACCTCCTCATACTCCTAGGGTTCTCAATTGTTCAAGAATACTCAAGGGTTTGCGCATACAAGCACCTCTTCTAAGCAATTGACCTACAATTAGAGTTTTGCTTTCTTCATAGAAAATTGAGCTCATAATGCCTCAAGTGAGTTTCATGGTACCTCATATGCTTCAAAGATACCTCATGTCAAGTTTCAAGTCTTACATCACCGGTTTGCTCAGTCCATTGCTCAGATGATTGAAAATCAACTGTATTGGATAAAAAGTCAACAATGGTTAACATACAGTCAAACTTCAAGAGTTTTGGTCAACATCAAGATTTTAAGGTCATATTCATCATTTTATCAAGGGTTGATCATGATTCATCAAGATTGACTCAAGATTGCTCAAAAGTTAAAAGTTGCTAAATTAGGGTTTTGTGGACTTTTCTTAAGAAGAAGTCAACTGAACTTGGACCAAGCACAACTTTCACATGCTTCATCAGAAAATTCTCAACCAAATCCCATTATGAAGGAAATTCAATTCTCTACAACTTTGTCTCTCTAAGATCAAGGCCAAAAATGCTTCATTTGAGAGATATAGGCCAAAATATTAAAGGTCATTTTAAAAGTCAACAAAAAGACATTTTTTATCAAAGAAATTTACATCAAGTTAAAGACTTCAAATGAAAACGTGACATACAGGAGAGTTGTAGGGGACATCTTGAGCTTTCCAAAAAGTCCAAGATCACCTTCATATGACAAAATTTGAGAGAGTTATGATTGGTGCAAATTGAGCAATTTTGAGAAAATACATGAAACCATAATTGAGCAATTTTGTACTTTTAGGCTAATGGGCCTAACTTTTGAAGTTCAAACGTGTTTATGACATGTGTAGGGACCCCTAAGTCCATTCATGCATTATTTTAATTTTTATTTCATTTAGTTTGATTTTATTCATTTAAATTCAAAATTAAATTAAATAAATATTAAATAAATGTACAAGGCATGTGAGCTTTTATTTTGGATCATTTTGAAGCCCAAGATCACATATCCAACATAATAAAATCGTGAGGGATGAAGAAGGAAAGAGATCTTCATGTTTTGGAAAGTTTTGCAATTTTTTTGGAAACAAATAATGAATTTGATTGCACATATTTCCTTCCGAGAATGTTAACTTAAAAACCCATCCATTATAAATAGAGGAAACACTCCATAAGACAAGGACACAGATTGATTGCCATAGAAGCAAGTTCTCAAACATAAATTTATCAAAGAATATGTGCAAATTGTATCCCAGTTTTCCATCCATTCTCAACTGAAATGAAGCCTCGAATCATCATCCTGACATCCCCAGGAATCTCCTCAAGTCCATAACCACGCTCAACCGTGCCCAGAATGCCTCCCCTCAATCACACTGGTGGTAAGGAATTTCTAATTTCAAATTTCTTAATCCTGGTGTTATTGATAAGTTTCATATGTCCAGATATGTTAAACAAGAAACATGGAACATTTTGGAACAAAGCGTGTGAAGAGAAGGGAGGGGGTTCGAACCCCAACGATACCAAAACCCTTTTTGCTTTACTTTCTTCATTTTCCATTTCTTTTTATTAGTTATTTTATTATTAATTAACCTTTTTTTTTAATCAAAACTTATACATAAAAAAATTAGAAAGAAGCCATATAATAAAATCAACAAAAAATTAGTTTTAGGGTGTAAATTAATTAATTGATTTTTTGAACAATTATATTTCAGGCTTTTTATTAAGTAAAATCAATTAGAATAGGGATTTTAATTATTATTAATTAACACTTAAATTATTTTTATAAAAACATCAAAAATATGAACTTAGATTTTTAGGGCATTTAAACTTTTTTTCCCAACATTTTCTTATTCTTTTTGCTATTTATTTTCTTAGACAATTGTACAGGTCGCACAGTTTAATATAATAGTTTAGATTTACATCCCCGCGTTTTTCTAATTATCTAACTCTCCCAAAGCCCTGTAATAGCGTAGATTTACATTCTCTTTTTATCTTTTTCCTTTATATGTTTGTATATATATAACTACTAGTAAATAGGCTTGTATGATAAGAATAAAATCAAACATAGATAACCTTAATTTTCAAGATAACATAACTGAAACCAATACACTTTGCACACTTCGCCTATAGGGTAACCTCTCTTTGTTGCCTTACGATACTAATGGTCACGTCCCACGAAAGCGGGAATACATTAGCAAAGACCCTCGATTAAACAATATCATTATGGCCCCTTTCGAATAAAGATCATAATCCCCCGATGACCCTTCGAGTTGTCTACAAAATGATCGAGTCCCTTCGATGACCCTACAAGAAAAATGATGATTGTCCCTTCGAATTGCTAAAAGTATTATTACATGTTGCCTTTTATGACCATACGACGACCCTACGCTTATCCCTTCACATCCAATAGATAAGGCTACCTACCGACTAATGGTGTGGATAGTACTATCTCTAACGGAGAAAGAAAATAACAAGAATGACCTTTAGTGGGTAAGACTCGACAAATTGCTTGCTCATAACAGTTTCAAACAAACAATTCATTTTTACACCTCACGTTTCAAAACAAATATTAAAAAAAACACTTTGTAAACATTCTTGAGGACTGATACAAGAATTATTACAAAGTCTGCCTCACAACTGGCATTCAAAATATTTTCAAATCATACACACACAAAGCAAGTTTAAAGTAAGTTGAGCAATTAAGAGCCCGTAGATAACTACGGATGAAAAGGTTGCTAACACATTCCCTTTTCATAACTTACCCCTCGAACTCAAACTCTATCAAAGGTCTTTCCTGTTCTTTTCACCTATCCTTATTGGATAAAAGAAAAGTCGGCGGTGACTCTTGCTATCTGCAACATTTGCGATAAAAGGCTAAACAAGTCAGTTCCCCCATCGTATCACATCTACCAACACAATTTACCAGAGTAACCCTTAGAAATACATGATCATCTTTCTCCAACTCAAGCGCCTTCCTCCTTATCATGATAACTCTTCTGACGACTCTAAGAAATATTCATCTTTTCTCGAATCATTTTAATCTTATATGTATACTGTTGAACTATCTCAGGTCCAACCACAACACTCGCACCAGATTCATAACCACACAAATGCGTCCTACACCTTCGTCCGTACAAAGCCTCAAATGGTGCCATTCCAATACTCGAACAGAAATTGTTGTTATAAGTAAACTCAATCAAAGGCAAGTAACTATCCCAAGAAACTCCTTGCTCCAAAACACAATCTCTAAAAATATCCTCAAGTGAGTGAGTCGTCCTCTCAGTCTGACCATCTATTTGCAGATGATAAGCAGAACTCAAACACAACTTCATACCCAAAGCATTCTGCAAACCTTCCCAAAATCTCGAAGTAACCCTGTATCTCTATATGACACAATGCTAGATAAAATACCATGTAAACTGATAATCCTTTTAATGTAACACTTTGCAAGCCTCTCCATCAGATAATCCATTCTCATTGGAATAATGTGTGCAGATTTCGTCAATCTCTCCATAATAACCCAAACAACTTCACAATTACTCGGTGTCCTCGGTAAACCAGAAAAAAATCCATAGAAATACTATCTCATTTCCATTCAAGAATAAACAACGGTTGCAATAAACCAGCAGTTTATGATGTTCAATCTTTGACTTCTAATATATCAAACATGAATACACAAATTATGTAATCTCTTTCTTCATACTTGGCCACCAAAATAATATCCTCAAATCCTGATACATCTTAGTAGCTCCAGAATGAATAGTCAAACCACTACGATGTCCTTCATAAAGAATCCTCTTATTCAAATCTCCCACATCTGGAACACAAACTCTATCATGACACCTCATAATACCATTCTCATCAATCTGAAAATCACCACCCCGACCTTGATTGATTAACGCCAATCGATCAACTAAACTCAAATCAGATTTCTGACCTTCTCGAATCTCCTCAAGAATACCACTAGTAAGCTTCAACGTACCAAGCTTAACACCATAAGAAGTCTCTTCACAAACTAAACTCAAATCTCAAAATTTCTCAAGTAAATCCAACTCTTGTACCATCAACATCAACATATGCAATGACTTCCTACTCAAGGCATCAACTACAACATTCGATTTACCCAGATGGTAGTTCAAACTAAAATCATATTCCTTCAAGATTTCCAACCATATTCTTTTCCTCATATTCAACTCTTTCTGATCAAACAGATATTTAAAACTCTTGTGATCACTAAACACATCAAACCTCGATCCAAACAAAAATGCCTCCAAAGTTTCAAGACAAACACAACTACAGCCAACTCTAAATCATGTGTCAGGTAATTCCACTCATGAACTTTAAGTTGCCTTGAAGCATAAGCCATAAATTTCTGATTTTGCATTAACACACCTCCTAAACCCATTTGTAATACGGTGGGAGAACTGACTTGGATGTTTTGCGTTTGATCGCAATTGTTGCGGATAGCAAGAGTCGCCACTGACTTTTCTTTTATCCAATACTTAGGAAAGGTGAAAAGAACAGGAAAGACCTTTGATATATTTAGAGTTCGGGGGGTAAGTTATGAAAAGGGAAGGTATTAGCACCCTTTTCATCTGTAGTTATCTACGGGCTCTTAGTTTCTAGCTCACTTTGAAATACTTTTGTTTAAAAATGTGTTTCTGATTGGTTTTGAAAGTAGTTTTGAAAAGTTCCATCGTTTAGGCGAACTTTGTAATGATTCTCATCTCTATAAGAATGAATACAAAGTGTTGACTTTTGAAAATATTTCCTTTGAAAGTGTTGGTGTGTTTTTGAAAGATGTTTTGAAAATAGTTGTGAGCATGCAACTATGAACGTTCTACCTACTCAAAAAAGTCTTTGTTCATTTCCTCCTCCTTTAGATATTGTTATCTTATCATTGATTGATAAGAAGCCCTATCGTTGGATGTGAAGGGACGAACGTGGGTCATCGTATAGTCATAGAAAGCAATATTGTAGGATACCTTAGAAATTTTTGTAAGGGTCTAAGATCATTTATGAAGGCAACATTGAAGGGTCATCGAGGTACTATGATCTTGTATTTGATTGTTTTTGCTAAAGTATCCCACATTTGCGTAACAAAACTATTTATTTAAGGCAACAAGTGAGGTCAACCCTAGAGGTGCAAGTGTGCAAATTGTTTGTTTTCATTCTCTTTGTCTTTGAATTAGGATTTTCTACTTGTTGATTTTATGTCTTGCCATACAAACCATAATTACTAGCATTTACATTTAAAGCGATAAATTGCGAAAATGTAAAATTCTACGCTATTACATCATTTGGGGGATGGGGTACAAATTTTTAAATGGGGGAAGCAAGTAAATAAAACCTAATTTACTATTACAACCATATTGAATATGAACAAATAAAATATACAAGAATAAAGAAATATACAAGAATATAAAGGTGAGAGGGAAAGAAAAGAAAATTGCTTTTGTTTAAGTTTTTGTTGAAAATGTTTTAAGTATAATTAAGCTAATAAAACACATAAATAATTCTAAGTTAGTTTACTAAACTTAAATTAAATTAAGAAAAAAATGGATTTAATTAAGAAAACAAGTTTTTTAGGGTTTTTTATGAAAAGATTTTATCTTAATTACTCCAACTAAAGTGAATAGAAAAATTAATTAAATTCTAAATTATTTAAATAAAAAATAAGATTTAAAATAAAACCTAAGTCTAAGATGGCTTAATTAAGAAAATATATTTATATTAAAAAATATTTTTTTGGTCTTTTTATTTTAGAAGAAATAAAATAAAAAAATGTACTAAAATATAAATAGTAAATATAACATTTTTTTTAATTTTTTATTAATAATAATAATAATAATAATAATAATAATAATAATAATAATAATAATAATAATAATAATAATAATAATAATAATAATAATAATAATAATAATAATAATAATAATAATAATAATAATGAAAGAAAAGAAAATAAAATTAAAATTAAAATGAGTCAGAAGGGAGTAAAAATGAAATAGGGTGTAAGTGAGTAAAATAGTTTTTGATTAGGGTTAGGCCCATTGTGGTTTTTTTTGTAATCAGAAAGAAAATAAAATAAAAAGTTGGGTTGCGTGTTGTAAGGGCAGGAGGGGTGTTGCTGAGTAAAATGGAAAAAGGTCCAACGGATGAAGCTCAACGCGCCTGTTTCAAACAAAAAAAGAAATGGAAAATATGCAAAAAATTACAAAAGGTCTCGTTGGGGCTCGAATTCAGGACCTTACATAATAATGCCTTTACTCGCACGCTCTCTACCACTGGGGTGGCTATACATTTGGTATTATAAACAAAACCATAAATATATATTACAAAACCAAACCTAGGTCTGTATCTTTTTCTTCCTCGCGCCAGACCTTCTTCACCATTTTTTAATCTGTAACTTTCTCATTTCTCAACAAAAATTAAAACTGTAAACATGAAAGTAGCTCCATTTTTCATCACGGTTCCAGAAATGTAAATAACTAAAACTATAAATCAAAGATGAGCATGAATTTTGAATGGTACCAAAACTAAACTAATTTTTTCAGAAAGTTCAAACGTAAAATTCTCATTACTCAAGCAATATTAATGAATTTTAAGGACATGATCAGCTTTAGGGCAATGGTGTCTACATTTTATCTTTGAAAATGGAAAGCTAACAATGCCTATATGAAGAGATTGAAAATCAGAAAACTTACCTCAAAAATGAGTTTTGTGTTTTGATTTAGAGCTCTCTTCAAGGTTCTGCAATGATTTTGTTAGTTTCCTTGAACCTCCAAGAAGCTATTCCAATAGTTACTTTGAGCTAAGAGTGATTGAAATGTCCTAGAGAAGTCCAAGTGCAGACCTCTATTTTTGAAAATGGAAGATGGTGGCGGAGGTGTTACAAAATTGTAACGGGTATTAAGATGGTTTCTATATGAAGTGAGGAAGCTTTGGAAATGATTTGGCCAAGAAACGCGCGAGTGGAATGGAAGTTTGATGTATAAAGTCAGAAATTGCACAAAAATGGTGTTTTGAGGCAATTTCTGGATTGAGGGAGTTTCCAGGCTTATCAATTCATGTGCTAAGTTTCATAAGAGTTTCTTGATATATAGGAAAAGGTTTGGAGACTTGATATGGTCAGAAAATCAAGACCCATATGTTATGGCCATGTGACTTGATTTTGAAGCAAACATGAAATGCATAGTTTCAATGTGAAGTACGAGGGCTTGTATGGTGGTTAACATGTTTTAGATATGTTACTTCTTTCTTTTTGAAATGTTTTTTAATTAGAAGCAACAATGTATGGGCTCAAGGAGAGTTGACATTGTGTATAAAGTCACTTTTCAAGAATGGCATGGTTACTTTCTTCCCAAAATGGAAATTTGGGTTGGATAATACTTGAATCAATTGGATAATAGCTCAATAAGTTTTGTAAACCATTAATTATGGAGTGAAATACAAGTATGATTCCTGCAAAGAAAATATTATACAGCTTGGTTTGAGATTTGGTTATGTGTTCATCACAAAATTGACTTGTAATTCAAGTTTGAAACCCTAACTTCATCTCTTTGATTCTCTTAGCTAAAAAATGATCTCATTGAGTTCTTTGACATTTTGAAAATCTTGGAACATTATCTACAATTTTCATGTTGTCCATTTTGACAAAATCATCTTGGAACTTGGTGAAAATTGACCAAGAAGTTAGGTCAAAAATCTTCCTAAACTAGGTCAAATTTTCACTAAGTGTTTAAGAAAAAGTCCATGACTTTGTCAATTCATAACTCAAAATCTAAGCACTTATAGAACTTGATCAGTAAAGTAAAGTTGTAGATCTCATCAATATCTACAACTTTCATGTTAGAAGTTTTATTTGAATCATCTTGCATTTTGGTGAAAATTTAGCATGAAGTCATTAAAAAATAAGGCTTAAAAACACTTAGAAATTTTCTAAGTCTTGAAAACTTTGACTTTTCAAAATGAATTTTGACTTTCTTGATTCCTTGATGATAAAGTTTCATATTTTTGAATGTCTTGATGAAATGTGATCTTTGAAACTCAATTTTGATTAAAAAAAGTCAAAGTTTTACTTTTGGTGTATCTGTTGACTTTTCATCAGTTGACTAAATTTCAACTATCAATCAATTGATCTTGAGAAATGTTTTGAGAAAAGAGAGGGTAAATTTTGGGATACAACACCATAAAATAACCATCACAATAAACCATAAAAGGTTCTTATGGACTCGAAAAAATCAAAATAGAAGCGGTTGTCAACCTTCTCTTAAGCTCTTGAAAACCAGCTTCACACTACGAAGTCCAAATAAAGGCTTTACCCTTTCTAGTCAATTGCGTCAATGGTAACTCCAACTTGGGAAAACCTTCAATAAACTTTTGATAATAACCTGCTAAACAAAGAAAACTTATAGTCTCAGAAACATATTTTGGAGCTTCCCGTTGAGATACAGCCTCAACCTTTGTCGGATCAACGAAAATACAACCACTCGAAATCACATTCCCAAGGAAAGTCACTTCCTTCAACCAAAACTAAAACTTAGAAAACTTAGCATGCAACTTCTTATCCTTCAACATGGATAACACAATCTTCAAATGCTCAGCATGTTCCTCTTCACTCTTAGAATAGATCAAAATTTCATCAATGAACACAACAACAAACTGATCCAAATACTGATGAAAAATACTATTCATGTATTCCATAAATACACCAGGTGCATTGGTCACACTAAATGGCATCACAAAATACTCATAATGATCATACCTTGTCCTAAAAGCAGTCTTCTGAATAACTTCAACCTTAACTCGAATCTGATGATACCCATTGTGATACGATGGGAGAACTGACTTTGGTTTTACGTTTAATCGCAAATGTCGCAGATAGCAAGAGTCGTCACCGGCTTTTCTTTTATCCAATAAAGGAAAGGGTGAAAAGAACACGAAAGACCTTTGATATTTATTGAGTTTGGGGGGTAGGTTATGAAAAGGGAAGGTGTTAGCACCATTTTCATTCGTATTTATCTATGGACTCTTAATCACTAGCTTACTTTTGAACAATGCTTTGTGTGTTTGAAAATATTTTGAAAATGCCTAAGTACGACAATTTGTAATGATTCTCTTATCGTTGAGAATGTATACAAAATGTTTATTTTGAAAATATTTATCGGAAAAGTGTTGTTTTGTGAAAAAGTGTTTTGAAGATGCCAATGTAAGGCAGTCTTCTTTTATAATAACCCTTGTATCAGTCCTCAAGAGTGTTTATAAAGCGTTTTGAAAGTTGCTTTTGAAAGTGTGAGATGTGAAAATTGTTTTAGTTTGTGAGAAAGAGATTACGAGCGATCTACCTACTTAAAAAGTATTTGTTATTTTCCTCCTCCTTTAGATAGTGCTATCCTACCATTAGTTAGTAGGAAGCCCTATCGTTGGATGTGAGGGACAGGTGCGGGTCATCGTACAGTCATAGAAGGAAACTTGTAGGATACTTTAGAAATTTTCGTAAGGGATTAAGATCCTTTACCAAAGTCAGCATCGAAGGGTCATCGAGGGACTATGATCTTTTAATTGAGGGTCTTTGCTAAAGCGTCCCGCATTCGAGGGACATGACTATTTTCCGAGGCAACAAATGAGATTACCTAGAGGTGCACGTGTGCAAAGTGATTCATGTTCAGTTATTTTAATCTTGCAATTATGGTTAACTATATTGTTTTTAGTCTTTTCATACAAGACTAATTACTAACAGTTATAAGGAAAGCGGTAAAGTGTGGAAAATAAAATTCTACGCTATTACGAGGCTTCAGGAATGGGGGTACAAATTTATGAATGGGGATGACATAAGAAATAAACACCCAAGCTATAATTAAATTACACAATACAAGTCCAAACTATTAAATAATTATTAAAGTTAAAACTCTTCTCATTTGATAAAATTAATTAATAGTTTAATTAATAGTGTCAAATAAAAATTATTTTAAAGTTAATAATTATTTAAAACATATTGATCCTTTTTTCATTTTAAATATAAGCTAAAATATTAAATAAAACAAAATAAGTAAAAATAATCAAATAAGAGAAAAGGGTAGAAATGGGCCTGAAGTAACCAGAAAATAAGGGGTGCTGGAAAAGGAATTCGTTGGGCCCATAACCAGTAAGCCCAGGCGTTGGCTGAAGGTCCATCGATCCTATGTGGAGCACTTTCGTGGGTGCAGCGTGGAATGCGCTTCTGAGTACTGGATGGTGATGATGAAGTATTGATATGGATCTAACTTGTTGAAAGCGAGGGAACATGGTGGACAGCGGTGAAGGACCTGCATGAGATCCACAAATAATCAAACAGACGGTGACAAATTTCACCGTCGGGTTAGCCCATTAATTAATTGTTTAATTAATAAAAATGAAAGATTTAATTAATCAGAGAAAAAAATTAATCTCAAATTCTCTCTTAATCTTTCATGCTCTCTCACTTCTCTCTTCGTGTTCTCTCATCTAAAACACCAACTCAAACCCTAAGGGTGGCTGAACAAGATCTGATGCGTTGGTCTTGATAAACAGACAGTTGCTGCTATGAATCTCAACGCGTAGATTATGAACTCCACGGCGGCGGTGATGAAGATCGCGGAGGCGCCATTGCATCCTTCTCTGATCTCTGATTTTTTTACATATTCAGCTTCGTCTCTCTTCTCTGGTCACTAATCTGGTATTGGTTTTTATAGATGGTAAAAAAAATCGAGTAGATCTTGAAGGGGGTTTCGTAAAATCTAGTGCTCGGATTCAACCTCTTTCACCATTTTCGGGTGAGATTGCTCTTATTTCTCTTCTATACTCTCTTCCTCTTCGTCTTTCTCAAGTTTCTGAAGGGTTTTTGTGCATGGGAAAGTGATGATACTTGGTTAGGGTTTGGCTTGCGCAGCTTTTTATTTCTGATATTTGTGAACAGTTGATCAAAATCTTTTTTTCTCTTTTTTTTCAATTTTCTCAAGGGTTTGTGATGAAAAATGATGAACAAAATGAGGTTAGGGTTCTGGTGTTATTGCTGCTACGCAGCTTCTGTGATTTTTTGAACAGTCCTCTCCCCTCGAAATTTGTGTAATGAATGCTTTTATAACCATGAGATTAGGGTTCTCATATTTGTTTTTTGGATCCCTTGATTTGATAACCGGCCTTCGATTTTGCTATTGGGCTTTACAAATTCTGATTATTGTTATTTGTTGAATCCTCTTTGGTGAGAGAAACCTCTTATTGCAGTGAAATGTTTTTAGCTGAGATGTGAAACTTGTACTGTCCTGTTTTTACTGCAATGTTATGGCTGTGATGCCCCCCTTTTTTTCCTGAGTTGTATGTTGTAACTTCTCTTTTTGTATTTACTGTAAACCAAATAAAATCTTCTTTGTGTGTTTGTTTGATATTTGTAATAAAGAAAATAGGCCTATGATTAACATTGTAAATCTGATTTTGTTATTGTGAAATAAAACAATATGAGGCTTTTGTTGGGCTTGTGAACATGATTTGAATGTGATTTCCTTATCTCTGATTCCTGTCAAAAATCCCTAATGATGAAATTGTGAAAAAAACTCTTTTAAAGTTTCTTGTTCAAGTTTTGTTTCTTGATTGTCTTGTACTAATTATACCTTATTCTTCTTGTTTCATGTGATGGTGTGAGAAAAAAATGGAAATCGGCAAGGCAATTACAAGAGGAAAACATGGATAGGCTTAAAGGGAAATGGTGAATCTTGGAATGAAGAACTTGGTAGCTTGAAGAGGACATCAAAGCTTTACAAATTAGGATTCAGGAAACTTTGTAGAACTTGCAAAACTTTAGAACAAATTCTACATGATAAATCAAACTTGTAACTTTGAAATTGATGTAGTAATATGAAACTTTGAGTATTTTGAAATGTGCTTGTAATTAAACTTGAGATATCTTAGCATCAATTGTACTGTTTCTCTTTTAAGTTCAAGCATTATAGCTTTTTCGCAATTATTGATGAAAACCAATTGAAGACCAAAAGAAATCTTTGAATTTTCTTTATGTGGTATTTTGAACTTGAATGAGGAACGACATGAAATCTTGAATTCTCTTGAATTGGAATTACATTCTAAAGCCGTATAAAACTTCTTTTCTTCTTCTTAAATGCCTATTTTGAATCTTCAAGTACTCCTTATAAATTCCATAGAAAACTTGTGGAATAAAGAGTTCAAAAATTGGAATTTTTACTTCAATATTCTTTTTGCTAAAGTTGAAACTTGAATAAATCTTTGAACAATGACGAGTTTGAATCAAACTCTGCATACTATGTGAATAAACTTGAATAATGATGATGGACTTAACAACTTTGAATGGTAAATTTTGAATCATGTTTAGGTCAAAACTTATCCATGTATCACCATGCTTTAAAGACTTAAAATGATTGAAGGATCCTTGTGATTCTTTGCTTCTTGAATTTTAATTCAACATTCTAATCAAACTTGTGTGATACGCAATGAAACTTTGAAAAGATGATGGTGCCTTAAACTCTAAGAAACCCGCATTTCAAGAAATCCAAATGAAGCTTCCTCTCTCAATGAAAACATGTTTGTAAATAAATCAAGGGAAACCTCCAGCTCGTCTACTAAGCCATGATACTTGTATTTCAATCCAACTCAACACCAATGCCCTGGAGAGTCCTCGGGGATGGAAATGATACTTGGAGCATAGAAGAACATCTCTAATGAACCTCAGTTGATGATCGAAGGTGTACTAAGATAAATATCAGGATGATAATGTTTTTGATATTTTGTCAAGAAAAACGTCATAGATTCAATAATCAACAATCCTAGCACAAGAGCTAATAGATGGGAGAAACATGATTCAAGGTCAAAATACCTGCAGTTCTAGTTCTCTGATGAAACAAAGAATCAGTACGATATCCTGAGGCCTAGAAGTCCTGGGTAGCCTAAAGCGATTAAAACCCCTAGGAGCATGAGGGGATCTTTTTGAATGAAATGAGAGGGAAAAATTTGGGGTACAACAGATGCCCCTGTTCAATCTTCTTAAACCTGAAAAGTATATTGGCGCGTCCGCCATTCGTGACTTGAAGGTAGAAGATGATTGAACACTTAAGTGTCCAGAAATTTTCACTCGCTTATGCAAGAAGTAACGTTGTTGGTTGACTGTACCGGGAATGGGCTTAAAGATGCCATTTTAAGAGTGACGAGATGTCGTCGGAGATGGGCTTATAGATGCCATCCAAAGTAATCGTTGATAGAAGTATCAGAATGAGTCTATTCTTGACTGTATATGAGGAAGATGTATTTGGAATGAGTCTACGCCCGAATTTTCCAAAGGAGTTTCAGAATATCAGGATAAAATCTATGCTTGATTTTAATTGAACCAGAAGATGTCTACGCTCGACTTCAACTAGAAAAGATGTTGGAAGGAGTCTACGCACGACTTTTTCCAAAAGAATATCAGGATAAAATCTACGCTTGATTTTATCTGAACCAAAAGATGTCTATGCTTGTCTATAACTAGAAGAATTATCAGAATAAATCTACGCTCGATTTAATCTGATCCAGAAGCTATCTACAATTGTCTTCAACTGGAAGAAGTATCACAATAAATCTAAACTCGATTTAATCTGAGCCAGAAGATGTTTGTGTCCGTCTTTAACTGGGAGAAGTATCAGAATAAATCTATGCTTAATTTAATCTGAGACAGAAGATGTCTACTGGAAGAAGTATCAAAATAAATCTATGCTTGATTTAATCTGAGAAAGAAGATGTTTATGCTTATCTATAACTAGAAGAAGTATCAGAATAAATCTATGCTTAATTTAATCTGAGCTAGAAGCTATCTACGACCGTCTTCAACTGGAAGAAGTATCAGAATAAATATACGCTCGATTTAATCTGAGCCATAAGAGGTATATGCTCGTCTTTAACTGGAAGAAGCATCCTAATAAATCAATGCTCGATTTAATCTGAGCCAGAAGACATCTATGCTCATCTTCAATTGGAAGAAGTATCAAAATAAATCTACGCTTGATTTAATCTGAGCCAAAGGATTTTTATGCCCCACTTCGACTGGAAGAAGTATCAGAATAAATCTATGCTCGGAAGACATTAGTTTTGATTGAAACACCTATTATTCAAATCACGACCAAATTCATTTTTTCCCTTTCCTTATTCAAAGGTCTTCACATAACTTTTTTATTAAAAAAACATAAACATAAAAAAGGGAATTAATACAGAAACAATTTAATTTTTATAGACAGATTTTGTGGTTTCCAAAAAATCATTTACAGACAATATAACTCGTTTCCTAATCTATCAAATCCCTAATTTAATTTTTTCCTAAAAATTATCAACCCTAAGAACTATAAAAACCTAAATTAAGTTTACAGAAGGGGGAGACATGATACAAAAAAAAGAATTACAAAAAAAAACTCGCAATAGAAGAAGCTTCAACTCTGACGCGTCTTCGGTCTCCTTCCAGCCACGAACCTCTATTTCGGCCACCCTTCCACCGTCACATTCTTCCATAACGACGTTGTTGTACCCCAAAATTTTCCCTCCCATATTTTTCAAGAAATTGCCAAGCCAAGCTTCAAAGTTCCCCAAGGGTTGCACAGTGCAAGAGCTTCCTAAGCAGTCAAAATTAGGGTTTTGCTTCTGATCAAGAAAATGAAGTTTCAAAGGGACCAATCAAGTCTCACATGCTTATAAATATGGTCAAGCACCTACATGTCAAGTTTCAAGACTTTCAGCTCAAAATTGCACAGTCAAAACCCTAAATTGCACTACAGTCAACTGTAGGGGCAAAATGGTCATTTGACAGTCAAAAGTTCAAATTTTTGGTCAACATATCACTTTGAAGCCACAAACATCATTTGATCAATGCTTGATCATGATTCTCAAAATTTGGCTCAGAAATCATCAAAGATGCAAAAGTTACTATATTTGGACAGCTGAAAAAGTCAACTGAAATTGACCAGGGCATAACTTTCACATGGATTATCATAAAAATTCCATCCAAAGCTCATTTTGAAGATAAAGACATTTCCTACAACTCATCTTCATACTTCAAGTCCAATAAATGCTCTCACAAAAAGTTATCAATTTCAAAATTATAGGTCATTTTCAAAAGTCAACAAAAAGGGACTTTAAGTCAAAGGCCATAACTTGAGATTGGTAAATCAAAATGACATGGGACCAAAGCCATTGTTTATAGGACTTCAAGACCTTTCTAAAATGTCCAAGAACATGAGCAAAGCTTTAAAATTGAGCAAGTTATGCATTGGAGAAGTTGGGAAATTTTTGTGAAATGGCCAAAATCATTTATCCTTGAAATCTCATTTTTGACAAAAGGGGCCCACTTTTTCCACTTGAATTAACTTGACCATGCTTCCCACGTGTCCCACCTTTTATTTCAGATTTTTTTATTAATTTTTTCATTTTTATTGATTTTTATTGGATTTAATTAGTTTTAAATCTTTTAAAATCAAAAGAAATTCAAAAATTGATTTAAGAGGGATATTTTGGCTTTGACTAGCCTTGAAACACCATTATGTGCCTACCATTTTTCGTGCTAAGGCTTAATCAAGGCAAAAATTCAAAAATGAAGCAAAATTGGAAAGTTGATAATGGTGGTTTATGAGAAAATCCAAACCATCAAAGCAAGGTGTTATTGACGATAACTCCCATCCAAACATATTGCTAGGGTATATACAAATGATCAGAACAAGATTTTACACACTAAGCTGCGCAGAATACACCATTACAACATTGAATTTTTCACTAAAAAAACTCAAAACTGAAAACAGCTTTCCAGATTGATTCAAGGCACAAAACCTATTCCAAAAGCTTCCTTGGCAATCCCTGAACGTATTACAATCAAAAGCATCAAAGATAGTCCCTTGAAACGCTGTACAGAAGTCACTCTTTTGCCATTTTTTTCCATTATCGTGCTTTGCATTTTAGACACTTTCATAACATTTGATTCATGGATTTACATTCTTTGTGATGTGCTGATGCTAACCAATGCCTTTAATTGCATTTTTACGCCATACACACGATTATGCCATGATCACTTTTTAGGGTTTGCAGAGCTCTAAATTGGGGTTTTTTACCCAAGGCAAAATTAGGACTCAGGAGTAATACCATTGGCATGAGCACGTCCAGACGAAGAGATCCCAACCCTCGCGCCTAATTTATATTTAGAGATGAGCTAATCGCTATTTTTCAATAGCCTGCCTAATGCAACGCGTCCAAAACCGTTGCTTTTGTGTTTGTGTTACAGGGATGAGGAAGAAGATGGAGTCGTGGCGAACGGTGGTTGGTGCGTTTGAAAATTCGCGCGCTGAACCACTAATGCTTTCGTTTTTCTTTTTGTTATTTATTTGTCATAATATGTTTGAATATGCGTGTGTAGCTCAGCTGGCAAACGTTGAAGGCTTCAACATCCAAGACCTGGGTTCGAGCCCCAGGTCTGTATAGTTTCCATATTATTTTTCCACATTAATTCCTATGCAGGCACAACATTGATGCACACCATGTTCCTTCATCATCCAGTCATCCACGTGCACACTAAGATCCAGTCAAGGGCGTAGATTGAAGGCATACCATAAACTCAGGTCAACGTTGCTACACACTACCTGGAAAGTCAAATGGACCCATGGCTTAGTGGGCCTGAATTCCTAAAACAAACCTCCAATTTGGGACTTCCACCCCCCTGGTTTGCCATTTTTTTTTAATTTTCCTTATATTTTATTATTATGTTATTTTCTTTATTATTTTAATTTAATTAATTATTTTTTTTCAAGAAATATAAAAATATCACAAAAAAATCAGAAAAGATAAAAATAAATAATAATTTAATTTTAGTATTAATTTTCATAAATAAATTTGTATATAATTAATTTAGATTTAATTTTAGGTAATTTAATTCTTTTTTCATAATAAAGCAAAAAATAACAAAAATAGGTCTTTAATACTTTTTTCCCTTTTTTTGAATTAATTAAATATTTTTGTCATCAACCATTAATTTTGTAATTAAGTTTTATGATTAATTAGTTTTAATTCTAGGTTTCAACTTTAATGCATTTTCTTTAATAAAATTAAAAACAATTAGAATTAGAATTAATTATTTGACTTTTAATTGATTTAATTTTTCTTTAATGTCATAAAATACAAAAAAAACATAAAAAATAAGTCATTTCTTTTATTTAATTTAATTAATTTAATAATTTTATTTTAATTCCTTAAAGGGTCCAACGCCCTCGCATTCGGTCATATTTTCCTTTTTCGCGCGTTTTATTTATTTTTGATGTAAATATAATGTAATTGTACCAAAGCCATGTAATAGCTATTAGACATTTATTTTGCTTTATTTATTTTCCGTCAAATCGGGTCCGGTTTAATTTTGGCGATGTGGACCCGCGCCATTTGTAATAGCTTTAGATTTACTTTTCCCGCAAATATTAACTGTTAAATAAGCATGCAAGAATGAATGGCCCTAATTAAAATCAAGTGTAGATCACAATGAACATGACAAGACAAATATCAATGAAAATGACACACAATTCGCACACACCACCCCTAGGGTACGCCTCACTGTTGCCTTGCCTCGAAAGGTGATCGTCGAGTAGAGGACGTCTTAGTAAGTCCTCATGATCCGGTAACCTGGCATGAGGGTAGCTTCTAAGGTGTCTTCCCATTGCTCTGGTGATCACCATGTCCCTACAAACGAATTGACCCGAACACCTCCAACGGTAGTGCTACCTACCACTCAATGGTGGGATGGCACTACTTTAAAGGACATTTACACAGACGAATTCCTTAGGATAGGTAGACGACTCATGGATACTTGCTCTCTTCAAAACAAATTCAAAAATACTTTTCACACCAACACATTTTCAAAAGCTTTCAAAGCAATTTTTTCAAACACTCTGACGCATGAGTCGATCTGAAATTTTCAAAGAAACTTTTTAAACCCACATTGAAAAAGCAAACAAACAATTTTGAAAACACATTGAGCAAGTATCTAAGAGCCCATGGATAACCATGGATAGAAAGGGTGCTAACACCTTCCCTTTCTATAATCTACCTTCTGAACCGAGAGCATATCTCTATAAGGAATTTTTCTGTGCTTTTGTCCTTTCCATTTGGAGAAAATAAAAGCTGGTGGCGACTCTTGCTTACCGCGACATTTCGCGAAACCAGCTTTAAAACAGTCAGTTCCAGATCCACCGATCACAGAACTGGCGACTCTGCTGGGGACACTTTATAAAGTGAGGTGTACCTTAGGGCTAGTTCATAACTGTGTTTTCAATTGTTTTCCTTGTCTGCTTTAAAATTGTGGGTTGCATCGGAGTTTCATAGATCCTAACCCGGATCTGGGGATACCCTGTTTAGGTAGCATAAGCTGTGAGGGACCTGTCCGGCGTAGACCGACATGGGTGAAGCAGTGGCTACGTTGGTGTGGCACCTTGGTCTGTACCGATATCCCTTGTGTCGTAACGAGGAGAATATGGGTCTTCCAAGGAGTCATTAAGCACCAACAGACCTTAGAACCTTAATTGACACAACTTGGCCTTTAGAACAGTAGCAGTATGCTACGCCCATTGAGGCTAAACTCTCGTGATGGTTCTGGCTGCAAGAAAAGATTGCGATGCTGGAGTTATGACCGATTGAGGGTAGTCAATGATATTGGGATCCTCTAAGAACCCGGTTACTTTTGATTAGGACAGGTATGAACCAACAAACTGAAAGAGGGTAGTGCCTAGACCTCATGCTGGCCTAAACTTTAAGGGTTTGCTTTGTGTGACTTGTGTGCCTTACCATGTTTGCCTTTGTATCTATTTGTGGTGTGCTTTATCATAGCATCATAACATCATGAGCATTGCATACATCCTGCATAAGGACTGACCGTTTCAAAGACAAGAGGGTTTCATCTTTGCTCTATTTTGTAGGACACCATGATGCCTGTGCGAAGGAATACTATCCGGTTCAACTTTGTTCACTCACCTGAGTTGCTCGAAGAGTTGGTTAGCAGAATTCCAAATACCACCTCCTTCATCCAGAGGCATGGTTCTCTTCTCAGTTTAGTCACTGCAAAGTAGGATCAACAGTTGATGAGTGTTCTGACCCAGTTCTATGACCCTCTGTACCAGTGCTTCACCTTCCAAGACTTCCAGCTGGTCCCTACCCTGGAAGAGTTCTCTGATTTACTTGGTATCCCTATCTTGGATCAGACTCCTTTCACTGGCTGGGAAAAGACCCTCAGGCTTGAGGATGTTGCTGCAGCTCTTCCCTTGACACATCAGGAAGTAACAGACAATTGGGTAACTAGAAGCGGGGTTAAGGGTTTCTTGGCCAAATTTCTGGTGGGTAAAGCTAACAGTTTCTGGAATGACCTGGACTTTAGGGCATATGAAGACATCTTGGCTCTCTTAATCTATGGGTTAGTCTTGTTTCCCAATCCTGACAACTTCGTCAATGTCACTGCTATAAGGATCTTTATCTCTCAGAATCCTGTACCCACTCTCTTGGGTGACATCTTGCAACAACTTCATGCTCGTACTACCCGAAGACGAGGAACCCTATGGTGTTGTATCCCTTTGTTGGTGAGGTGGTTTATTTCGCACCTCCCTAAGTTCGTACTGAAGAACCAGGGAGGAAAAGGATGGGCTCACAGGTTAATGTCTCTCACCGATAAAGACGTCATTTGGACTTGCAGAGGTTTGGATGAGATAGCTGTTATTGATCGATGCGGAGAATACCCTAATGTTCCTCTTATTGGTACTCAAGGAGGGATCTCTTACAATCCATGCCTAGCACTCCGTCAGTTTGGAAGAGCAAGAAGGGCAGGGCCCCATGAGATGTTGGTGCCTCACATCAGTTTTGAGTTTCAGGTGGATAGTGACGAGCTGCGTCGTAAGTTCATCAAGGCTTGGGACAAAGTTCATAAAGCTGACCCACAAGAGTTAGGGCCAAAGACTTCTTTACCTATGGAAGCCTACTACAAATGGGTTCGCATCCGTGCTCAGAAGTTAGGTATGCCGTATGATGCTGTCAGACCTGTCGTTCTTGAGTCTTCTGACAAAGATGGTGTTCCTCCAACTGTCCTCCCTCCTCAGGTACCCACTGATTATGAGACGTTGAAGAGGTCTTGGTCGCAACTGCGAGAAGAACGGGATTCTTACCGGGAAAAGTTCAACGAGCAGGAATTAAAGATCCAGAAGCTGACAAAGCAATTGGAGAATGAGCGAGCCCTGAATGCCTACATCCGTACTGAGAAGAGGAGACCATGGGATCAATAAGGAGCTCTGGATGTTCTTTTTACAGTTTTATTTCCCTTTTCAGTATTTCCTTTCATGTAACGCCTAAGGGCAACCTGTTGAACAATTTAAGCTGCAAAATTGAATCTAATGAAGTGTGTTCCCTTTTGTTTACAAAGTTGATTCCCGATTGTCTTTGAAAACATAATTCATACGCATCTCATTCATCATATGCATCACAGGTACTCTTCTTTTCAGGTTGCTTACCGTTCTTCGCTGTTTATTTCAGCATCATGAACCCTGAATCATCAACCGAGGCATCTATCAAGGCTCTTCAGGCGCAGAACGCCCAATTTCAGGAGCTGATCAAGGGCTTGGCTCAGGGTCAACAAGAGTTGAAGACCATGCTTCTGAAGAAGACTAAGAAGAAGAGGAGGACTGTGCTATTTAACACTGGGCGCAGACTCGGGAACACCTTGCGAAATGAGGCTGAGAGGACTACTCCATCTGTGGGGGAAGGTAGTCACCAAGAAAGGGAGGTCTCTACTCCTGTGGGCTCTGATACTGAAACAGACTTCAACGACGAACAGTACCCTCCTGCTGAAGACCGGTACAAGCAGTTGGAGGACAGATTAAAAGCTATGGAAGTTCAGCGTGTGCCTGGACTGGATTTCGGAGACTTGGGGTTATCTACTGGGGTGGTGATTCCACACAAGTTCAAGGCACCCGCCTTTGTGAAGTATGACGGGGCTTCCTGTCCCAAGATGCACCTCCGTTCTTATGTAAGGAAGATCCAGCCTTACACAACAGACAAGAATCTTTGGATCCACTTCTTCCAGGAGAGTCTTTCAGGGACTCACCTCGAATGGTTCTATCAGCTGGATGGAATCAACATTCGTAACTGGGAGGATCTGGCCACTGCTTTTTACAAGCCGTATCAATATAATTCCGACCTCGCTCCTACGCGTACCCAACTCCAGGGTATGTCGCTAGGGTCGGGTGAAGGTTTTAAGGAGTACGCACAGAAATGGAGAGACCTGGCTGGAAGGGTGCAGCCACCATTGACGGACCGGGAGCTGGTGGATATGTTCTTGGGGACCCTTTCTGGTCCATTTTTCAATCATCTCATCGGTAATTCCTCTGCTGGGTTTACTGATCTGATCCTGACTGGTGAAAGGATCGAGGCCGGTATAAAATCGGGGAAGATACAGAAGGTTGCCTCCTCCAGTGCTGAAAAGAAACCCTTCAAAAAGGAGGCTAGTGCTGTATATAGCTCCCGGAGACCAGAGCGACCTGAGCACCGCCAATCTGTCAGTGCGGTAATGATTGCTAAGCCTGCTGCCGCTCCCTGGCCAAATAATCCTCAGAAGGTTGAAAGACCCCGGAGAGAATTCACCCGCTTAAGCATGACTTTGTCGCAGATCCTGCCACAGTTGCTATCCGCCAATTTAGTGACTGTCAGGGAGGCGCCGAAGTTTCCAAATACTGCGTCCCCCAAGTTTAATCCAAATGCCCGCTGTGCTTACCACTCTGATAGCCCGGGGCACAACACAGATGACTGTTGGGCCCTAAAGAATAAGGTTCAGGACCTTATTGATGCAAAGGAAATACAGTTTGAGGCGCCCGGGAGGCCGAATGTTGTAACCGCTCCCATGCCCCAGCATGGAGTGAATGCTGTTGAGGAGGATTTGTATGTAGCTTCGGTGGATGATGTTGCTACTCCGCTGCTGACGGTTAAGAGGAACCTGTTGCTAGCCGGTTTATTTCCGGGATGTAGCAAGGGTTTCCCTCTATGTGTTGCCTCCCCTGCTGGTTGTTCTCTGCTGAAGTCAGGCGTCCAAAACCTGATGGATAGTAGAGAGATTTTGTTCAGAAAGACTGCTGTTCCTGCTGCTCCTGTTGAAGAAGTTTCAATTGTTACCATCTTCAACAACCCTTCCAAGGCTCCTTCAAAGAAGCCCGTCCAAATTTTGCCGGTTCACAAGATTGCTCCCATCACCATTACTGTCCCGGGGCCCATCCCCTACAAGTCTGATAAGGCGGTCCCGTGGCACTATGGGGCAGATGTTTACGTTCTGGGTGTGAAACAAGAGTTCAACATTGATGCTGGTATCTCCAACATCACTGGGCCTGCTAAGGTCACTCGTAGTGGAAGACTGTTCTCGCCAGACATTGCTCCTCCAGTAATTCATAGGCCTTTGGTCTTCACACCTGCCAGTGTGCCTGTCTCTCCCCC
Organism: Vicia faba; assembly: GCA_948472305.1. Lineage (NCBI taxonomy): Eukaryota > Viridiplantae > Streptophyta > Magnoliopsida > Fabales > Fabaceae > Vicia > Vicia faba. The sequence continues at coordinate 1,227,557,570 of OX451741.1, read as the reverse complement.
TGACCAAATATCCACCCCTGCTGCCGAGTCATCCGATACTCGGGGCAAGGGGATTGCTGCTGATGTGCCTGCCCGGATGGAGGCACCGAAGACCATTGTTGAGGCTTCCAGGCAGGAAATGGAAGAAATCCTCAAGATAATAAAGAAAAGTGATTTCAACGTCGTGGAACAGCTGGGGCACACCCCCTCCAAAATCTCCATGTTGTCACTACTGCTGTGTTCAGAGGCCCATGCTAAGGCTCTGATTGCATTCTTAAAGACAGCCCACGTACCTCAAGAGACATCTGCTGATCAGTTCACCGACTGTGTGGCCAACCTAACCGCTGATAATGGCCTGGGTTTCTCTGATGCCGATCTGACAGCAAAAGGGAAGAATCATAATGATGCCCTGCATGTCTCCATTGAATGCAGAGGCACTACTCTTGCTCACGTGCTGGTTGACACAGGTTCTTCATTAAACGTGCTGCCCAAGAAGGCTCTGGATAGGCTGGACTGTGAAGGTCTGGAGCTCAAACCAAGTAACATTGTTGTCCGGGCCTTTGACGGGTCCAAAAGAATGGTACATGGTGAGGTGGACATCCCAATCAGGGTTGGGTCACAGATCTTCGATTCAAAATTCTACGTGATGGACATCCGTCCATCCTATTCTTGTTTGTTGGGTCGCCCGTGGATCCACAAGGCTGGAGCTGTGACCTCCACGTTGCATCAAAAGCTCAAATACCCGGTCAGGGGGAGAATTGTAACAGTGCAAGGGGAAGAGGAATACATGGTCAGCCACCTCAACTCCTTCAGGTACGTGGAAATGGATGGGGAGTTCATTGAGACCCCCTTTCAACATTTTGAGGAGGTGCCACAAACTTTGGCAGCAGCAGAAGCAGTGGATGAAGAGGTTTCTCCTTTGAAGATGGCCTCCTTAAAGGACGCCCGGGCTGTGATCGAAAGAGGTGAATGTGCAAACTGGGGCAAGCTCCCTGATCTTACTCCTAAGACTAACAAGTTTGGGTTGGGTTTCACCATGGAAGCTCAGAAGGCAGTGCGCAAGGTGAGAATTGGAAGACCTCCTGTGCTCATCACCCACTCAGAAGTGAATGCTATTGGAGAGGAAGACGAAGTGGAAGAGTCAGAGTTCGATAGCTGGATCTACCCGACGACCGATGGTGGATTGACCAATTGGACTGCTAAAGACTTTACACCCATAACTTTTGTTCCCCAGTAATGAACTTCTTTGTTTTGGATTTGTAATAAACAATAATTTGAAACTGTATGGCCCGGTGTCTTACCCGGGGCACCGTGGTTTGGTTTATGAGGGCTTTTGTTTGTCACTGTCATATATCATAAATAAAAGCATTGGACGTTTTTCACATTTCAAATTTTGCGCTCCTTTTCTTTCCTTTCTTTATATATTGCAAAACAGCTGTATTTACACACACACTCACTCATACAGGTTTCAATCCACTCTGGATCTCACTGGTAACGACTCTGCTACTGCCAGTTATGACTTCGAAAATCCGATCAACTTAGCCGAAGACGAAGGTGAAGATGATTGCGAAGTGCCTGGCGAACTTGCAAGACTGTTACAACAGGAAGAGAGGGCAATTCAACCCCATGAAGAGCCAGTGGAAATAATAAACTTGGGTACTGAAGAAGACAAGAAAGAGGTAAAGATTGGTGCCAACCTAGAGCTCAGCGTGAAGCAACGGTTGACTCAGATGCTGCATGACTATATGGAGATCTTTGCCTGGTCCTACGAAGATATGCCCAGATTAGATACTGATATTGTGGTCCATCACTTGCCAACTAAGGAAGACTGTCCTCCGGTTAAGCAAAAGGTCCGCCGTATGCGTCCAGAGATGTCTGAGAAGATTAAAGCCGAGGTTATGAAGCAGTTTGATGCCGGATTTCTTGCAGTGACTTCTTACCCTCAATGGGTTGCTAATGTAGTGCCGGTACCAAAGAAAGATGGAAAGGTCAGAATGTGTGTTGACTACAGGGATCTGAACAGGGCCAGCCCCAAAGATGACTTCCCTCTACCTCACATTGATGTCCTTGTTGATAATACAGCTCAGCATAAGGTGTTCTCTTTCATGGATGGTTTCTCAGGTTACAATCAGATCAAGATGGCACCTGAAGACATGGAAAAGACTACATTTGTTACTCAGTGGGGCACCTTCTGCTACAAGGTCATGCCTTTTGGACTAAAGAACGCTGGGGCAACCTACCAACGTGCCATGGTTGCTTTATTTCATGACATGATCCATCATGAGATAGAAGTGTATGTTGATGACATGATCGCAAGGTCCCAGACTGAGGAAGAGCACCTAGATCATCTGCAGAAGTTGTTTGACCGGTTGAAACTATACAAGCTGAGATTGAACCCGAACAAGTGCACTTTCGGGGTAAGATCTGGGAAGTTGCTAGGCTTCGTGGTCAGTGATAAAGGTATTCAAGTGGACCCTGCCAAGGTCAAAGTTATTCAAGAGATGCCAGTTCCTAAGACAGAGAAGGAGGTCAGAGGCTTTTTAGGACGCCTGAATTACATTGCTCGATTCATCTCTCATCTGACTGCTACTTGTGAGCCAATCTTCAAGCTGCTGAAGAAAGATCAGGTAGTACGTTGGAACGATGAATGTCAGGCTGCTTTTGACAAAATCAAGGAGTATCTCCAAGAACCACCTATCCTTATGCCACCGGTTGAAGGGAGACCTCTGATACTATACCTGACAGTGCTTGACAACTCAATGGGGTGTGTGCTGGGGCAGCATGACGAGTCTGGCCGAAAAGAGCATGCCATTTATTACCTTAGCAAAAAGTTTACCGACTGTGAGACTCGATACTCACTGCTTGAGAAAACTTGCTGCGCTTTGGTATGGGCTGCTCGCCGACTGAGACAGTATATGCTGACTCACACTACCTTGTTGATCTCAAAGATGGATCCTATAAAGTACATATTCGAAAAGCCTGCTCTGTCTGGGAGAATTGCAAGATGGCAAATGATCTTGACGGAATACGACATTCAGTACACAACCCAGAAAGCCATCAAGGGAAGTGTATTGGCAGACCACTTGGCACATCAGGCCGTAGATGACTATCAGTCAATGAACTTCGAGTTTCCGGATGAAAGTATCATGATTGTGACTGATTGTGAAGTACCTGGACCGGATGAAGGACCTGAACCAGGATCCCGATGGTCTATGCACTTTGACGGAGCCTCCAATGCTTTGGGTAACGGTATTGGCGCTATAATCATATCCCCTCAAGGCACTCATACTCCACTCACTGCCCGGCTATGTTTCAACTGCACCAACAACATGGTAGAGTATGAGGCGTGCATCATGGGACTCAAAGCTGCGATTGACTTAAGGATTAAGTTTCTGAGTGTCTTCGGAGATTCCGCCCTCGTGATCAACCAGATCAAAGGAGAGTGGGATACGAAGCATCCGAATCTTATCCCTTACAAAGAATGTGTGTTGACAATGATCCCCCACTTCACAGAAATAACTTTTGAACACTTCCCACGAGAAGAGAATCAGTTGGCGGACGCGTTAGCTACAATGGCTTCTATGTTCAAGGTTAAATGGGATAATGAGGCTCCCCGGATTATCATCTGGAAACTGGACGATCCGGCATACTGTTGCGACCTCGAGACTGAATTGGTGACTGAGAAGCCTTGGTACCATGAAGTAAAGAGATATCTGGAAGCTCAGGAGTATCCTGAAGGTGCATCTGTCAACGATAAGAAGTTCCTGAGGAGGTTCGCGGCAAAGTTCTTCCTTAGTAACGGCATCTTGTACAAGCGAAACCATGATTCAACCTTACTGCGTTGTGTGGATAAGACGGAAGCAGAAAAGATCATGGAAGAGCTACATGAAGGGACCTTTGGTACACATTCCAGTGGGCACACTATGGCTAAAAAGATCCTTCGGGCAGGGTATTACTGGTCCACATTGGAAGCTGACTGCTACCAACATTCCAGGACATGCCACAAGTGCCAGATTTACGCAGACAAGGTGCATGTTCCTCCGGTTCCCCTGAATGTTCTGACCGCACCTTGGCCTTTTGCAATGTGGGGCATTGACATGATTGGTGAGATCAGACCTACGGCATCTAACGGGTATTGCTTCATCCTTGTAGCGATTGATTACTTTACAAAGTGGGTTGAAGCAGCTTCCTACGCTACAGTAACCAAGAATGTTGTGGCACGGTTCATTCGGCATAACCTGATCTGCCGATACGGCGTCCCTGAGAGAATCATTACAGACAACGGTACCAATCTGAACAACAAGATGATCGCTGAGCTCTGCGAACAGTTCAAAATACAGCACCACAATTCTTCTCCTTACAGACCGAAGATGAATGGGGCTGTAGAAGCAGCAAATAAAAATATCAAGAAAATCGTGCAGAAGATGACAGTGACCTATAAAGATTGGCACGAGATGTTACCGTTCGCTCTACATGGGTACCGTACCTCAGCTAGGACGTCAACCGGGGCAACTCCTTTCTCTCTGGTTTATGGTATGGAGGCAGTCTTGCCAATCGAAGTGCGAATTCCCTCTCTCCGGATTATGAAGGATGCAAATCTGAACGAAGATGATTGGATCCAGACACGACTTGATCAACTCAACCTCATTGACGAAAAGAGACTTGCTGCTATCTGTCATGGTCAGACGTACCAGAAACGGATGATCAGGGCATTTAACAAAAAAGTCAGACCACAGGAATATCGAGTTGGGGATCTGGTAATCAAGAGAATCATCCTTCCTCAGAGTGATCCAAGGGGCAAATGGACCCCTACGTACGAAGGGCCATTTGTGGTTAAGCATGTGTTCTCAGGAGGAGCAATGATATTAACCAATATGGATGGTGACGACCTTCCTCACCCCGCCAATGCAGACATAGTAAAAAGATACTACGCATAAAAAGACCCGCTAGGCTGACATGCCTAGGCAAAAATTAGGGCTTCCCGGCGAACCAAAAGGGTTCGGGCAAAATGAAGGGATGAAATAAAAAAAATCTGTACACCCGGCAAGTCGAAAACCTGAAAAGGCGGCTTGGGCAAAAATGGGTATCCCGGTGGACTGAAAACCCGAAAGGGCGGTCCAGGCAAAAATTAGGGATAAAGCGTAATACTATGTCTCATTGATCACCTTGCATCCAGAATCCGGTATCTACACCAAGTTCAGACGGCATCGATCAGTCAGCTTCACCTTCAACCAAGGTCATCAAGAGATGAGACGCTCGGAGATATAACGGCAATAGCAGAGTTGAAACCCAGCGGGATCATTCATTTCACACAGCTGTTTTATTTTCTTTTGTACAAAATTTGTATAAACTCTTTTGCTCGGCGGCGTTCTCTTACTAGGACGTCAGCCTCTTGTATACGAAACGCCTATTTACAGGCCACTCAAAAATCAATACAAATATACTTTTCAGTTAAAATGTGCCAATTGTTTTTCTTTTTCTGTTTTGTTTTGCGAAGAACGTCCAAGTTTCAATTTGTGATATATGCATTGACAATAGCTTGCTAACTCATGAGTATTTGCATACAAAACAAAGGATTAATTACAGGTGACATTAGAAACAGGGGCAATAAGGAGTCGTCTAAGCAATCTAATTGTTTTATCCTCCAAAGTACCAAGGTAGGTTCAGCTAAAGAACATAACCAGGCATCTTAAATTCCCCAGAGAGTGAGCCAGCAAGCAGTATACTCTCCTCAAACAAAGCAGTTATCAACCTTAAGGAAGTTGGGTATCCTCCCGCAGATCTCAACATTCCCCAGCAGCATATATTCTTAACAAGCATCCCCGGCAGTCTCGGTCTAAAGATTGTTCCCCGGCGGCACACAAGCATTCAAAGGGATCACTCCCCCTGCAGTACAATACTTCCCCAGAAGAATCCAATCCAGTTTCTCCAGGAAAGTTGGAACTCATCTCCCCAAGCAGCAAGCTTATCCCCAGTAGATTCTGGAAGCTTGTCCCCCGCAAAGCACGAACGCGTCGTCCGGCTTTATTTAAAGAGTTATTTCCTTAACAGGATATAACTGGGTTATCCTCAGCCAAAAGCCACGGAAAGATCGTCGTCGACGGAGTCTTCTTATCCCCAGCGAAGTCTATTAACACTTCCAACATGACAATGGTATCCACAGCAAGTTATCATCAACACTCAGCAAGGCATCCCTCTTCCCACAGAGTATTGCTTCCCAGCATGGTCGCTAGAGTATCTTTTCTCCCCGCAGAATCCTTCATTTGCCAAGTTTATCCCGCAACGGAGTCATTTTCTCCTACCGGTTATCATCCCCAGCGGAAGCAAAATCTATTCTTCAATATCAGCCCAGGATACGACTTCCCGGCACCCGTCAAGGATTCACTGTCCTAGACAAAAGCATACATAAAACATCACATACATCATTATAGCATGCATAGACGCATTATATCATACAAATCTCATTTATGTTGAGAACATCATTGCTTGATCCATATCATGCATTGCATATGACTGACCTTTACCTTTCAGGAAAGATGCAGTTGAAATTCTCAATCATATTTCAAGACCTAGACCGGTTCAGTTAAATCGACCCCAAGATTTTCCTGATACTTATCCAGTCAAAGGCCTTCTCTGGTTCAGTCAGATCGACCCTAAGATCTCCCTGATGCTTATCCATTTGATCATATTTCAAGACCTAGACCGGTTCAGTTAAGTCGACCCTAAGATTTTCCTTATGCTTATCCAGTCAAAGGCCTTCTCTGGTTCAGTCAGATCGACCCTAAGATCTCCCTGATGCTTATCCAGTTGAAGATGTTTCAAGATCTAGACCGGTTCAGTTAAATCGACCCTAAGATTTTCCTGATGCTTATCCAGTCAAAGGCCTTCTCTGGTTCAGTCAGATCGACCCTAAGATCTCCCTGATGCTTATCCAGTTGAAGATGTTTCAAGACCTAGACCGGTTCAGTTAAATCGACCCTAAGATTTTCCTGATGCTTATCCAGTCAAAGGCCTTCTCTGGTTCAGTCAGATCGACCCTAAAGATCTCCCTGATGCTTATCCAGTTGAAGATATTTCAAGACCTAGACCGGTTCAGTTAAATCGACCCTAAGATTTTCCTGATGCTTATCCAGTCAAAGGCCTTCTCTGGTTCAGTCAGATCAACCCTAAAGATCTCCCTGATGCTTATCCAGTTGAAGATATTTCAAGACCTAGACCGGTTCAGTTGGATCGACCCTAAGATTTTCCTGATGCTTATCCAGTCAAAGGCCTTCTCTGGTTCAGTCAGATGGACCCTAAGATCTCCCTGATTCTTATCCCAGTAGAAGACACCCAAGATTTTTCTCAACGAGCGTTGTTGAAGTTAAAGTCGCCCAAGATTCTCTTATCATTCATGCTAAGGCCGTAACCATCCCTGGTTCATTCATCGCCGTTTGAAGCTCCAGACTCAGCACCTGTAACCAGTCAGGACACATCTATACCAAGCATCTGAAATCAACTCCTGCAGCTTGTCAGGTACTCATGTTTCTTTTGCAGGTATGCAGGTTCTCGCTAAGGAATCTCCTACGCGATCAACATCCAGATGGCATCTATAAGCCCATCATCCTATTCATCAACCTCTAAATGGCATCTATAAGCCCATTTCCATCACACTGCTACTATGTGAGCGCAAATTTCCGGGCACTTTAGTGTTCAATCATCTTCCACCTTCGGATTACGAAAGGCACGACAGCCAATCTACATCCTCAGGTCTAAGAAGATTGAACAGGGGCAACTGTTGTACCCCAAAATTTGCCCTCCCATATTTTTCAAGAAATTGCCAAGCCAAGCTTCAAAGTTCCCCAAGGGTTGCACAGTGCAAGAGCTTCCTAAGCAGTCAAAATTAGGGTTTTGCTTCTGATCAAGAAAATGAAGTTTCAAAGGGCCCAATCAAGTCTCACATGCTTATAAATATGGTCAAGCACCTACATGTCAAGTTTCAAGACTTTCAGCTCAAAATTGCACAGTCAAAACCCTAAATTGCACTACAGTCAACTGTAGGGGCAAAATGGTCATTTGACAGTCAAAAGTTCAAATTTTTTGTCAACATATCACTTTGAAGCCAAAAACATCATTTGATCAATGCTTGATCATGATTCTCAAAATTTGGCTCAGAAATCATCAAAGATGCAAAAGTTACTATATTTGGACAGTTGAAAAAGTCAACTGAAATTGACCAGGGCATAACTTTCACATGGATTATCATAAAAATTCCATCCAAAGCTCATTTTGAAGAGAAAGACATTTCCTACAACTCATCTTCATACTTCAAGTCCAAGAAATGCTCTCACAAAAAGTTATCAATTTCAACATTATAGGTCATTTTCAAAAGTCAACAAAAAGGGACTTTAAGTCAAAGGCCATAACTTGAGATTGGTAAATCAAAATGACATGGGACCAAAGACATTGTTTAGAGGACTTCAAGACCTTTCTAAAATGTCCAAGAACATGAGCAAAGCTTTAAAATTGAGCAAGTTATGCATTGGAGAAGTTGGGAAATTTTTGTGAAATGGCCAAAATCATTTATCCTTGAAATCTCATTTTTGACAAAAGGGGTCCACTTTTTCCACTTGAATTAACTTGACCATGCTTCCCACGTGTCCCACCTTTTATTTCAGATTTTTTTATTAATTTTTTCATTTTTATTGATTTTTATTGGATTTAATTAGTTTTAAATCTTTTAAAATCAAAAGAAATTCAAAAATTGATTTAAGAGGGATATTTTGGCTTTGACTAGCCTTGAAACACCATTATGTGCCTACCATTTTTCGTGCTAAGGCTTAATCAAGGCAAAAATTCAAAAATGAAGCAAAATTGGAAAGTTGATAATGGTGGTTTATGAGAAAATCCAAACCATCAAAGCAAGGTGTTATTGACCATAACTCCCATCCAAACATATTGCTAGGGTATATACAAATGATCAGAACAAGATTTTACACACTAAGCTGCGCAGAATACACCATTACAACATTGAATTTTTCACTAAAAAAACTCAAAACTGAAAACAGCTTTCCAGATTGATTCAAGGCACAAAACCTATTCCAAAAGCTTCCTTGGCAATCCCTGAACGTATTACAATCAAAAGCATCAAAGATAGTCCCTTGAAACGCTGTACAGAAGTCACTCTTTTGCCATTTTTTTCCATTATCGTGCTTTGCATTTTAGACACTTTCATAACATTTGATTCATGGATTTACATTCTTTGTGATGTGCTGATGCTAACCAATGCCTTTAATTGCATTTTTACGCCATACACACGATTATGCCATGATCACTTTTTAGGGTTTGCAGAGCTCTAAATTGGGGTTTTTTACCCAAGGCAAAATTAGGACTCAGGAGTAATACCATTGGCATGAGCACGTCCAGACGAAGAGATCCCAACCCTCGCGCCTAATTTATATTTAGAGATGAGCTAATCGCTATTTTTCAATAGCCTGCCTAATGCAACGCGTCCAAAACCGTTGCTTTTGTGTTTGTGTTACAGGGATGAGGAAGAAGATGGAGTCGTGGCGAACGGTGGTTGGTGCGTTTGAAAATTCGCGCGCTGAACCACTAATGCTTTCGTTTTTCTTTTTGTTATTTATTTGTCATAATATGTTTGAATATGCGTGTGTAGCTCAGCTGGCAAACGTTGAAGGCTTCAACATCCAAGACCTGGGTTCGAGCCCCAGGTCTGTATAGTTTCCATATTATTTTTCCACATTAATTCCTATGCAGGCACAACATTGATGCACACCATGTTCCTTCATCATCCAGTCATCCACGTGCACACTAAGATCCAGTCAAGGGCGTAGATTGAAGGCATACCATAAACTCAGGTCAACGTTGCTACACACTACCTGGAAAGTCAAATGGACCCATGGCTTAGTGGGCCTGAATTCCTAAAACAAACCTCCAATTTGGGACTTCCACCCCCCTGGTTTGCCATTTTTTTTTAATTTTCCTTATATTTTATTATTATGTTATTTTCTTTATTATTTTAATTTAATTAATTATTTTTTTTCAAGAAATATAAAAATATCACAAAAAAATCAGAAAAGATAAAAATAAATAATAATTTAATTTTAGTATTAATTTTCATAAATAAATTTGTATATAATTAATTTAGATTTAATTTTAGGTAATTTAATTCTTTTTTCATAATAAAGCAAAAAATAACAAAAATAGGTCTTTAATACTTTTTTCCCTTTTTTTGAATTAATTAAATATTTTTGTCATCAACCATTAATTTTGTAATTAAGTTTTATGATTAATTAGTTTTAATTCTAGGTTTCAACTTTAATGCATTTTCTTTAATAAAATTAAAAACAATTAGAATTAGAATTAATTATTTGACTTTTAATTGATTTAATTTTTCTTTAATGTCATAAAATACAAAAAAAAACATAAAAAATAAGTCATTTCTTTTATTTAATTTAATTAATTTAATAATTTTATTTTAATTCCTTAAAGGGTCCAACGCCCTCGCATTCGGTCATATTTTCCTTTTTCGCGCGTTTTATTTATTTTTGATGTAAATATAATGTAATTGTACCAAAGCCATGTAATAGCTATTAGACATTTATTTTGCTTTATTTATTTTCCGTCAAATCGGGTCCGGTTTAATTTTGGCGATGTGGACCCGCGCCATTTGTAATAGCTTTAGATTTACTTTTCCCGCAAATATTAACTGTTAAATAAGCATGCAAGAATGAATGGCCCTAATTAAAATCAAGCGTAGATCACAATGAACATGACAAGACAAATATCAATGAAAATGACACACAATTCGCACACACCACCCCTAGGGTACGCCTCACTGTTGCCTTGCCTCGAAAGGTGATCGTCGAGTAGAGGACGTCTTAGTAAGTCCTCATGATCCGGGAACCTGGCATGAGGGTAGCTTCTAAGGTGTCTTCCCATTGCTCTGGTGATCACCATGTCCCTACAAACGAATTGACCCGAACACCTCCAACGGTAGTGCTACCTACCTCTCAATGGTGGGATGGCACTACTTTAAAGGACATTTACACAGACGAATTCCTTAGGATAGGTAGACGACTCATGGATACTTGCTCTCTTCAAAACAAATTCAAAAATACTTTTCACACCAACACATTTTCAAAAGCTTTCAAAGCAATTTTTTCAAACACTCTGACGCATGAGTCGATCTGAAATTTTCAAAGAAACTTTTTAAACCCACATTGAAAAAGCAAACAAACAATTTTGAAAACACATTGAGCAAGTATCTAAGAGCCCATGGATAACCATGGATAGAAAGGGTGCTAACACCTTCCCTTTCTATAATCTACCTTCCGAACCGAGAGCATATCTCTATAAGGAATTTTTCTGTGCTTTTGTCCTTTCCATTTGGAGAAAATAAAAGACGGTGGCGACTCTTGCTTACCGCGACATTTCGCGAAACCAGCTTTAAAACAGTCAGTTCCAGATCCACCGATCACAGACGTCCTTCATCATCATTGTCATCCACCGCACCTTCGTCTTCATCATCCTTGGCTACCTGCATAGCGAAGAACAAGAGATTAGCAAAAAGAAACAGATCGGAAGCAAGCAACCACGGTCGGGGGGGGGGGGGGGGGGGGGGTAAATAACTTAGATTTTCTCTTTTCTTTATGTTGCTTTTTGGATGAACTGTGTGATTGGTGTTCTGGGGTATCAATCAGAGTTGGGTTTCACAAGCAGCGCGACTAGGATTAGAGAGAAGGAGATAAGGTTTGTGTGGTGTGAAGAAGAAGAACAGATAAAGTGGAGAGAGACAGTCGAGACAAAGAATGGAAAGGTCTGGGTAAAGAAAACATTATATGTTATCCTAAAATGGACTTAGATTATTGTGGGTCGAGCCCACAGCTTTTCCCACCCTCCTTTTCACATTATTTTACTAACGCATACATTAACGCACCCCACCGCTTCATTTGGGCCTAGTCCAAAAATATGGACTATAGCCCATACTTAACATACTCTCCATTTTGCTACTGTACACAAAGCACACACACCCCGTGTCCTAGGCCTGAATTTAATATCTGAATTCAGGCCCATGTTATTAAAACCCCCTCTATTTTACTGCCATTATATAATTTTCACCCCCGGCGAGATTATTTTATTTATTTATTTTCTTTTATAATTTCATTTATATACTTATTTATTTATCTTTTTGTATTTATATATGTTTATATACATTTATATATTTATTTTTTTATAGTATTATATTATTATTTATAATTGATTTATTTTAAACTCATTTAAAACATAATATTGTTTATTGCATTAAATTATTTTTCAAACCATGCACTTAAAAATATTTGTTCACCATATAATTAATTTAATATTCTACATCAAAATATTAAAACCCGTGCAATTCGCTTAAATTATTACATTTGCGAGCGACACGTGGCCAATATCTGACCACGTGACGAGGAGACTATATCAGACTCCTTTTCTCTACGTATAAAAAATACTCAAACGAACACCAAATTATCTTTCATAAAAAATTAATTCAACATTAATTTTCGAAAAGGAATATAAATATATTTAAATTAACTGCATACTTGGTCTAACAAACTCCTTTTATTCACACCCTTAGACTACGTATGCGGGAAATTCAAAATATATTTCGCAATCTATAAAAAAATACAAACAACACCACGAACTAGGAAATGGAACTCTGATTCCTCCTAAGAGGATACGTAGGCATACGATTAGAAATTGTGGCGAGTCCCGCTAACTAAAATTCAAACCCTTTTTCCCGCTAATTAAAATTAAAACCCTTTTCCCCCTTACTAAAATTCAAACCCTTTTTCCTTTTAATAATAAAAACCTATTTCTTAAACATAGCGCTTTTAAACCTAGTATCCTTGCGAACAAGGTAGAGGAGGGGTGCTTAACACCTTCCCCTCATCTAGAACCGAGTCCAAATCTAGAATCTCTGACTTTTAGGTTTATTCCTTTATACTCCTTTCCTTTAGGATAAAAATTAAGGGTGGAGACTCTAATTAAAAAACCAGTTGCAACAGCTAGTGACTCTGTTGGGGACTCAACCCTAGGTTTAGAAGCTTTTCCTTTAGGTTTTAGGGTTTTGCTTATTTTTGGGTTTTTCTTTATTTTGCTTTGTTTATTTGTTTGTTTTACTTATTATTTTATCATATTATATTTGTGGTGGGATTTAAAATTCTGCAAAATTATTCTCAAAACCTTTAGAAAGAAGGTTTGTCTATTAGCCAAGAGGTTACATCAACCCTATGAGTTTATGTGACGACTTCACCTAGAGTCGGTGGAATTCTGCAAAAGGAATACCTCTCAAGAGACTTTCTCTTGGAAAGTAGGACTTTAGAATGACACCTATGAATTTTTGTACGACCTTTAAACCAAAAACTCATGATGAGACCTTTTAAGACCTAGAGACGAAAATTTCGGTCTGTAAAGAAGCTTCGTTTAAGGGAGGCCCTTGTGCCATTCCCTCTAGTGTTGTTCATGATACCCTTAAGGAAACCACCTTATAGGGAGGGTAGACTATTCCTAGGCCAAAACTAGGAGCTTACCTTCTAAGGATACCTTTCACAAATCCCACTACAATCCCTAAACCCGCAAAGGGTTATCTTATCTTCCACTACTATCTTTAGCCCGTAGGGCTTCTGTCCTTTTATGATATAACCCCTAGACAGTAGGAATTTTCTTTTGAAAATCTTAATCCCTAACTGGTAGGGATCCCCTTTCGTCTGAAATTATCCTTAGAGCCCTTATAGGATCTTGTTCATCTTCCCATGAAGGATGTCCTCGTTAATGCACGCCATGTGGCCTATATCAGGCCATTAGATCTAGTGACTGTTGACTGGTCACCATTTCTCTCTTCCATTCTATTCCCTCAAATCCAGCCTTCATCTCAACCGTTCGTTAGTCTATCACAATTCTTAGCCTGTAGGAATTCCAGTCCCTCTGTTATAATCCTTAGCCTGTATGGATTCTTCTTCGTCTTTATTTATCCTTAAGGAGTTCTTGTCTATCTCAATCTTTGAGTCAGTATAGGGTATTCTCATTTCCATGTCTATCATTATCTTCGTCCATAAGGAGTTGCTTCCTATCTCAATCTTTGAGCCAGTGTAGGACATCATCGTTTCCATATCTACCATTAAACCTGTATAGGGCACCCCTACGTCTATCATCATATTATGTCTACATCGCATTGCATATCCATGGAACTTTTTTTGCATACCTAAGAGCGAAAAATGTTTTTGCATACCCAAGCATTTTCATACATTTACATTTCCATCCATTTTCACAAAATCATTTACACTTCCACCCTTATCCAACTGTGATCCATCTAGCAAGATTCTCGATACTCGCAAGTGAACTCAAAGCATGTCTCAAGAAGCCATGGAAGAACTCAAAAGTTGCCAAGAACTGTTAAAGGAGGAGGTCCAACAGTTAAAGACTCAAATGAACTTGATCATGCAATTATTATTGAGGAATGAAGGTAACCCTTCGTCATCCCAGCCACAGGCCTATTCAGCACCGCAGATGCCGCCACCACGGGAAATTCCCCCACCTCAACAGCAACTACAATGACCTTATCAACATAAGTTATATGCCCAACAAAGGAAAATAAAAAATATATCACCTAGGAGGATTGATCCAATTCCCATACCGCACAGTCAGCTGCTACATCCTTTACTCAAGGTATCCTTGGTAAAGATGAAGCCACTTGTTCCTCCAATCGGGGCACTCCCACCAATATATGATGCAAATTCAAAGTGTGAGTATCATGCCAATTATCCAGAGCATAACCTAGAAAAATGTTGGGCTTTCAAACACAAGGTCCAAGATTTGATTGATAGTAAGCAGTTGACTTTTGAAGAAGGGGTCTCACCGGATAATGGTCGCCCTTGCCTTGACAAATCCAAAGACTAAAGAAGAATCCCCTAAAGTCATTGGGTCAACAAGAAGGCTTATCCCTAGATCATTAGGCCTTTATCATTTCAAATTGTAATTTCTTTCTTGCTAAGTGTTATTTGTTATAAACTTTGTACTCTTTGGTCAAGTAATCCTAATAAAATAAGCATGCATATTTTTGAAATAGATTCATTCCATAAATAATTAACGACTTTCCATTTTCACTCTTTTTTTCCATTTTTTAAATTAACAAGTTTCGATGGAGAATGATGAAAATACAAAATAATCAAATTTTCCTGACGTATGCTTTTTAATATTAAGGCTTAGCTGACTATGTAAGGCATTGTTTCAATTCCTAAATAATGGAGATATAAGGAGTTAATTTATAGTTAACCCCCTCGAGCCAAAAGTCAGAGTTCTTTCTATTTTCTAAAAAAAACCCTTAATCTTAACCAGGGGCATGGTAGATTTTAATCAATTCGATGGTGCATTCTATTCTCAAGAGAATCAAGTCCATCCAAGAAAAGGTTCAAGCATATCTCATTCCTCGATACATCATCGAAAGAACGATCTAAGAAAAAATTCGAGCACATTATCTTCCCCGCATTCATTATCCAAGATTGAGGAATCAATGAATGCAAAATCCACAATGTCTTCGTCCTCAGTACATCAATCAAGATCGAGGAGATAATGAAGACGAAGCTTACAATAATCAACGCGGCAGTCACGTGTTTTCAAAGTTAAAAGCAAAAAAAGGGAAATTAAAAAAAATCCCGCTAAGTCAACAGAAATCAAAACTTGACTTAGACAAAAGTTAGGGCATCCCGATGGATCGAAAAAAAGGAAATTCTAAAAAAAATTCTAAAAAATCAGTCCATGCAAAATAAGGGATTGAAAATAATAAATTGGAGAACAATCTTGTGACTGCCACCTCAAGAATAATCAAGGATTTTCATCAACTCTTGGATCTTATCAACGCTTGGATCTTGTCAATGATTTTCATCGGCGATTAGATCTTTATCTACGCTTCTCACCATCTGTGTGACTACAAAATTTCTCTTGGGGATTAAACGCATCTATCGGATTAATTGAACTTAGGAATGGAGAACATCAAGGAGAATAGGGTAGGTTAAATAAATTTTGAGCCTTATATCTTTTGTTTCTTAAACCATGAACCATGGCCACGTTACAACTTTCAAATGTCCTAATTGAATCTAGGTTCACTATGAAAGCATACTCAACAAGATTTGTGTTAAACTGACTCATATGTTTGTTAAAATTATTTCTAACTACTTCTCTTCTTCGAATATTCATCTCTAACCATCCATTTATTTTCAATAATCAATTTTGATTTCAAGAACTTGCATGTGCATCAAACAGAATTACTTTTTCAAAATGTACAATTTTATCTATGAATCAATACTTAGCATCGAGGAGATTTCAAAAAGGTCCGATCAAAGGCAACATTTCCAAGAAGATTCTAACTAGGGGGAAAGCATCTAAGAAGATCCCTATAAACAGGGGAAAAGACTAATGATCATAGGGGTATATCACACGAAGGTACTATTGACAAGGGGTGAGCATTCCAAGATTCAATCAATTCGGATCAAATTTTAAAGCACTATTCAACAAGGGGTTGAAGGGGCATTCCTTAATCAAGCCATACCACAATAGGGTATGACTCGGTTTCCTCATTTTAAAAAACTTCTCAAGGCCTTAATAATCAGGGACAACCTTCCAAGATTCAAAAGTTGGGGCAGTATGTAGCAAGTTTATCATACTTCGTAGGGTCCAAATTCCCCTTCAAGCAACTTCAAGTATAAACTTTTCAAGCTCTGAATACTTGGGAAAATCTATGACAAGTTCATGATGAGGTATAAAGCTATTTCTGAGGGTACTTCCTCCCGATCTTAAAAATTGAGGGGCACGTCTTCCAAAATTCGAATGTTGGGGAAAACTACTGTGAGGCTTGAGCAAAAGGAGTTGATACAAAAAGGGTCCACTAAAACCAAACATTTTCAAGAGTCTTTTATTCAAGGATATAATGTAAAATAGTGGGGTCATTCACATTATGATCAAACTGTTTCCAAGCTCCTATCAAAGAGAATCTCCTCTAAAACCCTACCAACAAATTTTAAATGAAAAATAGTCCACACAGGGGAAAGCTCTCTGAGTACTATCAAAACCTCCAGGGGACCTCTCTTCTACGTCATAAATCTTCGAGTTTGAAACGAGTATCAAGGAATCATGCAAGTACAACGCTCTACCATCATGTGACAAGCTACCTTGTTTCATAAGAAAACCTCTACACTCTAATCATCCACGACCCATCACAGGGGCACCATTCAAAAAGCATTCAAGTTATAATCATAAAGCATGAGGCTGCATAAATCATGCATTAGGGTTTCCTCGATCCAGAACCAAGACATACTATCATCTCATCCATCTGACAAAATCCGACAGCATGGGTCGAGCGTACCTCAAAAGGCCCAATTACGCATTCGCATTTCTAAATCCAACATCCATTCACACATATCCAAGTCATTCATCACATACATCAATCATGCATCAATCAATCATCACATCAATCATTCATCACATTACATAAATCAATCATTACATTTAATGCATCGACCAAGTTTGCACGCATAGCATAAATCCTCGTTTTTATGTGACGGCAATCATCATTATTAGCCAAGCTACAAATTCTATGTTGAATCTCGACAGTAGATTCTCTTGGTTGATCATGGTAGTTGATCATCCGGAAGACCTCGACAGAAGGTATTCTAATTGAATCTCGGCAGTAGATTCCCCTGGTTAATCACGGTAGTTGATTATTCAGAAGACCTCAGCAGAAGGTAATTCTACATTGAATCTCGACAGTAGATTCCTTGGAGGTCTCGGCAATAGATTTCCTATTAAGAGCCTCACGTTATGCATATACATCATGAATGGCATCTTTCGAATTTCGAATTTTCTTAGGATTCATTTTTAGCAAGCTTATATGTGCAAACTTTATAGTTCAAACTTTAAAGCAATTTGGGGTTTATCTTCTTAATGTTGATAGTTGTGGTCGAGGACGACACAGTCGACATCATCATGAGTTTGGTTTTCTTCCGGTTGATAATTTTGGTTGAGATGACACAACCAAATAGCATCGATGAATTTGAGGTATATTTTCTTCATGTTGATGATTATGGTTGAGACGATACAACCAACATCATCGTGAGTTTGGGATTTATTTTCTTCATGTTGATAATTATGGTTGAGACGACACGACCAATATCATCATGAGTTTGGGGTATTTTCTTCATGTTGATAATTATGGTTGAGACGACACGACCCACATCATCATGATTTTGGGGTTTATTTTCTTCACGTTGATGGTTATGGTTGAGACGACACGACCAACATTGTCATGAGTTTAGGGTATTTTTATTCACATTGATGGTTACGGTTGAGACGACACGACCAATATCGTCGTGAGTTTGGGGTTTATTTCATGTTGATAATTATGGTTGAGACAACACGACCAATATCATCATGAGTTTGGGGTGTATTTTCTTCACGTTGATGGTTATGGTTGAGACGACACGACCAACATCGTCGTGAGTTCAGGGTATTTTTCTTCATGTTTATAGTTATGGTTGAGACGACACGACCAATGTCATCATGATTTTGGGTGTATTTTCTTCATGTTGATAGTTATGGTTGAGACGACACAACCAATATCATCATGAGTTTGGGGTATATTTTCTTCATACTGATGGTTATGGTTGAGACGACACGACCAATATCATCATGAGTTTGGGGTATACTTTCTTCATGCCGATGGTTATGGTTGAGACAACACGACCAACATCATCATGAGTTTGGGGTATATTTTTATTCATGTTGATGGTTATGGTTGAGACGACACGACCAACATCATCGTGAGTTCGGGGTATTTTTCTTCATGTTGATAATTATGGTTGAGACGAAATGACCAATATCATCATGAGTTTGGGGTGTATTTTCTTCATGTTGATAATTATGGTTAAGACAACACGACCGACATCATCATGATTTTGGGGTTTATTTTCTTCGTGTTGATGGTTATGGTTGAGACGACACGACCAACATCATCGTGAGTTTGGGGTATTTTTCTTCATGTTGATGGTTATGGTTGAGACGACATGACCAACATCATCGTGAGTTTGG
Source organism: Vicia faba (assembly GCA_948472305.1). Classification (NCBI taxonomy): domain Eukaryota; kingdom Viridiplantae; phylum Streptophyta; class Magnoliopsida; order Fabales; family Fabaceae; genus Vicia; species Vicia faba. The sequence goes on along the minus strand of OX451741.1, from coordinate 1,227,538,469 downwards.
GGTTCATTTTCTTCATGTTGATAATAATGGTTGAGACTACACGACCAATATCATCATGAGTTTGGGGTGTATTTTCTTCATGTTGATGGTTATGGTTGAGAAAACAACGACCAACATCATCGTGAGTTCGGGGTATTTTTCTTCATGTTGATAATTATGGTTAAGACGACACGACCAATATCATCATGAGTTTGGGGTGTATTTTATTCTTGTTGATAGTTATTTGAGACGACACGACAAATATCATCATTAGTTTGGGTATATTTTCTTCATGATGATGGTTATGGTTGAGATGACACGACCAATATCATCGTGAGTTTGGGGTATATTTTCTTCATGTCGGTGGTTATGGTTGAGATGAAACGACCAACATCATCATGAGTTTGGGGTATATTTTTCTTCACGTTGTTAATTTGGTTGAGACGACATGACCAACATCATCATGAGTTCGGGGTATTTTTCTTCATGTTGATAATTAAGGTTGAGACGACACGACCAATATCATCATGAGTTTGGGGTGTATCTTCATGTTGATAGTTATGGTTGAGACGACACGACCAATATCATCATGAGTTTGGGGTATATTTTCTTCATGTTGATGGTTATGGTTGAGACGACATGACCAATATCATCATGAGTTTGGGGTATATTTTCTTCATGTCGATGGTTATGATTGAGACGACACGACCAACATCATCATGAGTTTGGGGCATATTTTTCTTCACGTTGATGGTTAAGGTTAAGACGACACGACCAACATCATCGTGAGTTCGAGATATTTTTCTTCATGTTGATGGTTATGGTTGTGATGACATAACTTACCTCATCTGTGAATTTTGGGTTCCATCGCTTCAAATCTATCATATTTCATTTGGTTATCGAATCTTGGTTGAGGGCTGACACCACCAACACCGTCTTTCCAAGTTCCAAATATCTGGTTTCAAGCTTGTATTATCTATCCTCTAGGCTGTGATAGGTATACGAAAAAGGTTTGACTCATTGCGTTAGTCTCTAAGCAATAATGTATTACCAAAGCTTCATAATTTCACCCCCTAGGTTGCGATGAATATACAAAATATACGTCACAAACTTACTATATTAGTCTCCTAGCATTAGTAGGTCAGCCTTTCAAAACTTGTATCATTTACCTCCTAAGTTAAGGTAAATAAACAAATTCTACAATCTCCTTTAGATACTAACAAATCATCCGCATTGTCATGTCTAAATTAAATCAAAAAAAAATTTCAAGTGTCGGTAGGATGATACATCATCATTTGTACCTATTCTTCACACCCATGGGAACGCTGCACAGTGTATCCTTGTAAGGCTTTCGGGAAAATTCTAGGGTCTTTCAATCGAAACGTGCGAGACCTGTGTATTCTTGCACTATTCAATCTAAAGATGATTAAATAAGGGTAGCTGTCATACCCCAAAATTTCCCTTCCCTTAATTATATTTAGGTTTTCTTTAAATAAGTCGTATTATTTAGTTTTCACTTTTATAGGGGTGTTTAAAATCAGAGAGGGGTGTATCTATCCAAAATGGACCATCAATATCTGATGGCCCATTAAGTTTTTTTATAAGTTCTATTTCAAACTAAAAGGGAGGTGTATCATCTAGCCAGGGAGGGTGAACAAATCATAAGGCTCATTTCGATTGGTTGGTTTATAAAACATTTTATTTTGTTTGAAACCCAACATAGTAGAATCATAAAGCCCATTAAAGATTAACTCGTTCACTTTACGGATAAAGTGAGTTTGCATTTTGTTTTGATCAGTTGGCCCATAAAGTATTTTATTTTTTGTTTAAAGCCCGATGATTAAACATCTAGCCCATTTCTCTCTTTTTTTTAGAGACTTGTTATTTCTTTGTTTTGATTTATTTTGAACTGGCCCAAAACCGTTTGTCCCATTACATTTTTCTTTGTTTTGTTAAAAACCTTTTTTATTTTTTTAAAACCCTTAGATAATTAATAGTGTTGGTTGGTGTAAGAAAAAAAGGCATTGTTGATCTTCTTCACACGGCCCAATGGAAAAACGTACAGTCCAAATCTAAAAACGCATGTGTTATACGATAGGAGAACAGACTTGGGATGTTTTGCGTTTGATCGTAATTGTTGCGGTTAGCAAGAGTCGCCACTGACTTTTCTTTTATCCAATAAAGAAAAGGGTGAAAAGAACAGGAAAGACCTTTGAGATTATTTTGAGTTCGGGGGGTAGATTATGAAAAGGGAAGGTGTTAGCACCATTTCCATCCATAGTTATCTATGGGCTCTTAGTTGCTTGCTAGATCACTTGCTTTGTTTGAAAATGTGCTTTGTGGTGGTTTTTGAAAGTATTTTTGAAAAGCGCATTCGTTTAGGCAAACTTTGTAATGGTTCTCGTCTCATAAGAACGTGTACAAAGTGTTGGACTTTTGAAAATATTTCATGTTTTGAAAGTGTTTGGTGTGTGTTTTCAAGGATGTTTGTTTTGAAAGTGAGCAAGCAACTAGGAACATTTCTACCTACTCAAAAGTATTTTTTCTTTTCCTCCTCCTTTAGATGTTGCTATCTTACCATTGATTTGGTAAGAAGCTTTATCTTTGGATGTAAGGGACGGGCGTGGGTCATCGTAGAGTCATGATAGCAATGTTATGAGATATCTTAGCATTTTTCTTTGAGGTACTAAGATCATTTGAAAGGAAACATTTTGAAGCGTCATCAAGGGACTATGATCTTGTATTTTGATTATTTTGCTAAGACGTCTCACATGCATAACATGACCATTTTTTAGGCAACAAGTGGAGTTAACCCTAGGGGTGCATGTGTGAATAGTGTGTTTGATTTGCATGCATTTAGTCTTTGATTATGGGTTGTCTACTTGTTGTTTTTATCTTCCCATACAAACCCTACTTTACTAGCATTTATATGAAAGTGATAAATTATGGAAAGTAAATATTCTACGCTATTACAATCATTAGGGGGATGGAGTGTACAAATTTACAAATGGGGATTGCAAGAAATTAAAGTCCTAATTATATATTACAACCATATTGAAATAATGTACAAGAAATGTAAAATGGATTTGTTTTGTTTCAGTTAAGAGAAGAAATAAATTGGCTTAGGAAAATATTTTTAGTCTTTTTGTTTTAAAAGAAAATAAAACAAAGTGTATGAATGTAAAGTATTTTTTGGTGTTTTTGATTAATGAAAATAAGAAATCCTGATAAAAATAATAGAGAGAAAAAATCAGAATCAGTGTGTTGCTGAAAAAGGAGAGTGCAGAAGTTCTGACTCTGGTGCGCTGCAAATCAGAAATAACATGTTAGCAGCAATGGGGAAGGCCAGAAGTTCTGGGTCCGGGCGCACTGAAGTTCTGAGGTTGCTGGGAACAAAGGAAAGCCTAGAAATTCTGATTACTGAGGGAGTATAGAAGCTCTAGTGCAGCTGGGCATCTAGAAGTTCTGATGTCACTGGTAGGTCATAAGTTCTGGTCGTTTGAGAGAGACTAGAAGTTCTAATGCAACTGAAGACCTAGAAGTTCTGATAGTGGGCAAGTGAAGTGTCAATACTGTTGGATGAGAATATCTAAAAGTTCTGGTCTAGGGTTATTGTTTGACAAATAATGGGGTAAAAATGTCAGGAAATAAACATAAAAGGGGTTTCTGGGGCTAGAACTCAAGACCATTAACACTAATGTCTTATACGCGCACTCTCTACCACTAGGGTAGCTATACATCCGGTACCAGAAGAAAAAACATAAGCATGTATCATAGAGTAAGTTCTGATGATGAACTTCATCTTCTCCTTCACGCCAATCAGAGCATCTGCAACTTAGTCATTTCTCAACAAAAATGGAAAATGCAAACATAGCGATTACGGCAGATTTTATCATGTTTTCAGAAATACAAAGCAATCAGAACTGTAAAAATGAAACAAGCATGAACTTTGCTAATCTTAATTTTGAACTCTAATGTCCTCAAGAAGTTCTGATCTGAAATGCTCTCTACTTAGGCTATGTAAATGCAATCTAAAAATATGTACAGAATCAGAGTCATGATATCTACTTGTATCTTTGAAAATACAAGCCTAACAATGCCTAAGTAATGAGATGAAAGTCAGGAGGAACTTACCTTGCTTATGGAGATTTTTCTGTGAGTGAAAACCTGGTTCAGATTGCTGTGACGTTCTGGTCAGCTTCCTCACGTTCTCAGAAAGCTAGAATAACCCTTAACTTGAGCTATGAATGACTGGCAAATTTTGGAGCAGTCAAGGTGCAAAGTTCTGATTTTGAAATGGAGATTGGTGAAGATTGTGTTACAGTCTGAAAACAGAAGTTGGGACGGCTTCTAAGTGTATATCAGAAACTGTGGGAATGATTTAGGCCAAGAAATGCACAAGGAAAATTAGAGTTTGGATGCCAAAAACCAGAAATTAGCAGGTTTTGTGTTTGGGCTGCAGTTTCAGGTTCTTGGAATTTTCAAATAGGTTTCAAGGCTTTTCTTCAATATCTTCGAACTCTTTAACAGTTGCAAATGAAGTTCAATTTATAGGCAAGGATTTAGGAGCTTGGAGAACCCAAGAGTACAACCATCATATGTTAGGGCGCTGACTTGTTCTTGAAGCAAGTTTAAACAAGTATGGTTCAAGGCACAAAGTAGGGTGGTTAGCAGCTTCTAGCCGTGCCTAAGCTGGATTTGTAAGCATGAATTATGGAAAAGTACCCTCAGAAGCAAAGGTAAAGCATGGGCCCAGCATAAACTTTGCACAAAAATTTGCTTTTCAAGGACAACAATGGTACTTCTATGTCACGCGTGGGGAAATCCTTTGGATAAAGACTCAAAAGTGGGTGTGAGCATTAAATGATGATGAGATTTATCAAAACAAAAAACCTGCAAAATGAGACTATGCATCATGGCTTAAATCTGGGTCAGAAGTTCAGCATCAGCGCAACTTAGAACAAATATTTAACTTCTGATCTTTGAATCTCCCTGCTCCAGCATGTTCTAAAAGAGTTCTCAGACTTTTCAGAAAGCTTGTAATATGCTTTGAAGACCCTCTTTGTATCTCTTGCAAACTCTTCCTGAACCTACATGAAAATTGTCCCAGGAGTTGTAACCAAATTCTGATTTGAAAATGCTCAAAATTTACAAAGTGTTTTAGTTTCAGGGACGTGTCTTCAAGGATGTATAACTTGAAATCCCAGCATTTCCAGGAGAAGTTATGTTCTGCAAGTTTGAGATCTCATTGAGATCTACAATTCTTGTGTCAGAAGTTCTTTCAGAATCATCTTGCACCATGGTGAAAATCTGGCCAGAAGTTCTGAACTTGTCATATTTCTTAACACTTAGAAAAGTGTTTAGAATTTTGACTTACCCAAAGCAAATTTGACCTTTGACTTTCTTAATGAAACAAATTTCATATTCTAACATGCCTTATGAAATATGATTCTTGAAACTTGATTTTGACCCAAAAGTCAAAGTTTGACTTTTTAGTGTGTATTTGACCATTTTGCCCTTGTGCCAATTCCAAACCTAAATTGATGTATCAGTGCTGCAAATTTGATGTCATGGAAGATCTTGTTATAAAATCCTTGAGAAATGAGAGGGAAAATTTTGGGGTACAACAGCTACCCTTGTTCAATCTTCTTAAACCTGAAAAGTTAGATTGGCGAGCCTGCCATTCGTGACTTGAAAGTGGAAGATGATTGAACACTAAAGTGCCCAGAAATTTGTACTCGATGATATGGTGGTTGATTGTGTAGGGAATGGGCTTAGAGATGCCATTTGGAGAAATGATGGAAAGTTGTTGGAGATGGGCTTATAGATGCCATCCAAATTGATTGGGGAAGGTATCAGGATAAATCTTTTGGTTGATTTACACTGAGATAGTAGATGTCTTTTTCCTGTTTTTAATCTAGAAGAACTAAATCTAACCATAAGAGGTCTTTGTTCTCCTGTTATTAACTGGAAGAAATGAATCTTTCCAGAAGAGGACTTTTGGTCGCCTATGTAGGGCTGATTCAGGATGAGTCTGTGTAAAGCTGCATCTGGAGATGAGAAGGAACCTGGGTAGGGTTGCCTCAGGATGAGTCCGTGTGAAGCTTCATCTGGAAATGAGAAGGAACCTGGGTAGGGTTGCTTCTGCTGGACGAGTAGATAGTTTTCTTGTCTGGTTTCAGGTATTAATCTCTGACCTGAGAAAGAAAGATAGTGTTCCTGGCTTATTACAGGTATTAACCTTCAATCTCTTCATGTAGATAGTTTTCCTGGCTTGTTACATGTATTAATCTACAATCAGTCGTCCACTGATAGTTTTCCTGGCTTGTTACAAGTATCAATCTGAAACTTGAAAAGGTTTGGTCGTTTGAGATAGTTGTCATGTCTGGTCTCGGGTATTAATCTCTGACCTGAGAAAGAAAGATAGTTTTCCTGGCTTGTTACAGGTATTAATCTTAAATCTCTTCATGTAGATAGTTTTCCTGGCTTTTTACACGTATTAATTTATAATCAGTCGTCCACGGATATTTTTCCTGGCTTGTTACAGGTATTAATCTGGAACTTGAAAATGTTAGGTCATTTGTGATAGTTGTCCTGTCTGGTTTCAGGTATTAATCTCTGACCTGAGAAAGAAAGATAGTTTTCCTGGCTTTTTACAGGTATTAATCTTCAATCTCTTCATGTAGATAGTTTTCCTGGCTTATTATAGGTATTAATCTACAATCAGTCATCCACAGATAGTTTTTCTGGCTTGTTACAGGTATTAATATGGAACTTGAAAAGGTTAGGTCGTTTGAGATAGTTGTCCAATCTGGTTTCAGGTATTAATCTCTGACCTGAGAAAGAAAGATATTTTTCCTAGCTTGTTACATGTATTAATCTTTAATCTCTTCATGTAGATAGTTTCCTTGGCTTGTAACAGGTATTAATCTACAATCAGTCTTCCACAGATAGTTTTCCTGGCTTGTTACAGGTGTTAATCTGGAACTTTAAAAGGTTAGGTCGTTTGAGATAGTTGTCATGTCTGGTTTCAGGTATTAATCTCTGGCCTGAGAAAGAAAGATAGTTTTCCTGGCTTGTTACAGGTATTAATCTCCAATCTATTCATGTAAATAGTTTTCCTGGCTTATTACAGGTATTAATCTACAATCAGTCGTCCACATATAGTTTTCTTAGCTTGTTACAGGTATAAATCTGGAACTTGAAAAGGTTAGGTCGTTTGTGATAGTTGTCCTGTCTGGTTTCAGGGATTAATCTCTGACGTGAGAAAGAAATATAATTTTCCTGGCTTTTTACAGGTATTAATCTTTAATCTCTTCATGTAGATAGTTTTCCTGGCTTGTTATAGGTATTAATCTACAATCAGTCGTCCACAGATAGTTTTTCTGGCTTGTTACAGGTATTAATCTGGAACTTGAAAAGGTTAGGTCGTTTGAGATAGTTGTCTTATCTGGTTTCAGGTATTAATCTCTGACCTGAGAAAGAAAGATAATTTTCCTAGCTTGTTACAGGTATTAATCTTCAATCTCTTCATGTATATAGTTTTCATGGCTTGTTATAGGTATTAATCTATAATCATTTGTCCACAGATAGTTTTCCTAGCTTGTTACAGGTATTAATCTGGAACTTGAAAAGGTTATGCCGTTTGAGATAGTTGTCCTGTGTGGTTTCAAGTATTAATCTCTGACCTGAGAAATAAACATAGTTTTCCTGGCTTGTTACAGGTATTAATCTTTAATCTCTTCATGTAGATAGTTTTCCTAGCTTGTTACAGGTATTAATCTACAATCAGTCGTCCACAGATAGTTTTCCTGGGTTGATACAGGTATTAAACTAGAACATGAAAAGGTTAGGTCGTTTATGATAGTTGTCATGTCTAGTTTCAGGTATTAATCTTTGATCTGAGAAAGAAAGATAGTTTTCCTGGGTTATTACAGGTATTAATCTTCAATCTCTTCATGTAGATAGTTTTCCTGGCTTGTTATAGGTATTAATCTACAATCAGTCGTCCATAGATAGTTTTCCTGGCTTGTTACAAGTATTAATCTATAACTTAAAAAGGTTAGGTCGTTTGAGATAGTTGTCCTATCTGGTTTCAGGTATTAATCTCTGACCTGATAAAGAAAGATAGTTTTCCTAGCTTGTTACAAGTATTAATCTTCAATCTCTTCATGTAGATAGTTTTCCTGGCTTGTTACAGCTATTAATCTACAATCAGTCGTCCACAGATAGTTTTCCTTGCTTGTTACAGGTACTAATCTGGAACTTGAAAAGGTTAGGTCGTTTGAGATAGTTGTCCTGTCTAGTTTCAGGTATTAATCTCTGACCTGAGAAAGAGAGATAGTTTTCCTGGCTTGTTACAGGTATTAATCTTTAATTTCTTCATGAAAAATAGTTTTCCTGGCTTGTTACATGTATTAATCTACAATCAGTCGTCCATAAATAGTATTCCAGGCTTGTTACAGGTATTAATCTGGAACTTGAAAAGGTTAGGTCATTTGTGATAGTTTTCCTATCTGGTTTCAGGTATTAATCTCTGACCTGAGAAAGAAAGATAGTTTTCCTGGCTTTTTACAGGTATTAATCTTCAATCTCTTCATGTAGATAGTTTTCCTGGCTTGTTATATATATTAATCTACAATCAGTCGTCCACAGATAGTTTTCCTGGCTTGTTACAGGTATTAATCTGGAACTTGAAAAGGTTAGGTCGTTTGAGATAGTTGTCCTGTCTAGTTTCAGGTATTAATCTCTGAACTGGGAAAGAAAGATAGTTTTCCTAGCTTGTTACAGGTATTAATCTTCAATCTCTTCATGTATATAGTTTTCCTTGCTTGTTACAGGTATTAATCTACAATCATTCATCCACGGATAGTTTTCCTAGCTTGTTACAGGTATTAATCTGGAACTTGAAAAGGTTAGATCGTTTGAGATAGTTGTCCAGTCTGGTTTCAGGTATTTATCTCTGACCTGAGAAAGAAACATAGTTTCCTGGATTGTTACAGGTATTAATCTTCAATCTCTTCATGTAGATAGTTTTCCTGGCTTGTTACAGGTATTAATCTATAATCAGTCGTCCACAAATAGTTTTCCTGGCTTGTTACATGTATTAATCTGGAACATGAAAAGGTTAGGTTGTTTGTGATAGTTGTCTTTTCTGGTTTCAGGTATTAATCTTTGACCTGAGAAAGGAAGATAGTTTTCCTGGCTTTTTACATGTATTAATCTTCAATCTCTTCATGTAGATAGTTTTCCTGGCTTGTTATATGTATTAATCTATAATCAGTCGTCCACAGATAGTTTTCCTGGCTTGTTACACGTATTAATCTGGAACTTGAAAAGGTTAGGTCGTTTGAGATAGTTGTCCTATCTGGTTTCAGGTATTAATCTCTGACCTGATAAAGAAAGATAGTTTTCCTAACTTGTTACAAGTATTAATCTTCAATCTCTTCATGTAGATAGTTTTCCTGGCTTGTTATAGGTATTAATCTATAATTAGTCGTCCACAGATAGTTTTCCTGGCTTGTTACAAGTATTAATCTGGAACTTGAAAATGTTAGGTCGTTTGTGATAGTTGTCCTGTCTGGTTTCAGGTATTAATCTCTGACCTGAGAAAGAAAGATAGTTTTCCTGGCTTTTTATAGGTATTAATCTTCAATCTCTTCATGTAGATAGTTTTCCTGGCTTATTATAGGTATTAATCTACAATCAGTCATCCGCAGATAGTTTTTCTGGCTTGTTACAGGTATTAATATGGAACTTGAAAAGGTTAGGTCGTTTGAGATAGTTGTCCTATCTGGTTTCAGGTATTAATCTCTGACCTGAGAAAGAAAGATATTTTTCCTAGCTTGTTACATGTATTAATCTTCAATCTCTTCATGTAGATAGTTTCCTTGGCTTGTAACAGGTATTAATCTACAATCAGTCTTCCACAGATAGTTTTCCTGGCTTGTTACAGGTATTAATCTGGAACTTGAAAAGGTTAGGTCGTTTGAGATAGTTGTCCTGTCTGGTTTCAGGTATTAATCTCTGGCCTGAGAAAGAAAGATAGTTTTCCTGGCTTGTTACAGGTATTAATCTCCAATCTCTTCATGTAAATATTTTTCCTGGCTTATTACAGGTATTAATCTACAATCAGACGTCCACATATAGTTTTCCTAGCTTGTTACAGGTATTAATCTGGAACTTGAAAAGGTTAGGTCATTTGTGATAGTTGTCATGTCTGGTTTCAGGGATTAATCTCTGACCTGAGAAAGAAATATAGTTTTCCTTGCTTTTTACAGGTATTAATCTTCAATCTCTTCATGTAGATAGTTTTCCTGGCTTGTTATAGGTATTAATCTACAATCAGTCGTCCATATATAGTTATTCTGGCTTGTTACAGGTATTAATCTGGAACTTGAAAAGGTTAGGTCGTTTGAGATAGTTGTCCTGTCTTGTTTCAGGTATTAATCTCTGACCTGAGAAAGAAAGATAGTTTTCCTAGCTTGTTACAGGTATTAATCTTCAATCTCTTCATGTATATAGTTTTCATGGCTTGTTACAGGTATTAATCTACAATCATTTGTCCAGAGATAGTTTTCCTAGCTTGTTACAGGTATTAATCTGGAACTTGAAATAGTAAGGTCATTTGAGATAGTTGTCCTGTCTGGTTTCAAGTATTAATCTCTGACCTGAGAAAGAAACAGTGTTTTCCTGGCTTGTTACAGGTATTCATCTTCAATCTCTTCATGTAGATAGTTTTCCTGGCTTGTTACAGGTATTAATCTACAATCAGTCGTCCACATATAGTTTTCCTGGGTTGATACAGGTATTAATCTGGAACATGAAAAGGTTAGGTCATTTATGATAGTTGTCATGTCTGGTTTCAGGTATTAATCTTTGATCTGAGAAAGAAAGATAGTTTTCCTGGCTTTTTACAGGTATTAATCTTCAATCTCTTCTTGTAGATAATTTTCCTGGCTTGTTATAGGTATTAATCTACAATCAGTTGTCCACAGATAGTTTTCCTGGCTTGTTACATGTATTAATATGGAACTTGAAAAGGTTAGGTCGTTTGAGATAGTTGTCCTATCTAGTTTCAGGTATTAATCTCTGACATGATAAAGAAAGATAGTTTTCCTAGCTTGTTACAAGTATTAATATTCAATCTCTTCATGTAGATAGTTTTCCTGGCTTGTTACAGCTATTAATCTACAATCAGTCGTCCACAGATAGTTTTCCTTGCTTGGTACAGGTATTAATCTGGAACTTGAAAAAGTTAGGTCGTTTGAGATAGTTGTCCTGTCTGGTTTCAGGTATTAATCTCTGACCTGAGAAAGAAAGATAGTTTTCCTGGCTTGTTACAGGTATTAATCTTTAATTTCTTCATGTAAATAGTTTTCCTGGCTTGTTACAGGTATTAATCTACAATCAGTCGTCCACAGATAGTTTTCCTGGCTTGTTACAGGTATTAATCTGGAACTTGAAAAGGTTAGGTCGTTTGTGATAGTTTTCCTGTCTGGTTTCAGGTATTAATCTCTAACCTGAGAAAGAAAGATAGTTTTCCTGGCTTTTTATAGGTATTAATCTTCAATCTCTTCATTTAGATAGTTTTCCTGGCTTGTTATATGTATTAATCTACAATCAGTCGTCCACAGATAGTTTTCCTGGCTTGTTACAGGTATTAATCTGGAACTTGAAAAGGTTAGGTCGTTTGAGATAGTTGTCCTGTCTGGTTTCAGGTATTAATCTCTGACCTGAGAAAGAAAGATAGTTTTCCTAGCTTGTTACAGGTATTAATCTTCAATCTCTTCATGTATATAGTTTTCCTGGCTTGTTACAGGTATTAATCTACAATCATTCATCCACGGATAGTTTTCCTAGCTTGTTACAGGTATTAATCTGGAACTTGAAAAGGTTAGGTCGTTTGAGATAGTTGTCCTGTCTGGTTTCAGGTATTAATCTCTGACCTGAGAAAGAAACATAGTTTCCTGGCTTATTACAGGTATTAATCTTCAATCTCTTCATGTATATAGTTTTCCTGGCTTGTTACAGGTATTAATCTATAATCAGTCGTCCACAAATAGTTTTCATGGCTTGTTACAGGTATTAATTTGGAACATGAAAAGGTTAGGTCGTTTGTGATAGTTGTCTTGTCTGGTTTCAGGTATTAATCTTTGACCTGAGAAAGAAAGATAGTTTTCCTGGCTTTTTACAGGTATTAATCTTCAATCTCTTCATGTAGATAATTTTACTGGCTTGTTATATGTATTAATCTACAATCAGTCGTCCACAGATAGTTTTCCTGGCTTGTTACACGTATTAATCTGGAACTTGAAAAGGTTAGGTCGTTTGAGATAGCTGTCCTATCTGGTTTCAGGTATTAATCTCTGACCTGATAAAGAGAGATAGTTTTCCTAACTTGTTACAAGTATTAATCTTCAATCTCTTCATGTAGATAGTTTTCCTGGCTTGTTACAGGTATTAATCTATAATCAGTCGTCCACAGATAGCTTTCCTGGCTTGTTACACGTATTAATCTGGAACTTGAAAATGTTAGGTCGTTTGTGATGGTTGTCATGTCTGGTTTCATGTATTAATCTCTGACCTGAGAAAGAAATATATTTTTCCTAGCTTTTTACAGGTATTAATCTTCAATCTCTTCATGTAGATAGTTTTCCTGGCTTATTATAGGTATTAATCTACAATCAGTCATCCACAGATAGTTTTTCTGGCTTGTTACAGGTATTAATCTGGAACCTGAAAAGGTTGATGATAATTATCAGTCAACTGATCTTTCCTGAAAAGGTAAAGGGTTAGCTATAAGAAATGTCATGATGTATGAAATGCATTATGTAATGATGTTCTCAAAAATGAGGTTGTGTTGTATGCATATATCATGAATGTTATATGATGTATGAATGTGAAGCATTGTTGAAATGTAACTTTGTTTGAGAAAATAAATCCTTGACAAATGCTGGGGAGCCTTGGGAAATGAAATCCCTGACCACTATTGTGGATGAAGAATATGCTCCTCTTCGGACCTTGTTTTAGGATATTTCCACTAGGGATTCCTGTTTTGTTAAGGAGAAACTCGGTTGGGGAATACTGGCTTCGCTTGAGATGAAAACTCTATGAAGGACGTTGATTTATGCTTAGGGAAAGGAGTTCAGGAGTCTTAGTTGTTTGTTGCTCTACTGGGGAGTTATATTGGGGAAGATTAAATTAATTGTTATCTGGTCGTATTCCAGGCTTCGCATAAAATATCTTAGGGAGAGTGAAGTTAGTTTGTTATCTAGTCGGATTCCAGGCTTCGCAGTAACTTACTTGAAAGGATGAAGTTGAACTGATATCTGGTCGAGTCCAGGCTTCACAACAACTTACTGAAGTTAACTGTTATCTGGTCGGTTTTCCAGGTTTCGCAGTAACTTGATGGGGATTATAGAGTAGTCTACTAGGGAAGAGGAGTTGTAGCCTCTTGATTTGTAGCAATCGGAGAGGCAAACTCAATTTTGGGAATCTGTAGTTGGTCGGGGACATAAACCATGTCGCCAGTCTGTTGGGGAGGTGTTTTCTTTTGGCAGAAATCCTCGAGGATTCTTGAGGTCGACTCAGTTGGGGGGAAGTTTTCAAAGATTGAAACCCTGACTGGGGTTCATCCTATGGATAGGATTTTGAGGGAGATGTGTCGCTGACCTTAGTAGTAAGTGTTTGTGGCACTTCCAGGAAGTGTTTGACTGTACGTAACCCTTTGTTGGGATTCGCGTTCAATTCCCTAAGTGATTCAGATGGAGACCTGCCCCTGGTATATTCAGCATTTCTTGAGAGATTTCTTGGAATCTTGACTGGACTGCCCCAGGTGTGTTGAATAGCGACACGACATGCCCCTTTCTTATAGGAGATCTGATATTGGAAGTGTCTTCCCACTTGAAATGATTTTGCTCATTGAGAGGGTTTTTGTTCACTGGACATTCGTTGTGCGAATTTCTCTGTTGTCAAACAAATAGCTATATGCAAACAACGATATTCAAATAATGCAAAGTTTATGCTTGTCTTGAAGTTTTGAAAATGCATTTCAGCACATAAAATAATTTTTGTAAGAAAATTCAACTCAGGATTTAGAGTAAGCCTTGCAGGAGTCAGGATACCTTTTGCAACAGTATGCTTTCGAATTAACCCATGCTTCAATTAGGACTTTTGAAGGGTTGTGGCGTGGCTTGGTTCACGGTTTAAGAAACAAAGGATAAAGTCTCAAATTTTATTTGTACCCACCTGTTCCTCGTGATGTTCTTCAGTCCTAAACTCAGTTAATTGCGCGTTCAAACTCCAATGACGTTTTGGTGATGGTTCTGACAAGTTTAGTTTATCGGAAGGCATTCATTTTTTACAATATTTTTCATATTGGGGAGGATCTGTAGTGACCTCTTTTTTGGTTTATTATCTCTGATTTTTCCTGACTGTTCTTGTTTTTGAGATTACAGTCAGCGGGATGCCTCAGTTTTTCTTAAGTCTTCTTCGTAGGTTTTGACTTAGTGGGCTTTTTCTTTTTTTGAGAGATAATGACTTCATATCTGATAGGGAACCATCACCGTCTTTTGATTCTAGAGGAATGTTTTTGATGTCATTCGAAGTGAAAGTTTTACGATTGAAAGTGCATTTAAATTAATTGAGAAACTACCCTTCCCCAGGTTTTGATTAAAGGTTTCAATTTGTGTAAATAGGAAACTCCTACTTCTTTGGCTCAAAGGGGTTAACTAGGGATTATCTTCCTTATAACTCCACTGTTTAGGATTTAAAAGAACGCTTGTACATCATCAGCAAGGTCTATTCAAGGCATATTGTATGAGATTAAGGCATGGTGTTCGTCATCCTCCCTTTAAAGGCTTGCAACTTTTAGCAAGAGTTGAATGTCATAAAGAGAGTAAAAATCATAGTTTAAATGTATTGAAAACGAATGGATCAATTCAAGACAAACATATGAAATGCATTAAATTGACATTAATAGATAAATGTTTTGAACAAATAAAGAAATTACAACTGAAAATTCAAATGAGCAGAAGCCTCTTTGTCTGAACTTGTCACTTCAGGTGGTGAGCCTTTGAGGGGCGGCAGAAGAATTCAGTCTGACCATCTTGTGTGAACTCTAGCACTCCTTTGTCGATCAATTCTTGGATCTTATTTTTCAAAGCCCAACAGTCATACGTATCATGCCCAGGATTATTGGAATGGTATGAACATATTTCATTAGGATGATAGCTAGGAACCGAGGTATTGGGATTCCGAGGAGGATCCCTTAATGTGACCAAATTCATCTTCAACAAGTGTTGCAAGACTTGTGATATTGGCATGTTGATTTTGGTAAATTATTTACCGGATGGGACCCGTTTACTTCGATTAATCTATTCTTGTTGACGGGGTGTTTGTTGGGCTCATGATGTGGTAGAAAATTGGAAAGGTCTACTCTCCACCAAACCTGCCTCTTGTCTCATGGGGGGCTGAGTGGTAACTTGATCCCCAATCTTGGTCGTTTGTTTCCTACGGTTGCAACCGTCTTGATGAAGTTTTTTGACGAGGGTCTTTAGCTCTTCTTGTCCCCGGGCTAAGTATTAGATGAGAGCTATCTGGCCCACCAGTTGTCCCATCATTTGGACTTTCATTGTTTCCAATTCAGTTTGTAGTTGTTTCAATTGGTCATCCATGTTGTCTTCGGGATTTTCCATGGTCTTGCCCCTAGTGAGGAGCGTCTTTACCTCTTCTTGACCCTTGGATAGGTTCAAGAACAACTCTTGAAGTTGAGCGTTTTGAATCTGAATGCCCTTGATAGTTTTCTCTAGAGCCATTTCTTGCTGAAATAAACAGCAAGCAGATGAGAGACTTGTGTGGGAGAACCTATTATGATGCATGAAAAATATGCATGCAAATGATTTCAAGGATTTATAAGATTTAAATTTGTCTAGACAAAGAATGAACAAACGTCAAATTGCATTAATCAGTTCAAAATGGTTACAATGTGCCTCTTGGGATTACAAGATAAATTCCTAAGACAAAAAGGTTGAACGCATCCTCTTTGGTGCAATGTAGGCGTTCAAGCTTTGTTCTTCGTGAAGTTGCCTTGTAAGCTCCAAAACCCTTTTCTCACTTGCGTAGAACTGAGCCTCTAAGGTATCTCGCTCTTCCTTTAGTTGAATCTAACCCTTTTGCAAGTCTTCAAGAGAAGTAGGCATGTCGGGACAGTATACGGGACATCTCCCTCGGCAATAGGCTCCACGATAACTGGTAGGATGGAGGGATAAGGCATCACGAGCTTCTGAGCACGAGCTCATACCCAACTAAGGTAAGATCAAGAGGGATAGAATTATTGTGTCCCAGTGTATTACTATCCACTTTGTTTACCATCCTCCAAGCTCACACAAACCTTTGACAGTAACCTTGATTGTTGCCCTCATAGTCGAACACCACTCCCTGGACGAGCATATCATGAGGACCATCTCTTTCGGCATACCCAAACTGTCACAAAGGTAAGAAAGGGTTATAAGTGATACCTCCCCTAATTCCAAGCAAAGGGACATTAGGGAATTCCCCACAACGGTCGATGATAGTAATGTTCTCCAAGGATCTTGAACACCAATGAATATCCTAATGTTTGAGTGACATCAACCTACTGGACCACCTCAAACCTTGCTCGTTCTTCAACACGGGTCGAGGGAGATGTGAAACAAATCACCTAGCCAATAGAGGAGTGCAACACATGAGGGTTCCTCTTTTCCTCATAGTGAGAGAGTGGAGAGAATGTAGGATATCTCCCAACAAAGTAGGCACCGGATTGCGAGACATGAAGATTTTGAAAGCATTTACATCTATAAGTTGGTCAGGATTTGGAAATAAAACCATCCCATAGATGAGAAGGGCCAAGATTTCTTCAAAATCTTGTAAATCCAAAGTGTTCCAACAATCTTGAGCTTTCTCCAACAAGAACTTGTCTAGGAACCCTTTGACACCACTTCTTATTTCCCAGTTATTCGTGACGTCGGATTGTTGCAAGTATAGCGCTCGGGCAATCTCTTCAGGGCTTGGATCCCTTTCCGTACCATTAAAAGGTAGTTTATTAAGAATAGGAATCCTCAAGAGTTGAGAGAATTCTTCCATGGTATGTACAAGATGGTAATCAGGAAAGGTGAAGCAATGGTGCAAAGGGTTGAAGAACTGGAAAAGCACTTTCATCATGTCTTCATCAATGCTCGAGGTAACCAAATTTAGGAGTCGACCATGTCTTTCGGTGAATGAAGAATTCTCATGAACCCTTTATGCTAACTCTTTGAGTTGAGAAGGGATTCTTACGAGATTGACTTGGATAGTATTCATGCGGGTGGAAGTCGTGTCCTACAAAATAGAACAAATCTAAATCCCAATAATCCTTGAAATGGTTAGTTCATAAATGCAATGGTATGATGTTATGATGTTATGTACAAGTAAACATATACACACAAAGAAAACAAGTCCTTAGGTTTAGGCTTGCACGGAGTTTATAGGTAAGTACCCTCTTGAAGTTTAGTTGGCTCAACCTGTCCTAGTAATAGTAACCGGGTTCTAAGGGATCTCAATATCACTGATCTTTCTTCATCGGACATTGTTTCGGTGCAAGCCTCTTTAACGGCGACTGAAATATCCCGAAAGTTTGATCTCAATAAGTGTAGTATCGAGTATCAACAAACTTCAGACTGACTAAAGTCAGCTACCTCGCTACTTCCTAATGGCCAAGTTGGTCAAGTAAAGGTTCTAAGGTCAGTTAGTTCTTCATGACACCACACAGCGGCCCCGTATTCTCCTTGACTACTCAAGCGCTACCGATACCAACAAATGTGTCACACTAACATAGTTATTGCTTAGACCATGTCGGTATACCCCACACAATTTCCACAATCTAATGCTACTTACCTAAGAGGTGCCTCAAATCCGAGTAGAGGATCAAAACAAGCCCAAACAAGGAACCATAATGTAAAGCAAGCAAGTCAAACAATGAAAGCAAGTAAAGGTGATCTAGCCCTAAGGTAAACCTACTTTTAAGTCTTCCTCAGCAGAGTCGTCAGTTCTGTTATACGGTGGGAGAACAGACTTGGGATGTTTTGCGTTTGATCGTAATTATAGCGGTTAGCAAGAGTCGCCATCAATTTTTCTTTTATCCAATAAAGGAAAGGGTGAAAAGAATAGGAAAGACCTTTGAGATTATTTTGAGTTCAGGGGGTAGATTATGAAAAGGGAAGGTGTTAGCACCCTTTTCATCCATAGTTATCTATGGGCTCTTAGTTGCTTGCTAGATCACTTGCTTTTTTTGAAAATGTGCTTTGTGGTGGTTTTTGAAAGTATTTTTGAAAAGCGCCTT
Source organism: Vicia faba (assembly GCA_948472305.1). Classification (NCBI taxonomy): domain Eukaryota; kingdom Viridiplantae; phylum Streptophyta; class Magnoliopsida; order Fabales; family Fabaceae; genus Vicia; species Vicia faba. The sequence goes on along the minus strand of OX451741.1, from coordinate 1,227,520,132 downwards.
CGTTTAGGCAAACTTTGTAATGGTTCTCGTCTCATAAGAACGTGTACAAAGTGTTGGACTTTTGAAAATATTTCATGTTTTGAAAGTGTTTGGTGTGTGTTTTCAAGGATGTTTGTTTTGAAAGTGAGCAAGCAACTAGGAACGTTTCTACCTACTCAAAAGTCTTTTTTCTTTTCCTCCTCCTTTAGATGTTTCTATCTTACCATTGGTTTGGTAAGAAGATTTATCTTTGGATGTAAGGGACGGGCATGGGTCGTCGTATAGGCATGATAACAATGTTGTGAGATATCTTAGCATTTTTCTTTGAGGGACTAAGATCATTTGAAAGGCAACATTTTGAAGCTTCATCGAGGGACTATGATCTTGTATTTTGATTGTTTTGCTAAGACGTCTCACATGCATAACATGACCATTTTTTAGGCAACAAGTGGAGTTAACCCTAGGGGTACATGTGTGAATAGTGTGTTTGATTTGCATGCATTTAGTCTTTGATTACGGGTTGTTTACTTGTTGTTTTTATCTTCCCATACAAATCCTACTATACTAGCATTTATATGAAAGCGATAAATTGCGGAAAGTAAATATTCTACACTATTACAATCATTAGGGGGATGGGGTGTACAAATTTACAAATGGGGATTGCAAGAAATTAAAGTCCTAATTATCTATTACAACCATATTGAAATAATGTACAAGAAATATAAAATGGATTTGTTTTGTTTCGGTTAAGAGAAGAAATAAATTGGCTTAGGAAAATATTTTTAGTCTTTTTGTTTTAAAAGAAAATAAAACAAAGTGTATGAATATAAAGTATTTTTTGGTGTTTTTGATTAATGAAAATAAGAAATGCTGATAAAAATAATAGAGAGCAAAAATCAGAATCAACGTATTGCTGAAAAAGGAGAGTGCAGAAGTTCTGACTCTGGTGCACTGCAAATCAAAAATAACATGTTAGCAGCAATGGGGAAGGCCAGAAGATTTGGGTCCGGGTGCAGTGAAGTTCTGAGGTTGCTGGGAACAAAGGAAATCATAGAAGTTCTGATTGCTGAGGGAGTCTAGAAGCTCTAGTGCAGCTGGGAATCTAGAAGTTCTAATGTCACTGGTAGGTCAGAAGTTCTGGTTGTTTGAGAGAGACTAGAAGTTCTAATGCAACTGGAGACCTAGAAGTTCTGATAGTGGGCAAGTGAAGTGTCAATATTGTTGGATGAGAATATCTATAAGTTCTGGTCTAGGGTTATTGTTTGACAAATAATGAGGTAAAAAATGTCCGGAAATAAACATAAAAGGGGTTTCTGGGGCTAGAACCCATGACCCTTAACACTAATGTCTTATGTGCGCACTCTCTGCCACTGTGATGGCTATACATCCAGTACCAGAAGCAAAAATATAAGCATGTATCACAGAGTAAGTTCTGATGATGAACTTCATCTTCTCCTTCATGCCAATCAGAGCATCTGCAACTTAGTCATTTCTCAACAAAAATGGAAAATGCAAACATAGCGATTATGGCAGATTTTATCATGTTTTCAGAAATACAAAGCAATCAGAACTGTAAAAAGGAAACAATCATGAACTTTGCTAATCTTAATTCTGAACTCTAATGTCCTCAAGAAGTTCTGATCTGAAATGCTCTCTACTTAGGCTATGTAAATGAAATCTAAAAATATGTATAGAATCAGAGTCATGATATCTACATTGTATCTATGAAAATGCAAGCCTAATAATGCCTAATTAATGAGATGAAAGTCAGGAGGAACTTACCTTTCTTCTGGAGATTGTTCTGTGAGTGAAAACCTGGTTCAGACTGCTGTGACGTTCTGGTCAGCTTCCTCACGTTCTCAGAAAGCTAGAACAACCCTTAACTTGAGCTATGAATGAATGGAAAATTTTGGAGCAGTCAAGGTGCAAAGTTCTGATTTTGAAATGGAGATTGGTGAAGATTGTGTTACAGTCTGAAGACAGAAGTTGGGACGGCTTCTAAGTGTATATCAAAAATTGTGGGGATGATTTGGGCCAAGAAATGCACAAGGAAAATTAGAATTTGGATGCCAAAAACCAGAAATTAGCAGGTTTTGTGTTTGGGCTGCAGTTTCAGGTTCTTGGAATTTTCAGCAAGGTTTCAAGGCTTTTCTTTAATATCTTCGACCTCTTTAATAGTTGCAAATGAAGTTCAATTTATAGACAAGGATTTAGGAGCTTGGAGAAGCCAAGAGTACATCTATCATATGCTAGGGCGCTGACTTGTTCTTGAAGCAAGTTTAAACAAGTATGTTTCAAGGCACAAAGTAGGGTGGTTAGAAGCTTTTAGCCATGCCTAAGATGGATTTGTAAGCATGAATTATGGAAAAGTACCCTCAGAAGAAAAGGTAAAGCATGGGCTCATCATAAACTTTGTATAAAAGTTTGCTTTTCAAGGACAACAATGGTACTTCTATGCCACACGTGGGAAAATCCTTTGGATAAAGATTCAAAAGTGGGTGTGAGCATTAAATGATGATGAGATTTATCAAAACAGAAAACCTGCAATATAAGACTATGCATCATGGCTTAAATTTGGATCAGAAGTTCAGCATCAGCGCAACTTAGAACAAATATCCAACTTCTTATATTTGAATCTCCCTGCTTCAGCATGTTTTGAAGGAGTTCTCAGACTTTTCAGAAAGCTTGTAATATGCTTTGCAGACCCTCTTTGAATCTCTTGTAAACTCTGCCTGAACCTACATGAAAACTGGACCAGAAGTTGTAACCAAATTCTGTTTTGAAAATGCTCAGAATTTACTAAGTGTTTTAGTTTCAGGGACGTGTCTTCAAGGATGTATAACTTGAAATCCCAGTATTTCCAAGAGAAGTTTTGTTCTACAATGTTTAAGATCTCATTGAGATCTACAATTCTTGTGTCAGAAGTTCTTTCTGAATCATCTTGCACCATGGTGAAAATCTGGCCAGAAGTTCTGAACATGTCATATTTCTTAACACTTAGAAAAAATTCTAAGTGTTTAGAATTTTGACTTTTCCAAAGCAAATTTGACCTTTGACTTTCTTAATGAAACAAATTTCATATTCTAACATGCCTTAATAAAATATGATTCTTGAAAATTGATTTTGACCCAAAAGTCAATGTTTGACTTTTTAGTGTGTATTTGACCATTTTGCCCTTGTGCCAATTCCAAACCTAAATTGATGTATCAGTGCTGCAAATTTGATGTCATGGAAGATCTTGTGAGAAAATCCTTGAGAAATGAGAGGACAAATTTTGGGGTACAACAGCATGCCTAAAGTCTCAAGGAAACATTCACTATAACAAAACAAAAACCCGTGTGGCCCATTTTCAATTTCTATTTGTTAAAATGTGCATTTTATAAATGTTATCATCAATTGCCATTACTTTTTTTAGAATTATTATATTTTGTTTGGTTAAAGAAGGACATCGAATGAATCATTTAAGCCCAAATAAAAAACATGTGTGGCCCAAACAATTGAAAAGGCGGTTGTGTCAATTATTAGAGAAATAAGATAGTAGTTTTGATTAAAACACCTACTGTTCAAATCACGACCATATTCATTTTTTTCCCTTTCCTTATTCAAAGGTCTTCACAGACCTTTTTATTAAAAAAAAATAGAAACATAAAACAAGTAATTAATACAGAAATAATTTAATTTTTACAGACACATTTTGTGGTTTCCAAAATCATTTACAGACAATATAACTTGTTTCCTAATCTATTAAATCCCTAACTTAATTTTTTCCTAAAAATTATTAACCCTAAGAACTATACCTAAATTAAGTTTACAAAAGGGGGAGACATGATACAGAAAAAAGAATTATAGAAAAAACTCGCAATAGAAGAAGCTTCAACTCCGATGCGTCTTTGGTCTCCTTCTAGCTACAAACCCCTATTTCGGCCACCCTTTCGTCGTCACCTTCTTCCATCATGTTGTCCTTCATCATCATCGTCATCTGCCGCACCTCCTTCGCTACCTGTATATCAAAGAACAAGAGATTAGCAAAAAGAAACAGATCGAAAGCAAGCAACCACGGCCAGGGGGTAAAATAACTTAGCTTTTCCCTTTTCTTTACGTTGCTTTTGGGATGAACTGTGCGATTGGTGTTCTGGGGTTTCAATCAGAGTTGGGGTTTCACAAGCGGCGCGAGTAGGATTAGAGAGAAGGAGATATGGTTTGTGTGGTGTGAAGAAGAAGAAGAAGAAGAAGAAGAGAGAAAGTGGAGAGAGACAGTTGAGACAAAGAATGGAAAGGGCTGGGTAAAGAAAACATTATATGTTATCCCAAAATGGACTTAGATTATTGTAGGTCGAGCCCACAACTTTTCCCACCCTCCTTTTCACATTATTTTACTAATGCATACATTAATGCACCCCACCGCTTCATTTGGGCCTAGTCCAAAAATATGGACTATGGGCCATACTTAACATACTCCCCATTTTTCTACTATACACAAAGCACGCACCCCCCTGCATCCTGGGCCTGAATTCAATATCTGAATTCAGGCCCATGTTATTAAAACCCCCTCAATTTTACTACCATTATATAATCTGCACCCCCGGCGAAATTATTTTATTTATTTATTTATTTTCTTTTATAATTTCATTTATATACTTATTTATTTATCTTTGTTGTATTTATATATGTTTATATACATTTATATTTTTTTTTATAATATTATATTTTATTTATAATTTATTTATTTTAAACTCATTTAAAACATAATATTGTTTATTGCATTAAATTATTCTTTCAAACCATGCACTTAAAAATATTTGTTCACCATATAATTAATTTAATATTCTACATTAAAATATTAAAACATGTGCAATTCACTCAAATTATTACATCTGCGAGCGACATGTGGCCAATATTTGGCCACGTGACGAGGAGACTATATCAGACTCCTTTGTTCTACCTATAAAAAATACTCAAACGAACACCAAATTATCTTTCATAACAAATTAATTCAACATTAATTTTCGAAAAGGAATACGAATATATTTAAATTAACTGCGTACTTGGTCTAACAAACTCCGCTTATTCACACTCTTAGACTAGGTATGCGGAAAATTCAAAATATATTTTGCAATCTATAAAAAAAATACAAACAACATCGTGAACTACGAAATGGGACTCTGATTCCTCCTAAGAGGATACGTAGGCATACGATCAAAAATCGTGGCGAGTCCCGCTAACTAAAATTCAAACCCTTTTTCCTGTTAACTAAAATTCAAACCCTTTTCCCCTAACTAAAATTCAAACCATTTTTCCCTTTTAATAATAAAACCCTATTTCCTAAATATAGCGCTTCTAAACCTAGTATCCTTGCGAACAAGGTAGAGGAGGGATGCTTAACACCTTCCTCTCATCTAGAGCCGAGTCCAAATCTAGAATCTATGACTTTTAGAATTATTCCTTTATACTCCCTTCCTTTAGGATAAAAATTAAGGGTGGCGACTATAATTAAAAAACCAGTTGCAACACTCATCAAAACGCTTCCAAAAACAATCTGAATCAAGTCAAATAAATTATTAAAATACATGTAAATTCGTGATAAATTATAACATACAAGATCACAATCCCATTCATGCATAAAATAATTTTTCAACTTACAGCCACTCGTGCTAAGCGCCCTAACCCGTGCTAAGCGCCACTTGCGAAAACCAGAAAAAAATTTGCGAACAACATTATGTCCATACACGAAAATTCACATTGAGACATGTTCTAGTGCCTATTTTTTATCAAATAAACATATTCTAACATGTATACATTATAAGAAACCTATTTATATCATAAAAACTAGATTTTAAAAACCTAATTTCCAAATCCCTAAATCAATTTGGGTGATTCAAAACCTATAAATTCACTATCCAATCCTATTACATGTTACTACATGTTACTACCCATCATATACTCCCATAATAGCATAGATTCTCACCCTTACCTTGAGTGTAGAGTCTTTGTGATTGTCTCTTCACTTTTCCTCTTTTCTCCTCTTTCTCCTCTTCTCTTCTCTTCTCTTCTTTGTTTTTGTTTTATGACAACACTAATTCTAATCCCTCTTCTTACTACTCTATTTCATTAATGGGCCTAACTCATTTACTCGTTCTATTATGACATAAAGCCTAGTTTTAATTATTTTCTACTCTTACTCATAAGTCCAATTATTCAAATAACATATATATTAAAATAATTCAGATATTCATCAAATTACACAATTAAATTAATTACTATATAATATACTAATTAATAAAATGATTAAATAATACTAAATAAAAATCGGGATGTTACAAAAATCAAAAATAAAATTGAAATGGAAACAAATATGAACACAAACAAAGCAGGGGGTGTAAACAGAAAAAAGTGCCATGCTCAACCCACTAACTATTATACCCCAAATTTTGTCCCTAAGATCTCTCATTATCTTATATTATCAATACATCAAGATCACACATTAGGGTTGGTTCTCCCTTATACTTTATCCTATTTTCAAGTTTGCTCTTGGGGGATCACCAAGCACCTCAAATTGTGTATCTTGTACATGTTTTTTTAGGTGGATTAATTTTTTACTAACATCAAAGTATGTATTTATGTGTCTTTGGATGTTCATATTGTAGGGGATGACATAAATGCATCCATCTCACTATCTAACCTAGGGTTTTGAGGGATTGTCCTTAATAAAATGGTTGTTCAATGAAATCTAATATTTTAAGCTTCAAGGCTATGTAGATGACATCACAGTTCTTTGGTTTAGCGAAATCTCTCAATTTCATTTAAGTTCAAGCTTACTTCAAAGAGATCAAGAAGATTCATAGGTTAATGTGTTTATTTACGTGTCTTCTTCAACAAGTTTCATTGAGAATTAAGCTCCATCTTTGAGTGTGCTTAAATACAACATCATTTCAAGGTCTAATGTGATCCATCATGCTCTATTTTGCAAAGAAAGTTCAAAAGATTCAAATTCGATTCAATAAGTTTGACCTAATTGAGAAAGTGTTTGATTCAATAATCACAAGTGCATAACTCTCTCAATTTTAAATATTTTGAGTTGGTTATTTTTTATATGGGTTCTTATCATCATCTATAGCAACTTATCTTCACATTACTAGATCCAATTGTGCAAGAAAAATCATCAAAAGTTGAAAGGGGTTCCAATTTATTTTGACACTCTCTGAGCTAGGGTTTGTTGACTTCGAAAGACCATATCTTGCTCAAATTTTTTTATTTTTAAGTGATTCCAAAGCCATGATTATCTTCAAAGAGTCCTTAATATCTTCTCTTCAAGGATCAAAGGCTAATTTGGCATGGAGGATCATTTAAGTTTGAAGAAGATTACAAGTCCCTTTGAATCTTAGGGTTTGACTTCAAATTATCATAACTTGATCATCTTTTATCTCCTTGATTTCATTCTTTTTCTACAATAATCTTTTGGATGTCTACTACGACTTTGTTTCAAGGTGTTAGGCTTGAAAATGCTTGGCAAGTTGTTTAAGAATTGAAAAGATTATAGGTCTTTTGTGAATTTCCCCAAATTTGTTCATCATCTTCCAAAAACCATAACTCTTTCAATTTTTATGATTTTTGAGTGATCTCAATTCCATAATTCAATTTGAAGAGTCTACTTCCTTATATCTTCAAGGATCAAGATCAAATTTATAAGTACAAAAAATCTGTGTGTTTTTCATGATTTCAAATGGATATAACTTTATACTCGAGCATCCAAATAAAAACTTTCAAAGCATATTGTCAAGCTTGATTACTCAGCTTTCTAAAGAATCCAAGATTGCATCATAAAGGTTCCTGAGTAGTGAGTTATGCATTGTTTAATTTGGCTCCATGGAATCTATTTGTTGCTTCAACTCAAAATTTTTACTATGAGTAAACTTGGATTACAGGTCGAATTACTCAAAGTTTAGTTGCTAAACATGTTTAAATAATTGTCCAGTGCATTTTGATGAGAATCGCACTTAGTGTGAGGTCATTTTGATGCATTTCAAGTCACGCATTTGGCATGATCACATCCAACTTTCTATGCACGAATCAATCACAATTCCTCTCAATTTTCATCACCGTTCATTCTCCTATAAATAGAGGACCTCATTCCACTCATTTGGACAAGCTTTGATAGCTAGAATCACCCTGCCAAGATCCCAGACGAACTCTTGAGTTGAATTTCAATTTCTCATTTCCTCACCTTAATTCACAAAAAGCTCCACTCAGTTAGCTTCCTTGACACTCATTGAAGCTAACCAGACCATTAGCAATAAGAATTATGCATAAAATCGAGTTACAGAAGTTCATTTGCAAAGCCAATTTATTGAACTTCGTTCAGGTAGAATTCTCCATCATTTCACTTTAAATAAATTTCTAAGATGTAGTCTCTTCTTATTTGAAGCTCATGCTTCTTCTGGTTTCCATTCTCATGGTGATTTGATCATTTAATTTCAAAACCCGTTTTCACTTTTTCTTCTGGTTTTTTCCAAATCAACTAAGTATGGTTAATATAAATTTTTCGCGAGGGCAAGGTTGTGATCGTCTTGAAGAGACAAATCCATTAGTACCGATCTGAGCTTCTAATTTTTCCATTTAAAGAATCATGAATTCTCTGGTTTTTCTGAAGGCTGGAGGTTGAAGATGATGACATGTTTCGTCTCAACCAATCAGAGTGTGCGAATTGTTTTATTTTGATTGACTCAGATTTATTTGATCTTGTGCTTTCTTGCTAAGGTTCATATCAAGCACAACGCGTCAAGTCCTTTGGATCTTTTTACTAACTTGTTTTGACTATGATTCAATAGTCTATATTTTTTTGTTTATTTTTATATTTTCTGATTTTATTTGAGACCCAGTGTGTTATTCAAGAGAGTCCATGACATGCACAGCGCACCAGATCCCTTGGATCTGATTACTAACACGTTTTGATAATGATCAGATGGTTCACATTATTTTGGTTTTATTTTTATTTTCTGATTTTTGTTTTAATTGTTTTAAATTTCCAAAAAATCATAAAAAAATCATTTCTGATTCAAAAGTTATGAAAAAATGATAAAATACTTTTGACTTTTCTCTTTCTAATTTTTATTTTTTCATAATTTTATTTTATGATCTGATATTTTTTGTGATTTTTCTCATTCTTTTGATTTGTTTAATTGCTTAAAAATACTTTTTGATCTTTTAAAATTGTGAAAAAATTATAGAAGGATCCAATGACATTTTGACAAATATTGGTGACCTGGTTTTATTTTTATTTTTTATTTTACTGTTTTTTACAAATTTTGGTTTATTTTTATTATTTCTTTATATTTTAAAAATAGTTTCTGACTTTAAAAAATTCTAAATTTTTTGTCAACACTTGTTGACTCATGTTTGACCTCTGATATTTTTTTGGGATTTTTATTTGGTATTTTAATACACTTTATGTATTTTACCAATTATTTCTTTTTTTATAAGTCATTTAAATATTGTTTTATTAATTATATTTTATTATTTTTGTGATTGGTTCTGATTTGGAGACTTGAGTATTACTTTGAGACAAATTCCTCAACCTTATTGGATCTTGGATGTTGATAGGTTGAAAAACCAAATTCACCAAAATGGATGAATGATGTTGATGATATTTGAAACCCTAATTTCATCTGAGGGATTGGTTACACTATCATTTCTCTTCCTCTTCATCTTATCTCTTTCTTGTTTTTACTTGTGCTACATATTTTTGGAGAATGATCTACATATCATTTCTCTAACATATATAGTACATAGATTGCTATTGACCGGCCTTAAAATAGGTGTGGCTTCTACATAAGTCCACTTACGATTGCTTAACATAGCGTTAAATTTGTCCTGATTCGAAAAATGATCATTTGTGGCCCAAACTTTATGTTTCAAAGCCCAAGTATAATTGATTATTGGATTTTGGTTCAAAACCTTTGAAGCTTGTTGTTAGGATGCTTTGGTCTTACTAATCCTCTAACAAGCCTTCATCAACTTTGGCCTAAGTTTGATCTTCAATTATCGTTGGTTATATGTGTTGGCTTGAAGTACTTGAAATGAATGATATACTTGAAAAAAAGCAAATGAAACTTGTTGTTTAGAGGCTTTGATTTTATCAATCTTCTAATGAGTTTTCAAAAGCAAGCTTCAAGATGGTCATTCAACTAACCTTTTGTTACACTTGACCTCTAACTTCTAATTCACTAACAATTAACTTTACTTTATACCTTTATTTTGTGCCTTTACTTTATGTCTTTACTTTTAGCATTTATATCTCATGCAATTTTCCTTTTGCTCACTTGAGCATTTATTTTCTGCTTTTTATCTTTGCTCACTTGAGCTTTATTTTCTTTCTTTGTAAATATACTTAATAATCAACTTGGACATTAAAAAATATTAAGGTTACTTGGACTACTTGGTTACTATCCCTAGCACTGTGGAGTTGTAGATTCCTGAGACTTAGGATTAGAAGCCATGAGACCTTGGAACTCTATAATCTTTGGTTGATATTTTTGTGAAGATCTTCTGAAATTCTTGGGGTTTACTCCAAGGCATTGGTTTGAAATTTTTCTGTGTGCATGTTCTTCTAATTTTCATGCTTTGTCTGTGATTGGGAATTCCTCAGTATACAGTTGTTACTCTGGCCAACTTTTGTCAGTGAAGACTTTTTTTGGTTCTTAATTCACCTGAAGCTTGGTATTCATCGGAGACTTAGTATTTTTGCTTGCTTGGTTTAATCCAAAGAATGAGAATTTTACATTGACTCCTTAGGTCAAGTGTTGGCTTTTTGTTGGTTAGATCGTCCTTAGCTTTTACCTTATGCTTTAGGATAGTCCCTTTATCTCCTCCCATCTTCTTTAATTTCAAAAATCTTCTCTCTCCTTTTCAAAACTCTTCTCGTTTTCTAACTTGAACCGCTTTCATAATAAACTCAGACTTAGGTCCATGCATTTTTCAGAAATCTTTTCTTAATCAAACTTTAATCAATTTAACCATACTTTGACATCTTCTTTTGAAATACTAAAAGTCATTAACCTCATTTAAACCATTTTTCCAATTTGACTTTTTACCTTAAAACTTTTCTCAAAAGATTAGACTCTTGTTGATTCTTGTAGTGACGCAAGCTACTATACTTCTATGATATATAGTGAAGAGAGTTATTTTCCACTTGGGTCTTGAGTGATGGATTTCAAATTCAATTTATATCCTCCACTTTGAGATGACGCACATGCTCATTTCTTATAATTATAGGTAGTAAGTATGTTTTCCAATCGGATATAACGATGATGTCTCTTCTCTTAAAATTAACTAACATACGTGTGTTTTAAAATTTTTGAGGTGAACTACAAGTACCTGATCCCCTATTGCAGGGAAGGTGGTACGTAGGCACTAAAGGTTCGCAATCGCGGCGGATGCAAAAATTGTAAAATCCATTTCTTTTCTCATCTTCACCATCTATTTTTATATACACTTTTTATAGTGAAAGTACACAGATATTCAAAGAGGTTCATGCGGAGTACCGTAGATGTTTAGGGTGCTAATACCTTCTCTTTTCATATCCAACCCCCGTAACTAGATTCTCTCCCCCTCTTTTTTGGGTTTATTCACTCTTTTCCCATTTCCTTTAGAAACAATAAAGTGCGGTTGGGATTTTTATTTGATTTGTGCGAGTTAAGTCAATTCAATGGCTTAGTCTCAATATTTCTACTGCTACACTAACCAATAATTATTCTACATTTTCTTATTTATTTATTTAACAAAAACTAAAACATAAAGAAAACAAAAAAATGAAAATGGTGTAGAAAATTATAAAATGCCATATCCAATCAAAACATGCCACACCCTGGACAAATATTCAAACGCATACAGTAGATGCCAGAGCCCTAGCTTCATTCATCTTCTCTGGCCATGATCTCACCGGAGCCCACAAAACCACCAAAAAAATGAAAACCACAGTCTCACTCGATTTTTTCCTGTAGAATTCAAATCTATCATTAGTTTTCACAAATAAACACTTAATTAAGGGGAAAACCGAGCATGAATCATGAACTTGTAAACTGAGACTCAACACAATTCAATCATTCAACACAAAAAACCAATGCCTACGTTATAGTAGGACTTTAGATGCATATGAATGCTCCTAAATCATGATTCACAGTTCTAGCTTGAGAGTGAAAGTTTGAGAAATTCTACCTAGTGGAGGAAGTGTCTACTACACTTTTAAATTGATGCAAGAGCTTAAGAAAATTGTATTATGCTTCAGAGATCTTCACAGAATTCGAATGGCGCGAAGAAGAAGAAGGATTTTGGATTTCTTGATAAGCCTCGAAGAGAGAAATATTATGAGAGAGATAGAGAGAGAGAGAGAGAGAGAGAGAGAGAGAGAGAGAGAGAGAGAGAGAGAGAGAGAGAGAGAGAGAGAGAGAAAAGTGATTCATATATGAGTTCTTGAGCATAATGTTTTGTACCCTAATTTTTTCCCTAAGATCCCTTCATCATACCATATTGATTCAATCACAACAATATCACATTAGAGCTTTTGGTTCTCCTCCTTATCTTTAGCTTTACTCTTTGAGGAATCACCAAGAACCTTGACTTATTTTTATTTTGTGATCATGCATGTTTTGTTTTGACTTTCCTTTTAATTAATAAAATGCAATGTTGGTTTGCCTTACTTGTTAATAATGTAGGTAAAGGTAGTGTGGCTTAGCAATTTGATCCATAGGTTCATGAGTTTATTTCCATGCCCTAGTCAATAAAGCTTGAGAAATTTAAACCTCACCATTGAAGTTGTTTTGGAAGAAATGGAATGGCAAGGTTTATTTTGGTTCACCATATTTCAAAGTCATCAAGATTGATTCAAAAGTACAAGGGGTTGATTGAAGAAGTTGGCATGGTTGGACCAGGCCTTGTTCCCATTGGTCACATGTGCATATTTCTCTCAATTATCAAGATATGGAAGTGTTTTTGGTTTATATGAGTTGTCATTCTCATCCTCAACAACTTATATCTACAAAGCAAAAGTGTTGGTACAAGAAGGTTATTTAAAATTGTCAAAGTTCCTCAAAGCATTTTCTTGATCTAGGAGCTAGGGTTTTGAACTTCAAAGAAGTATATCTTGCTCATCTTTTGGTATTTTTGAGTGATTCCAAAGACATACTTATCTTTAAAGGGTTATAAACAAATCACTTCAAAATTTTCAAGGAGTTTTCATGTGGAAGAAACTTGATGATGAAGAAAGATTACAAGTCCTCCAGATGAACCCCCGATTTCCCATGTGTGACTTCAAATGATCATAACTTGGTCAATTTTTATCACCTTGAGCCCACTCTTTTTCCATAATGATCTTGAGAATGATAACTTTATTCCTTATTTTATGTTCAAAGTGAGAAAATGGATGGAAGGTTCCCTAAGGATACAAAAGATTATAGGTCATTTCATGATTTTTTGCCAACTTTAACAATTCATAACTCTCTCAATTTTTGGAGATTTTGAATGGTTCAAGTTTCAAAATGTCATTCAAGAGGTCTATTTAATATTTTTTTTGTCAAGAGAAAATTCCAAGAGGAAGGTCATGTTTGGATGCAAAACATTATAGGTCACTTTTGAAGAAAAACTTGAAATATTTCTAAGTATGGAAAGTCAACCTCTTTTTCCCAACTTTGACTCATTGCAACTTTCAGCTCAAACATCCATTTGATTCCATTATTTTCCTATTGCAAAGCTTGTAACCTCATCTTTCTAAAGCATCAAGAATCAGGCCCTAAGACCCCTTGAGTTGAGAATGCCATTGATTTGAATTTGGTAACTTGAAATTGAAGTTTCATCACAAGTCAGATTTTGAAATCTTTGTTTTGGCTTCTAATCACAAGTTTTCCATGCGTTTTTGTTTCTAATCATGTTTAGCAACTTTTCAAAGGCGTTTAGCATCATGAAACGCACGATTTGGCTGAGTTTTGATGCTAAACAAGTCACACTTTGTTCATGCTACAGACCCCCCACGATTTCCCTCCAAACTTCATCATTTTACACGCTTAAGGATCCCTTTCATTCTTCTATAAATAGAGGGTCATCCCCCATTCATTTGCTCAAGCTTGAACAGCCAAAATCACCCTGCCAAACTTGCTCCATAACTCATTTTTCTGCAAATTTGAAATCATTGTTCAAGCCTTTTTCAATCCATTTTTTCTATCAATTCACCTTCCTTGATCTTCCCTGAAGATAACCATACAATTACCTTCAAGAATAGTGACCTATATTGATCCATAGAAGTCCAGTTTCAGATCTCTGCAACTTAACTTCAATAGGTAGATTCTTTCACCAATTCTCTCAAACTTTGGTATCATTGTGAAGCTCTTATTGCCCTGGTTCTGGTTGCAACACTTGCTTTTAACTGGAAACATGTTTTGACCATGAAATTTCAAATCCCTTTTCAAAACTTCTCTTCCAAATTGCTTGAGTTACAATTTATATAAATTTTTCGCGAAGGTGTGGTTGTCTTCGTCTTGATGAGACGAAGCGAATGGCATAGGTTTGAGCTTATGATTTTATAGTTTGAGAGACCTGCATTTGACGTTGGCTGGAGGTTGAAGATGACCAACGTGTCATCTTCCAACCAATGATGGCGTGCCATTTGTTTTTTTTTTTTAATTTCTGGTTTTATATTGAATCATGTGCTTTATTCAGTAATGACCATGATATGCACAGCGTGCCATATCCCTTAGATTTGATTACTAACGCGTTTTGACTCTCATCCAGTAGTCCACATATTTTTTCCTTTATTTTTTATTTCTGATTTTTATATTTAATTGTCTTACGTTTTAAAAATTCATAGAAAATTCATTTTAACTCAAAAAAATCTGAAAAAATTATGAAAAATATTTGTGATTTTTCTCTTTTTGATTTTTATTTTTTTTACAATTTTATTTTGTGTTTTGATATTTTTTTATAAATTTTCATTTTATTTGAATTGTTTTAAATGTTTAAAAATACTTTTAGGAATTTTTAAATTCTGAAAAAAATATGGAATGATCCAATGATATTGTGACAAATATTGGTGACCTCGTTTATTTTTTATTTCTGACTTTGTTATTTTTCATCATTTTTTGTTTATTTTACCTATTTCTTTTAATTTTAAAAATATTTTCTGACTTTAGAAAATTGCCAAAAAATTTATGAAAATATTTAAGTCCATTTTTTATTTTTCTATGGTCTTACTTATTTTTTCTTGATTAATTTGAACATAGTTTCCTTTTTTCTCTATTTTTTTCATTTTTAACCATTTTTAAACCCTTATTCTTTTATTTTAAAATACAATTTAATTTTTGTATATTTTTCTGGCTGATCTTGGATTGAAATTTTGATCATGAACTTTATTAATACCATTGGATCCATGGTGTTGAGTTTAACTCCATAAATATGGATGAATGATTTTAATAATAGTTTGATTAAATTTTGATTCAAATGTGGTTTATTCTTTTTTTTCCAACCCTCTTCATCTTATCCCTTTCTTATTGTACTAAGTGTTATTGGAGCATGATCTCTATATCATGTCTTAAAACAAATGGTGCATAGATTGCTATTGACCGGCCTCAAAATAGGTGCGACTTCTATATAATTCCACTTACGATTGCTTAACATAGCGCTAAATTTTGTCCCGATTTGAATAAATAATCATTCGTGGCTCAAACATATGTTTGCAAGCCCAAGTATGTTAATTTGATTTCTTTGATCCAATAACCTTGAGATTCATTGTGTGGAGGCTTTGACTCTACTAATACTCTAATGGATCTACATCACTTTTGGTCAACGCGAATCACTTAAACACCGTTAATCATTAAATGATACTTTTGAGGATTCCAAAATGGATGACATACTTGAAAAAAAAAGCAAATGCAACTTGTTGTGTAGAGGATTTGGTTCTACCAATCCTCTAATGAGTTCCAAATGCAAGTTTCAAGATGGTCATCCAACTAACCACTAATTATTAATAATTGAATTTATTTTGTGATTTTATTTTATGCTCTTTTACTTTATGTACCAATTACTTTAAGCATTTACATTTCATTCTATTTTTCATCTTGGCTCACTTGAGCCCCTTTATATTCTTGTCATTTTTATTTTGCTTACTTGAGCTTTTCTTTTCTTTTTGAAGATACCTAATAATCAACATGAACTTTAAAAATCTTTAATAATGCTTGGACTATTTGGTTACTATCTTTGGCATTATGGAGTATTGGACTTCTTGGACTTAGGAATAGAAACCTTGGCCTATGTTGGAGACCTTGTGACCTTAATTGATATTTTGTCCAGAGTTCTTGAGGTTTACCTCAAGATATTGGGTTGTTTGTTTGTTTTTTGTGCAGGTTATTGTGATTACATACTTTGTTTGTAATCTAGAATTCACCCGTATACATCCGTTACTCTGCCCAATTTTTGTGAAGACTTAATACACTTGAAGTTTGGTTCTCTCAAGAGGTCTAGTATCTTTGTTTGCTTGGTTTCAATCTAAAGAATGAGAATTCTATCTTGACTAATAATGTCAAGTATTGGCTTCTTGTTGGTTAGATGGTTCTTCTCCTTAGCTTTTACCTTATGCTTTAGGATAGTCTCTTCTTCTCCTCCCATCTTCTTTAATTTCAAAAATCTTCTCCCTCATTTCGAAAACTCTTCTTTTTTTTAAAATTTGAACCACTTTCATAATAAACTTGGACTTATGTCCATGCATTTTCAAAACATTTTCATAAATAAACTTCAATCAACTTAATAATACCTTGACATTTTTTGTGAGAAGACTAAAAGTCAATCAATCTCATTTCAAACTCTTTTTCCACGTTGGCTTTTACTTTAAACCTTTCTCAAAAGATTAGACTCTTGTCATTCCTTGTAGTGATGCAAGCAACTATACTTCTACAATATGTAGAGAAGTGAGATATTTTCCACTTGGGTGTTGAGTGAGGCATTGTTGATTTTAAAATCCAAGCCATATCTTCCACTTTGAGATGATGCAAATTCTCCTTTCTCATGATTGTGGGTAGTAAGTATGTTTTCCACACGGACAATAACGATGATGTCTTATCTCTTAAAATCAACCAACACGCTTGTATTTTAAAATTTTTAAAAGGTGAACTACGTGTACCCTGATCCCCTATTGCATGAAAGTTGGTACGTATGCACTAAAGGTTCGCAACCGCGGCGGGTGCAAAAATCATAAAAAATACTTCTTTTCTCACCTCCATCATCTATTTTTTATACAACTTTTTTATAGCCAAAATATACAGATTTTTTCAAAGAGGTTCCTGCGGAGTACCGTAGATGTTTAGGGTGCTAATACCTTCCCTTTGCATAACCAACCCCCTTACCTTGAATCTTTCCTCTCTTTTTTGGTTACTCGCTCTTTTCCCATTCCTTTGGAAACAATAAAATATGGTGGCGATTTTTATTTTGATCTATGTAAGTCTAGTCAATCCAATGGCTTAGTATTAAACATTTCTACCACTACACAATGGAGTCACCTCCTTTAGTTATGAGTGTTGAAGTGACTTTATAGTGAGATCTCAATGTCGTTAAGGGCTTAACCGTGGTTGAAAATCTGTTATGAAGTTTGTTGAATAATTTTGGAGTGAGAGAGTTAGATGCATGCATTTCACCCATGCAATGCAGTGTTGTGGTTGTGTTTTGTTCAACAAAAAGAGAGTGAGGAAAGCATGAGGAATGAGTTGTAACGTGGGAGAAGTGTAGAACAAGTTTTTTGTTGTTTTCATACTTTCCTTATTTGGTGAAAAGTTAACATGAAGGGCATGCATGTATAAGGAATTGTTTGGCTCATTTGTGGTAAAATATGATGGTGTATGTGTGTTGCATGATGCAAAAAGAGTGTCAAGACCCAATATAATAACTTGCAATACAAGTTGGAAACAACATGTAAACTTATCTGCCTTAATGAATCAAGCTTTTTAGCTAATTTTGCAAAGCCATAAGTTCATGTATAATGCTTCAATTGGTGAGAAATTGGGCTTAAATGAAATTTCATAGGAAGATGAACATCTTTTATGTTGGTGGCAAGATATGAAAAGACTTGGATCTCCATGTAAATTTCCTTGGAAATCACACAACTCAAACTGACTTAATACTTAAAAAATATTATGAAGTATAATGTCAATTTTAATAATTTATCATCGTGACTTTGAAGGAGAACAACTTGAAGAATATTGATCCAAATAATGAAATTTTGGTGTCAAATGAAAGCTCTTGCTTCAAAGAACAAGTTCCATGTTGGAAGAAAATTGAATAGAAGCTTATATCATCATGAGAATGAGCCTTGAAATCACACAATCCAAACTGACTTAACATTTAAGAATTTCTCTAAGTGTTCATTATCCAAAAAACCATGACGCCTTCACTTTGTGATCTTACATCTTTTTATCCATGCATTTTTTGAAGTTCACTCCTTCTACAAACTTGTAGTATGAAGCATCATCTTCAATTTAAACCTTTGTTTGCACATTTTTTATAATTGTGGAAAAAGATATGAATCTCGTAAGATGGCCAAATGAACATGGTCTTTGTACTTCGAATTTTATCAAAAACCCTAATTTAGCAACCTTTAGGAATCTTGTGGTTTCTCCATATATAATTTGATCAAACCTTAAAATAACATGAATTATGACTTGAAATATCCATATTTGACCAAAAAGCCCAGAGGTTAACTTTCAGCTTTTAGTGGTGGTTGACTTTCTCAATGTAATTAATTCCTCCTCTTCTTCCAATTTGAAAATTTGAAATGACTTATGATGATCAATGATGAACTTTTGGATACCTTGAGATGTATTTTGAACCATGAATCATGTTTTGCTCAAAAAAGTAAACCACATGTTGACTTTGACCAAAACCTTAGTTCAGAGACAAAAGATAGGAGAGTGTGATCAACTTCAAATTTTTTAAAACCCTAATAACCAAATGATCATGTGATCTTGTTGAAACACCTTGAAGTATATGAAGACTTTTTAGTCTGAGAACACATTGATATTGAGGACATCTTAATTCCTATTGCTTTTGAACATCATCTCTCTCCTTTGGAATGAATAAGGTCATCAATACCAGATACTTTGATCCCATAACCATATAACCAATGATATGCATGCATGTGTATGAGAATGAGGCTCAAGTCAATTGAGGTTAAAATAATAGGACAAATTTTGGGGTGCAACACTCCGGGGAGATCCTCACGGTAGAATGCTATCGGGGTTGAACTTCCACGAAATTTGTCGAGGGTGGAAATCTGGTTTGAGCTTGCACCAATGAGTTGCTCGAATTTTCTTTTCACCAAATCCATTGTAAGTTTGTTGAATCCCCCACTAGATATGACCATGGCAGAGGGAAAAGTATCCCAATTGTTGTGTGTTGCAAAGTAGAGGAGAAAGTCAGTCTCGTCGGGGACGTAGAAGTCCTCGAGCCGAGAGATACACATGGCAATCCGCAGGTTGGTTTCGTCCGAGGTCAGTTTTTCCTCCTCGGCCTTCTTTGATTCTTGGATTTCCTGTCGAGGAGCTTCCCTTTTCTTGGTGTACTGTTTCAGATGGTCGTCCCTGATGAGGATCTCAATTGTGTCCTTGAGGTGGATGCACTCTTCAGTAACATGCCTGTGGCTCTTATGGAACCGACAATATTTTGTTTTGTCCGTGTTGGGCTTGAGAGGTGTTTTCCTGTGGAAACGGACTCCAGCTTGGAAAAATTATGAGTTCGCGCATTCAGAAAAGATATGTTCGCGAGAAGCGGCTATAGGTGTATATTCGGAGAAATGGACAGTGGGTCCTTTGTACTCCCGGAAATCGCAGGATCTATACTCTTTTCGCTTCGTTTCTCCTCGACAAGGTGCTGAGTGACCTTCTTGCTTTGAAACCCTGGCACTTTCTTGGTGTCGTGAGTCTCGAGCATTATTGGCGGCCTCCTTCTCCTTGTACTGAATGTAGGCTTGGGCAAATACTTTGGAAAAATCACTGAGGGGACACAGTCCTCGCTCTAGCAAATACTTCTTCATATCGTCGGTCGTAAATACATGGACGGCTTCCTATTTAAACCTCTCGATGTATGCTAGAAGGGATTGGTCTTTCCTCTGTATGAGTGCTTCGAGTGACGCTACAGATTTCGGATGGTGGCGAGAAGCTGTGAAGCACCTTGAGAATTGTTTCCATAGGTATTTCCAGGAGATGATGGATTCGTCAGGTAGGCTTTTGTACCACGACATGGCACCCTTCCTTAGAGTGGTGGGGAATAACCTATATTTGATGGCATCCCTGACGCTACGACAATCGAGTAGGGCATCAATGTTTTTGATGTGCTCATCAGGATCAGTTGTTCGATCATATATCCCTAAGTTTGGTGGCTTTTCTAGTCTGGCGGGGGAGGGAGTATCCATGATTTCCAGGGATAGAGTATCCATGGTCGTCAATCAGCTTTGGTTTTCTTGGAAACTGGGGAGCGTCGGTCCTTGTGAGGAAGAGTGTGGTTGCGCTTTTTGACCAACAAGGGTTCTGATTTTTCTGTTTCCAGGAGGCGGCTTGGTCATCGTTGCAACGGACTTCGAGATCTATATTTTTGGCGTCTCTGCGAAGGAGACCTTGAACGACGCTCTTTCTTCAATGCACCGATCCTTTCATTTTGTTGGTTGATCAAGGTGTTAGTCTGGTTGAGCGTTGCGACCAAGGTCGTCATAGTCGGATTGACGTTGGATGGGGCCAGAATCAGCTGAAATTTCTCAGGAGCCCCGTCTTGGTTTTCTTGGTTTCCACAAACTAGACGTCGGAGGAAGGAGATGCAGTGCGATCGTCTCTCCTTAGGGGTAAGGTTTCTTTGAGAAATGACATTTCTCTGTCGTTGTCAGTTTTACGGACGGGTGAGATGACGGTTTGTGAGTGTTGTTATCGTCGTCTTGACCGGCCATGATCGGATCTTGAAGGTTTGCTTTAATCTTTTGGTTTCAAGGAAATAAAAGATGGGGAAATAATGTTTCCCACAGACAGCGTCATTGATCTTACCGGTGATCAGAACCTTAATGGGCCAGTAACTTTGTCCGTAATACTAATAATCAAAGGAGGGGATGTACTTTCAAGGCAATCTAATGCTCAAGTAAGTAAGAGTGCAGAGGTAATTGAGAGAAAAAATGGTTAAGTTGAATATTTGACCCTCTTATGCAGGAGGATATTTATAGTTCCCTCAGTGCTGGACCAATGGTTTCCATTGTGGGCCGAATATCTAGGCCAAAAAATAGATAACTATCAGGATTTCCGCGTGAAAGCAGGGACGAGCAGCTCGTGCTCGCCCTCCTAGAGAGTTGCCTCGCGTCTCGCGGGCAATCGCGGATTGGCCGTCACCAAAGGCAGAAACGTATATTGTCAGTTACGCGAGATGTGCAAGATCAGTTGGCCATGTGTCCTCAGAAGAGAGGCATGCGGGAAATGTGTTTCATGCTGGCCCTAATAGATTGAACCAGCGCTCATGAATCATCCTTGACAGAGAGGTGGATTAGACCAGTCACAAACCCAGTCCAAAACATATAGTAATGTTAAGTTTAGTTTTAAATGTCAAATATAATTAAATAATAACTAAAATATTTTGCGTTTCGAAAATATTATGTGGTTTTTTTTACAAGAAAATTTTTAAAATGGATTGTGTTTTGTTTAAAATATTAAGTAATATTAAATATAGTTAATTAATAATTAAAATAAATTGAAAAAAAATAATTGTCAAAATATTAATAGTTGAGGTATATTTAGTAAGCTAATTAATTGTTTTAAATATTAAATAGTTAAAGTATAGTTAATAAACTAATTATTTTAAATACTAATAGTTAAGGTATATTTAATTGTTGAATTTAGTAAACTAATTAAATATTATAATTATTTTGATTAATAATTGAGTATTTTAATTAAATATTAACTAATTAATAAAATAAATAATTATTTTAATAAATTAAATATTTTAAATATTAGATAATTAAGGTATATTTAACTATTTAAAAGACAATTTGTTACTACTATACAACAATTAATTGTTACTAAATTCAAATACAGTAGCACTTATGTAACATATATAATTATTGCAATATTAAATATAGATGGGAAGTTTGGCTGGGTGGTTAAAGTGTACTTTGTCATACTAAAGAGTATGGGCTTAAACCCTCTTGACTACAAGAGAAAAGTCCCTATAACGTTTGGGACCAAACCCAATACATAATTGACATATAAGGAGCTTTTGACTAAAATAAAAAATCCGTCAATTTCAGGACCAACTATTTAAGCTATATCTTATTATCTAATTGGAGTAACTGATTCTCACAGTTTAATCGGTTATTTCTATTTTCTTTTTTATTATTTCTTTTATCGGTTTTTTAAGACATAGGGTTCTTATAACTCAACCGAACTGAAACAGAACCCAATTATCAGTTGAATCGGTTGTTGAATTATCCGGTCCGATTCAGTTTTAAAAATATTGCTTTTCTTCCTTTTTGGACTTCATTTAATTATTTTTATATTTGAGAGTTTCTTATTACATAGTATATGTTTAAGAAACGTTCTATGTAATTTCTAAAAAGTCACTATATTTTCAAAGATATATCTTTCGATGTACTATTTTTTGATAAATTTTAGTTTATTTCGTAAATACATTTTCGAAATTTATGCTAACAGAACTAGACTATAATTTTCAATGTTTCTCATGTTTTAACTACAAAATGAAAACAAAGACTATATTAACAACATGAATACAAAGATATATATATAGGTGTACAAAATATTATCCAAAATAAATTCAAAGTCGATAAACAAAATATTATTCAAAGTCGATAGTCAAAATACAATTCAAAGTGTACAAATATCAAGACTAATGCGTATGACAGACTATGAGTCGGCCTCGCACTCTCCCTGCGTTCTTGCGCTGTCTCCTGTACAACAGAGCCTCCCGAGCCTCCGTCATAATGGCATCTAGAACACCTTTCACTGAGAGCCATCAGGAAACAAACCTCCATCAATACCTGTCAGCCCAATCACCACGATACGACGACACCTAAACAACACATCATGAGCATGATCGACCATAGCATACTCTTTCTCTAGAATTTCTTGATGAGCTGGCCTAGGTAGGTTTCCTAGAACATCATGTATCAAATATGGATGAGACACTTTGAAGAACCATCGGATGTAATCGTTCACGTAGCTCTAGTTGTTCGGTGTTATGGTACTATGTGCCTCATCTGATACTATATGATTAACATAATCATCAAACATGACATCCATATCCTTGCGTTTCACTAGAGGGGAGCAGACACCACAGAATCTCTGAGAATGTACCGCATGTAGCTGAACTGGTGCATGACGCGCTCAGGACCTCAAAAAAATATTCATTGATGACAATAACAACCTAACTAAAACGTTCAACCATACTTCTAAGCTTACAAACACAAAATATTTCAATTTTCTAACCTAAAACTCAATTTCTAAAGGTATTTACATTAATTTAAAAAAGCTCAAAAAAACTTACAATTTCACTTCAAAATCTTATTCTTATTTATTTGATGATTTTTGATGAGATTTTCGCACAATGAAATTGGTGGTGTTCTAGAGAGTTTTGAGGTTTTGAAAAAAAATATATAACTGAAAGTGAGGAAGATAAAGAGACAAGTGTATGTATTAGTGTCACTTAGTCTTGTTCATCAATATGCATTTTACGGATGCTTCCGAAAATACAATTCTGAAATCTAAGGACATTCTAGTATTTTCGCGTGGTGCGTTAATAAAATATGGGGTATGTTAAAAATTCCTTATATATATTTTTTCAATTCTGTTTAAAAAAACATAGCTTTTCTTCCTTTTGGATTTCCTTCAATTATTTTTATAAATTTAATAAAAAATTAATAAAAATTTCTAAAATAATTTAAAGACCGGCAGGGTAAATAAAACTAAATAAAAACAAGTCATTGTTTCACAATATTCACCTTAAGTAGAATAAGCGCTTGTAATCATCAATATATGAGACTGCTTCAAGTAAAGTGATTGTAAATTGTAATAAATATATGAGACGTGTCAATTATGTAGATTAGCATAGATGAACACGTTACACGACCTTTCCAGCTCTCTCTTTTTTCTTCATTAATAATACTAACAAATAAACGAAACAGACTTTTGTTTTCAAATAATAGATTTACAAGACACCTAGTATTAGTATTAACTATCATCAGTATTTAATATTTGAATCAATAGTATATTGTTTTTGTTCTTGTCCAAATATTCAATTACAAAACTAATACCAAATTTTGGTGGACATCTCACTAAATCTTTCCAGAATCTTCACTATCAAGTATCACTAAATCTTTCCAGAATCTTAACTATCAAGTATCCAAGGCCTCTATCAAGTAACCTTAACTATGGCGCCATGTTACAGCAAAAGAAACAAATCTCCAAACAGTGGAGATCAAAATAAATTACCAAGAGAAAAAACAAATGCCTAACTTAACAATACATGAATAATGGCAGAAACACACTTACACAAGAATTTTGAGCAACCAAAACCAAAAATCACCTAACTCCTGTTGGCATATCGACCATACTTAAGCAATAGCATACTCTACAGTTTCCAATTCTGTAGGCCGCCACATGGACTTCTGGATGTATAAAAAGCCCTCTGTTTCTTTAGAGTAGGTCATGCGAACCTCCCACTGCATAGACTTCAGCAAGCTCTGAAGCTCATTAATGATCTCAGCAGTGTCTCGGACAATAAGCTTTCCGCCAGGCCTGAGAATTCTATCAACCTCGGCCACTACAGCTTCAAACTTGCATCTGATTGAACAATATTTCAAAATGAGATAAAAATACAGATTGTTTCTTTTCTGAAAACCAAGGTTTGCTGAATGAACAAGAAACGAAATAGGTATTAGTACCTTTTCTTAAGCTTTGAAAACAAATGATCTGCGTGAAGTAGATCGTAGGATCTGGGATATGTGCTAAATGATTCGCACCAATCATGATATATGCCAAACAGCCCCCGTTCAAAAATAATAGGAAGTGTGTCTGGTGAGTCTACCGTAACCACATTCATTACCCAAATATTCAAATCTCTCAAAGCTGCTGCAAGCCTGGAATCCAAAAATCAGAGGAAGGTGTCAGACACATAAGACAATAATGGCATGCCAATAGAATTCAGTAACATTGGAAACAACAATTTTTGCTCACCCTCCATAAACAGATCTCATGTCCATGACATTGCGCACATTGGACCACTGAATGCCCATTCCATTTAAATAAGACTTGGACACTACGCGTTTCCAGTATTCATAATCAGCAGCAAAATCTTCGGGAGCAGGCTTTCCATAAACTCCAACTTCAGAGTTTGATAACCAGTAAGGTGATTGGCCGAGTCTTGCTGGCCATTTCTCAGGCCACTGTGACCCACGTTCTGTAGAACTCACTGGCGCTTTGTGCATGCATGTTTGCAATGGAACGTTCCTGTGACGACAGAGCCCATCAGCCATATATTACAGACAAAGATGAATATCTTCTATTTTTGTTTTTAATTTAAAATATTATAATGGCGCAGTCAGAGGAGAAATACCATGCAGCATTAGGATCATCAGAGTCTTGACATAGAGAAGGCTCATTCTTGGAACGTTTCTCATAACACTCATTAGAAGTTGGCTTCCTGTATACAGCTATACCAACTCCATTAAGTTTATCCTTGCTGATATTTACCACTTCCCAGCACATGGCTTTTGTTAGTGCCTTCATTTCTGTAAATTAACTCATAAAATGTCAAACTTAATATACCAAATTTTAAATGCTTAAAAGAAGAAGATAATAGTGTGTGCTACCATTACCTTTCCATATTTCTACATCTTCAGGAAGCTTCTGATAAATAGGAGTAGCAGACCATACAAAGAAACCACCAGGTCGCAGTACTCTATTCAGCTCCAAGAGAAGTTTTCCACCTACACATGCACAAATATTGAGCTTCTAAAAAAAGCCAATTTATTTACACATATTAAATATAATATAAATGCAAATTGATGGAGGTGAAATATTAAAATGCTGCTTAAAAATTTCAAGCTTGTATGACCAAAAATTCATCTAATTGCCACTATGAAGGTTAGGTTATTGACATATTGAAATACCTTCTATGTGCCATGGAACTCTACAGCGTGCACAATGGACTGCATCAAATACTCTAGCAGGGAAGGGAAGCCTCTTTGTTCCCATCACAGCAGATATAGCAGGAATTCCCCTTTCAAGTGCAAATTGTACTTGAGCTTCATGTTCATCTTTTGGTGCAAATGACATTGCAAGTACATCTCTTTCAAAGAGAAAGCCACCAAAGCTGGCAACACCACATCCAACATCTAATATCACACGTGTTTGTTTGCCCCAGGCAATATCAGGTACGAACTGCATTATCAATATTCATTATATTTAAGTAAAATACTCAGCAACATCAAGAAAATATATTAAGTATCTGCCAAACTGCATATCAATTATAGGATGAAATCATTAAAACCATCATTACTATGTCCTCCAACAACCTAAATGAATTTTTTTGGTAAAAGTTCAACTGAAGATATCTCCTAGTGCACAATAAGTGTATAGTTCCTAACTGCCTGATTTTCGCTATACAGGCACCGGAAAAACAACTAACCACGGACAGTAAAACAAAATATATTTACCTGTTGTATAGCGTCGATGTAATGAAGTGCACCGTGTTTGAATTGTGTTCCACCACCGGGAAAAGTAAGATACTCGCCTGTAACTTTTACCCAATTCTGGTGCCCCTTATATTCAGCAAGCTTAGTGTGTGGAACATTGGTATACCATATCTGAAAGAAAACAAAAAATATTTTATTTTTTAATTAATAAAATGATAAGTTGAGAATGAAAATTGACAAGCAATCTAGTTTATGTTTACCTTCTCTCTGCTTTTGGGCCACTCAATTGGGCGTCTATATCCTTCAGGAAGAGGGACAAGGCAGGTAGGAGGATCTTGAGGACATTGCCTTTCTCTGTGTTCATAGTGTTTAGTAGTTCGAAGGCTTTTAATTGCCTTCAAGTTGTCAAGGCATGGAATGTAATCAGGCCCAGCAGTGACATTGCAGAGTTTCCAATTGAACCCGGTAGACTGCGCGGATGACTTTTGAGACTCTTTTTCATTCTTTGACTCTGCTGCCTGAGTTGAAAAAGAACCATTTTGAGTTGTACTTTCATTCAGAAGCTCTGACTGGGTCCCAGAAGGGAGTACCTCATTAGAGCCCTGGTTGTTGGTATTTTCTTCTGTTTTCTTCTCATTAGAGCTTTCATTAGACCCCTGGTTATCACTTTGATCTACCTTTTCTTCTGTTTTATTATCTGTTGCTTCATTCGAGTCATCAGTTTTATTTTCACTTTCATCTGAACCAGTGTTATTTCCTTTTTCATCTGAATCAGATTGTCCTTTACCATCTGATTCAGATTTCTTCTCACTCTCATCAGAATAGGACTTCTTCTCACTCACATCAGAATCCAACTTCTTCTCACTCACATCAGAATCCAACTTCTTACTGTCATCAGAATCGAACTTCTTTTCGCCCTCATCAGAATCAGATTTCTTGTTATCCTCATCAAAACCAGGTTTGTTATTGCTATCATCTGAATCAGATGACTTCACTTTCTGAGTTGAATCAGCATATACCAGTTTCGTATCTTCAGGAGACTTATCAGAAATAATTTCCTGTTTTTCTGGTATAACAGGATTGTTTTCGGATGAGACACTGCTATCCTTTTTGATTTCATCCTGAGGCAGATCTCCCTGCTTATCTTCAAACTGCTGAGCATTACTATTACCGGTATCACTAGTGGCTTCACTTGCCTGATCCTTCACCTCACTCTGTTCTTTCACCTCATTCTTATTATTCACCGAAGACTCGTCTACATTTTGCACAGGAACTACCGAATACGATGTCATCATCCATAGCCCAACCAAGCATAGAGCCACAAACACAACAATAGTCACCGTCGAACAGTAACCCGACGGCCGTTTGTTATCTATTCTAGAATATTTCGCTTGCGCCATTTTGTCACTTGTCAGCAGGCCGAGGGTCTTACAGATAGTCTAGACCTGGTCATCATACATACAACAATTAAATACCACCCACACTTTTCATCTTGTATGATGGTAAATTGGTAATAATATTCAATTCCCAAAATACATGACATGAATTACAGAATCACATATAAATCAAATTTAGAATACTTATAAATCTCAAATTATCTCATATATGTAATGTAAGGTTTTTTAATTATCTTATTTTGCTTAAATCATAATTTAATAAAAACAGAAAATATACAATTATTAAAAAATATATATCATCTCTCTCAGGTAAAATGAAACAATCGAATTAGTAAAGAAAACTACCAGATCTAATAGATTCATCCACTACGCGTGAGTTAGTGAATCAAAACAACAGCATAAACGGAATAATCCGTGAAATTGACGCATAGAGTTATTAGCGCGAAATTCAGATCAAGGAGAATTTTGAACAATTGAACAATTGAACAATTGAAAATGGAAGAATACAAAAGGAAAACAGCGTGATTTGAATGTGAATGAGAAAAATGAATAGACGTTACCTTAGGCTATTCGGAAAGAATGAGATCTGAGAGAGAGAAACGCTATCTCGGCATTGTGTAACGCGTGAGAGAGGAATGAAGGAAGAAAGAAAAAGATGAGAAGTGAAATCTTGAATTTGGTATTATATATGATTTGGGGCGGTGGGGTAGAGTTGATAAGGAATAGAATAATTGAAATGAATTGAATGTTGTTGTGGGTTAAGGGAAAGGAGAAAGGAAAGAAAGAAAAAAAGAGAGATGGTTGAAGTGAACAGAGACCAAAGGATGGGAAACGAAAAAACAGAGACTACGAGAGAGTGACGGCCGCGTGAAATCCGTGAAACCGGTGTGAATCAGCATGTGGGAGTCGCTAAATAAAGGCCCGAATTGCATTAATCTCGCTTTGCCTTTTTTTCTTACATCTTCTTTTTTGGTAACTATTCTTTTTAAGTAAGATCATTTCATTAACAGCTAAATAATTGACAGCTTGGCCTTTAAACAAAATTAAAGGTAATATTTTTAAGAATTGAATTCAAATTTGATACCATCCTAGTGGTTTTCAAATTTCAAACGCATAGAATAATGAGATTTTTTCTATTTTGAATCCATTTCTTTAATTTTATTTAAATTGGTTTAAGTTTTTTTTATTTCATCTTTTTTAAATTAAACCAGTAAAAAACTCATGATATCGCATAGATCTCGTGTGAAGTCATATTATATGTCTCTCATTCTCATTGTTAAATTTGCATTCATTTATTCAGTTGGTTAATATTTATATAGTTACAAACATAATAAATGTTTGAATTCATGCGCTTATTTAATAAAAAAATTATAACTTGTTCCAGTTTATAAAAATAATTGTATCAATAGTTGAATTTTTCTCATTTATAAAAATATTTGTAACTTATTCTCGTTTATAAAAATTGTTCAGGACTCGGTCTGCGTTTGATCCACTGAGGGGTGTGGCCTAGTCCGACGTTCCCTTAAAGGAGGCCCAATTATATGGTCTCACTCATAGCCGTTGGGGAACACTCTCCACGTGCCCCTCGGTGAGCACTTAGTCAACGACCCTCCGATTATCACAAAGCATCTTGCTCTCCATGAATAACTGGTCATCCGTTATTCGAAGAAGACACGAAAATTGAACCAGGATCGTGAGCACGCGCTGCTCCATTTTACACGCGTGAGTCATGGCAGCCGTTCATTGTGTGCCTGGATCCTCAGCCTATAACGAAGGTATTGGTCAAACGCTAGGGGCTATAAATACCCTTTTTTCATTAGAGGGTCAGGTATATCATTCTTCACATTTTTCATTACTTGCATTATGCTCTGAACCTTACTTTGGCATCAGAGTGTCTTGTAGGTACCCCCACTTCACTTTTAACCATCGTTCAATCCAATCTTGTGGGCCATCGACGATTCTTTCTTATCAGGTACGATCAGTGGCGCCGTCTGTAGGAAATTGCTTCCTTGTCTTTCTTTAACTTGAGATCAAAGAAAACTTTCAACCTCCTGATCGTCATGGTCGATCAAGTCAACAACGGTGACCAGAATGTTCACTTCGCTGACATTGGCAACAATAACAACGTGGGAATTCCCGAACACGAAGATAGGCACGGGAGGACCGCTTATTCCTTCACCTTCCCGCATCCTCTTGACAATCCTTATCGACATGTCGACAAACCCGCGTCGTATCAGGAAATCCTAGTGCCTGCCAATGCTAATCTTGCGACTCAGGCCATGTTCACGGTGATCAATCAGACCAATTACATAATCTTCGTGCAGGGTGAACGCCTCGAAATGTTGGAGAAGGCCCGCCGACCACGCTCCCCCTGGAGGCACGGAAGATATGATTCACGCAGCCCGTCTCCATGATGATGTGAAGCCCATTCATGATCTCCTCTGCGGGGACACCAACAGAAAGACTCACACAGTTCCTCTCCTTGTCGCATTGGGCGAGGCCCTCGACTGGAGAGGACCCAACCTGAAATCGTCAAGAAGCGCGATCGCACTCCACCGTGCAAAGAACGGTGATCCCCTGCTTATAAGAGGAATAATGGCAAGGAAGAAACAAAGAGAACTCGGGCAAGTAATTCTCTCTGCCGTACAGACCACCATTTCGACCATTCCCCAGAATGAAGCAATGAAGACGACCCCTGCGGTCTATTATCCCAAGCTATTATGGAGGCCCTTATTCCTAAGGGGATGGAGAAACCTCCATCTTTGAACAGCTACGATGGCGCTATAGACCCCAACGACCACTTTGATAGCTTCAAGGTAATGCTGCACTTCCACAATGTCGGGGGTGTCATCATGTGCAGGATTTTCCCCACAACTCTGAGGAAAACTTCCATGGACTGGTACAAAAGCCTTGCCTCCGAGTCCATCACCTAGTGGAAGATTCTGAAGAGCCAATTTTCCAGAAACTTCACGGTCTCTCGATGACACCCCAAGACTGAGGCGTCCCTCGAGGCAATCTTCCAGGGGAGTAACAAACCTCTCAGAGCTTACATCGAGCGACTCAATCGCGAGGCCATCCAAGTCCCCACTACTGACCGCATAAAGAGGTACTTGCTCGAAAGAGGCCTTCTACCGGGCAGCGACTTCTGGAAGGCATTCGGCATTGAGCCTCCCCGATCATTGGATAAAATCCTCCATAAAGCTCGGGCCTATATCACGTACGAAGAGAAGGAGGCTGTCAACAACACCCATGATTCTAGGAACCGCGGAACACCCAGTGCCCCTGAGGCACAATGATGCAAAACCATCTTACCGAACCGGGGATAACATAAAAGAAGAAAGACCCTGTAACTCCTACGAGCACAGAGGCCCAGCTGGATTCTTCACCGAGTACACCCCGCTGACTGCTCCCCATGAGTGTATCTTTGTGGAGTGTGCCAATCTTGAATTTAAGAATGATGGGGTTCGACGACCCAAACCTATGGCTCTCAAGCCCGGGGTGGGCAAGACCAAATACTGCCAGTACCACCAAAGTCACGGCCATGTCATTGAAGACTGTGTACCCCTGAAGGACGCCATTGAGACCCTCATTAAGGGAGGGAGACTCGGGAAGTACAGAAGGAAGGATTCCCCTCGTCGTGATAATCGCGAGGTAAAAGAGATTGAGGAGGAAACACAACCCTCTGATGAGGCTAACCCCCTCCAAGTTGCTTTGAACATCTCGCGACTCGAGGATTTTTACATTCCCGACAACATCGATGAAGAGGAGCCCTTGTTTAGCCACAGCAGATGGGAAAAATTCCCCTCCTCCATGGTCATATCCGGAGGTGGATTTGGCGCCTTTTTTGTGAATTCAGCGAAAAGAAAGTTCAATGAGCTGATAGATGCAACCCCGGTCCAGACCGTAACCCTTGATAATTTCTGGGGAAAATCTGAGCCCATCACCTTCTATCTCGAGGAATTTCTCAGTGGAGCTCTCAACTCAAACGTACCTTTGCAAATGAGAGCAAATATGGCCAACTTCTACGTGCATCGTATCTTGGTCGACGAAGGGAGTTCTGTCGTCCTGTACACCCAGTTGTTCCAGACTTTCCAGCTCGACAAGTCCCACTTGTCATCGTATGTGGGATCCGATTTGCAAGGCTTCAACGACTCAACCTCTAAGGCATGGGGTTACATCGAGTTGCTCCTAATGGTTGATTGCCCGTCTCTCTACAATTGCATCCCGGGGAGGCCGACACTGGTCGAGTTGACTGTCGTACCCTCCACCATCCACCTAAAGGTGAAGTTATACACAAAAAGGGTAGCGTCACCACCATCCCTGGACAGATCGAAGCTGCGAGAAGATGTTTCAATGCACCCTCCAAGGGACAGAATATGGTAGACACAAAGCCACGAGCTGCCAACGGAGCAACCTCCTCGGCAGTAGCGACTTCCTTGGTAGACAAGGCCGCTCAAGCTGAAGAACGGGGACTCCACCCAATGTAGGCTCCATTGACCTAGACACCTGATTCACCAAAGATAAAGTCAAAGTCCCCAGTGGAAGACAATATCCTCTTTGTCCCATCCCCGATGGAGACTTCGAAATCATCCCCCTCGACGAGGACCTAAACAGAGGCGTGAAGATTGGAGTTTGACTCCCCGATCTGGCGAGGAAGCAGCTCGAAGCTTTCTTAAGGATGAATGTTGATTTGTTCGCATGGAGCACTGCAGGAATGCTGCACTCGACGCTGAGGTCGCCTGCCACCAGTTCGTTGTAGATCCTGTCACTAGGGCAGTAATTCAACATAGATGGAAGCAGTCTCCCGAAAAAGCTGTAAAATACCTTCTAGAGGCAAATTTTATTTATGAGGCCCAATATGAAACCTGGATCTCCAACGTTGTACTTGTTAAGAAAAATAATGGAAATGGCGTATGTGTGTTGATTATGTTAGAACATAGTTTGATTCTACAACCCTTGTAAGAGTTTTGATGATAACAAACACAAAGAACAATTATGCACTCTAAATTTTTTTTTGTAGAGAAGTTCTGATGGAAGAATATCAGAAGATAAGTTACAAAGTTGTTTCTACTGTGATTGTAAACATCTCTCAAAAAGCTCTGATAAAAGAAGATCGGAAGATGCGTTAAAAGGATGTTTCAACTCTGATTATAAAACTCTTTGAAAGAAGTTCTAACGCTGCAAACAGGATTTTATGGCTCTGATCTCCAAAAGTTCTGAAGCAAGCAGCAACGGATACTTCAATGTTCTGAAGTGTTACAAATCAAATATTTCCATTTCAAGAGTAATGGCTGGAAGGGAACAAGGAACTTTATTTTTGGAAAGCACCTTAATTGTCATTAATCAAGTTTCCAAATGATCATCCATGCTTCGCCTATTTAAACAAGCCTTGAGGATAAATCATTTACGATTTTAACAACACAACAACGCTGCTATCATCTCTCATCCTCAAACGTTCCATATTTTTAAATTGTGTAAAACATCATTGTATTATGATATTGTTTTATTAGAAACACTATTGTACATTATTTATTCATACATTGTTTAAGTGAATTTCCTTGAGAAAAATCAGGTTATGGTTATACTCAATAAGACTTTGGCAGTTGCCAAAGTAGACTTGTAATCAAGATTGATTAGTGGATTAAGACCTCATTGGAGAGAGGCGAAATCACCTTGGCGAGTGGACTGGAGTAGTTTGAGTTCAAACGAACCAGGATAAAAATCAACGTGTTCTTTTTATTAAGTTTTAAGATCCCAATTCAACCCCCCCCCTTCTTGTTTTTTTCCATTCTTCAATTGACATCAGAGTGTCTGGTTCGGAGTTCAAGCACTTAATTGTGTCAGTAAAAGATCCAATCTAAGAAAAACACTATGGTAGGACTAAGTCAGAACATCAGCAATGACTACCATGATGAGAAAGACAGAATCAACGACAAACCTCCAATCTTTGATGGAGAGAACTTTGATTACTGGAAAGACAGAATTGAAAGCTTCTTTCTGTATCATGATGTTGATCTCTGGGATATGGTGATTGATGGGTACATACATCCTATTGATGAAAGTGGTCAAAAGATTGACAAAAAGAATGTCAGATCATCAAAAGTGAGACTTCAAAAATCATCACAAGGCCAAAACTATTCTCTTGAGTGCCATCTCATATTCAGAGTATGAGAAGATCACAAACAGAGAGCCAACAAAGCACATGTTTGGTTCTTTGAGAATGAAGCATGAAGGAAACACGCAAGTAAAAGAAACCAAAGCCCTTGCGCTCATTTAGAAGTATGAAGCCTTCAAAATGGAAGAAGATGAAACCATTGAAACAATGTTCTCAAGATTTCAAATTCTGGTTGTTGGGCTAAAAGTTCTGGACAAAGGATACTCATCCGTTGATCATGTAAAGAAGATAATCAGAAGTTTACCAAAGAAATTGAGACTCGTGGTCACTGCTCTCAAACTGGCAAAAGATCTGAACAAAATATCTTTAGAAGAACTTGTCAGCTCTCTCAGAAGTCATGAGATATAGTTAGAAGATGATGAGACCCAGAAACAAGGTAAGCATTTAGCCCTTAAATATAACAAAAAAATATGATTCTAAAGCTTTGCAGGCAATAGAAGAAAACTCAAGCGGTTCTGTTGTACCCCAAAATTTGCCCTCGCATTTTTCCACAAGCAATCTCAGTTTCAGATATTTCCTGACTTTTCAAACTGGCTCAAGAATCGGACGAACGGACTTTTCTTGACAGTCAAGCAAAATTAGGGTTTTTACTGATTTTCAGAGCTCTGGATTGTTTCATACAGTTAGCTTAGGGTTTTGGTTGATTTTGGCTCAATTCTGATCAGACGAATGTTATTTGGCATTTAATCGGGAATTAAGGTTTTACGGGCATATTCTCAGCAAAAATAAAATTCCACAGTACTTTGCGGTTTATTCCGAGATTCGGGTTGAATTTGCATTGTTCATAATTTAATCAGTAAGAGGAGGCAGTTGGTTTGAATTCACCAGTCAAAGGATGTGTGCAGTTTGGAATTACAGTGCTTGGCAAAGAATCAGTGAAAAAAGGATTGCATCTGATTAAGTTTTTGTGTTCGACTGTGCGTTGCTTTGAATAATGGAGACGTCCAGTTCATTTATTTTGATCAGCAAGGTTTAGTTGATTATTTATGGTTCTAAAAATTAAATACTTGAAATTTAACTTTCATTTTATTTAATTTAAGGAATTATAAATAACAAGTAAATAAAGAAAAGGAATTGAAAAGAATTAAATGGAATTTTTATTTCATATTTAATAGTTGTTACAATTGTTATTATTTGGATACGAGTATTTATTACAAAGTATTTAAAAAAATAATAGTGTACAAAAATTAAATTGAAAATAAAATTCTATCCTATTTCTAATTCTTCATTCTTCACTTCGCTCCGGTGCTCCATTTTTTATCTGCAAAAAGAAGAAGAAAAGTCAGAAAGCAGTTGAATTAAAAAAAAAGACAGTTAAAATTTGCTCATCATTAGAGGCCACTGACTGGGATCAGTTGACCCTCTCTGCAAATCACGGGATTTCTCCCGGTTCACAAAGAGGGAAGATTTTTATCATAAATGGAAAATGTCAAATGCATAAAATCCAAAGTTCAAACTGCATAGTTCAAATCCAAGTCAAACTGAAAATCCAATTCCACTTTCTATCAAAAGCAAAAGAGCAATTTACTGTCAAAAGTATAAGTCTACTCAAGACTGCCAATAAAAAGATTTTGGAAAAGATATCACAAAGTGCCAAGGCTGTCATAAAAGATTTTGGAAGATATCAGTAAAAGCACACAAAACTGTCAAAAAAAGAGATAAAGAGGATGCAGTCAAGTAGTGTGTTATGCAAGCTAAGATCTTAATCATCATTTCCCAAACAAGAAGGGGCCCCTTCAGAACCAAAAGTACAACAAAAATCATATTAAATTCTTAACTGTACTTTGGAGAGAAAAAGAGAGAAAAAGTAAGCAGGTGCAGGTTTCAGGCCTTAGGCAGGATAGGAGAAAAGATACAAACTGTCAAGGCATAACCTTCATGCTAAAAACCACAACCCTGCCTCAATATACAAAAACACACAACCCTGCATCAAACATACAGGAGCAACTGAAGCAAAAACCTAAAAACCTGCATCAGTAAAGGCCAAACCTCATAAAACATACAAGTTCAAACCTGAAGCAAAAACCTCAAACCTGCATCAGTAAAGGCCAAACCTCATATAACCTGCAAGTTCAAACCTAAACAAAAACACCATAACATGCTGTCATAACCTCACGAACCCAAACCTGTGAAAGATACAAACACATAACCTTAAACTGAACCACCATACTGTCAAAAACCATCAAACCTCATACCTGTCTCAAGAACTACCAACACCCTGTCTTAACCTCAAAACCAGAAACAGACCAACCTGCCTAACCACATAAACCTGATAAAACCCTTGCAAATTCAAGCCTTACCATTTTGTAAAACCAGCATATGCCCTGCAAGACCAGTTCACCCAACACCAAAACCTTTCAATCCAAGCAACTCAGTGTCCAAGCCCTAAGCCCTCAGCATGAACATCATTGGGCAATAAATCTCAGAAGGCATCCAGTTCAAGGTAACAATTCAAAGCAACATATATTCCAAGGCAACCTAGGCCCTCAGACCTCTGAGATCATCACAGGGCAACACAAACAAGTAATACAGCGTTCAAGAAGAAGAGAGAAATTTCGTTCAGAAGCAAGCAAGCATTTCAACAAAGCATATCAATCTCAGAGGGCCAGCAACAACAATTCAAGGCAACAAGCTCAGCATGTTCAAAAGCAAACAAATGCTCAAGGGCAACATATAGTAGAGGAGAAAGGATAAAGAAGTGAATCTATTCCAGGATAGGGTTTTTCAGTTAACATCATCATCAAAATCCTAAGGAGCAAGATAAAAGATACCAGGGACATTAAGTTCATCAGCATCACGTTTTTTCCTCTTCGCCATCAAAGCCTCCCAGGCACCTTCATCTCCTTCCTTCCCTTCTCCAGTAGAGGTAAGACGTCTCTTTTCCCTCCTCATGTACCTCCAATAAAAAAATCAATAACGCACAACATGAGAAGTCAAACCCAAACAGTTAATCAAGAATACGCAGAAAATCACAAAACATGTAAGAACTAAAACAAACCCTAACGAATCAAATTGATTACCGAGTTCTGTCGCCTCAACACCATCGCTGGAGGGAAGGGGAAACGGAGATTGCCAGTGGCTGAGGCAAGAGGCTCATGCTGGATGCTCGAAATCACTCGAAATCAGAAGAAGAATGTTGAACGAACATGAACGGCGCGCTCGAACCCTAAGGCCTTTGTCTCCAAACGAAATTCCCAAATGAAACCCTAAACATGACTGACCCCCAAACATGGGCTTGACCCGTTTCATTCTCTCTGAAGCCCACTAAACGCTTCTTTCCCTTTTTAACAAAACATCAATTTAACCATCCATTTCTTACTAACCTAAATTAATGTTTTACAATTAACCATTTTTTATAATACTAACTTCTTTCTTTT
The DNA here is from genome assembly GCA_948472305.1 of Vicia faba. Taxonomy (NCBI): domain Eukaryota; kingdom Viridiplantae; phylum Streptophyta; class Magnoliopsida; order Fabales; family Fabaceae; genus Vicia; species Vicia faba. The sequence continues at coordinate 1,227,482,503 of OX451741.1, read as the reverse complement.
TTATATATATATACATAACATCTTCAATGTAATATTCTTAATTAACTTAACCTTTCTTTTACAAAATATTTTTATTAATGCTAAACCATATATTTTTCTAACTTAACATTTTTTCATATATTAAAATTGAAAATACTTGCTTCTTTTTATTTATTTACTCTTTTATTTAAAATATATTTTGTGCATACATTTTAAAACATTAATTTTGTACATATTATACATTTTTTATCATATAGTTAGAATATCTTTTTTAAATATACTTCTTGTATATAAAATAATAAAATACTTTTTCATACATAATTAAATTGAAAACTTTTTAATTAAAATACATCTTTGTACATAATAGACAAAATTCATACTTTTTCTAATATTAAAATTCTTAAAACACTTAATTAAAACATTTTTTTTATATATAATAAACAATGATACATCATTTCATAATCTAATTAAAACTTGAACTTTCAATTAAAACATTTTCTTATTGTACATATCTAAATACAAAATACAAGACTAAGTAAACATTTCTTTAGGTCAAAAACCCTAATACGCTTCAATTTCACATGTCGCACTTGTAAATAATCACACAATACATATACATCTCACACTTACACCTACACATTCACATTGCCCTATACACTTGTTTATCTTATGTTTGAATATTTGATATTTACATTTGATCGCACATTCGATTTGGTTGTAACTTATTGGATACTATAAGTCTCATCCCCATTCATACACTTGTACCCCCACTCCCAGATACTATTTTGTAATAGCGTAGATTTTACATTCCGCAATTTACAGTTTTCCAATTATACCATGGTTAGACCTAGGGTTTCTATGTACATAAAATCAAACGCTAGATAACCTAATACAAGACAAATACATGTAATCAATACACAATCACACTTGCACCCCCTAGGGTAATCCCACATGTTGCCTTCCAAAATGGGCCATGCTTGCACGTCGAGTATCTTTGGCAAAACAAAATCAAATGATCATAAGTCTCAAAGTGTTGCCTAAACGGAATGATCATAGTCCCTTCAAAACAAATTGCCAAAGACACTTGGCACCATTGCATTCATGGTTCATACGATGACCCGCGCCCGTCCCGAATAAACTTCCTAAACGCAAGATTGTCCATCAATTTCAATGGTGGAACAAAATTGTTAAAAGGGGTTAAAACATAACAAAAACCTTTGAGTACAATAGGGTAGACAAAACTCTTAGTTACTTGAGATCAATTTGCAAAAACACTTGCCTTCTTTTCAAAAACCACAATCCACAACACTTTCAAACAAACTCTCAAAAACATTTGAAACATCTTTTCGAAAAGATCCACACTTTTGTAAAACACTCAATCACGAGTCAAATACATTAGTTGCCTAAGACAAGGCATCTTTTTCTAAAACATTTTCAAAAAGCACCCACACACACACCATTTTCAAAGCAATCGAAAAACAAGGCAAGTGATCTAAAAAACCAAGTAACTAAGAGCCCATGGATAACCATGGATGAAAAGGGTGCTAATACCTTCCCTTTTCATAATCTACCCCCCGAACCCAAGAAATATCTCAAAAGGTTTTTGCTGTGCTTTTTAACCTTTCCTTTAGGATAAAATAAAAAGTCGGTGGCGACTCTTGCTCAACCGCACAAGTGCGAATACGAACGCAAAACACTAGTCAGTTCTCCCACCGTATCACAGGTTCCTCATCAGAAGAAGACGAATTATCCCTTCTCTCTAGAAGAGTAAATCAGCTGTAGAAGCACAGGCAATGGAAGTTCAAAAATTCCAGAAGAACAGGGAATCAGTCTGAATCATCATCTGGACACAGAAAATTAGAACCATCTTCTGAATACAAAAAGTCAAGAAACAGAGACATTATCTGCTATGAGTGCAATGAACAAGGGCACTACAAAAGCGACTGTCTAAGGCTTCAGAAGGAGAAACCTAAAAAGAAGTTCGTTAAGGAGAAGAAGAAAAGTCTCATGGCAACATGGGATGACTCAGACTCTTCAGAAACAGACACTGAATCAGAAGATGAAAGAGCCAACATTACCCTGATGGCCAACATATCAAAAGATACTAAATCATCTGGATTAGAATCAGACTCAGGAATAAGAGGTATTTTATAACTTTTCTAGATCTCAATTAGAAGAGAGTCTATCAGAAATTCTAGAAAGGTATCAGAAGCTTCGAGTCATAAATAAGAACCTGAAAAAGGATATAGTTTCTGACTCTGAAGAAACTAAGAATCTGAGACTGGAAAATTCTGAGTTGAAAGAAAAAATTTTAAAACTTGAAAATTATTTACAAAATACTCATAAGGAAATTGTCTCAGAAGTTCATAGTAAACCTGATAAAATCATAAAGGAATATGATCACAACTTTCAGAAGTTCCTCGCTAAAAACATAGATATAAGCAAGATGGCTTCAATGATCTATGGAGTTAGCAGAAATGGAAGAAAAGGTATAGGATACAAATGTAAAGTATCCCAACCTAAAAAAGTCAAGGATTTGGTTATTAAACGCACTCCTCTAAAATATCACTTCACCTATGGGCATACACATGATTTAAAATATACCAGTAATGATTTCTCTGCTAAACCAAAATTCAAACAGAATTTTGGTAACTCTAACAAACAAGGACCCAAAAAGATATGGGTACCTAAGGATAAAATTCTCTATGTAGCAGGTATCTTTGACAACAAGACTGAAACACCAATCCTGGTACCTAGACTCTGGATGCTCTCGACACATGACGGGAAGAAAGCATATGTTCTAAATCCTGGAGCTTAAATCTGGAAGCTACGTAGGTTTTAGAGGCAATCAGAAGGGGAAAATCATTGGCTCTGAAACAGTTGGTAACGCTAATCTTCCTCTATTACTGTTGTACCCCAAAATTTTCCCTCCCATTTTCACACAAGACATACTCTTATAGGTTCTCAATTGCTCAAAGGTTGACCAAGAATTGACCAGACAATTCTCCTCTTAAGGCCATGGACCCCCAACTAGGGTTTCAATTTTCATCAAGATGGATGAGCTCCAAAGGTATCAAATGATTTCCATGGTCCTAATATGTCTTCAAGATCATCCATGCCAAGTTTCATGCCTTGCTCAATAAGCTTGCTCAGTCACTTGCTAAAGTATTGGAAAATCAACTATGCTAGGTCAAGAGTCAACCGTGGCCCATGTACAGTCAAACTTCAAGATTTTTGGTCAACATCAATATTTTGAAGTAATATCCATCATTTGACCAAGGGTTGATCATGATTCCTTAAGAAAATCTCCTAACCTATCAAAAGTCAAAAATGGCAAATTAGGGTTTCTATAGGAAAAGTCAACCAAACTTTGACCAAGCCTAACTTTCTCATACTTTATCAGAAATTTTCCAACCAAAGCTCATTTTGAAGAGAATTCAATGCCCTACAACTTCTCTTCATCTCTAAAGTTCAAGAAATTCACCATTTGAAAGATACAAGTTCATACATTGTAGGTTAATTTTAGAAAGTCAACAAAAGCCACTTTTTTCCAAGACCTTTTACATCAAGATAACATCTTCAAATGCAAAATTAATCAAAATAGGGATTGAAGTAGAAATATTGGGCTTTCCTAAAAGTACAAGATCATCATCATGAGATAAAAATTGAGCAAGTTATGGCTTTCCCAAGTTGGGAAAATTTTGGAAATTTTAAGAATGGTCCATTGAGCAAGTTTGAACTTTTGAAGCAATGGCTTGTTTTCTTAGTCCTGAAACATCTTCCTACACTTATAAAGGACCTCTAATTTCACTCTTGCCTTGCTTTGAATTTTTTAGCTATTTCATTTATATTTATTTTGTTTTTATTCACATAAATACAAGATAAATCATATAAAATAGCAAATGATTGGATCATGGCCATTGGGCTTTGGTTTTGATTCAATTTCAGGCCCACAAATTCGTACAAAAAATGTCCAGGTTCATTCATGCATGGAAAGGGCAAGATTTGCAAATATGGAAGCTTTTAAATTGATTGGATTTTGACATGAAACCATGGCTTTATGACTTGATTTCTTTCCATTCGACCTTGCTTCCTCCTCTCCTATAAATACACAACATCCTTGCACACATTAGAGAGGCACCAGTTGCATAATAAACCTCTCTCAAATTTCAATAAAAAATCAAAGAAGTTGAAAATTTGGAACACGAGTTCCAGCCTCCATCTACCCTAACCAAACCTTAAATCCATCTCCTGGGTGTTCATAAGATAAGGGAGGGTAAATTTCAACGATTCCCCACGCCAGAATCGTGCCATCTCCTCCTTCCGTTTTGTATTTTTCTTATCGGCATCAGTGTTGTAACCGGTGTTATAATCATATCTCCCGAGGGTTATTATACTCCTTTCACCGCCAGACTATGCTTCAATTGTACCAACAATATGGCGGAGTATGAAGCATGCATCATGGGTCTAAAAGCTGCTATTGACCTGAGGATTAAGTCCTTGAGCATTTTCGGAGATTCAGCCTTAGTAATAAGTCAAATCAAAGAAGAGTGGGACACGAAGCACCCGAATCTCATATCTTACAAAGAACATGTGCTGACATTGCTTCCACACTTTGAGGAATTCACCTTTGATCATTTTCCATGAGAAGAGAACCAGTTAGCGGACACGCTAGCTACCATGTCATCTATGTTCAAGTTCAAGTGGGACAATGAGGCTCCTCAGATCACTATTGAAAGGTTGGATGAACCAGCATACTGTTGCGAGATTGATGTTGAAGAAGTAGCAGACAAACCTTGGTTTCATGAAGTGAATAGGTATCTCGAGGCTCAAGAATATCCTAAGGGGGCGTCTGTCAATGATAAGAAGTTTCTGAGGAGGTTCTCCGCAAAGTTCTTCCTTAGTAATGGAATCCTCTACAAGCACAACCATGACTCTACTTTCATTCGGTGCATAGACAAGAGTGAAGCAGAGAGGATTATGGAAGATCTACACGAAGGTACCTTTGGCACCCATTCTAGTGGACATACCATGGCTAAAAAGATCCTACGGGCATGATACTATTGGTCCACTATAGAAGCAGACTGTTATTAGCATTCCCGAACTTGTCACAAATGCCAGGTCTACGTTGTTAAAGTGCATGTACCTCCGGTTCCCTTGAATGTATTGACGACTCCCTGGCCCTTTGCAATGTGAGGCATTGACATGATCGGAGAGATTAGACCTACCGCCTCCAATGGGCATCGCTTCATCCTAGTGGCTATTGATCACTTCACAAAGTGGGTAGAGGCAGCCTCTTTTGCTACTGTTACCAAGAATGTTGTGGTGTGGTTTATCAAGCATAACCTGATTGGTCGGTATGGTGTGCCAGAGAGAATCATCACTGACAATGGTACAAATCTCAATAATACAATGATCACCGAACTCTGTAAACAATTCAAGATCCAGCATCATAGTTCTTCCCCTTATCGACCGAAGATGAATGGCGTTGTAGAGGATGCTAATAAGAATATTAAGAAAATCATACAGAAGATTACAGTAACATACAAAGACTGGCATGAGATGTTACCATTTACTCTTCATGGTTACCGCATCTCAACACGTACGTCGACAGGGGCAACCCCTTATTCTCTGGTCTATGGTATGGAGGTTGTACTACCTATTGAGGTCCAGATCCCTTCTTTGAGGATCATGAAGGATGCGGGTTTGAACGAAGAGGATTGGATCCAGACTCGACTTGATCAACTGAATCTGATTGATGAGAAAAGGCTTGCTGCTATCTGTCATGGTCAGATATACCAAAAATGGATGATCAAGGCTTTCCACAAAAAGGTCAAACGTCAAGTGTATCAAGTGGGTGATATGGTAATCAAGCGCATCATACTGCCACAAGGTGATCCCAGGGGAAAATGGACTCCCACGTACGAAGGGCCATTTGTGATCAAAAACATATTTTCTGGTGGAGCCATGATTCTGACCACCATGGATGGTGACGACCTTCCTCATCCTGTTAATGCAGACATAGTGAAAAGATACTACACATGAATAAAGACCCGCTAGGTTCCCTGCTAAGACATCTCATAATTTTATTAGTAGCAATTTCATTGGAAACAGGTTTTCCAAGTGCATTTAAATGGCTCACAAGATGAACGAATCTCTTCAGCATGTCAGAGACAGATTCTCCTTGTTTCATGTGAAAGAGCTCGAACTCTTGATTGAGTGTATTGATGCAGGACTGTTTAACTTCAGTAGTGCCTTTATGGGAAATTTCTAAAGCATCCCACATTTCTTTAGCGGACGTGCAATGAGACACCCTATAATACTCATCAACACCAAGTGCTGACATTATCATATTTCTACCTCTCCAATCGCACGACCATTTCTTTTCATCCATTTCATTCCATTGATCCTCAGGTTTAGGTACTATTGCACTTGCATCATTCCTCATGGTGATTTGAAAGGGACCATTTTGAATGACAGTCCATACATTCTTTTCAATGGAATTTATGTGTACTCGCATGCAGTCTTTCCAGTAACTATAGTTTTCACCATTGAAAACAGGAGCTCTATTATACGCGCCATTTGGTTCAAAGGTCATAGCGTTACTAGTAGATACAAAGCACCAGCTAAACGGTGCTCTGATATCACTTCTTAGACGGTGTGGCAAGTGATCAAGAGGGGGGGTGAATAGATCACCTCTTACTTTTTCAAGGATTTAAAATTATTTTATCAAAGCAAGTTGAAAGCAGCGGAAAATCAATGTCTTGAATCAATTTCGTCTACTTTGAACCGACTACTAGAAAACTTGACATGTGAAAAACTTGCTGGATTTTTATTAAATAAAATAGATGAATATACAACTCAGATGTCTTAACGTTTCAATGCACTTATCATCAAAGCAGTATTTCCAATGAATTAAGAAATTTGTTATGAATTTTGTCAAACACTTGGCATATGCTTGTTTAATGATTTAATAGTGGTGGTTTGATGAAAATGTTTGAACTACTATGTTTATCATTAGACAGAAAAACTTAGCAAGCCAATTGAATTACAAAATTATGGAATATGTAAAAAGATAAAGAGAAAGAAAGAAAGAATGATATGCAGATAGTTTTGTAAGGAAGTTCCCCACTGCCGTCCTCGCGTGTGGGTACGTCTCTCTCTCAATTTCACAATTGAAACTGAGAACTTTTATAACAATTTGCTGAATGTTTGATAACAAGGTTACACTACACAGAAAGATAGAAATCCCTATGATCTTATTCTTCTTGTAAGAACCACCACTTGATATGAGTTGTATCAAGATTTCCTGCAAGGTCCACAAACGATCCTCCGCTTCCACGACCTGTTTGCGAAAATCCTTCTGATTTCCAAACCCCTCGTTACGGCTGAATCCGACTCGTGCGACCGTGGCTAACAAAACCCTCAAGAACACACTCGTTCTTGAAGTACAAACCATTTGATTTATTTCTTGAAGCCTCCTCTTCAACCTTCAACTCAGTTGAGATTCTTTCAATACACAGTTGAACGTTATCTCTGACCGCTTGATTCACTTCAACAGGGATGTTTGATTTTCTTTGTTCTTGTTGAATGAAGATGGTTGAGAAAATGATGAAGATGAAGTTTCTTTAGGCTTCTGGTTGCTCACAATTATTTGCACACAATTCTGATATGTTGCAATTGCCTTCTGCTGAGAAAAATACTTGCTTATATATGTAACAGAAAACGGTTAGCCAAAAAGAAAGTATTATGAGTCAATGCATGTTGGTCATGTGTCGACTCATGTTAGTTATGAGTGACAGGATGGTTCAACACTTTTTTTTTGAGTCGATGCAAAATCATATTATAACATTTTACAAAACCAATAATTTTATATCCGTCGACACATAACATGTATGTGTTGATACATACTGATTGTAATTTTAATTTTTGAACATAAAACATAGTATGAGTCGACACATGATATTATGTATCGATGCATGCAAGTTTTAAGTTTGTATTACAGGGGCATCAAAGAGTTATGTGTCGATGCATAAGCTTTTGTATCGATGCATAATAGTTTTGAGATGGTATTCCAGGGACTTCAGTAAGTTATGTATCGATACAAAACCTGTTGTGTCGACTCATAATGATGCATTATGAGTAAAATACATTTTTATCTTATTTTAAACATGTTATATTATATTTTTGTAGTGCACACATATATTTAGTATTTCACATATATTTGCAGTCATTCAAAATCAATTATGAAGGGGTTGCTCACATCATCCGTGAGATACACATCAGACGACCATGGGCCAAGTCTGCACGGTAGTTACCATGTCCTCGCTACACTCAGGCCCTCCTCCTAAACGCTTTGGGCCAAGCCCAAATGCTATGCACACACCCCTAGCTGCATATTACTAAACTCCAAAATATTTTACACCCCCCTTCTTGGACTCGTAATGGGCTTAGCCCAGCCTACTTTCAGCACTCCCCTTATTTTACTACATAACTAGCGTTTACACCCCCCCGAATTTAGTTAATTTTTTTTTATATTTCAATTATTTTTCTTATTTCTTTATTATTTATTTATAATAATAATTATTGTCAAATAATAATTTTATTATTATTATTATTATTATTATTATATTTTTATATGATTATTATATATTGTTGTAGTTACTTAATTTTTTTTATTATTGTTATAATTATAACTTATTATTTACAATCCCTTTGTTATGTGAACATTATTAATATATTTACTATTTAAATATTATTATATGACTAAATAAATTATTTTCATATTAAAATTAATATGTTATTTTATATATATTATTTGCATTAAATCTCTTCTAATCATGCATTAATCAAGATCTTCGCAAATAATACGATTAGAAAACACAAACAAACCATCAAACTATTTTTCGCAATAAACTAAGCTAATCAACTTTTTTTGCAAAAGGATTTCAAACTAATTTTGGCTTACTACGCACTCAGTCAAAATCTCCGCAATCACTACTCCCGACCGAGTGCGAAGTGATTCAAAATATGTTTGCGAACCCCTAAAAAATACCAACCCATACGAACTACGAATTAAGACTCTGATTCCTCATAAGAGGATGCGTAGGCATACGATCAAAAATCGTGGCAAATCTTTCTAATTAAAACTTAAAATCCAGTTTATCCCAAACCTAAACCTAGAGTCTAATATCCTTGTGAACAAGGTGGATGAAAGGTGCCTAACACCTTCCTTTCGTCCAATTGAGTCCGAAACCTAGAATCTCTGTATGCGAATTAGAGTTTTCTGTTAGATTCCCTTCCCTAGGATAAAAACTGATAGTGGTGACTCTTGATTTAAAAAACAGTTGCTACACCAAGGAGATGGAAAAACCTCCTCCCTTTGCGACTTACGGTGGCGCCACGAACCCCGACGATCACCTCGAGGGCTTCGAGACGATGCTCCATTAACATAACGTCGGAGGCGCCATAAAGTACGGGCTGTTTCCCAAAACTCCGAGGAAAAGTGCCATGAAATGGTACAAAAGTCTCGCCCCAAAGTCAATCACTTCGTAGAAGGTTTTGAAAACTCAGTTCAACATAAATATCAAAGTTTTTCGACAACACTCCAAAATCAAGACGTCACTCGAGACCATCATTCAGAGGAATGACGAACGCTTCTGAATATATATATTGAGCGTGATTTAATTAATTACATACGTAAACAAAGTTTATCCCGTTCATAAAATTTGTCATACAAACATTTGCGAAAACCTTTTAAAAATTAGCTTATACAAAGCACTATAATATAATTAGAATGAATATATGCATAAAAGAAATTACATTAGTTCATAAAAGTAATTTTTTTTCCATAGAAAGAATAGTAGAGATTTGTTTATCTAGTTTAACTACTTATTGCTTAATAAATATTTCTTGTACGTACATCGACCGACCTGAGTATATATTACCTAAAACGTGGCACCCACCACCACATTTATAGGAATGTTTGTGATATTCTTTTTCATTATTCTTTTCTCTCACTTTTCTTTATATTAATATAATAGAATTGAACTCAAACAAGACCAAAGGAATATAATGCATGCATGATGTCGCAAATCGCGGATCGGTAGCAGGACGCGTCTAATAGTAGGGAACGTGAATGGTGATAGGTTGGCTTGGCTTGGAGACCAACTGTCATATCCGTGGTCCAGGACAGTCACAAGCTGGGTTGTTTGTATTTGTTTGGTGAACAAAGTAGCGTTTAAACTTTAAACTAGTAAAAAAACAAGTTTGTTTGTTTGTTTGTTTTTCTATGAATTTATAGTAAGTATTAAATTTATTTTCATTTTAAAAAATATTATACTGAAACATGTCAATATTTTAATATAGAGATGAGTTTGAAAAAAAAAATATTTAAGTTCTAATATGGAGATGAGTTTGAAAAAATTACTTAAGTTTCACAATAAAAAAAAAATTATGTGTGTTAATTGAAAAAAAATTAAGTGTCATATTGATTAAATTACATACATTGTTTATTTTATTATATTATATAGAGAATGTGTTTAAATTAGTTCTCCACGATAGAATTAATTACTCCCAACCAAACACATAAAGTAATTGAATATGAATGTATAAAGAAGAAAGGAGAGTAGGAAAATATATGAATATTTTATATTATATAATGAGGAATGTGTAACAACTTTATATAACTATTATTTTATAAATAATAATAATAATAATAATAATAATAATAATAGAAAAATTTATTATAACAATAAAATAATGACAAACCAACAATTATGGTAAAATATAAAATTAAAGATTCACACATATAAATTGAATTATCATTTCAACACTCCTGTTTAATTCAGTTTTTATAAGCACCGGCCTCAAGCTTACTTTTAAGCTCCCTAAATCTTTTCTTCTTCAAAAGCTTGGTCAGAATGTATGTAATTTGAGTGTCAGATTTTCAAAACTCCACCTTCAGCTTTCCTACTAATTTGGTCTCTTAAGAAGTGGAATCGAGTTTCAAAATGTTTACTTCTACCATGTGTTATTAGATTTTTAGTCAGATTTATTGATGACTTGTAATCCATCATTTGTAATATGCTTTCTTCAATCCTTATCTTTAACTCTTCAAGCAAAGTTTCTAGCCATAGAGCTTGACAAATACTCATACTATCAGCTATATACTCTGCCTCACATGAAGACAAAACACGCCAGATTGCTTTCTTGAATACTGGGAAATTGAAGCATCTCCAAACATGAATGCATAACATGTGGTGTTTTTCCTATCAAATTTATCTTCACGTCAATCAGCATCAGAGTATCCTACCATATTCTGATTAGAGCTGCTATACTTGTTAAGAAACATAAGTCCATACTCAATTGTTCCCTTAGCATACCTAAGCAACCTCTTAACAACAAGCAAATGAGATTGATATAGTGTCTCCATATACATGCTCAAAAGCCCAACTACACATGCAATATCAAGCCTTATGTTGCAAACATATCTTATGGACTCTATCGCTTTCCCGTATAGAGTTTTGTCTACCATTTGATCTCCTTCCGACTTGTTAAGTGTATTTCCAGTTTCAACAGGTGTTGAAACTGGATTGCAACTCAACAGTTGAAACCTTTCCAACACATCGATAGTATATTTACTTTGATGCATAAAAATTCCACCTTCGGTTTCCTTGAACTCTATTCCTATAAAATAGGAGAGTTTTCCTAAGTCGGTCATCTCAAATTCAACCTTCATATTCTGCTTGAAGGCATCAATTTCTTCAACTTTTCTTCCTATTACTAGTAGATCATCATAATATAGACGCACTATTAGCAATTCAGACATATTCAGTCCTTTATGTACACACCATACTCAGTGGTGCACTTCACAAATCCAAGTTACAGTGAGAAGCCATCAATTCTTCTATTCCAGACTCTTGGATCATGCTTCAGGCCATATAGAACCTTATGTAATTTTTACACTTTCTCTTCCTTGCCTCTAACTTCAAACCCAGGTGGTTGTGACACAAATACTTCCTTATCCAATGGCCCACTTAAGAAGGCAGATTTGACATTCATCTGGTGTATTGACCAATAGTGATAGCTTGCTAAAGAAACCATTAGTCTAATGGTTTCTAGTCTAGCAACTGGGGAAAAAACTTCATCATAGTACAAGTCGCGTTTCAGCAAGAAACCTTTTGCTACAATTGGCAGAGGTGTGACTCTCCAAGTTAGATTCTTCTCAATTGATCTTAGCTCTTCTCTCATATCCTCCTTAATTTCTTCGTTAAAGCTCACTAGTTCCATCTTAACTAACAAAGCCATGTGAACTAAGTCACCCTCAATTGTGACTTCTGATTCTTGAAAGACTACATAGTCTCTCAATCGTAGTAGAGTTTGTCTCATTCTTTGAGGTCCTCTTCCATTTTAAATTTTTGCCACTGGTTGTTGTTCAACATCCTCATCAAGATTTATTATTGGTTGTCTTCCTAGATCGTCACTTATATCATTCCAATTTCAGTATTGAGTCTCATCAGTCTTCAAGTATCTACTAAGTATAATCTTCCGAGTAGGAGGATTGTAGACTCTATATGCACATGTAGAATGATACCCAAGCAAAATAAACTTTTCATACCTATCATCCAATTTTTTTTCTACACACCAGGGATATGTTTGTAGCAAATGGAGTTAAAGATTTTGAAGTGACTAAAATTTGGTTTCAATCCTGACCATGCTTCTTCAGGAGTGATATCATCAAGTTTGCTTGTAGGACATCTATTCAGAATGTAAACAGTTGTTGAAACAACTTCACCCTAAAACTTTTTAGGCAACTTCTTAGTTTTTAACATGCTTCTAGCCATGTTTAAGATTGTTCTACTATCCCTTTGTGCAGTGTTATTATGTTGGGGAGTGTATGGCATTATTACCTCATGAATCAACCCTTATTTCTTGAAATAATCTTTCCATTCAGTGGAAGTGTAGTCTCCACCCCCATCAGTCATTAGTGACTTCAGTTTTTGTTCACTTTTCCTCTCCACACGTGCTTTGAAGATAAGAAAAGTGGCAATGAAAACACTCTTCCTCTTGATTAAGTAAATCTTTAGAACTAATTACTCTCCATAATAGAACTAATTACTCATAATCACACATATAAAGATTGAGTATGGATGTATAAAGAGGAAACGAGAGTAGGAAAATATGAGTATTTTGTATTATATAACGAGGAATGTGTAACAATCTTATATAGATATTATTTTACAACTAATAATAGCAAAACTTATTATAACACAAAAAAGTGATGAACCAACAATTACGGTAAAACATCAAACTAAAGACTCAGGCATAGAAACTAAATTACTATTTCAACAGAATGCACATGTTTCATTTCAAAACACATCAAAAATTTTTTTTTGAGTTTTTTCTTCCTCACTCTCTTTACTCTGTGTTTTCAAATTGTTGAAACGTCAACTTCTTTCATTTTCTTTTTACTCGTAGAAATTTTCAAGTATTTTCTTGAATTCTCTATAGAGAATTATTTGAATTTCTCTTTACTAAAAAATTACTAAGTTATTTTTATTCTCTTTAGAAAATTATTTGGTTTTCTCCTTGTTTGATAATTTATTTTGAGTGGTCAATCAACCATTATTGAATTCTCTTTGGATGATCATTTGAATTTCTCCTTATTTGAGAAATTACTACGGCCGATTTTTATACCAGATACTATTGAAGAAGTGAAAAACACAAGAAGGGGGGTTGAATTGTAAAACTTAAAATCAAATGCAGACAACACGTTATTTTTATCCTGGTTCGTTTGATCTCAAACTACTCCAGTCCACCCGTCAAGGTGATTTCGCCTCCCTCCAACGAGGTCTTAATCCACTATATTCAACTGAATATTACAACTACTTTAACAACTGCTAAAGCCTTCTTGAGTCTAAACCACATACCGGTTTCTCAAGGAAATTCTTTCTTACAGATAAATGAATACTATGTGTGTTGAATGTTTTCTACAAAAACTTTATATCACTACTGTGATAATACACAAATTAAGCTTATGTGTAACTAGGATGCTATAACTATAGAGTAAGAAATTTGAGAGATATAGCAAGCTGTATGAGTGAGGATAAAGATGATTTGCTTTAGGCGTGTAAAGAGTTGTAGAGCATTAGCCAATTCATTTCTCACTGACTTGTTTATATAGCCTTGGAAAAGATACGTTGTAGTTAATTATTCCATTTCAATGCCCATTACGTTCTTTCCATATTGAGAAGATCTTTATCTTGGAATAAGGCCGTTGGTAATAAAGTGTCTTGAATGCACAGTACCGTTGTCAATTCAGCGTGTTATTGGCTTTGGCTTGTTCTGACGCTTCTAGGTGCTGATGATATTGTTTTGGTATTGATCAAAGTTTAGAGTATGTTAAGCGCAGATCTGTTCATCAAGCTTCAGCGTAAGCACATGCTTTGATCTTCTGATGCTGGCATATGACATTTCATCTTCTGATGCTGATGGTGACATTCTTATGCTGATATCCATCAGAGTTTCTGTAAATGCACAATATAATTTTTAGGTAGCATATATGTCTCATATGAAATATACAATTTATTTAATCTTGCATTTTGTTATCATCAAAACTTTAACTTAGGGTAGTAGATTCAAACTTTGTTCTAACAATCTCCCCCTTTTTGATGATGACAAAAACCAGATTTTTTTCAATTGAAATTTAAAGAAAAAAGTATCAGAGATAACCAAATAATAAATTGTATCAGAGATAAACAGAAAGGTATCAAGGATAAGAAGATAGGGAATAAAAAGGTATCAGAGTTATGATCAGAAAAACTCCCCCTGAGTTTATTACTTCCCTTTAATTCCATGAGTCCTTTAGCATCAGATCTTTATTGAACTTTCTTTGAGCATCAGATCTTTCCTTTACCAGAGCAGAGCTTCAGTGTATTAGAGTTCATCAGATTCTTGTACCTGTAAGCTTATGCAGAACAAAGAAACATTCAAGTATATCAGAGTGTTAGAATGTTTGAGACTTTTGTCTCAGTAATCCGTTATTGAAAAATATCATTCTTTCTCCCCCTTTTTGTCAGCAATCAAGAAGTGCAAATAATTGAAGTTAAAAACAATCAGTGCAGAAAAACGATTGTATTCAGTGCAGAGCTCAGAAAATATTACAGATAACATGTAAAGAAAACAATGAAAACATCAAGAAACAAAATCTAAGGAGGGGGTGGAAGGCGTGTGAACAGAGCTTCTAGCATGTTCTTAATCTGATCAGTGGTTTCCTTCTGCTGATGCACCATGCTGGCTACTGAGTCAATCTTACTATCCTGAACATCCATCCTTTCCTTCATTCGTTGATCATTCTCATCCATTCTCTCCTGCAGTCGAAGATCATTTTGCTTCAGCTCTTCAAGAGTCTGCCTGTCCAATGCAGCTTGAGAGGTGTCAGAATCAGGATGCTTCTGAGAGCTTTCTGCAATAACTTCTTCTTGACTTAAATCTTCAGCTGGAATCGTCTGTTCTTCTGCTGGTTGAACTGTTGAAGTTGGACGCTTTTCAGACCAAGGCTCACTGTCCAAATGAAGAACTTCATCCTTCAGCAGCTGACTCAAAACTGGACCTTCAATTTCTTTCAGCAGATTGCTGAAGTTCTGTTGAGCCTGTCCATAGCTTTGGTCCTGTAACTTAAAGGTTTCAGCGCATACCCATCTTCTGAAGAGTGTCCAGAGGTGGTCTGAAACAGCGGGATCAATCACTTCCAGACTAGCCTATTTTAGAGAAGAAATCCACTTCTGCATATCTGTTTCAAAATTCAAGATGCTAGAACCAACATCTGGTTGTTTGGGTTTGGGAATGGCAGTTTTATTGATAATGGCAGCAAGGCGTTCAAGGACTGTTAGATCAATGAAGGTCTTGCTATGGTCATCTAGATTTTGCTTGGGTGAGGGAGTAGGAGAATCAGAAATGATTATTGGACTGGATGGGATATTAGGTGGAGTAGTTTCTGGCGAGGATGGTAGTTGAGGTATGTTTACAGTTGTACCACAAGGCAGTTGAATGGCCAAGGGTTGTGGTTTAGAGGATTCATATGATTGAGGTTTAGGGGATTGAGCCTCAGAGTGTTGAGACTCAGGTTGTGGAGATGATTCGTGTTGAGGTGAAGGTGGATTAAGTTCTGGGTGTGGAGATGGAGGTTGTGGAATTTCTGGTTCTGGTGAGTGTGGATCTTCTGGTATTGGTGAGACTGTAGTTTATGGTTGTGGTGAATGGGGAGTTTCTGGTTGAGGATTTGGATTTTCTATATGGGGAGCGGAAGAGTGTTGATCTATTTCAGAAAGAACTTGTTCAAGTTCTGGTTCTGTTGAGGTTGTAGGTTTTGGATTATGAGGTTTAGCGCGGGATCTTCTGAGGGTTAATGACTCAGAAGGGTCAAACTCAGGTTCAGTATCATCAATGATTGGAATGGGAATTGGGATTTCAGATGAAGCTGGGGTTGGAATAAATGTTGGAACATCAGATGAATTTAAAACATTAACATAAGACAGATTACCTCTCTTCTTTGGGGTCTACTGAGACGATCCTTCTGATACAACCTTTCTCTTCTTAGTCTTCTTCAGAGTAACCTCTGATGTTTGCTGGTGCAGATCTTTAATGTTCATATTAGGATATGTGCCATCAGCTTTACAAGCATCCAAGTATCTGAGAACAATGACTGGTTTAGAGTCAATCTCAGAGAATATAGGAAAGTTGTCCAGAGGGACTCTTCTACTGGTGATTTCAGCATGAGGAGTGACGCTGGGCTCCTTCCTTATGTTCTCTATCAGCTTCATCTTCTTCAGATTCTTGGCATTCAGCTGATTGCCAACAGAAGGTTCTAGAGAGCTTATTTCATGTGCCTCTATCAAGTGTTCAATCAGCCTATTCTCCATTAGAATATCTGATATCAATCTGTCGAAGGGTATCCAATCCCTTTTAGTCATTTCTTCTTCTCTAGTCTCCTTGACGCTGGTCTTCAGATGGTTGAACAGAAGATGAGCTAGATTAATCTTTACCTTCTGATTAATAAAATAGATCAGAAACTGATGATCTATGTTTATGTAATCAGGAGAGCTTGTAGGCTTCATGTGATTGAAACAGCCCAGAATAATCTTTGCCCAAATTCTGTGCTTATCTTTCAGATCCCTTATCTTGCTGGAGGGAAGCCCCAGCGTGAAAATCTGCCTTGCTATAATAGCAACATCTGAGCACCTTTCTGCCATGTCTATACAGCGAATGCCACCACCATTGTATCCAATCAGCCTTGCAATGTGATCTTCAGTAATCACAATCTTCTTTCCCATGATATACGAAGTAACCTGATGAGTTGAGGAAGACGCATGTATCCAGAATTCTTTAACCAAAATGGGGAACGTTGGACCCACCAACCTATCAAAGTACCTTTCCCAACATTGTGCCTTAATTTCTTCAGACAAATCAAAGCCATTTTCCTTTAAACTGTTGAAATCTACTATCAATTCTGACAGAACTTCCAAGTTCTTGACCGGAGTGAGGAGCGTTCTGAAAGGAATCTGATATTGTTCAGAAGAAGCATCTTGCTGGGAACCTGCAGAAGGAGTGCTAGAGGATGCCATGTTCACACAAGGGTTTTTGAGAAAAAGCTTGAAAAGGGTTTCTTTGAGAAAAAAGATGAACACACAGTAAGAACACAAATATTTTGAAGATTGTAGGTGACGGTAAAAAGTGAATGACTGATGTTTAAGGCGTTTAAATAGGTTTCAAAAATAGTTTTGAAAACATAAACGTTTTAAGAGAGAGAATTAAATCATGATTACTCGCATT